>CM037855.1:200402849-202802849 GCA_021234595.1 Delia radicum | reverse complement strand
CTTCGACTTTCATATAGATCGGATACAACCCATCGGGAGACTCTTCTTGCTACTAAACTGCACTTCAGAAACAAAAAGACATTTCAAAATTTTTTGACGCAAAAACTATATAAGCTTTAAAAAAATTTGGTGGAAGTGCATTATTTTTCGGATTTTATTTTTCAAAAAAAAAACTTAAAAAAATATAGTTAAGTACAAGAGTTCGTCAGAAAAGTAAAAATTTATTTCCTTTCGAATATCATCACTTTTTAAACTGTTTTTTCAGCAATAAAGGAAGTGACCTTTTTTTGAAATTCCAACACTGATTAAGGGTTCGTTTTCATACAGAGCTAAATTAAATTTGAAATTCAGCTGAAATAATTTTCTGTATTAAGGCTTCAAAATGTTATCTTTACTAAAATGCAATATTTTATTGATTAGCAACTTTTCAACGGGCTGCGCTATATATTTAAAATGTTTCTAAATTTGTTCGTAGATCAACATATTTTTTTATTGTGCGTGTTAAAAAAATATATTTTATTATTTTCCACAAAATTGATACCTTAATAAGTTTTTAGCGGTTCGCGATATATGGTGTGTGATTTAAAAATTACCTTTTTTAAAGTTTTTGAGAAAAGTGAGTTCTCCTTTCAGTCTATTTCCTAAACGGTGCGCTTTAAAAACTGGGCAAAAGTTTTTTTTTTAATAATTTTTGACGTTGAATCGAATGTCGAGTTCAAATTTTATATAAATACATCCGTTCTTGCTCTGTAGTAAAAGGGACTATAAATCAGCGTTTTTGGCCAACGCGCGAATGTGGAAGAAGTTGAATTTTTAAAAAAATTATTACGCCATTTTTTTATTGATGCAAAAACCGTAAACAAAAAGATAATATCCTAACATCAAATTTTCTTGACGAACTCTATTAAGTATATGGAGTGGATACTCAAGACGGAATAAATGCATACTATATCAAAAAAATATTTTTTTTGATGCCTATTGGGTGCAGTGGCGGGTACTTCCAAACACATTTTGCTTTCTGACAAATAACAAAATGTATATCGTATGAAAGCTAATAATTAGCGTAATACTAAAATCGAAAAAGCAAAAAAAAATTTTGGAGAACTTTAAATTTTAGGAAGCAACTCAAGTTTTCATAACTCCATATAGCATCAGCTAATAACATTTTAAATTTTGAGAATCTAAAAATATTTAATATGATTGCCAATAACACAATCAAATATCATAAAACCGTCTAAAAAAAAAGGATTTTTCCAAATAAATAGTGTTTTTATTTTTTTTTTTGTCTGGGACGAGTTTTAATGAAATATTTTCACTAAACTGATGTAGGTTTCTTCACAATGCGAACGAAAGTTTTTTTAAAGTTTCTTAGTTTAACTGAAACTGTTTTTAATAAAACTTTTGCATTAGTCGTATTAAATTTTAAATAAATAAACTATAATATTTCATTAAATTTTATAAAAAAAAAATGGCATTAATTTAATGAAAAGTTTCAATAGACGAGTTCCAGTGTCATTTCATAGATCAAATGTAAAAAATAATTGATTTCATGCAGAAAATTCTCTCAGTGTATAGATTTATGTACCTTTAATTAAATACAAGCAAAAGCTGAATTTTAATATTTTCAAAAGTTTATTCAAATCATACAAAAAAAAAATTAAAATATTTTGCTTTAAAACGTCAAAAATTTTTAAATTCCTCATATACTTCTTCACATTTTGGTATATGGAGGATATAATCAAAATTTCTTCAAGTCCAGGTAATCACAAAAAACCCTAATCAAATAACTTTTTTTATTTAAAACAGTTAGGGCACTTTCTGAATGAATGATATATGAATTACATATTAATCATACGCTCCAGTATACTCATTATACAATTTGTTCATTTAATATCAGAAAAATTTTATTTAATTTCATATATTTTAACTAATATGTAGCTTAAATAAATATATTATCTTACGTGTTAAGCTGTTTTTCAATTAGAAATTTTTCCAATATCCTTTATCCTTAACTTAAAGATTTTATAAAGTACAAAAGAAAAAAACACATCATTGAATTTCATTCTATTAGTTATTTTGATTTGTATCAACATTTTTTCTCACATCATGTACAATTTGTTCGAAATCATGTACTACACAAAATGATGTGTTTTATTTTTATCTTATGGATACCACCACCACTGCTTAAACTCATCCAAAACTTTTACCACTGCGTCTTTCAAGTAAAAAATAACACACTTACAAAAACAAACAATTTTTATATTGAAAGAATAAGACGCGAAATTAAAATTCTTTGTTGCATTATTTAGTCATTGGGATCTACTCTATAGTATAATCCCAGAGCTTTCACTTTGACTAAGCCGTGTCGTAGTATGCGGAAGATGTTTCATCTATGTAGTGGTAGTAAAACTAGAGAAATCGAAATAAGCGCATTTTATTTTATTTATTTTTTGTATCTTTTTATCGAATAACAAATAAGAAGAATATTTTGCAGGGCATTACGAATCGTGAACAGTATAAATGTATGTGTGATATACGAGTAATGCATAAGTGTGCGTTTTGCGAATTGTATAAATATATGTTGTATACACAAGAACGTATAAATATATCGTACATTTATAAGAGTTAAAGTGCGACACTAACACTGTATAACAGCATGTCGTAGTATGTTTTATTTTTTTTTATTTATTTTTTTTATTATTGTTACAACCCGATGAAAAAAGTTACGATATAGATAGTAGTATAAAATCATATATAGTTACATATATAATTCATTATCACATCATACTTATCATAGCTAATCCGAATAATGGCATACATAACCTTATCTCATGATATCCAATGGGTTCTCATCTGTTATAATTTGATCAGAAAAATAGGACTATTTAATTGGATCAATCTATATATAATTTGATGAAATCTTATATAACTTCTTAAAAGTCTTTGGAAATCCTCACATTCCAAATAATAATAACGAAGAAATGACAATAATTAAGTATAACTCAATGGATTGGAAAATTAATCGTGGTGTCAATTTGTCTAATATGTGATGCCATTTAGAAGTACATGTAAAGGTGATAGAATATTTTTTTGTTTTTACCATATATGTTTATAATCAAAATAGACAAATTAGCTTTTTTAAGTTTTTTTAGCTTTATTTAGATTTTCCGATTTTGAGCATTAAAATATGTTTTTTCTTAAGATTTTTGTACTTTTCAGTGATTTTTAAAGATTTTTTTTTTATACTCATGAAATATTATTTATTCTATTAATTTTGAACCTTTGCTTTTAAGTTTTTTTTTTTTACTTTTACTTTTGGTAGAATATTTTTTTTTTTTTAAATACATTGAGGTTCGCTTATTTTTGTCTTTTGTTAGTTATTAGTTTTAGTTTTTTACATATATGTTTATATATAAGTATATATAAAAGTGATTGAATTTTTCTTTTTGATTTTAATGCATATATTTACATAGAATTATATGTCATACATATATTATTATATATAAATTTGTTTTATTGTATCATATACTCTTATATATATTTATACATAGAAGTATATATGATCTCATATGATATATAGCGCTGTACTAAAAATGTTCGTAAAAATAAATATTAGATGAAAATATATATCGTTACATATGTTGTTCACGGCGGGCACAAATTTTTTGTCAACAACATGAGCAAAGCAAGGCTACAAACACTTCATAAATTCTAATGTTGTATTGGTATATATGCTGAGTTAATACGGTTTCAGAACATTAACTGAATGCATTTTTTCAAACGTGAACAACTTAATACTAATTTTGAAAAAAAAATCTAACAAACTTAAAGTATATGGCAATTAACCGATTACACACACTACGTTTTATACCGATCAGAAGAAATAGTTTTTTCGTCAATAAACTCCATTCGACAGGGTTTGGCATCACGGCTTACTTCACAAACAAAACAGTTTCTACCCGCACCCTATTATCAATTTTTAAAAGTTATTTATCCAATCGACACTTTTACGTAAAAGTTAATGATGAAAGATCAGAACTTTACGAAATAAATGCTGGTATTCCACAAGGAAGTGTATTGGGTCCAATTTTATACACAATATACACATCAGATATGTCAACACTTGATAACGTATTAGTCGCAACATACGCAGACGATACTGCAATAACTGCCACAAGCGATTCTCCTGACGAAGCATCTTCACTTGTACAAAATGAGCTTGATGAACTTGACCAATGGCTAATGAAATTTAATGGAATGTAAAAGTAAATTCTGATACATCGAACCGCTCAGACGCGGTGATTGTCCTGGTGTATCCATAAATGGTAATTTAATTTCAAAAAGGGAAAATGTTAAATACTTAGGTATGATTCTTGAGAGACGTCTTACCTGGAAAGCTCATATTAAAAGTAAACAGCAGCAACTTAAAATTAAAACAAAAAAGCCTTACTAGCTTATAGGTGCAAAATCAAATTATAAAGTTATTCTTAAATTAACAAATTATAAAGTTATTCTTAAAACAGTCTGGACGTAATTCTAATATTGATATACTAGGAAGATATCAATCGAAAACACTGGGGCAAATTCTTAATGCACCATGGTATGTCAGAAATAATGTTATCTAAAGAAATCTTTCTATATCATCTGTTCGAGAGGAAATTAGATCTGTAAGCGAAAGATACTTGCAAAGACTGAGTAATCACGATAATCCAGTGGCGATCGCATTACTAGATAGCACCAACGAAACTAGAAGACTAAAACGAAGCCATATCTTTGATCTCCCATTCCGAAAATAAAACATGATGTTAATTAGTATATATGTATTTACTTTTATGAATTGTTATTTACTCTTTTAAAATTTATCTAATTAATTAATTTTTTAAATAAACTCCATTACACTTTATGCAACTACTTAATGTAAATCATACAGTATGGAAAATTACTGTTTTTTAGACCGACATCCCAATGTGCAGAATGGTATACACTGCGTTGCAAAACTATAATTACATATTAATTTCACTAAATTTCGTAAGTTGAAAAAAAAGTAAAAGAGTTTCACCGGCATAAATCTAAAACCAATGGAAAGTTAAAAATACTTAACAAAAAAAAAATCATTAATTTATTTTTTCATTTTACTATTTAAAAAGGAATATCAAAATCAATTAATGTTTCATAACTATAAATACACTTAAGTTTTTATAACAAAATTTACAAAAAAATCTAGAAATTTATTTTAAAGCAGCAGTTGTAATAATGCGGGAGACAAAAATTTTATCAGACATACTGACTACCAGCTTTATTTGAAGTTCTTCCGTTATAGACCTCCGCGCATCAATAACTTCTTCTTTTAGATGAAAAACGATTTCACATTGACTGTTTTCTGCGTCAACTCGACGGGTTAATACAAATATTCTCAATGGGGGTTTGATCCGTAGAAAACGGGGAATTTTAATACTCTTATATTTTTTAATGATAGCCATTCCATCGTCCGACGACTTACATGTACTGAGGCATTGTCTAGTTGGAAAATGAAATCTTCGTCGTTCCTCTTTTCAATAAATCGCACCAATTTCTCTTCTAATACTGTAATGTAGTGTAACGTACTCAGATCAACTCATTCTGGTGCCTGGAAATGACAAATCGGCCATACCGTCGAAACAACAAGCGCCACAAACCATTAAAGATCCGATTCCGAATTTTTGGAGAAAAATCGTGGTTCCTTACGTAGGAATTTGCGAAAATAAAAATATTTATTGAAAAAAAATCGTCGTTTAGGGTTAACTTTGGAACAGAAAAAACAAAATTATTTGCATTTTCTTGATAACCCATATTATACAAAAGAAAAACACATTTCCAAAAAAATGCAGATTTTACTCTTATTCGAGCGAGGCATTCAAATAATTATTTATCTACTATTTTTCTTAGAAACTCATAAAAAAATATGTCAAGGTAATGTTGGTGACAGCTAGGGTTTGCTTGAACACTTTGGTATACAATTTTTTAAGAACAAAACATTTACAAAAAAAATATTTTAGTGACTGCAAATGACGTATAAAGCTCTATTTTAAAGTAAATACTAAAGTGGAATATTTTCTATTATTATATTCCTAAACGTTTATTTAACAAGAAAATTAATTTAAAAACGCAGCAATTTTAAAAAAAAATCATTATTTTCATTATTGTAGATCTTTTGCATATGTTCGTCGACTTTTAGCATAATAATTAAAAACCGCATTTATTAATTTTTTGTTTGGCAGGACTTAAGCATATTTTTATATTCTTACGATTTAGCAGATTTTAACTTATATTTGTTTTTTGGGTGGGGTGATTTATGTAATTTTAAAAGAAAGCTTCTGACACTGTCGGAGTAGTTCTTTTGAAATTTATTTCAATTTCAAAATAAGATAAGTTATTAACTATACATTAATCGGTGCAGTCTTAAAACAGAAATTTCAAATTAAGAAAAACTACTTGAATTTCCGAAATCAGAAAATATTGAAAAAAAACAGCTGAAGATTTGGGTGATGCCAATGAAACAATTGTATTGCCTATCATGAAAATGATCAAACTTAACAAATCAAATCTAATATGACAATATAATATTAGATTTTTGGACTTGTTCTAATGTTCTAACTAAATATATTTATTAAAAAAATTGTTCGATGACGAAAACTAAAAAAACAAATGGAAAATATACTCTACAAATATGCGTCTATTCACCAAAAATATGACTTTATGCTATGGCTATATGCTTCCAACATAGCGCTACACCGCCTTTCATACAATAAAGCAATTATTGAAGGCATTCTATTGTCCGTATATTTGACAGCAAAATATGCAATAATATGTTTGAACAAATTTATGCCAGAATTCGTAAATTGTTCTAAAAAAAAAATCTTATCCCTTTTTCAATATGACGAAAAGTAAAAGCATGATACAGCTTATTTCTGGTTGCCCTAACAAATTAAAAAAACCCTAAAAAAAGACACGCTAATTATTTTCCTTTTAAAAATTCTCTTCCTTGTTTTTTTTTTTTCAACAAAAATGCTTTTTATCTCGATGGATGGAGGGTATACAAAATGCGGCACAGTCGCCTTTAATGAGTTATTTTTTTTTTATGTCCGAACGCCGAATATTCTTCATGTAATTCGGTCTCATATTAACATAAAAATCTCATAGTACAAAAATGCTGTACTCTTGATTAAAAGAGGTTTAAATTTGAAAGTCTTAGATTGTATTATATTTCATAAGAATTTGAAATGAGATGATGCATTTGAATTAAAAGCACAGTTTGACAATCTACTATAATAGAATTCCTAAATAAGTTTAATTGTTCAAAAACCTTATTTTGTAATTTAGTGTTGAAAATTCATAGCGTGTTTTAAAATCTTAAGTTTAATAAAGGATCCGCCAAATAACTTTTTTTTTTTGAAAATGCTATAAAAAAAACTACTGAATATTTGATCAATTTTTTTTTATTTGAAAGTACAATCCTTCCGGTTAATAATGGAAAATAATTTCATTCAAATGGCTGCCTCTGCTGACCATGCAGTAGCCTACACGATCGGTCCAATTTTTAAGCACATTATCGAATTATCGATTGTGTGCAGCTGTATTTCACCAATGGCTTCACGAATATTGTCCTTTAAAGAGTCAATTGTCTCTGGCTTGTTGGCGTAACACTTATCTTTGACGGCACCCCATAAATAATAGTCCAACGGTGGCAAATCGCAGCTCCGAGGTGGCCAAACGACATCAGCTCTGCGGCTGATAATGCGATCTTCAAAAACAGGGCGCAAAACATCGAGTGTAGCTTCGGCTGTGTGGCACGTAGCGCCGTCCTGTTGAAACCAAATGTTGCCAATATCCTCCTCTTCAATTTTTGTGAACAAAAATTCGTTCAACATGGCCCGATAACGATCGCTATTGACTGTAATGGCCACTCCTTGCCACATTCTGCAACATTACCATGATTTTCAAAGTAATGTCGCAATATTTCCCAGCGTTGTTCAAGCGTATACACAACCATATTCGTTTAGCGGAAGGATAAAACTAATTATCTGTCAAATCAGACATGAGCTAAGTGTTACCATTCACGAAATAAGCACTAGTTGAAAAAAAAAGTTAGATGGCGGACCCTTTATAAATTTAAGCCTGCTATACACACTATGCGAAATAATTATAAAAATTCAGGGATTTCTACCGAACTCGAATACTTTTTTGTAATAAAATGCTGTATATACACTCATAGAAATAAACCTGTAAAAAATAGCCCAAAAAGCTACTAAAAATTAGTTTAAAATTACCTTGCAGAAAAACCTGCTAAAATTGGCAGAATTTTTTGCTAAATATTAATAAAATAATAACAGCAAAAGCAAATCTATTAACTATAAAAAATTTAAGTTGTATGCGATGTGAATTTTAGTAATTGAAAATAGCATTTTTGAGGGATTTTTGGTTTAAGAGGCTTTATATTTATTTCGCTTGAACAATAATTATAAATTAAAAACTCCCAGCTTTGCAAAATGAGCTATAATGACTATATCATGGTCTGTTTGAACTTTTTCTGCACAAAACTATCGAAATCCTTACTAATACCACATAACCTTCGTATATATAGTGAAGCATTTCGTAAATATGATCAAATTGATATTGTTTTAATGAAGTGTTTGATAAATACTATGAAACGTAACATTGGACGAAAATTAATAAAACATTTCATCAGTACGATAAAGCTTTTCCTTTGAGTGTAGTAGTACAATCATGATGCTAGTGTTCACAGAACTTTCTTCATAATGTTATTTCGAGACAAATACATATTAAAACAGGAAATAATTGTATGTTTACTTAAGTATTTGTTAGATTTTAAAAGATGAAGAACAAGAACAAAAAAAACGGAAATAAGCAACAACACTGAAGGGTGGTGGCAACAATATTGAATAGTTTAAGCTAAAGGGGGAAGGGGATAAGGTCTTTACGTATTCGTCTATTTTTAAGATGAATTCATAGCCTTGTGAAATGGATTTTTAAGTAGAACAAAGAGAACAATTTGAAAGAATTTTAAATCCAATTATAGAACATACAACGAACATTTTCACTCAACTTTCATCTTGTCAGTTTCATTTTCTTTCAATTTTCTTCATTTGCTTTCACCTCCACCTCCTTCGTCCTGCAGCTCCTCTGGCTACAACATTTATTCAGCTATCAACCATGATCCATGATAGCAGCTTAGATTTCTCAATAAATTTAGTTTGGCACCCCGGTGTCATATTTATTTTCTGTTCTGTATATTCTGTGCTGTATGTATTTCCAAATGTTCTAGAAAACGTTTGTGTTGAAACAAAAAATTAAAGGTCCTTTTTTCCAATTGCCTTAAGATTAAGATTTATATACGGTCTTTGTATTTGTGTGTTAAGATATGTTGAGAAATTTTGACAAAAAAGTAATTTTCCTTTCATTTCTTTAAAACACACTTAATGTTGATGTCGATTCTTAAGAAATAGTAATATGATGTTCAAAAATAAAATAAAATCGAAAAAGAAACTGTTACAAATAGAAAAATGCTTCAATAAACGATTTTTGTTTCTTTATATAGAAAATTTGCCAACAAAGTGTTGTTTGTTGGGCTCTTTTGCTAGGGCTGGCAGTTTTTTTTTTAGTTGCTTTGACAAATGTCAAATACATTCATCATTGATGTTTTCAATGCACATAAAGGCGCCAAAGTTCTTGTAGTTTATTTTCCTCCTCCTTCTGCTATAGCTTCAAAATTTATTAATTGCTCAATATGACGTCCTAACAAGGCACTTCAACGCAAGGAGAAGTAGAGAAAAAAAATCATATTGAAGTGTACTTGATGTTATAATGCTCCTTGAGTTTTATAAGATTTTAACAAAAAGAACCAATAAAATGTTGACAAAAAATATAACCCAAAAGAATAATTTTGTTTCTTTTTCTGGTAAATCAAGATTGAAATTAAGAAATTTATGCTTAAGAATTTTTTCATTTCGCTGTCATCGTCTTTAGCTTAAATTTGTTTGTACAATTCTCTTTTTCATTTCATATTTGTATTCATGTGGAAAATTTATAAACTGTTGCCATTTAAACTATTCATTGAAATAATTTTATTTTCGTTTGTAACCGGCATTTGATGCTGTTGCTGCCGGTTTCGTTTGTATATTCCTTCCTTTTGCCGTTTTCATTTGAAATCATTTTGCATTTCATGTCTTGTATTATGTAGTTGTGTGGTGGTGAGTGAGTTCTTGCATTTTGAGCTATGAAGTGTCACTGGAACTCGTCCATTGAAAATTTTGCATTAAACCAAACATACGGGTACAATTAAATGTAAAATCTAATAGAAAAAATCAACTTGAATATGTTGTGTTTAAATATTAGTATACATGCAGAATTTCCAATTTGTTTCCAGTAATGGTAACATTAGCAGTTGAACTGGCAACCCTACCAATTAATCAGCTTTACGATGTAGAAGCTGTTGGCTGAACTTGTAGGACGGAAATAGCTCCTAAGCTATGTACCGACGGTTGTCAGATCTTACAATATTGTAAGATCTGGCAATGTGCTGGCAATGTACTGGCAATGAAACATTTTTAGCAAAAGGTAAGTTGTTAGTTCAGACGATTGTAAGAAAACCTTTCAATTTCATTGTCAGACTATTGTCAAACAATAAATTTATCTGCCAACGAAAATTATCAGTTCACACGGTTGTCAGATTCTTGTATGTCAAAATCTTAAATTCTATTATTGAATTCTAAATTTGAAATGGAAATTCTTAATTTCAATCAATATAAAAACAAACAAAAAAATATGTTCACACGGTTTATGAAACTTTTTTATGAAATGATGAAGATTTATGAAACATTTGATATACATTTTTATGAAACTCTTCATAATATCTATGGAAATTTCATAAATATTATGAATAATTGATGACAAACGATTTATGAAACACTATCATCAATATGATGAAATTATTTCCCCTAGTATACTTATTTTTCTCTAGTATACAATGTGTGAATCTTAATATATAATAATT
This sequence comes from Delia radicum, assembly GCA_021234595.1. Classification (NCBI taxonomy): domain Eukaryota; kingdom Metazoa; phylum Arthropoda; class Insecta; order Diptera; family Anthomyiidae; genus Delia; species Delia radicum. The sequence continues at coordinate 202,791,799 of CM037855.1, read as the reverse complement.
TTCAACAGAGTAAATCGAACGTATAAGTTATATAATCATATAATTAATAGTACTCATACGTCTTAACTTATAAACAAATATATATGGTTAGTTGATAAATATAAGGTCAATTCTGATATTACGGGCCAATTTCGACACTATTTTTGACATTGAAGTTTTTTACAGAATTAAGTATTTCTAATAGGTGGCATTAATCCATTTTAGAATATCAACTAGAATGTACGCATCTATTTCTTAATTTTTTTCAAACTCCTGCTCTTCCTACTTAACTGGATAGTCTTTAATTTTACAATATCTTTTTTTCTGTATCTAGCTTTTCTGCCACTACATGTTCCTTTGCTTTTAGCCATTGACTATTGGTCTAACGTAAAAAAAATATTTTTGCCAGGGGAATGATGTCAGGAGAATACGAATCTTTTCAAACCTTTGGAAAATTGACATGAGTCCGAAGTTGGTATTCAAAAAATAAACACATAATTATAAAAAGTATTATACTTTTTTTTTAACGACACAGGCCACGGAGTGCCAGAGAAGCCGTTTTTGTGCTAAAAGTGGTTTTTTTAAAATTGGCCAAAATCAATCAGACGAGCGTGTTTGACAGTTATTGAAGCGTTTCAATTAACATTTTCTTGGCAAAAAATGGACTGTTCAATTAACGGAGTTCCAAAATAAAAAAATCTATTGTCATATTATGTAAAAGTGTAGGTGTTTTTTGACATTTATTGAACTATTTTTGCATGTATTCAAATTCTCTTTAAGTCAGATTGAATCTGATCCTAGGGCAATTCTAATTACCAAACCACGGGATGAAAAAATATTGCTGTTAAAATTGGGACATTGCATTTTTTTCAATTTAGCTTTTGTCAAAAAGTTGCTCCGCTCCGCACGATATAAACAATATATAGATGAAAATATATAAAATAGAATCTCATGTTTCGAAAAAACTTGCACGCATAGTGCGAAATTCTTTAATAAGTTTTATTTTTTTTTTTATAAGTTTAAACAAATACATATTTTTTTAAAAGATTTACTTAAAATCTTAACAGGTCACAAAAAGATGCCAAAAAAATCATCTTTTCAGATGAAGCTCATACAGCATGGCCAGCCGAGGCAGCCATTTAACCGGAAGGATTGTACTTTCAAACAAAAAAAGAAATTTGAGAAAATATTCAGTAGTTTTTTTTATAGCATTTTCAAAAAAAAAAAAGTTATTTGGCGGACCCTATATATGTTTTGTAAATGACATTTTTGGTGATAGTGTTACTCCCAAATATAAGTACTCCTTGGAAGATTGAGAGTAAATCCATATTTGTGACCCATATGGATTCATCCTTGAGTTTCCAATTTTCTTATTTTGTAATTGTTCCCCCTTTCCGAAAGATCACCATTTCTGATTTACTCAGATTAATTTCAAGATTCCACATTTCACAGTAGTTTTCAAGTATATTTATCATTAATTGCATTGTTACCACATCATCGGCTAAAATTACTATGTCGTCGGCGCACATCAGTAACCGAATATTTGTGGAATCTGCACTTACTCCACCTCCAATAAATTCATTCAAATCATATAAATATACAGAGAACAGAGTCGGGGAAAGCAAACAACCTTGTTTCACACCACAGCCCTTAACAAATTCCTCAGATATATTTCCTCCATTCCATACCTTAAACCTCCTATAGCTGTATAGTGCTTCAATCATATTAACTATTTTTGTAGATATCCCAATGCTATGAAGTTTGTATATAAGAGATCGTCTACACATTTTATCGAAAGCAGCTTTAAAATCTACAAAGAAGGCGTATAATTTGTTATTTTGTTTGAATTTCAAATGGGCAATTGCTGCTAGGCTATATAGATTATCGACAGTCGAATATCCCTCTCTGTATACTGCTTGGTACTCCGTTAAAATATTATGTTCAACCTGGAACTTAAACGCTTAATTAAATTAAGTTAATTGTAAAGTTAATTTGTATTGTTTAATGCAAACTCTGAATTTTTATTTCTGTATATTAATAACTATACATAACCTCCAAAAAATAGTTTCTCTTAAAATTTAACAGATGTTAGTTACCTTGGTGCTGCTTCAGTATATGTTTTCGCTGTTTATATTCTAATTATAAACGGTACTAAAAATATAAAATATATAAAACTGATAAGATTTTCTTCATTAAATTTTACCATATATATTTATACATAATGATATGTTTTGCCATAATAATTATATACAAAAGTGATAGATATGATCATATATGTTAGAATATATGGTCATATAGAGATCTATATAAATATTTCATATGATCAGATATACAAGATATGCTAAAATATAACATGCGATACAATGATATAGGATAATATATTACGCCATATCAATTAGTTTTCATAAACTAGGTATAAGATATGAACATATATTGTAATATATTGCACATTTTTTTGTGCACACTGGCTCTTAAAATAAAGAAAATATAATAAATATTATTTTATCGAAATCACAAAAAACGCGAATACCTTGAAAACTGGTAAAAACATATTAAAGGTTGCTTCTACAATCTTAGATGGAAAAAAGGACGTAATTATAAATAATTGCAAATTTAACGTTTATTTGCTTTTCGTTAGTTTCACTCTAATTAATTTTTGTTGAATTTTACCAAATTTATAGTAGGAAACTGTACTCTTACCACAAATTGGGTAACTTTACTTAGTGTATGTAAATAACAAAAAAATACACACATTTTGTGTAAATTTACATTAAAAGTGTGTAAGATATTAAAAATAATTTGAAATTAATGTGTAATTAATGTGTAATATTACCAAATTTGTGAGGAAAAAAGAATAATATACGCACAAAATGCCTGAAAATAAATTGTTAAATAGGTTAAGATTCACTAAATGTGTAGCACTGAAATGTTTAAAATGAAATCGCATAAAATTAATAAACCTACGTTTTATTATTTGCTTTTATTAATTTTTGATATTAAGTAGAAAAATATCAAGATTAATTTACAATTTTAAAAATGTATTCATCGGATCCGTAACAATTTTTCTCACATTCTAGTAACATTTTCTTTTAGATATTGCTCATTTAGAAGGCTTAAATTCTTATCACTCTTCCTTTTAGAAAAAGCTCAAAGAATCTGAATCTTTTTCTATAGAAAATTTTTGTAATTTTTCTATTATAAAGCCTTTTAGGTACTAAAACAGCAACATTAGTATTGTATGGTTTTGTTTCTTCATTGGACACCTCTATGCGTTGCAGCTTCAAATTCCTCAACCCTAGTGGAATATAAGATTATATGTCAAATCGAAATCTTTGAAGGAGATATTCGTATATATACATATATATATCAATGTTACACAACGTTGCACAAAGTTGTTCCGGTAGGATCCACTGCAAACAATAGAAGAATTGCCATTATTTTCCATATTGCCATAAATTCCTGTATTATAGCCGCAATATAAAAATGATTTATTGTTCTTGTTAATATATTTCTTTCTTTTTAAAGATATCAAATTATGATAGATTTGTGTTAAAGAGGTAGCGTTGGGGTCTTAAGCGTCATATCAGAGCTCAAATTGATCATAAAACGTTAACGTTTTTTCGCTCGTATTTAAAAAATAATTTTTAAAATTTATTTAAAATGCAGAAAGTTGATCGAATGTGGTTTGTTTTCAACACACCGAGAAAGTTTTTACGATTTCCAACTAAAATACAGTTACTATGATTAAAATAGGTTGGTACAGTTGAATATTGGGTTTTACATGAAATGCGGTTTGTACATTTAATTTTTTTTTTTTTTTTTTCGTTAGGCCAACACTCAGGGGATGCCCCCTATAATGCAATACATTGTGTTGATATCAGGAAATTAGGTTATGGGGAGGAGGAAAGAGGGAGTAGTGTTTGTGAATATTTGCAATAAAGAAAATAACGAGAAATCACATTTGAATATGATTGCATTGACCAAATTTATAGGTTGTAGCAACCAAAATATATTTTTAAATTCGGCTTGCAATTTGTTTTTCAGTGTGTACTGCTATTATTCTTACTATTGTATGGTAGCAAAAACTATGAAATATTGCAAATATTTTGGAAAAAATTCACATTTCACATAAATTAATAATTATTTCGTTCACTGTATTAGCCCTTAAATTAAGTTAAAAATTAGTAAATGTGCAAAGAATTAAAAAAAAAATCTTTAAAATGTTATACCAACATATTACTTTGAGTGTAGTTATTTAATATGTAGTATTAATAAAGAGTTTAATAAACCTGCATTCTAATCAATTTCTCAAACTGCTTCTCATGAGATTTATAAAACATGAGATTTTTAAAAGCCCGATACTTCGTTACCGGTCATTTTATATATAGAAATATATTAGGATGGAAAATTAATTATTTTTTATGCAATTTGTTTCAATAAATTAGTTTATCATTTTTAAGAGGATGTTTTTGTGATATCAAGTTTCAGATTTCTACCTTAGTGGAATTGCATAGGTCATTAAAGGTAGAATATTTTTCTTTTAAACCCATTTATACCTTGATTTTATAAAAATCAAGAAGATAAATGCAATAAATTAACCCATACCTGAAAAAAAAATATTATAAATTTCAGAACTTTTGCCTAAATCGTTTGTGCAGGACGTTAAGGGGAACACTTTCTTTTCTTTTTTCCCTCCCTGTAAATATTTTTTTAATATCCATTGTAGCGGAATCCTGCAGCAAATTATATATTCAACGGCTTATGCTGTTTTTATTGACAAACCAATTTTTAAGATCTTAACTTTAGCGGATTTTAGGAGCAGACATTTTCAGGTATAGTCCCGCATTTTACGCAGTTATTTTAAAGAAACTCCAAAATATAAATTATAAGTGAATTGGCCCATACAACAATGAACAAATAATTAAAATTTAGGTTTCTTAATAAATGAATATGGGCATGCTGTCAGTGGGGATAATTTTCACCCCACCTAGCATCAATTTCGAAAAATCCTGTCTAAGGGAATGGAAGAACAAACTTATCAAATTTTATTTTTTCGGCTTTGTAACAAAATTTTTTTAATGTTGCTCGTGAAAATCCTTAAAGAACTCCAACAGTAATTTAGGACATATTCCAAGGAACACATGATTTAAATTTTTAGCCATTAAAGACTCACAAACCAAATTTTAAGTACGTCGCGGTTTTTAAAAGCCGTCAATTAGCAGACTTTACCCCTATTTGGCCCTCCCCGTAGGAATTTCCAAAAATTTCCATGTTTGCCCCTCCCCTCAAAAATTTCCAAAAGTACGATCTATACAGAAGTCTATTTATGTTACGTACCCACATACTGAATTTCCTTTACACAGATGTTTACTCCTGGTTAAGCAAAAAGGTAGACTTCTCCCTTTTGCACCCTTGTGGAGATTTCCAAAATTTCCGTCAGTACTGATGTGCACGATATATTGATGTACACTCATGTTAAGGAACCCACATAACAAATTTTAAATTCCTTTCTTCGGCGGGTTGGCAAGGCCTCCAGGGGGGAGTTTTTCAACCTTTTAGCCCTACTTCTAGTGATAAGGAACCCACATCCCAAATTCTAAGTTCCTCGCTTTAGTGGTTTAGTCTGGCCACCTAGGGAACAGTTTAACCTACGTTAAGCTCAATGCTTACCACGTTTCTGGCCAGAAATCCGAAAAGTATCATATAAGTGAGAAAGTCCATATTTGAAATACATACATTTTAATTTTCAAATTTCTGACCAAAATTACTTACAGGCCGACAAGCGAGAGACTTTTACTCTTCATGGCACTCCCCGATGGAATTTTCAAAATCCGATCTATACAGTTCATAGCATCAACTGTTTGGTCAGTCCGCCAAGGGGAATATTTTTCTCCATATTGCCTCTCCCCGTGGGAATTGCAAGAAATCTCGTCAATACAGAAGTCTCCTCGTGATAAGGTTCCCGCATACCAAACCTCAAGTTCCTGGCTTTAGTAGTGTGTCCAGGCCGCCAAACTTTTCCCTTTTTAGCCTCTACACGTAAAAATTTCCAAAAATCCGCTCTATACAGATGTCTTCTCTTGTTTAGGAACTCACTTACCAAGTTTAAAGTTCCCAGTATCAGCGGTTTGGCCAGGCCGCCAAGAAGGAGAATTTTCTTCTTTTCGCCCGTCCCATTTTGAATAGAGATATCAATACAGGTACAGATATCTACTCGTGATAAGTCACCCACACACATAATTTTAAATTCCTAGCTTTAGTGTTTTGGCCAGACCGCCAAAGAGGATACTTTTCCCCTTACTGCCCTTTTTGTAAGTAATTCCAAAAATCCGCTCTACACAGATGGCTACTCTTGCTTAGAAACCATATAAGTACCATATTCTTAGAAACCATACCGAATATCAAGTGCCTAGGTTCTGTGGTTCGGCAGACCGCCAAAGGGGAAATTTTTCTCCTTTCTGCTCATCAGCGTGGGAATTTCAAAAAATTCCGCAAATACAAATATCTACCCGTGATAAGGTGCACACCAAATTAATTTCAAGTTTATAGCTTTAGTGGTTTGGCAAGGCCGCCAAGGGAAAGACTTTTACCCTTATTGCGCCATCCTGTAAGAAGTTCCAAAAATCTCGTAAACGCAAATATTTATAAGTGATAAGGTACCCACGTATTAATTTCAAGTTCCTTTCTTTAAGGGTTTGTCAAGCCGCCAAGGGGCGACTTTTGCCACATTAGTCCCTATTTTCCGAAGTTTCTGTGCAAAATTCCAAAAAGAACCATACCAGGGATTTGTGTCATATCCTAAAGAAAACATATTGAAAATTACAGATTTCTATCCCGAGGGGCTTAGTCAGGCCTCCAAAGAGCAGACTTTTTCCCTTATTACGCCTCCCCGTAAGGATTTTAAAAAAATTCCGTCTTAGAGGACGTCTGCGCTGGAAGATGGATCTCCATGCCAAATTTTAAGTGCATAGGTCTAGCGGCATAGGTTGAGTCAGTTAGTCAGTGAGTGAGAAACGTTATTCTTTTATGTACATATATACAAGGTGGCGCAAAAATAACCTTCCGATGTTTTTTGGCTGTAATTTAAAAAAAAAAATTAAAAACTTTGATTCTTCATGTGGATTATTTTTATTTGGTATTTTAATTTTTTTTACATCAAGTCGAGAATATGATATCATGTAAATGGCCGCCGCCACAGTTGATTGTCATTTGAGCCCTTTTTATGGCATTTTCTATCACTTTGGCCAAAACTTCCGGCGATAGGTCCTCACATTCTTGACGGATATTGTCTTTAAGAGCTGCAAGAGTCTGAGGCTTCTTGACATAAACCCGCGACTTCAAAAAGCACCACAAAAAGAAGTCTGGAGCGGTCAAATCAGGCGATCTTGCTGGCCAGTGCAAATCGCCAAAACGGGAGATTAGGCGCCCGGGAAATGCATCCTTCAGCATATCGGTTGTGGCACGTGCAGTGTGTGCCGTTGCACCGTCCTGTTGGAACTACGTGTTTTCCAATCCCAATTCATCAAGTTGCGGCAAAAAGAACACGTGGATCATTGCTCTGTAGCGTTCACCATTCATAGTAACCATTTGGCCCGCGACGTCTTCGAAGAAAAAAGGTCCGATGACTCCTCCAGCGAAAACAGCACACCATACAGTGACTTTGAGCGGGTGTAATGGCTCTTCGTGGGTTACACGCAGATTTTCAGTGCCCCAAAAGCGTAAATTTTGCTTATTTACGTACCCGCTAAGATGGAAATGGGCCTCATCACTCATGATTATTTTTGATGAAAAATCATCTTCCTCTTGGTGGTGATTAAAGATGGCTTGAGCGTATGTTACACGCGATTGGCGGTCAGCAGCTAACAGCTGGTGCACCGTCTGAACTTTGTACGGAAACGTCTTCAAATATTGTACCAAAATTCGCTGTAAAGACCTTCGACTGATACCCATTTGCGTGGCACGTCGTCTGGTCGATGTCGACGGCGCTTCCATGACATCCTCGGCTACAGCAGCAATATTCTCTGCAGAACGGCTACTCCGGGGTCTGCCACGCCTGGCAGCATCTCGTGTTGTGCCAGTCTCTTCGAGGCGAGCGGCTAAACGTCACAGTGTTTCGCCAGTAGGCGTTGGACGGCCAGGAAATCTGCGACGAAATTCACGTTGTGCCAAAGTCACCGACCGATTATTGGTCAAATAAATAGTCAACAATATTCCGCGTTCTGGAGCAGTGTAGCGTAACATTGTTTATTAACGTGTATTTCGCATGTGTTTACTACACAAATGTCAAAACAGAACTGACATTAGGGGCCAATCGCAAAATTTATAGCATTTTCTGATAGGAGGATTACTTTTGCGCCACCTTGTAGATGCTTTATCTATTTAAGATGCTTTACAATATTAATAAACTCTATTAAAATAATCCACTATGATCCTCTACGGACCTGCACAAAGAAATACCGTCCATCATCCTTTATAGTGAAATAAATTCCCGTTTGTGGTTTTTATATGATTTCCTAATACCAACTCTATACGTACATTCATAACAAATTTGTAACTCCAGTATAAAACGAAGGAAACATTAAATCTCTCAAGAATTTCATTTTAAGCTTCCGCATATCTAGTCTTGACAACAACACAAAACATTTCCTCCTAACAATTGCGAAGCAAGCGAGAAAAAAAATGAATTACAACAAAAAATAAAAAAAATACTACAATCTAAACGATAAAATAGAGTAAACAGTTAATTTCTATTTAGTTTAGTCCTTTATAATATGTTTTTGTATCTACTGCTGTTGCTACACCAAAATTGATTTAAGACATTGTATATAAAACTATTGTTTGACAAAGAATAACGTAATTCATTCATTCAACACTCGCGCCACCTTCTTCTTGGCTGACCGACTTGACTGACTTCGTGGCTGGCAAATACCCAGGAAAACTTTTGTAATGTATACTCATTACCTGTATCATTAATTTCCAACAAATAGTAATGAGGTAAATGAGGTTAAATAGTGCATTACTTTGTAATAAGTACTCCTTCCCTTCAGCATTATTTAGAAACATAGAGTAATAAGTTACCAATAGTTGGTTATATAATGCATTACATTTTAATGTATACTGCTTACCTTCAACATTATTTTAAAACATAAAGTAATGCCTTACCAATAATTGAACATTCATGGGTTACCTTGTAATGATACATCATTACTATTTCCGTTATTTCAAAACATAAAATAATGACTTACCAATCATCAATTATAAATGTACAGTTATGTTTAAAAAATCTTTTTTGAAAATCTATGTATGGCCTCATTACTTTATGATTTTTTGTAATCATGAAGGTAAGGTATATATTTTTTAACATCACAAACGAAAACTCTAAGCACAACAATTCATTTACATTTTAAGCAGCCCATTATAACGATAGCTCAGTTGGTAGTGTTCTCGCCAAACGACCAAAGACCCTAGGTTCGAATCTCAGCGGGACCAAGTTTTTTTTAAACTAATTTAAAAAAATATTAGTAATAATTTTTTTCATAAATTTATTTTTTATGAAAATCTATTTATAGACACATTACTTTTGCGAACCCGGTAAACATATAAGTAACCAGTTACTTTACCCCCTACTTCGTAATGAGTCCACCCATTACATTTTGGCTCATCGGTTGTAAAATTCGTCAGTGAAGTAAGGTGTATTGTCATTTGTGAAGCCCTATGGCGATGCATTACTTTACCTATTATTTGGTAATGTGTGGTTTTGCTGGGTATCTTTATTAGAAGACAATATACTGTTGGAGTATCGGAAGCAGTTGAGTGAGGAGATGGCAAAGACAGACGGCCATAGGACTGTTGGTCGTTTAGAAATTGTGTTAGTATTAACAGGACACCCAAATGACAATAAGAAAATATAAAATGAAATTCCTCTAGTAAGCAGAGGGACTTTAAATGAAAAAAGAACAGACCTTTTTCTTTTGGCAAATTGATACAAAAGCAAATTACAATAAAAATAAGATGACACAAGAAATTTATGCGAGTTGTTTGTTTGTTTATTTATGTTTTGTTTCTTCTTGTTCTTACATGTTTCTTTTTGTTCGTGCAATTATCATCACGGTCTTCCATATGGAACTTTATTGTTCAACTTTTTGTTCTTGGCTTCCACATACACACTCACTTGCGGGGGATATTAACAATTGTTGTTATTGTTTGTATGGATTACTGACTGTTATTGTGGCTTGGAAACAATCGGGATGCTGCTGCTACTTTTGGAAAAACTTTTTCATCGAACACATTTGGTGTAAAAAATATATCAACAACAACAATAACTTTAACTGATTTGTCCAACATTACAATAACAACAAACAAACGAATGAACAACAACAACAACAAATATCCTCATCATCAACAACAAAACACAACTTAAACAACAGGATTGGAAGCAGATTTATTTTATGTACACGAGGGAGCAATAAACACATACGCAATGCATTTTACCGTACCGGTGCCGGCAGATGTACATGACCTCGAATTCTCGTGGCAAAGTCTCACAGCTTATCCGGTAAGTTTTTAACTTTACTATAAAAACAACAACAATAAAAAAAAAACCAAAGAAGACTACAATCGAGGCCAACGACAACAACAACTACAAACATTAACCGCATAAACATTTATTCTCCCTTCAATACAATAAACACCCATACACTGAACAATTCTGAGTCAGACCTGTAAAAGAATTGATTTTTGATATTTTAGTTGTCTGAACTGATTTTCTGTTCTTTTAATCAAAAAATTCATTAAACTCAACGGAATCATTTGATAGCCAATAAATGTGATTGACAGTTAAGCCACGTTTATTTGCACTTATGAATTTAGAATAAGTAAACATTTTTACACACAGAGAAAAGTTTAGATATTTGTCAACTGATATTCGGTTACTACGAGTTTCAGACGGTTGGTAAAACTTAAAATTTCACCACCCAAAATATTCAGAAATTTAATGTTAATATCGCAGTACTAACAGAATTTATAATTTGTTACCATTGAAAAATACTTTTTAATTCGGTTGGCACTTTATTTCTCTGTGTGTAGCAATCAAGCTTTCATAAGATTTATAAACAGAGCAACTAGAAATAAGCTCTAAAAAGTCGATTTTATGACCATAAAAAATGTCTTTGAAAAATGTCCGTATTTCAAAGCCAATTTTTTCACATTTGTAAAATGTATTTCAATTGGTAGGAAAAAGGGAGAAAAAAGATTAATTATACCGAAATCGGTAGTCTTGAAACTGAAAATTCAAGTTTGCGAAAATGGTTTGAATTTCCATAAGCGGTGTTGCAAACATCAGAAAATTGACACAAAACATTTTTTGGATTGTTTTTTTTTTTGATAATGTAATTGTTTGATAACAAAAAATTAAAATAAAAAAACGTAAATATTTGATCTAAAATGGGCATTTGTTGTAAAAAGTTCAAAACTACTCAAAAAATTAAATTTTTTATCACAAATAATCAAAAAATGTGCTCAAAATATGTAATTAAGACCAAAATATGATCTAACACAGCAGTTCCCATATGGATGTCAGTATTAGCATTCCAGTTCCTTATAAGAATATTGAAATCCATTTTCAACTTTTTTTGGTTGGCTAACATTATTTTGGGTACTTAAGGTACCCTAAAACTAATACATTATTATACCCTCCAGCCCACTGTATAGTTTGTCATTCTTTTTGTAACTCAATTCATGAATAGCGAAGTCGAAGTCGACGCGAAGTCGAGGCGATATTGTCCTGTTCGTCTGACGAGAAAGTTTAATAGTTCTTTTTTTTTGTCAACTAATAACTATAAGCAAAATCGGTTGGCGAGTGAAAATATAGTTCTGACAACCGAATTTACAAGTTTACACCAACTGAATCAATTCGGTTGGAAAAACATCTTTTGAGACCACCGAATTTGTTATGAGAGTTCAGTTATTGAAATTTTGACTTCATAGATTAAGTAAAGACAATTTAGAAAAAATATTTGGGAAAATATATCGATTGCATAAAAAACGTAAAATATTTCTCTTTTCGAACATCTCTCAAGAAACTTTTTTGAAAATTTTGATCGCCATTTTTTTATTTTTTTTGCTATATCCAAAATCAAAACGAAAGTTAGAAATATTCATTAATGACGAAAATTTTAGTAGTAATTTACTAATTAATATATGAATATGGGACTACAGACCATAAAGCAAATTGTTCAGGAGACGAGAAAACCTTAGGAAAAGTTCAAAACATGATATTTTAAATATATTTTTAGCACAGTTATCAATATGTACAATTTTGTATACAAAATCTAACAAGGAAGGCATCCCTAGAAAATAAAAATTTTGATATTCATTAACTATATAGTGTACCCAGAGTTGCACATTTATGAATTATTTAAAATACAGGGGAAAATGACTTGTCGGAAAAAGTCGCATAAAACCGAACGGTTTTCAATAACGGAAAAAGCTCATACACCACTCGATTAAATTAAATAGTCATTGATATGCATAATTTTTAATAAAACGCCAGATTTATTGTTACTAAAAACACATTTGTTTAATAATAAAAATACTTTAATAATAATTTGTACATAATTGGTACATCAGTGAATGTGTCTTCAATAAACCTTTCATTTGATACCAAATTTGTCTATAGTTACTTCTACTAAAGCGAAAAAAGCCTAAAATGGGGTAATTTTTCACTCGTCTTAGTTACGCCTAAACATGAGATTGGCAGCTAAAAAAAACACGGGTCCCTAACATTTTTATTCTCTACAATATATCCGAAGTTCATTAAGGTCTGTCTGTCCGGGTCGGGATACCTCCCTTGGAAGTAGAAATTGCAAAATTTTGAACTTTAAATTTGTTAAATATGGCAAAAAGGTATGAAATAATGTTGGAAAAACTATGATTTTGTACGTTATTCATTATCCGATTTCAATGAAAATTGTACCGAATTATCAGAACAATATTATTTGTAAGCCATAAAAGTTTCAAGGAATAAATATATCAGTATTTAGTAGATTTTATTAGTTAGTAATGTAATTTTAACAAATAAGTTGAATGCGAGGAACTCACGCTACACACACATAATTCTCTTTTACACTTTTGACGACCACAGTCAAGTAGAGTAGCCAGAAGTTTTTATAATATATTTTTTAAGTTAGTTTTATTTTTGTTATAAAGCCTTTCTGATGTTCCTACTTTAATTACAAATAGCAATTATAATAGCGGTATTTTTGCAAATTTTAAAAGTAAAAATATGACTTTAGAAAGTCATCTTTGAACTTTGTCAATATATTTGCAAAATTGTGCTAAACAAAAAAATTATCTTTGAAATTTATTTCAAACGATATTGAAAAAAATAATATAAATTCTACCGAAAGTTTAACATGTAACGTAGTTTTCTTTGAGATAAAATCGCAGAAAAATATCAACGTTTTTACCGAAGTACTATTATATTATGTAAAAACACGCGTTTCCCAAAATATGGTCCTTATTCGCCTCCACTCTAACTATACGTGTAATGTATTACATGGAGTTATGATAAGAAAAAAAATATTTTTTTTTACAAATTTTTTTGTTATTTTCTTATGTTTTTATACGTGGAATTTAAAATTGCGAAAAAATATATTCTAGTATTTTAATTCAGAAAAAAATACAAATGTAAATACTTCATAGAAAATCATTATTTATGCTTAACAGAAAATTTATATTTATTCGTTTTGATTAACATTATCAATAGGTAATTAATAAGATATTGTGTTGATCCTGTGTATTGAAACTTATTGTAGCCTACGGGCCATATAAGCCACCCAGTTTCTCGAAGTGCCAGTGTCAATATTTTCCCATTCTATCAATATTGCGAGTTTAAATTCTTTAAGCTTTGACTTTGAAAAGACCATGGCGGAAAGGACCCCCTGAGGTCTTCAACGGGTCCTAGTTCTGGACTTATACCTAGCCATTACAATACCCATATTTTGTGGTCATTGATCGGAGCGTTGACTAATTGGAACATCCAATTGTCTCCATATAGTTAAGCAACAAAGTCCGAATATGTATTCGCATTCCTTTTAGTAGGGACGAAGCATATTCAGAACTTTCCTCGTGATCCAAATACATGCCATATCCGCCACCGTTGTTTTGCTTATAACGCATGTGCCGGGGATGTCTTGGATATCTACAATATTTGTGGTGGCCGTCAGGTCCGTTGAAATTAAAGTTTTTCTCGTCACCAAATATGATGACAAAAAGTTTAATTTGGACAGCCCTTATGGCTTCCGCAAATATTGGAAAGATATTCGCCAAATGTGATACAAGCAAACTACGGTCTAGGATCTCTCATTTTATGGGCTGCATTTGGGGCACGAGGAAAGTTCCAAATATGCCTCGTCACTACTAAAATGAATGCAAATATTCTGGCTTGTTGGAGAAGATTGCAAAAAACTTTGTGGCGAACGATATGGAAATAATTGGACGTCCCAACAAGGCAATGCACTGATCCATCACAAAAACAAAACATTTTTAATGATCATAACATATTGGTATTGAATTGGCCAGGCATAACTCCAGAACAAAGACCCATTAAAGACCGCTAGCGGATCTTTGTCATCAATGTCTTCTCAAAATCAAAGCTATACACTACGCTTAAAGAATTTAAACTAGAATATTGATAGAATGGGAAAATATTGATACTGGCACTTTGAAAAACAGCGTGCGCAACGTAGGCTACAATTAGATTGAATACACAAGGGCAACACAATATCTTATTAATTACTTAATTACTTAATTAAAATTTCTTTTTTTCATAATTTTAAAGTCCACAAAAAAACATAATAAAATAATAAAAAAAAATGAAAAAAAATATTTTTTTTCTTATCTATAACTCAAAATAATGCCTTGTACATATAATTATTTGTCTATTTAGTTTAATAAAACTATAAATAACATGAATTCATTCTTTGAATTACTGCTACACACCCACGTCACATTACATTATTTTATCAGATAATATATGGGTGTGTATGTAGTACGTACTCGTGTGCAATTTTATGAAAGCGTACATGTGTTTCGTTGCGTTATGTGTGTGTGTGGGTTAGTTTGTTTACACATTAATATCTGGCTGCCAGTATATTCTCTATATTATTTGGTTATATTAAAGTTCATCCTTTATTTAAGTTTGTTTAAACATGTCTGTCTGAAGATGTTTCTATTTATTTCATACTGTGTATGTGTGTGTGTACATACACAATAAGTGTGGTTGAATGTTGTTGTTGTTGTTGCAACCACTCAAAAACCAATTTGCACTCCATTAACCACCTTTTTTTCTATTTAATTTTGTGTTTTTTTTTTTTGTTCCCTCATCTACTCCACTTTATTTGTTGTTTTTTCACCCCCATTTTAATTTTTAGCTGCCATATGCAATTACCATCGATTATGACCATGATCAAGAGGCTTTGTCGGCCCCCACCCTAAGTATACCTGAAAAAGGATATGTACCACAGCAGGTGGAAACATTTCTAGTGCATATACCGTGTAGTGGCAATGCTACTGAACAAGTTCCCCTTACGGTTAATATGTTGGTAAGGGGACCACCCCGTCATAATGATACCAAATTACATTTTAAACGTAATAAAATTTGTATTAAAGGTAAGGCAATTGTTTTTGTATTTATTTTGACTGTATTATACTCTAATGTTTTTCATAGCATCATAACAGCTGTTGACTTTTGCTATAATCATTTCATCGTGCCATTTCCATTTTAATTTAAAAAAATTCCAAATTTTTTTACATTTCAAGGTCTTTTTCCAGCTCCCAATCAATCGCCGTCTCCTGCCCATGCTCCTTCACAGGGCCCTGCGTTGTTAGGTGCTGCTGCCTGTGCTTTAGGTCTGGTTTTAGTTGTGGGTCTTATTGCCAGTACCATGTATTTAAGGGCCCGCAAACAAATTAGACAAGATTCATTACAGTAAGTATAAATTTAAATACTTTTAAAAAAAAAACAAAATCAGGAAAATTTTGTAAAAAACAAAAAAAAAACAAAATAAAATTCTCACCATGTGCCAAAAGAATAATTTAATCTTGTTTAAGTTTGTTACATATCGAACCATAGAAACAAAAATAAAGATTGATTCGAATCGAAATATAATGTAATCACACGTGGAACGAGCATAACTAAAACACTTAACTTCGAAAACAAAATGGGATGTAATCGATAATGATTTGAATTGAAACAGGAAATGGTTTATTAAAATCTGTTTCTTGTGGTTAGTGTTCTAAATATACTTATTGATATAAATTTACGTTCTATGTTGTATTTTGTGGTAAGCGTTTGAACTCCGTTTACTTAATCATTCCCTTCTATTTCGTTTCTGGTAATTAGTGTTTAAATTCCGCTCGTTCTTCGTTCCATTTCGGAATAGCAAAAAATTAAATTCGAAACGAGCGGATTTAAAATACTTAACTCAGAAAACAAATATACCTACAACGATTGGAATCGAAGCAGGAAACGTTCCATTTCCCATGCTTTGTGTTCCAATTCTAATTATTCTCTTTCCGTTTCGTTTTTTGTTTCAGTTTAGCTCGTTCTCCATTCCATTACATTTTGCGCCTTGTGATTAGAGTTTCAATTCCATCGAAACAACATGAAATACATCCAGAAATGATTGTAATAGAAACAGGAAACGAAATAGAATTAAACGGAAACGAGAAAATTTTAAACAGGAAATGTTCTATTCAGTTCCCTGTGCTTAGTATTTCTCGTTTCACTTATTTCGCGTTCTATTTCGAATCAATTTAAAGTCCGGAATGAGGTACAAATAATGCTGTCTATTAAACTAATTACTATTTAGTTGCAGAACACAAACAAAAAACGCTTCGGCCTATAATGTATAGTCGTCAAAATGCAGTTTTGTTTTATTTCAAACAAATGTTGGGACAGAAACTGGTATTGGAATCAAATTTTGCTTAAAAACCTGATATCATGTTAGAGACCACGAAAATCGTCAACAAATTTAATTCGCTTCGGCAGAAAGCACAGAGCGAATCAATTTTTATTAAGAATAATAAATTAGCTTTTTTTTACCAACGTATCTCTAAAGTCACTGCTCTTTTTAAGAGCTAATAACTTTTGATAAGAAGGCGATATAATAATGCAAGAAAAATTATATTTATGCTAAAAGTATTGGCTACAGACTTAGTTAAAAAAATTTTTTAGTTAAAAACTCTTAATGGAAATCGATTTGCTAAAATCCAACAAAGTTTTTACTAAATATTGATAAAATTTTTGAAAAATAAAAATTGAAATAAAACTGCTAAAATCACCAAAAAAAATTTACTAAATATTAGCAAATAGGAGCCCTATTTATTACGTTTACTACAATTGGAAAGTTTTGTTTAATTTTGGTATTGAAATTTTACAGTTAAAATTTCAATTAAAACAGAGAAAATTTTAATTTAATTAAGTTCAAAAAATTCCATTTAATATAACACATAAAATAATACTCAGAACATACTTGAGATCTTTTCATTAGCATTGAAATTTTGTCCTAATATTCCAATGAACAAATTAATTACAATCGAGCCAAAAAAAAGCATTTGTCTACAAAAAAAGGAGTGTGTAAATTGCTTTACATAGGAATGGAACGGAGATGCATAGGAATTGTAACAATGAGTAGGGAAAACGAATAAATAAGTAACAAAAATAAATAAATCACCTTGTTTCTGTTTTAGAAAAATTGATCACTCGGGATCTCTCTCGGACCTAGCAAATTTATATTATAAGGGTGTATTAATGCTCCGTTTTGGCGTATCTCACTTAGTATCAGAGATACAAGAAAAAACAGATTTCATAAAACTTCTTTTTCAATATTGCCCACAATAATATGGAATTGAAAAACAAAAATTCAATTATTTTGAGTTTTTCAATTTAATTAATTTACTTTCAATATATGGTACACACGTTAAATTGTTTTGTAAACCATCTAAAATTGATCAATAATATTTAACGTGTGGGTGTACTCCGATTAAAACTTTATCTATAAATTTAATGAATATTTATTTTTATTTTCCATATGTAGTACTAGTTTTACCACCGCCGCTTATGGTAGTCATAATAATGTATTTATACGCTTAGATCCTTTGGGACGGCCACCGAGTGCGAATAGTGGTTCATATGCCACCATCGCTAGCCTCAATAAATATCCTTTGGAATCAAAGAAATCATGTAATATATTTGAAAGTAAGTTTAGCATATAAAACAAATTGCCCAAATTACAAGAAGCGTATGTTTGTTCCATAAATTTTACCACACGAATTTTATTTGATATTACAGAATTTCGTAGTTCACCAACACCATCGCCATATGCAACAGCTCTACTGCCCATGGGTGACCAGATAGCAGAGACAATTTATTCGAAACCAGAATCCGTATGTCCCTCGAGAATATCGTATTATGCATCATCACAACTAACACAGGTATGTTGTTTGTATGTGTGTGTGTGTTTGAGTGAGTGTGTAAAACAGCAATTATAATATCTAAAATATGATTAAATTTTTAAATATTTTTGATAAATATTCAAGTATGAGGGCGGGAAATTTAAAATTGTGGGGGGGTTTACTTTGGGGGGGGGGGGGGGGTTGTTGTTAAATGATTCAGAAATGGGGTTGTATTTTATTTAAAAATATTTATGTACTTAATAAAACAAAATATTTGATTTCATTTCATATTTTTTTTTTTTTTTTATTATCAAAACTACTTTATCATTTTTTAGGTTGTTTTAGCATAATTCTCGTTTTAAGGTCGTTGGGTTAGTGGGTGAGATTTGTATTTGCTTTTAAAAGACTGTGGCTGTGACTGCTTTTAATGTGAATGTTGTTGCTGTTGTTAAGTTTTTAAATAAAAATTAAAATTTTCAACACGTGCTGGTGTTTAAATGATTGTGTTCTTGTTGTTGTTGTTGTTGTTTGTTGCAGCTTTTTTATGCTGCTATTACTTGAGTTTCAATAAACTTGAAAACGTGCCAAAGGCGATTACTTTTTTACAACTGCTCAATGGACCAACGAATATTTATACTTTAACCAAAGAGTTTAGAAAATAAAGAGATTGCAATACTCTCGCTTACTGAGAAAAAATATATATCTTGTGTAAATTTATAAATTGGCTCTTTTTAATGTTACTGTTGATAATTTTCAACATATTTGTTATGATTTCAGCAAAATTGTGTGCAATTCAGCTTTGGTTTTCCTTAAAAACGCCATGTTTTGTGTTTGCTGGCACAAGGTGTTAACAGAGGTTGAGAGCATTGCATAGCCACTGCTTTAATTACCAAATAAAATTTTCCTGAATTCGACTGTATTCAACATATTTGCAACGATAACAACAATAAGTAAAAAATAGGGAAAAGTTTATTTTTACACTCATAATAATCCATGCTAAAAACACGAAAATATTGTCAAAACAACAAAAAACTTTCGTAAAATGAACAAATATTGGTTTATTTTATGAAAGTTTTTGTTATTCTGACATTTATTGGTATTTTTATGCATGGATTATTATCAGTGTATATATCAGCGCTAGGTTTTTTATTTAATATTATACCGGAAAACACAAACACGTTTTCTTTTTATATATGACGAATTTCATAAATTTTCGACACTTGGAGTCAAAATATTTTTAATTTTTTTTTTTTTTTGTATGACATGAATTAGGTTTTGTATATATGTATGTTAGCCGATGTTTAAGCATGCTAAATCCATTCGTGTTAAACATTTATCTTTTAAGACGGTTTTAAATTTGAAACAAATTAAAAATATTAAATTACAGTTTTTGCTTGGATTTAATTAAAGCAATATCAATTTTTAGATCTCATTGTATGTACCTCATCTCAAAATATATACTACACCACCAAAAAATATCAAAATACATCCGCATATGTTTTTGTCATATTAGAACTTAAAAGGACATCGCGATTATTTTGAAAATCATGAATTTTGTGCCGGTTTAATGATGTTTAGTTGGGTTTAGGGTGACTTTTTTGCAGTAAATCATATAAAATTATTTTCAATTCACAAATTTAAACATTTTATATTAGAATGCTTTTTGAGGCTATGAAAATTTAGTTTGCTCCATAAAATTTAACGTCCTTAAAATTTGTTAATGCTTTACGATTTCAGTATTAAGGTCAATAAAACCTTTTATTTGATATACGTTTTTTTTTTTTTCGAAATTGTTACAAATCATTAGTTGTCACAAAGCGAAATGTGTTTGGAAAAAACTGCCGTTGTACCCGCTGCGAATGAAAAAAATTTATTTAAAATTTATATCGAGCTTTAAACCTCCGTATATTTACAAAAATAAAGCAAATCAAACATATTGGCTAGGTTGATACTAGTATTTTGATCTGGCTAAAGATCTCATCAGAACCCGAAGTTTTAGAAAAGCTAGAGCCTCCATAATAGGCAGAACTTTAACAAAAATACTATTAATAATATTAAATTTGGTCCATTCTTGTCTTCTTAGTAATCAAGCACGTGGTTAGGGTCTTTTCCTAACAAGCATCATGACGTTACTAAACTTTGAAGTACAAAAATTTTCTATTTATATAAAAAAATTTTAGTGTTTACTCTGGCTCAAGTAATATTTTTTACAGTTATATAAGTTTTTTGTTTTTATATACATCGAGATTATTTTTATGTTATTTTCAATTTATGGCGAGCTTTTAATCTCCGTATATTTACAAAAATATAGCAAATCAAACATATTAGCTAGGTTGATACTAGTATTTCGATCTAACTAAAGATCTCATCAGAACCCGAAGTTTTAGAAAACCTAGAGCCTCCATAAATTTATATTTTTCACACTTTATCAAGTTAGTCCGTCGCACAGTGTAGCATTTATCCAATTTAGAACGACAAAAACAAAAAATAAAAGTATTCTGATTAACCCAATTTTTTTTTAGTATTTATTAAATAACATTCGAACTAGGGTTGTCAATTATTCGGGTTTTTATTTTGTTTGAATACACGATCAAACAATTTTTGATCAAAAGATCACACGATAAATTTTTAAAAATTATTCGATTAATCGAACGAATAAAAATAATTTTCAACATACTTAAATATTTAAAGTATTTTACCCTATTTACCCTAAAAATTTGAAGACTTTTGGAGTCAATTTGAATACTACTACAACAATATCAATTCTCGAATGTCATAATTTTTGACTGTAGTAACGTCGAAATATTTCTCCTTCATACACCATTTGACATTATATCGTGATGGAAAAATTACAGTTTTGAAAATCGTTGAAAAATTTAAATATATAACGGCAATAGTTCTAGTATATCGGGCTGATAAGATCTTATTTTAGTCACTCGAATTCACAGTATAATGCGGACGTTCTATCGTTGTAGTATAACTAGCAACATTCTTAAAGGTTTTGTATGGTTTAAACTTCAAAAATTATTCTAAGTTTCAACAACATCACTTTATCTGTGAGTTTCTTACTTGAAAGTCAAATCATATATCCTTATCCGTTTTGAAAAAGTCCATATCTTGAAAAGGAGTAATAAAAGTTTTAAAATTTCTGATATTTTTTCAATAGAGTTCAGATATTATTTCGTCTATTGTCATTTTTTTTATACAAATTTTTCCAAAATTGGTGAATTTTCGAAAAGGTTTTATTAAAAGAAGTTTTGTTTTAAATTATTCCATTAATCGTCAGAATTTATTCGAATTATTCTAAATATATAATTTTTTTTTTTGAGTTTGAATTTTAACGTCTTTTTCAGACAATTGCAATTAATACAATTTTATTTAATTTTAATTGTGAAATTTTAATTATAAAAAATCTTAATTTTATTTGTTTTTTTTTTTTGTTTAATTAAAAAAGTTACAAATAATATTAAAATACATTCGAAAATACAATTTTTCAGTGGAATAGAACTTATGACTGTCACCACGAAACTTATATCAGGATATTAAGTAACTTTCATAAAAACCATATTTGAAAAGATTGGATGCACCCGTCCGCAGCAGTGAAAAATATTTGTAATCCCGTGGACATCTATCTCACCAGTTTTTACATCTTCTTAACATATAAAATCGAACACCACAGGACTAATCGAAAATATATTCACAACTTTTGTTCGCGTGGTTCTGCAATAAGTATATATATATATATATATATATATTGGGTCCGGTAGTTTGCGCTGGGTTCGCCAAATTTACGAATATATTATTTTTGGTTGTATTTATGGTCCGACTAAGCCCATATTCCTAATGTATGTTGGTTGTGTAACAAGAAAAAAAAATTACAAAAAACTAACCCGGTAGGTGGCTTTGGAATCGAGATATATACGAAAATGGTATTAAGTTGTATTTATGGTCCGGTTTGGCCCATATTTAGAATCTATATTAGTTACGTGAAAAAAAAAATTTAACCAAAAATAGATACGGTAGCTGACACAGGATACGAAATATTTTTATTTACAATAAACACATAATACATCTGTACACTTATTTATTGGGCAATATCAGTGTAAATACATATAAATATTGCTGCATAAATTATCTATATGAAAAGTGGGCGTGGCTGTAGTCGAACTCCGACCAGTTTTGGTGGAAACATTAAAGACTTTGTGGACTATATACTTCAGTGATGCAAGTCGTCAGCCGCAGCCGCCGATATGTTTTTTTCCAAGCCGACGCCGACAATAACGGCCTTTGGCTAACCCGTTAGACATATTCGACCATAATTACAATTTTGTATTCATATTTTAATGAACATTAATACTTTCATTAGACTTTCGACTTTCAAATTCCATAAAAACTCATACTTTGTGGTTCAGAAAATCTGGACTAACTTGTATTTAAAGAATGCTAGTAAATATCTTTAGTGGCTTTTCGGATTCTCACACTCATAATAATCCATGCATAAAAATACGAAATTATTGTCAAAACTACGAAAACTTTCGTAAAATATACAAATTTTCGTTTATTTTACAAAAAATTTGGTTAGTTTGACATTTTTTCGTAATTTTACGCCTGGATTATTATCAGTGCACTCTCACCATTTACTTCAATTTCAAATCCGATTATTTCCCAATTGTTAGTAATTTGCCCCATTTTGATTTTAAAGACTACTACGACTCAAATTGGTTATTACGAATTTCAGTCGGTTGGTACAATTAAACACAAGTTTTCAGAACAAATTTCGGTTAATTCAAATAAATTTTAGTTGCAACACCCAAAATATTTTGAAATCTAATGTAATTACCGTTGTATTAGCTGAATTTGTAATTTGTTACCATTAAAATATACTTTTCAATTCGGTTGACACTTTATTTATCTGTGTGTAACAATACGAAAAATTTGTTAAAATAACAACAATTTTCGTAAAATACACTAAAATTTGTTTATTTCACAAAAGAATTCATTGTTTTGACATATTTTTCGTATTTTAAGCATGGATTATTATGAGTGTGGGATGACATTTATGTTAACGAGACAGTTTTTAGTTATTGTTTAGCAAACTCACACTGAAATAATAAAATTTTCGGTTATAAACTTTAGTAGAATTACTTACAAAAAATATTTTTCTTAAACATCGCGCAATCTTTTATTTCTTGTCGATAAGCCCTACACTAAAATGTAAAAGTCAGTAAAGCCAACATTATTGCTGGAAGGATCCTTGCAGAAAAATTGTTAATATCAGCGAAAAAAAAATATGTAAGTTCAGCAAAATTGTTGCTGCATTTACTAATTTTTTAGCTGACAGTAGCAATTTCTCTGCAAACATCTTCCCTGCAAAAATGTTTCTGGCTTTACTGACTTTTTTTTTTAGTGTAGATACAATTTCTCGAAATATAGCGCTATTTATACAAATAAATTGAAGCCTAGTGCTCATGCTCTTGCATAATATCCCAGTGAAATTTTTTAGAACAGATTACCTCTGAACCTGTTCTAGAACAACTTCTTTTACCACCGATTACATGGAACCGGCTCTAAAACAGGTTCCTGGAGTGGAAATATAAGGTGACACTGTCCCAGAACCAGTTCTATAACTGGTTCTAGAACCGGTTATAAAGTAACCTGTTCTTGTTTGGAGGTAAAGAACATATTGCAAATAGAACAAACTCCATATGAAAAGAACCAGTTGCAGAACAAAAATTGTAACCTGTTATAATACAGTATAAGTTAACCAGTTATTTGGATTTTACTATTTTACTGGGATATTTATATATAAATCTCTCGAGTATACAAGGTTTTTTTCAGTTCCTTTTACTTAAACTTACTTTCTTTGCTTTCAACCAATCATAGATATAGGGTTACATTGAACAGTTATAATACCTTCTTTTAAAAATATCCTGCATATATCGCTATTTAATTTGTATTTCTTTTATGGTATAAAAGACTACATGATATTTTATATCAAACGAAAGTGAAAGGGGTTGAATTTTGATTCCTTTAAAAGGTGTAAGTAAGTATATTTTATGGCACGAGTCAAAGTCGTTTAAGTTTTATAAACTTTTCTTCCTTGTGGCGTGTTTTCATACAGATAAACATAATTTTAAAGCTTCTTTATAAATTAAAATTTAGTTTTGGTTTATATCCTTGTATTTATGACCATGTTTCATGGTAGTAAACTTTAAATGCACAATTCATACAATTTGTTGTTATTTGTTCATACAACGCAGATTATAATCTAACATCAGAAAAGAGCAACAAAGTTTAAAGATCCTAAACAAGTGAGATAAGAGTTGTTCATAATACCACTACATAAATAGTGGTGTGATGATGTATACCATGTAGGGTTTTCAAATTCACGACTACTCCCGGGAATCGGGAAATTTTTTCGAACAATGAAGGAAATTCAAAATAAATATTCATTAAGGTTTTGATAGTAAAATCTTCTTTTTCTTATGAAAAATGGAAATATATAATTATGTTTAAGGATCACTGTTAATTCAGAAATATTTTTAACATTTATTTTATTGAAAACAACTCTAAATATTTTTTTCAAAACTTTGTTCTTCGCTTTATTTCTGAAAAACTAGTCCTTAAGCCATTCTGAGAAATATCTCTTTAGACTTAAATGCCTACATAGCGAATATTTTTATCATTTTTAATATTAAGAGTAACCTGACCAACGACCCCGCTTTTGACAGATTATCCCCCTTTTAAATTTTTTAATTTTTCAGCTTTTTAAACCAAAATTACGCATTTCCATATTGTAGAACTTCTTAATACAAGCATAAAGAATAATAAAACCTTTTCAAAGGTTTAGATATCGATGGTGTGTTAAAGTTTTAGAAATGCATGAGTTTTTTAAGTGAAATATAGTAGAAGGTTTTGAGAGAAAGGTGTTCTTTCAACTAAGCATTTTCTCTGAGAAGAGTTTCCGTATTTTTTATGAGATATTTTTATAACGAACTTTTTTATTGGAATCTGCGAATGTTCTATATCTATATAACAATTGAAGATGGAACGCTACTAAAGGTATACAGATCATAAAGTAAATTGTTCAGGAGACGAGAAACACTTAGCAAGTGGTCGAAACTAACATATCAATAGATCTAAAGTAGTTCTAATAACATGTAAAATTTTGTATAAGAAAACCAAGTAGAAGTTGCAAAAATTTAAACTTGAAAATTAGAAAAATTTTGAGAGACATTTCCTAGGAAAAATTATTTGTCTTGTAGTTTGGTATTTTTATCCATAAATTTTGCTTTGGCTTGTCATAGAAAGTAAACATTCCAAATGCGATAATTTAACAACTTTTTGAAAGCTATCTAGTTTTCTTCCTATGACAAGCCAATGCCAAATTCATCGATGAAAATGTCCATTTCGTCGGCTGCACAATATTGAATAGGTTTAATTATGTTAAAAAGCCTAATTATCAAAATTATCTTTCGACGAAAAAGAAAGGCTGCATGAAATATCACTTTTTTTTTACCTATTCTCAAAAATTAGATCTAAAAATTTAATAAATGTATATTTTCAAATAATTTTCGAACAATATGAACGTAGTAAAAAATTTTAAGCAAAAAAGCTGCGTTTAAATTTGTAATTTATCTCTTAATTAAAACATTTTTTTTTTTTGTACATTATTTATCATTTTTCGATACTAATAAAGTGCAATAAAAAAATTTAAGAATATGCGTCACATTTTGCTGACAATACATAGTTTTTTGCAATTTATTTGAAGGACATATCTTAATTGGTTTAGAATTTATAAAAGTTTAAATCTCATATCTACAATATTTGGGATTAAAAAAAAATGGTCAACTTCATGGTGTTTTTCCTTTTAAAAAATCCATACTTTTTCAAGAAAATCGCGACTTTTGTGAAATTGATAAAAAAAAATTTGATTGCTGTCCAATCTCATGTTTAGAGGTTATTTCGTTCTATTTTCGGTTTATTCCGTTCTATTTAAAGTAACTATAGAGAAATTTGGTATCCAATGAAAAGTTTTTTGAAGACCCATTTGCTGGTGTACAAATTATGTCTAAAATTTTGTTTTGAGTAACGCATAATCTGGTGTTTTATTAAGCAATTGTAATTGTATTAAGCTTAAAATAATGCATAGTAATGCCTATTAAATTTAATGGAGAGGGTGTCTCAGGTTTTTGCGTTCGGTTTTTATGCGACTTTTCTCGAAAAAAAGGCTCTTCTATATTACAAATAATTTAAAATATGGGTATAATTTTTCCTATTTATGCTTTTTTGTGTACTTTAACCCCGTGTACAAGTGAATATAGTTCTCGTAAATTAAAGACATATTTTAATACAAAAACAAATGAATTTTAACTCCTCTTTTTAACCCTTAAACATGAGATTGTAAGGCTTAAAAATACATGTCACTTTTTTTGCTCCTCCACAACATATCCAAAGTTCATTAAAATCTGGGAGTTCAGGTTATGATACATAAGATGAATTTCATAACAAAACCGATATTCGTTGAACCCGACCCTCTCAGAATTTGATGAAATTTAGCCTACAGCTACATTTTACCTATACAAACACAACCTCATATTTAGAAATTGCATTTTTGAAAATATGTGGGCGTGGCAAGGTATCGAAGCTTATAAAAATGACGATAAAAAGAAAGGTATTTAAATCAGCTTTCGAAAACATACACAGCAAAAATTTTATATTGCACTGTCAATGTCATTTCTTTTTTTTTTTTTCACTTACGAATCGGGACTGCCGCTTAGCTATGAAATGATGTGGCACCAGCTTATTGATATGTTCTACAAAATCGTCAATAAATGTGTCTGTAGTATAGGAATTGCTTTGGAGATTACATCTAAGAGTTGTGTCCCATTTTTTGTAAATGACTTCTTGAATTCCATTTTTTCGTAATATCCCAACATCATGGTTTTAAGGTTTCTTAAATTATCGTAGCACCGACCACACATTGATACGCAACACTCGCTGTTTTCTATATTACCATTAGACTAGGTTCACACACGGCAATTATAATTGCGCAATTCTTGAGTTTATAGAAGAGGGAGGGAAAGAGAATGATAGGGGGTACAGAATTGCCCGTACTCCAATTCCGTTTTGTTTTGTCATTCGCAATTTTCAATACTGCAGGTTGATATACGAAAATTGCTGAAACAAACTTTTCCTGTGTGAACACAAGAGCAAGTTCAATTATAATTGCCGTGTGTGAACCAGGAATTACAAATAACGAATTTAATAACATCTTTATAGTTTATGAAATTGTGTTGACCTTCAGTTTCCATCGACTTCAAACCAGATTTTTCAAACATCAGTTTGATGAAACTTCACTAAAAGCTATCAAATATTCCGAAAGTCCACAGTATGAGCTGCGCAAAAAAATCTAAAAAAATAAAAAGAAATTTACCAAAGGTAAGTCCATATTTTGGGGGTGTCTGAAAAATTTGATAATACGATTCTTGTTCTAATCTATTAGAATTACAAAAAAATCTGTATAACTTTCAAAGTACAGCTACTTTATTCTTTCTTGTCACACAATGATATCAAAATATAAGGAAGTTAACAAGAGATGCATTTACTTAAAAAAATTAAAAAAAAAGAAAAACAACGCCATTTTAGTTTTTAGATATGTTATATATATTAAAGAGACCTTTCTAAAAAAAAATTTTTTTTTGGAAAAAAACCCTTGGCCTTTGAATTGTTTTCCTAGTTTAAAGTTTTATTTTTGCCAAAAAAAAAATTTCAGTGCAATATAAAAGCTGATTTAAATACCTTTCTAATGGTACCAAGATCTTTGAAATCGGTTCAGCCATTCCGTAGTAATCACAGCTTGAAAGTACATATTATAGTCAGTTTTCATAAGCTTCGATACCTTGCCACGGCCACATATTTTCAAAAATGCAATTTCTAAATAAGAGGTTGTGTTTGCATAGGTAAAATGTAGCTTTATGAAAAATTTCATCAAATTCTGAGAGGGTCGGGCTCAAAATGTGCCGTTTTTGCAGGTTTTGATATGAAATTCATCATAAGTAAGTTATGCTGAATTAGATCAATTAAATATTGAAAGCCCCCCATATACTTTATTATCCGTAAAATTTTTTTTTCGTCCTATCAAGAACGATCTACATTGTAACCAGATCGTTCTTTTTCCTATTAGCTGTGGATAAAACTTAATAAAGACTTCCGATTTCTAGGTTTACTGCAGTATTGCAATTTGACTGCACCATGGTAAAATCTTTTATATTAAAAAAAACGCGTTATTTACTCACGATGACTTATAATCAAAATGTCTTTACTCTAAAGTGTGTAATAGGAACTCTTTTTTAAAATTTTTTAAATTATTAAATTCTAAATTAATTTAAATTCTATGTATACTTTCTTTTTTCCAGTTAGGAAAATTTTTATGATAACAAAAAAAAACAGCATTAATGTTAATTCATATCTATGCATAACTCTGTATGAATATGTATGTACTATAAATTCTAGGTTATCATCACAACTACAAAATATTATACGATACATTCATGGAACTATGTGAACTAACTAAAGTATACTATTGGTAGTTTTTTGTATCAGTTTTTTTTTTTTAATTCAATCCCTAGAGTATAATAGTAAAAATTTCATGTTCCAGTGTACAATGTTACTCACTTTTTACCAGTTCCGTATTGTAAATGTAGTTAGTTAAACGTACATAGATGCGATGTACCTAAGTAGTGTGTGTGTGTGTTTGTGTGTGTTATTTTTATCTTCATATTCGTGTGTGACAATTCTCAAAGATTGGATACTAATTTCAAAAATGCTTGTTTGTTTAAACTGTTTATATTTGCCTAGATTTCAATTTCACCCTCATTACAAAAAACAACAACAGCAGCAGCATCAGCATCAGAAAGCTTAAATACAAATACCGACATACTAGCCAAGAATTTATATAATCACCCAAAACTCCCCCGTACTTTTAGTTGTAGCCAAGTTAATGTTTAAGACTCATTCCAGAATTTTAATATAAATCCAGAAAATTAAATGAACTTTAGGATAAACACCATAACAAACCGACCCACTTATATGGATGTGTGTGTGTATGTACAATTTATACATGCATTCAAAAGCAACAGCAATAACATAGAGTACCTACATATGATGATTGGATGGTTTACTCTGTGTGCCTTCCCAGCAAAAAATAGTGTTTACCCAGAAGCACTTCCGGAAGGCATAAATAAACTGAATATTAAAATCACGATATCCTACTTGGTCTGCCTCTTTTAAGCAGGTGAAAGCGCTTCTTTCGTGTGCTCTAAGAAGCAATAAATACATGCCTTCGTAGGCAATAGAAAGCGCTTTTTTGTGTGTTGACAACATTAATGCTTCATTGTAAGCATTCTTCACTGCTTCATTGTAAGCACCAATCACTGCTTCGAAGAAGGGATTTAGGGAAGCACAACAGAACGCCTTCCCTAATTGCTTTAATGTATGCAATGCGGTGAGTAGCTATTTTGGAAGCATACGAATGTAATTACTGCTTACCAAATCGAGGGTTTTTTTGTGCTGGGTTGGCTTTAGCAGTGGTTTGAGATGTTATTGCTCTTCCGTCTTCGCTTTGACTCTGTGCACTTTAGCTATGCAAAAAATTAACAACAACATTCCTGCACATGCTGCTGCTGCTCCTTTTTAAAGTTCTTGTGTTGTGATATTTAAAGATGTATGAGTATATTTACATTAACTATACAAATGTATGTTTGTCTATATGAGAGTGTGTATTAGGATTGCGCTTATTTATGCATTGACATGGGAAAGAAAGACAAAATAAAAAGAATGGAGCAAAATTGATTATTATTAGGTTTTTGTTAAAGTTCTGCCTATTATGGATGCTCTAGCTTTTCTAAAACTTCGGGTTCTGATGAGATCTTTAGCCAGATCGAAATGCTAGTATCAACCTAGCTAACAAGTTTGATTTTTTTTTATTTTTTTTTTATTTTAAAAAGAGAGGCAACACTCAGGAAATACTTCCTATATTTTTAGTGTGTTGCTTTCTTTGGAAAGGGATAGTATAGAGATGAAAGGTGGGGAAAGATGAAGGGCTTCAGACATGGCAACACTGTAATTGCGCGAGATGATAAATCTTAGAACAGTTGTTGCTCGCCACCTGATGTAGAGTTGGCGAACTTATTGAAGCTTTTTGGTTCATAGCCCTGATTCATTATTTTACTTCGGTGGGGTTAATTGCTATGGGAACACCGAAGGTGGACGTTGCGATACGTATGAGGGATAGAAAAAACTCATACATATTAATTTGATGTTGCCGGCACCGGGGATCGAACCCGGGACCTTCTGTGTAAAAGTCCAACGCGCTAACCATTACACCACAACGCCCACAATTTTGCTTATTTTTGTAAATATACGGAGGTTGAAAGCTCGTTATAAATTGAAAATAATATAAAAATAATATCGATGTATATAAAAACAAAAAACTAATACAACTGTAGAAAATAAAAAGAGTTGAGACAATTTTGTATAAGGTAAAACTTGTTTATCTTTTGTGGGCTATCATGTGCCCATGGCCAGAGCGGTAAAGAATTCAGTCATTAATTCACATTTTTTTAAATGAATTTAAATTTTAGAAATGAATTCATTGATCAACTTTAAGAAATTTAATGAATTCATTATTTTTCACTAAATTTTGAATGAAAAAATGTATTTCTTTTTTGAAATTCGTTCATGAAAATAATGGAATTCGTTCAGTAGGGAATTTATTAAAATATAGTTAATTCATCTTTTTGTCAGAGAATTCGTTCCATTTTCGGTTAATTCACTAAGGGAATTAACTTTTTCGTTTAATTCCCTATGGACTTAACTTTTTGGTTTAAGTTCCTAGGGACTTAACTTGTTTTTTCTTAATTCCCTAAGCTCTTAACTTTTTGATTTAAGTCAATAAGGACTTAACTTTTTTGTTTAATTCACTTAAGGAAATGGATGCATGTGCAGTTCTCTTGGAAGAAATCTTATGGTTTTACTGCATTTCGCTTTTAATATATAAACAGAAATTTCTATTTTTTTTCGTTGTGACGAGTTAAGATCAGCAAAATAAAAGCAAAGTGTTAACATTATGCGATTTTTTGTGGATGTATATAATTTGGGGTGAAGATTTAATAATATTTTGGGGAAGTATTAATAGCGATTTAAGCGCATTTATGTTAAGATAGAATATTTTGTAACTGCAATTTTGTTAAAAAATTCAAAAGACATGCCTTGAAAACAAATTAAAAATAAAAATCCAGCCATTGAATTAATAGTGACTTGGAAGAAGCAATAAATTATGTCAAAATAAGAAAAATTACGGTATATTGAATATCACATAATTAATATTCCACTTCAAATTTTTCCTCATTTAATGTCAATTTGATTATATAGAGATTTCTGCATATTTTGTTTAAACGAATGTCTATAAAATTTGTTCACCTGTGTTCATTGTGACTCAGAATATTCGTATGAAGCACAATTTTTTTTTCTATGTACCTGTCTTTATATTTTCTTTGTCATTTCCCTACTCATAGAGAAAAATGTTAACGATTTTCAACCGAAATATGGTTGCTACGATACAAATCGGTTGAAACAAATAAATTTTGTGGTTTACAACAAAATTCGATTAATACAACTAAATTTTATTTGCAAATTCCAAAAATATCTAGAAATCATATGGGAATATTATTGTACTAATCGAATTTATTGTTTGTAGCAACCAAAATGCACTTTTCAATGCGGTTGAAAAGTCTGTGTGTAGTTTTATAAATAACACAGGCCAACACTCAATTTGCTTCTTTGAATTTATCAACTGATTCTAGTTAATTTGGGTGCCCTGAATTCAAATCTGTAATCAGTTTGTTTTACTTTTTAAATACTTAAAAAAAAGTTATATCATGAAAACTAGACAGATTACAGATTTGAATTCAGCGCACCCAAATTAACTAGAATCAGTTGATAAATTCAAAGACGCAAAAATCTTTTTTAATTTTGTCGGGCTGTGTAATTTCTTATATATTTCTTATGTATGTGTGTGTTAAGTAACGCTGGTATTTTTTATATTAATACCTCCTTAACAAATTTTTCACTTCACCCCAAAATGTTTTTTTTTTAAACTACAAAGATTTATTGATCGACTGTATTGATCGATTGCAAGATGTATTGATCGACTGATTAAACACGTTTGTGCGCATTAACATTTCACTCAAAACTCCCCTAATAACAAAAAAAAATATTTGACAAGTGCCGAAAGTCAAATTGAATAAAAAGCAAATTAGTTATCGTAGAAGTAACTCCAAAATTTTAAAACTTAAAAAATATCCAAATTTTTTTTTTTTTTTTTTTTTTTATTTATTTTTATTTTCAACAATTCTGGCTCCTTTTTCCACAGGAAAAATCTTTTCCAATGTCGTTGTCCGCTATGAGTGAGAACCACTGTAAAAGAATTTTGATACCACTTGCAGTTCTAATTTTGAAATAAAGTGTAAATAAAATAAACCTCAAATATAAATGACACCTTAACGTATGTACGAGTATGTGTAATACACATTGTGTATTAAGTGTATGTGTACTACAAACATGGTCGTATTCAACCAGTCGGAAGGGAATTTAATGAATTTCCAGACTTAAACAAAAACACAAACAGTAATGACTTAAATAGAAGAAAAAGTGGGTGGGGGAGAATTATTTAGAGTTACTCTAAGTGGGGGACTTCAACTGGGGCGATATTGCTATGTATTTTTTTGTAATCTTTCAGTGTTTATGAAATTAGAGTAAACTATAATTGTTGTGTATGTATTAATGTATGTATGTATGTTATATAGAATATGTCAAAACACAAATAAAAAAGTTGTTGTTGTAGTTGTTTTTAATTGTATTAGAAACAAAATTGTTTTATGCCTTTGTAAGCCTTGCTCACATGAACATCGTACAAGTAGTCTTTTTAAACTCCCCTCCCCAACATCCCCCCTACCCCACACAACCCACCACATTAACTTTATGACTCTCATTTATAACATTTACTTAACATTAAATCAGTCTATAAACGTTTAAGAATTTAGCACCATTATGAAAATGAAAAAAACACAAACTTTATAATAAAATTAACACGCTTGCATGCACGAAAAGAACCAACACATTCTCTTTTAAGCATGGATGGTAACCGATTCGATGCGGGTATTGGCGAAGGAAACGCTATTTTCATTTATTTCGGTAATGGTATTTTAGGGGTAACGTTATTTCGGTATCGGCTTTTTAGCATTAACGAT
This sequence comes from Delia radicum, assembly GCA_021234595.1. Lineage (NCBI taxonomy): Eukaryota > Metazoa > Arthropoda > Insecta > Diptera > Anthomyiidae > Delia > Delia radicum. The sequence goes on along the minus strand of CM037855.1, from coordinate 202,758,053 downwards.
ATTTTACTTATTTCGGTTACGGTGAGTTAGTTATTTCGGTTATGTTATTTTAAGGATAACGGGTTTACAGTGACGGTATTTTAAGGGTAACGTTATTTTCTTATTCAGGTAATGTAAGTGAACATCCATATTTTTAAGGCCCCATTACGCCCAAATTCCTATGATTGGCTAGTTTAAGATCATACTTTGGGAAAATATATTAAGAGCAATTATTTTTTTATCTTGAGATATTATTTCGGTAGCGGTATTTTAAAGATAACCATATTTCAATTATTTCGGTAATAGTCTTTTAGCGATAACGGTATTTGAGTTATTTCGGTATCGTTGTTTTAAAGATATTGGTATTTAAGTTATATCGGTAATAGTATTTTACGGATAACGATGTTTCAATTATTTCGGTAATGGTATTTTAGGGATAACGATAGTAAGTTGAAAGGGGTTTGAATCGATAATCGTATTTGAGCAATATTACCTGCCATCCCTGTTTATAAGTCTTCAAGAGCAGACGTTGCAAGATGACTTAGGGTTATACAACAAAAATAAAAAACAATCTGCACATCTGTTGCAACATGATTTTCTACCACACACACAGGGACACTTTAACAGGAAATTTAAAAAAAATATTTATTTATAAAAACATTTAAAAAATAGATTTTTGGCAGACATTAAAGTAGGCGACATTGAATTTTCTATGTTAGCCAAAAACTTAAGAGTAAGAAGAAAACAAAATAACATGTTTTGTGTATAAAGTTTTTTATTATTTTCTAAATATTTACAAGATTTAGTTGTCTGCCAGGGTACTAAAACTGGCACATACTCACTTAGCCATACAGAGTTAGTTTAGTACATTAGAAAACTAACAAAAAAAAAACAAGAAACTTGAAGGTAATATATCAACGTAGATCATGGAGATTTAATATTTAATGGCCCTGCTAAAAATGTTCATATATGAATTAATATATGATTAATTGTTCCTGTGTTGAATAGAAGCACTTTTATACTACAATAGCATACAGAGTAATCTTTTCCTGAGACCCGTAAATACCGAACTTTTATTGTAATTCAATTTACATGTTACTGATAAATAAATCTAACTATCAGCAATTTTGAATTTTTTTTACTAAATAGGTACGTAGTCTGACGTGGACCCTTTAGATCGCAATAAAGCTCGAGTATGTTGTAGAGGAGAATGAATACGCAACATCGATATATTTTTAGCTACCCAATCCCTAAAACGTTGGCTCAAAAGTGATCCCAATTTTCGTTTTTGCGTTGGATTTCTGTTGGCTCCAAAAAAGTATATGCAAATTGGGTATCAAATTAAAGGTGTTTTGAACCAAAGAAATATTGAAAAGCTCTTGAACAAAAAAGTAACGAACAAATTTTATACCTACCCAGACAGAAACTGGCAGTGGTACAAACAATCAAGCACTGGCATACCAATGGCTAAAGGAGGATTTATAAATAAATTACTGGCAGAACAATTGTTTGAGACGCTTTACCACCATTTACAAAAAGTAGTCTGCCACAGTAATTTTAGTGGTCTACAGTAATTTCAGTGGTCTACATTAATTTCAGTGGTCCACAAAAAGAAAAATACTGGCAAAGTATTGGTTGTGACCACTGTGCCAACGATTGTAAAAAGTGTTTACCCAGTGCTATGCAGTCAGAAATTGCCAACGGCTCAAAAGTTTTACCGATGGTAGAGCGAGCATTTATTTTGTAAAAATGATGACACTTTGTTTAAAAAAGTTTGTAGTGAGAAGGTTTCGAGTTCGATCCCGGTGTCAAGCATACATTTTTTTGAGATTTTTTATACTTTTTAATATTTTTGTTATATAAGATTGATTTTTTTGTTTCTTGGAAAAGTTATTTTTGGCAAGTTATTTTAGATAGAACTTTTTGTTATTGATTTCTTTGGAAATAAGTTTTGAGATAGGGGTTTTTGCTTTAAGTTAAAATTATGACAAACTAATGTAATAATTCATGTTTTAATAACTCACACAAAACAAAATGCAGACTTTAGACAAAAGAATTAGTAGGCAGGAATTTTAACAGGTCTTGTATGTGGCTCCTTCACTTCTTTTACAATGTTGTGATGAACATGAAAATTCTCGTTGCCTAGACGGCTTTAGACAAAGTACCTTTTACGATATGCAGTAGTCCCCGCTTAAATGCGTAAACTTAACTAAATTTATCCAAACACTCGGATAAATGCGAAATAACGCATTAAGGAAAATATTGAATATGTGCGTAATACACGCATTAAACGAAATTAATTTCTTTAGTTAAAGTTTTTTTTTTAACTTTCAGCTTAAAAAATTACAATATTAATTCTCTTTGCTGAAATTATTAAATTTTAGTTAAAAATAATTTTAAATTTATTCGTAAATGTTTTATGTTGTTGTAACGACTTTTCAGAAATTTTGTATTGAAAATATTAGTAGATAATTTTCCTTAAAGCCTCTTTTTATATTCCAATCGTCCCGGTATATACTCTGATTGCCAAAGAACTGTGTTATACCGACCATACTCGGTCATCAGAGATTCGTCTACTTTAACAGGGAACACCATGTCCAAGATGGCCTGTGGGTGAGGTTATCATTTGAAAGTTATTGGCTGTGAGTACAAATTAATCTCTGTATTCGCTTCAATTGCCCTTGCCCCCACGTTTAACAAAAAAAAATATGTTTTTTATAGATAGTTTTTTTTTTGACAAAAAACTCATATTTTCATAGAAGTATATCGAGAACTAACCGCCAAAAAGACATAAGCGGCGTTTTTAATGAAAATTTACATTTTTGTAGCATTCCTTATAATTTCACAACTCTATTAAGTTAAGCGTTAGAGGGCGCTACTAGACCCATATATTGCCCAAAAATAGGACAAAAATTTGTAGACACTTATTTAACAGTGTGCGGTCAAAAGTGACCCAATTTTAAATTTTTTAAATTTACTTTTCATAAAAATTAATGAACTATAGACAAATTGAGTATCAGGGAATTTAGCAGACGGTCCACCGTTATATAAAGTATGTCAGTACATTTGTGCTGTTCAAAAAATGCTTTTCGAATTCAACATTTGTATAGAAAATTGTTGTTGGTTTGATATCATATTAACATAAAATAATGCTTATTTAGTTTAATCAAGAGGTGTTTTTCGATTTTCCTCAGTGATCGGCTATAAGATAACTTTTTCGAATAGCTTTTGAAACCCTTTTATAATATTTCAAAAAAGTGGCAACCTTTTATTCACAACGTAGGAAATATGGATATCAAAAATTTATTCTCGAGTTCTTTAATACTGTGTGCAAAATAAATCTTAATTTTGTATATTTCAGACATGATTTCATACAAAAATGTTGTAATTTTTTACCCCCATTTTCAACTCCTAGTCGTGCAATGGAGTACCTAAAAAATACGAGTCTACACTAAGGATATTATGTAGGTAAAGACGACAGCAATTGTAGTCAAAAACAAATAAAATTTCACTTGAAGGAAGGACGACTAACATTTCTTTACATTCGGCTAACATTTGTCATTTGTTTTCACATTTCAAAAAATCACTAATAATTGGAGAAAAAATTTAATAAATGTTTATTTATTTTTTTATTTTTTTAAAAGAACAAACAAGGACTGTAAAAAATGAATGCAAAGTCATAAAACAGTCATTTGATGTAGTTTTTTTTTTTTTTTTTTTTATTAAATTATAATCATATAATTACAAATTATATACTATTGCCTTAACACTAGCTATTATGGATTTAGGAGCGCTGTAGCGAAAACAGACCAGTAACTCTGGTGGGAATCGTACCCACGACCACCTCATCAAACCTACAAGGTTAGAAAAAAAAATTATTAGTTATACAAATGCTTGAAATTTACATTAAAAATAAAAAAACAGTATTACAGTCCAAACAACTACAAATTTTTAAACCAGAAGTTCCCTGAGTGTAATAACGTTTGCCCGATTTCGATTAAAAATAAACTTGTTAAAATAAAAACTTTCAACACAACATAATTTTAAAAATTAACGCACTAATTTAAAAACTCGATTTCGAAAAAAAATCGAGATGCGCCTTTTCTATATTAAGCCAACGATATGCTATTTAAAAATCTTACCGATCTGTTTAAAAAATAGTTACATTTGTTCACTAATAAATTCGGCATAATATTGAAGAGCATAATAAGGAAACCCCACTTTTCTTGTGCTGATTTTGTTAAAATATTTTCAGTTGTGCCAATATCTTGCGCTAATACTGTTCATTTATATAAAACTCTAGGAAAAACTATAAACATTGTTAGGAAATTAATGTCGCATGTTTTTTGTATACTCTTACTTGTTGTATTACATTTCCTAGTTTTTTAATAGAGAATCATGTTTCCCCACCACCTCCGACGCAGACATAAACTAGACTCCCCCACCTTGGATTCGAAAAAGAAACCAAATTGAAAAAACATGCACAATTACTAACATAAACAAAGCAGTTTTAATGTTTGTCTATACTTTATTTCTACGACTATTACTAGCAACAACAATAGAAATAGCAGCAACAACAACAACAGGTGATAATTAAAAATGTTGTCGCCCCATTAAATCCACTTAATGGGGTTTTTTTTTGTTGTTTTTGTTCTATGAAGGTGTATAGACTGAATACTGACTGAATTACAATACTGTACAATAAACGCCAAAGGGTTCTGTATTCTCATTCCAGTTGCTGTAGCTGGAAGGGTAGAAGGGGGAGATTTCGCCACTGGGGTACATATGCCACCTCCGACTTTCGCTGTCTTTAAAAGAGTTATTCAAATTGCTCAGTTATTTGCTCAGTTATTGATCACCATAATTTGCTCAGTTTTTGATCATCTTTCGTGTCACCAAATTTTACAATTGTACTTCACACGAGACAATTGTAAAACAAAACAACCTTTAAGATATCAATTTATAATATTAACAAGAATTTTGTTAAAATTTATTCCGAAAAATTGTAAAAAAAATAAAATCATGATCACGGGATACATATGCCAAACGCCCAGGTGAAATTTTTTTTTAGCAAAAGATTTTAAAAGACGTATACCTAATAAAGGGTGTTTTTATTCAGGTATAGAACTTAAAGTTTGCCAAAACTTTTTTTACTGGCTGCCATTTTGTCAGTTGTCAAGTGATTTATATTTAGTTTGGTTTGGCATTTCAACAGGAATACCTTAACACCCGAGCAAAACTTCCAAATTGTGCAAATTTATGTTGAATTTCATGCTACTCTACCCGATTTTCATAAGCGAATTTTGTTTAGAGATGACGCTCACTTTTGGTTAAATGAATACGTCGATACACAAAACTGCCGTATTTGGAGTGATGATAATCCTCAACTGTATGTTGAGATACTGTTACATCCAGAAAAACTGAATGTTTGGTGTGTTTTATGGGATGGTGGAATCACAGGTCCGTACTTCGTTAAAAACGATGCTGGTCAGAACGTTACAGTCAATGGTGACCGATATATAGCCATGATTACTGACGTTTTCGTTCATCAATTGAACAACCAAGATGAACAGGAGCTGTGGTTTCAACAAGACACACAGCTCGTTTGGTAACAGCATAGTTTCACGTTTCGCACCCGTGAATTGGCATCCAATATCGTCCGATTTAACGCCGCTCGACTACTTTCTGTGGGGATATGTAAAGTCGCTAGTCTAGGCCGATATGCCTGAAATGATTAATCAATTGGAGGAGATCATTCGCTGCGTTATTGCCAATATACGGCCACAAATGTTGGAAAAAGTCATCGAAAATTGGACCTCCAGATTAGACTACGTCCGAGCCAGCCTTGGCGGACATATGCCAGAAGTCATATTTGAATTATAATGCCAGAAGATTATCCTTCGAATAAAGTAAATTTCATCTCAATTTTAAAAGTTCATCTTTGTTTTATTCCATTTGAAAATTACATACCTCTATGAAAAACACCCTTTATTAATTCGTTACATGGTTATATGTAGGGCAAGGAATTGTTGCACCAAAATGGCATCGATTTGTTGTTGCATATGTTTGCCTATTTTGTTATAAATGCATGTTTTTCTATAAATGTATATTTTATGGATTTTTTTTGCAGCATATTTTGCATATTTTTAATATAATTGCATATTTGGTTAAACTTAAAATTACGTTGTAGTTTAAAATAAACAAAAGAAAACATTTGTAACGCCTAACAAAGAATTTAGTTGTCATTTCACAGTCCCTCGTTTCCGCTCTCGTTCGTTCTATTCTGTTTAATATGTGCAGATTATATGATTTGGGAATGGTTCTTCAGCGTATAAATCAAAGCAAATTGCTTTGTTTTCAAAGCCATTTTTACCAGAAAAAAGAAAAATTGTATTTGAAATTTCGGTAATTCTCTCAAAAACAGGGGAATTTTACTCAATTTTTTCTGTTTCCTTTAATTACCCAAACTTTGTAATCTGTACAATTGTTTTTTGGGGGGGGCTTGGATGTTTATTGCTATTTCCATTTGTTCAACATTTATATTGGATTTAATTTTGCACGTGCATATTTTTTTTTATTTTTAGTACATAGTTTTGGATTTTAAGTGCATATTATTTGTTTTTTGTGCATATTTCAATTTAAACGCATATTTTAAGCAAATATTTTGGAATGTCTACTACAAAGTTTTAAGTGCCTATTTTCCTTTTTAAGTTGCATGAAATTCCTTGCGCTAGAAATATATGTTGCACGTGTCAGGCGTCGTTTTGTTGCGACAAATTCGAAGAAAATATAGTCGTTTCAAAAGCAGCGTTGACAGTCTTCAGCTCGTCCCCTTCCGATTTGCATGACACTTGGTATATACCATATTCTAATTAGTGTGACAAAACAGTTTGTATATTTTTTTTAGTTCGTTTTCGTTCGAGTTTTATCTGCTTAAAGTTGGCATTTTCTTAAAACTTCATAAAAATAGATACTGTGTAAATGGTAGTAAATACTGAACGCTTATTTTGCCTTTGAAAAGGGGTAAAAAAGAAAATTAAAAATTAAAGTTAAAAAAAAACAAGATAAAAAAATTAAAATTTTGCCAAAAATTAGACAAAAATAATAATCGATGTGAAAATTTAGCTGGTAAAAAATGCAAAATGAACTCCTACAATTTCCCCCTACAAATTGTTAACCCCCTAAAATCCTTCTAACTGACTTAAAAAAACCCCATAAATTTGTACAGTGTTACCAAGTTAGGGGTTTTAGCTTGGTAACACTGTACTAATCAGGAGGCTACAAAACCCAAGTTTTATGCAAATCGGAGGGAATTTCATATTTTCGCCAATATGCCATCTGACTCAATATACTTTTTTTAAATTTTAAATTGCTGAAATTATAGCTATTGATATCAATCTTTATGAATATTTAATATAAAATAAAAGTTTTCACCAGATCCGTTTTATTTATAGATGACACACGTGCATCATCAACTAGGCTAATTCGCTCCATATGTGGGTCAGTTTAGTCGATTTGAGTTACGTAGGAAATCTTAACAAAATAAAGATAATTTATGTTTTAAACATCCACATTAAAGTGTGCGCTTACAATATAGTGGCGAATGCTCCCCTTTCCACCCTACTTATTTTAATAAGTGAGGGGCGATGCTCATAAAAATCTTTAGACAATTGAAATAAAAAGTAATGTTATGTTCAGTTTTTGTACAATAATTTTTCATTTTCAGAAAAAAAAGTAAATGTTCAAGTGCTGCTTAGTAAGGCCTGCTATTGTAGCGGTTTCAAGTTCAGTGTTAAAACCCTTTTTAAACAATTCCACAGAACTGAAAAAATCATATAAACAATAAACAAGTTAAGGAGTGAAGCGTTAAATAATGCGGTTTATTTATATTCCTTTTCATTTTTTTATTGCATTTATTAAGAGGATTAAATGAAATTAAAGATTAAAACAAGAAATACAAATTTAGGGATTACAAAAGTAAATTCTGTATAAAATTGAGTTAAAGTTTAAAATGCATTTTTAAGTAAGCAAATATTTTGGTAATTTATAAAATGAATATAAAATAACACTTTATTTATGAAATCGTTTAAATTAAATTTTATCTGGAGCTTAATTATAATCCTTATGGTTTTTTTTTAATTCAACAACACTCATCGAATTGAACATGTAAAAATAAAATATATAAAAATCAAAATTTGTTAAAAATTACGATTTCTTTTGCTAAATATGGATAAAATAAGAACAACAAAAATAAAAAATTTGCAAAATTTAAGTTATATTCAAGTTGATTTTTAGTTACTTGAAAATAGCAATTTACTCTGCTAAAATTAGATAAAACGTTTACTTAATATATGTAGACTAAAAACAGCAAACAACAACTGTAATATCTAGATTTTTTTTCCTATAATTACCTTAAATTAAGTAGACTGCAAATAGCAGTATAGATTGTCAAAAATCAACAAAAATGTTTGCTAAAAAATAGTAGATTGGTAATTTCAGTAGAGCATATTTTTATTAGCATTAAAAAAAATCTTAAAAACTACAATTTTTGTTACATATACTAATATTTATTAAACTTCTTGTTGATTTTCGCAGATTAATTTGTTACTTTTAATTAACTGAATTTTAGCTCATATATAACTAAATATTTGTAGATTCAACTCATTTATTTTCGCTATTCTTATCTTATTGCTAATTTCAGCATTTTTTACTGCAACATCATTTTATACTTATTGTTCGTAGTTTTAGCAAAAAGCTTTACTAATGTTGTCTATTAGAGCAGGACAATTTGCAATTTTTTTAGTATCACCACACATGTATTGCACTTGGCTAAATCCAGTTGGGAGAGTACATTAATCGATAACTTACCGTAAATAACACTAGTTTCAATAACACCCACGCGAAAATCGGATTGTATTTGGGCATATATGATCATAACTGGGCTTGTATATGTGGGTATATAAAAATATCTGATGATACATATACCCAGCATCAGTATGGAAACGGTAGTGACATCTCCCTATTTTCCTACTATCAGTAATGATACCAGCTTACTCTCTGCATTACTTTAACACAAGTAATATGGACATAGTAATAACTAGTCAATTTTCTCATTACTTTAAAACAAAATGAGTGTAATAAGTACTTATTTATAAGTATATATTTTTATACTTATTTTCAATATAAAGAAATGATCTCAAAATTTGTTTAAAATCTATTTTTAGACTCATTATTTTTTCAACTCTAGTAAATGCAAATTTAACTACTTCCTTATGATCTTTTGTAAGCTGGAAAGTAATGACATTTTGAGAAAACAAGTCATTTATGTTTTTATCTATCAAGTATAACATGTCGAGATAGCTCAGATGGTAGAGAGGTTAAAAAACTACCTGGAGGCCCGGGTTCGAATCCCGTGTTGCACATTAAAAACAATTTTCAATCAAAGTAATATTTCTTTTATTAAATTTAGTTTTTTTTTAATTATTTTTACATTCATTATTTTGTCCATACCGGTAAGCATATATTTTTCTATTTTTTGTAAGGTGTTTTGTTATAAAATGTCATTATTACAAAACACTTTACAAAAAAACTTTTTGTAAAAGTAATGACAATTGTAAGTACTTGACATTACCAAATATATACTTATATAATCACTTATATGATAATGATTTTCTACACTGGGGTGTAGAAAAGCATTACCATATAAGTATCCAGTGTAGAAAAGCATTACCATATAAGTGGTTATATAAGTATATATTTGGCAATGGTAAGTACTTACAATTGTCATTACAAATCTCATTACTCTTATATTATCATTACCTCGTAAATTCGGTTGCCACAACTGAATTCGGTAGATGTAACCGAATTGGGGGTTGTGAAATACGAATTCAGTTTTGATTATTTAATTAGATTATGACAACCGAATTTACGAGGTTGCAGCAACCGAATCGATCCGGTTGGATGAAATTTTACAATTTTTATGAGAGTTTACAAACAGAATTTTTTTAATTTATTTCTGTGTGTGTATAGTTACCTGTAAACATATTCAAGCAATTTTTTCTGCATGCATGTGATATTTTGGGATCTATCAGGATCTTAAATACGATATTATTGGATTCCCCAATTTTGTAATCTATTTTTATCTAATTCAATTCAGTAATATATTTGAGGGGCTCAAATCGGCTATTAGTAGATACCACAATTTTGAGATTAACTTGGATAATAATAAATATCGATCGATATAAAATGAGATCTGATTTTATATTTGAGACATAACTTTTATTTTGAGTGCATGCATCAAAAAAAAAAATGTTTTAAAATATATAATTTTTCGGTTGAATAGTTTTCCATTCAAATTTACATAAATTATATTAAATTATTTTATTTAAAATTCTGACATTTGAACTCATTTTGTATTTTTGTATTTCTTAATTGTCAAAAAACCTTGATAAGTTTATATTTTGACATTTTCTTGAAAGCATTTTAATTGAGTATTAAACATATACATATTGACACCTAAAATGCAAAAGGACGGAACTAATACATTTACTTTTATACAGTAGAAACAAAAAACGTTCATATCTAGAATCAAACAATATTGTGGAGATATGTAGTTCGATGCAGTACTTCATAATCACTCAACCCGAATACAATATGTTACAGGGCAACCAAAAAAATACGCGAAAACCAAAATAGTAAAATCTAAATAACAGGCTGCATAACAACTTAAAATTTCTTTTCTACAACTGGCTCTTTTTATATGGAGTTTGTCCCATTTGCAATAGGTTATTTAACTCCAAATAAAAACAGGTTGCTTTAATACCGGTCTTGGAACCAGTTTATAGTTTCTGGTTCTGGGACAGTGAAACCCTACATTTCTACTCCCTGGAAACTGTTCTAGAACCGGTTCTATGTAACCGGTGTTAAAAGAAACTGTTATAGAACCGGTTTCGAGGTAATCGGTTCTCAAAAACTGTTATTTTTTTTCGTAGAAGTCGAAAATTTTGTGTAATCATGTAGTTTAGCCCAGTGAATCATAATCATTAATAAAAAAGGTTTTGACAACTTTGTTAGTTAAGCCCTTTTGCATTTTAGTTGACGATATACAAATACAAACACCAACACATTAAAGTGATGATAGTAATTTAAAATTCTATATTTATTTTTCAAGAAAACAAACAGAAAAAAAATTAACAATCTACTCAAAAATGAACTGACCTACTTTAATATCTCATTGATTTCTTTAGAAAATAAAAACTCGAAATATTTATAACAAGCAAAAATAAAAAATTTACATGACAATATGCATTAATACATATTAGAGTACACAAATATGTAAAGTTGTGTTATTTCTTGCTCCCCGCGCATTTTACAAAACATTGGGTGTAAAAACTAAGATCTGTAAAGAAACTGAACTTCTAAAGCAATGTAGTATGGGTTAATTCCCTTATAAGGTTTATTTTGGAACTTTCTCCAGAATCGGTGTAAACTGGGGGTTCAGAGGAGGTAAGTCTCCCGTTTCATAGCTTTCATTACAATGATATTGCAGTAATACCAAATGCTAAATGTTATTCCCTCGAATCTTTGCTGTTTTACTTCCATACACAATATATGAAATACAATTAATATTTACTGAAATTTATTTTAACAATTTCTGAAATACATTTCACTATTTTTATTTTAAAAATGTTAAGTTTTCTTTGATCTTCTTTTATTTAATTCTTCTTATTTTAAACGAGCTTAAGATCATTTATTTATTAATAATAATTATTTATTTCCAATATTTCGTCTCCACATTGGGTGACTTCTTCAAGGAACAATTATTACAATTTGATTGAAAAACTTGTTTTACTAATTAAAAACTTATATATGTACATTAGGCCGGGTCGATTTGTATGGAGGCAAAAAAATCGCTCAACATTCAAGGAAAATCGTATTCTAGGGATAAAAATAAGAAACTTTGCCGAAGGAACAATACCTCTGGGGGATCCAACATGTGGTTTTGACATCAGGGTATACACCGACGACTCAAAGATGAGTTGTGGTGTAGGCTCCGGGGTCTTCTCGGGTGAGTGTAACTTGCGGTGTTCTTTCAGGCTACCTGATCATGCTACTGTTTTCCAGGCGGAAATTCTGGCTATCAGGGAAGCCTGCAGACTCCTGTCTGAAAGGGGGGCTCGAAGGACAGTGGGCATCTTCGCCGATAGCCAAGCGGATTTAATGTCCCTGAGCTCGTACGTCACATCCTCTGCTCTCGTTGGTCAGTGCAGGGAGGAACTGTCCAGGCTAAGCTGTCTATCCCAAGTTACTGTAGTTTGGGTCCCCGGCCACAGAGACATCTACGGTAATGAAAGGGCAGACGAATTGGCAAGGGCAGGATCTGCCTTAAACTTCTCCACATCGGTGTCAGTCGCTGCACCGTTGGGGACTGTTAAGGGGGAAATTTTCCCGCACTATTTTCGCAGGGCGGGGGACAGGTGGCATAATTTGGATACCTGTAGGACTGCGAGACTTACGTGGCCCAACTACGACCTAGGGCGTACAAACTCTCTCCTGAGCAGGAGCAGGAGGGATGTCTCGAGGCTGACGGCTGTTCTGACTGGTCACTGGCGGATTGGTAGGCATGGCATTAGACTTGGGATTGTACGCGGTTCGCATTGTCGCAGCTGCGGCATACCGGGTGAGGAGGAGACTGTGGAGCATCTTCTCTGCGATTGTCCGGCGCTGCAGAATATTCGACTCCGGATCTTGGGTGACCATATACTGGACGACCTCTCGGTAATATCACGTGTGGGATTCGGTGATCTCATACGTTATATTAACCAAACGGGGTGGGTCTAGTACTCCGGATATTAGTTCCTTACGGGTAGTGTGGTCTCTTCAAAACGGAGTCGCTTTTTGACTCTACTTGATGCTCACGAGTAGAGTGAGCTGCCACTTAAACCAACCAACCAACCAACCAACCTCTAAAACGAATTCTGATGTCCCGACTTTTGACCCGTAGGGTCAAATTTTGAAAAAGCCCACTTTGATATTTCAGAAAGTAGGAGGAATCTCTCTAATATTATGGAAGATACTTCTTCTCCGGGAGACGCGCTAGCAGATTAATACATAAATCATCAGTCTACGGGTTCAAATTTAAGTAAAAAGAGGGCCTTTTTAGCCGTGTTTTTTTTAGTAAAATGTACAAATCTCGGGATAGAGATATTTTAGAAAGTAGGAGGAGTCTTTCCAAGATTTGGGTCTCTATTTCTTCTCCGGAAGAAATAGAGTATAAATATATTCGATTGGGTTGGATTCGATTGGGGCACACTAAATGGGTCAAAGTGGGATTTTTCAAAATTTCACCCTACGGTTCAAAAGTCGGGACATCGGAATTCGTTTTAGAGGTATGGTTCCTTCGGCAAAGTTTCTTATTTTGATCCCTAGAATACGATTTTCCTTTAACGTTGAGCAATTTTTAAATCGACCCGCCCTAATGTACATATAGCCAAAAAAAAAAAAATTTGTTATATGTATATAAGTTTTTCATTATTAAAACAAGTTTGTAAATCAAACCAAAAATTTGTTAAAACTACTCTATTAGATGATGTGTAGCAAACAAATTTATCGCCTCACTAAAATTAAAAAGCGCCATCAAAATTTTGTTTCTCTAAATTTTGATTTCGATCGCGAAAAGCATTGCAATTTTTCATATGTAGGTCAAAAGTTTTTATGATAATATGTTTTATTTTGCATAATAACACTTACCAGGAAAAACAGATATTACCAAGTACTTAAGCGTGTTAGTAGCGCCCAAAGCTTTTCACCGGTTACCAATCCGAATTGAAAAGTGTATTTTAATTTTAACGACTTATAATTTCAGTTAGTAAAACAATATTTACATTAGATTTCTAAATAATTTGGATGTTGCAAATAAAATTCAGTTGAATTAATCGAACGTTGTTGTGAAAACTGATGTTAAATTGTACCAACCGACTGGAATTCGTAATAACCGAATTTGAGTCTTAATCGCCGCATTTAAGTTGGCAAATAGCAAAATTTCTCCCTGTGTGTACTTTTGTTCACGATATTCAAAAATTACACTCTGGTTGATTACTCATAGTGAATAAGTGGTTACTTTTATATTATGAATAAGTGGTTACTCACAGTATTAGAATAAGTGGTTACCAATGAATTACAAAATAAGTGGTTATCTTTGAGCTATTATTTTTTTTTTTGGAAAATCTTGAAAAAATTTTTAAAATAACTTTAGCTCAGAAAATTTACTTGTAAACATTTTTAAAACAAATTAATATTATAATATTTATAAAGTAATAGAATAAGTTATTAATAAAGCAAAAGTAATAAAATAATATTAATAAAAGTAATAGCCTATCATTATTTGGTAATCTATACTGTAATGTCCTGTCATGCACACATGTTTTTACTGGGTAATAACATTTTTTAACGAAAACCATTTATATAAAAAGATGTAGAACAAAAAATCATAATTTTTAGTAAATATTTTAGGTCAAAAATCGAAATGACATATCCGGTTTGTGTGATAGAGGTCCAGTTATTCCGCAGATCTTATTTTTTACACACAATCTATTATAAAATGCGTGTGGAGTGAGAAAAAAAAAACTTTACAATTTTCATATATTTTATTGGTACTCTAATCCATATGCATGCAAATACATATATACAAACACGCAGATATAAAAAACAAAAGAAAATATAATCAAGAAATATAAAAATAAGTATCGTCGTTGTAGTAGTATACTAATGGAACATTGTCTCTGAATTGGTGTTGCAAAAACAGCAAAAACTCAAACAACTTTATAAATAATGTATAAAAACCAGGGATGGCAGGCAATACCGCCAAAATATCGTTATCGATTCAAAACCTTTTCCACTGCCTATCGTTATCGCCAAAATACCGAAATAATTGAAATACCGTTATCCGTAAAGCACCGTTACCGATATAACGAAAATACCAATATCCCTAAAACACTATTACCGAAATAACTAAAACACAATTATCGCTAAAAAAAACCGTTATCGAAATAAGTGAAATAGCGTTATCCTTAAACTACGATACTGACATAATCTGACAAAATCAGAAAAATAAATTAAAATTATCGATGTGCATTGAGATTACCTGAATAACTTATATAAAGTCATCCTTAAAATAACATTGCCGAAATAACTGAAAACCCGTTATCCGTAAAATAGCGTTACCGCTAAAATACCAATACCGAAATAAGTAAAATACCGTTAACGCTATAAAACCGTTACCGAAATAACTGAAATATCGTTACCCCTAAAATACCGTTACCGAAATAAACGAAAATAGCGTTACCCATCCATGCTTATAATACCAGTTACAGCTACAAAAACGTCAACCGCAACACAAACACTGACAAGAATTTTCGAACACACACACGCATCCTTACAAAAATATGACAGTTAGTTATTTCAGTTGTGTTTTCTGAATATTTTTAGTTGTAAAACTAAAAAACTATTCACACTAACTTCTTGAATCTCTATAGTTTTGAGTGTATTGCAGATCTGTAAAAAAAAAGTTATTTTTTTGAAAGTGTATCATTGAAGGCCATTTTTAAAAGAAATTTCCATTAAAGTATATTGAAACAGACAATTCATACACTTAAATGGTCTACAAATGTGAAGGGAAGGAAATTTTTAGAGTAATAGTCAGGGCAAGTTTAAAAGGGCGCAAACAAATTAAAAATGGTATGCAAAATAGCAGGAAAAAACGGCAAAATTGGCAAGAGAAAGGACAAAACTGGCATTCCAATTCGAAATATTTCAAACAATTCCAGTTGATTACAGGTTTTACAATATTTTTAGTTAAAAACACTAACAAAGAAATTTATAGTTAAACTGCCAAATGTTAAATATAATGCTTTTAAAAGTTTAAGTTTTGATGGTGTAAAACAAAATATACCAACTGACATTTTATTTCTACAAACATTAACACATATTTGACACAGTGTTTCTTTTTCGATCCAGTACTTTTAAAGGGCTGTATTTTTTTACTGGAAAAAGATAATTAAGTAGTTTAAAAATTTTAAAATAACTCAATATCTTGAGTTCAATCGTCAATAAAAAAATTGTGGATAATTTTTATCCAGATTTGCCAAATAATTAATTATTCTTCTTCCGCGTTTGCTGCCGTTTATAACAATATTCTTTAACAAAATATTTACTTCCAGTGTATTTCCTATGCAATGGAAACATGCAAAAGTAATACCTGTTCCCAAATCAAATTCAGAGTTCAGACCCATCGCAATTATTCCGTACCTTTCTAAAATTATGGAAAAACTTATGCATCTGCAGATAAATGAATATCTGAACAATTCAAATTTGCTAACTACTTGTCAGTCAGGGTTTCGCTCAAAACACAGTTGTGTAACAGCACTAATTAATGTCAGTGAGGATATTCGGTCTGAAATGGATGTTGGTAAAATAAATATACTAGTTCTGCTTGATCATTCGAAAGCCTTCGACACAGTTGATCATGACATACTCACTATGAAACTGAGAAGGCTGTTTAATTTCTCAAACACATCAACACGATTAATCGAGTCTTATTTGTCTGGTCGCTCACAGTCGGTTTTTTTTGAACAATATTTATTCACCTGCATTACCCGTCAAAAAGGGAGTTCCACAGGGTTCTATTCTAGGCCCACTGCTATTTTCATTATATGTGAATGACCTACCGCAACATGTTAAGCATTCTAAAATACACCTATATGCTGATGATGTGCAACTCTATATAAGTAGTTCAATACAGACTATCGGTGAAAACGTTAGAAAACTAAATGATGATTTAAAGAATATTTATCTTTGGGCAACATCAAATAACTTATGCCTTAATCCGAGAAAATCTAAATGCATAGTTATACATAAAAAAACCACGAAGATAAACACCAATTTTGATGTTATCTTAAACAACCAGCGGATTGAAATTGTCTCATCTGCTAAAAACTTAGGTATTATTTTTAATAATAACCTAAGTTGGTCTAACCATGTTACCAGTATTGTTGGTAAATTATATTATATGTTGCGAACACTGTGGCAAACTCAATTTTACACTCCTATAAATATACGTATGCTCATCGCCAAGGTCTACTTAATGCCCTGCCTATTATATGGCTGCGAAGTTTTTGCAAATTGTGATGCAAATAGTATGGATAAGTTAAGAAAAATTTTTAATAATGTGATAAGATACGTTTTTGGCCTACGAAAAAATAGTAGAGTATCAACTTATTCCGGAAAATTGTATGGTATGTCTCTTCAAGACCTTTTGAACATCAAGGTACTTACTTTACTGCACAAGATAATATACCTGAAGGAGCCATCATATCTTCATAACCGCTTACCCTTCTCGAGGTCTGTGAGGGGTAAAAAGATTACAACTTTTAGACATCGCAGTGAGGCATCAAAAACACATTTTTTTCTCCATTCTGTCCATCTTTGGAACTACCTTCCGAATAATTTCCAAATAAACAACAACACAATTACCCAGCAAAATTTTTTAGAACAGATTACCTTTGAACCTGTTCTAGAACAACTTCTTTTACCACCAGTTACTTGGAACCGGTTCTAGAACAGGTTCCTGAGAGTCGAAATGTAAGGTGTCACTGTCCCAGAACTAGTTCTGTAACTGGTTCTAGAACCGGTTCTAAAGCAACCTGTTTTTGTTTGGAGGTAAAGAACCTATTGCCAATAGGACAAACTCCATATAAAAAGAACCAGTTGCGGAACAGAAACTAGAACAGGTTATAACACAGAATAAGCTGTTCTGCAACCAGTTATTTGTATTTTACTATTTTACTGGGTAACTTCAAAAAAGATATTACAAGACATTTTTCTCGATAACAATAATTTGCTTATATAAAAAAAGTTCAAACACAATTTTTTCTATTTTATATACTACGTCAATTTTATATCTTATTTAATTTATTTAGTTAATTTTTTGCTGTGCACAATTATTTTATTTTATTTTAATTTTTATATTGTTACTTTTTTAAGAGCTTTTGAATATGGCTGATTTACATGATTTTTATGTGCTGATTATTGTTATTATATAATTTATTATTATTATTTTTATTTTTAATTAAATGTTTTTTTTTTTACAATTTATGTAATTAACTTTTTAATTCCCATACTGTAATCATAAGATGTAAATCTTGTTGTATGGGATAGTCAAATAAATAAAAATCAAAATCAAAAAAATCAAATTATTTGAAAAAATTTAGTTTTGACCTTTTTTGATGGAACTTTTTTCAAAAGTTATTTAAAAATATAAAAAAGACTTATGATGTATATTTTTGTTTGTTATGTTGATGAAAAAATATGAAAATGTACATCCCTGCTAGAAATTATTTCATAGTTTCAAAATTACTGTTTGGGTGGTTGTTTAGTAAAATGCTAAATAACTGATTCAAACAACTGTTACCAAAAAGCAGTATTTTTCAGCATTTCGTTTTTTAAATAACTGCCATAAAACATAGTCGTTTTGTATTATTGCATAGAAAAACAATTGAAATTGCCGTTGAAAACAACATGTACTGATTACTACACAAACAACTATCATATTGTAACTGTACAACTTTTTTGAGTGTCTGATATATATAAAAAAGTCAGACTTAATTGCGAAAGTTTCTCAAAAATAAATTAACTACCCAATAGCCTATCAAAAGTCATTCAGATATACATACCCAGGTAGAAATTGCTAGCCGCACCAAAAAACAATAATACTGGCAAACCACTGATATTTTTGTAAAACCCACTGTGTTAAAAATTACCGAAGGTACAACTAATATTGTACTAGGAAAACATTATTTTGTTTCTAAAGCATGCGTTTTGCCAGTACCGCTCGCAAAATTCTTTACCAATATAGCATTTTTTCATATTTTATTATATTTCATACATTTAAATTTATTTTTATTTATTTATTTGAATTGCTCCATACACAAGACTAAAACTGATGATTTGAAAAATTATAAGATCATTAATTAATAACTTAATAACTAATTACAATTTTTATATGGAAAACAAAAAACAATTTAAATTAAACAAGATGAACAAAACAAAAAAAACTAAATAAAAAATTTAAATAAATTTAAATAATTTAATTTATCATATAATTATGTTTGATTTTCTTATGCCGAAAACAGTTTAAAAATATTTTCTTTAAATTTTCGTGCGTTACTTAAAAGTTGAGAGCTGTGGGGTATAGAATTCCAGAGAGATACTGCGAATATGTAGAAATGCCACTCCGAAATTAAACTTTTGCATCAGATAAGTTTTGGCAAGTAGCATTCTTATTCTAATAGGTGTACAATGCTGGGTTCGCCAAAGAGTTCTAGTCATAGAGAAAGTGCGACCACAAGCATAGTTAATGTGGTTCGACCACGTAAGAGTGTCATTAAAAAATATTCCGAGATTCTTAGCAGATTTTACTATTTCAATTTTTTGATTATTTATAAATATATTAGGTATAATACTTAGTTTGGCAAGTCGCTTTTGAATTACTATGCATTTAGATTTTTTTGGATTTATTCCTAGACCATTCGCGGTTGCCCACGTATAAATACGATGTAGTTGCTGATTAATAGAGATAATACACTGGTCGATTAAGGCATTAGTACAACTGGTATAAAGTTGAACGTCATCCGCGTACATTCTTACGTTACAATTTGTTAAAATGCCTGGAAGGTCATTAGAGTACAGTGAGAATAATAGTGGCCCAACAATGGACCCCTGAGGACCCACTCTTGTTACAGGCAGTGCCTTGGATTTTTGGATTGCAGTTTCAACATACTGATATCTGTTACGTAGGTATGTTGACAATAACTGAGTAGCGGTCGAAGAGAAATTGAAAAAGTTATTAAGTTTGTAACAAAGAATGTTATGATCTACGGTATCAAACGCTTTTGAATGATCTAAAAGTATTAAAAATGTAGTCTTGCCATCATCAAGTTTCTCCCTAATCTCCTCTGTAACATAAACTAAGGCTGTTACGCAACTGTGCTTCTTTCTGAACCCAGATTGACGATCTGTTAGCAAGTTATTGTTATCCAAGAAATAAGTAATTTGGTTATGCATAATATGTTCAAATGCTTTAGAGAGAAATGGAAGAATGGCTATTGGTCTATAATCAGAACCAGCTTTGGGTATTGGGACGATTTTAGCTATTTTCCAATTCGAGGGAAAGTAACTTGAAGTTAATATTTTGTTAAACAAAAATGTTATTATTGGAAGTAGTTGAGGTAAAAGAATCTTTAGAAACTTTGGATTAATCCCGTCCACTCCTATAGAGTTGGATTTTATAGACAATATACTAGATAAAACGTCACATTGGTCTACTGCAGCAAAAGAAAAAAAGTAAGATTCAGAATTGTTACTAGAATGATTATTGATATAATAATTTTGATCTGCTTGAACCATAGGAACATTTAAAAACTTTTTATTGATTTAAAGGATCTGAATTATTGATGTCCTCAAAATCACAATTTTCTTTAGATGTACATTTGATACTAAAAGAAATACCCTTTTTGATGTACATAGCAACGCCGCCATATCCATCTTCTCTATCGACTCTACGTAAATTATATCCATTTAATGAAACAGAAAAGTTCGTAATTTCGGAATCCAACCATGTTTCCGATACACAAATAAAATCAATACCTGAGTTTTCAAAGATTAATCTAAATTCTTCAATCTTTTTCCTCAAGCTTTGAGCATTTATATGACATATTTTAACACCTTTCCTCTGATTGGCAAGGACTTTAACCATATTTGCAACATTATCTCTGGAACTAATTCTATGAGTATTGTTCATTGATAAAGTTTAAAACAATGAACTAGTAATGCACGAAATATATATTTTGATAAAAAAGTTATAATTAACATATAAATTTTTAGTTGAACTATTGATTTGAAAAACATATAAAATTTGTATATTCGGAAATATGAATGTATTTAAAATGGTACAAAGTGTCAAAAATAGAGAAAAATAGTATGAAAGTAAGATTTTAATAATAAGTTTGATCAAAACGTTCATTAGCATCATGTGCGGATTCTGGCTCTCGAAAAAACTCATCCAGATATTCTATATCATCAACTCTTATGATGTTGCTTTCCGCAGTCTTTTTAATATATACTAAACCACGCATACTAAAGGCACTGTGAAGACGATTTTCCTTTTTAATTTTGATTGCTGCACGTAGAATGGTAAAGTTATACTGTGTTAGATTTTCATTAACAAAAAATCTATTATTTGAAGATTCTCCAAGGTGTTTTAAACAAAAGTTAAAGCCTTTATTAAGTTTACGGTAATTGGCAAATGATTTTAGAATATAGTTTTTATCATATGGAGACCACATCTTAACAATTATTACCGCATCTTTAGTTATTTTTCTTTTTGTTATTTGCGTTTTGTAACCGATAAATAGTTTTGACAGCAGCGACAGTTGTATTTATTGTATTGCAAATTTTTTCAAATATTAAAAATAGATTTTCATTTTCTTTATAGGGAATTTCGTTTAAACGTAATTCGCAGGCAACGTTTTTATTTTCTTGTAGCTTTAATTTTGTTTTTAAACTGTTAATTTCAATTTGCATACTTTTTATGTTATCCGCGACTGTTTCTAATTGCTGAACTCTTTCGGTAACATTTTTTAGTTCGGTCTTAATAAAATTAAAACTCTTATCAAACATATTAAAGAGTTCTGTTTTGCACTCAGTTAATTTGTTGTTTATCATTGTCTCTATTTCTGTCGTTAATTTGTCGAAGCGTTTATCAATTATATTTAACGATTTAAATTTAAAAACATAAAATTTTAAATTTTAAAATTAAATTTTAAAAGGGGAATCTATGTTCGTTAACCGCGGACTCTTACTTGCATTACCGATTGAAGAGTTTAGAAAGTTGTCTCTTAATCGTTTTTGCGCGGGATTATTTATAATAGTTGTTGTTGTTGTAGCATTAAACTCTTCATTATTAAACTCTTCATTATTAAATATTTCTTCCTGTGTTACATTTATCTCTTCTGTAATGCTCATTTCTTGTGTGCTGTTAAGTTTGTTGATATTTGATTTATTGTTTTTGTTGTTTTTATTTTTACGTTTGCTTCTTCTCACTGAGGATTTTTTTATATTAGAAAAAGGCATTGGACTTTGGACACTATTTTTTTTTTTTTTTTTTTTAATTTTTGTTTTGTGTTTATGTTAAAAGTGGTTGTTTTCTAATATGATTTTAATTTTGTTTGTGTTTATTTTCTCTTAATACAAGGAAAGTACTTAGATTTTTTATTTATTATTTATTGTGGTAGTTTTAGTTTGTAAATTGGTTTATTTTAATGTTAAAAAAATATTTTTAATTTTCTATTTTGAACACTTTAGTTTAAAAGTTTGAAATATAAAAAAGATTTAAAAAACAGTTTTTAATAAATTAACAGGAGCTCACTGTAACACAACCTTCTTCTTCTTTAAAAGGTATTCTTAAATATGATGTATAAGATTAAGACCAAATTGTATTACTGCTTTTTAAATCTTTTTTATTTTATTATACATATTTCTCAAAATTATTTAATTTAAGCTATATTAAAAGCACCAACTTTTTTTAATTACCAACGTTATGCCAACGGTGGAAAGTTTGCTCAAATCAACGGTTGGCCACTGTTCTCAATAGGGTAACAGAATAATACTGTCAAGATTGTTAATCCCACGTTCTACCAACGCAGAACATCGGCAACGCTTTGCCAACACTGTGGCGATTGTATTTTTCTGCCTGGCTATTTTACTCAAAGTTTTTAAAATTTTTATGCAAAAATTAGAAAAAAACAACCAACTGGGACTCATTTTAAATTTTGACCCCATCCGTGTGGCCCACTTTAACAAAAAAAATATTTGTTTTTATTTTAATATCAAACTTAGTAGGACAATACGACAACATAACTTTTGTACAGTCAAATTAAGTAGTCTTTCAACATATTATTTATAGAAGAAAATGGTTTTTGACGGTATTCGGTGTTTTAAAGCATTATTGACAACTTTGACAAATGGAAACATGTTTATTGGGCTTTAAGATGCGATTTTAAGTGTCACATTTAAAGAAAAGTCCGTAGTAAAGCAATGAATACAATATTTGGCAGACGAATATTAGGCCAAATCGGAAAAACTTTGGCGACCAATTATTTAACTTTACATCTAAACTTAGTCTTTTTTCTTAAATTTTTTTCTCAAAATCGAATTAAAACGGCTCAATGGTCAAACGGTTTCAATATCAAAATTCGTCCAAATTGTCTACAAATACCAACAACCCAGTTGATCGGTTTATCGATTTTTGGCCGAAGTCTTCGGTCAGACACAAAGTTATTTTCGTTCTTATGAAAAAAAATTGTCAAACATAATCCAACTTCAAAAGCCTATAAAAATCGTTAAGAGCTCACTTCAAAAAACCCATAGAGGGTTTTTTATATATTAATGGTTTACTTTCGTTGGCTGCCGCACTCATTCGGGAAATTTTTTCTCTTTGCACAGTGTTTTAGGAGTCGTAAACAAGTATTTGTATTTGAACGAAGTTATCTAAAAATCGGCTTAGAAAATTGAACATATTTAAACATTGTTTCAAAAAAGTCTTAAAAAATATAAATTTTTAAGCGTATACATTTTCTTTTTTTATTTTTAAGTCAAGGAATATGTTTTCTTGGATAAACCACCTTCACACAAAAATTTAAACTGCTAGTAATATATGTCTAGCTTTTTTTTGATTAATTTAATCTTAAAGTTATTCTACTATAGTCTATATGACGTATGCTTTTTTCCAGGGACCGTAAATAATGATTATTGTTCGTTTTTTTAAATCAAAAAATCAATCACTTAGAACAGACATAAAAAATACTTTGTTGCACCATTATAATTATTTTTTGACAATCTTTGCATATCCGTCATGATTTGTAAACTTTTGATTTTTAAAGTTTTCTTCAATGGTAATGATTATTTTTGAGTAATAATACAAAAAATCAGCCATAATCATTATTTTTGAGCAAAAAAAATAAAACTCAAAAATAATCATTATATATGATTTTTATTTTTTTCGCTCAAAATAAAACTCATTTTCAATTTAACTTTCAATGAAACCTTTTCATTAGCCGTATGAAAGTTTTAATAAATAAAATGTCATTTTTCATAAAATTTTATGAAAAACTGCATTTGTTTAATGAAAAGTTTTAATGGACGAGATCCAGTGACACTTCATAGATCTAACGCAACCATACATTGATATCATGCAGAGAATTCTGTCAGTGTATATTCAATTAAAATATTTTTCAAAAATCGTAATTTTCCCAAAATATCCCTAATAAAAAAACCCAAATATGGGAACAAATCCTCAAATCTGGCAAGCCTGGTACAGGTCAGAAGTTTATTATTTTTTTCGTTGCGCGGATGTAGCACAAGTATGTTAATGATTGTACTATGCCATAGTATGTCAATTAGATTTTAAAGTAGCTTTAAATAGTAAATCTTTATAAAAACTAATATTTTTGGGAAAAATTTAATAAACTAAAGGATTACATAATTTATTATATTTTTGATTTGTGTTGACTCAAAATCTTATAAATTTCTAGACAAATATAAAATCACAGATTTTGTAGATGTCGCAAAGACCATTTTTATTTTATCTAATAAGTAACATACCATTTCCATCAATTTGATTTAAAACAAATAAGGAAAAATATTTACCAGACTTGAAAAAATTGTTTGTATGCTTGGAAAGAAGAAAACATAATTAACATTGCTTTGATGTAGGCAAGAAATAAAGATAAAAGGAAAGCATCAATCAGAAAATGACATAATTAAAAGGTGTCACTTAAAGGACGTTTTAGTTGTCGCTTAAAGGACGACGGCAACAGCAACATACTTGTACAAACAATTACATATAATAGTAAAAAGCATTTCACTAATAATATGGTTGCCATAAATATGTAAACGTTTTAACACAGAACATACCATACACACAATAACATACAAACGTAAACGAATATATCCTGGAAAGAATAAACGTAACAGACAAATTGTACAGAAAGATAGAAAGACATGCCACATGTGTGTAATTATGGTTCCATTTAAAACGTTATTTTAAATGGTTCATTGTGGGATTCTATATGTAATGTACGTAATTTATTCACTTATTACTATATTTAAAATTCAGTTTATTTAACATAAATATAAATTGTATTCAATTGTGATAGTGGTTATTGTTAAATTGGTATAAGTCCATTTTTCGAAAAAAAAAAATTAAGTTGTGAAAAATCACTAAAATGACAAAGGAATTTTTGTCGGAGCATTATATTATTTTATATATTGATTTCAAATCGCTTATATAAGGTGGCGCAAAAGTAATCCTCCTATCAGAAAATGCTATACATAAAAAATACATAATAAAAAAAAATACATCGGAAGGTTATTTTTGCGCCACCTTATACATATTTTTCCCGAATATTCCATTTTTGCGAAATCTACAATCAGTAATTGTTAAAAGTAGTTCTACTACCACTAAAAGATTATGTTTCATCTACATGAACTTATCAGTGCAAAAACCGGCTACTTTACTAATTTATTCAAAAATTTTCAACAAAAAAACAAATTTGTTGTTCAATACAATAGTTTTGAAAAAGTTTTTTATTTTAATGGTGTTGTGAATTCCTTAAATGCTGAAATAATTAAAGTTTTATTTAGCAATAAAACATAATTTTTAGGTGTTTAAAAATCAAATGTCCTTTGATAAGAACTGTACTGTAAAATTCTTAAAATAGGTCATTTAAATTTTTACAAATCTTTCATGTGTTAAACCTTAAATATCACATTTTAAATAAAAATGGACTTATAACACTTTTTAAATAAAATCTTCATTTGGCTGTGTGTGTGTGTGTGTATTAATGATTGAGTGTAGGGGATTTTTAAAGGTTCTCATTTTATGTATTACAATTAAAATCAATTTCCGTCGAATTGATAGCAATTTACATAAATAAATAGATCATCATAATCACGAAAGAAAAACAGTGTATGTGTGTGTATTATGAGCGATGATTGAATTCCTTGTAATCACAATTTTATAATAATTTGTAATGGATTGTGGCAAAAGCAATTTTTACAAAATGGAAAATTTTATAAATTTAAAAAAATGAAAATATCAGAGAAAATTTTTTATCATATTGATAAAACTGTTTCATAAATCGTTTTTCTTCAATTATTTATCATATTTATGAAGTTTTCATATATATGATGAAGAGTTTCATAAACATTTATGACAAATGTTTCATAAATCTTCACAGTTTCATAAAAAGTTTCATGTGTACTAGGCCGGGTCGATTTGTATGGAGGCAAAAAAATCGCTTAACGTTCAAGGAAAATCGTATTCTAGGGATCAAAATAAGAAACTTTGCCGAAAGAACCATACCTCTAAAACGAATTCTGATGTCCCGACAAATTTTGAAAAATTTCACATTGACCCATTTAGAGTGCCCCAATCGAATCCAACCCAATCGAATTTAATTTATACACTCATCTGCTAGAGCGTCTTCCGGAGAAGAAATAGAGACCTCAATCTTGGAAAGACTCCTCCTACTTTCTGAAATATCTCTATCCCGAGATTTGTACATTTTGCTATAAAAACACGGCTAAAAAGGCCCTCTTTCAACTTAAATTTCAACCCCTTAACGGTCACCTAGAATGATGATTTATGCATTAATCTGCTAGCGCGTCTCCCGGAGAAAAAGTAGCTCCAATAATCTTGGAGCGATTCCTCCTACTTTCTGAAATATCAAAGTAGGCTTTTTCAAAATTTGACCCTTTGGGTCAAAAGTCGGGACATCAGAATTCGTTTTAGAGGTATGGTTCCTTCGGCAAAGTTTCTTATTTTGATCCCTAGAATATTATTTTCCTCGAACGTTGAGCGATTTTTAAATCGACCCGCCCTAATGTGTACTTATTTTTGTTTGAAATTCAAAATTTCCATTTGAAATTTAGAAAACATTATAGAAATTATTTCATTAGAAATAAAAAATTTGTACAGTGTTATTTTTCACGTCATATAGACAGTCGCAATTAATTTTTAATTAATATGCATTTGACAAATTTAATTTAGAAATGTTGAGAAGAAGAATAAACGTTTTTCTCTAAAAATTATAAACACTTTTATTTTTTAAATCAGACTAGACTAGTTTCTGTCTATTTTTATGGACAGGCTCATCAGTGATTTTCCATTTAAATTGAATTATTATTTGTGTATTTTTAATTGTCAGATTGTCTCTATATGATAAATTGTTCAACAACCAGCGGCTGTAAGAATCAAACCTGCGCTCATCTTACATTACAAACCTAACAATACCAAGTCATGACCGTTTATCGATCACACCCAAGTATGGCCTCGAATCTAATGCAGCTAAATTGTAGTTTTTATTTCCCATTAGCTTTTTCTGTTATTGTATATTATACTCAGAAGTGACAACACTAACAACACAAATATTCTATTTTTAGATTTTTTGTTTATTCTATTTCACAATTTGTTATTTAGATTTTCTGTTTAAAATTCGGACACTATAATGACATCAAATGAAAATTCGAAATTTTAATTTGTTGATGTTTAAATGAAAATTACTAGTATCTCAATTAATATTTTTAAATTCCAAATGAATAAAAATGGATATCAATTGATTGAATTTTCTGAATTTTAATTTGAAATTCTGAGTTTTGATTGATATATGACTGACTTCAAAAATGTTCAAAACCTGTGGAAACTTACTTTAGATGCCACATATTTCTCAGGGTTCTTTGAATTGTGAGTAAAGATGGATAGAGTAAAGTTAAATATACTTAAAAGATATGACGTGCAAACTTTCACGTTGTTAGCCGAACTTTGTTGTGACAACCAATTTTCAGTTGCCCCTACCGATTTCAGTAGTAGTACCCGAATTTTGGTTGGCGAATGGCAAAATTTTTCTCTGTGTGTATCAAATATTAAAAGTACTAAAATTGATTTTTGCTCGCTTAAATTTGTTCAGGTATGTAACTGCCATCAGTTAACAGTTTTTCTTCAAAACGTGGTTTTAAAGAAATTGGTTCATAGAGGGTATTGAATATAAGGTCTCGAGGTGTTTTCCTATCCATGAGTAATTTTTATATATGTGTTCATCGTGCAATAACGATAACCCCTTAAATATCCTAACGAAATAACCTAAAATACCGTTACCCTTAAAATACTTCAACAAAAAAATTTTAATATATCGATAACCTTAAAATATCCCTTGCTTGTGTAGAAGGATAGTATATGATGACATTAGAGAAAAGAATTGCCATTTAAAAACTTTTAACTAAAAGTTAAACTGGCAATTATGATAATGGCTAGACAAAAACAAACTCACTATAAATAGAAATCGTTCGTGGTAAATTTCATTCTAACTCAACACACAGAGTAATGTGGTATTTAAAGTCACCCAATTCCTTTAACGTATGAGTTAAATAGAAGATATTTACGATTAACACTAAATGGCACGAAGAATGTTGATGAAGACCGTAGTGCGTCAGAAAATGCATTCCATTCATGCTAGTGTCTAATAACTTTTTCTGTGTTTTTTTTTTTCTAACAGCCAAAGTAAATTATCACATATAAAAATTATAATTTTTCTGTTAATTTAGAGAAAAATTTGTCATGATCTAAAACCGAACAAATAAAATCTCACACATAAACTTATAGATCAACGATAAAATTCACTACTAAAAAATGTAAATTTTGTTAATAATAAATACATACAATCATACATTTCGGTCATTCCATGAAAGGAAATCGAAAAATAAGCATTTCTGACATCATGACGTCCGACTTTCTTCATATTGTGAACAGGAAGATCTTCAAAATTTAAACATTTTATTCACGTCTTTAATTTTGCAAAAATTTCAATACTAGATGACCTACAGTTTCTACAGTGGCTACTTTAAAATTAAAAATACTATGCACAGCGCATACTGTCGGGACATTTATTCGTTCCCACGCATGGTTTAGGGACATTTGCTTACTTTGGGGACAGTCCGCAAAGTTTTCACACATTTTCATACATCTAGCGTATAAGATGAGGACAATTGGTTCGATACACCGTATACTTAGGGGATAATTTTGGGCGTTTCCCTAAAGTATGCGCTGTGCATACATATAAAGGGTGGTTAAATTTTAAGGGCCGATGTTGATTTTGAATAAAACACAAATTATTTAGGAAATTATTGTCATTTCTTTTTATTATGATAATATTGGTATGGTTCAATTATGTATAGAAGAGAATATCGGCCAAATTGCCATCCGATGGCCCAAATTTTCGATGACACTGATACATAATTGAGGTTCTATGCCGTTAATGTGCCGAATTATCTTATCATTTAGCTCTTGAATTTTTGCTGGCTTATCGACGTACACCTTTACTCTCAAATAACCCCAAAGAAAGAAGTCCACGGTGTCAAATCACATGATTTTGGCGGCCAATTGACATCGCCACCACGTGAGATAACACGGCCATTGAATTTATTACGCAAAAGAGCCATTGTTTCGTTAGCTGTGTGGCAAGTGGCACCGTCCTGTTGAAACCACATATCGTCCACATCCATATCTTCCAATTCGGGCCATAAAAAGTTCGTTATCATTTCACGATAGCGAACACCATTCACAGTAACTGCCTCACCGGCCTCATTTTGAAAAAATGCGGTCCGATGATGCCGCCAGCCCATAACCCGCACCAAACAGTCACTCTTTGTGGGTGTATTGGTTTTTGGACAATCACTCTTGGATTATTATTCACCCTAATGCGGCAATTCTGCTTATTGACGAATCCACTGAGGTGAAAATGTGCCTCATCAAAATCACGAAGTGCACGATATGCATTTTGATTTGAACGCCCATTTTCATAATAAGCCTGAATAACTTTAACGCGTTGCTCGGATTGCGTTGCGTATCTTTCCATGGTTCAAATTGAGTTAGTCTGAAATTGAGAAATGTCAAATTAAATGCAGAAAAAACTTGACGTTTAGGTGTGGTTCACATTCAACATCGGCCCTTACAATTTAACCACCCTTTATTTATATATATATAACCTAAATAACATATTCTTTCTAAAATGCATTTTAACTGTTGTTGCAATTTTGGAATGCATTTTGTACTTTTTAATTTAGGTGTGGTAGTTATTCCTGTTATCTGTAAAATACTAAAAAAATAAATAAAATAACGTTAACCCTAAATTAACCTTACAAAATGTAAAATTACATTAACCCTAAAAGAACCTAACGAAATAACTTAAAATAACGTTAGTCCTAAAATAACATAACAATATAACTTGAAATATCGTTAACCACAAAATACCTTTACGAAATAATCACAATATACCGTTATCCAATACCGATAACCGAATGAATCATTTGCCAACACTCTGAATCTGAAATACATTTATTTTTCTTCAAAAAATAATGAGTAATAACGAAAAAAATCATTGAACTAATTTCAGTTCATTTTTATTGGAAAAAGTCGTGGTTGACTGGCCTGTTTGCATACGATAGTATCACTTTTTTAGAGATATTATTTTTGCATTTAATCTACCATAAAATGCGCGGGGAATAGTTATAATTAAACTTTTGCACAAATTAGTGATCTAGTGACTATGACCCATTAGCTACAGAGGGTCTGTTTTAGAAAATAATCGAAATTTTGTTTAACAGAAAAATATGAATTAACTTTTTTCCTCACCCAACAATTATAATATTCCCGTTTATAACGGTAAACACATCGTTACTCCTTTGGAAATTGTTTTTAAAATAAAACCTTAATTTATATAATTTTTGTTCAAATTAATTTGCCTTAACATTCAGTGATGAAATGTGTCTCTTTTGTTTGCCACAACCATAAACAATTTGAATGGAAAATTCGTTAAAAATATCCATCAAATTTATTAATGTAGTTATGTTTGTATGTATGTGTGTGTGATATATTTTCTTCAAGATGAACATAAATTAACATAAATTACACTGTGCAACAAGAAAAATCAGTCTCACCAATAGAAAATGAAAGTACACACAGAGAAATAAAGTGCCAACCGAATTAAAAAGTGTATAGTAATAGTAACAACTTTTAAATTCAGTTATTACAACGATATTTACATTATATTTCGGAATATTTTAGATGTTGCAACTAAAATTCAGTTGAATTAACCAAACTTTGTTATGAAAACTAATGCTAAGTTATGCCAACCATCTGAAATTCGTAATAACCTAGTTTGAGTCGTAGTAGCCGAATTTCAGTTGGCAAAGAGCTTAATTTTTCTCTGTGTGTAGACCATTGAATAAACAAAATCGACAAAGGTTTTTTGCGAAGTTAGTTCGAATTTCTTTCTTATGGCATATTGAAGTTGGGATTTTTGTTGAAGTTTTTTCCACTATAAGCGAAAATTAAAATGAAATATATATCGGCCATTCCACGCAAAATCGGCTAAAATATGACCTTGGGTTTGCCGATTTCAACTAAATTTTACATTCATAAACTTTATGAACCCACTTAAAGACTGGCATTTTTAGTTTTTCAAATTTCGAAAAATCCAAGGTTTTATGTTTGATTTAGTTTTTTTTTTTGCAAAATAAGAAACATGCAAAAAGTTTATAAGTCTGTGTATTCGTATTTCTTAAATATTGATCGGCTTATCACCATTTAAATTGCATTGGCATGGTACGGTACTCTACTTTTATACTGCTAGCTAGAATTTTTTCCAGCATCAAACAGAATTGTATTTTTATGAAATTTATTTTAAAAGTGCATTTTTCTAACGTTTGGCCACTCGCGATTAAATAAAAAGAATGAATATTTGTAAAATATGGAATTTTCACCAAATAGTTTTACATTCACTTCTTTGGGCCAGGGGCTTAAATATTTTCAATGCTTTTTTTTAAAAAAATAGCTTATAGCACTTTTACTTGAAAAAACAGCAATTTGTTATTTTTTTTTTCAGATTTATATCGTCCATTCCATAAGAGAACGTTCAAATACGGTAATTTGTTAACCCTTTGATTTTGCACAAATTTCGCATTCGTATACTCTACGATATCTATTACTCACTACCGTTTTCAGTTAATTAAAATTGTGGAAACTCGTGTTCCTATTCGCATTTTTAATTTTTTAAAAATAAAAAAATTATACTAAGTAGTAGTGAAACTTGAAGAGCCATATTTCCCAAAGTGTGTGGACTATTTAAAAGATTAAAATTGTCTACTTTATGGCCACTTTTTGCGAAAATGCATTCATTATACAAATGCAGTTTTTGATTGCATTTTGCACTCCAAGCCACGATTTTTCGATTTTTAAAGCGTTGTAATTTTGGTAAAAATTTTTCAATAGCATTATCTTACTATTTCAATAATTTAAAAAGCGACTGAAAGCTATAGTAGTCTAATTTGGAGGGAGTGCAAAATGCAACCAAAATTTATATTTTCAATATTAATGCATTTTCGCAAAAAAAAGAAAAAAGTAATTGCTTTTTAATTACAAATCGTATACTAGATAATTTCAACTCTCATATGCTTTTTAAGTCTTTAAAATAAAAGTTCACTTGCCCCTTAAACTTCTCTGTTTTAAAGTCTGTACGTTTTATTTTGTTGATTTTTCTGTAGGTTTTCACCTAAAAGAATGTGCTGAAATATTCTGCTTTAAAAATTTTAAGTTTTAGACCTTTCCACCGGTACCGTGAAGTATCTCCCAAATGAAATAAGTCCCAATGAAATAACTCCCAATGAAATAAGTCCCAAAAAAAATGAAATGAGTCCCAATTTTAATAAATGAAATAACTTCCAAAGAAAAAATGAAATAAGCCGCAACGTTTGAGAGTTATTTAATAGTAATAAAATAACTCCCAACAAAGAATGAAACAACTCCCAATGAAAAAAGTCCAAAAGAAATGAAATAATTCCCAATTGAAAAATATCGAATTCTATTTATTTCATAAATAAATGTAAAAATGTACATAATATTAAACATATTATAAAGGTAGAATTTAATGTATACATAAATATACAAAAATTATCAACAAAACTAATAGAAAAATACATATTAAAAATATATTTATAGAAAAACCTGGAATAATCTTTGTTTTAAAAGTTAAAATAAATTAGTTTACATAGCATGGAGTAGTGAAACAGTGTGTAATGTCCATGGACATTACGACATTATTTTTTTTGGATATTGTGTCACTTACAAATGTGGCATAGCGTCCAGACTTTTTAAAATAAAAAGATTAATAATATTTAGTATATCAATACAATTTTTTTAAATATTCTTTAGTAGTATATCCCAAACTAAAACTAAATTTATAAATCGTATAATCGTACGCAGAAAAACTTTATTTCGCGAAGCCGCCTGCCTCGTTCTACGGACGAAAAGAAACCCCTAAGAGCGGCCGAAGGCCGCCACACAGAAAAACTTGTTTCTACAAATTACTTGATGTCTTAAAAATATAAGACTTCAACGGATTCGACATCTGATTTGAAAAACAAGTACTTCTGGGTGGCGGCCTTCGGCCGATCTTAGGGGTTTTTTTCCTCCGTAGAACGCGGCAGGCGGCTTCGCGAAATAAAGTTTTATCTGCGTGCGATACAAAAGAAACTTCAAAATTACTGATCTGTTTCCACACTGGAGTATAATGTCCATATACCTTATGTCGTAGCACGTATAATATTTTCTTCCTCTAGCTTCCGATTTTTTTAAATAAATTTGATTTTCGACTTTTACATATAACACTTTATTATTTCTTCTTTTGCCACTCATTATTTCAAATTCAAGATTTGCCATTATTTTTAATCACTTTATACCGATCTTTACTTACCAAAATTCTAGCAAGAACTGCGTTTCTTTTGGTAAAATAACTAATTGTATTGCTATTATTTACTTTACGACAATTTTAACAGAAATAACTCCAAACAGAAATGAAATAATTCCCAACTATAAAATCACATTTAAAAATGAAAATGAAATAAGTCCCAACAAAAGTGCAATAACTCCCAATAACAAAAAATGAATGAAATAACTCCCAACAAAACCTGGTTGGGAATTATTTCATTTGGGAGTTATTTCATAATGAAATAATTTCTAACAGAAGATTGCGAAATAATGCATTGGGAGTTATTTCATAATGAAATAAATCCCAATTTACATGGATAATTTTTGGGAGTTATTTCATTTTTTTTTGGGAGTTATTTCATTTGGGAGTTATTTCACGGTACCCATTCCACCACACGTTTGCCTTGGAATATCAGATTTAAATGTATGTCCACCGAAAATTGATGAATAATTTACATTTGACCACGCCTTTCTTGACTACTATTTGTTAAAATATATAAGAAAAAATAATATTTTTCGACATTTTGTTATTATTATTATTATTTTATTTTGATTTTCGCTCATATTAGAAAAAATTGTCAAATATACCCCAACTTGAAGAGGCCATAAAAATGAAATTCGAACTAACTTTGCAAAACCCTTTGGCGGTTTTGTTTAGCTAATAGTGAACTATAATTTCGCATTGGAACTATAAAGGCTGGCGGCAATGACTCAAAATTTGTTGCTCAGTGTTAAAGGCAGGTAAAATAACATCTTGTTTTCAAGGTAAAATTTGCATATTATTTTAAATTACAAAAGGTTTTAAAATCTTCAGGAAACACAGCTAAAGAAAAAGAACCCTTTCTTCAATTAAAAGAACAAAATCATGTAATACAAAAATTTGAAGATTTCAATTTAGTCCTGTTGTACAAATTGAAAGATAATTGTTCACTAGAGTGCGTAACAGACAAAAATTCATTGTTGTAAAGGTGATGATGATGATGATGACAACGATGGTTATATGGATTCCTTGAAATACGTGTGTTAAAATACAGAAGATGATATTGTTTTAAACGACACCTTTCTACACTGGCAAAATATGTCTGTTCTCCTAATTTTCGATCTAGAAAATCATTTGAAATTAAAAAACCGGCAAGACCTCATCTAGGCGGGGTATGTTAAATCGGCCACAAATACGCCAATATAGTTTTTTTATAATAAAAATGCAAGCATTTCGTTCACGCAATTGTTTGTGAAAAAAATTTTCGAGTGTTATTTGCTCATGTTTTTTATGTTTTAATCATAAAATTGCCCATATCTGGGAAACTAAGCGAGATAGAGCAAAATAGCAAAATGCAAAATTACTATGTAACTATATAAACTTATATTCCCGGTAATATGTATGGACCTGTCTCTGGTCAGATCCGAAAAGACATTTTTACCGGAAGTTTTCAGTTGATTCAGCTTAAAAATTCTATTGATTTGGCTTACTTCTTAGTTAATTTAACTACATCTATCAACTCAAATTTAGTTCTTCTAAAGTTTAGGTTATCAAAATTTAGCAGACTGTAATTCTCAACATAATTGAAAATTTTGCTGGCGCAAATGCAGGAACTATTTTCTGTTGTCGTAGCTGAATTGTTAACTATTTGTACGATCTTTTTTATGAGTGTCAGCTAAATATTCGAAAAATTGGGTAAATGATGTAAACACAAAAACCGCGATATTTTAAAAAAATTAGAAAAAATTTTAGCCAGATTTGGTCCAGGTCTATTAAAATGTATGAGTTCCACAGACAGATTTTTTTTTTGACCGTTGTGTAGTGTAATGTTTAAAGCACATTTGTAATGGCTAGAAGCCTTTGACGTTTAAGCTTTAAAAAATGCTCTCGCTTTGATCCAAGACATACACTACTCTGATATTATACCTCTGGAGAACATCGTCATAACTTGGAAAGTAACGAACGGATTTTAAAGAAATTTGGGAGAAAAAATATTTTTGGTATTAGTATCAATGCGTTAAAGTTTGATCAATATACGAGGGCGGATCAATAAGTCCGTGACTTTTTGAATGAAACACAGCTTTTTTTGCAAAAAAAATTAATTTTTCAACATAATCGCCTTTTAGCTCAATACACTTAATAAAACGTTTCTCCAATTTTTGTATCCCTTCCAAGAAATTGGATTTTTCGAGGTCCATAAAATAGGCATTTGTTTGATCAATAATTTCATCGTTGGAGCTAAATCTCTTTCCACCGAGAAATTTCTTTAGGTTTGGAAATAGGACATAGTCACTGCATGCTAAATCCGGAGACTATGGCGGATGAGGTACCAATTCGAAGCCCAATTCATGGAATTTTGCCATTGAGACTGCGCACGTGTGCACACGTGCATTATCTTGATGAAAAGAACTTTTTTCTTGGCCATAATCGTTTTTTTTTTTAATCCTCGTTAAATAGCTCCAAGAAGTTGGCATAACATTCGCCGTTTAGTGTTTTCCCCTTTTGAAGGTAATAGATGTGGATTATCCCACGTGCATTCCAAAAAACTGTTGTCATCACCTTATTGGACGACAAACTTACCTTGACCTTCTACGGAGCCGGTTCACCCGGATAAACCCCTTGTTTAGACTGCTGCTTAATTTCCGGAGTGTTGTAATGGATCCATGTTTCATCCACAGTTACAAAACGCAGCAAAAACTTATTCGAATTGCGGTTAAACAACTAAAAACAATCCTTTGAAGTTGTCACACGATTACGTTTATGGTCAATTGAGAGCAAACGCGGCACCCATCTTGCAGACAGCTTTCTTAAACCCAACTGATCATTTAAAATCGAAACCACACTGCTATATGAAATGCCTATGGCATCATCAATCTCACGCACTTTTAATCTTCGATCAGCAAACACCATATTGTGGATTTTTTTCGACATTTTCGGGTGTATTGACCTCAATTGGCCGTCCAGAACGTTCAGCGTCATTTGCACTTGTGCGACCACAACGAAAGTCAGTAAACCACTTTTTTACCATTGAAATCGATGGTGCAGAGTCCCCATAGTATTAATCAAGCTTTTCCTTGGTTTGATTGACGGTTTTTTTTTTTTTTTGTTTTTCGCAAAAAATAGTGTTTTCCATTTTTTTCACTTTTTTCCATTTTAAAAAATCCACGAGGTTGTATATTTTGAACAGCTATTAAACGCAAAGTAAATGACGGAACTATCTCACAATTTGACAGTAGTCTATTAACAGGTGGTACTTGATGGAAGCAGTGTTGCATTTCATATAACTACGAGGGAAGTTCGAAAAGTCACGGACTTATTGATCCGCCCTAGTAAGTGCATAGAAGCAAGGTACGTTTTCATACAATTTCACTTTTTATCGAAGAACCAAAATTATCATACATTCTTAAGTAACTGCACAAATAAATACATTTTTAGGTTATATCTTGGTAAGAGAAATAATTAGTGGCTTACATTATAGACACATTATTTATAGTGTATACACTGAGAGAATTAGATCCATGATATTGATGAATTTCTGAATTGAAGCAATGAAGTTGCACTGTTATTCATTCATTGAAACATTAATGCAAGTTTTCATAAAATTATATGAAAAATATCATATTATTTATTAAAAGTTTCATTCACTTAATGAAGAAGTTTCATTAAAAAAACTAACTTCATGAAAAGTATGAAACTTTTCATTAATTTTAACTAATTTTTCGTTCACTTTGTGCAAAAAACTTTCATTAGTTTATTGAAAATTTTCATTATTTTTCGTCCAATAAAAATTCTCTCTGTGTACAATTAAACATATTCACAAAATGTGTTTCAGTTCATTTTTGTTCTTTCTTATGCTAGAGAACTTTTTGCTTGTGAAAAACTTGTGTCATACTTTCCCGTTCGCATTGTTGTCGCTCTTATTTTATGCTTATTTTCCATTTGACTACAAAACATTTACATTATTTACATTATTTAGCTTGTTTTTTTTTTATAATTTTCTCTATTAAAAAGGAGATGCGTCGTCGCTGAGCGACATCATTTTATCAAATCTTATAATTATGTCTCGTGTCTTTCATTATGGTTATGGTTATTGTTTGTTGTCGCTGTTGTCATTTGTTCTTTCATTTGCTACGTGTTACATGCGCCTGAATGACAAGTGAAATTTTTAGCACCTCGTTAACATTTTTTGTTTTTAGGGTTTATCTCTTTTTTAGAGTATATTTAAAGATTTAAATTTATTTAAAAAAAGGTGGTCGTTTGCATGTCTCCGTTTAATTAAATTTTTTTTTTATTATTTGAAACATCTGAATTATAATTAAGATTTTATGCTGTCACATCACAAAATCTGATTTTTTTTAATGAAAATATATAGGTATTCCTTTAGTGCTAATACAAGGTAATTGTTACCATGGGAAGTATACCTAATGGTGGTAAATAATAGACAGTATAATTCAGTATTCCGAACAACTGAATTATTCGTTTACACTAGTACAACAAGATGTGGAACATTTTTTGCTAAAACTGCTAAAAATTAGTTAAAAATTACGTTGCAGGAAAAACTGCTAAAATTCACAAAACTAAATCTGTTGAATCTACAGAAAGTTTGTTATACTTGATTACTAGTTAATCTGCTCAAATCAGCAAAAAAAAATATCTAAATATTTATAGACAAAAAAATTCACAAAAAAAAGGGAAATTTTCAAAGTTTTTTTCAAGGACCGTAAATAATGATTATTGTAAGTTTTTTTAAATCAAAAAAACAATCCCTTATTAAAGACATAAAAAAAAATTAATTGCACCATTATTATTATTTTTGACAATCTTTGCATATCCGTCATGATTCTTAAATTTCTGATTTTTAAAGTTTTCTTCAATGGTAATGATTATTTTTGAGTAATAATAAAAAAAATCAGCCATAATCATTATTTTTGAGCAAAAAAAATAAAACTCAAAAATAATCATTATTTAGGATTTTTATTTTTTTCGCTCAAACTAAAACTCACTTTCATTGATCAACTCGTGGTACTATGCTAAAAATTTGGTTATAGCCCTAATATGCATGTATACTGGGTATTAAGAATAGTGAAGCTGGTATGGAAATCTATACCCAATTTAAAAAAAAAAATAAAAAATCAATGTCACGAAGACTGCAAGCTGTTATAATTCAAATTGAAAGCAAACTAATAATAATTTTTTTCCATATCACTTTTAATTTTACGAATATTTGGTCTTTTTATAGATTGTTGTTTAAATTGGGTACGAGTAAAATACTATTACTAACTCGGTCAGTTATAAGGAATATTCCAAACTGAGCACAATATTCAAATTATTAAAATTAATAATAATAATAATAAATATTAATAATAATAATAAATTACCGCAACCATTGCTTGATGTTGCAACTCGTTGGAATTCAACATATCATATGTTGAACACACTCCAAAAGTTCGAGGATTTTTGTGAAATGCACCTTGAGTTTTATTTTGAGCGAAAAAAATAAAAATCATAAATAATGATTATTTTTGAGTTGTATTTTTTTTTTTTTGCTCAAAACTAATGATTATGGCTGATTTTTATTAATATTACTCAAAAATAATCATTCCCATCGAAGAAAATCCTTAAAACTCATAATATAATCATTATTGTGTAATTTTTATTATAAAACTGATAATGATTACGGTCCCTGGTTTTTTTAGAATTATTTTATTTGAATAGCAATTTGCCCATAGAAGCTCAACATTCAACTATTTTTTTTTTTAAATATTTTTATTAATTTTAGCAAAATTAGCTATTATTTGCATTCAACTAAATTTTAGGTAAATCTAGTTTCAGATTTTTGTCTACAAATATTTAGAAAAAGTATTTGCAGATTTTAGGAGGGTGATTTAATATTTTTAATGAACTAAAATTCAACTCGGATATAACTGAAATTGTTGAGAATTTAACACTTTTAAAGTTGTTGGTCTTACGCTTCTAATATTTAGCAGAAAAATATGTTTATTTTAACAGTATATTCAGCAACGTCATTTTTCTCCATTAAACTTCCGAACTTTTGTATGTGAATGTATTTATATTTTATCCTTAGATAGGTGATACGCCCATCACATATACTATTACATTTACGCTTGTGTGTGTGTAGCAGCAAAAAAACGAAGTTCAGTAGGTGTATTTGTTTTATGTTTCGTAGCATGATCTTGCTTCAACAAGTGTTTAACAACAATTGACTTAATTTTTTTTTAACACAATGAGCAGGCCAGACTTGATGTTTTGTCCCCAAATTTGAGGTCTAGGGGACAAAAATTTTTAATTGGGGGATAGGCGACTTTTTTAGGGAACACAAAATAGTTTAGGGAATTATTGTGAATATTACAAGTTTTAGATAAATATTTTAATTAAATATAAACTTACAATAAAATTTATCAATTGAAATCCTATATGAAAGCAGCTTTTTCCAAGCAAAAAAAGCTCCTCGGAAAAAGTCGCATAAAAGACGAACAATTATGAATGTCAGAAAAAGCTCCGAGAAAGCCCCTCGATTAAATAGAATACAAATTTATATATATATATTTCTTTAGCTTAATGCAACTATAACACTTTAAAAAAACGCCAGTTTTAATATCACTTAAAATACATTTTTTTTGACTAACAAAAATACTTGAAAGTTATGGGACATGTTTCGTAATGCGTCTCCGGCAGATCTTTACTTTGGTACCCCATGTGTCTAAAACTTTTGGGAACTAAATCTGAAATAAAAAAAAAAAACCGAAAAATTGGGTAATTGTTGACCCACATTTTAAAACCTAAACATGAGATTGGGCCGCTGAAAAACGAACATGTTGCTTGTTTTTTTTTTTTTTTTGTTTTTTCACTCATCATGAAATATTCCCCAAATGCCGCAAATGAGTAATTTATAATTAGAAATTGATGTATTCCGAAAGAAAGATAAATTTACTAAATGTTTTGTGAAGAAGTTTTGGAAGCAAAAAAGTGTCAAAATTAAAATTTCAAAAAATAATTATTTTTAAAAGATGAAAAAGAGAAGATATAGCTTTTATTCAATTTATAACGAGCTTTCAACCTCCATTTATTTACAACAATAAAGCAAATCAAACATATTAGCTAGGTTGATACTAGTATTTCGATCTGGCTAAAGATCTCATCAGAACCCGAAGTTTTAGAAAAGCTAAAGCCTCCATAATAGGCAGAACTTTAACAAAAAGAACGTATTAATCATCAATTTTGCTCCATTCTTGTCTTCTTAGTAATCAAGCACGTGGTTAGTGTATTTTCCTAACAAGCATCATGACGTTACTAATCTTTGAATTAGCTTTGCATTTTTAGATACAAAAATAAAAAAATTTATGTAAACATCGCATAGCGACAAAATAATGCTTTATGTAACAAATCTTATTCGTCAGCACAAAAATAATTTGATTACTTAGATTATTTTAAATTAAGTTTATTTAAATATGTAAATTATTAAATAAATATACGCTTGTACTATTTAAAAAAAATACTTGCATAGCTTTTTAATCCAGCTTTAACAGAATGTGGGAATCATAATCATACTATGATAATTTATAAATACTTCTATAACCATATAATGATAATATTGAGATCATTTGGGAGCCATAATATGGTAATCTAATTATAATATTATGTTTAAGAAAAAGATAAGAGTATGGTTGTCACAACCATAGTAACATGGTTGTCGCAATCATAATTCCAAAAATGTATGATGCTCTTCGAATATGGTTGCCCCAACTATGTTTTTTATTTGCGTGTGATAATTAAATTTGATTAATGTTCAAATAAATTTTCCTATACCCGGAAATTGAAAAAAGTCTACAATTTGAAAATCCTAGTTACACGTCCCAAGCTGTGTAAATTGATATCATCCTATGACAACCCCATGTTATAGTGACTGGTCCGGACAAGGGCCAGTCCACAATACCCTGTGAACTGTTCAGCCTGCATCCATTTTCCCGTAGAGTCTGAATAAGAATCAATACATTCTGAATTTCAATTGATCTTCTATAAATTTTAAATAATATTTTCTGACTTTTAACTGCAAACTCTTCCAAATGATATTTTCTGGAATACAGTTCAAAAGAGCTACATAACTCAAAACCAAATGTTAAATTCCATAATTTAAAAATTAACTTCAATTACTCTTCTTATACATTTCAAATTATACATCAATCTTAATGATTTATGGTACCATACTTCCTTCTTCAACATAGAATGCATAAATTGTCTTATCCATTGAATTCAATGTAAAACATAAACAAATCAGACAGACAAAAAACTTGATTTTTGTGATTAGCGTGTGTCACTTGCAGTCATAAACAAGCAAAAGCGAATAAGACATTTCGACAAACACATAAGCAGAAAAAAGAGCACAACTGGGGTTCTATAAATCGACTTTCAACTTTCGATTTTCTGATGAGAAAATCAAAAGGTCGACTTTCTTCTAATGAAAAAGTCGAAAAGTCAACTTTTACTTTCGACTTTTTTCTTTGCCATATATTAATGGCTTAAAATAAAATTGACAAACATGACATAAAACCCAAAAGTAAACGAAGAACCGCAAAATGAGGCCAAAGGCTATAAAAAGTTCCGATTTGTGTGTAATGTGCCCAATTGTAAATGGAAGTAAGAGTTTTTAAAAATATATTGTGTAGTCTACCATCTCATTACACGGTGATCATGCAATGTCAGTACACTAACTTAGAATGCCTCAAGTGTAAAAATTTATTCGGAGCTCCAAATTTCATTAAGTATTGGCAGATTTAAGTGATTTTAGACTTCTGGCAAATCTGGTAGAAGAGATTAGTCCAACAGTCCAAAACTTATTTGTTCGCTAAAATTTTATTTTTTGGGAATGACTTTTAGGGTTTTTGAAAAAACGGCAATGTGAAAAAAGCCAAAAAGTATTTTTTTCAAACTTTGTGTTAAAAATTGGGAAACTTTTAGAAATTTTTTTTTAATAGATTATTTTAACGTTAATAAAATTCGAGTTCGTTATTATTACCAATAAAGTATAAATTCCTTGTAAGATGCCAATTAATTG
The DNA here is from genome assembly GCA_021234595.1 of Delia radicum. Lineage (NCBI taxonomy): Eukaryota > Metazoa > Arthropoda > Insecta > Diptera > Anthomyiidae > Delia > Delia radicum. The sequence continues at coordinate 202,715,090 of CM037855.1, read as the reverse complement.
ACCTCAAAAAAAATAAAAAATAAAGGTTTTTTTCGCGAATTAGAAATTTACTTGGAAAAAAAGTCGAAAAGTTTAGAGTCTACTTTCGAAAAAACGAAAAAGTCGAAAAGACGACTTATAAAATTTTTACAAAGTCGAAAAATCTAAAATTACATCTATATAACCCTTGAGCGACTCCACATTCACACATACACTCAAAAAAGTTGTTAGAAAAATTAGAAAAAAAATGTTATTACACTTTACAGTTTTTGTTCTAATTTTTTGTAAAAAAATCTTTTTAGTTTTTTCAATTTTTAAATTACTAATTTTCGTTGCCAATTTGCTAAAAATTGTAAACATTTTTTCATAATTGAGAGATAATATTTTTTTAAGCAGAAAATTTGCTTAAGAAAAAGTCTAATAAAAAGTCTAAGGATATTAAAAATTAACATGTTAAACTGATATTAGCTGAATGGCTTTCTGGCTTTTATTGACTTTTACTGACTTTTTTATTTGAGTGTTTAATTACCACCCGCAGGTCAAAATAATAAATCGTTACCTATGTAACAACTAATTAAATACACTCAGAATACAAATTTAAATAAAGAAATACTGCAGATTTTCAATTTAAATAAAATAATTCACTAACTGGTCGTTAAATTTTCGTTAAAAACTAATAAAAGTGTTAAATTCAGCTTTGCCAAATTTTCTTCATACCCTACACATTTTGAAGTTAAAAAATTTTGAGGAGAAAAATATGTTTAAAAACGAAAAATAATTCTTAAGGTGAACAACATGTTTTGAACATGAAAAAGTTGCATAATGTTCATAATTTGGAATAACTCGATTGCGCGCATTTTACAAATATGTACTTTGAATTTGCAAAAATTTAAATATTTGAATTTTTTCGAACACAGTTAGTCCAGAGTTGCTAATATTAAATGTAATACATTGTACATATAACAATCACATTTTTATCCGACACGGACAAAACTGGTTTATGGTAAAAAGCTTGTTAAGGTACCTTTAAAATGATATATAACATTATATCATATTTGAAAATGAAAGAGGATTTAAAAGTATTTATTTTTCATAACAATGGAAAGTTTGCTGATGTTGGAAGAATTTTGGTAAACTTTAATTTTGAAGCTAGTTACGTATTATGCTAAAAGATAAACTCATAGGTTGCCCTGTTTCGATATGCTGTCATATTAATTTTAGGCACATTTCACGTTTTTCAAATGTACCGCACATTATTTTTTGTCCTTTTTTACACGAAATAATTGTTCAGATTTGTCTTTATGATTATGCACAAAATTTCTTTGATAGATTGCGAAATGGGAAGATTAATTGTGCAAAAATAGTAAAATATAGTAAAAACTGTGAAAACGTGAATTTATTTGTCAATGCTGCACATTTCTTTGATACCCAAATTTGATACCCGGATGGTAATGAAGATCTTTTACGTCTTTAGCATAAATAACTAAGATAAAATATTTGACTTTTTTAATTTTATGTATAAAAAACTACATGTTTTAATTTAATGCATGTTTGGGTAAAATGTGGCCCATAAGTGGCGCCTTTTGACCTTTTTCGTTGCAAAAATCATAACTTTTAAAGTAATAAAGATATTTTAAAAATTTAAAAAGCATTTGAAGGTGATAGGCCATCCGCGGCACTGTGCACAGTGTTGTCTTTTGACGTTTTTCGTTGTAATCATTATAACTTTTAAAGTAATAAAGATATTATTAAAATTTATAAAGTATTTGAAAGATAATCCCTTTAGCTTAAGAATAATTAACCGGCATGGCCGGCACAGTGCATCGTTTTGACTTTTTTCGTTGCAAAAATCATAACTGTTGAAATTATCAGGACATATTTAATGTTTAAAACGCACTTGAATTTTATCTCGTTTAGCTTCAAGAAAACCGCATTTCCATTTTGCTTTAAGAAACATATAAGTGCTGTGAAGTTTGGATTTAATACCATCGCTTTCTTCATATTCTGATAAAACTTTTAATTCTTTTATAACAGCCAAATTAAATACACTTTCATCTTCCGAGCTTCTAAATAACTCAAACAATTTAAATTTTGTAAAGACATTGCGCTTATTTATGGATAAATAATTTAGAATTTATATATTAATAATGTTAAACTTTTCACAATATTTTATTGTTTTTGCTTTGTTCTCTTTATTAAATGTATTTTATTTTAATTTATTTCCTTTAACATGAATTTTTTTTATTTGATTTTAATTTTATCACTAGTTTTTTGTTTAAAATTTTTTAATGTTTTTTTCCACACACTTTTTTCACTTTGATTGTCACTGGCTAGATATTTAGACTAGATAACATTATTAGCACAGAATATTTGGAAATAAAGCTTTAAAAAATGTGTGTGTTGCCGATGCCTACTACAATAATTTTTATTTTTGTTTTTTTTTTCAATGTTCAGTTAAGTGCAAGATGAAATACTCATTTCTTTATAATTAGCTGTAGGTTCAATTTTAACAGCTCATTCACTATGGTTCAAAAAGTTAATACTTTTTAAATTAAAAACTTACTAAAAATAAATTTAGATAATTTTTTTTTGTACAAAAACCTTTGTCCGTTTAAAAAATTCTTAAAAATCCCAATATGACACATATACTTGTACTTAAGTATTTTTTTTTTGCAATTCATATGTTTTACATTTTTTTATTTAAAATCCCAAATTTAAACTTCTAAAATATCTTAATTCGTTCAGGAGATAGAGCTCATCAAAGTGGTAACTTTTCCGAAAAATTTTTCCGCTAGGGGGCGTTGTAAGCGAATGAAAAAGCATAAAAAACTAAATAATAAATTAAAGACCAATACATCTACTAAGTTTGGTATACAATTAGAGTGGATCTCAGTGCTGCCCAAAATCTGTTTGAATATTTTGAAAATATATCTTTTTGTAGTAAAAGTTGTTACAGTTTTATTGTTTTTTCATGCACATGGGCAAGTACGGGCACCCAATTTCAAGAAAATAAGTTAGAGTATTAAATACTTAACAACTTCTGTTTAATAGTTCCCGTCACAAACCGTCACTTTTTTTGTTCTATTCTATTAAGTGTGAAAAAAGACCCAAATATCATGTGTTTGGGTCTTTTTGCGCCTGAAAAAAAAGTATTGGACCGAATAACCCTTTTTTTACATCGTCTCATTGAAATTAACATACCTTTCATCCGACACCAAAAAATTAATGATCGCTTGCATAGTTTGCCTGAAATTCAATTGAAAAGATGATATTTTTTTTTTTTTTATTAAAACATTTTTTGTAAGTCCGAAAAATTGTCAACTTTGATTGACTCTAGAATTCATAATTTTTATCCGATTTCAAAAATTTTTTTGGATTCTTAATCAGTGAGAAGTTCTCTATCAGATGTAATTATTCATTTTATCATATTCTTCTGTCAAATTTTTGATTTTTGCAACGCTTTTAGGGAAAAGGCGCCACAGTGCGCCGTTAAAATCAGAGTGGTCGTAATTTTAATTTTTATTGGGGATTTTTGAATTTTATTCATCGTCTTCTTAGACAGTGTACAATTAATACTATAATTAATATGCACATATTTTTCAATTGTTTGAGATAGGCGTGGTAGAGAAGATTAAGCATACTTTTCTAAAAATCATAACTACATTGTAAATTTTTTATTGAATTAGACTGCGCAGTTTCTGGTAACACAACCTTCATCAGTAATCCTTTTTGACAATACTGTAATTATTTGTTATGGTTTTTATTGTTTGATTGCATCTATATGAAATGTTTATTATTTTTTAAATGCAATCCTGACCGTGGCTTGAACCTGCTTTCTTTGCCACATGCACTTCGCACTACACTTAGACAGAGGGTCTAACCAACTGATCTAAGTAAGGTCGATTTTTGCTGTGGCTTAAAACCAGTTTCAATTACACGGGGTCGATTTTACATTTTAATTGTAATTGCAGAAGATAGCTAAGACAAACACCACAACAATTCACAATTGTTAGAAAATCATATGTAATCTAATTTCCACTATTTCCCACATTTTGTGAGTTGGCGCAACTATGATGTATTTTTTGTACATACGGTAGTTTGGCTATTCACGTAGTTAGGGAAGAGTTGCCAGGGAGCAAATTTTTTGATATATTTTATTGGGGATTTTTGAATTTTATTCATCGTCTTCTTAGACAGTGTACAATTAATACTATAATTAATATGCACATATTTTTCAATTGTTTGAGATAGGCGTGGTAGAGAAGATTAAGCATACTTTTCTAAAAATCATAACTACATTGTAAATTTTTTATTGAATTAGACTGCGCAGTTTCTGGTAACACAACCTTCATCAGTAATCCTTTTTGACAATACTGTAATTATTTGTTATGGTTTTTATTGTTTGATTGCATCTATATGAAATGTTTATTATTTTTTAAATGCAATCCTGACCGTGGCTTGAACCTGCTTTCTTTGCCACATGCACTTCGCACTACACTTAGACAGAGGGTCTAACCAACTGATCTAAGTAAGGTCGATTTTTGCTGTGGCTTAAAACCAGTTTCAATTACACGGGGTCGATTTTACATTTTAATTGTAATTGCAGAAGATAGCTAAGACAAACACCACAACAATTCACAATTGTTAGAAAATCATATGTAATCTAATTTCCACTATTTCCCACATTTTGTGAGTTGGCGCAACTATGATGTATTTTTTGTACATACGGTAGTTTGGCTATTCACGTAGTTAGGGAAGAGTTGCCAGGGAGCAAATTTTTTGATATATTTTATTGGGGATTTTTGAATTTTATTCATCGTCTTCTTAGACAGTGTACAATTAATACTATAATTAATATGCACATATTTTTCAATTGTTTGAGATAGGCGTGGTAGAGAAGATTAAGCATACTTTTCTAAAAATCATAACTACATTGTAAATTTTTTATTGAATTAGACTGCGCAGTTTCTGGTAACACAACCTTCATCAGTAATCCTTTTTGACAATACTGTAATTATTTGTTATGGTTTTTATTGTTTGATTGCATCTATATGAAATGTTTATTATTTTTTAAATGCAATCCTGACCGTGGCTTGAACCTGCTTTCTTTGCCACATGCACTTCGCACTACACTTAGACAGAGGGTCTAACCAACTGATCTAAGTAAGGTCGATTTTTGCTGTGGCTTAAAACCAGTTTCAATTACACGGGGTCGATTTTACATTTTAATTGTAATTGCAGAAGATAGCTAAGACAAACACCACAACAATTCACAATTGTTAGAAAATCATATGTAATCTAATTTCCACTATTTCCCACATTTTGTGAGTTGGCGCAACTATGATGTATTTTTTGTACATACGGTAGTTTGGCTATTCACGTAGTTAGGGAAGAGTTGCCAGGGAGCAAATTTTTTGATATATTTTATTGGGGATTTTTGAATTTTATTCATCGTCTTCTTAGACAGTGTACAATTAATACTATAATTAATATGCACATATTTTTCAATTGTTTGAGATAGGCGTGGTAGAGAAGATTAAGCATACTTTTCTAAAAATCATAACTACATTGTAAATTTTTTATTGAATTAGACTGCGCAGTTTCTGGTAACACAACCTTCATCAGTAATCCTTTTGACAATACTGTAATTATTTGTTATGGTTTTTATTGTTTGATTGCATCTATATGAAATGTTTATTATTTTTTAAATGCAATCCTGACCGTGGCTTGAACCTGCTTTCTTTGCCACATGCACTTCGCACTACACTTAGACAGAGGGTCTAACCAACTGATCTAAGTAAGGTCGATTTTTGCTGTGGCTTAAAACCAGTTTCAATTACACGGGGTCGATTTTACATTTTAATTGTAATTGCAGAAGATAGCTAAGACAAACACCACAACAATTCACAATTGTTAGAAAATCATATGTAATCTAATTTCCACTATTTCCCACATTTTGTGAGTTGGCGCAACTATGATGTATTTTTTGTACATACGGTAGTTTGGCTATTCACGTAGTTAGGGAAGAGTTGCCAGGGAGCAAATTTTTTGATATATTTTATTGGGGATTTTTGAATTTTATTCATCGTCTTCTTAGACAGTGTACAATTAATACTATAATTAATATGCACATATTTTTCAATTGTTTGAGATAGGCGTGGTAGAGAAGATTAAGCATACTTTTCTAAAAATCATAACTACATTGTAAATTTTTTATTGAATTAGACTGCGCAGTTTCTGGTAACACAACCTTCATCAGTAATCCTTTTTGACAATACTGTAATTATTTGTTATGGTTTTTATTGTTTGATTGCATCTATATGAAATGTTTATTATTTTTTAAATGCAATCCTGACCGTGGCTTGAACCTGCTTTCTTTGCCACATGCACTTCGCACTACACTTAGACAGAGGGTCTAACCAACTGATCTAAGTAAGGTCGATTTTTGCTGTGGCTTAAAACCAGTTTCAATTACACGGGGTCGATTTTACATTTTAATTGTAATTGCAGAAGATAGCTAAGACAAACACCACAACAATTCACAATTGTTAGAAAATCATATGTAATCTAATTTCCACTATTTCCCACATTTTGTGAGTTGGCGCAACTATGATGTATTTTTTGTACATACGGTAGTTTGGCTATTCACGTAGTTAGGGAAGAGTTGCCAGGGAGCAAATTTTTTGATATATTTTATTGGGGATTTTTGAATTTTATTCATCGTCTTCTTAGACAGTGTACAATTAATACTATAATTAATATGCACATATTTTTCAATTGTTTGAGATAGGCGTGGTAGAGAAGATTAAGCATACTTTTCTAAAAATCATAACTACATTGTAAATTTTTTATTGAATTAGACTGCGCAGTTTCTGGTAACACAACCTTCATCAGTAATCCTTTTTGACAATACTGTAATTATTTGTTATGGTTTTTATTGTTTGATTGCATCTATATGAAATGTTTATTATTTTTTAAATGCAATCCTGACCGTGGCTTGAACCTGCTTTCTTTGCCACATGCACTTCGCACTACACTTAGACAGAGGGTCTAACCAACTGATCTAAGTAAGGTCGATTTTTGCTGTGGCTTAAAACCAGTTTCAATTACACGGGGTCGATTTTACATTTTAATTGTAATTGCAGAAGATAGCTAAGACAAACACCACAACAATTCACAATTGTTAGAAAATCATATGTAATCTAATTTCCACTATTTCCCACATTTTGTGAGTTGGCGCAACTATGATGTATTTTTTGTACATACGGTAGTTTGGCTATTCACGTAGTTAGGGAAGAGTTGCCAGGGAGCAAATTTTTTGATATATTTTATTGGGGATTTTTGAATTTTATTCATCGTCTTCTTAGACAGTGTACAATTAATACTATAATTAATATGCACATATTTTTCAATTGTTTGAGATAGGCGTGGTAGAGAAGATTAAGCATACTTTTCTAAAAATCATAACTACATTGTAAATTTTTTATTGAATTAGACTGCGCAGTTTCTGGTAACACAACCTTCATCAGTAATCCTTTTTGACAATACTGTAATTATTTGTTATGGTTTTTATTGTTTGATTGCATCTATATGAAATGTTTATTATTTTTTAAATGCAATCCTGACCGTGGCTTGAACCTGCTTTCTTTGCCACATGCACTTCGCACTACACTTAGACAGAGGGTCTAACCAACTGATCTAAGTAAGGTCGATTTTTGCTGTGGCTTAAAACCAGTTTCAATTACACGGGGTCGATTTTACATTTTAATTGTAATTGCAGAAGATAGCTAAGACAAACACCACAACAATTCACAATTGTTAGAAAATCATATGTAATCTAATTTCCACTATTTCCCACATTTTGTGAGTTGGCGCAACTATGATGTATTTTTTGTACATACGGTAGTTTGGCTATTCACGTAGTTAGGGAAGAGTTGCCAGGGAGCAAATTTTTTGATATATTTTATTGGGGATTTTTGAATTTTATTCATCGTCTTCTTAGACAGTGTACAATTAATACTATAATTAATATGCACATATTTTTCAATTGTTTGAGATAGGCGTGGTAGAGAAGATTAAGCATACTTTTCTTAGCTATCTTCTGCAATTACAATTAAAATGTAAAATCGACCCCGTGTAATTGAAACTGGTTTTAAGCCACAGCAAAAATCGACCTTACTTAGATCAGTTGGTTAGACCCTCTGTCTAAGTGTAGTGCGAAGTGCATGTGGCAAAGAAAGCAGGTTCAAGCCACGGTCAGGATTGCATTTAAAAAATAATAAACATTTCATATAGATGCAATCAAACAATAAAAACCATAACAAATAATTACAGTATTGTCAAAAAGGATTACTGATGAAGGTTGTGTTACCAGAAACTGCGCAGTCTAATTCAATAAAAAATTTACAATGTAGTTATGATTTTTAGAAAAGTATGCTTAATCTTCTCTACCACGCCTATCTCAAACAATTGAAAAATATGTGCATATTAATTATAGTATTAATTGTACACTGTCTAAGAAGACGATGAATAAAATTCAAAAATCCCCAATAAAATATATCAAAAAATTTGCTCCCTGGCAACTCTTCCCTAACTACGTGAATAGCCAAACTACCGTATGTACAAAAAATACATCATAGTTGCGCCAACTCACAAAATGTGGGAAATAGTGGAAATTAGATTACATATGATTTTCTAACAATTGTGAATTGTTGTGGTGTTTGTCTTAGCTATCTTCTGCAATTACAATTAAAATGTAAAATCGACCCCGTGTAATTGAAACTGGTTTTAAGCCACAGCAAAAATCGACCTTACTTAGATCAGTTGGTTAGACCCTCTGTCTAAGTGTAGTGCGAAGTGCATGTGGCAAAGAAAGCAGGTTCAAGCCACGGTCAGGATTGCATTTAAAAAATAATAAACATTTCATATAGATGCAATCAAACAATAAAAACCATAACAAATAATTACAGTATTGTCAAAAAGGATTACTGATGAAGGTTGTGTTACCAGAAACTGCGCAGTCTAATTCAATAAAAAAATTTACAATGTAGTTATGATTTTTAGAAAAGTATGCTTAATCTTCTCTACCACGCCTATCTCAAACAATTGAAAAATATGTGCATATTAATTATAGTATTAATTGTACACTGTCTAAGAAGACGATGAATAAAATTCAAAAATCCCCAATAAAATATATCAAAAAATTTGCTCCCTGGCAACTCTTCCCTAACTACGTGAATAGCCAAACTACCGTATGTACAAAAAATACATCATAGTTGCGCCAACTCACAAAATGTGGGAAATAGTGGAAATTAGATTACATATGATTTTCTAACAATTGTGAATTGTTGTGGTGTTTGTCTTAGCTATCTTCTGCAATTACAATTAAAATGTAAAATCGACCCCGTGTAATTGAAACTGGTTTTAAGCCACAGCAAAAATCGACCTTACTTAGATCAGTTGGTTAGACCCTCTGTCTAAGTGTAGTGCGAAGTGCATGTGGCAAAGAAAGCAGGTTCAAGCCACGGTCAGGATTGCATTTAAAAAATAATAAACATTTCATATAGATGCAATCAAACAATAAAAACCATAACAAATAATTACAGTATTGTCAAAAAGGATTACTGATGAAGGTTGTGTTACCAGAAACTGCGCAGTCTAATTCAATAAAAAATTTACAATGTAGTTATGATTTTTAGAAAAGTATGCTTAATCTTCTCTACCACGCCTATCTCAAACAATTGAAAAATATGTGCATATTAATTATAGTATTAATTGTACACTGTCTAAGAAGACGATGAATAAAATTCAAAAATCCCCAATAAAATATATCAAAAAATTTGCTCCCTGGCAACTCTTCCCTAACTACGTGAATAGCCAAACTACCGTATGTACAAAAAATACATCATAGTTGCGCCAACTCACAAAATGTGGGAAATAGTGGAAATTAGATTACATATGATTTTCTAACAATTGTGAATTGTTGTGGTGTTTGTCTTAGCTATCTTCTGCAATTACAATTAAAATGTAAAATCGACCCCGTGTAATTGAAACTGGTTTTAAGCCACAGCAAAAATCGACCTTACTTAGATCAGTTGGTTAGACCCTCTGTCTAAGTGTAGTGCGAAGTGCATGTGGCAAAGAAAGCAGGTTCAAGCCACGGTCAGGATTGCATTTAAAAAATAATAAACATTTCATATAGATGCAATCAAACAATAAAAACCATAACAAATAATTACAGTATTGTCAAAAAGGATTACTGATGAAGGTTGTGTTACCAGAAACTGCGCAGTCTAATTCAATAAAAAATTTACAATGTAGTTATGATTTTTAGAAAAGTATGCTTAATCTTCTCTACCACGCCTATCTCAAACAATTGAAAAATATGTGCATATTAATTATAGTATTAATTGTACACTGTCTAAGAAGACGATGAATAAAATTCAAAAATCCCCAATAAAATATATCAAAAAATTTGCTCCCTGGCAACTCTTCCCTAACTACGTGAATAGCCAAACTACCGTATGTACAAAAAATACATCATAGTTGCGCCAACTCACAAAATGTGGGAAATAGTGGAAATTAGATTACATATGATTTTCTAACAATTGTGAATTGTTGTGGTGTTTGTCTTAGCTATCTTCTGCAATTACAATTAAAATGTAAAATCGACCCCGTGTAATTGAAACTGGTTTTAAGCCACAGCAAAAATCGACCTTACTTAGATCAGTTGGTTAGACCCTCTGTCTAAGTGTAGTGCGAAGTGCATGTGGCAAAGAAAGCAGGTTCAAGCCACGGTCAGGATTGCATTTAAAAAATAATAAACATTTCATATAGATGCAATCAAACAATAAAAACCATAACAAATAATTACAGTATTGTCAAAAAGGATTACTGATGAAGGTTGTGTTACCAGAAACTGCGCAGTCTAATTCAATAAAAAATTTACAATGTAGTTATGATTTTTAGAAAAGTATGCTTAATCTTCTCTACCACGCCTATCTCAAACAATTGAAAAATATGTGCATATTAATTATAGTATTAATTGTACACTGTCTAAGAAGACGATGAATAAAATTCAAAAATCCCCAATAAAATATATCAAAAAATTTGCTCCCTGGCAACTCTTCCCTAACTACGTGAATAGCCAAACTACCGTATGTACAAAAAATACATCATAGTTGCGCCAACTCACAAAATGTGGGAAATAGTGGAAATTAGATTACATATGATTTTCTAACAATTGTGAATTGTTGTGGTGTTTGTCTTAGCTATCTTCTGCAATTACAATTAAAATGTAAAATCGACCCCGTGTAATTGAAACTGGTTTTAAGCCACAGCAAAAATCGACCTTACTTAGATCAGTTGGTTAGACCCTCTGTCTAAGTGTAGTGCGAAGTGCATGTGGCAAAGAAAGCAGGTTCAAGCCACGGTCAGGATTGCATTTAAAAAATAATAAACATTTCATATAGATGCAATCAAACAATAAAAACCATAACAAATAATTACAGTATTGTCAAAAAGGATTACTGATGAAGGTTGTGTTACCAGAAACTGCGCAGTCTAATTCAATAAAAAATTTACAATGTAGTTATGATTTTTAGAAAAGTATGCTTAATCTTCTCTACCACGCCTATCTCAAACAATTGAAAAATATGTGCATATTAATTATAGTATTAATTGTACACTGTCTAAGAAGACGATGAATAAAATTCAAAAATCCCCAATAAAATATATCAAAAAATTTGCTCCCTGGCAACTCTTCCCTAACTACGTGAATAGCCAAACTACCGTATGTACAAAAAATACATCATAGTTGCGCCAACTCACAAAATGTGGGAAATAGTGGAAATTAGATTACATATGATTTTCTAACAATTGTGAATTGTTGTGGTGTTTGTCTTAGCTATCTTCTGCAATTACAATTAAAATGTAAAATCGACCCCGTGTAATTGAAACTGGTTTTAAGCCACAGCAAAAATCGACCTTACTTAGATCAGTTGGTTAGACCCTCTGTCTAAGTGTAGTGCGAAGTGCATGTGGCAAAGAAAGCAGGTTCAAGCCACGGTCAGGATTGCATTTAAAAAATAATAAACATTTCATATAGATGCAATCAAACAATAAAAACCATAACAAATAATTACAGTATTGTCAAAAAGGATTACTGATGAAGGTTGTGTTACCAGAAACTGCGCAGTCTAATTCAATAAAAAATTTAATTTTTTTATATTTTTCAAATATTTCAGATTGTAGTTATCCATGTGTTTTAAAGACTAACTAAAAGCATTTTGGTTTCTTATAGCGAAATGGCAACATCTGATACTTCATTGAAAAAGTTGAAATAAAGTAAAGTCCGTTTCAAATTTATAATCCATGTATGTAGTTATAATTTGCAGCTATATAATAATAATAATTAATTAAGTCATTTTAATTTTGACATCTGATAATAATTATTTATGTTGTTGGGTACATATCCTATTTACAAAATCTCGAAACTTTAAGAACTAAATATATCGCAAACAAGGATTTTTTCAAAAACAGTGGTATTCTCTGATTTTCATATTTAGAGCCCAGGTGAAGATTTTTTTAAAAAGTAACCATTTTAACTTTTTAATAGTCAATTCGACCACCATTGATTTTTATTAACTCAAATAATATTGTATGCATAGAACTGATTAAGTTTTGTGATAAGTTTAAGTCCAAATTTGACCACTCTCTTAAAATGGCGGATTTTAGCTCTTCAACAGTGCCTCTCATTGGCGTTATATCCCATAGATTACGAACCAATATATCCCATAAATTTTGTATGGGGTTCAGATCTGGTAACCATGCAGGCCAGTCAGGAAGTGGAATGTTTCTTTCGCGAATCCACATTTTAGTTTTGCTGCTGGTAGGAATTTTTGCATTGTCTTGCATGAAACTCCAGTTGTCATTTGGGTGGTCTCATATAAATGGCACTAAACTGCATTACAATACTGCAGTATAATCAGAACTATTCGTTCTTGATCATGTGAACTCTATTACCAGCGTACCTGCAGAAGAGAACGCATCAAGACATTACCACCAAATTGCGACGTGAGAAGTATCGGTAATCTTTACATAGGTGGGTTTTGCCATCAGGTCTATTAAAATTCCATTTTTTCTCGTCCGAAAATATCACCTCGAGTGAAAGAAAAGATTAATTTGTGAAAAAAAAGGATATCGTAATTTCGACATACCGTGTTCCAATATGTGGTCATGTTTAATTTGCGAAATCCACTCGTTTAATTTTGTGCCTATCTAGAAGTCATGGAACTATGTTCATTTTGCTTTGCAAAATATTTTCGGAAGCATTTAGAACTCTCAAAGCTGTTGCTTTACTAACAAAATTCCCCAGGGCATTTAGCTCTCTAAAGCTTATGGTGCAATTACTTGTAGTATTTAAAATATTACATGTATTGCTATTCGACTACATGGATTTTCTTCCACATCTCTTCTTTGTTCCATAAACTTGTTCTATAAAACTTGTAAAAAAAGACCAAGTACGGTCTAGTTTACTTCCCCTTTACATTTTGATTTTAAATAAAACAAAACAAGTGTAAAAATAAAAAGGAGAATGAAAACAAAAAGCATGTATTGTATATCTACCAAAGGTAGTGCTTGCACAAAACGAACAAGTTTCCAATTTATTGCTGATCAATGGAGATAATCTTTAACTTCGAACTCATATATTAGTTCTCATTTAGTGGGGTAACTAGTTTATATGAATGTTTGATGTTTGCATAGGATTGACACTTCTTTCAAAACGTGTTTTGATGATGGGAACCTAGAAAATTCCCGAAATAGATCTATCAACACATTCCTGAAAGTGGTCAATTAAAAAATTTGAAAACAAAACTGTATAGATTATTTGTAAGGACAATATATTAATAAAGAAATATATAGTATGGCCTCGAACTGGAATAATTTTCAGTTTCATTGCACACTTAAAGGTCGAAAAAACATAAATTTTATTTTTAATAGTATAGTATTTTTTTGCAACACAAAAAACACAAAAATATGTCTATGGAAGATGATCGATAACTGCACAAATTAAGGAAAGGGACATTTCAATAACTCTTTTAAATGCCGCGAAAATCGAGAGTGGCATATGTCTCCCAGTGTCGAAATCTCCCTCGTCCAGTTATAGAACTGGCTATGCGACAGTGAAGCCTTACAATTTGAACCCCAGGAACCTGTTCTTGAACCGGTTCATGCAATCGGTGGTAAAAGTATTCTGAGGTAACTAGTTCTTAAAAATTTTGCTGGACAGTTTAATAAACGTATCCTAAAGTGACAGCCGACAACAACTTTATTTAAATCATTAATGGCACGTCATAGATCCACTGGACATTTTCAATCAAACTTTCCAAATATATAAAACCATGCTTCATTATTAAATTTTTGCAATTTTTTTTTTTTTGTCTCAAATCGCCGTGTAGGGGAAATATTGACAACAAAAGTTAAAATTTTGAGAGCCTATAAAACCTGGACGGTTGAAGATATTTTAAAAATTTTAATGTTGTATAATCTGTTCACAAATCTTTATTCAAAAATATATGAAAAATTATTTATTTACTTAACCGATTTTTAAAAATTGTTGTGGTTTTTGACCATTTTTTTAAATTGACCCATGGCAACCCAGACTATATAATTTTTATAAATTTAGTTGTATTTTAATAAAAACCAAAAATGTTTTATGTTTTGAGTGAAAACGGAATAAATTTTGGAATATTTTAAACTTTGTGAATTTGAATTCATTGTTCGATCGGATAGATTTCCAAAAATTATATACAATCGATGAAGAAATTTCTAGCAGAGAAATGCATTTTTATTTTTGTTTATCAACATAACAATCAAAAATGTTAATACTATCAAAAAAGCTCAAAATTTATTTTTTGTAATTAATTATTTGGCAACTCTCAATAACAGTTTTGCACAATTTTTATTTACGATTGTTGTCAATATGTTGAGTAATTTTATGATTTTTAATTCACTTAATTATCTTTTCCCCGTAGAAAAATATAGCCGTTTAATAGTACTGAGTCGAAAAGGGAACACTGTATCAAAAATGAGTTAATTAAGTTATTATTTTGAGTGTAACATGTCGAATACAATAGAAACAAACAACAAAATATTCATATGTATATTCTACAGCTTAGATGTCCTTTTATTGTGTTTGTTGCTCTTGTTATACTAATGCCTTAAGGCAGCTACACACAGAAAAAATTGAGTTATTTGCCAACTGAAATTAGGTTACTACGACTCAAATTCGGTTATTACGAATTTCAGTGGGTTGGTGCAATTGAACATTAGCTTTAACAACAAAGTTGGGTTAATTCACGAAATTTTAGTTGTAACACACAAAATATTCAGAAATCAAATATAAATATCGTTGTACTAACTAAATTTATAAGTTGTTGCCATTAAAATACACTTTTCAATACGGTTGGCACTTTATTTCTCTGTGTGTAGAGAAATGGAAACATGCACATCCATTTATACGTGGGTTAGAGTTGGATTAGAAGGTTGATGATGATGACGGAGATGATGAAAATGACGATGACATTGTGACATTGTGATTTGATATGACGATGTGTCATACTTGATGTGTCACACAAACAATGGAACTAGCACCATGTTGTAACAATATATAGAAATATATAGGCACAGTATTTACAGTGGCGAAAGTCTTAATGGTGCATTATACCCATTTCTTTCAACAGAAGTTTTTCGCATATATTGGCTCTGTGTGGATTCATCTCTTAAATCAAACAATTTGAAAATTCATTCAAATATGACAAACAAATAAATAAACAGAAAATGTATGTTTTATTAATATTTTTCAAAAATGTTTTACTAATGAAAATTGTTATGGATAAATAAGTGGATTAACAAAAAAAAATTAAATAAGTACCATCCCGAAATAATTTAGAGCCAGAAAAATTTTCGTTTTCCACAGTCACTTTTGAAATTTACATTTGTCTTAATATAGAAATTTTTTTACTAAATGCCTCTAAATATTCTCATTTAAGAAGTAGGTTCCAAAAATTTTATATTTTGTAATTTCTCCCTATAAAAGTGGACCGTCTATAAGAGCATACTTTGCAGTAGTCAGAAAATATTTAAAAAAATATTGTTTAAAGAAAATTTGTATTCATACTCACAGAAAACTAATCATTAGAAAATCAAGTAGAAACAACATTAAATTAAATAGAAACAGCCTTGAAACCAAACAAAGTTTGTTTTCTATTTAGTTAAAACATGCTTCTACATATTTTTAAAACCCGAAATTGACATTTATAATGGTGAAATGTTAATTTAAATACCGAAATGTTAATTTTAACTACAATCGTATTTACTCTAATAAGATTCATACTTAATTTAAAAATTTTCTTTAAAAAATTAGATATTATTTTAATTATGAAATAATACTTGATCTAAATATATGTTTCTTTCTCTGTATATATTATCTGATTGGACTACAATTTCGATTATTTTCTGAAGGCTCATATTGTCACTCCGACATTGATGAAGTGAGTTTTTAAAAGATTTATAAGAGTAAGTTGATAATTGTTTATTTTTTTCAAATCTTTCAAAATCTACTGAGTTAGCTTTTTTAACGCTTGGAGTTAAGACCCTAAACAATATAATTTTAGGTTGCTTAACGCGATCATATTAAAATTTTTAGATATCTTAAAGGGCTTTTGAATAGATGCAAATTCCTGCATGTAGAAAAAAAAATGTTAAAATGTTAAAAAAAATTATGTTCATTTAAAAAAAAAAAAACTAACCATGTTCGAGTTAAGCATCCTAAAATTAATTGGAAATGATGATGTATCACACTTTTATTTTACCACAAAATAATCTTTTTTATTCTTTTGTGTTGTATTGCTTCAAAATTAAGATTCTTCTTAATAAAACACCGTTTCTTACGTGTTTTTTATTAATCTATATATTTCGAACATCAGTTCATCATCCGGATGAAAATTTATGTTTTATACACCCTATTTGCAACATAAAAGAATAAATTGTAAAATTGAAACCGATTCAGCAACACAAAAATAAAATTGATAATTTTGTCAATAATCCCTTAAATAATCTTTTTATTCCAAACCTTAAAAAAATTTTATCCACAACATAACCGAAGGGAAAAATAATTTGTACGTGGATAGTTGTCAATTATCAAATTTAAAACTGCTTACGAAAATATTGGGCCAAAAAACTTAACAACGGACCCTCCTAATGTTAGTAAAGTTCAAAACACTTTCAAATTTCCCAAAAAAAAAACCATGGTATAAAAAATTTTCTCAAAAAACTGATTTTTTTTTCCTCCCAGAAAATTCGTCTAGCTACGCCGGTGGAAATAATGTTTTTTTAATAAAAATCCTTAAAATTTGCAAATTAGAATTAATGAAAAAGCCTTTCGAGGAGCATATTTCCACAATTAAACAAATATGACAAACCTAAGAGATTACAAGCATCTAAAAACAACTTTGGTTTTGAATCTGAAGACTAGCACCCACCCTTTCACAACATTTAGAAAAATCTAACTCTTCTTGTTCTTGGAGCCACCTTTATTGATTTGAACATTTATTTTATTATTTCGTTAAAAGAAAACACAATATGAAATGCATATTTTTATTTATTTGTTTATCAATATTTCATAATTTTTTTATATTTACATACTAACATTTTAAAAACATTTTTGGTTTTTAAATTATTTTGTTATTTTTGTTTTGAAAATTTTTCAAAATGGTTTTGTCAGTTGCTAAAATTGTAAAATTTTTAAAATGTGAATTAAATATTTGACATTTTTGAGGTGTAATAAAAAATAACAACACGAAGGATGCTGCAATAAATTTTAATAGTTGACAAATAATATAATGGGTGATTAGTAGGGTTGTCACTCGAATAAAAAGTTTTCGATTAATCGAACGAACAAAAAGAAAATTCGATCGAGTAATTAAAAACACATGATTTTCGAATAACGAATAATTTGCATAAATTTTACCGATTAATCGAATAAAACCAATAATTAAAAAAAAAACACTTCTTTTAATAAAACATTTTCGAAATTTGTAAAAAAAAATTATGATGGACAAAATAAAATGAAGAAATAACTGAAATTTTAAAACTTTTACTAATCGTTTTCCCAGACATGGACTTTTTTTTATTTTATTTATTAATAATCATATAATTACAATTTATATCCTATTACCCTAACCGAGCACTAGCTTCTATGGCTTTCGGCGCGTTGTAGCGAAAACAGACCAGTGCCTCTAAAGGGAATCGAACCAACGACCCCAGCACTGATAAGCCAGCACGCTAGCAACTAGCAACTAGCCTACCGGGGCGCACATTAAATATGTATTTAATTTTTTAACAACTTTCAAAGCTCTATTTTTCACTACGAGATAACAATGCAAATGGCGTATGATTGAGAAATCTTTTGGCGGTGCTATAGTCTAAAATGATTGCATTTGAAAATTTGCATTGTTGTAGTATAAAAATGAATGCCAAAATTCCTAAAAATTTGAGATTATACAGTAAAATACTTTAATTACACTGAACAACACAAAAAAAAAAACTTACTAGGTCCGAGCTATAAAATTCGATAGAAGAGATAAAAAAAAAGACACGTGTATCGGCGTTTTGAAAGTTTACATCTGGGTTTCCTTTTAGGGGGAGCTAAAGTTTCCCCCAAATGCAAATTTTGTATTGTCAATCGGCATAGAAAATCGAGTAAGTCTTACGTTTAAAGTATATGGTGTGTTCAGCAAATTTATGTAAAAAGTTACGGAGAATATCTTAACCCTCTAACTCCTCTAGGTAAGGGTCGTTTTTGTTCTTCTTTTAAAAAAGAGCAAAAAACACCTTTAAAACAGGGATTTAAGGGGTTAAAATGTTCCGCAAAAATATTCGCCGTGAAATTTTACTATAAGTCCCTGAATACACCAAAATTAAATATTTTTGTAGAATATGTTATCCCTCTAACTTCTCAAGGTAAGGGTCTTTTTTGTCCTTCTTTTAAAAAAGAGCAAAAAAACACCATTAAAACAAGGATTTAAGGTGTTAAAATGCTCCGCAAAAATATTCGCCGTGAAATTTTACTATAAGTCTCTGAATACACCACCAACGGAAAATTCAACCAGAAAGTCATAAATAAGACACAACAAAAGAGAGCTTAGCGTTAATTTCGCATTTATTAAGAATTTTATTTTAAAGTACCCCAAAAATTTAGCATGAAAATAAAATAGTTCAAATTTAACTAAAATCAGTAATATCTCTATTATTTTCCCTTCGATAGCAAATTTGGATAGGAAGTATTCATTAATTACATTTTTTTTAGCTCTACGCAATTCCACTTCATTACACTGCATTATAGGTCCGACATATAAATTTTGATAGATTGCCAGCTGTTCTTTGACTGATTAGATCCGTTAAATTACAACAAAAAAATCAGAACAATAATCAAGTGCTATATTTCTTATTGTACTGAAAACGTGTCAATTTGCGGTGCATAATTGTGTACATAATTTGTTTTGTGATTTGAGTGTATTCAGATTTTGGTGTATTCAGGGACTTACATTTTACCCCTTAAATACATGTTGTAATGGTGTTTTTTGCTCTTTTTTAAAAGAATGACAAAAAAGACCCTTGCCTTGAGGAGTTAGAGGGTTAACATATTCTACAAAAATGTTCTCCGTAACATTTTACATAAATTTACTGAACACACTATATACTTTAAACGTAAGATTTACCCGACTTTCTATGCCGATTGACAATATAAAATTTGCATTTGGGGGGAAACTTTACCTCCCAATAAAATGAAACCCAGATGTAAACTTTCAAAACGCCGATACACGTGTCTTTTTTTGTCTATTCTATCGAAATTTATAGGTCGGACCTTGTAATTTTCGAAAAAATTTGATTTTGTTGAACAGTGTTATTTATGTCTTTTTAAAATTAGTTTTATTTGTTATTTGTAGGATCAATCGAATATTTTTTAAAAATTAATCGGTTTATCGTTCGATCAATTGATTGAACAAAATAAAATCCCGAATAAATGACAACCCTAGTGATGAGTATTTTTTTAAATATTTTAATGCACTGTTTCTCAAAAAAATGCTAATATGAATAATATTGATTGCAAATTAATGTAATTTGTTAGACAATTGTGAAGTTGTGCAGTTATTTGACGAAAAATAATTCACACACAGAGAGAATTGCTTGGACGAGTTTTAATTATTTTTTTTTTCACTAAACTACTGAAGTTTTCTTCATATTGGGAATGAAAAATTTCTCAAACTTCATGAAAAAGTTTCATAGTTCTAATGAAATTATTTTTAATGAAATCCTTTCTTTAGTCGTCTAACATTTGTAATAAATAAAATGAAATTTTGCAATAAATTTTATGAAAAACTGCATTAATTTAATGAAAAGTTTCAATGGACGAGTTTCAGTGACATTTCATAGATCTAATGCAAAAATTCATTGATATTATGCAGTTAAATTTCTCATTGTGTGCTAATTGCAATTATAACAAATTGCCAGAGTATTAGTAAAAGTAGAGTTACCATACTTTGGGAAAAAGACTTTCGCTACTGTATATTCTGTGATATAGATAAGAGTTTAATATAAATTGTTTGTAGTGAAATAACAATCACGTGGTGCATAATGGCAAATTAATTTGAAACTGTTGTCGAAACTTAGAAAATACTTATTACCACTACCAACTCCCACCACCACCACCACTGACACCATCTAGAACAACTTCAGAAACAGCAATATCCATTAACATCCCTGCAGGATATCTCTGCTACAACTACGTACGTACATACTCCTGATGCTGTTTGCTGTGTAGTTATTGTAAAACCAAACTTAATTATCGGTAAATTTAACCAAAAACATTTTGAAATTATGTTCTTGTGTTTGGAAAAATATGCATGCTATTTATCATTAAATGATATCTCAGCATCTCTAATCACAATTATAATTTGTGAACGAACGAACACACACACATACAAACACCACGCGCCAAATAGTTCAACTATAAGTTCTAGGCTGGGCCACCAACAATGCAAAATATAAATTATAGCAGGGCAAATTTCAAAATATTAGCATACTCTCTTGGAATACCTACATTAGAAATATTGGACTCCATTAAGTATTAAGAACACGCGGTTGTAGTTATTTCAGTTGCTATAGCAGTTGGAGTATGGGAGTACACTTTGGTACCTTGTATCCTTTAAAGAAGTTAAGCTTTAACGTTGGCCAAAACAGCAACAACAACAATTTTGTATAATTATTATGTCAGTGTGGTATGTTTATCACAACTACATGCCACAAGTCATCACCAATGCCACAAGTCATAGCCATGTGGTACCACAGCACAGTGCACATTGGGTTGAATCGTTGTTAACTCAGCGAAGCTCTAAAAGCATGATGTGCGAATTTTTTGGAATGAACGTATATTGATTAGAAAAAAAATATTTTTTTTTTAATTCTCGTATTTTAACAAAACTTTTATTTTCATTTTTGAATTTTTATGAAAATAAAAATTTTTCAATTGAAAACGAAATATCACTTTAGTACTTAATTTACAACAAAATATTTTTATTGGATAAAGTGTACATTGGTGAATAAAGCCAACTTTATTTTTACAATTTAAAGCTAGATTTTTGTTTTTTATTTTAATTTTTTAAGAAAAAAACAAGAATATGCAAATATTTTTCAGAAAGCTTAAGAACAAAAGTTTTTCTCTACAAAATTTTTTTTTTTATTAATTAATAATCTTATAATTACAAATTATATACTATTACCCTAACCGAGCACTAGCTACTATGGCCTTCGGCGCGTTGTAGCGAAAACATACCAGTGCCTCTGGTGGGAATCGAACCCACGACCCCCGCACTAATAAGCCAGCACGCTACTAACTAGCCTACCGGGGCGCACAATCTCTACAAAATTGTAAACACTATTAATTTAAAAATCAGACTAAATTCTTAATTTTTAATGAACAGGCGTCATCAGCGGTATTCCATTGTGTCGTATAATTGTCAGATTGTTTCTATATGATAAATTTTCAACAACCTGATGGCCCACAATGGTTCCAAAAATAAAAATCATGGTAATAAGTATGAATCTTCTAAGGCCAATCGAGAAGTGGGAGCTAGCCTTTAAGAAAAATGTTTCGACAGTGACCCTATTTTAACACAGGGTATATGGTGCTATATGGTGCCAAAATTTACCATCTCGGGTATATAAAAGTTATAAACGGGTATAACTTTTTTAAGTGTATACCGATTTTACTGATTTCAGATTTTTTGTAATCTATGTTACGCGACAAAGCAAACATACTTTATGTTGCATAGTAGCTCTTATAGTTTAAAAAATATTTTACTTTGAATTTCAAAATTTAAATTTTTCTCCTTGAGTACTTTGTTATTTTTGCCAATAAGTAATTTATTATTATAAGAAAATGCTTAACATTTGTTTCTGTGATTCTCATGATTCTCTGAACGTGATAAAAAAAAACTCTCGCCACTTGGTTACATTTTTAGAACTATAAAGAGACATATTCTAATGGGTTTGACTTGTGATTTGCCGCCATCCGCTCAAAAACGTAAACTAGGAAGCAAATTTTGTGGAAAAAGTCCTTTTTCAATAGCCTTTTCTTTATTTTTAAAAAAAATGTGTACTTATATTATCAGTTTCAGCTAAATTTTAATTTTATTTTAATAAAAAGTAACTAATTCTACTACACTCAAAAAAATAAGTTAGTAGAAAAGTTAGTAAAACGTCTTGTAAATCAGTTATACTATTTTTTAGCGAATATTTTTGCTAAAATCGTGTTTTCAGCTAAAATTTTTGTTATACTTATTCAGCACTTAACTGTTTTATACTAATGCTTTACTAATATACTAATGTTTTACTAATTAATTTTGCTAAAAAAAATTGTGCTGATAAGCAGATGTCGCGGCATGTCAAGATGTAGTAGAGAAGAGGAAAATTATATTAAAAAGTAAAACTCTAACAAGACAAGTAAAAAATCAACCATGAAAAAACATATACAGACATGTAGACAGAGTAAAGAGAAAGACAAAAACACACATCTTAGGTAGATTTGTATGGTTTCTTTTTCTTATTGCAAAAAAAGGGTTGTTTTTTTCGTTTCGTTTGTTTTGTTTATTTTTTCGTTTCGTTTCTAGAATTATCTTCGGCAGTTTCGTCATAGCATCATTAAGACAACCATTGATGTAAGTAGTTGAAAGAAAATTTTTGTTATGTTATATATATTTATTTCTATATATTTTCAGATATTAAATTAATTCATGTCGTCAATGTGGGAAAATTAAAATTGTTATATTTCGTTATTATAGTAAATTATTTTTAAAAGAATCACAAAAATATGTTTTATGATTTTCAGCAAATAAATTAACTAAATTACAATTTTTCTACAAATTTTTTGCGTTTTTTTCAGTCTACTAAAATTCAGCAAAAAATTTATTAATTTTTACCAACGCTTTTTTATTTCTAATCTACTAAGTGTTAGCAAAACTTTTGCTGAATCTACAAATTTTGTTGCTAAAAATCAGCTCGCTGATTTTCAGCAAAAGATTTTGCTGACATTAGCAACTTTTTTGCTAGCATCCTCCTGACTAAAATTTTGCTGACTCAGCAAAATTTTTTGCTGACTTTACAAACTTTTTTTTATGAGTGTACGTTCCAAAAATCGATTCGTTTGAGGTTTTTACATAAAACCTCAAAGTTCAATGTAGTATTTCTAACTAAAATGAATTGTAGACTCAGGGAACTTCTGCTTTAAAAATGTGTAGTTCTTTGGGTTGTAATATAGTTTCTTTGATTTAATGTAAATGTCAGCCATTTGTAGAATAAATTAAATTTTTTACTAACATTGTAGTTCATTTAAAAAAACAAACCACATCAAATGACTGTTTTATGATTTTTCGTTAATTTTTTACAGACGTGGTTTGTCGTTTAAAAATAAATGTTTGTTTATTTTTTACTAACATATGTGGTTAATTTTTATTACAATTGTTAGTAATTTTCTGAACAGTAAAAACAAATGACAAATGTTAGTTGAATTAAATGAAATGTTAGTCGTCCTTTCTTCCAGTGAAATTTCATTTGTTTTTGACTACATTTGGTGTCGATTTTAACTACATAATAACCTTAGTCTATATTTTTTAGGTTGTTTGTACGACAATGTTAAAAAATTTAAACAATTTATAATATAAATATTATTTGAGCAATTTATAACAATTTATAACAATTTATAATATAATAGCAACACAATTAAAATTTAAGAAATCTGGAAATTGTATGAATTGTAAAAGTTCTATACAAATACGCAAAAATAAAATATTAAATTAATTAAAAATATAATGTCAAGGAATAATCGAAAGATTTTTGTTGTACTACGATTAAACGATACGATAAATCGCGATTTCGATTTGATTCGACTTGCAAATCTCTAATGAAAGGTATGTTTTATAAAGAGCTTTATAACAAAGTGGTATTCTAATTTGGATAATTTTAAAGTAAATTTAAAGATCATTCACTCAGAGAACTTCTGCTTTTAAAATATGTAGTTGTTGGGGTTGTAATATAGTTTCTTTATTTTTAATGTAAATGTCAGACATTTGTAGAACAAATTAAATATTTTACTAACCATGTAGTACATTTAAAAAAACAAACCACATCAAATGACTGTTTTATGATTTAACATTCATTTTTTACATTCGTTTTTTGTTAAATAAATGTTTGTTTATTTTTTACTAACATATGTGGTTCATTTTTACTACAATTGTTAGTCATTTTTTAAACATTAAAAAACAATTGGCAATGTTAGCTGAATTTTCTTTAAGTGAAATTTAATTTATTTTTAACTACATTCGCAGTGGTCTTTACCTAAATAGTATTCTACGTGTAGCATTTATCGAAAAAGATGAATTTTGAAAATTTAATATTTACGAATTTGACAAAAAATGTCACGTTACTTGCACACATTTGGAGAACTTTAAACCATTTTTTTCCCGCCTCCCGCTCAAAAACGTAGACTGGGAAGCAAATTATGTGAAAAAAAGTCATATAATAATTCTTTTAAATTTTTTGTATTTTTAAAAAAAGTATACTTAGATGACACTAGTTTACAGCAAAAGTGGGAAAACCGTGCCGCTATTTTTTTATATTCTAAGGTCAAACCGAAAATCGAATTAAAAAATTTGTATGGAGTAATTTTTGGAAATATTTTTTAATTTTGTGTAATTTTACTATTTTGACTATATCTTTAATCATCAGTCAAATTACAAAATAAATAACATTTAGTGCTTAACATATCTTTTGATTACTGTTTTCAATTCATTATGACTCTATGGGTGGAAATTACTCGGGAAAATCCTTCTTTTCGACAAAAATTAAAAATGGAAAATTTCGTAAAAATATTTGTTTGCAACGAAGTATATAAAATATTTTTCTTAAACTAAGTACTTCAATAAAGATCAAACAAAATAATTTCCGAAGCAAATTTATTGATAAATATCAAAGTTATGACCATTTATGTAAAAGTTTCCAAATTTAAGATTTTCTCTAATTTTATGCGATGTATTTGTTATTCTATATGTCGGAAATATTAAGATGTTTTGATAAAATTTAGTACACTGACTGGACAAGATATTGAATCTACTCATTTTTGGTCAAATCTGTCCTACCCATTTACTTTTCCTCCCGCTGCACTGTGGTTACTGTCATAGGAGAAAAATAAGAAATCAAAGTCAAAAGTTTGTCACCTTATGTGTAATCACTATCGTCTATTCGAACAATCTTTAAAAAAGTATAGCTGTTTTTGTTTCATTCCAAACGTACACTCAAAAAAAAAAGTTTGTAAAGTCAGCAAAAAATTTTGCTGAGTCAGCAAAATTTTAGTCAGGAGGATGCTTGCAAAAAAGTTGCTAATGTCAGCAAAATCTTTTGCTGAAAATCAGCGAGCTGATTTTTAGCAACAAAATTTGTAGATTCAGCAAAAGTTTTGCTAACACTTAGTAGATTAGAAATACAAAAGCCTTGCTAAAAATTAATAAATTTTTTGCTGAATTTTAGTAGACTAAAAAAAACGCAAAAAATTTGTATAAAAATTGTAATTTAGTTAATTTATTTGCTGAAAATCATAAAACATATTTTTGTTATTCTTTTAAAAATAATTTACTATAATAACGAAATATAAAAATTTTCATTTTTCCACATTGACGACATGAATTAATTTAATATCTGAAAATATATAGAAATAAATATATATAGAGCAATTCCATATGAAAACGATCAAAATTGGCAAATTTTTGAACGACCCCTCTCCGATTTTAAAATAAATAGTCTCAATCGATTGCCCAGCAAAAAATAATGTACCTACATATATTTTTTTTTTATAGTGACTGGTTTAGTGGTGGTGTGCACCACTGTCATGTGACAAAATTGAAGAATTCTTCATAAGGGACCTCATTGAAAGTTGTTTTAAAAAAAAACTACTAAAGCGATCGCAACGAGTGATAGCTCGTTGGAAAGGTATTGAATCAGGCTTTAATTGAAAAATAAAATTTTCCTAATTTTTCTTGTTAAATAATTAAAAATAATTCAATTATAAAAAATATAAAAACAATGAGAACAAGGTGGTCTCTTAAATGCTCTTCTCCTGTCCAAACAAGGAGTCGGGCCCATTTTTTTATTGCTGATTCTTAAAGCAAAAATTATGAGGAATCCATTCTTAAAGCAAAAATTATGAGGAATCCAAAAAAAATAAAATTAGCCGGAAAATTTAGGAGCTTCTGTGGAAAATCGGAAAATTTAATTTTCATGGGAAAATTTAATTTTCATGGGAAAAAAGGTAAATTTCTGAGAAAAATTAGGAAAATTTTATTTTTCAATTAAAGCCTGATTCAATACCTTTCCAACGAGCTATCACTCGTTGCGATCGCTTTAGTAGTTTTAAAACAACTTTCAATGAGGTCCCTTATGAAGAATTCTTCAATTTTGTCACATGACAGTGGTGCACACCACCACTAAACCAGTCACTATAAAAAAAAAAAAAATATGTAGGTACATTATTTTTTGCTTGTCAATCGATTGAGACTATTTATTTTAAAATCGGAGAGGGGTCGTCCAAAAGGTGATCGCTTTCATATGGAATTGCTCTATAACATAACAAAAATTGTCTTTCAATTACTTACATCAATGGTTGTCTAAATGATGCTATCGCAACTGCCGAAGATAATTATAGAAACGAAAAAATAAACAAAAACAAACGAAACGAAAAAAACAACCCTTTTTGCAATAAGAAAAAAGAACCATAAAAATCTACCTAAGATGTGTTGGTTTGTCTTTCACTTTACTCTGTCTACATTTCTGTTTGTTTGCAATTTGACCACACATATAAACATTTAGTTTAAATAAATAAATATTTTTTTTTGTCTTTTATTTAATTAATAGACAATTATTTTCACAAAAAGAGATACAAAAGTCTTCCATGGTTGATTTTTTTATATGTCTTATTAGAGTTGTACTTTTTCGTATCATTTTCCTCTTCTCTACTACATCTTGACATGCCGCGACATCTACTTCATTCTGCGTATTTCTTTCATTCTGGTTGTCGTCCACACTATTAATGTGCTTATCAGCACAATTTTTTTTAGCAAAATTAATTAGTAAAACATTAGTATATTAGTAAAGCATTAGTATAAAACAGTTAAGTGCTGAATAAGTATAACAAAAATTTTAGCTGAAAACACGATTTTAGCAAACAATTTTGCTAAAAAATAGTATACCTGATTTACAAGACGTTTTACTAACTTTTCTACTAACTTATTTTTTTGGGTGTACTCTTTAAAGCCAGGCGCACTTTTTCAATATTACTTTAGCCCAGTTAATTGATTTTTTAACACACACTACCAATGTGATC
This sequence comes from Delia radicum, assembly GCA_021234595.1. Lineage (NCBI taxonomy): Eukaryota > Metazoa > Arthropoda > Insecta > Diptera > Anthomyiidae > Delia > Delia radicum. The sequence goes on along the minus strand of CM037855.1, from coordinate 202,687,120 downwards.
CGATTTCGCAAAAATTTTGTACACATAATCCGACGACTTTTTAAAAGACAACTTAATTTCAAAAAAAGTTCTATTATAATTATAATTTGCCGGGTTTTTTTCGATCTCACTCCATATTTTCCAATTAGTAAGAGCTCAATTGTATATGCTTAACAATCAAACATTTTTACGTCAAACTAAAATGTTTGGACTTTTATATTTTAATGTTGATGTTCATTTAAGATAATTTCAATATATATTTTCAATGAAAATTTTCGAGTTGATTTTAAAATTCTGAGTAGAATGGTTATAGATTTCAAAAGAAAAAATTCACTCTTCCACAACTTAAAAAAGATAATATTTTTGCACATGGGGCAATACATTTTTTTGTTTAATCCCATATATTAATTTAATTCTACCAATCCAATTATATATTGCTAGTCTAATAACGTATATTTAACATATTGTAAGATACAATGAAATATGACGTTTTATGAAAAATTAGAGTTGCAAGTAAAATTACTATACATGATGTCATACTTAACTGTATTAAATCTTACGAAACTAGATCACATTCTATAAGATTGTTTCTATTATTTTTACTAGGGAGTTTTTTTTTTGTTTTTATTTAAACAAAAATACAACAATTAAACATAAGTTAGTTTTTTACTACATTTTTGGTTCATTGTATGACAATGTTAGTTTTATTTAATGAAATGTAAGTCGTCTTTTTTTCAAATGACATTTCATTTATTTTTAACTACATTTGCAGTGCGGTTTACCTATATACTATTCTAATCAAGTGTAGAAATATCTTAATATTTGTGGCCCGCAGCAAGCTGAAAAACAAAAAATATTATGGAGGCTCTAACTTTTCTAAAACTTCGGGTTCTGATGAGCCAGATCGAAATACTAGTATCAACCTAGCTAATATGTTTGATTTGCTTTATTTTTGTAAATATACGGAGGTTGAAAGCTCGTTATAAATTGAAAATAACATAAAAATAATCTCGATGTATATAAAAACAAAAAACTAATATAACTGTAAAAAAGACAATTGTTTATGATACACTCAAAGGAAAAGCTACATCACAATGTTTAACTATATATATGGATTATATTTTGTATTAGTAAGGATTTCATTATTTCTATGTAGAAAATGCTCATAGAGACCATGATATGACCTTGTTGAATTAGACGAAAATTGATGAAACTTATTCCTGATTTTCTCTGACTGAAAGACTTTTATATGAGCACTAGATCCAAACATCTACCGATTTTCCCAAAAATGCATATATTTTGTCCTTTAACGATTATAAGACAGTGTACCAAATTTTATCAAAATATCTTAAAATTTGCGACATACTCGTATAAAGACAGAATTACAAATACATCTTATAAAAATAGAGAACATCTTAAATTGGGATACTTTTGCAGAAATGGTCACCACTTTTGGTATTTATCCATATATTTTGCTTCGGAAATAACTCTTTTTCTTTGTTAAAGTATTAAGTTTAGGAAAAAAAACAATATTTTATTGTCATTACCATTTTGTTATGTTTGGAACCACTGTGCACAGGAAGCCAGCAAGCAACTGCAGCAACAAACAACAACAACAAAAATTTAACATCCAGTTGTTAGACAATATGTATAGTGGTTTCTCTATCAGTTTTATCTGCCGTGGCTGCTGTTGTTGTTTTATTATTATTTGTTACTGTTGTTCGGGTTATCATCATCGTTAGTCAAAGTTTTAATTACACTCCCGACCGTGTGTTCTGAACGAAAGCGCCATCACTAGGGAAAGGCTTCCAATTTCAATTTAATATTGTTCCTTTTTCTATCTGGTTTATATAAAAAAAAAGAGGCAAACAACACCAACAAAACGCATGTTGTTGTACACTATGGTTGTTTGGCATTTATTTGGTGACAAAGATTTATCACCAATTCATTCTCGGTTGGTGAGCTCCCCGTCTCTTTGTGTCTGTATATGGATGAGTTTGTGTGTGCGCGCTTAGTGTTAGCGCCCTCTTGTGCTGAAATGAACAAAAGATGCCTTTGGTTGTTGTGTATTGTTTCATTTTAATTGAAATTTTCTTAATATCACTACGTAAAAATTGTACAAAATACAACAGCCCCATCATCTGTGTGGGAGGAGGAGGTGGTGGAGAACTCTCGTTTCAATGGCGGAAAATGGGTACTATGGCCAGATGGAAAACAGAGACTTTTGTTTAAACACACACATACACACAATCATAGAAATATGTATTATGCTATATTTTGTTAAAGTTTTGCAACAATAGCAATCACAAACAGTTATAGTAACAACAAATAACAATATCATAAAAGCAATAGCGGTAGGATCATCCCCCCATACAGCATCAACGTCATCATCATAATCATAGTCCTCTACGATAACCAACAGCAACGAAATAATGACAAACTAATACAAACACAAAAAGTTATACCAATACAAGTAGTGTACGTAGAAGGTATGTTAAGTTTTTGTTAAAAAAAGATTTAGGCCAGAATCTTTTGTTATTCGGGCTTTGATTAGCAAATTACATTTTATCTGGTATCTTAGACAATATTGCCATATTTTGTTAACCTACGAGCACATCCAGTGTTTGGTTTTGTATCAACACTTAAAAGCTGATACTTCGTTATCGGTATTTTTAAATACTGAAATACATTAGAAGAAACCAAATTATTCTTCTACGAAATTTCCTCTGTTAATAAATTTGTCTAACCTATTGTAGAGAAGTTTCTAATTTTAAGTTTCAGATTTCTTCTTTTAAGGCTTTGCATATGTCTTTAAACGGGAAGCTTTTCCGCCTTTTATAATAATATTTTATAAAAGAAAATCTATAAAATATAAAAATCTATAAACACAAATTCGAAGTTTCAGACTTTAGGCGGACCAGGGGACACATATCTGATATTACATGTTTCTAGCCAATAAGATATGGGCAGGGTGTTACAGGGAGACTTTTTTCCAATCCCAATAGGATTTTCAAAAAAAAATCTATATTAGCGGATGTCTTCGCTGATGATAATGTTTTCCACGTTCCTGGCTAAAAATTTTAAAACTTCCTTGTACAGTGAACAAAATGATCCAAAGTTCACACATCAAATTGTGAATTATTTGAAAAATATTTGTAATATTTTAAAGTTCGTGTTACAACAATTTAAGCCGCTACCAAACCACCTTAAACCAATTAACTCTATTTTTAATAAGCTTGCTTAGACATCCGCTAAGACGTCCGCTTGGACATCCACTAAGACGGTATTACAGCGAAGGGCAAAAAGTGGAAGTCTTCCCTTGGCGGCCTCCCAAACTCATTGGGCTAAAAATCTAAAATTTTCAATATGTGCTAATTAAAATAGGGTTACAAGTAGGAAAAGCCTCCCCCTTGGTGGCCTGGTCACTGAAGCGAGGAAATTGAAATTTGGTATGTGGGTAACTTATCACAAGTAGACATCTCTGTGGAATGGATTTTGGGAAATTCCTAAGGGGAGGGACAAGAGGTAGAGAAGGCTCCACCTTGGCGTCCTCGGTAAGCCGCTTAAGGTGGGAACTTGAATTATGGTATATTGGCTCCTAAGCAGCAGTAGACTTTAGTTCAGAGCGAATTTTTTGAAATTCCTATGGGAAGGGGCAAAACTGAAAAATGTATCTCCCTTGGCAGTCTGACCAAACCACTTAAACTGAGAACTTGTGGGTACCTTATCACTAGCAGACATCTATATAGACGGCATTTTTGGAAATTCCATTTGAGAGTGTCGAATGGCAGCCTGTCAAAATACCTTTGTACCTTTTAATATGGCCAAAATCACGGATATAATACTTCAGCGATTTCCGGCCAGGATCGTTGTAAAAATTGGTATTAAATTTGGTGGTCAAATCCCTAAGTCGATTAATTTGAATTTGGTAAATGCGTTCCTCATCAAAAGTATGCGTCTCTATAAACGGAATTTTTGGAAATTCATATTAGAAGGGGAACAAATTATTAAGGTTCCCCACCCCTTGGCAGCCTAAAAAATCTTTTTTGGCCAGAAACTTAAAATTTAAAATCGATGTCTAGCAACGTAGTGAAAATAGTTATTATCCCTACACTCATAAAAAAAAACCCTTACAAATAGTTGCAAATTTAGCTACAACAACAGAAAAAAGTACCTGAATTTTCTCCAGAAGAATTTTCAATGAAGTGGATAATCGTATTCTGCTAAATTGAGGTGACCTAAATGTTAGCTTAAAAAGTTGGTGAGAAATTTTAACTAAGTACACTGTTAAATAAAATGACAATACTAATAAGAAATAAGATAACAAATAACTTTAGCTAAATAAGTGATTTAAGCGCTAGCAACATTAAAATTAGTTCAACTGAATTAGAACAAGGTTAACCGTCTATTTAAATAATTGATTCATGAGTGTACTTTAATCGCTTAAGGGAGGATCGCGAAATTAGGTATTTGAGCATCTTAAGCTATAAAGGGATTTTTGGAAATTTTCACTGATATGTTAAAAATAGGTAAAGTCTGCTTTTCGACTGCAGGCTTAAACCTTTCAAGCGAGGAACTTGAAAGTTGGTATGTGGACGTTGAATTTATTTTATGGCGTTTTCTTTTCTGACAAAAAAATGTTGCATTTTTATAAGTGACATTTAAATAATGTTGTCATAACCCTCTTAATATGTTGCCATATTCATAGTCGCAATAAAACATGAATTTATACAAAAAATGCTGCCCTGCTTTAGATCAGCTGATTTGTGTATAAAAGAAAACAAGTTGAAAAATAAAAAAGCGGCAAATTTGCAAATTGGCATTCAAATTGTTTTTAATTCGTCTTTAAATATTTTTTTCTTTCAAAACAAAACTATAAAATCAGCTGTATTATAGTGCAACATTTTCACCCCATCATTTTATAAAGGGTGAAAATGGCAACATTTTTGCATGTTAATAGGGCGACATATTTTTAAAAGAACATGATTCCTTTTTAAAGTGCTGTCAATTTTTTAGAAAAGAACACAAAAAGTGCAATTTTTTAGAAAGGGCAAACAAAATTTTACATTTTTTGCCAGAAAAGAAAACGCCATTAGACAGCCACTTAGACTGGTTTTTTTAATTTTCTATAGATAGGATTGAAAATGGTACAAAGTCTTGACAGCCTTTCAAAACCTCTTTGCCCAGAACCCTGAAATTTGATATGTGAACTATTTATTTTGAGAGTGATATGAGTCTCCTTGTGTTTAAAATGCGATATAAAGGGGTTTGTTTAACACTGCAGTGTTAAAATAGTATTGAATTTGAACTTTCAAATTTCAAGCACAAAACTTTTCATTTAACCCTCGTAAAATAATAGTTATCTTTGGCAAACTTATAGCTTACAGGCCTCTTTTATAATGGTAGTAGTAACTGTTATTATTATTTTTGTTTGTGTTTGTTTCACTCTACAGCTACGCTCAAAAAAAAAATTAGTAAACTTAGCAAAAAATTTTACTGAATCAGCAAAATTTCAGTTAGGAGGGGGCTTTCAAAAAAATGGCTTATGTAAGCAAAATTAGTAGATTCAACAAAAGTTTGACTAACACTTAGTTGATTAAAAATTAAAAAATCTTTGCTAAAAGTTAACAAAATTTTTGCTGCATATTAGTAGATTGAAAAAAAAACTCAAAAATTAGAAAGATTACACTTTAGTTAAATTATTTGCTGGAAATCCTAAACATTTTTTGTCATTCTTTTAAAAATAATTTACAATAAGTTAAAAAATATAAAAATCCCACATTTTCGACAAGAATTAATCTAATATCTAAAATATATAGAAATAATTATATATAATAAAAACAAAATTTCTAAATGATCCCATCTTTTAAAGGAAGACAAATGCCTTAGAAATTTGTAGAAACAAAACGAAAAAATAATGAAATATGACATATACAACCTTTTTTGCAATAAGAAAAAGGATACACAATAAATAACCTAAAATGTGAGTCCTTGTCTATCTCTTTAGTCTGTCTACCTGAACTTATATTTGTTTACGCAGTTTCAAATTGCCAATTTGATCACCCTACATTAATAATCATTATAAACATTTAGTTTACAAACAAACAACTAATCTTTATCACATTAAAATACTTTATTTTGTCTTTAATTTAATTAACAGACAATTACTTTCACAAGCCGGCGAAAACACAAAATTTAAGTTGTTTTAATCGACAACTTTGTTTTATGTATGAAAAAGAGAGACAAAAATCTTCCACTGTTGATTTTGTATATGTCTTAAAGGTTTGTACTTTTTACTAATATCTTCCTCGTCTCTACTACATCTTGATATGCCGCAATATCTATTTTTCAATCTAGATGTCGTGCACACTATTAATTTGCTTATCAGCATCATTTGTTTAGCAAAATAAATTAGTAAAGCATTAGTAAAATATTAGTAAAACATTAGTTCAAAATAGTTAAGTGCTAATTAAGTCTAACTAAAATCTTAGCCGAAAACATAATTTTAGCAAAAAATGTTCTGAAAAATAGTATACTTGATTTACAACTTGTTTAACTAACTTTTGTTCTATTTTATTTTTTTGAGTGTTCTATTTTATTGTGTTGTTTAATATTTTATTTTATTTTATTTTATTTTCCCGTTTTTCTACGTTTTTTGGTCATTACAACATTGTCTTCATTTTAAGTTTTGTTGTTATTTTTTTTTTTTAACATTTTGTCTGAACGTTCAACAACAAATGATTTCATTGTCATTGTCCTACTGATATTTCTGCTGCTGCTGTAGATACTGTTGCTGATGAAACTTGCTGTTGATATTGCTGGCATTCTGACGGGATGACTTGCTGGCTGGTTAGTTGAACTGCTTGGCTGACTAGTTGTTGGGTTGTTTGGCCTTAAGCAATTGTTATTATTATGTATCAACTAAAGTCAACACAACAGGCGGGAATGTTAAGCAATTTGTGGCACAACACAAATAAATTGTCCATATTGTGGTCGTGTACTCTTTAATGGTATAAAAATGAGACACGGGTTAAAAGAGAGACAACGACAACAACAACAACGATAGCAAAGGGACAGCAGCAACGGCGACAGTACCGATGACTTAAACTAAATGAAATGTTGGCGTTGGAAATAATGATTATAGTAGAGCCTCCACTATTTTGGATGATGGCGATGATGATGATTTCTGACATAAATGAATTCTTTTCGTTTGGTTGGTTGTTATTTAAGTTGGGTTGGTCACCGTCATCATAATTATCATCGTCATCCTCTTCAACATTATTGTAATGGTTGGTTATATCCTTTTGGTAGCTTTTATTGTTTCCGTTTAACATTTACTATACAACCAACTTTTTTTGTGTTTTATTATGAATGGGTTGGATTGTATTGTTTTGCTTGAATGGCAGTACTATTCTATATGAGCTACTTCAAAAATTTTCGACGTCTTTTAATTTCAGCAGGTGTCGAAAATTTTTGATTTAGATGCCTTTTATTTCTTATTGTTTTATTAATTGAGAGAACAATGGCAAAGTTTCTCGTTGAAAAGTCTTCACCAGAAGAATTTTTTTTTTTTTAATTAATAATCATGTAATTACAAATTATATAAATGGCCTTCGGCGCGTTGTAGCGAAAACAGACCAGTGCCTCTGGAGGGAATCGAACCCACGACCCCGCACTGATAAGCCAGCACGCTACCAACTAGCCTATCGGGGCGCACACCAAAAAAATTAATAGACATTTATGTATCAAAAATTAAAAAAAAAAATATGTGAAGCTTACAAGAGTTTTTTCATTCATTTTACTTTTTTGCTCGTAGCTTTTTAACTTTCAGATCCCAGCCAATTCAAAATGAAGTCATAGATTTGGGAGATACATTCACTAAAAATAGAATTTGGCTGTCGTTGCTGGGTGAAAAGTTGTATGGTGGTTTACAAGGGCTACCAAAATTTTCCGACTTAAACTTTCGTATTAAAAAAATGGAGTAATTTTATACAATATGGGGTACTCATACTAAGATTATGTCAGCGCACCAATAACTGGATTAGAACATGACAAACTTATAAGAAATTGTAGTACATTTTTTGAAAATGTATGCTTTTTGATCTTACATTCACATTTACATTCGAAATTGGTTAGCATATTGCGTAAACTTAGTCTCTTAGTAAGCGACACCTCCGAGTCAATAAGGTATTTTCACGGAACTTCTGCTTTAAATAATTGTACTTGTTTATATTGTAATACAGTTTATTTATTTTTAATGTAAATGTCAGTCATTTGTAGAACAAATTTAATTTTTTACTAACTTCGTAGTTCATTTAAAAAAAACAAACCACATCAAATGACTGCTTTTGGTTTTACTTTCATTTTTTACAGTCGTGTTTTGTTATTTAAAAAAATAAAAAACTAAATGCTTGTTTATTTTTTACTAACATATGTGGTTAATTTTTACTACAATTATTAGTAATTTTTTGAACAGTGAAAACAAATGACAAATGTTAGTTGAATTTAATGAAATGTTAGTCGTCTTTTTTTCAAGTGAAATTTCATTTCTTTTTGGCTACATTTGGTTTCGTTTTTAACTACATAATTTAATTAGTGTATGAACTATTAAAACATTTTACGAAATTTAATTGTTATTGTTCGCATTTTTTTATAAAAAAAAAACATGGGTTGAGAACATAGTTAGGTATCTAGAGTGAATCTTTACAATGAGATCTATAAATTGATGTAACTTTAAATAATTCCAAGCGAAAACTGTGATTTTAATATTTATAATTTGCTAGAAACTTAAAACCAATAAAGTTTTTGCGGCTTTCATATACTCTAGACTGGCCCTTAAAAAATAAAATTTCTCAAACTTAAGGTCTCACCCCTGAAAAATTTTGGGGAGGGGGGGGGGGGGGACTTGGAGTATTTTTAATTAATTTTTTAATCTTTTTTTACATTTTTTTTATTGAAAAATATAATTTTGGAGGGAAATTTTTTTTTTGTTAGGTGTATAACTTAAAAATGCAAGATTTTTGGCAAATTTGTCAATTTGTCGCATATTCCGGTCGTTTTTCAAATTAATTGTATTCGGTACAGGTCCCCTGCGAATGTCTGGCCCGATTTGAACAGCTCATAATAAATGGGACCCTCTTTGGCTACCCAGGTCAGCCAAAAAGGTCTTTGTCTTGTTTTAAACGAAAAGTAAGTAGTCTTTTTTTTAACTGATTTTATATTGTATATTCAGCAGTCTTACGGAAAAAAAAATTGTGAGTGTATGATTTATTGATAACACAAAGTAAAGTTAATCTCATTAAAATAGCGGTATCTTACAATAATATGTCGCTTGAAAGTAATTTCTTCTAAAAAGTTCCTCAAATTTGACGTTCACATTCGGCACAAAACTGTAAATTGAATAAAACAATTCAGAGATAAAGCACAATTAGTTATAAATAACCTTAGCCGACATCCGGACTTTCACGCCGTACTAAGAAGAAGAATAAGATAATGGGTCAGTTCGATTTATTATTCATATTTGCAAAAAAAAAAAAAAAGTCTAGTTTGGTAGCTATTTTAATTTATAACTTTATCACTAAATAGTTGGCTGATTTTTATGTTTTGGGCATTTTAGATAAGTAAATAAATAAACCGTAGAATTTATCTAAATTGTAAATTGGACAAGGCAGACTGAGAAGTGGTATCCAGGTTTTTATTCCAAAAAGATAAAAGTTTTAAATTTTCAAGATTTCAGTCGATTTGAGCCATCTCTAAATATCTTTTGATTGGCCCTAAATTTTGCATTTCCTATATTTTTTGCTATTTCTAGGGGTATGACCTTAAGTTACCTCCACATAACGATCTGACATCCTAATATATACAAAAGGTTATTAACAAAACAAAATTTTTAAAATATTTTGTCTTAAAGTGTCGATAATTTATGATATCACTCATATATATTCCCTACTCTTCTCTCATACCTTGTGGTTAAGGACATTCATACAATTACAGCAACAACAACAAAACATTGACCAGAAGGATTTATGAGTTAATATATTGAAGTGGTTATTTTGACTCTGTTATACAGTAGATCTTCATTTCATGTTAGGGTTTTTTGTTTTTTTTTTTTTTTTTTTTTTGTGTGCCGTATACCACATAGATTTATTTCGGAGATTAACTCTTCAACGAGAATTAAATGTCAAGGGTAAATGAAAGTGGTATTTAGATTATTGCGGCTAATACCACACAAAACAGATTGCAAACATTTGGTTTATGATTTTTAGCTGCTAAACAGGTCAAAAATTTAGTTTGATAAATTTTATTTTATTTACTCGTTTTAGGTTTACAGTATGTCTACTCCTAAATCAAGTCGTGGAAATGGTAGTGTTTTTGGTGGAGCTAGTACGGGCGGCGGCAGCAATGGTGGGGATCCTAAAGAGAAGATGCGTCGTATACCAAATGTACAACCTGGTGCCTTAGAATGTGAGCAGTTGGTCAAAGAAGGCACCTATGGTCGTATATACGCTGGCAAACTGGGCGATGCCTGTGATGTTCTTATAAAAACGGTTGTGGATGGAGCTTCACTAACACAAGTAGCTTGTTTACTACAAGATGCTTCCATGTTAATTGGTGTGGGCCATCAAAATATTATGGCTCCTATGTTGGCTAATACTGAATTGCCGGGACCACCGGAAATAGCATATCCTTATCCCTTGAAAGGGAATTTAAAAATGTAAGTTCAAAAGGATTAGTTTCGATTGAAAAAATGGAAATTTGTATTTTAAATTTGATTACAGTTTCTTACAAAAATCTCGTGAAATGAATGCAAATTTAAGTACCAGACAATTGGTGGAGTTTGGTTTACATGTTACCAAAGGTTTGGCCCATCTGCACTCAGTGGGGATAATACACAAAGATATTGCTACAAGGAATTGCTAGTAAGTCTAATAATTGCAAATATCGAACCGATTCTAGTAGAAATTATATTATTTTTTTTTGTGGAATCACAAAATCACTAACGTAGCACTAAAAGCTAAAGCAAATCAACAAATGGTTTCTAGTTTACTACACAGAGAGAAGTTTAGTGGACTAAAAAATACATGAAAACATTCGCTAAGGCAATTTAACTTTTTTCAGAAAGTGAAGAAAAAATTTCTTAAAATTAATTAAATGTTTCATTCTTTTTATGAAACTTCTTCTGTGGGTAAATAAAACTTTTAATAAATAAAATAAATATGCAAAACATAAAATTTAATCAAAACTTGGTTGAGGTCCAGTGCAATTTAATTTCTTTAATGCAAAAATTCATTAATATCATGCAGACAATTCTCTCAGTGTAGCGGTCACAAAATATAATTTTTAGAATCGGTTTAATATGCTTAATTTTCAATGTCACGTTTTATATTTTATAAACACCAATTTTAAGGTTAATTTTTTAATTTCATAATTTTTTTTCGCTTTACTTTCCTTTTTTCTCTAGTTTGGATTCAGATTCCTATGTCAAAATATGCGATAATGCCTTGTCACGCGATCTCTTTCCTGATGATTATCACTGTTTGTGTGATAATGAAAATCGTCCTTTAAAATGGATGGCTTTGGAATCGCTACAACAGAAAAATTATTACAATCAACACTCGGATGTCTGGAGTTTGGGAGTACTATTTTGGGAATTGGCCACTCTGGCTTTGACACCGTTTGAAGAAGTAGATATATTTGAACTAACTCCTTATTTGGCTGATGGCTTTCGTTTATCGCAACCAATTAATTGTCCAGATGAATTGTAAGTACACATTTATTTACCCATATAAATTTAAAATCTTAAAAAATTTAAAGAACATAAAATTAATATTTTTAATTTATAAATTTTTTAAATCAAACATATTAGCTAGGTTGATACTAGTGTTTCCATTTGGCTAAATATCTCATCAGAATCCGAAGTTTTAGAAAAGCTAGAGCCTCTAAAATAGGCAGAGCTTTAACAAAAAAAAACCTATTAATCATTAATTTGCTCCATTATTGTCTTCTTAGTAATCAAACACGTGGCTACGGTCTTTTCCTAACAAGCATCATGACGTTACTAAACTTTGAAGATAAAAAATGTTGTATTTATATAAAAAAAATTAGTTTTTACTCTGGCTCAAGTAATATTTTTTGCAGGTTTATTAGATTTTTGTTTTTATATATATCGACATTATTTTTATGTTATTTATTTATAACCAGCTTTCAACCAAGCCGTGGTTAATCTTATCAATTTTCCGGATCTGACCAGATACAGGTCCAATTAGCTTCATCTAGCTTAGTTTCCGATTATCAAATAAAAATTATGAGAAAAGAACTCCGCATACATGTGAGACTGATAGCGGAGATACAAAAAAAAATTTAAAAGAATTGTGGTTTAAATTAACTGCCAAATTCGAGAATCAGGAATTACTAAATAAGTATTAGGTTGGAAAAGTAGCTCATGCACAGCTGAAATTTGTTCTTGTGGTAAAATAAGATAACTAAGTTGGGATTCAGAACACATGGTTCGTGTCTTTAATCATAATAACTTATATGGGTCAACATGGGTAACAATGGGTATGTCAGAGAGAGACTCAAAAGATGGAGGGAGTCGGAGTTTGGGGCCTATTGGGCCAGATCGCCTGGGCACCGACAGCCGAGGCTGTTTATATCTCCCTCTGGGGAGAGGTCGCGGAAACTCTTGTCTATGACGAGGGGCGAACTAAGGACCGTGACGGGTTACCTCACGGGACACTGTGGCCTTAGGTATCAATTGTACAAGATGGGACGATCCTCTACGGATACGTGCAGGTTTTGTGAATTGGAACCCGAGACCTCAGAGCATGTTCTCTGCAAATGTCCAAGGCTCTCCGACAGGAGAGTGCGTTATTTTGGTGATCGAATAGTGACGCCATCAGACGTTTGGAATTGTTTACCTGGTAGGATAGTTGGCTTCGTAGGGAGCCTGAACCTATAGGGTGTATTCGTTGGCAGCACAAAATACCAACTTCTGGTCGCGCTGCATAGTGCCACTCTAGTCTAATCTAATCTAGGTTGACTAAAAAAGAACTATTCATGGGTCAACATCTGTCATTTATTATCACTTAGTCATGGAACGAATTAGTGTAAACAACAAATTTTGTTTTTGCTCCGAAAATGTCTAGATTTGTGCTAACAAAGCATCATTTGCTGGAGGTTTTGCAATTTTAACAAAAGTGCAGATGAATCACATCGATTGCTCACCTAAACTTATCCTGAATACTTTCCTGAATACTTGATTTCGACACGAAAGACAAAAACCCATCTATTATGAACTGTAAATTTTCTAGTAGGTCTTTGGTGAAAAGTGAAAACATTAACCCTATATGTAGCAAGTTACACGAAATAATAATTGTTATCAAGTGGAATTTTTGTTCCATTTAATAGCTGTATGGGTCTTTTTTGTACCCCAGCCACTAAGGGTTAAGTATTTGTTGCATAAAAGTTATAAAACCTAAGTTATATATTTCCGAAACTTATTTAAGGTATTATTCTGTAAATTTCCAAATGGGTCTTTCTTTTGGTGAAAAGTGGAAAAATTAACGCTATGTATATAGATCAAGTTGAGATTTTTATTTATCAATTTAAAAACTTTACTATTCTGTAGTCATAATTAAAATTAAGTTTCATGGGTCTTTTTTGTCCCCAGTGTTAAAGATTTTTTTAAATAACAGTAAAGATAGTTATACTCTGAATAAATGTAAGTGATATTTTTTAATTTTTAATTAACTAAAGGGTCCGCCATCTAACGTTTTTTTTTCCAACTAGTGCTTATTTCGTGAATGGTAACACTTAGCTCATGTCTGATTTGACAGATAATTAGTTTTATCCTTCCGCTGAACGAATATGGTCCGTATGTTCGTTATCTTGTGAAAAAAGTGAAAGAAACTGGCACCCTCATCGATAAACCAAAGCGTGAAAAGCCAAAAACAGTGAGTACACCGAGAATATTGCTGCTGTGGCAGAAAGTGTGCGTGAAGCGCCATCAACTTCAATACACCGTCGTTCTCAACAATTGAACATTTCGGAGACATCATTGAGACGAATTTTGCATAAAGACCTTGGTATGACGCCATACAAAGTCCTATTGGCTCAGGAGTTCAAAAAAAAAAAAGTTATTTGGCGGACCCTTTATTATATTATAAAACTAGCAAATGACATCTACAAATTAAGCATTTTTTAAATTATTAAAAAAAATGGATTCCTAGCTAAAGTGGGTTAATGACATCCGATAGAGTCAGAATTTGAGTATATTACGAGTAAATATACAAATAAAATAAAAAGTAATTTTTTTCGAAATTTCGAATTTTGGGAATTTTTAATTATTTCCAAAATATGTCATTTTCGGCCGTCTTGCGCCACGGTTTACGTTTTCCAAAAAAAATCGACTTCTTCCATTTGGAGGTGTAATGAACGAAAATTGACACATTGTTATTTTAAGGGACATCCTAATATTTATATATAACACACAATAATATTTTTTATAAGACAGCATATATTATTGTATCCTAAATTATATGGCTTATATGTAAACATATATGCTTACATATCGCGTTATATATGAGAATGTGCTATTATATATATTATCAGACGCTGTTTGAAGGGGTGGGGGAATGGGAACTTCCCAACGGTTACCAAACGTTTCTTTCAATAAATCAATTGTGGTACTGCACATCATGGTTGTTCAATTGATGAACGAAAAAGTCAGTAATCATTTTTCTATAACAGTCACCATTGACTGTAATAGACTGGATAGACTGATTGGGGTATTCCTCTATGCTACGCACTGTAAGACGTCTCTGTGGATGAATATTATCATTTAGAGTAAACGTGGTGCGAAAACGTTCCATAGTTAATCGAATTAATTGCTCTGACAGACGATTATGTTGACCATAAAGTGGACCTAGTGCGCGATACGTATTTCGAACAAAACCATGATTTGCAAAATAAATTTGCACAATTTGGAAGCGTTGTTCAGGCGTCAGTCTATTCATGTTGAAATGCCAAAACAAACTAAACATAAATCACTTGACAGCTGACAAAATGGCCGCCAGTTAAAAAAGTGTTGCCAACTTAAATTTCTATACCTTTATATGAAAATACATATCTATGATAGACCCTATTATGTATAGCATATATGCTTAATATCTTATTTTATAAAGGTTAATATTTAATTACCACATATAAAATATATAATAATATATGGAAATGACACCATATACAATCATATATTATAATATATTTTAAGATGAAATAACATGAGATCACTTATACTTTTTTAACTCAGGACGTTACATGAATATGGCAATTATTTTCTTTATAAAAACTACTTAAAATTCACAATAATTTAAATTTATGTTCCCCCTATTTTGTTTTATTCATTTCAGTTTTACGGTAATGTCCTGCTGTTGGCTGGTAGATCCCAAACAACGACCGTCCTTTCCACAACTAATTGCATATTTACAGGATTTTTATGAAGATCTAAGTATGTACATATAAATAATATTATTTCATGAAAAAAAAGCACGAACAAAAATAAAGTTAAAACAACAACAAAACACTAATGTTTAAAAACAATGAATTTGTGGGATTAACATCCACACAATAAAACAAAATAAAATAGGACCTGAAAAAAAGTTAAAGTCCTGGTTACTTAGAAACTAAACAAAAGAATGAAAAAAAAAACAACAGCAACTGCAACCAAATATTATAATAGTAGTTAGAATATGTAAATAATTATGAAATTAAAAATCTAAAACAAAAATATAATTATAAATATAAATATAAATAAGACGAAACAAATATTTATATTTAAAGCAAAAATTATGTCCATTGTTATGTATGAAGAATAAATGTAAATTTTTAAAATGTAGTTGAATTAAATAAATAAGAAAATTTAATTTCATAAAGGAAACTAAAAAACAAAAACAAATATAAGACTAATTAATAACACAAACAAAATAAATGATATTGATTTAAAAAAAAAGACAACAACAACAACAACACTTTAGGTTAGTTAAGCAATTGAAAAATTTTCAAATAATTTTAAATGTTAAACAATATGAGTCTATCTTATATATTCTGCTTCTTAAAAACAAAATAAATTTACGAATTTTAAACGGGAAAACTCTGCGTTTGATTAAGATTTATAGAAAACAAAATCTCTAATTGTTTCAAAATTTGTCAAAAAAAAAAAATTAGGGGTCGCTAACCACACTTTTGACATGTTCCCTATTTTCAAAAAGTTCATATTTTCATAAAAATAGATTAAAAAAAAATCAAAAAAAACTAATATTAAATTTACACAGAAAAAACTAAAAACTGGTTTCAATTAAAAAATTTATTGAATCAATTAATTATTTTGATTGATTTTGCACCTATCACGGCAATGATACTATCAATTAAACCTTTTATTCAAATTAGGAAGGAAAAAAAAGTTATAAATAACTTCTACAAAAAAAAAATATGATAGATACGCACAAAAAAAAGTGTGTGATCTATACGTTGGTATGTGTGTTTTTTGCAATGCTGAGTCTGTGTGTGTGTGTGCTTGTTTTGTTTGTTAACTCCAAATGTATTTGGTATTTGATACTGAAAATTTTCTATTTATGCATACAGTGTATGAAAAAATAATAAGATAATTGATTCAAAAATAAAATATGTATGTATATATTTAAAAGTCAATTAAAATATTAATTGATTCAATTAAATATTTGTTTAGAAACAAATTAATTTCAAATCAAATCTTTAATTAGATATTTTAGGTTGATAATTTTCTTCTGTGTATTTTTATATTATATTTAACCTCAAGTATTTAGGAAAAAAATATTTAGGTTTTTGATGATTGTTACCCTTAACCACATTGAAAAAATTTCTAAAATTATTTATTATTTTCAAAACTGCAATTATGAATGAAAAAAATAAAAACAAATTGTAGGATTGCAAATATTAAAATAATTTTGGGCGCTTTTCTTCGAACACATCCTAAGAATTACAAAATAAATAAAATTGAAGATATTAATCTTACACTTTTTTTTATTACATTTAACCCCTAACTGCTCAGAAGAAAAATATTTAGTTATTATAAGATCATTAACCCTTAAAAACACGAGTCCAAAAAAAGTCTAAAATTGTGTATTATTTTCAAAGCTCCAATAATTATTGCTGCAACAGCTATTCTGGGGGCTAATAGATTCGAAGTCAGGGTGACAGTACTAGGCCATTATAGTAAAATATACAATGTGATTGGCGTTATCAGGCTAAACTTTTTGTTAATGGCTTTTTATATTTTTATACACATATATTTCAAAAGTTATGGGTGAAAATGTGAAGCTACCTCTAATTTCTCATACAAATTTGTATTTGTATATAGCCGATGAAAAAAAAATATATATACTCATATACAATTTGATATCATTATATATGCTTATATATGTGTATCATTATATATTACGATATATATTCATATCTTATAGTTAGTTTGTGAAATTTTTTTAATATGGCGTAATATATCATCATATATCATTGTATCTTATGTTATGTAGTAACATGAAAGAGATACAGATCTATATATGACCCCATATTCTACCAGATATGATCACATGTAAGTGTATATGGTACAATTAATCAAAAATAATTCTGTCGCTTTTATATACAATTATTATGGCAAAACATATCACTACATATAAATATATATAGTAAAATTTAATGAAGAAAATTCTATTACTTTTATATATTTCTTTTTTTGGTATCGTTTAAAACTAGAATATAAATTAGCTTCAAAGTTTACTGCAAAAAAAAAACACTAAATACCACCGTTTCTTGTTTTTTAATGATTACACTAGCCAATAATGTTTTGGACTGGAGCCACTAAATATCTGTAGTAGGGTTATTTGGTGGGCTGAACTCGAATCTGTAATTGGTTTTTCTCTAACGCATTAAGTTTTCGAGATACAAAAAAAAATGTTTTTTTTCGTTTTTTTTTTTTTTTTTTTTTTTTTAAAAAGAGAGGCAACACTCAGGAAATACTTCCTATATTTAGTGTGTTGCTTTCTTTGGAAAGGGATTGTATAGAGATGAAAGGTGGGGAAAGATGAAGGGCTTCAGACATGGCAACACTGTAATTGCGCGAGATGATAAGTCTTAGAACAGTTGTTGCTCGCCACCTGATGGTAGTTGGCGAACTTATTGAAGCTTTTTGGTTCATAGCCCTGATTCATTATTTTACTTCGGTGGGGTTAATTGCTATGGGAACACCGAAGGTGAATGGCGTTATTTGAACGTCGTTTTTAATTTGTTGGTCCGGTTTCATGTATTAGAGTCCAGCAATAGCCTCCCAGCATGCTTTTGTCCCAAAATCCTTGACAAATTCTTTGAATTTTCATTAAATCTTGGTGAGCACGCTCCCCTTGTTAGTCGCTCACCGCACCTAGGTTTTGTGGAAATAAAAATCTAAATGCGAATGAAGGAAATGCATTTTGAGTGACATTCGTGCACCTAATTCGTAATAATTTTTCAATAATTCAGCAACAATTTGTCTGTAGTTTTCACACTTTTTGTTTCCAAGAAAACTGTGCACGATGCTCTTGAAAGATTTCCAAGGCTGCATGTTCTTTCTCCAATAAACATTGTAAAAAATTGTCATCATTCAATAGCTTCCTAATCTGAGAGCCAACAAATATGCCTTCTCTGATTTTAGCATATGAAATTTTAGGAAAAACCGCTAACAAATATTTAAGGTAATCAACATCTGTTAAATTTTATATGCCAACTCGTTCTAAGAGAAACAGTTTTTCAGAGTTTTTTTAATTCATATTTTTTAGTATATTGAAATAAAATTTTGTGTTTGTTACACAAAACTTATTCAGAGAATTAAACAACACAAATTAACTTCAAAATTTAATTAGAATTGCTTACAATCATGAAAATTAATTAATTAAAAGTACCACTGTTTACACATTTTTTTCGAAACTCTCTTAAAAAGCGATTAGGTTTTTCAAAGAGAGCGTTGGAAATGGCTTGTTTAAACAAATGAAACATTAAACGCTTGAGTAATATATCTTAAATTTTAAAAATTAAATAGTTGCTTAGTTCCACTACAGGCAATGATGAACAATCTTATAAAAAAAAAACAATTTTTCTTTCCTGAGTATTTGGGGTTTAATTACATTAAAAAATTTCTATTGATTTTTCTTTTTAAAATTTTTTTAAATAAACTATTTTTATAAAAATATGTCCTTTTTGTAAATCGGGAAATTTTCCACCTAAATTTTTTTCGAAAATTTTCAGAAAAATTAGAGCTTTGTTTTTTCATGAATCTTAATCCAAGACATGGTTTTTCCGTTAAAAATTCGACATTTTTTAAAAATAAGAAGCAGCCTAATCTATATGTAGTATATTTACAATATAAATAAAAACACTTTTTACTCTTCTCTTATCCTTAACCAAAAATAAATAAGAAAATACTAGTCGGTCAACACCGACCATACGATGCCCTACACCACTTTTGTCAAAATTCTACAGGTCCGAAACGTTAATAAGTTTTGTTTAATAATTAAAAACTTTAAGTATTTTGCAA
This sequence comes from Delia radicum, assembly GCA_021234595.1. Classification (NCBI taxonomy): domain Eukaryota; kingdom Metazoa; phylum Arthropoda; class Insecta; order Diptera; family Anthomyiidae; genus Delia; species Delia radicum. Next base: position 202,667,544 of record CM037855.1, on the reverse strand, counting down.
AATAGTGAATATGTATTGAAAAATCGGTTACATTGGGAAACATGTGCCGATTTGAACTGAAATAAATATGGGTTGTCTCTAGGTCAATGCATAAAAAATCTTTGTATTTGCGATCTATAGCTAGCACAAACAAACATAATTCCATTTCATATGACATTATTAAACACAATGCGTTTTAAACAAAAAACAGCAGACTTCCTCCTTGGGTTAATAAGAATCAAAATTTCATTAAATTTTCTAAGTCGATTTTTCTACCACCTTTTGGTATTCCTTGTTCCGGTATTTTACTTTTTTTGTTACCAAAATCAGCACAAACTCCACTTGACTGCATCGTTTTCAATTGTATTTCAAAAGTTATCATTTGCATTTTAGAAATTATCAATTGTATTTCTTATTCATCAACCAGCTTTTTGTACCCTGTCTTGCCCGGGACTCAATTACATTTAAAACAACACATATTAAAAACAAATTTTTGTTTCATACCTTAAGACTCAAAAAAAAACCGATTATTTCTCTGACAAATCATATACAAATTTTAAAAAAATCGAGCATAGAAATGGGCGTTGTCGATACAAATTTACGGGGGCCATTGTCTGGGTTTTGAGAATCGTGTTAAAAAACAAAACAAATTTAAATATATAAATACAAAACTTTCAAAAAAAATGGGCGTAAAAGTAGGCATGGTCAATGAAAAATATGTGCCGATATTGCCTGTGGTATGAGTATCATTTGTGATAGTTTTGAGCAAATTCCAGTGAGTAAAAATTTGTTATCTAAAGTGAAAAGTGCATTAAAAAATTTTAAAAAAATGGGAGTACGAGTAGGCGTGGTTGGTTACAGGTATGTGGCGATCGCGCTTGGGGCTCGTTGAAGAAAGAAAATCTTATTATTAAATAACAAATTCATATTTTTATATAAAAAGTGGGATGAAAATGGGCGCGGTCGGTAAATAAATAGTAATAGTATCAAGTGTACAACATTTTAAAGCAATTCGTTTAAAAAAATAAAAATTTGTGTAGCGAACAAACAGGAGTATTATATATAGATTTGTATTTCAGAAATTATCAATTGAATTTCAAATTTATCAATTAAGTTTCACTAACAGTGAATTGAATGTCAGATTTAACAATTATATTTAATTTTTATCAATTGTATTTCTGAATTTGTTAATTGTATTTCAGAAATTGTCAATTGTATTTCAGAAACTATCAATTGTACTTATTATTAAGTTCGTGTTCAGTTTTCAAAAAAAAAAAAAAAAAAAAAAAATACAAACGAAATTGGATAAGGTAAAATTTAAGGTAAACCAAAAATTCTGTTTCAACTAGTAGAAGTGGTGTAGCGTATAAAAATAAGCAAAAAACAACAAAACTAAAAATAATCCATGGTAAACCTCTTAATCAATGTCAGTCAATGGTCTTGTGTGTCAATTTTTTTTTTTATTTTCTGTTTACTCTAAATATTTCTAAATGTCTCTTTTTTAATTAATTTGTTTTGTATGTATTTTAAAGATTGACCATGGAAAATAAAAACTTTTTTTGTTCACGGATTATCGTAGAGAAATTTTATACACGCTGAAAAAAAACGGCCTGCTGGAAATATAAATGTTTTTAATAGACTTTTGTTTCGAAAACATTTACGTTTCCCATGTTTCTAATATAACATGTTTGCTTGCAATAATAATAATGGTTGCCATTAAAAATATATATGTTTGGTTTAGTGGAGAACGTCTACCGGCAAACACATATATGTTTGACTGCAATTACATATAAGTTTATTATAAGTACGTTTGCATTATAGATTACATAAATCTCAAACTCTTTTGCATACACTTTCATATATATTTTGTATAGGTATACGCTGTATGTCCAACACATTATCATGAGGTACGTGCACTGAAAGCTAATTTCGAAGAGTTTGAGATCTATGCATGACTCAAACATAATATCTAAAAATTTTAAAATTGCAAATACAACTAAATTGTAATCATTGTAAAAATATATATAATTACCTGCAAACATATTCAAAAGTGTTACTTTGCTGTGTGCATTTATGTGTTGGAGGATTGCTACATTCACAAGAAGAGTCTACCGAATTGTTCTCTCCGTTCTTAATAAAATTTGGATATATGATTAAGAAAAAAAAAATAAGTGACACTTTTTTTTAGCGGCATAACCTCGCCTTTAAGGGTTAAAAGCTGGGCTTAAATGTAATACATTTTTGTTTTTAAACAAGTCTGAAACTAATGAAACTCAGATTTTTGAACACAGCTTTGATGTAGTCGAGAAAACAAAAGTTTTGATATCAACATTGTCTATATAGCGTGCTAGGGCTGCCATTTATTTGAAATATTTATTATATTGGTTAAAAAGCTCTTCGAAAATAGTCGCATAAAAGCCGAACAATTTCGAATGTCGAAAATAAATCAGACCCCCCTCGATTAAATTAGCTTTATAATTCGTTAAACAAACGCCATTTCCTTACAATTTACTTGTAACGAAATTTGCATTTGTCCTTATACTGCTAATGAAATCACACTAATGCTTAAAAAACGAATTACAATTGAGCAAATAGAAGCAGTTGTTTACAAAAAAGTGGAGTGTAAATTGCTTTACATATGAATGAAACGGAGATCTATAGGAATTGAAAACGGGAAACGAAATGGAACGAGGAACTAACTTTCTATTATCCGAGTATGTTTATTTGTATTAGTTATCACGTAAATAAGTAAAAAAAATGAATAACCCTGTGGCTATTTTAAAAAAACTGATCACTCAATATCTCTCCGGACCTAGGTCATTTATACTATAAGGGTGTATTAATACTTCATTGGATCAAAATTTTTGTCCGTTTTGCCAAATCTCGCTTAGTTTCGGAGATACAGGTCATTCTAAAAAATCGGCACTTAAGATGTTTGCAAAACTTAACCCACCTAAAGACGTTCCGATAATTCAAATGTGTTAAATGTAAATATGTTAATGGTATTGCGGCTGTTTTATAAAAAATTAATCCCTCGGGTTCTTTCCCGGACCTTGCCTAATTGTATTATAAGGGTTAATTAATATGCTTGCGGAGCAAACATTTTGTCCGTTTTGTCCTATCTCGCTTAGTTTCGGAGATACTGGCCGTTTTAAAAAATCGTAATGTTATAAAGCGAGATATCGCAAAACGTACAAAATGTTTGCAAAACTTTACCAGCGTAACACGTTCCGATACTACAAATGTATTAAGTGTTAAGATTTTACTCGTTCCCCGTTTCATTTCATTACGTTTCATTTTGGACCAATGTTTTTTATAAAAAATTAAGCTCTCGGGATCTTTCCCGGACAAATCCGGCTTCTATGAAGCCCTAATTTCAACGACATTCACCATTAGTTTTTCGAAAGTCTTATCTGTCAATTGTAATTTGTTTAGTTTAATTGATGCATTACTAATTGTAATGAAATTTAAAATTATTGCCATTAATCAATGAAATCAAATCAATGAAATGCATTATCATTAATTCTAAAAATGCTAATGAAAATAATTTCATTACAATTGATATTAATGAAATTGTAATAAAATCATCGATTAATTGGTCCATTCATTTAATTAGTCCCATGTATTTTTTCAATAAACTAAAATTTAGCTCAAATATGACTAAAATTTGGTAATTTTTGAAGTTTTTCTTATCTTAAAAATATATAGCGCTTTAAAAGGTATATATCTATGAGTGTAAGCGTGACTGTGTTTTAGAGAATTTTTGTTTTGGTTGCCCTAGTCATCACTAATAATCTATGTTAAAAAACATGAAATAAAAAAAGTTTCCAACAAATTTAATTGTCAGCACGAAACCATTTTCTCTGTGTATAAATTGATTATACTTAAAACCAACAATTTTATGGTCAGTCTTTAGTAATAAGAACTTAAAACTACATCCATACATAAACAAATTGTGATTGTTAAGCCATTGATTACAACTAAAACAAACAACTTAACTACGATATTACACAACTACGTACTATGAAGTACTAGAAATACAACAGTACGAGTACTTGTAACTTTACTACTTATAAATGGAAATGTAAAAAACTAAACTAAATAAATTAAACTTAAACAAATGTGTAAACTAATTCTGTCCTTATTTGTATTGGTATGTCTGTATGTGTATGCTCTGTATGTGTATGTATATAAATGTTAATAATGTCTTAAAGAAGAAATTCTACAATAAAATCTGGTTATAATACTCACACTTTGGGTTTCTATAAATTTAACCTGTAACAAGAGAAGAAAATAAAAAATAAAAATAAAACTGTTAAATGTGATTGTTGTGTTTTTTAGTTTTATTTAAGAAAATGCACTTAACTAAATAGGATAAAATATATATTTTTTTTTATTTAAACAATAAATTCAAAGAAAATATCAAAAAAAAAAAACAAAAATACCAATACTCTAACTACTATTGCAACTAATGTAAATTATAATTTAAGAGATAAATTACAATTAACACTAACAAGAGGCAGTAATTAAAAAAAAAAAAACGAAGTAAACGGTTTTCAAAAGTTTTAAAGATATTCGTCCTTACTTTTTAAAAATATAAGACAGAATTAGGTTTTAAATTACAAATTTTTACAAATGTTAAGTTTTCTTTGATCTTCTTTTATTTTATTCTTCTTAGTTTAAGCGCGCTTAAGATCATTTATTTATTTCCAATATTTCGTCTCCATATTGGGTGACTTCTTCAGGGAACAAATATTACAATTTGAAAAAATGTTACACAAAATTACAGACATTTAGTTAATAGAAACTAAGATTATTATTATGATGTTTAATAATATATGTATTTCAATATTCCAGTTAAGATTTTAAATATTATTATAATTATTTTTGTTTTCTGTGATATTTTTATTTTTTATTTAATTTTGATTTTTGGGATATTTTTACATATTGACGGGAAATATTTTTGATTTCCCGCCTTTAAAAAAAAAAATATTATATGTATATAAGTTTTTAATTATTAAAACAGTTTTTCAAATTGTAATATTTGTTCCCTGCAGAATTTACCCAATGTGGAGACGAAATATGGGAAATAAATAATTAATAAATAAATAAATAATCTTAAGCTCGTTTAAAATAAGAAGATTAAAACTATTAAAACTATTTTTTTTACTAGATTTATTTTTCAAGTTTTGTGATTGGTTGAAAATGTTTGAAAAAATATTTATTGTTTTCAGACACCAAATGAACAGAACCGCGTGTTTAAATTAAAATTAAATACGGCTTTAAATTTAAAATTTTGTTTTATGAAAATGAAAATTATTCAAGTTCGATGCCATACTCTATGTTTCTTTATTAGGATATTGTCCTAACAAATAATCTATAGAGTTTTTATTTTCGAATTTATTAATTTCGGGAATTTTCTAGGTTTATAGTAAGGTTCATTATGTTTTCTAAAAAAAATTAACCCTGTACTTCATGATGTTACTTGTGTATGAATAATAACAAAATTTTAATATTTAATAGCAAGCATTTGTAAAGTAACGGTAAATTTGGAAATAATTGAGCGCTTATGGCAAAAAAAGCAGCAATTTTTAATTCGTGCGTAAACTTGAGGACTTGAACATTTTTTTGTTGTTAAAAGCAATAAAAGTGTAAAAACAAAACTTAATAATCGCAAAGTTTAGAATGTATTCTTAATTTAAAAAATACATAAAATTTATTTTAAAATTTGCGAAATATGGTTATTTCGATTACTGAAAAAACATAAACTCCCATTCCTCCCTTCTGATTTTAATCAAACTTGGTCTAGAAGATGTACATTATATAACTATAACATCGTCCAAATGTACGACAGTTAATACCGCCGGATCTTGAAATTTCGCGTTTCCCCCATTCCTCCCTTCTGATTTTAATCAAACTTAGTCTAGAAGATGTACATTATATAACTATAACCTCGTCCAAATGTACGACAGTTAATAACGGCGGATCTTGAAATTTCGCGTTTCAAAATATGGAAAATATTTGAAAATATTTAAAAAGTAGTCGTACATAATATTCCATAACGGCTTAAGCTATGAGAATCATTGATATCTCGTTCTTAAATTGTGGTTTTACTAGTGCACACAAATTATTCACCTTTCTACGAAAAAATTCATTGTTTTCAAAAAGCTCTATTTCATAAAACTAACTCAGGAGACCTTAAGGTATCCTGGGTTATGAATTAAAATGTGAAAAATTTTAACTAAAAAGCCGATATCTCAGAAACAGGCAATAGTACCACATAAAGATTTAATAACGGTATAGAAAAATAATTTATAATTAACATATATTTTTTTAAAAATTGTAGAAAACCAGTTTTTTTTAAAATACATTGATTTGAACCACGGATTTGGAAAAAAAAATCCATTTTACCGTCAAGAAGTGAATTATTTTTGTTTATCAATTATTTATTTTATGTAAATGACTTTGAATCACGTGAGAGCTCCACAAAAAAATTATAATTAGGATATAGTTTTTCGAAAATTTTAAAAACCCTGAAATACAGGCGTTTAAGTTGCTGATTTTGAAACAAATGTATTTTACTGTCAAAAAAGTATGTGTTTACTTATTGTATTTAAAATGAGGTATCAGTAAATCACGTAGCTTTAACCGCTAATATGATATGGACGATTAAGTACTACTACTTTTGTTAAATTTGAGAGTTTTTTTAAATTTTAAACCGTTAGAGCTAACAACATAAAACTTGTGCGATGACATACTTATATGACACTTACCTTCCATAGCCATTTTGGTTAAATTTGAAGGTGGTAGAGTTAGAAAATTTCATATTTTTTGATGGTTTTATATGGAATGAGTCTATACATGTAACTTTGTTTAAATAGATGATAAATGCAATAATAATATTTGTAAATCTATTTCGTTTAATGCAGTCTTTTAGTATTAGCGTCCAGAGCAGAGAAAGAGATGTGAATTTCAGAGAAAAAATTATCAACTTTTGGCAAATGTAAAAATATAGCGTTACAGTTTAATTAATGGGAAATAATAATATAGGCCAAAAATTTTTCCAATCCTGAGACTGTAATATACTTGATGTGCGCTGTATCCGAATCTGAACTAATAATTTCTCTATCGCATCTGGTTTTGGAGATATATTCAGCTAATGTTTTAGTAAGCCCTGTTTTTCACTATAACATCGCTAATCAAGATTTATTAACAACACTTTTTATGTCATCTGAAAGTCCTATCTGTTATATATATTAAATTCAGCTTTAACTTTTTCGATATCTTATTGCGTTTCGGAGATATCGTCCATTTATATTCGGTGATATGATATTTGCACTATTAATGAGATCCACCATATTAATATGCACACTAGGGTGAGAACCGATTTTTTTTTTAATTTTAAAATGTGCGTGTCAGAATATTGTGACATTAGATCTAAAACATCTGAGCTTAACATTTTAGCCAAATCGAACAATGCTTTCGGGATGCGCATAAAGGTCAAACGTCATATATATTGCATTCGCATTATTGTGTTTTCGGGAAGCACATCGAATTCAAATGTTAGATATATTTATTTTTAAAATAAGAAATTTTAAAATTTTTTTATATCAAGTTTGTGAGGGTCATTTTGACCCAAAATATTTCATGGGGTTAATCTAATTTTTTTAGGTATTGTAATTCATATATTTAAATAAAAGTATCTATTAATCTATTAATATTAATGTTAGGACAATATCCTAATGAAGAAATATAGAGAATGACCTCGAACTTGAAACATTTTTCATTTTCATTAAAGGTCGAAAAAAACATAATTTTTATTTTTAATAAAAATTATATCAAACTTGTATAAAAAACAAAGTACAGTTTAGTTTACTCGCCCTGTTTTTGTTTATAAACGAAACAAAAAATAAAAAGGAGGAAAAAACAAAAAATGTGTATTGAATATATACAAGAGGTGGACCTTGCACAAAACAAAAAAATTTTCAATTTATTTTTTGATCAATGATGATAATCTTTAACTTCAAGCTCATATATTAATTCTCATATAGTGAGTAAACTAGTTTATATGAATGTTTGATGTTTGGCATGGGATTGTTACCGCTTTCAAAGCGTGTTCTGATGATGGTAACCTAGAAAATTAAAGAAATAGATCTATCAACACATTCCTGAAAGGCTCAAATAATAAATTTGAAAACAGAAAAACTCTATAGATTATTTGTTAGGACAATATCCTAACAAAGAAATATAGAGTATGGCCTCGAACTTGAATAATTTTCATTTCCATAGTTTCTATTAATTTTCAACAAATAATGAGGAATATTAACACAAATTTATTTCATATAAATATGTAGTAAAATTTGCATTTATCTAAACTGTGACATCGATGCGAGTCCGTAAAGCGTTGTCCGATTTGGATCAAATTTTCAACACTGAAGCTTTAGACCTAATGTCACAATATTTCGATCAGCATCGAATTCGAACAAAATTTTATTTCCATAGAAATGATTGCAACCTAATGCACACAATATATAAATTAAGTTCAACGGACGATATCTAATAAAGTAAATGAGATATCTGAATAATTTAAAAAGCTTTTTGATATAAAAAAGGCGTACTATCAAATGCTAACATATATAACAAAAATATTCATTTTATTTCTTTATAGGAGCTTGTTACATAAGGAGTGAGATCGAATAATTTCCGACACAGATTGTCACTTATATCTTTTTTATGTTTAAAAGTGATTTTTTTTTAATCAAGTTATCTTTTGAAAAGTCGTCAAATTATGAGTACAAAATATTAGCGAAATCGAATTATTAGCTTGTTGACAAATGGACTTTGAACAAAAAGTGAGGGCAAACAAAAAAAAACGTTAAATTTCTCAAAAAAAAAAAAAAAAAAATGCTTAATTGTCCAGAACTAAGAACAATGAAATGATATTAAGATTTTTTTAAATTATTGATGAAGACTAACAAACAAGTTCCCACTACTGTTACTTTTTTTAGATATGATCTGCTCCTATCATTTAGGGCACTAAAGATGCCAACAAAAAACTCTATTATGTACTTTTGCTCAGATTCCATTTTGATATTGCAACCATATTGCAACCATAATCTGACAACATTCTTAAAGGTAACGTGAGAAAAATAAAAATTTCAGTGTCGTTCACAACAGCAGTTGTAAATGCAAATGTGTGTTGAGGTGTTTTCGATCCTTCAGTAACATCCTTAAAAATTAAAACATATGAAAACGCTGAAATACGTATAATTTATATAATTTTTTTTGAAATTCCGAGTTTCCTGCAGTAAAGGGTTAATTGATTTTTTTTGTATATTCTGTTAACAGCTTTTATTCTTTAATTTATTTGAGTTTTATTAATCGTTAAGAATACCGAAATTTGATTCAAAATATTTGTACAATAAAATAATATTTTCTTTGTTTAAAAATGTCTCAACTTAACAATAAAAAAAAAATATTTAATCCACTTTAACAAATTTAAATCTGATTTTCAATTTTTATATCCTGTAAATTTAATTGTAATTGATCTCTTTAATACCATAATCCCTTCCACTTTCTCAAAAATCCCTCTACCCACTAATACACTTTAAAAAAAAAAAAAAAAAAAATGTTCCTCTCTTAAGCACTTTTACTCGTCGTCCATTTCATCTCATTGTCTTTGTCTAAATGTAATTGTGAAATTCTAATGTTATTTGTATAAAAACCTGATCAAATGTCCTTTTTAATTTATTTTCAACAACAACAAAAATTTGATCAAAATTTAAAATAATGAAAATTTAATTAAATTGTATTTAATTAATAATAATAAATAAAAAAAAATAATAATAAAAATTAAAAAATCACAACGTCATTAAATGAAAACAAATGTTTATATGTGTTTTAATTAGTTAAAAAAAAAACCAATATGTACACAAAAGGTTTGTATTTGTACACGACATATTTGTGTGTGTAAACTCATTTCAAAAACATACATATAACATATAGTATGTGCCACATATGCAAAGACTGTTGAATTATGTTCATATCTGACTCATATCTGGTACCAAACATTAAAATAAGGGGATACAAATATGCCCAGCATGCACTCAGAAAAGTTATGCAGTTATTAAACGACAGTTATCCATTTGACGAACACATACAAGTATGCTTAAACAAGCGTTTTCGGCGCTTATAATTAATTGTCCAGGTAAAATGTGGGCGTTGTGGTATAATGGTTAGCGCGTTGGACTTTTACACAGAAGGTCCCGGGTTCGATCCCCGGTATGATCGTACATCGCTTTATACAATGTGGCCATACGTTACGATATATACTTACATCTCATACTTATTTCTACGAACATTTCTAATATAGCACCACATACAATCATTTATCATTATATCTTATGTTATATATAAATTGATTGTTTTTATATCATCATATATAACTTTTATCTCATCCATGTATAATTATATATAAGTATATAAAAAACAGCAAAACCAAACAAATTATATAATGTTTATGTATTTAGTATGCGATATTTATCTGGAGGAATTAACTTTTTTTCTATCAAAATCATTTTTCTTCAATGTAATAAATTGGATTGTTATGAAAAAATTAAGTATCGACTTAAACTTGGTTAAATTCATGAAAAATTTTCTATAAATACAGAATTAGACTAAAATCGCTGAAAATACATGTTTTTTGAAACAAAGTGTACCGAAACTTCAGTTCAAAAAAAGAAATAAAAATGTTCTTTAATACAGATTTATTTTTAACCAAATTTTTTATCAGTAACTGCAAATTTTTAAAAAATAAATTTTAAAATCACCTTTTAATTATGAGCAGCGACTAAACGTGAATTAAAACGAATTTTGAAAAAAAGAAAAACCCGTAACTTCATTCTAACTAGAAGAATATATATAAAAAGTTTAATAAAATTTGAAATAAAATCCAAGCTAAAATGTTAATGTTAATATTAATATTAATATTTTTAATTTAATTTAAATTTAAAACCGAAATCATTTTTGCATCGTTAAAGATAAATGATTAACGCGGTGAATTTAGCATGCTTAAACATCGGCTGACATATACGCAAAAGATTATTGATGTCATGCAAAGAAAATTTGAAAATATTTTGCCCCAGCGTCGAAAATTTTTGAAATTCGTCATATAATATTGTTTTTCTTTCAGCTCTTTATTATCTGCATCTAAATTATATCTGCAGATTGAATGTCTTCTCGAATTTTAACTATTTATTTTGTGTCTTCTCTAAACAAGACTTATCAGATTTGGAACAGACGTTTCATATATAAATAGTATGTATTTTAAAATAGCCCGATTAAAAAAATTTAATATGATACAATAAAGAAATGTATCAAATTTGATATGGACTTGTATCTTATTGAATTATAATTTCACTTGTTCCACTTCTACTTTACTTGGTTACAACCCAGACTGCATTCCTGAGTTGAGCGACTTTTCACAACCTTAGAAGTCTATTTTTCATTGGTACTTGCTTTTTTTATTGGTTCATTATTAATGGCAATGAAATTTAAAGCCATTTTTATTAATCAATTAAATTAAATCCTCAAATCATTATCATTAATTAAAAAAAAGATTAAACATTAAGATTAAAATTTATAACAATGTAAGGATAATGAAATCATCATTTCATTAATACACGTAATTCATTTGTCCCATGTATGATTTAATTACATATAACGGTTAACAAAAAAGAATATTAAATAAAGAAAAATTAAAGATTTATTTTTGGTTAATATGCAATTTTAATCAATTTGCAATAAAATGCCGCGTGATTTTGACAAAAAGGCAATATTTCAGCCTTTTTAAAAAGTAGCTTAAGTTTTTGGAAATATCTAGAACAATTCGCAAAAAGCTTTCCGGCGTAAAATAATCGAATGTGCCAGCTACACAATAAAGTGTCTCAATCAGATAATCGGTGAATGTAAGGTAAACGTGTCCAAATCAACCATAAGTAGATTCTTAAAGGATTCCTAGAGAATACTCACCAAAAGCTGATGGCTGTGCCAAGGTTATTATCCTGCCACAAAAGTCCTCGACTTGTTTTCACTAAAAGCAATATACAAACCAACTGGAGAAAGGTAAGTCAACAATCGCTGTTGTTGGTAGGACTTTTTAAACATAAATTTCTTTTAAATATGATTTTTTCAGATGAGAAAAAGTTCAATCTTGTTGGTCCAGATGGTTTTAACAACTATTGGAGAGACCTACGTAAGGAAGCACGATATTTCCCAGAAAGAAATTTTGGAGGCGGATCCTTAATGGTTTGTGGTGCTTTTTGTTTTGACGGCATGGTTGATTTGGCATTTCCAAGTACCAGAATGATTTCTTCTGACTACATTACAGTATTAGAAGAGAAATTGGAATTAATTTTTGCAACAAGACAATGCCTCAGTACATGTAAGTCGTCAGACGATAGATTAGCTATCATAATAAAATATGAGAGTATTGGAATGGTCGGCATGTGCTTCGGATCAAAACCTCATTGAGAATATTTGGGGGGTATTAACCCGTCAAGTTTACGCAGAAAACCGTCAATATGAAAGCGTTTTTCGTCTAAAAAAGAAGCAGTTTTTGATGCGTGGAAATCTTTGTCGTAAGAATTTCGAATAAATCTGGAGGACAGTATGTCTGATCGGTTTTCGAGTTTACTCAAAAAAGAGGAGGCCTCACGCATTATTAAAACTGCTATTAAGAGCCACAATTGATTTATTGAAGGAAACGTTTGGTAACCGCATAGTTTTATGTTTCGGCCTCCAATACCGTGCGTTTTAACGCCGCTGGACTATTTCTGTGGGGATATGCGAAGTCAATAGTCTATGCCGATAAGCTCGAAACGATTGACAACTTGGAGGACAACATTCGTCAGGTTATTGTCAATATACGGCCACAAATGTTGGAAAAGTCATCGAAAATTGGACCTCCAGATTAGACTACGTCCGAGCCAGCCGTGGTGGTCATATGCCAGAAGCCATATTAAAATTATAATGCCAGAACATGATCTTTCGAAAAAAGTAAATTTCATGTCAATTTAAAAAATTCATCTTTGCTTTATTCCATTTAAAAGTTATATACCTCTATAAAAAACACCCTTTATTTTTTTTTAATTTTTTGTAAATTTTGATATATTAATTTAAGAGCATTAATAGTTATGAAACACTAATTGATTTTGTTATTCCTTTTTAAATAGTAAAATAAAATATAAATAATTTTTTTTTTAATAAATATTATTAATTTTTCATTGGTTTTACATTTATGCCGGTTAAATTCTTCAACTTTTGTTTAAACTTATGGAACGTAGTGAAATTAATGTGTAATTATAGTTTCGCAACGCAGAGAGATTATTAAGAGCTCAATTTAAAGTTTACGTACAGTTAAATTTTAATTTTATAAGCTTAATAATCAAAAACACACAGAGAAATAAAGTGCCAACCGAATTGAAAAGTGTATTTTAATGGTAACAACTTATAGGTTCAGTTAGTACAACGATATTTACATTAGATTTCTGAATATTTTTATTGTTGCAACTAAAATTCAGTTGAATTAACCGAACTTTGTTGTGAAAACTAATGGTAAGTTGTGCCAACCGGCTGAAATTTATAATAATCGAATTTGGGTCTTAGTAACCAAATTACAGTTGGCAAATAGCTAAATTTTTCTCTGTGTGTATGTCAAACTAAATTTTTTGGAATTTTACATTTTAAATTGTGATGGTCATTTAAGAAATTTTTAATAGATATTTTCGATATAAATTTTTGAGTTGATATTAAAATTTAGAGTGGAATGTTATGTATTTCAAAACAAAAACGTCACTTCTCCACAACATAAAATTTTTTTATTTTTTTTTTTAATGGCGCAATACATTCCATATATTAATTTAATTCTGCCAATCCAATTATATATTGCCAGTGTTATAACGTATGGTAATATAAAATACGCCTTTTTACGAAAAATTACAGTGGCAAGTAAAATTGTATCTTACAATACATAATGCCATACTTAACTATATTAAATTGTACAAAACTAGATGACATTAACAATATTATATAATATTATGTTTACGTGCGCCTCGGTAGGCTAGTTGGTAGCGTGCTGGCTTATCAGTGCGAGGGTCGTGGGTTCGATTCCCACCAGAGGCACTGGTCTGTTTTCGCTACAACGCGCCGAAGGAAATAGTTGCTAGTGCTCGGTTAGGGTAATATTATATAATTTGTAATTATATAATTATTAATTAATACAAAAAAAAAAAAAAATATTATTTTTACTCGGGAGTTTGTTTTATGATTTTTTTATTAGTAATTATTTATGGTTCTATAGTATGTGTGTAGTGTATATATACAAATGTTTACACATATAAAAACAATAACAACAACTACAACAGCATAAACAATATTTAACAAACTTTTCAATTTAATGATAAACAAATTACAATCACGTGTGAAACAAGGTAGAAAAAATAAACATTATGAGTTTATAACATGTTTAACCATAAAAAAGAGTTTGTATATCCTCAATACATGAGAGTGGATCAATCGATTCAAATGTTTATAAAATGTTGTTAAGAATAACCTCCAATCGTATATCTACCAAAAGACAAATCAAAACTGACTTGAGCTTTTCATTCAAAAATCTGTATATCAACATTTTAATTCTTCCTGAATTAAATGTGGATCACGACTATGCATTTAAAGCTCAGACTAACGCTCTTTACACAAATCAATTTTTCTTGGAAGAGTTTTAATGAAATTTTTTAAAGTTTTATTTATAAAGTGAATAAAAAAAATTTTCTAAATTTTATGAAAAACAAGTTTGTTATAATTTTTATTAAAAATAAAAATTATGTTTTTTTCGACCTTTAATTGTGCAATGAAAATGAAAATTATTCAAGTTCGAGGCCATACTCTATATTTCTTCGTTAGAATATTGTCCTAACAAATAATCTATAGAGTTTTTTGTTTTCAAATTTATTATTTGACCCTTTCAGGAATGTGTTGATAGATCTATTTCGGGAATTTTCTAGGTTCCCATCATCAGAACACGTTTTGAAAGCGGTAACAATCCCATGCCAAACATCAAATATACATATGAACTAGTTTACTCACTACATGAGAACTAATATACATATGAGTTTGAAGTTAAAGATTATAACCATTGATCAAAAAATAAATTGAAAACTGTGTTCTGATGATGGGAACCTAGAAAATTCCCGAAATAGATCTATCAACACATTCCTGAAAGGGTCAAATAATAAATTTGAAAACAAAAAACTCTATAGATTATTTGTTAGGACAATATTCTAATGAAGAAATATAGTGTATGGCCTCGAACTTGAATAATTTTTCATTTTCATTTTATGAAAAACTTTATTATTTTTATGAAACTATTTTAGTGAAATTTTTTCATTAAATATATGAAAATTTTAACAAATTATTTTTTTTTTTCATGCAATAATTTAATGAAATGTTTCATTGTTTAAATTTCAGTGACACTTCAGAATTCGAATGCAAAAATTCATTAATGTCTTGCAGATAATTCTTTCAGTGTATAAAAAGAACTTTTTAAATTTTATTCTGAAATGTTGACCTGCAATTCACGAATTGCAAATACATAATCCACCCTAATGTCAAATATGTATGTTTGTTTATAAGGCTATGTTGTAAAACACAACTATATCACAAAAGTAAGTACCTAACAGGTTGATAATTTATGAATTGATGTTGGTAAAAAATTATATGGGATACTGCACACACGTTTAAATTGGACTACATTTAAAAAAAATATATTATTTAAAATTATCGTATTATTCATAACCGGATTAAAGATTTAAAATTAATATTAATTTGTTAAAATTTAAAATTTTAAATTAATAATTATTAATTTTTTTATTATAATTATAATTAGGGTCGTATACAGTGCTGCCAGAACTTGGTTATCGAAAATGTCAAAATTTGTGGAAAAGTGGCAGAAAAATGTATACATAAAATTTCATGGCTTAAAACACAAATACTTTAGCCGACAACTCACGTGAACGGACAATTTTTAAGCTGCGGCTCTTAGAATCAAAAATTTTGAGTAAAATTACCTCCCAATAACGGGTTATGTCTTAATCAAGCGCGGACTTTTGAACTTTTGTATTATTTTTAAATTTTTTTATCAAATGCAGTTTTAATTCTATTCCCTCCAATAAGAGCACAACACCATGTGACTAACAAATTATTGTTGAAATATTTAACTGTTAGTAGTACGGCAAGGAGTTTCATTAAAATCCATGTTTTTTTTTCTTGATAATCTAAAAATAATATAGACTTAATATTTTTTTTTTTTTTTTTTATTAATTAATGATCATATAATTACAAATTATATACTATTACCCTAACCGAGCACTAGCTCCTATGGCCTTCGGCGCGTTGTAGCGAAAACAGACTAGTGGGAATCGAACCCACAACCCCCACACTGATAACCCAGCACGCTACCAACTAGCCTAAATATTTATCCGAATCGTACAAACACAAAATAAATCAGATGGAAATCCACCAACACTACAATTTTTTAACTTCTTTAACTACATTTTTATTACAATTACACTAAAAAAAGCTGTAACACAAAAATACTGGATGTAATAACTAAAAAATATTAACTTTACTACAAAAAGGTTATAACAACTAAAAAAAATCTGTTTTCCCGCCCAATTCAAACAAAATTAAAATTTTATTTTTTGGTAGGGGTAATAACCTAAAAACCTAAACATCTTAAATTTTCCTCCATAAATTTGTAACATGAATTACATATTAGTTGCACCAACCAATTTTTTAAAATGTTTCTTTAGTAATGCCTAACAAAATTTGTTTTACCAAGTAATGGTTGCATGCAAAGTTTGAAAAAATATAGAAGGAATAATTTTCGGCTGTAGTACAAAATTTTAAAAACGAATGAATTCACTTTAATGATTTCGATTACCATAGCGAATGAAAAATATATACAACCGAAAGACATTTGCCTGAATATGTTTAAATTGTCTGTATCTTCAAAAAACATATTCATCGATCAACAATCAAAAAAGGATTTAAAAAATTTAGAATTTCATGGAATATTTTTGAAAAAATGTTAAATTTATAGGTAGTTGCTCATATAAAATAAATTGTTAGATTTTAAATAACAAACTAGATTATAAGGACTTTCTCCTTTGATTCTGTTTACTTTTTTTATGCAGAACATTGTTTTCAGTACAGCAGATTCTGAGAACTATTTTCTATTAAAGAACAGTCGGTTCTCAAAATCGGAGTATATGAAAATAGGTTTTACATTTTATGGTTTTTCGGTACACTCAGGGAACTTTTGCTTTAAAAATATATAGTTGTTTTGTTCCAATACAGTTTCTTTATTTTTAATATAAATTTAAGTCATTTGTAGAACAAATTAATTTTGATGGTAACCTTGTAGTTCATTTAAAAAACAAACCACATCAAATGACTGTTATATGATTTTACATTAATTTTTTATTTAAAAAAAAATTAATAAATGTTTGTTTATTTTTTAATAATTTTTAAAATATATATTTGAATTTTATCCATTTATTTAGTTGGCATAGGTTATTACATATTATAGAAGTTTTAATCCATAATATGTGCTTAATAAAATCTAAAAAAACATTTAAACTCTAAAATTTGAGATTAGAAAACAGTATTCAAATATTCTTAACTTTTTTGCATTAATTTAAAATAAGTTAGAAAACCACAAGTTCTAGAGTGTTTTGGAATTAATAAAAATGAAAAAAGTGTCTGATGTGGATTATTTTAATAACTTTCTTTAAGTGATCTTGCAACACATCAGTTGATAGACAAAGAAATATTTTTCTGTTTTTCAACCGATTTAAGTTATTATTGCCTTATAAGAAAGATAATTAACTGCGAATCATGGCTTTGTGATCCTTTTAATTTATCCTCTGTTTGTATAAAGCGAAAGGAATAATTCTTACAGCGGAATTATTCTACTCGCTTTATAACAATAACTTTATAAATACATAAGTTTTATTTAAAATGACAAAAATATTTTGGAGAAATTTACAAAAAGTCTTATTTTTCTTTGTAATTAATTTTTCAATATCCGATTATCCCAATATTTAGGAATACTTAGTAAAGAAAAGAAAGAAAACCATACGTCAATCTTGCAACGTTGTGAAATAGAGACAGAGGAGATTAGAAAAATGAACAAAAATCTAAAAATAGAATATTTGTGTTTGTCACTTTTGAGTATAATATACAATAACAGAAAAGCTAATGGGAAAGAAACTGCAATTTAGCTGCATTTCATTCGAGTCCATACTTGCGTATGATCGCTAAGCGGTCATGGCTCGGTATTGTTACGTTTGTAATGTAAGAAGAAGCGCAGGGTTGATTCTTGCAGCAGGCAGGTTGCTAAAAAATTTATCATATAGACCCAATCTGTCAATTATAAGACACAAATAATAATACAATTTAAATGGAAAATCACTGATGACGCCTGTCCATAAAAAAGAGGCAGAAACTAGGCTAGTCTGATTTAAATATTAATAGTGTTTAGAATTTTTAGAGAAAACCACTTATTCTTCTTCTTAACCTCAACCTTTTTAAATTGAATTTGTCAAATGCATATTATTTAAGAAATAATTGCGGTTGAATATATGACGTTAAAATAACACTACACGAAAAAATAATTCACAGAATTTTATGCAGAACAAAGATTTATCTCAATGTTGAAGGTTGCCTTATAATATTTTATAAGCAAATTAAGCATATAAATAAAAAAAAAACTCATTTACTAAGATTTTTTCATTAAATATTCCACGTTTTGTACCAAAATCGAGCTATTTCTTTAGTATAAGTAATATTAATCATATAATAATATCACTCATACGACTTGCTAGTAGCATTTACTTGGGGTTGCCAGATTCAAATTTGCAAAATGCTTGACAGTCACCACAAAAAATCGTGACAATTAAAAACACTCATACGTTGGAAGTTGTAAAGGGTGAAAATTATTTTACAATTTTAAACTCGAATTGTGAAAATATTATAAAAGCTAAAATGAAAATTGAAATAATTTTCCAATCTTTGAACTTAAGACTTTAAAACACTTAACACTTTTATATTCGTTAAACGTTTTTCATGTTAATATTATACAAAGAATGAAAAAATTAAAAAAAAAAAATAGGCAATTTTCTACCAATAATATTTTCTAATTTGCAGGTATACTCTGACAGGAGCAACACTCCTAGGAATAAAAATTAACTCCATAAATCGGTTTTAGGAGGCCAAGATTTAATTAAAAATACCTGATGATAACTCGCTATTTTTTTATAATTGTTTGACACTTTATTACACCCAGAAAACAGACTCGGTGACAACCGTATTTGTAACCAATCGAATGGATTACTGCTTTTAGATTTTTTAATATTTTTACGAGCTGTTGCAAATCAGCTGTTCAAGGAATTCATGCAGCTAAAACAGAAAATAGGGGCATAAAACCTTAAATAGGGGAATAACAACTATAAAAACATTAAAAATACAGAAAAGAAAATGGAATTTGGCATCTATCTTCTTAATAGGAACAGAATCTCTTTTCTCTTTTCTTCGGTTCAGCAAAGTTTTAAAATATCAAAATGATTTTGCTTAAATAAAATATAAAAATGTATCCAAATTTTGTTTTTTTTAACAAACTAACAAAAAATACATAAAATATATTAAAACTATGCGCAAATATGCATTTAAAAGCAAAAAATATGCCTGAAAATTCAATATAAGCTTTTTTGCAACATACGCAACTACAAGTCGATGTCATTTTGTTCTAAATTTGATGAGAAAGTATAAGAGAAAGTATAAGAGTTCATAGATTTTCAAACAAGTGCACTGAAAGAAAACGTTTCACAATAATTTTTCAATTAAATGTTCATTTGCTTTTTACAAAACTTTGTTTGTTTTTTATAAGTAAAACAAAATATCACTGATTGATTATTTTCAAGAATCGGCCTAACTTAGGATGCGTATAGTTGCTTAGCGACGTATGGATCTTCAAATTCCTTACCCCATCTTTTTACAAAACCAAGAACGCCTTTTGCCTTGTTAATTGTTTGACTTATATGTGCATTGAAATTTAACGATTTATCCAATGATACTCCAAGATCAAGGAATGTGTATAATTGTTCTAGTTCATATCCGTTAATAATATATTTTCTTATAATCGGAACAGTTCTACTATAAATTATATGTTTGCATTTTTTTAAATTCAGCTCCATGTTGTTTAAATTGCACCTGTGAAAGAAATTATTTAAGGAAAACTTTGAAAAAACAAAAAAAATAATTTTTTTAGAGTGATTGGCTTTAAGAATACTTTGACGAAAATAATTTTTTCTTGATTATTGATGAGCATTAAAAATTCTTGTAAATTAAGCGAAATCAAGACCGTCAACCCTATATTTACGATTCTCTATTTTCGAAAATTAACTATTTTCGAAAATTAAAAAATAAAAAATAAAATAATTATTAACTAAAAAAAACACTACAGCTAATTTTGTACAAGAATAAACAAGATTATGTTAACCTGTTGATGACCAATAGCTGATTTGAGCCCCCAATTATACTTTTTGCTAGTTTAGAAAAGCTTGCTGGATGAGTTTAATAAAACTTGTTGTGAGCGACTCTAAGATACCCAGAAAAACGTCGGTGATAGGTTGTTATTACGGAACATGTTACCTGGTTATAAGATAAACTCCTTACCTTTGCATTACCTAGCAACTTTTGGTATTACTGACTGACCCCTAATTATACCAAAGTCACATGTTTAAATGTTTCTATGGTATAATTAGTCCGTTTATACATAAAATTGAATACAATTGTTTTTTATAACTTATTTACCTGTAAGTGAGGAGTAACATATTACCGAGGTAAGTAGTTATCTCGATGGACATGCCCTTGTTAAAATAATTTGTAATTGAAAGTAACATCCCAGGAAAAAATTACACATTCCAAAAAGAAGGTGATGCCCACACTTGCTTACATATCTCATTGCCAAATTTAGTAACTGCAATACCAAACACATTCCAACGTTCCATCAAAAAAGCAAGTAGTATTGTAATCAAATCAATTGTAATCAATTCTTTAAATTTAAACCTGAAAGCATGAACTCAATAACAAAATAATTCTATCTTTTTTTTTTTTTATCTTAAAAAAGAGAAGCAACACTCAGGAAATTCTTCCTATTAATTAATGTGTTGCTTTCTTTGGAAAGGGGATAGTAAAGAGATGAAAGGTGGTGAAAGATGAAGGGCTTCAAACATGGCAACACTGATGTAGAGTTGGCGAATTTATTGAAGCTTTTTGTTTCATAGCCCTGATTCATTATTTTACTTCGGTGGGGTTAAGTTCTATGGGAACACCGAAGGTGTTAGAAAACTCATACATATTATTTTTCTAAATTGATGTTGTCGTCACCGGGAATCGAACCCGCGACCATCTGTGCAACAGTCCAACGCGCTAACCATTACACCACAACGCCCACCAAAACTCAAAATCTGGAAGCTCGATTTTCAGCGTAGACGTATGGTCAAGTGGACTTTTTTGCTCGCTCAGTACAATCCCAAGAATCAGAAACGCGAAGCGCCCATTAAGATTTTTTTCCTTCCATACAAATCGCCCCACCCTAATGGCCATATCTTATTATATGTCTCTTATGTGGCAACATATATAACACTATATTATTATATATTGACCTTTATAAAATTAGATATGAAGCATATATACTATGCATAATAAGATATGATAGATATATTGTCGTATATAATAATACATTATCATATATGGTTGCATATAAGCTATATAATATAAGATATAATAATATATACTGACTTATAAAAAATTGTTTGTGTGTAATATAATATATATATGGTGACATATGGATAATGCAATTCAAGATATAATTATAATTTACTATAATTGTATATTACTGCATACCAAAATTTTGAGATTTACTTGGATAAGATTAAATATCGATCTATATAAAATAGGATATTAAATTATATTTGCGATATAATATTTTTTTTGATCGGGATAGTAAAAAGACTGCAAATTTTGTCAGTATGTAAACAAAAAAATTAAAAAAAAAATTTTTATTTTCAATTTATAACGAGCTTTCAACCTCCGTATATTTACAAAAATAAAGCAAATCAAACATATTAGCTAGGTTGATACTAGTATTTCGATCTGGCTAAAGATCTCATCAGAACCCGAAGTTTTAGAAAAGTTAGAGCCTCCATAATAGCAGAACTTTAACAAAAAAAACCTATTAATAATCAATTTTGCTCCATTATTGTCTTCTTAGTAATCAAACACGTGGTTAGGTCTTTTCCTAACAAGCCTAATGACGTTACTAAACTTTGAAGACCAAAAATGTTCTATTTATATAAAAAAAATTTAGTTTGTACTCTGGCTCAAGTAATATTTTTTACAGTTATATTAGTTTTTTGTTTTTATATACATCGAGATTATTTTTAAGTTATTTTCAATTTATAACGAGCTTTCAACCTCCGTATATTTACAAAAATAAAGCAAATCAAACATATTAGCTTTATTTGTTCTTAGTCTCTTATAGGAGAGCAAATACTGTTAGTGTGACTTTGTTGCGAAATCCTTTTTTACTGGACAGTGGTCTTGGAAATCGACATATACAAGTTTCATTTAAATTTGCAGGTTGTATAGTTTCCTGGTAAATAAAAACAAAAAATGTTTAACCCTTTCGTTAGTAACAGTGCATTCACATTTTACCTTTAATACTACATTTCTCCGATCGGGAAAGCATTAAGGTGCCAAAAACAGCATAATATTTATTTTCAGTCGTAAAAATTTTGTCAGAAAATTTCCAGCGATTTAAATTTGTTCGTCAAAGGGTTAATAACGAGAAAACTAATTTTAATTAAAATGTGTATTTTTAAAAAAGGTGAGATATTCTATCTTTTGTTAAGAATTGGTTCAATCCAAATAAATGGTTCTTTTTAAAATGTATACCCAATTTTTCAGAAAAAACACCAATTTTATCAAAAAAAAAACGCTTTATGGTAAAAATTATTTACCGCAGTAACGTAAATACATGAAACAAAGCTAGTATTTTGTCAATTACGGGTATTTTCAATCAATTTTTTGTTTAATTTTTTTTTAATGTTAGGTTTTCTTTGATCTTCTTTTATTTAATTCTTCTTATTGTAAACGAGCTTAAGATCATTTATTTATTAATTATAATTATTTATATTAATTATGGGTGACTTCTTCAGAAAACAATTATTACAATTTGATTGAAAAACTTGTTTTAATAATTAAAATCTTGTTATTAAAACAAGTTTTTCAATCAAATTCTAATAATTGTTCCTTGAAGAAGTCACCCAATGTGGAGACGAAATATTGGAAATAAAAAATTATAATTAAATGATTTTAAGCTCGTTTAAAATAAGAAGAATTTTTGTTTTATACATATATAAATTTAATTGCATTTTAAAGTTTTGCACCTCAAAATAATATCCATCTCTTATATTGAAAACATTTTAAAAACTCAACTCTTGCACTTTGGAATCAAGGTATTGCCTTACCTTTAGTACTTGAAAAGTATTTGGAAAAACTTTAAACGAAAATACCCATATCTCGTACATACGTATATGTATATTGTATGATAAGTTGGTAACTATATATCGTTTTTAATATTTAGTGTATACAACTGCACACATGCATACATATGTTTGTACATATGTAAGTTTGTATTATGTTTTTGTTAAACAATATTATATACATTGTTATTTGCTCAAAATTCAACAATATTAACTGGTCGTGACAGCCTGAATACCACATGAATTGCTGCCTTTTAATTTCGTGTCGTTGCATACACATAAACATACTTAAACTCCAATTGCAACAGAGCAACAGAAAGATAGAAACAGCTATGGCAACAACAGCATCATCGATGGTACAACACAGCAAATTGCAGTGACAACGTTTTGTTGGTTGAATGTGTTGGTCACTTGGCGGGGTAAAACTAAAAGGGGTAAAACTAAGAGGTCAAGCAAGGTAAAAATATTTATGTTTGCCTAGTAGATATATGAACAAGTAAATGTGTGTGTATGTTGTGAAAGTATGTGTGTGAATGTGTGTATGGATGCCCGATGAGATGACCATGATATGGTTGATGTTATATGATACTACGTGATTAACGTAGTAAAAATGATTTTTCTATTTAAAACAATAACATCGCAAGAACATGATTAAAAATATAAATTATTTTAAACATTTCACCAGCTCTTTCTTTTCCTGCTGCTGCTGTTGTGATTGTTGTTGAATGTTGAATATTACCAATACTATAAAAACAAAATGATACCAACGTCGTTAGAAACATACATAGTAGGACAATAGAGTAACTATTCACAGAGATGGAATAACTCTCACGTGCCTCTCGAAAAAAGGCAAGCTCTTTCCAACCGAGTAAGCAACATTTATTCTTTAAAATAATTTGAGTTGCATCATTTTGCTGAAAGCTTTTTCTTGAGAGGTTGCCATATTTTTGAATAATAAACAAGTTACGCTTACCAGTTTCGATAAAAGTAACGACGTATTTTATTTCTTATAACATAAATCCAATAACATACCAAATTACAATTAAATAAATATGGCAAATGCTTTTCAGCATGTTTTTTGTTTTGGAAAAAAATGATTTTCAGTATATTTTTTTTTTTGACAAAAAATTGTGGTTTAATAGAATTTTTAAAAAATATTTCTAAGACTTGTTGGTGCTATTAAACGTTTACAAGTTAAAAAATTTAACACGAAAATGTGGTAAAAACCGCAGCATTTACGATATAGGAGATTTTATTATTTTTGCTGGGTGATTTAGGATATTTCGAAAGATATTATCTGGCAACACTGCATTAAACCCGATTTTAACACCTTCAAACACAGTGTTTTACCTTCAAACCTAACTTTTGTCAACACAACCTAAATTTTTCTTTAAAAAACGGGGTTTTACTCATTAGTTGGTAATTGAGTTGGACAGAACTGGTGAAGAAAAATAAAGAGCACTGGTTGAGTACCTAAGAGTAGTATAGAAGGCCTGTGGTAGAACAAATTTGTAGAGACTCTAGCATAGAAATACATAGATGGACATTAAGCAGACAATAACACATGTATAACATCAATGTTGTTTAACTACTCGTATTACCACACACACATGTGTATCATATGCATACACACATTTATATTATTACCTACACATACGCATGCATTTCTATTAAATATGTATCGTTAACTAAAACGCAAAAAGGAACATTAAAAACATTATGCTTAAAGGGAATGTCTCCTAATGTGACCCTGCACCTAGTATTTAGCTATATAAAAACAACTAACAAGGGAACTACATAGTGGTAAATCCAAAGATTTTAATAAAGCTTGGATATGGGCATTTCTACAGAAAGGTCAACCGTGACCGAAAAAATAAAACTGGAAAAATTATTTATTTTGGTTTCTATTACACTGCACAGCTCGAAAAATAAAACAGGAGTACCGAACATTGATTTTAGTGGTATAAAAGTGGTTAGTAGAAAAGTTTGCAAAACGTCTTGTAAATCAAGTATACTATTTTTCAGCTAATTTTTTGCTGAAAATTGTGTTTCAGTAATACTTATTCAGCACTTAACTGTTTTGAATTAATGTGTTACTAATATTTTACTAATGTTTTACTAATTTATTTTGTTAAAAAAATTGTGCTGGTAAGCACATTAAAAGTTGTGGACGACAACCAGATTGAAATAGAAGCGAGGAAAGCGAGGAAAATGATACTAAAAAGTACAACTCATGTAAGACATAAAAATTTCAACCATGGACGATTAATAAAACAAAAGGAAGCCAACAATGTGTATTTTGTGCTGTCACCGGCTTCTCAAAATAATTGTCTATTAATTAAATTAAAAACAAAATAAAGTATTTAAATTTAATAAAGATTAAATGTTTATTTGTAAACTAAATGATTATAGTGACTATTAATATAGTGTGGTCAAATTGCAAACAAATATACGTTCAGATACACAGAATAAAGCAAATAACTAGAACGCACATCTTACGTAATATTGTATGTGTCATTTTTCTTATTGCAAAAAGAGGGTTGTATATTTCATATTTTATTATTTCCTTTTGTTTAGTTTCTAGAAAGATGCAATGTGGGATTATGAACATTTTTATATTTTGCAACGCATTGTAAATTAGTTTAAACAGATTAACAACAAAATTTTTAAGATTTTCATCAAATAAATTAACTAAAGTATAATTTTTCTAAATTTTTTTTGAGTTTTTGCAGACTACTAGTATTTAGCAATAATTTTATTAACCATTCAGCAATAATTTTATTAACTTGCAGCAAGGATTTTTTAATTTTTGCTAACTTTTTTTTTGAGAGTAGTTTTTTCACTAATGGGCCAGATTTTTAGCAAAATTTGCATTACTTAAAATTTAAAAAAATAAATATTTTACCTTAGTTTTTCATGGTAAATATAATAAAATACATTCGTTTATGCAGTTTGGTTAATAATTGTGCAGCACAAGTAAGTTTTTTTTTTAATATACGAAACTGGTGAAACCGAAATTGTGGTGTACCGAAAAGTGTTAATTTGTGTGAAGTGACCATTCACATGACTATAGTAACGGTTACAAAACATTGACAAGTTGGTATCAGGTATATCTATCATGTAACTGGAGAAAAATTAACATAACAGCATAGTGTACTGAAGCCACTAGGGCAGTTGCAGTTGAAGTTGTTACTTGTTCAATCCCGTTAGCAATAGATAAAAACATGGTAATTAGTGCCAAAGGATTTAGTCCCTTGACTGCTAACAGCGGACATAACACTGAAATAAACTTATTTTAAAATTGAATTTTTGTGTGCGTTTTTGTAAACAGGTGCTATGACACACTGTTTTGGTGGAATTTAGTGACTGGTTCCGGACGGGCAATTTTGCAGCTCGTATATAATATGACATAAAAAAAGTAACAGGTTATTTGCTAATTACTTTTCGCATACCCGGCGACATGTACTCCTTAGACCAGTGCAGTGGTAAATCACAAAACTATTCCATTCAAACTACATACGTCTGTAACAGCAGACATTGCGCTTAATATGTGACTAGTTTTCCATCAAAAATTGGTCTCCAGTTCTCCGATATGTACACCTAAAATTATCCTACTTTAACACTGCCTACTTCTAGCTTGTCCCGTAGCTTATTCATTTCAGTCGGTACGGTGGTAGGTAACCTTCGTGAAGTTATTCGCCACGTCACAAGGTGCTCCAATGGTATCAATTGCCACCTCCTATGACAATCCCATGTTAAAAGTACCGGTCACTTTCATATAACAGAACCAAATCTAGGACAGGTTCATACACACAAAGTTCTAGTCACGTGACCATACCAGTGACTGGTCTATTTCCCGCAGGGTAGCTTTAAAAAGGCAAAATATGTTGTAGTCATTCATCGTAATGAGAGTGATTGTTAGAATAATTTTCGGAAATATAAAAGTGTTCGGCTAAATTTTGGTACACACAATTTTTTAAGTTCTTTACATATTATACTAAAAAAGTAACTCATATCGCTCATTTACTGCAAGAACGTCACAACTCAAAAAACATGATTTTTGAGTTAATGCCGCAGAATTATTCGTCATATCACGTATCATATTGTGTAAAAAAGTCGTATTGATATCTTGTGTGCTTACTTCTTGATAGAAAATTATGTCGTTATTTTTTTCTTTAAGGTGTGAAAACTTTAAACTCATATTCAACGCAATCAAATTTTTTGAGTTATTACGTTATTGCAGTAAATGTCGCCATTTTTCACTATGCTGCCATATACATTTTAGGCACATTTCGCGTTTTTCCTATGAACCGCAATTTATTTTTTACACGAATTAATTGGTCAAATTTGTCTTTATGCTTATGCACAAAAATACTTTGATCGATTGCGAAATGCATGATAATACCATAAAAGACTAAAATATTTGAGTTTAAAAAATCTGCGTTAAAACATGCAAAACTGCAATGCCAATTTTGCGAAAAATCTGTCCCATAAGTGAAAAAACTGTGTACGCAAGTAAAATAAGCAAAATATTCAGGATCAATTTAGGTACACTTGTTTTAGATTTTATAAAAAAAATACTTAAATTTTATTAAATTAAAAAGTCTAAAGCATATCTTTGGTGACATGATGATAAAATGGACTGAAAGTTGCTTTTATGTTTTTGGGAAATTTTCTTCATTTTCAGTAACGTTTTGTCTTAACTTTTTAATTCTTTAAGAGCCATAATGAAAGTATATCGTATCTTAAAATATTTCTTACAACATCATTTAACTTCAAGAAAGAAAAAAGTGAGCTTTCAAACGATTTTTCACAATTTTTAAGTTTTGCGTAACTATATCATTTAGAAATATATACCTATTTACCTAAATCCAAACATTTAGCCCGCTCTTCTAAAATGGAAAAATTGCGAAAGTTATTGCAAATAATATCAGTTTCAAGGGATTCAAAACTTTGACAAATATGAAATTTTTTTTTTATATATTTTCTGAAAATATTTTTATTAAGACTATCGTATTAAGATGATCAAATTAATAATCATTTCTAAGGTAAAGGTTAGTACAAAAATGCAATTTCCTTTTGTTAAGGGTTGCCGAAAAATATGGCAACTCTAGCAAAAAATCTGGCAACCCTACAAAATCTATACCGCCAGCAATCTATGCCGCACTATGCCCAAATAATAAATGCTTTACAGAAAATGCACATAACTTTTTAACACATGAGCCGAGTTTGATTGTTTTCGATATAAGGCATTAGGGAAAATTTAGAAATTGTTTTTCCAAATATATTAGACCAATTGTAAAACATTTAGGTGCATTTTCAATACATTCTAGATGTCCATACGAAGCTGGTCAGCCCCTGTATTTTTTGTAGCATTTCACCACAGCGAACTATGTATTTTCCTTGTAAGTGGAATATTCCAAATACATTTTTCGGCTACAGATCATTTTCTTATAGCAACTAATTTAAAAATGTTGTAAAACAATTTTTAAAACAACTTAAAAGGTTCACATTAGGGAACATGTAGTGGACATAAATTAAAAAAAACTCTCTAAAAGCTTATCAAAATTGTTAGGAAATGAAGTAAAATGGACAAAAAATTTTATTTAAATTAATAGGGTCATAATTTAAATCACAACGCATGACTTTACCTAAATTTTTCATATTTTGTATTTTGTAAAACTCGGTGATGAAGGTATTAACTGACTTAAGTAGTTTTCAAACAAAATTGTCTGAAATATGGAATTTTCTAAATCACCTGATCGTTATTTAAATCACTTGAGCTGTCAAAACTATCACCGGTTTTTTTTTTGAATTGTCAAATGAGAAAAAAAAATGCATTAAACCACAAAATCCTTTAATTAAAACACTACAACACTTTAGACAACTCCCGTACATTTTTAATTTTTGAAAAACATTAGAAAATGTGTTATTCTCTTTTTATTGAACACAATATTAGATGGCTCTTAATATGTCCATATTCCTTTAAGCCAACGATACGGATGTACTCGTAGTTGCAGTGTATGTGTATGTGTCAATAAAACAATTTAGTAGGATTTTGATTGTCATATATTGTATGGATACTTTTGTTGCAATTTTTTGTTTTTTGTTCTCTTTCTGTTGCTGATACAAAAATAGCAATGCAATGTTTATACATGTGTATGATTATGTGTTTTTATGCATAACTGTGTTTATGTGTGTGTGTGTTATTATTGCATTTTGTTTTTTGTTTAAGTTTTGATTTTAGACAAATATTAATTTTGCCAAAAATTCAAATTACACATACATACGAATTTTCACAAATTGCAGCAATTAGGAGTGCCCGAGAAATAAATGTAACATACTTTTAGGCTTATAACTTTAAATACTTGTCATTTTTATTACTCTTGACATTTATATAACGCTTGCCATTTCTATCAAAAACTGTGTGCCTAATTTTATGTCCATCGCATGATTAGGTTTTTTAATACACCCTAAAAAATGCTTGTAAACTTCTGTAAAGTATGTAAAACTTTATGTAAAACTTTATGTAACATTAAACAAAATGTCTTAATTTAGACATTAAATGTGTACAATCATTGTATGCACATTTTTGTATGCAAAAATACACATAAAGTGTAATAAAACGAAAGTGGGCGTTGTGGTGTAATGGTTAGCGCGTTGGACTGTTACACAGATGGTCCCGGGTTCGATTCCCGGTGACGGCAGCATCAATTTCGAAATAAAATATGTATGAGTTTTCTATCCCTCATATGTATCGCACCTCCCACCTTCGGTGTTCCCATAGCATTTAACCCCACCGAAGTAAAATAATGAATCAGGGCTATGAACCAAAAAGCTTTAATAAGTTCGCCAACTCTCCATCAGGTGGCGAGCAACAACTGTTCTATGACTTATCTCGCGCAATTACAGTGTTGCCATATCTGAAGCCCTTCATCTCTAACCACCTTTCATCTCTTTACTATCCCCTTTCCAAAGAAAGCAACACATTAATAAATAGGAAGAATTTCCTGAGTGTTGCTTCTCTTTAAAAAAAAAAAAAAAAAAAAAAAAATTTAAAAGAACATTACAAAGTCGTAATTTCAATTGAAACAGTGCAACGGTGAAAAGTGTCAGTGGAATACCAAAAGGCGGTAATTTTTTTTAACATTTATAATTTTTTTTTCCGGAAGTTGCATTTTCTGAACCAATATAATCCAATCTTTAGCCTAAAAATGCATTTATTAGTAGAGGTCGGGGCAGATATATTGGCAGCGAAAGTGGCTATAGCCGAACCAATAAATTAGCTGTATCTAGACAACATTACTAGCAAGAAGTAACTGCTGCGGAAGATTTTTGAATACTTGGGACGTAAATTTTAATTCCAACAATTCCATGAATCCAAAAATAGAAGCTTTTGATCGCTTAAATATGTAATTGGTAGATTTGACACAGATGGTAACAGTGATTCACACATCAACAAATTAATATAACAGCTAAAGTTGGAAAAATTGCAATTTGCTTCAATTCTCAAGATTTTTTTAGTTTTACATTTTTTATTTTGCGTTTTTTCATTCCAGCGGTTTTAAGGCTTTATAGATATTTTTATTTTATCGATTTCTTCTAATTTAAAGAAATTTTTGTATTAAAATATATATGTCTATATTAAAAAGAAATTTGTGGTTTTGCAAACATTGCATTTAATATACGTATTTTTTGAAATTTTCGCGCACTTTTAGGCATTTCATGTGCAAATTTACACTTAAAAGAAACTTTTTAAGCACGAGTTTAGTAAAGTAAATTGAAGATGTTCATTTTATTTTTACACACTTTCAATGTAAATTTACACATTATGTGTCTGCACAAACTTAAACCTCATATGTGTATTTTTTTTCGTTTACACACATATAGTAAAATTACCCAACTTTTAGTAGGAGTACAGTTTCCTACTATAAGTTAGGAAAATTTCTATAGAAATTACTTAAAGTGTAATCGAGAAAATGTAAATGAAATTTTAATTAAAATATTCAATGAATTTCAGTGTCTTCGGTACAAAGCAACTACTAGGCAAGCTGGTGTTTCCCGGCCAACGATTTCTTGGCACACCTGACATTCAAAAGAAGATCTCAAAAAGAAAAAGAATTTCTCAAAATGTAAAAGATTTTTATTCAAAACATCCTAAAAATCTGAAAGTTTTGGTAATTAAAACGGTGTCTTAAATGTTTATTAAGAGAAAAAATTAAAACTTAAAAATTTAAGCTGTAAGCCTAAAAATATGTTATATTTATTTCTCATGCACTCCTTAGCCCAGAGTTGAAACAATCAAATACAATCAATTTTAATTTTCACACACACACACAAAAGGGCTTTAAATTAAATTCCATTTATATCCTGTTAATTGCAACAAAATATTATTTATAAAAACTTGATATAAATTTGCTGCATAAAAAGTTTTTGACTTTATTTTAATACTTTTAAATGCTTGGTCATCATTTTTAATCGTGCTTATTTTTTTTTTTTCTTTCCTTTTTTCCCCCCTTAAAATACAAACAAATACAATAAATAAAGGACTTTGAATTGAAGCATAAGAATTTCTGTTTCAATTTTATTTTTCGTTATTTATAATATTATTTTTTCAACATTGCATTTTTGTAACAAAACATACGCATACTATAAAAATTGATATAACAGTTTAAAATTTTTTTTTTCTTTTCGATTGTAAAAATTTTCCATTTGATTAAACGCAAACATCAAAAGGCGCGTAGGAGGGTGTCCCAAACAGTTCAAATTCATACAACAACAAAAGAGAAGAGTGAAAAAAATATGGAAAAAAATTAACTATGGGTCAATTGATTTTTTCTCAGCATGGGGGCTACATTTATACACCCAGAAAACAGTCTCAGTTGTGGCCACCGAATTTGTTGCCAATCGAATTCTTGCGGTTACGACAACTATCGTAATGTTAAATTATAGTTTAAGTTGTGATATTCCGTTGTCTAACCCAATATTACATTACAAATAAATAGTATTACGTTCCACAAAATTTTATTGAAATTAAAAAAACTATTTTATTTTTCTGGTATTGACCAGTGGCCTTCAGATTAATAGTACTCTTTCCTACTGATTGCACCACAATCACTTTTCATTTTCACTACATTATTTGCTATTTAAACATTTGAAGATTTTATTTTATGTGTGAGATTTTATTTGTTCGGTTTTAGATCATGACAAATTTTTCTCTAAATTAACAGAAAAATTATAATTTTTTTTTTTTATATGATAATTTACTTTGACTATTAGAAAAAAAAAACACAGAAAAAGTTATTAGACACTAGCATGAATGGAATGCATTTTCTGACCCACTACGGTCTTCATCAACATTCTTCGTGCCATTTTAGTGTTAATCGTAAATATCATCTATTTAACTCACACGTTGAAGAAATTGGGTAACTTTAAATCCCACATTACTCTGTGTGTTGAGTTAGAATGAAATTTACCACGAACGATTTCTATTTATAGTGTGTTTGTTTTTTCTCTAGTCATTATCATAGTTGCCAGTTTAACTTTCAGTTAAAACTTTAAATGGCAGTTCTTTTCTCTAATGTCATCATATACTATCCTTCTACATTAGCAAAGCATATCAACAAACATTAAAGATTTTTTTTCCTTAATACATATGACGAGCATATACATTAAACGATTTTTTGCACTGTACCTGGTGAGTGTTTTAATAGTGAATTTTATCGTTGATCTATAAATTTATGTGTGAGATTTTATTTGTTCGGTTTTAGATCATGACAAATTTTTCTCTAAATTAACAGAAAAATTATAATTTTTTTTTTTTTTATATGATAATTTACTTTGACTATTAGAAAAAAAACACAGAAAAAGTTATTAGACACTAGCATGAATGGAATGCATTTTCTGACCCACTACGGTCTTCATCAACATTCTTCGTGCCATTTTAGTGTTAATCGTAAATATCATCTATTTAACTCACACGTTGAAGAAATTGGGTAACTTTAAATCCCACATTACTCTGTGTGTTGAGTTAGAATGAAATTTACCACGAACGATTTCTATTTATAGTGTGTTTGTTTTTTCTCTAGTCATTATCATAGTTGCCAGTTTAACTTTCAGTTAAAACTTTAAATGGCAGTTCTTTTCTCTAATGTCATCATATACTATCCTTCTACATTAGCAAAGCATATCAACAAACATTAAAGATTTTTTTTCCTTAATACATATGACGAGCATATACATTAAACGATTTTTTGCACTGTACCTGGTGAGTGGTTTAATAGTGAATTTTATCGTTGATCTATAAATTTATGTGTGAGATTTTATTTGTTCGGTTTTAGATCATGACAAATTTTTCTCTAAATTAACAGAAAAATTATAATTTTTTTTTATATGATAATTTACTTTGACTATTAGAAAAAAACACAGAAAAAGTTATTAGACACTAGCATGAATGGAATGCATTTTCTGACCCACTACGGTCTTCATCAACATTCTTCGTGCCATTTTAGTGTTAATCGTAAATATCATCTATTTAACTCACACGTTGAAGAAATTGGGTAACTTTAAATCCCACATTACTCTGTGTGTTGAGTTAGAATGAAATTTACCACGAACGATTTCTATTTATAGTGTGTTTGTTTTTTCTCTAGTCATTATCATAGTTGCCAGTTTAACTTTCAGTTAAAACTTTAAATGGCAGTTCTTTTCTCTAATGTCATCATATACTATCCTTCTACATTAGCAAAGCATATCAACAAACATTAAAGATTTTTTTTCCTTAATACATATGACGAGCATATACATTAAACGATTTTTTGCACTGTACCTGGTGAGTGGTTTAATAGTGAATTTTATCGTTGATCTATAAATTTATGTGTGAGATTTTATTTGTTCGGTTTTAGATCATGACAAATTTTTCTCTAAATTAACAGAAAAATTATAATTTTTTTTTTTTTTTTTTTTTATATGATAATTTACTTTGACTATTAGAAAAAACACAGAAAAAGTTATTAGACACTAGCATGAATGGAATGCATTTTCTGACCCACTACGGTCTTCATCAACATTCTTCGTGCCATTTTAGTGTTAATCGTAAATATCATCTATTTAACTCACACGTTGAAGAAATTGGGTAACTTTAAATCCCACATTACTCTGTGGGATTTAAAGTTACCCGAACAAATAAAATCTCACACATAAATTTATAGATCAACGATAAAATTCACTATTAAACCACTCACCAGGTACAGTGCAAAAAATCGTTTAATGTATATGCTATTCATATGTATTAAGGAAAAAAAAATCTTTAATGTTTGTTGATATGCTTTGCTAATGTAGAAGGATAGTATATGATGACATTAGAGAAAAGAACTGCCATTTAAAGTTTTAACTGAAAGTTAAACTGGCAACTATGATAATGACTAGAGAAAAAACAAACACACTATAAATAGAAATCGTTCGTGGTAAATTTCATTCTAACTCAACACACAGAGTAATGTGGGATTTAAAGTTACCCAATTTCTTCAACGTGTGAGTTAAATAGATGATATTTACGATTAACACTAAAATGGCACGAAGAATGTTGATGAAGACCGTAGTGGGTCAGAAAATGCATTCCATTCATGCTAGTGTCTAATAACTTTTTCTGTGTTTTTTTTTTCTAATAGTCAAAGTAAATTATCATATAAAAAAAAAAAATTATAATTTTTCTGTTAATTTAGAGAAAAATTTGTCATGATCTAAAACCGAACAAATAAAATCTCACACATAAATTTATAGATCAACGATAAAATTCACTATTAAACCACTCACCAGGTACAGTGCAAAAAATCGTTTAATGTATATGCTCGTCATATGTATTAAGGAAAAAAAATCTTTAATGTTTGTTGATATGCTTTGCTAATGTAGAAGGATAGTATATGATGACATTAGAGAAAAGAACTGCCATTTAAAGTTTTAACTGAAAGTTAAACTGGCAACTATGATAATGACTAGAGAAAAAACAAACACACTATAAATAGAAATCGTTCGTGGTAAATTTCATTCTAACTCAACACACAGAGTAATGTGGGATTTAAAGTTACCCAATTTCTTCAACGTGTGAGTTAAATAGATGATATTTACGATTAACACTAAAATGGCACGAAGAATGTTGATGAAGACCGTAGTGGGTCAGAAAATGCATTCCATTCATGCTAGTGTCTAATAACTTTTTCTGTGTTTTTTTCTAATAGTCAAAGTAAATTATCATATAAAAAAAAAAAAAATTATAATTTTTCTGTTAATTTAGAGAAAAATTTGTCATGATCTAAAACCGAACAAATAAAATCTCACACATAAATTTATAGATCAACGATAAAATTCACTATTGATTTTATTTTAATTTAAAAAAAAAACTTTTTGTGATTGCTTTTCCGAGATTCGAACTCGGAAGTTCGGAGTACAAGGCAAACTCCCACTTCCCAATATACCACAAACACGTATAAATGTTGAGTGCTAAATTTGAATTTAAATATTTTGTTAGAAAAACAAACATTGTCTCAAATTCGTTTACCAATACCTATCATTAGTTGCTTCTATAAACAATGCAGTCCACTTATAGTAATTAAATGTGCTAAAGTCCCAAAACTTATTTAACAAATTGTGAAAAGCAATCTGATGTAGGCGTGTCCCTATCCGGATTTCATTCCTGCCTAAGGAAATCTTCAGGGGACTTTGTTATTAGAATTTCTAGAGATATTTGTTATGTAAAATCACAAACTCAATGAGAATTTCTTGTCCTCGTCTAGGAGCGAGATTCAAAATTTAAAATATCAAAGAAAAAACAAAAACAACAACAAAAAATTGTCACAATTGGCTTTGCCATCTTCAGATTTTGTGGCATATTTGATTACGAATATCGTATTTGCAGTAAGCACTTTTGACTAATGAAAATTTTTTAAAAAATTTTATAGATGGTACCAATTCTCTTGTATTATCACAAAATAAATTATTGCTTCTACCGTGCACAATTACTAACTGAATTTTATTTGAAAAGTTGATTCGAAATACCAATAATTGGATAAATGGATTATTTTTTAGTTCCTTTTCCCTATTTTTAATTTCCAGTACAATATGTTTGCTTTATTAGTCGATTATTGGCAGTTCCAAATAAAATAATGTCCTATCAAATAAATTTTAATTCAAACCAGTCCTTTTTCTGGGTCTATGTATGTATATTCAGTGATCCATTCATTATCCCTCCAAACAATTTCTTTCTTCTAGTTAGTGCGTTGACTACTATCAGCGAAATGCACAGAAGGAGAGTAGGAGGAGGGTTGGTTTGGGTAATTAAAAGTTTATGCTTCGTGAATATTATCGTAGTAAACGCGTTTGACTATTTGATTTTTTTTTGTGTGTAGTCCATTCATCATATAAAAATATATACAAACATATACATTGCACGGTGCTCCTGAGACGATTTAAATAAAATTTGCGTAGTACTCCAATCTCAAAACGGATTCTGTTTCTAAATGGTCTAAAAACTATTTTCCAACGAAAGCGAAAAAATTCAGGTGTCTCTTTTTTCGCGCCCAATTAAAAGTTTTACTTTGTCTTTAATTTAGGGTCACCTCACCGATAATGGTAGAAATTTTAGAAACGATTCATATACGATAGGTGACTCGAGAATTTAATTTTTGGTCAAACACAACAAATTTAAAAAAAAAGTACAGAAGTCATAAATTAATGAATATTGTTTTTTTTTACTACTTTACAAAACCCGCTATCCAACAATTTTTTTTTACACATACATTTTTTTCAAATGTAAAATCCTCTATGTTCTCCAAAATTGCCAATAATGCAAATTTTTAAATATAAATTATAGGTTAGATTCAGTAGTAACAAATACGGTTGTCCAAACAGAATTTCATCCAACCGAATCGAATATTTTACTAACGTTTTATTTTGCTAAAAAAAAAATGCTGATAAGCCCATTAATAGTTTGGACGACAACCGGATTGAAAGATATACGTAGATGTCGCGGCACATCAATATGTAGTAGAGAAGAGGAAAGTGACACTAAAAACTGCAACTCTTGTAAGACATTTTAAAAAATCAACCATCGAAGATATTTGTATCTGTTTTTTATACATACAAAATTGTGGATTAAACAAGTTAAATTTTGTGTTGTCGCCGGCTTGTGAAAGCAATAAGTAACAAAATATTTAAATTTAATAAAGATTAAATGTGTATTTGTAAACTCGATGTGTATAAATGTGTGGACAAATTGCAAACAGATATACGTTCAGGTAGACTGACTAAAGCGAAAGACAAGAACACACATCCTAGGTTGTTTTTTATGTTTCCTTTTTCTAATGGCAACCATGGGTTGTATATGTCATATTTTGTTATTTTTTCGTTTCGCTTCTAGAATTACCCACGGCATTTGCTTTCCTTCAAAATATTTTTTTTATAATAAACATTGTTCAAATTAATTGGAAATAGAAGAAATGTGTCTCTTAAGTTTATGATTTAACTATAAAATCCATTAAATTGTATTAGCTTTTTAACAAGAAGTGGTGGTTTTTATACAAAATGGTTTAGCCATTTCTTAACTATATTTTAGCCATTTTTAGCCTTTTTTACAAAAATTTAGCCGTTTTTGAAAACCAAGTTCAGGCAACACTGCATGAGGCCAACAATAAAAATACTATCTTTTTTGGAGAAAAAATTAAATTTAAAAATTTATTATGATTCTTTCTCCTTTTTGCACTGTTTTTATTTAAATTTCACAGCGGAGATATCACAGAAATTATTGGGAAGCCGTAGAAAATCCCTTTCTTTCTGCTATTGACCAAAAATTTTTTAAATAGGCAACATTATTAAAAGTATTATTTTTTAGTGGTTTTCTTAAAAATGCATTGCAGAGCAAACATATGACATCAGGAAGTCGTTCGTTTGAGAAATGAAATTGTTTCAAAAGATTTTTATTGTTGGACTGAATCTTTCCCTGCATTATTAGCATTCTTTTATAGTTTTTTTAAACACAGCAAACATATTTTGAGACGATTTTCACTATGGTTTCCCGATTTTTTTTATAGTTTGGAAAGAACATTTTAAACAATTACTGTCACATTTTATTTTGGGCAGAATTTATTTTTATTGGGCATAATAAAATTTTTTCTAAACCGCAACAATTCTAAAAAAATAAAAACTATGATTCCAGAACTTTCATTTAAAATAGTTCGGAAACTTTTAATTTTAAAGTGAAATGACACGCTCCCGTCTATGTAAAATTAAAATGTATACATTTTTTTTATGCAAGAAGATAATAAGCTTTCAAATGACATATAATTTGCCTCGAACAGTAATTTTTGAGAAAATGTAAACTAGAAAAATGTAAGCCTTGCCTTATTCAGCGGGGGCAACAAATTGACAAAAAAAAATGGAATTCTCGACTCAGCCTATGTATCTGAATCGTTCCTAAGTTTTTTATCAAAATCGGTGAGACAGGCCAGACTTTGAAAATTTTGATTCGCCGCTAAAAAAAGTAACATCTAGATTTTTTCGTTTTCGTTGGACCATAGTTTTATAACATCTAGAATCCGCTTTCTGATTGTAGTAGCACTTAAATTTTATTTAAATCGACTCAGGCGCACCGTGATTGAGATTCAGTTTATTGAAAAAATATATTGTATATATATTGTTACAATTAAAATTGAAACAATAATGTTCGAGTATTCATGTAACTATGACTGTGTAAAACTTATTAATGTTTTTTCCATACAAATTTAGAATTTAAACAAGTTTTTTTTTAATGTGTTCTTTTGGTTTTGCTATCGATAAAATTGCAAACATGTGTGATGATTTTTATCATCATATAAAAATATAGTACTTTAATTTATCCACACATTACACAAACGATTTTAATCAATTTAAACAAGAAATTGTTTGTCAATTAAAATTGAAACAAAGTTTTACTTTTATGAAAGAAATGTTTTATATTAGAAGTACATGAATTTCAAGTATTTATTATTATTTGGAAACCACCCTGACAAGCAGTTCAAATGTAATAAAAAGTTATTAAGGAAACGTTAAATCAGATAGAATTTTTATTCAATACAAATAAAAGAACTTTTTAATAGAGAAAAATGTATTTTTAATTATTAAGGAGACTTACAAAATTGAATAGCTATTAAACTACAGGGTGTTTTTCATACAGCTACAGAAGATTAAGTTGGCAACACTTTTTTAACTGGCTGCCGTTTTGTCAGCTATCAAGTGATTTATGTTTATTTTGATTCGACATTTTAACATTTAAATAGACTGACACCTGAACAAAGCTTACAAATTTTGCAAATTTATTTTGAAAATCATGGTTCTGTTCGAATTACGTATCGCACACTACGTTCATTTTACGGTGAACATAATCGTCCATCAGAGCAATTAATTCGATTAACTATCCCTATGGGGAATGAGGAGTCAATTGACTTAAAAGTGACTGGTTAAAAAAGTACTTATCACAGGACTAGTATAATTTAATACTGAAGTGGGTTAAGAAGTGTCAATTTTCCTAAAATTACCAATCCTTATTAACAAGATAAAGCCAGTTGGCCAGAATTTTACCCGTTGGAAGCTGTTTAATTTTCGTTTATTTTATACGACATGAGCCTTTTGCGACAGTCTTGTGGTATGCCCATCTTTGGTTAGTCCTGTGGCATGCCACTATGTGGTTTAAAGCTGGACAAATGACCCCCTCCTATGACAAGACAATGTTAAAGTTGCCAGTTGTTTACAAAGGGTAGGGTTTAGCAGAGGACCGGTCTCTGGCACGAAGGGACCGATCCTGTGGCACACGCAGAACCGGTCCCATTCCCCATAGGGTATGCAACTTTTCGCACCACGTTTACTCTAAATGATAATAAGTATACACAGAGACGTCGTACAGTGCGTACAGAAAAAGTCATTGCTGCTACAGAGCGTAGCGCAGAGGAAGACCCCAATCAGTATATCCGTCAATGTTGACCGCTATAGAGCCATGATTACTCACTTTTTCGTTCATCAGTTGAACAACCATGATGTGCAGCAGCTATGGTTGCAACAACACTGCGCAACGTGTCACACAGCTCGTGCCACAATTGATTTATTCAAGAAAACGTTTGGTAACCGCATAGTTGCAGGTTTCGGACCATTGAATTGGCCACCAAGATCGTGCGATTTAATGCCGCTGGACTATTTTCTGTGGGGATTTGTGAAGTCGCTATCGTCTACGCCGATAAGCCCGAAACGATTGACAACTTGGAGGACAACATTCGCCGCGTTATTGCCAATGTACGCACACAAATGTTGTAAAAAATCATCGAAAATTGGACCTCCAGATTAAACTACGTCCGAGCCAGCCGTGGGGGTCATATGCCAGAAGTCATATTTATATTATAATATCAGAAGATTATATTTCAGATAAAGTAAATTTCATGTCAATTTAAAAAATTCATCTTTCCTAAAAATCACCCTTACCATATCGCAGTGTCGGATCCAGTCCAAACTTTTGGGATAATTAAATTTTTTTTCTGTAAGCCTTATAACCATGTTAGGAAACTGAATCGAATTACTGTATTGGCATATATTTTTTGTTTGTTTTGGTAACGGTGCCGGTAATTTATTCGTATCTGTAGTGGTGTTATAGTTACGGAAACAGAAACATCAATACCGATACGCACCGGTGCACAAAATTTTTGGAAATAATTTCACAATTTCTTACTCGTAAAAATGTTTTATTTTGATTTTTTTAACAAAATGTATACACATAGACATTTGTGTAAACTTTTTCAATTTCTTGTAATTTGTATTGAAATAATTTTGTATATAAATCAAACATTTTAATAAACAACAGACACGGATTTTTTGAATATTTTTTTGAAAAAAAAAAAAAATTTAAACTTGAAACGGAAAGAAATAAACTGCAATATTTCATTTTTGTGGTTACATTTTTGTGAAACTTTAAATAAATGAAAATAGTAAATGAAACTAAAAAAAATCGGTAAAAGTTAGTAAATTATTTTGACGAAATGCATAAAAAAAAGTTGAAAAAATATTTATTTGAAAAATAAATGCATATTCTTTTGTTTTCAACTCAACTAAAACTTTTTCATTAAACTGCAAACAGTAAACTATATTCGGAATGTTTTATTCCTCGTTTATGTGTGTATTTGCTTTATAGTTCTATTTAGTGCGCCCCGGTAGGCGAGTTGGTAGCATGCTGGCTTATCTGTGCGGGGGTTGTGGGTTCGATTCCCACCAGAGGCACTGGTCTGTTTTCGCTACAACGCGCCGAAGGCTATAGTAGCTAGTGCTCGGTTAGGGTAATAGTATATAATTTGTAATTATATGATTATTAATTAATAAAAAAAAAAGTTCTATTTAACTAAAGATACAGGAGCAAAATTAAGTTCTTA
The DNA here is from genome assembly GCA_021234595.1 of Delia radicum. Lineage (NCBI taxonomy): Eukaryota > Metazoa > Arthropoda > Insecta > Diptera > Anthomyiidae > Delia > Delia radicum. The sequence goes on along the minus strand of CM037855.1, from coordinate 202,625,462 downwards.
TGTTACGTTTGTAATGTAAGATGAGCGCAGGTTTAATTCTTACAGCCGCAGGTTGTTGAAAAATTTATCATATAGAGTTAATCTGACAATTATAAGACACAAATAATAATACAATTTAAATCGAAAATCACTGATGAGCCTGTCCATAAAAAAGGGAAAAACTGGTCTAGTCTGATTTAAAAATTATTAGTGTTTATAATTTTTAGAGAAAAAAGTTTATTCTTCTTCTTAACCTCAACATTTCTAGTGTAGAAATAATGTTCAGTTGCTTTTGTAAGTTACTAAAAAAGTTAACTGGCAGAAAGATTAAATTTGTTTTCTTAAATAAACAATTGCAATTCCAGTTAAAATAACTGTAATCGTAATTGACAATATTTTAACGAGTTTAATTAACCCATAAACGGGCCTTAGCTTTTTGGAATGAAGGTTTTGCTTGCTTAACTAAAGTTATTAAAACATTCTCTGTTACAAGGTGTCAGTTTAACCCTCTAACCAGCAAGTCAGCCTCCAGGCAGGGTATTTTACATTGGTCGTAAATTCTGCAGATAGTGTTTTATAATAAAAAAATAAGATATTTCGCTAAACCATGGCACGGTTTAGCAGCGAAAAAGCGTTAAGTTAGAATTTCGTACAATTTTAAAAAATAAATATTTTGAAATAAACACAATTTTCAAAAATCTTGGAAACATATGTATATATGTTAACTAGAAAAAGTTAACACCTACCACAAAGTAAGATTGAAGCTTAAGCTTTTCAAAACAGCTCTAATTTTGGTCAAAGGACATACAGGATTCAAATAGCATACCTGTATAGGACTTCGTCTTAACTTGAAAACAGATGGACTGATTTTTATGAAATATCTCATAATGATTATGCTTAGTAGTAGTAGCGAAGCGTTCAACTTTAATCAATACACACTCAAAAAAATAGTTAGTAGAAAAGTCAGCAAAACGTCTTGTAAATCAAGTAAACTATTTTACAGCAAATTGTTTGCTTAAATTGTGTTTTCAGCTAAAATTTATTCAGCACTTAAGTGTTTTTAACTAATATTTTACTAAATTTTTACTAATTTATTTTGCTAAACAAAATTATGTTGAAAAGCACATTAAAAGTGTGGACAACAAACAGATTGAAAGATATACTCAGAATAAAGTAGATGTCGCGGCATGGCAAGATGTAGTAGAGACGAGAAAAATCATACCAAAAAGTACAACTCTTGTAAGACATATGAAAAAATCAACCACGGAAGATTTTTGTATCTGTTTTTCATACATAAAACTAAATTGTGGATTGAAACAACTTAAATTTTGTGTTGTCACCGGCGGTCAAAGTAATTGTATATTATTAAAATTGAAGACAAAATAAAATATTTAAATTTAATAATGATTAAATGTGTATCTGTAAGCTAAATGTTTATAGCGATTATTAAAGTAGCGTTGGTCAAATTGATAACAAATATGCTTTCAGGTAGATAGAGTAAAGCAAAAGACAAGGACATATATATTTGATAGTTTTTGTGTTTCCTTTTTTGCAAAAGCGGTTGTACGATATATGTCATATTTTTTCGTTTCGTTTCTAGAATGATCTACGGCATGTGTCTTCCTTTAAAAGATGCCATCATTTAGACAACCATTGATGTAAGTTGTTGAAAGATAATTTTGATTATTTTATATATAATTATTGCTATATATCTTCAGATATTATATTAATTAATATTGTCTACGTTGGAGTATGAACATTTTTATATTTTGTAACCTATTGCAAATTCTTTTTAAAACAATCACATAAAAGGTATGCCTTACCTTAACAATTTTTATGGATTAGTTGTACAAATTCTCTCTAAACTTAAAAAAAAAAAATTTGGTAGAAGAACATATTGTTTATATTTCGTGCCTTACAATTGGTATAAATTTCACTGTAAAAAAGCTTAGTCCGGTTTGAAGGTTAAGTTCATCGTTAGGTAATAGTTTCCTTAGAAAAATAACACCAAAATTCTTATTATTGAATTTGTTTGCTATTCAAAAATATGTATATATATATATCTATATATATATATATATATATTTACACAACCCATGGAAAAACTTGTCAGCTATCTAATGTCACTTTCATATAAAAAACAGTTTGATATCAAAAACCAAAATCCCTGACAATGAACTTCTAAAAAAAACAGAGAAAACAATTCTCCAAGCTAAACAAAATATTATAATAAAAAATAGAAGTTTCAACTTTTAATATCCATTTCATCTTGTCATTTGATTTCATTTTAACACACCAACGCTATGCTACCCGTCAATCACGATTGGAACCCCAGACCATTTAAGAGCATTTTTTCCTAATGTTTATATGGGAAGCAACCAAACTAGATGGCCGGCCAGTCATCCCAACAACAACAATGGTAGAAACAGCCAACAAATGCTAGCGGGTGGTAAATTAAAGACACAAGAAAAGGAATGCAAAAAATACTTGAAAAAGAAAATTGTTTTTCTAGTTTTCTGGGTAAGGCTATTTTTTTCATTGTTCAACCTAAGCCAAATGATTTTTTTTTTTTTTAAATTTGTATTTTTTTCTTTATTTTATTGAAAAAACGTGCATAATGTTTTATAAAATAGAGTTGATAACACCAAAACAAGTATGGAAATGAAAATTTTGGGAGGGGGATAAGGGGAGTGAGTTGCAAAATATTCGAGTACTAAATGTAAAGAAATGTATTAGAAGGCCGGGTATTGACTGGTGGATAAAAGAAAACTGTCAAAAAGTGCACATGCCGTACTTGACATATGAACATTTCATAGACTTGTAGTTTGTTTCACTCACACATGGGAATTTTTCATTAACATTGAAACTTCATTACCATTAGTTGCGAATAATGCAAAAAACTGTATTACCATTCAATAATAATGAAATATTTTTCAATATAAAAATCATTATTGGATAATGAAATCATCTAATGCATAAAAAACTAATTCCAATTGTTAAAAAAAAGCATTTTTTTACAAAAAATCCTGATAATGAAATCTAACAAAAGGGTTGGACGGGGAAGTAAAAATACATAATTTAGTTTAAAATGCATTTACATGGATGGAATGTGACATTTTCGTAAAGATATAAAATAAATTGGGGAATGAGTGGAATCGATGGGCTTAATATCGGCAACGAAATTAAATGCAACGGAGAATTATTGGAATTAAAAGATTAAATATAGAGAATGATATGGAATGGAAAGGAGAACGAGTGAAAATGAAACATTGATTAAAGGTCACGAAATTGCATTAAACTGGGGATGAACTTTGTCTTATTGTTTCATATCGTGGCCTGTTCCCTTTCGCTTTTATTGTGTTGTAACATGAATCTGTCAAAACTGTCAACTTGCACGTGTTTAAATTTCGCTATTACTGTGGAATTCACACGTTTAAATGTGTCATTTAAAGAAAAGCAATATAAAATATAATTTTTCGTAAACATACAAGTTATAAAGAATTTTACAAGTCGGATTTTTGTTAACGGTAAGAATTTTATTCACAATTATAAAAAAACTAATTGGTTCCATGGAAAGTAAAAATACATAATTTATTTTAAAATGCCTTTGTATGGATGGAATGTGATATTTTCTTAAAGATATAAAATAAATTGGGGATTGAGTGGACTCGAAGTGCTAAATATCAGCAACGAAATTAAATGCAACATGTGGTACATGTTTATATGAAAACACGCTTTGAGACCAGGGTTGTCATTGATATGAAATATTTTAAATGTGGTTTATAAAAGCTGTTCGGGAAAAGACGTGTTAAAGCCAAACTATTACAAAAATTTAAAAAAGAACAGACACACTCTAAATAAACTTAAGTTAGCACCCTTTACAACCAAAAAATTATAGTTTTGGAAAACTACAATACTAGTATTTACTTGCCAAATATTCGCACTAACCATCATTTAAAAATTTAAAAGAATTCTTTGAATAATTTATAGCTTCTTTAATTAAAGATTTTAATTATCAATTGCAAATTTTCTGCATTTTAAATAGAAAACTTAAACTTTTTAGAAACTTTTTTGATTTCAACTGAAATTTAAAATAACTATGTATAACTCGTTTGTAGCTTGAAAACTAAAATAAATATTATGTTTAACATGATTTTACTATATTTAGAAGTTATATGCGCGTTTTTTAGAAGACCTTATATTAATGTTTTTAAAATTGCAGAAACCCATACGATATTTATAATATATAGTGTCCGACCGAACAGTTCGGCCAAAAAACTATATTTTTTCGTTTTTTGATATCTAGAGGCAATGTTGACAAATTTTGGTATTGAAAACATGTTTGTTGAGCCGATTTAATTCGATTTAGTGTATAAAATTTTAGAGAAAAGCCAAAGTTTAGCTATAAAGTTAAAATTCATTGCTTAACTATAGACTTTTCTTCAAATTTGAAACTTAAAATAGCATCTAATCAGTCCAATAAACATTTTTCCATCCGCCAAATTTGTCCATAATGCTTTAAAATACCGAATACACACCAAATGCATTTTCTGGCCGAACTGTTCGGTCGAACACTAATAATATATAGACTATATTATAAACAAGACGCGGATGCAGGTGGAGGGAAAAGTGGGACATTTCCTCCCCCAAAATAAAATTTTTGAATTCAAAAATTCTAAAACGATAATAACACAGTGCATCACGAAAAAAAATAACCATATACGGACACCACTACGTGATAAAAGACTAAAAAAAAAGACCCGTGTCTCCCAATTTTTCCCAAAGTCATATCCTCTTTTGTTTATGGGCCGCCAAAGATTTGGGGCCTCGGTATCATTTTCTCAAAAAAGTGATCATTTTCTCAGGCGCATATCTTGCAAACCGTTCAGAATTTCGATTTACTCTCTATGGCAAAGTTGTAGCTCTTGTCATAAAGAACAAAAATTGCAAACATATAAAATCAAAAAAACTTCACCTTCCAGATCAAAATCGCAAAAAATTTTAAAAAATTCGATTTTTTTACCTTTTTTCCCGTGTTCAGGTCCATAGGTAGCAAACCGTTCAAAATTCCAGGAAACAATCAACTACAAAAATTTACCTAAGATCCCAATAAACAAATTTCTAAAACATATAAACTTCCTGGGAATTGGCTTTGCTACCTATGCACCTGAACAGGAGAAAAAAGGAAAAAAAAATTAAATTAAAAAATTTTTTACTTTTGCGCGCTACCTAAACAGTGTTAAGAATCATCTCTAGGAAGTTTATATGTTCGTATATGGTTATTTTGCCATGACTTAAAAAATTACACACAGTGTAATCAATCAAAAATACCCTAACTTCCCTGCCCAGCCCCATTTCCTGGATGCACGCCTGTTATTTTACTAAATTAGATTTAATCTTACAGTTGGTATAACGTTGTGGTGTAATGGTTAGCGCGTTGGACTGTTACATGGATGGGCCCGGGTTCGATTCCCGGTATCGACAACATCAATTTAGGAAAATAATATGTATGAGTTTTCTATCACTTATTTGTATCGCTGCACTCAACTTCGGTGTTCCCATAGCACTTAACCCCACCGAAGTAAAATAATGAATCAGGGCTATGAAATAAAAAGCTTCAATAAATTCGCCAACTCCACATCAGGTGGCGAGCAACAACTGTTCTAAGACTTATCATCTCGCGCAATTACAGTGTTCCCATGTTTGAAGCCCTTCAACTTTCACCACCTTTCATCTCTCCACTATACCCTTTTCAAAGAAAGCAACACATGAATTAATAGGAAGAATTTTCTCTTTAAAGAAAAAGCATTAATTTAATATGATGGAATTAGATGTAATTTGGTTCAATTTAATCGGGATTTTTTAATTTTATATATTTAATTATGAGTGATATTAAATTAGATAAAATTAATCGGGTATTCAAAATTAGGCTTTATATCATAAAAACTCTTATTCATTAAAAAAAACTGCCTGGGACTAGCATTTATTGTTTTGTACAGTCGCACCAAATCGTATGTTTTATTTCATATTTGCCTGCATACTCAATTTATCAAAATATTTTTTTTTTTGTACAAGTGTATTTTATTTAGTCTGCATTTTCAATTTTCAAATATATCAAAATATTATTCATTTACAAAATTTTAATATTAGTTTATTTAATTTATGTATTGTTTTCTTTATTTTGCTAATATTTAGAATAGGAGTATTTGTAAAATTACGACAAATACGAAATTTTATAATTTTTTATTCCAAAAAGAACTGATTTTTGAAATAAACTACAAACGACTCATCTAAAATTATTTGACAACAAATTATTTTACAAAGTTCCATTTACAGAGTTTCCCACATATTTATTATCATACACACGAGTGCCAAAATAAAAGTTAAACGAACGATATCAACGCGATTGCATTTTGTGTAAGTCGTATTTATAATGGTTGTGTTTGCTTATATATTTTCTTTACTTCGTCCATACTAGCTGCGACATCTAACCTTTTAACTTGTTCTCCATGCTACAAATGTGTTTATCAGCTCAATTTTGGTAGCAACTTAAATTAGTTAAACATTAGTTCATAATTAGTTTTTTGGCAACATCGCCAGCAAAGTCAGTTAAATTTGTTTTAGTTTTTGCTGAAAGTTACGCTCTAAAAAATTATTGTAAATTTACTACTATAAAACGAGTAAAGTTTCATATATTATTACGCAAATTCGGTAAATTTATACATAAAAATGCGTAAAACTATTTTGCGCACACTTTTATATACAATAATACACACTTACAGTATTTTTTACCAATTATGTGTTTACAATTAAACACATTATGCCTAAAAGTAGTATTATTTTGTTAAATAAAATGTTTACGCACAAAGTTTGTAAATATACTAACTTATAATAGTAATAAATATTGTGACATTTTTAAATTGAAAAAAAAAATTAAACAAAGTAAAAAAGCCAAAAAAAAATCTAAAAAAACTAATTTATTGAGAATATTAATGAAAAAAATGTATAACTGTAGTATTTGTGAAAGTGTTCAGTTTATAGTTTATTTCCAAGTGTTTGTAGCCTAATTGTGGAAAAATATTTTCAAAATATAATATATGTACAGAGCTTTAAAGAATAAAATTCTTCATTTGATTTATTCAGTTGGTTTTTACTCAATCGATTTAAAAATATCGCCAATATTGCTATTTTTCTAAATTTTGGCGATTTTTTAAATTTTAACGATTTTTTTAATTTTTGCAGACTTTCTTTTAATTTTAGGGATTTTTCTAATTTTTTGCGATTTTTTTAAATATTAGCGATTTTTTTAATTTTTGGGGATTTTCTTTAAATTTTAGCGTGTTTTTTTAAATTTTGAGATTTTTTTTTAATTATAGCGATTTTTTTGTTATATTAATTTTAACGTTTTTTTATTTTAAAGATTTTTTTTCAATTTTAGCGATTTTTTCAATTCTGGCGATGTTCTTCAGTTTCACCGATTTCGGCAAATTGTAAATCGATTGAGTAAAAAATAGGTTGAATTCCCAGTTATTGAATTCGCAATGATTAAATTCCCAACGATTGAATTCAATAATTGATAATATCGAATGAGCTAAATTGATTGAATTCCCCACTAGTGAATTAAAAAGAATGAATTCTCTGCGATTGATTAAGAAAAAAATCATTCGATTTAAAAAAATCCGATTTGATTTTTTCAAAATAGAATTCAATCTTTGAAGTTCTGTATATGTACAACCACTTATATACAAATATTTATTATTAAATTTATTATTATACAAAATATTAATAAAAATCTTTCTAAAAATTAAATTTTTGTTTCATCTGAAAAAATTTTTGGACTGTTATTCTTTCTTACCGCAAGGTAAAGATACTCATTTTTAGAGGGTTTTTACGCATATAAAAATGTCTTTTTACGCATTTTATTTGTATATTTACAAGTAAAGCATGTTTTTTTACCCAAAAATTCAGTAAAATTATTAATTTGTTTCTAAATTTAATTACATTTTTACGCACTTGCATAGTACATTTACACGCTTTTTGTTGACCAACTTACACGTATTGTGTGTATTTTTTTCATTCACACACATAGAGTAAATTTACCCAACTTATAGTAGGAGTATAGTTTCCTACTATAAGTTGGGTACATTTCAACAGAAATTAATTAGAGTGTAGTTAAATATTTTAAATAGACGTTTAACAATACATGCAACTAACTTTTCTTTTCTTTTTTGAGTGTAACGAAATCATCATTTCATTGGTCCCATGCATTGTTTCACTATTATTGCAAACAAATTGTTGTTGTTAGTATGTTTCCTTACTTTTTTGCACTAAAAGAGGGTGAAAAATTTGCTTAGTAAAACCAGCCTATCACACCGTCTACCAGGCTATGTGTGTTTGTGTATGTGTTTGGGTATATGCCCTTTAACATTTGGCACACTCCTCATCATTACTTGTCGAGATATTACTTTTAAATTTGAAAATTGCTAAATTTTCATGTTTCGCATGTGAGTTTAATACCTTATCAAGTACTTAACATGCATGCACATTCCATAGATTTTATTTGATTTTACAAAGTTTAACTTTCTCCCCTCAAATATGCACTGTACTTATGTGAAGTCGGTAGAAATTTGGGAAAAACAACCCAATTTGTAATTTGGCTAATTTCTGTCATACGTCCCATTTAGTTTCAAGGGAATTTAAAAAAAAAAAACAAAAAAAAAAATACTAACACCCTTTTTGGAAAAGATATATAATACAATTTGCATAAATTTTTTGGGGAATTACAAAAAAAAAAATCTCCCCCTAAGGTAAAATTAACAATTTGTATTTAAATTTTAGAATTGAAGTATCATCGAAAAAACTAATCTTAATTTAAAATATTGATTAGAAATCGAAAATGTTTTTAACAATTTCTTTAAAAAAAAAAATAAGGAAAAATATTTTTGTTTTATGTTTCCATAACTAAAATATAATATATTTTTTTTTTTTTTTGGTAGCTTCAAATTTTGTTTGTTCACAGAGAACTGAACTTTTAATATCCTTTCCTTAGGCGCAAAATTCATTTTTCAAATGGAAACAACTTGTTTGGTCATACAAATATTGAAACATTCATTCTTACATACCATACAAACGTATGTCTAAATGTTAAAATGAATGATGTTTATATGACCGTGTTGTTGACCCTGAAGCCTTTTAACAAATTGTATCTTTTATCTCATTACCATTTTTATTTTCTGGGGTGGTTAGTGGTAAAGATACATAAAATCAAAATGAAACATATTGCAAGGTCTACCCCTTGTGTTAACTTGTCCAAAACCAATTTGGCAAAACATTATTGATGAATTTCTATTAATTTATAATGGGGTTTCTTAATTTTTTTTTACAGTTAACTTATTTTACTTTTAAGCTTTGAAAAAATATATATGAGGAATTACACATATTTTCGATACTTTAAGGCAAAATATTTACAAAATAGTTTCTTGAGTAACAAGAATAACCTTTTGTGTATGTGCTAGCCGATGTTTAAGTATGCTTAATACATACGCGTTAATCATTTATTTTTTGTTTAAAAAGTTTATTGAATATGGAAAATATTGGAATATTAAACGAAAATAACTTCGGCTTATTTTCTTATATATCACTTCGAACATCTACCTATGCGTTTTGACACATTTGCTGTTAATTTTATGTACACTGAGGAGCATAAGTGTATCACAAACCAACAACTATCACTTTAACAACCTATAATTTCTATAAATTTTACTCAAATACAATCAAATTTTGGAGGATTGGCACATTTTGCAAGCTGCGATTTGACGTGACTCCACAAATTCTCGATCGGATTCATATCCGGAGATTGTGGAGGCCACGTCATCACGCCAAATTTTTGCTTTTTGATCCATTCTTTCACTACATGTGCGGTATGTTTGGGGGTATTGAAAAAGTAATTTTTCAGCAGCAAGACCCATTTTTTCCACTACATCAGGAAGATGTTGTTGCAGGATGGACAAATATTGTTCCTTGCGCATAATTCCATCGATGCCCACCAAGGGGCCCCCTCCATCTTTAGATATACAACCCCAAACCATGATACAGCCACCACCGTGTTTAACGGTTTGGCGTAACTTATTTGGTTGGATTGTATTAGGGTCCTTAGTCCAATACCATGCACTCCCATCGAATTGGAAACGATTAAATTATTTAATATTTCTTAGTATAAGCAGCAATACACACATATGTTTAAAAACATACCGTATCCCAATCAGCGACAGTCCAGTGCTCGTGTGCTGCAACAAAAAGATGACCCAAACATACCGCACATGTAGTGAAAGACTGGCTCAAAAAGCAAAAATTTGGACTGATGACGTAACCTCCACAATCTTCGGATATGAATCCGATCGAGAATTTATGGAGTCACGTCAAATCGCAACTTGCAAAATATGCCAGTCCTCCAAAAGGCGTGAACGAGTTGTGGAAGCGGACGAAGGAAGTGTGGGAGGCGATTCCTCCAGAATTTGTGCAGATGTACACGCAAAGTCTACCTAATCGCATCCAGGAGCTTAAGAAGGCAAAGTGTTACTGGACCAGTTATTAAATATATATTATTGTTTTAAAAATATAAAAATAAATAGTAAGTGCAAAACTGTATCATTTTGATTTTATTGCATTATGCCTCCGTGTATTTGTTGTTGTGATCAGATCTTAATAAAACCTGTTTGAAAGAGAGAAGACACTTGCAGAAACCTAATATGAAAAATTTTATAGTATTTGAGTAAAATTTATAGAAATTATAGGTTGTTGAGGTGATAGTTGTTGGTTTGTGATACACTTATGCTCCTCAGTGTAGTTGTATAATTTCCTCGAAACTTTGTAAACTTTTACTCAATTTTTGTAGATTTTACACCTTTTTTCTGCGTGCAGATTTATTAAAACCACTAAATTATATATATAATAATGCTTTTTGAGGTTATGAAAAATGTAATTGGAAATAACTGCCGCTTTACCCGATAGGAATGAAAAAAATTGTGTTTATTTTGCACTTTATCCATTTAGTACCTTGTGAAGTTTCACCCTAGAAAAATTTTTTAAACTAATTTTTTGATCAAATTTTGATTTTAGTTAAAAATTTTGATTTTTTGACTTGATGAAATACTAAATTTGTACATATTTTTTTTTTTTTTTTTATGAATTTATTAAGTCTAAAAATATTATTTTGATAATCAAGACCAAAAGAGGTCGTTGCAATGCGATTTTTGCGTTTCAGTATTTGCGTATTTTGTTATATTGTGTCAGTATAAAATAGACAAATGAAGTGAACACTTCGTAAAAGAAAAATATTTAGAAACATTTACATTTTTTGTTGTTGTTTTTGTTTTTTCTTTGATATTTTAAATTTTGAATCTCGCTCCTAGACGAGGACAAGAAATTCTCATTGAGTTTGTGATTTAATATAACAAATATCTCTAGAAATTCTAATAACAAAGCCCCCTGAAGATTTCCTTGGGCAGGAATGAAATCCGGATAGGGACACGCCTACATTAGATTGCTTTTCACAATTTGTTAAATAAGTTTTGGGACTTTAGTACATTTAATTACTATAAATGCATTTATACAAATGGTTTTATTATAAACTAATAAAAATTAAAACTATAAAAACTATTCAATAGCTTAGAAAAAATAGGGAAAGACTTAAGGACTAAAAATAGGGAAAAACTTAAGGACTATAGTAAGTGGTTTTTGTGAGTATACAATAATTTGTTATGTTAAAAAAAAGTTAATAATAATTTAAAAAATTATTTTCTTTTAACAATGAATAGTTATTGGAAGAATTGGAAAAACCAGTGCTTGCTAATTGAATTAAACTTTTATTTATTTTTCTATTATTTTCATTTATGAAGCTTATTAAGATTCTTTGACATGTTGCATTCCGTACATATTGTACATTGAAAAGGAACGAAGAAAATAGTAAAGACAAATAAAAGATAGATACATACAACTCTATATTGTATATATCTTATAAATACAGAGCTGTATTCTAGTAGTCTTATATATAATAAAAATTTTCATTAATAGATATCGCTTAGTTTTAATGCAAACAACTAAAAATTTAACTAGAATTTAGTAGATTTTACAGTTTTCTTTTGCTGTTTTTATTTTACTAATATTTAGCAAAAATATTCTGCTAATTTTACTGCTCTTTCCTGCAACGTTACTTTTAACTAATTTTTAGTATATTTTTCTGCTAATTTTACAGACTTATATGTTTGAGTGTAACTATGTTCTCTAGCCTTGTTTTTTATAAAAAAAATGCAAAAAAAAATAATTAAATTTGGCAAAATTTTGAAAAGTTCCTAAAATGTTTGCGTTTAAAAATAATTTTTGACTTCTAAGAAACTCAGTTCACGCAATGAATGTCAGAAGCAAAAAACATGCATTTTCAAAAACGTATGACAATTTCTTATATGTTTGTGATGTGCGTATCCCGTTATTCGTGTGCTGACATCAATTTGGTATACCGCAAATTGTTTAGAATTGGAGGTGACATTTTAACAAGATTCTGTTTCATGCAATTCTCACTTGTGGGCAATTCTCACTTGTGGGCAAGCGTGGTAGTAAAAGAAGCACAGTTTTCGTTGTCATACCTGTTTTTGACGGTTCTCTTTACACTCACTCGTATTCTCCATAACAGGTAGAAATTGCTAACCGTACCAACAAAATAGTACTGACTATTTTTGTAAAACCTACCGTGCTAAAAATTACCAAGGGTACAACTAATGTTGTACTAGGAAAACACTACTTTGTTCGCAAAGCATTTGTTTTGCCAGTACAACCGCAAAATTCTTTGCCAGTGTTGTTTCTACCAATATAACAACCAATTAGGAGTATTTTTTTTATTTTATTATATTTCATACACCCACAAAAAGAATAGGTTCGGTCGAAGCCATTAAAATTTATTTGAAAGAACTACCAATAATCGATTAATAAGGCAAAAATATTGTACTGGAAATTAAAAAAAGGGAAAAAGAACTAAAAAGAACTAAAAAGCAATCCATTTATCAAATTATTGGTATTTTCAATCAACTTTTCAAATAAAATTCGGTTGTTAATTGTGTACGGTAGCAGCAAACATTTATTTTGTGATAATACAAGAGAATTGGTACCAACTATGAATTTTTTAAATAAAAATTGTCCATAATCAAAATTGGTCACTGCAAATACGGTATTCACAATCAAATATGCCACTAAATCAGAGGTTCAGTAGTACCAACCGAATTGTGGATTACTATGTTTATATATAAACAATGCAATCCACAATTCGGTTGGTACTACTGAACCTCTGTCTTTTTGTGATTGTCTTTTCCGAGATTTGAATTCGGAAGTTCGGAGTACAAGGCAAAACCTCTACCCACTACACCACAAACACTTATAAATGTTGAGTGTTAAATTTGAATTTAAATATTTTGTTATGAAAACAAACATTGTCTCAAACTCGTTTACCAATACCAATCATTAGTTGCCTCTATAGAATCATTAGTTGATGATTGGTATTTGATGATTGGTATTGATAAACGAATTTGAGACAATGTTTGTTTTCCTACCAAAATATTTAAATTCAAATTTAACACTCAACATTTATTAGTGTTTGTGTTGTAGTGGGTAGAGTGTTTGCCTCGTACTCCGAACTTCCGAGTCCAAATCTCGGAAAAGGCATAAACAACAAATTTGTTTTAATTAAAATATTCAAATATTTAAATGTTTAAATAGAAAATAAGGCAATGAAACTTAAAAGTGATTGTGGTGCACTCAGGATAGCGGAATAGTAATCTGAAGGCGACGGTTCAATACCAGAAAAATTTATGTTTTTGTTAAACTGCAATAAAATTTTGTGGAACGTAATAATCCCAGCAAAACCACACATTACCAAATCATGGGTAAAGTAATGTATCGCCATAGGGCTTCATGTATTACTTTACACGTTACTTCCCTGATGAATTTTTTTACATGTTTTTTTTTTTAATTGAACAAATAACTTTTTTTTTATTAAATAAATAACTTGGTCATGCTGGGATTCGAACCTGGGGTCTCTGATATTTAACAATTAGTTAGGCGAGAACTCTACCAACTGAGCTATCGATACATACAATATTTTATTGCTTAACATGTAGATGAGTTGTTGTGCGTCGTGTTTTCGTTCGTGATATCAAAAATATACACCTTACCATTATGCTTACAAAAAATCACAAAGTAATGTTTCTATAAATAGATTTTCAAAAATATATATTAATAATTACTTTACGTTTATAATTCATTCATTATGTAATTGATGATCGGTAAGTCATTATTTTATGTTTTGAAGTAATGTAAAATGTAATGAGGTCTCATTACAAGGTAATCCATGAGTGTTGATTTAGCGGTAACTCATTACTTCTTGTTGGAAAATAATGATGCAGGTAAGGAGTACACATTACAAGGTAGTGCATTACTTAATCGCACCCATTACCAAAGTATTGCTGGGAATACTTATTTCGAATGTAATATTCGGTTAGGCAGCTGAATATTAGCTTTCACGACTAAAAATGTAATTTAACATTGCGAAAGTTGTCGTAACCACCAGAATTCGATTGGCAGCAAATTCAGTCTACACAACTGAGACTGTTTTCTGGGTGTACATTTAAATATGATGTATAAGGCTCAAACCGATCTATATTTTGCTTTTAGTTAAATGTGTTTTATTATACATATTTCTCGAAATAAATTTAATTTAAGCTATTTTAAAAGCAACAAATTTGTCTAATTACCCACATTATGCTAACGGTTCCAAGATTGCTGAAACCAACAGTTGGTCTCTGTTATCAATCGGGGAACAGGACAATAATGTCAAGATTGTTAATCCCACATTCTGCCAACGCATAACTGACCGTCTCCGATGATTTGCCAATACTGTGCTCATTGTGTTTTTCTGCCTGTTTTGTAAATAGACATGACTTAAGAAAACAACTTTAAAAGCGAATTGAGAAAAAGGCCTGCATTCAATTACGACGTGTAAATTGCCTCTTACACCGTTTTTTAAATACTGTTTTCAAAACACAATTCCATTAAAGAACGCAAAAAATCTATGGGAAAAACTGCGAATGTTTAAAATACGGGGTATTTTTGTTTCACTTGTAAACCATTATAAAACTTTTCACCAAGTAGCGATATAGAAATTACTTTATTAGTAAATATATATCCTTAGTCTAGTGACTGTATTTTGTATGGGTTTGGATCTGAAAGTTGAAAACTTTGAGAAAAAAAGGAAAATTAATAAAAAAAAAACTCGAATAATGTTCAAGTAATTTTTTTCATTTTTCAACATTTAAATGGCCATCAGTTCTTTAGTTTAAGTCTTTTCTACGTGGAACTTTGCATGTTCTAGTTTTTAAGTACAGTCTTAATTACCACGTCCATTGTTTCTCTCAATTCAAATAACCTTGACAAAAATAGAGGCATCTAAAGTCAGTTTCAAAAGATGGCGAACATTTTTGTAGTAGCTTATATACTATTTATAAACAGTCCCTATCATTCGGTAAATGTATTGTTTGTGTGTGTGTGTGTGTGTATATATATGTGTGTGTGTGAGTATGTAACAACAACAAGACCAAAAACACAAACATATGATGTTGATCATAACGATAACAATGAAAAGACATTTGTCATTGATGAGAACATCTTTTTTTTTTTGTAGTAAAATTGACGTAGTAAAAGATAACAAGAAATCATCAACAAATATTTGTGTAGGTCTTCAAATGTTAAAAAGTAGTTAAACAAACATCAACAGAGGAAACAAATAATAAAGTCCTTAACAAACAATAATAATGATAAATAACAACGACCCAGGCGTATGAGTAATAATAATAATACAAAATGTTAATATTACGTATGACTGAAAACATATAAAATCAACCAGTCGATGTACTCCACCCCCCCCCCCCCCCCCCCTGTACATCATATAACTATAACCTCGTATAAATGTAGGACAGCTAATCCCAGCGGATCTTGAAATATCGCGTTACAAAAGATGAAAAATATTCAAAAACTTAAAAAAAGTTTGTAGTCGTACATAATATTCCATATCTTTTTAGCAGCTTAAGTTATACGAGCCATTGATACCTCGTTTTAAAGCTACTTAAATTATGGTTTTACTAGTGCAAAAAAATTATTAATTTCTTCAAAATGCATTCTTTTCAAAAACCGCGGTTCAAATGTCTGTATTTCAAAATACAGCGGTGTAAACCGCGGATTTAAAAAAATTACATTGTGGGCGTTCTGGTGTAATGGTTAGCGCGTTGGACTGTTACACAGATGGTCCCGGGTTCGATTCCCGGTGACGACAACATCAATTTAGAAAAATAATATGTATGAGTTTTCTATCACTTATATATATCGCTGCGCCCACCTTCGGTGTTCCCATAGCACTTAACCTCACCGAAGTAAAATAATGAATCAGGGCTATGAAACAAAAAGCTTCAATAAACTCGCCAATTCTACATCAGGTGGCGAGCAACAACTGTTCTAAGACTTATCTACTCGCGCAATTACAGTGTTGCCATGTTTGAAGCCCTTCATCTTTCACCACCTTTCATCTGTCCACTATCCCCTTTCCAAAGCAGCAACACATTAATTAATAAGAAGAGTTTCCTGAGTGTTGCTTCTCTTAAAAAAAAAAAAAATATTACAGCTAACAACCCAATACTTGTCCCATGGCATATTTATATGACACTTACCTTCCATTCCAAGTTTAGTTAAAAATTGAAGGGGATAGAAGTCAAAAATTAGATATTTTTGATGGTTATGAAAAGAGTCATATGTTTGTTATAAATTATATTGTTTTAAGTGAAATGTACACTAAAAAAGTTAGTAAAGTCAGCTAATAATGTTGTTGAGTCAGTAAAAAAATGTTGCTTGGAAAAAAAAAATGCCAATGTCATCAAAATCAGGAAAGTAGCGAGCTGATTTTGTGCACCAAACTTAGTACATGTAGCAAAAGTTTTGCTAACATTAACAGTTGATTAAAAATTAAAAAATCGTTGCTAAAAGTTAATAAAATTATTGCTAAATATTAGCAGACTGAAAGAATCTCAAAAAAATTGTAGAAAAATTATACTTAAGTCAATTTATTTGCTGAAAATCGTAACATTTTAAAAATAATTTACAATACGTTACAAAATAAAAAAAAATTTCATAATCACAAATTGACAACACGAATTAATTTAATATCTAAAAATATATAGAAATAATTATAACATAAACAAATAATCTTTCAACTATTCACATCAATTGTTGTCTAAATGATGGCATCTTTCTGGAAACGAAACAGAAAGAAATAACAAAATATGAAATATACAACCCATTTTTGGCAATAAGAAAAAGGAAATATACAAAATTAAGTAAGGTGTGTGCTGTATTCCGCTTACCTGAACGTATATTAGTTTGCAATTTCACCACTCTACATTAATAGTCACTATAATCATTAAGTTCAAAAATATACATTTAATTTTTATTATATTTAAATAATTTATTTTGTCTTTAATTTAATTAGTTTGAGAAGTCGGTGACAACACAAATTTTAAGTTTTTTTTAATCCGCATTTTATTTGTATACGAAACACATTCTTAGCGTCCTTTTGTTTCATTATATTTGCAAAACAGATACAAATATTTTCCACGGTTGATTTGTTATGTCTTACAAGAGTTGTACTTTTTAGTATGATTTTCCTCGTCTCTACTACATCTTGACATGCCCCGACATCTACTTCATTCTGAGTATATCTTTCAATCTGGTTGGTGTCCACACTTTTAATGTGCTTTTCAACATAATTTTGTTTAGCAAAATAAATTAGTAAATCAGTAGTAAAATATTAGTAAAACATTAGTTCAAAACAGTTAAGTACTGAATAAGTATAACTCAAATCTTAGCTAAAAACATAATTTAAGCAAACAATTTGCTGAAAAATAGTATACTTGATTTACAAGACGTTTTACTAACTTTTCTACTAACATGTAGCAACATCATTTTATAAGTTTTACTAAAATTTATTAATGTAAAATTATTTCACTATTAATGTATGTAACCTTACAATATGATTAATGCAACAAGAAGAATGTATTTGTAATACAATAAAATATAGTCCTGCTTTAAAGGCGTTATAATATTAACTTTAAAAAGAAAATGCTTTTGTAACATTTTAAAAATAAATTTGATATGGTTTTATTAAGGTGTGTATGAGTAACCAAAGGCTTTCTGATTATGAAACTGGATTTAGTAGATAAAACATCGAGTTTTTGGAGGAAATACGTAAATTTTTTGTGAGCATATCGAAAGAACAAAAACAATATACGAACGAACAATTTCGAAATCATAATCATCATAATAAATTTTTATGATTATAAATGAATAAAAAAAAATTCACATTGATAGAAAATTTTTAATTTTTTTATAATCAAGGAGAATACACCCTGGCCAACTAAGACCTTAATCAACATTTTTCTGAATATCTATATATATAAAAGAGGATGTGTGTATGTATGTAACGTATGGTCTCCAAAACGGCTGGGCCGATTTTGATGAAATTTTCAGGGAATCGTCAGAATATTCAGGCGGGTGACACTGTGAAGTCTGAGTTTTGATTTTCGACCTGTGGGCGGAGGCGCGAGGCAAAATCCAATTTTCATATTGTACCACCAATGACTTATACATATATTTATTTTTTTTGCTTTTTTCATTTTATTTTTTTTGAAAGCCCTTGTCATATTTTTCAAAACGAGATATCAAACTCTTAAATCGGTTATGTAGTTCCGAAGATATTTACAAAAAAACCTATGTTAATCTTCAAGCTATGTTACACGAACACAACAGCCTCATCCGTCTATTCAAAACAGCCCTAGACCAGATGCCGACAGATGATTAAGCGGTTGTGATAAGAGCTGAAAAGATACCGGCTGGTGAACATGAGCGGCGCTTCAATGCACCGGTGATAGGTGACGTCGCAGTTGTTATGGCAGTTGTTTTCAGCTATTAATTTATATACTTCAGCAAATAAAGGCGATAGAAGGACAAAGAGGCGCTGGGCTTCCCAAATTTTTAAATGATTTACTAATGTGAGTTTATTTTTTTTTAATTATTTATTTGCGTTAAAAAAAATTTCTTCATTTAAAGAATTAATTACAATTAAAATTTGAAGGCAAAACAACTTTTGCCGGGTCAGCTAGTATCTTATAAAAAACCACAAATTACAGTTACATTTTTTGAGTTAAGAGGAAATTAACTTAACAAATTCTAATTTATGAAAACGTGTTCGTATACAGACAGAAAAATAAAGTGCCAACATAATTGAAAAGTGTATATTAATGGTAACAACTTCAGTTAATACATTGATATTTACATTAGGTTTCTGAATATTTTGGGTTTTGCAAGTAAAATTCAGTTGAATTATTCGAACTTTTTTTGTAAAAATAATGTAAAGTTGTGCCAACAGTCTGAAACCGAATTTGAGCCAAAGTAACCGAATTTCAGTTGGCGAATAGCTAAATTTTTCTCTGTGTGTATTAAAATTTGTGTTGCACAAAAAACAATTATATTTAAAATGTCCACTCGACGTCAGCCTTGAAATTTTCAGGTTAAATTTTTTATTTTTTTTTTTTTTTTTAAAGAGAGGCAACACTCAGGAAATACTTAATATATATTTAGTGTGTTGCTTTCTTTGGAAAGGGATAGTATAGAGATGAAAGGTGGGTAAAGATGAAGGGCTTCAGACATGGCAACACTGTAATTGCGCGAGATGATAAGTCTTAGAACAGTTGTTGCTCGCCACCTGATGGAGAGTTGGCGAACTTATTGAAGCTTTTTGGTTCATAGCCCTGATTCATTATTTTACTTCGGTGGGGTTAATTGCTATGGGAACACCGAAGGTGGACATTGCGATACGTATGAGGGAAAGAAAAAACTCATACATATTATTTTTGATGTTGCCGGCACCGGGATCGAACCCGGGACCTTCTGTGTAAAAGTCCACCGCGCTAACGATTACACCACAACGCCCACATGCAAATGCACATGCCTTTGATCCACATGGGTTAGCGATTTTAGTGTGTGAGTTTCTTCAGATAAGGTAAAATAAACAAATTAAACACAACGAATATTTAAAAACGCTTATTTTAATTAAATTTTAGTTTTTAACGTTAAATTTATTTTTTGTGCAATTTTTGGAATCCTGTCAACATGGGTTAACGATGCCAGACAAAATTGCTATCTTATATCTGAGTTGCTGCAGTCAAATTGAACCATAATCAATGTAATATTAGTTGCTTTAAAAAAAAAATATATTAAAACCCGCTATTCCTTGAAAGTCGCTGCAATAAAATCTGCATACAAGTTTGGTATAATTTTTATTAAAAAAAAATTATGGTTTTTTCGATCTTTAATTGTGCAATAAAAATGAAAATTACTCAAGTTCGAGGCCATACTCTATATTACTTTATTATTATTTATTTGCCTAACAAATAATTTACAGAGTTTTTGTTTTTAAATTTATTAATTGACCACTTTCAGGAATGTGTTGATACTCGTAGATCTATATCGGAAATTTCCTGGTTTCCATCATCAGAACACGTTTTGAAAGAGGTAACAATCCCATGCAAAACATCAAGCATTCATATATATTAGTTCCCAATAAATGAGAACTAATATATGAGCTTGAAGCTAAAGATTATCACCATTGATCAAAAACTAAATTTAAAACTTGTTTTTGTGTGTAAGGTTTACCATTGGTAGCTATTCAATACACGTTTTTTTTTTTGTTTTTCCCCCTTTTTCGATCTAATATATTAGTTCTCATTTAGTGAGAAAACTAGTTTATAAGAATGCTTGATGTTTTGCATGGGATTTTTACCTCTTTTAAAATGTGTTCTGATGATGGGAACCTAGAAAATTCAGGAAATAGATATATCAATAAATCCCTGAAAGTGGTCAATTAATAAATTTGAAAACAAAAACTCTATAGATTATTTGTTAGGACAATATGCTAATAAAGAAATATAGAGTATGGCCTCGGACTTGAATAATTTTAATTTTTATTAAAATTTGCATTTTTTTTTTATTTATTCTCTAAGGTGTGTTATTTATAATTTTTAATGTTTTATTTAATAAAATCTGCAAAAAAAAATTTAAAATGGATTTTTGAGAATTATGTCGAAATCAAGTTATTTTTTGTCTTGGATCGAAATGGGTTAACGTTATTGATGAAAGTTTGTATTTTTGGTAGTTATGAATGAAACTTATACAAAAAAATGTTCCAATAATTAATTATTTGTTTATATTTTTGTTGCATAGGTACGAGTAATTTTTTTCTAAAGTCCAAAAATTTGACTGAAGTAACACCTCGCTTCGGAAGAAAAATACCATAACGAGGCACCTTATTATTTAAGTTTGAATTGTTCAATCATCTGGATGTTTGCTTTAAAGGAATTTAAATATAATAATTCCAAAGCAAATTCCTAACAGATTTATCATACCGCCTTCGCACAAGTTAAGTAATATTTAAATAAAACACAGTATTTTAAAATGTGTATTTAAATTTGAATCAAAATCAACTTAATTGATAAACGTTTAAATTAAGACTGATTGAGTATTATGAAAACACAATTTTATAAGTTCTTAAATTCTAAAATATTGTTATACTAGAAACTTAAAATTAGACAAAAGAATAAAATGAATTAGTTGGGAAGGTATTTAATAAAAAAATAAAGTACATTGTAACTCACATGTTGTTTGTTGGTCACTGACCACATATACGCCTCAATTCTTAACTAGGTTATATTTAACAACATTTATTTTTTTTTTTTCGTAAATATTGAGAAAAAAAATCATAAAATAATTATTAAATTTTTATGTATGTTATGTACAATATGATGATGCTGTTTGTTTTAACAACTACACCATAAACGCTGACAACCTCAATTACAATTTAATACACGTTGCAGATGCACAGCACACAAAAATTCCCCAGTTGCTACATGTGGGTCTTCATGCATACAAGTGAGAAAAGCCAACAAAAAGATGATAGGCGTATTCACGGAAGTAAAAAGCATTCAATGAAAGAATTATATGCATGATATTAATGGATTTTTCATGAAAGCAATGAAGTACATAGCACTTTAACTCGTCCATTGAAACACTTCATTGAGATAATGCAAGTTTTCATATAATTTTATGAAAAAATTAAAAAAAAAATTAAAAATTTAATAAAAAAAAAACAATCTACTAGAATATGTTGTGTTTAAATATTAGTATACATGCCGTATGCCCAATTCGTTCCCAGTAATGGTAAAATTAGCAGTTGGACTGGCAACCCTGCCAAATGAAAAGCTTCAAGATTTAAAGGTGTTTGCTAAACTTGTAAGAAAAGACGAAAATAACTTCGGGTAATCAATTAACATCAGCGATTTTCTGTGTTTGGTTGATATATAATATACCTGAGTTTCTTGTAGGTGGTGGATTAGAATGAGGCTAAAGGTGATCATTTATTGGCAATTATTGTTTTCCATTTGTTTTTCTTATTTTAAACGAGCTTAATATCATTTATTTATTAATTATAATTATTTATTTCCAATATTTCGTCTCCACAATGGTTGAGTTCTTCAGAGAACAATTACTACAAATTGTAATAAGTAAGATCATTTATTTATTAATTATAATTATTTTTTTTCAATATTTCGGCTCCACATTTGGTGCCTTCTTCACGGAACAATTATTACAAATTGGAATAATTGTTCCCTGAAGAGGTCTCACAAAGTTTAGACGAAATATTGGAAATAAATAATTGTAATTAATAAATAAATGGTAAGATCATTTATTTATTAATTTATTATCGTTTTATTTATCGTTTAAAATAAGAATAATTAAATAAAAGAAGATCAAGGAAAACTTAACATTTTCTATTTGTAAAAGTAACATTTAATTATGATCTTAAACCTGACAATTCAAAATTAAAATAAAATTTTATGAAAAGTATCATTTTATTTATTAAAAGTTATAAGAATTTTTCATTTGTTTTAAGAAGTTTTAATTAACATTGTGAAGAAATACATCATTGAATCACTGAAAAGTTTCGTAGTTGTTCTTTCGTAACACTCATAATAATCCAGAAGTAAGATACACGAAAACTGTAGTTAATTTTACGAGTGTTGTTTTTATTTTGACATTATGAAAAATTTTTTAATACTCACACATTATTTTTCGTTTTCAAAAGCAACCCTTTATTAGTATGTTTTACGAAATTTTGTACAAACACAAAAATCATTTGTAAATATGCAATTATTTAATAAAGCTTCGAAATTTTTGTAATATTTACAAAATCCTTGTACATTGTCGGAAAAAAAATTCACGAGAAAAGATTTTTTATTTTTAAGCATTTATTATTATGAGTGTAATATTCTCTTTTTGTGCACAAAGGAATAGATGCATTCCGATAAAGAGAGAATTTTTTTGAACGATAGATAATAAAATTTTTCAGTAAAATAATCAAATAAATTTATTCACAAAGTAGACGAAACGCTTGTTTTAATTAATGAAAAGCTTCATACATTTTATGAAAGCAGTTTTATAATGAAACTTCCTTACGTGATTAAAAAATTCTATATATGCCAGATATCAGAATATATGATATCGTATCTCTGTTTACATAATTTCATCCGAAAAATTGGTCTATCAGATTATACTAGTTTCTATCAGATTATATTTGGCATTATATAATTTAATCTAATGTATCTAATTAGATACTCTCTGATGTAATTATATCCCAAAAGTGGACACAGCTAATTGTATCATATGTTATCTAAAAAGATAAAATTAGAAAGAATTTTGTACATCTTAATACAAGGATATATTACAAAAACAATATATATGTATAAAAAAAATTTGTATGTACCCTAATAAAATAATGTATATGTAATTATATATAATCATATATAATTATATGTATGCACAGCGCATACTCTAGAGACATTTATTCGTTCCTCCGCATAGTTTAGGGACATTTGCTTACTTTGGGGACTGTCCGCAAAGTTTTCACGCCTTTTCATACATCTAGCGTATAAGATGAGGACAATTGGTTCTAAACACCGCATATTTCGGGGACAATTTTGGGCGTGTCCCTAAAGTATGCGCTGTACATACATATATATATGTTTATATATATAATTATAATTATATATAATTTTTTAATATATCCTTGTATCAAGTTGTATAAAATTATTTATAATTTTATCAGTTTTAGTTAATATGTGATACAATTAGATGTGCCCAATTTTGGGATACAATTATATGAGAGAGCATTTAATTAGATAGTATTAGATTAAATTGTATAAAACCAAATAGAATCTGATACAATCTTATATAACCTGATAGACCCATTTTGCGGATAAAATTAAACAGAGATATGATATTTTGTATTCCTATATCTAGCATATACAAGGTGGCGCAAAAGTAATCCTCCTATCAGAAAATGCTATAAATTTTGCGATTGGCCCCTAATGTCAGTTCTGTTTTGACATTTGTGTAGTAAACACATGCGAAATACACGTTAATAAACAATGTTACACTACACTGCTCCAGAACGCGGAATATTGGTGACTATTTATTTGACCAATAATCGGTCGGTGACTTTGGCACAACGTGAATTTCGTCGCAGATTTCCTGGCCGTCCAACGCCTACTGGTGAAACACTGCGACGTTTAGCCGCTCGCCTCGAAGAGACTGGCACAACACGAGATGCTGCCAGGCGTGGCAGACCCCGGAGTAGCCGTTCTGCAGAGAATATTGCTGCTGTAGCCGAGGATGTCATGGAAGCGCCGTCGACATCAACCAGACGACGTGCCACGCAAATGGGTATCAGTCGACGGTCTTTACAGCGAATTTTGGTACATGATTTGAAGATGTTTCCGTACAAAGTCCAGACGGTGCATCAGCTGTTAGCTGCTGACCGCCAATCGCGTGTAACATACGCTCAAGCCATCCTTAATCACCACCAAGAGGAAGATGATTTTTCAACAAAAGTAATCATTAGTGATGAGGCCCATTTCCATCTTAGCGGGTACGTAAATAAGCAAAATTTACGCTTCTGGGGCACTGAAAATCCGCGAAGAGCCATTACACCCGCTCAAAGTCACTGTATGGTGTGCTGTTTTCGCTGGAGGAGTCATCGGACCTTTTTTCTTCGAAGACGTCGCGGGCCAAACGGTTACTGTGAATGGTGAGCGCTACAGAGCAATGATCAACGAGTTCTTTTTGCCGCAACTTGATGAATTGGGATTGGAAAACATGTGGTTCCAACAGGACGGTGCAACGGCACACACTGCACGTGCCACAACCGATATGCTGAAGGATGCATTTCCCGGGCGCCTAATCTCCAGTTTTGGCGATTTGCACTGGCCAGCAAGATCGCCTGATTTGACCGCTCCAGACTTCTTTTTGTGGGGCTTTTTGAAGTCGCGGTTTTATGTCAGCAAGCCTCAGACTCTTGCAACAATATCCGGCAAGAATGTGAGGACCTATCGCCGGAAGTTTTGGCCAAAGTGATAGAAAATGCCATAAAAAGGGCTCAAATGACAATCAACTGTGTCGGCGGCCATTTACATGGCATCATATTCTCGATTTGATGTAAAAAAAATTAAAATACCAAATAAAAATAATCCACAAGAAGAATCAAAGTTTTTAATTTTTTTTTTAAATTACAGCCAAAAAAAATCGGAAGGTTATTTTTGCGCCACCTTGTACAAACCTTTTTAATCGAGTATTGAATGTATGAAACAATGAACAAATTAAATAATAGTTTTCATAAAGTTTTATGAATACGTGCATTAGTTCCGTGAAAAGTTTAACAATTCATTAATAGCATGCAAATAATTCTCTCAGTGTACGATGGTGACAGTACAGTAATGTACTGATATTATCAAAAATCAAAATGCAATTCAAGTGAAACAAAAAGTTTTGCAAAAAAAAATTATATTTTACAAAATTTGAAGGAAAAGCTAAATTTTATCGTTGAAGATTTTCAATATTTAAACAATATGTTTCTTACACTTATTACAACTTAATTGTGAATACCTCTACTGAAATGTAATATTTGTTTACAAGGCTATCATTCTCCTGTTAGTAAGTATCAGCTATGAAAAAACTCAATGTAAGAATATCACCTACAAGTGTCACCAATATAACCCTGACATCAAACATATGCCAAAATGTACGGACATGCACACCAACCAACCATTTATCCATCTATCCATCCAATCAACCGACCAAACTACCATCCGACCGGTCAAGTAAAATATACACTTGCATAAATTCAGCCACTCATACACTCGCATACATAACATATAAGTTTCCCTATTCAAAATTCTCTGGCAATAATAGCCTGTGGCCATATTGTTACATAGGCCACAATAACAGCAACAACAACATATTGCTTGGTAACATTGAGCGTATGTTTAATAACAAAAATAACAACAGCAGCAATACAAACCAGTGACAACTATTGCTACAGTTACATGTTGGCAAACCAGGGTTGGCAAGCATTTCATTCGGTTATTGATCATTTGGATAACGATATTTTTTCGTTCTATCGTTATGTTATTTTAAGGTTAACGTTATTTTAAGTTTTTTCGTTGGGTTATTTTAGGGTTATCCTTATTTACCTAAATTAAAAAGTGCAAAATGCATTTCAAAATTGCAATAACAGTAAAAATGCATTTTTAGAAAAAAAAAATGGTTATTTTTAGATTACAGATCGCAAAAGTAGACAAAGGCATATTTCAGAAGCTTTTTTAATTTTAAAGTAGCCAGCTTAGAGACTCTAGATTATCAAGGCTCACTAGTTTTCAAATTTTTCAAGTTTTTGTATAATTAAAAACGTGAAAAACTTAAAGTTACTAAAAGTTACGTTGCAGAAAAACGTTAAAAATTGCTAAAATTAGCAGATATTTTTTTTTTTTCTAAATATTAATAAAATAAGAATAGCCAAACTAAAACTGTTAACTTTACAAAATTTTAGTTATATTAAAAAAGACTAAAACTTGAAAAAAAAATCAAAAAAATAAGAAAATATATCACAGACCCACTTTATAAAACACTAGCTGACCAGGCAAACGTTGTTTTGCCTTCAAATTTTAATTGTAATTAATTCTTTAAATCAAGAAATTTCTTTTACGAAAATAATAATATAATAATAATATATTTTTTATGTTAAGTGTACCTGTTAAACATGAATTGTTACTTGAAACCATATCCTAAAATTTATTGTTTAGGTTAGGTTAGGTTAGGAAGGGTTATGTACCCAAGGGCACAACTCCACTCGGAGACCAATACGGTCCATTGTGAATCCCTTCAGAGAAAAAACGGTGAGAAAGAGTAGAAATAGACAGAAAACATAGCTTGAAAGATAAAAATAAAGAAAGGTAGAAAGTATATATTTACTCCCCAGAAACCGGATCCTAACGTCCCCTTACTAGAAACAGCCGTTCTATCTCCCTGACAAATCTCAGCAAATCAACTGGATTGTATCCAGCGACACACCCGAGTTCGTCGTGAAATCTATCTCCTAGCCATTTCTGTCTGAGACCCTGTAACCTAGGACAGTGGCACATTATATGCTCAACCGTCTCCAGTTCCTCAACGTCCTCGCACAGCCTGCAAAAATCCGGTATGTCCCTGTCCCATCTGCTTGTGAAAGCCCTGACAGCACAGTGACCGGTCAGGAACCCCGTAAGGGTCCTGAGACCTTCCCTGTCCAGTCCCAGAAGATCCTTGGTTGCCCCTGCGTCCAAAGCGGGCCATAACGCCCTAGACACCCTGCAGTCCATTCTGTTCCTCCATGATTGGTTAACGGTTTCGCGGAATCCCTTCCGTATAACCTCAAAGTAGTAACATAAAGGGGGCTTTACCCCCCCCCCGTCTCTTACCGCCAAGTCCAGATTTGAACCCTCCCTCGCGAGTTCGTCCGCCAACTCATTGCCATCCACCTTGCAGTGTCCGGGTACCCAACACAGCTTCACCGTGAATGCCTCCATGAGCTCCCTCAGAGCACACCTACACCGTGCGACCAGGCGCGAGCGCACCGTGTAGTTTGTCAGTGCTTTGAGTGCCGCCTGACTGTCGACATAGATTGTCACCCTAGATCCCCCAACGATGTGTCCCAGTATCACTTCCGTCGCCCTCCAGATCGCCAGGATCTCCGCTTGGAAGACACTGCACTCATCTGGGAGTCTGTATGACCTTTTCACGTCAGTGCCAGCAATATAAACACCGGCACCCGTGCCAGTGTCCATTTTGGATCCGTCCGTGAATACTGCCCACCCCTCAAACAGCACATTGGATCCACGCCAGACCTCCCTAATCGGGAAGTCCACCGGAGGTGTTCCACCGAAGTCTAAGGTCAATATCATATGATCCGATATTCCCTCGAGACTACTACCATGATCAAGCAGTCCTACTTCGTACAATATTTTTGTGTGGTCATCTCTCCTAGGTCTTACCAGCGCAGACTCGTAGAGCCTAAATAAGTTCCTAGCAGCCACACTCCTCACATAATGTTCAATTGGGGATAGATGCAGTATGATATCCAACGCTGCCTGTGGAGTGCTTCTCCTCGCACCTGTGATACCAAGAGAGGCACTCCTTTGGGCCTTGTTGAGCAACTTCCTACAGCTATCCACTCTCAATGCATCCCACCAGACAGTACATCCATAAGTGAGAATAGGTCTAACTACCGACGTGTAAATCCAGTTTACCATATCCGGTCTTAGTCCCCAATTCTTACCGATGGAGTTTCTGCATGTGTAGTAGGCATTGAGGCCTCTCTTCATCCTTTCCTGAGTATTTCTCTTCCAAGACAATTTGCTGTCTAGGAAGCACCCCAAATACTTCGCACAGTCCGATAGAGGCAACTCGACACCATCTAACACTGGCCTCCTAAACTCCTCTATTTTATATTTCCTGGTAAAAAGCACCAGTTCAGTCTTATTGGGGTTTACCCCCAGTCCCCTATCTTTCGCCCATGCCGAGAGCTCGCCCAGCCTCACCTGCATAATCTCGCTGATCGTGGGCAAAAATTTCCCCCTGACCAGCAGTACTATGTCATCCGCGTAGGCAACGACTTTCCCTCCCCTGGAGTCAAATGTCCTGAGAATTCCGTTAACCGCTAGCAGCCACAGAAGAGGAGATAAAACTCCCCCCTGAGGCGTCCCTCTGGTAACCCTTCTCCTTACGTTATGATCCCCCAGGCTCGAGTTGATGATCCTGCTGCTAAGCATACGGACTATCCACTCAACCAGAAAGCCCCTAACACCCAGCCCCACCAGCGAATCCCTAATGGCCTCGATCCTAATGTTGTTAAAGGCCCCTTCTATATCCAGAAACGCAGCAAGAGTATACTCCTTGTATCTCAGGCCGTGCTCAATGTAGCCCACCACCTCGTGAAGCGCACTCTCAACTGATTTACCTTTCAGGTAAGCGTGTTGAGCGTTGCTGATGAGATGGGTATCAATTTTACTTCTAAGATACAGATCTATCAGTCTCTCAAGTGTCTTCAGCAAAAATGAAGACAGACTGATAGATCTGTAATCTCCCGGTTTCGAGTGGCCCGCCCTACCAGCCTTGGGTATAAAAATTACCCTGACCTCTCTCCACCCCCTAGGCAGATGCCCGCCACTAAGGCATTTCCTGTATATGCGCACCAGCAGAAATAGTGCATCGTCCGGGATGTTGCAGAGCATAGCCGGAAAAATACCGTCCGGACCCGGTGATTTATATGGGTCGAAGGTACTGACCGCCCATCCTAGCTTCTCCCTTGTGACTATTTCCTCGATGAGGTCGGATGTATTGTCCAATGTCACAGACATTCCGTCCCCTTGACGATCGTCCATACATCCAATTTCCAAACACCCGGGGAAGTGCGCCTCCATAAGCAAGGTTAGGGTCTCAGAGCTGGACTCAGTCCATGAGCCGTCATTCTTTTGGATATACCCAAGGCCTTTAGGGTCCTTGGATAAAATCCGTCGGAATCTATACAACTCGTTGACATTCTCGATGGAATCACAGAACTGCCTCCATGAGAGCCTCTTTGCCCTTTTTAGATCCGCCTTGTACTTGTTGAATTGCACCCTGTGGGTGTTCCAATCACTCTGTGCTCCCGTGAGTTTGGCCCTATTAAACAGCCTCCTTACCGTCGACCTTTGAACCTGAAGTTCCTTGGTCCACCATTTGGGCTGTTTGCGCCTACCCGGAAATGTAACCGGACACGATAGCTCATAGCTCTCATTTAGAAGGTGAGTGAACCTGTTCACCGCACCTTCCAAATCAGTCGGCAGCAAATCGCCAAGGGCCTCTTGCTCCAACCCAATACGCACTCCTTCTTTGAAGGAGTCCCATTTCGTACCCCTGGGGTTCCTAAACGGAACTCCCCTGGATGAGTCAATGTTCACTGTGAAGGTAATACGACTATGGTCTGAAAAAGTACAGTCCGATGCCACCCTCCAGTCCGCAACAAGTTGCTCATCGCGGTTCACTAATGTTAAATCTATCACTGCCTGCCTATCTCTGTTTCTGAATGTCGGCATATTGCCCCTATTACAAATAATAAGATTGTTGGTAGTTATAAAATCAAACATTAACTCACCCCTTTTATTGATATCTGCGCTCCCCCATTGGTTGTGATGTGCATTGGCATCGCATCCCAAAATAAGGATAGCACCCATCCTTCTTGCACGTGCCGTCAGTTCTCTCACCTCTGTTCCAGGCGGGTCTACTGCTTCGTACGGCATGTACACCGAAGCAAGTGTGAGAGTTCTCTTACCTTTGGCTTCTCCATTTACGACGGTCAAGTCACCGCATCTGAAAGAATGAGACATGATTAGATTCAATTCATTCTTCGCTAATATACACGTTCTTACCTTGTCCTCTGTAGACGGAACAAATAATGTGTATCCCGTGACCCTTAGTCCACAAACCTTATTTTTATTAATCCAAGGTTCCTGGATAAGGGCCACGTCCGCCTGATTTTTGATGAGGAAGGTTGCTAGTTTATTGTTTACTTCTTTACCTTTTTTATTTATTCTAGGACTATGAGGAACGCTAAACCAATTTTTGAACAACATTATTAAATAAGCTTGCAAAAAGTCTTGAATGTGATCATTTATTTTAATGCTTATTTGTTTTTTGCTTTTGGTACCACGCCCATTTATCCCATTCCCCCCAATTTCAGTTCGACTACTAATATTTGTAATTGATGGACTCGTACAAAATTTGAAGGCTATATAGCTAATATAGAGCCCTAGATATTTAATATTAATATTAATTTTGTATATGAGCTAAATAATCACTTTGTATGGGAGCTTCCACGCCCACTGGTATGATCCCGCCCAATTTTCCCATGACTATTCATAATATAATCAACGTGCACAAATTTCTAAGGCTCTGGCTATTATAGAACAGTAGATATATGATATTAAATATTTACTTTGTATGGGAGCTGACACGCTTACTGGTCCGATCACGCCCATTTTTCCCATGACCATTCACATTAACAAATAATCAACGTGCACAAATTTCTAAGACTCTGGCTATTATAGAACTGTAGATATATGATATTAAATATTTACTTTGTATGGGAGCTGACACGCCCACTGGTCCGATCACGCCCATTTTCCCCATGACTATTCACATTAACAAAAATTTTGAAATCGTATGATTAGTTACGGAGATTACTTTCTACAAACAAACAAACAAACATACAAGCATTACCTCTTTATAATATTAGTATAGATATAGAAGTATAGAAGTATAGATTATGAAAATTAAATTTTTCACATTTTTGTTTTATTTGTTATGTTTGTTTATGGAATCAATTAGTTTTATTAAAACTGTGAATAAAATTCTTACCGCTTACAAAAATCTGACTTGAAAAATTATTTAAAAGTTGTTTGTTATTCACTTTTCATGTTTCTGAAAAGACTCAATAAAACCAAGAAAAACGTGTGCATTAAAATAGTGATAGCGGAAACTAAACTCGACGACAATTGACAGTTTTGGCATATTCATGCAACAACACGAAATAAAACGAAAGGTCCACTTTATGGAACAGGCTACAATTGGCTACATTCCGTTAAACTAAAGTATCAACAAAATTATTCCTATATTTACCTTAAATTCTGTAGAATGCAAATAACAGTGTATTTTGCTAAAGTCAATAGAAATGTTTGCTAAAATATTGTAAGTTCAGAAGTCAGGTTAAAATTAAACATATATGTATAAATTTCAATTTATTAAATACATGTACACTCAGGGAACTTCTGCTTTAAAAACGTGTAGTTGTTTTGGTTGTTATACAAACTCTTTATTTTTAATGTAAATGCCAGTCATTTGTAGAACAAATTAAATTTTTTACTAACCTTGTAGTTCATTTCAAAAAAACCAAGTCGAATCAAGTGACAAATAAATGTTTATTTATTTTTTACTAACATATGTGGTTTATTTTTACTACAAATTGGTTTATTTTTTGAACATTAAGAAACAAATGACAATGTTAGTTGAATTTACTGAAATGTAAGTCGTCCTTTCTTTAAGTGAGCAGTGGTCTTTACATACATAGTATTCTAAGTATATGAACTCATTCATTCATGCTCATATATGAGGTCATTCGAGGTCATATACCACCATATAGGATTCATATATGTTCATATGAGTTCATATGTGATCATATATGTAAATATTACTTCAATTTTCGTTAATAAACACATATGAACATGTATGGAAAAATAAGGACATGTATGATTACACAGGGTGTCCGCCGGGAAGGTATACTACTTTGTTTTGCCGCCATTTTGGTAAACATTAGTTTTGACAGTTCATATTTGGCAGTCGTGAAGTAGAAACGTGGCAAATTTATTATGGAAAAATATTCCATAAACCAACGAGTTTTAATCGTTAAAACATTTTATCAAAATAAATCATCGATTACTGTGACGATGATAAAGTTACGTGACATTTTTGGGAGGAACAACGTGCCAACAAAACTCACTATTTATCGTGTAGTGAATGATTTCAAAGAAAGAGGGTCTGTAGGTGATAGGCCCAAGCATGGACCACAACGTACTGCAAGATCGGTTGAAAACATTACTGCTGCTCAAGAAAGTGTTCAAAACAATCCATCAACCTCAATTCGACGACGTGCTCTTGAGCTTGGTCTTCAAAGAACAACTTTGACCAAAATTTTGCACAAGGATTTGCATTTGTTTCCATTTAAGATTTAGTGGTATCAACAAGACGGTGCCACATCGCATACAGCCAGGATTACAATGGAATTACTGCGAGACCTCTTCCCACAACAAGTTATTTCAAGAAATGGTGATGTTGATTGGCCTCCACGGTTGCCAGATTTGACTGATCCGGACTTCTTTTTGTGGGATATCTGAAAAGCAAGGTTTATGCAAACAAATCAGAAACGCTTGAGCAACTCAAACAAAATATTCGTGATCAAATTAATGAAATACCGCGTGAAATGTGTGAAAATGTAATAAAAAATTTGCTCAAAAGGGCTCGCATTTGTGAGGCTAACAGAGGACATTTATCTGATATTGTATTCCATACATAATTGCCGACATTACATAAAACATTTATCAATACAAGATCCATTCTCTTTCATTTAATCAAAAATTATAAACAAACAAAGTAGTATACCTTCCCTGTATATGTAAATATTACCACTGTTTTTGTTTATGCACATGCATGAACATATGTATATGAAGCCTCATATGAACATGTACGAATCATTTATGAACACATATGAATCATGTATGGAGGCATATTGACATGTATGAAGCATGTGTATTCATGATCCATATATGTCGATTTTTGGAGGTTAGATTTTTATTTGCTTTAAAAAAAATCTAAAAAAAACTTAAACAATTTAGCATTTGTTCTATGATTTTTTTTTGTCGACTAATATTTAGCAAATCTTTTTGCTGATTTTAGCAGATTAAATTGTTACTTTCAGTTAACTTAAATTTTGCTCACATATAACTAGCAATTTGTAGATTTAACAGATTTATTTTTGCTATTCTTATATTACACAGAGAGAAATAAAGTGCCAACCGAATGTAAAAGTGTATATTAATGGTAACAACTTTTAAACTCAGTTAGTACAACGATATTAACATTATATTTCTGAATATTTTGGGTATTGCAACTAAAATTTAGTGGAATTAACCGAACTTTGTTGTGCAAAATAATGTTCAGTTTTACCAACCGGCTGAAATTCGTAATAACAGAATTTGAGTCGTAGTAACCGAATTTCAGTTGGCAAATAAGCAAAATTTTTCTCTGTGTGTACTAATAATTGGCAAAAAAAATCAGCTAATTTTAGTCGTTTTTACTGCAACGTAATTTTTAACTAATTTTTAGTAGTTTTAGCTGAAAACTGTACTAATATTTATCTTTCAGTGTAGAGTCTCCCTGTACACACACACAGAGAAATAAAGTGCCAACCGAATTTAAAAGTGTATTTTAATAGTAACAACTCAAAAATTCAGTTAGTACATCGATATTTACATTCGATTTCTTAATATTTTGTTTGTTGCAACTCCAATTCAGTTGAATTAACCGAACTTTGCTGTGAAAACTAATGTTGAGTTGTACCAACCGATTTAAATTCGTAATAACCGAATTTGAGTCAAAATAATCGAATTTCAGTTGGCAAACAGCACAATTTTTCTCTGTGTGCACTATTAAGAAAGTCGGATGACATGAGGTCAAAAAAATGCAAATTTTGCCATGTTCTTTTGTGGAATGAACGATATGTATGTTTTTATGTATTTATTGTATGATTAACAAAATTTACCCTTATAAACTTGTTTGAATAATTTTAAAGCAATGAAGATTTAGAGAGAGATAAAAAACATGTATTTCGTTAGGATATTTTAAGGTTATCGACATTTTAGAATTATTTCGTTAGTGTTTTATTAAGCATAAAAATAGTTCCTTGAAACGGTATTGAATTGTTATCGGTATTTTAGGATTAGTGTTTGCCAACCATGGTATAAACGTAATTCTTACTACTTCTACCACTACTATAGCTTTTTGATAGTGTTGTTGTTGTTGATGTGGCTTTAAGCCATAGGTAACATCAACAACAAATGCCATTGGCACACAACAATATGCTGGTGAATTTAATAAAATTTAATACTTTGGCAACACATTGGAAACAGGGCCACTTACCGGAACACAACAAACAGAAAAAAAAGAAAATCGTTTTGTAGTATGTGTTGATAACGAAAGTAAAATGGAAATAGCCCAAGAGATAAAAAAATGGATATTTATTTTTTTTTGTTTGAAATGAATATTGAAATATTACTTGAAGGCAGGAGAAAATATTTGATTTTACAAATTTTCCTATTAGAACATGTGCCTATGTGTGTATAAGGTATAATTCTAAGAAGATTCTTTATCAGATAAAGTACAAAAATTGGTGTGAGGATAGCCAAAAAGTTTATTGAAACCAATTTAAATGCTCATCAATAAAATAATAAATTCATCAAATCTTTTAACAAAATTA
Organism: Delia radicum; assembly: GCA_021234595.1. Lineage (NCBI taxonomy): Eukaryota > Metazoa > Arthropoda > Insecta > Diptera > Anthomyiidae > Delia > Delia radicum. Next base: position 202,589,848 of record CM037855.1, on the reverse strand, counting down.
AGGGGTCCTTAATACACAGAAATGATTGCAAATCAAATTTCAATTAAACATTTGTTTATTTACAAACTCACTTTTAATAACAATTTTAATAATAACTATTTGATTACTAAAAAGACAAGAATGTAGCTAAATTGATGGTTTATATTTTTTTTGTTAAAGTTCTGCCTATTGTGGAGGCTCTGGCTATTCTAAAACTTCGGGTTGTGATGAGATCTTTAGCCAGATCGAAATACTAGTACCAACCTAGCTAATATATTTGATTTGCTTTATTTTTCTAAAGATAGGGAGGTTGAAAGCTGGTTATAAATTTAAAATATTAAATGCTTAATTGAAAATTTATTTGTGTCACAAAAAAGTTTTAGTTTTTATAACCCATAAAACAACAAAGTGAAAATTTCCAAAACTTTAAAAAAATCACCAAAATTTAAAAAAAAAATTGCAAAAATTGAAAAAAGATTGATTGAATTAAAACAAATTGCTATACTCCTCTACGGCGAAATTAAAAAAAATTGCCCAACGGCGATTTAAATTTTAGTTAGGTAATTTTATCATTTTGGCGATTTTTTTTATTAGTTTCAGCAATGTTTGCCAATATTAATGTTTTTTAAAATTTTTTTAAATATTAGCTATTTTTAAATTTTAAAAATTTTTTCTAATTTTTTGCGTTTTTTTTTTTTTTTATTTTTCAAACTTATTCAATTTCGTCAATTTTGATTTCCCCAATTTTTGACGATATTTTGTAATTATTAATTAAAGGAAATAGTGTCTACTAAAAAATTGTTTGAAATTAAAAACAATATTAAATTTTTAATAGATACAATTAAAATTCAAATAGAAAATAAAATCAATTAAATAGTTACATATTATTTTAATTAGTACTACAAGATCCTTAACACGACCGAATTCAATTAAACTTTTTATGGAATTAACAAACATTCAAATTGAAACTCGATTTTAGTTGTTTCTGTGTTGAACTGATTGCGTGGAAGGAAGATGGGAGATGTCCAGTATGAAGTTCCAAGGACACGACAATGAATATGGTGAAAATATTTGCTAAACATTAAAATGGTGTTACAATATCTCACATTAACGCTCAAAGTTTAAATAACAAGATCGATGAATTCAGACTGGTTTTTAAGAATTCAAATGTTGGTATTGTTTGCGTTTCCGAGACCTGTCTTTCCGAAAAAATGCACGACAGGGTTATTTGTTTGAACGGTTACAAAACCGGTTTGCCGGTATAAACATGCTGGTGGAGTTGCCATCTTTGCGAAGGATAATATAACGTGCAAATTCAAAACGAAGTCGTGTAAGTATAAAAAAAAGTTGAGTTTATTTTTCTTCAAATCATATCTTATGGAAGAAAAATGCTTATTGGATGTGTCTACAGAACACACAATAACATACCTTGTATTTATTTTTTATTAGAAACATTATCCGTTGCCTATATTGATATTGTGATTTCTGTTGATTTCAACTTAAATATTTTAAAGGAATCAATTTTATCTGATGAAATGTTATCACTTGAACTTATGCCAGTTAATTTAACAGTTAAAACACACCTTACACCTTCGAGTAATTCACTGCTCGATCTTTTCTTTCTGGCAAACATGTCAAATGTATTATTGTACACAGAAAAAATTATCAACCTGAAATATCTAATAAAAGATTTGATTTGAATTAAATTAAATTAAATTTGTTTCTAAACAAATATTTAATTGAATCAATTAATATTTTAATTTACTTGTAAATCTATAAATACTTATTTTGTTTTAAATATAATTCTCAAATTATTTTTTCATACACTTTAGCTTAAATAGAAAATTTTTAGTATAAAATACCAAATGCATTTGAAGTTTACAAACAAAACAAGCACACACACAAACAAACAGACACATACCAACGTATCGCTCACACAATTTTTTTTTTTTAGTATCATAATTTTTTTTGTAGATAGTTATTTATAGCTTTTTTTTCTTTTTAATTAATACTATCATTACCGTGATAGGTGCAAAATCAATTAAAATGTTAATTGATTCAATAATTTTTTTAATTGAAACCCGTTTTAAGCTTTTTCTGTGTTTGACCTGGTTTCAGCATCATGTTTCTTAAGGCATGATTTGATATTTCTAACGTATATCTCTCCGAATTCATCGAATGGACCAGATTTGTTACTATAGAGACTTCTAGCGTTTGAATTATAATCTGCTACAGGAGAGTTTTAATTACATTATTACTTATTGACATCTCGCATTCCGATTTACATACACAAGGCACAAAGGAAATAATAGAGACAAATAAAATACAGATACAACTCTGTTTTTTATTTATCTTTTAAATACAGAGCTGTATTTTAGTTGTCATATTATTTATAAAAAAAAATTTCACGAATAGAAGGCTCTTAGTTTTCACGCAAGCAACTAAAAATTTAACTAAAATTTAGTAGACTTTAAAGTTTTTTCTGCTGTTTTTATTTTACTAATATTTACCGAGAATATTCTGCTAATTTTGCCGCTTTTTTCCTGCATAGAAATTTCTAACTATGTTTTAGTAACTTTTTCTGCTATTTTAAATTTGTATGAGTGTATAAAATATGAATAAAAGTGAAAGGATATTGAAAACAATTTTTAAATAAAAAAACAATTTCTAAACTTTTCTGTAGTTGTTACACACATTTTTATTTGAGTGTAAAGATTCAAAAAGAAGGAATACGGTCTTTATGACTACAGAAAACAAATTCACATTTTGCTATTTTTTTTTTTTTTTTTGTAATTTTGATGTGGTAATTCAATTTTAGATCTTGAAAGAGCTGGGGGAATCTGCTCCTTCATTTACTACTATAAAATATTGGGTGGCAGAGTTTAAACGAGGCCGTACGAGCTGCCAAGACGAAACCCGTAAATTGAACCGTCATTTATCGTCATCTCAGGTTCTTAAAGGCACTTCCAACCACATACAAAATTATTTAATTAACTCTATTGGCACCGTTATTTTAAAAAGAGTTAAATGAAACTTCATTTATGTCCGAAATGCTTGCCGAAAACACCGACATAAAGAAAAAATCTCAATTATCAATAGTTTTTCGGTATGTTGACAAAAAAGTGTGTTGCTACGGAGCGATTTAATAAATATATGGACGTAAGTGATAATAGAACAGCCGACGCTAGTTCCACAAAAAGAACAGACTTAAAAAAGCTTGAGAATTTGGGAGGAAAGCTAGTAGCTCAGACCTATGATGGTGCAGCTTTCATGTCTAGGCTAAGGTTAAACTTTATAAAAGAAACCAAAATATTTTTCGGAACATTATCAGGGCTGTCTGCTTTTTTTAATCAATCCACCAAAAGAACTTATTTTTTTGATCAGGTGGTAAAACGAAGAATCCATACTTTGTGAATATAGTTCACACTTATCGTTCGGATCCGTAAGTATGAGGTCTTGAAAATCGGAAAAAAGTATTAATATGTGCGAAGTTGTACTTACTTAATTGTCATATTCTTGAAGTTATCTTTAATTTGATAATTTGAAATTACCTTTAGTTTAATAAACAACATTATTTTTTTTTTTTTTGTTTTAAATAAGCTAATAAGGCCTATAGTTGAATAAATAAAACAAGTTTATTTAAATTTTCCCGACGTTTCGTCGATTATATGTCGACTTTTTCTAGGGATTCGTCTATTTAATGAAAAAACATAAAATTATTACACAATTACTTCACCAAAAACAATAAGAACTTACAGTATAGACGTTATTACATTAAGCTGGATTAAATTTACATTTTACATTTAACATTTAACATGTAACATAAAACATTTAAACACAAAACTTAATAAAAAACATCTTAACTTAATATCACAGCTCAATTAATGGCAACTCTATAGCCCGCGTTCATGTTGTCAGTGTCTTCCTTCAAATTCATAGTTTTGTTTATTTTCTTTTGTATGTGCAAACTTTCCTTTGTGTACCTTTTTCTTTCTATGTTTTCTTTATCTATAATTTTGACGTTTTCAAAGTCAGCTGTGTGGCCTGTTTGAAGTATGTGTTGTGCAAGTGCAGTCGATTCTTTCCTTTTAATTATATCTGTTTTGTGTTCACCCATTCTAGTAGATAGTGCTCTCTTTGTTGTCCCTATATATATTTGATCACAAGTATGTTCGTCGTCTCCCTTACACTCTATTTGATAGATCACATTATTTTGTTGTTGGATATCAATCGGTGTTTTTACATTTGTAAATATTGCACTTAATGTTTTGTTAGGCTTATACGCAAAGCTTATGTTGTTTTGTTTTATTGTGTTTCTCATATTCCTGTTGTCCGTTAAGCCAGGGATGTATTGTACACTGTGAAACTTACGATCTGGTTTGTCATCAGTGTTGCCACAATGCACGTTTAATTTTAATCGCTGTTTTATAGATTCTATGAGTGTTTTTATTAAATTGTTTGGAAAACTGTTTTCTGTCAATATTTTAGTTATCTTAACTATATTTTTATGGTGAAATTGCTCGTCGCTGATTTTTAATACCCTCTCTATAAAGTTCTTGGCTGTGTTAATGATCTGAGACTTTGGTTGTGTTGCATTGTAGTTCATCAATCTGCCAGATGCTGATTCCTTAGAGAACCAATCGAAGATGATTTTTTCCCCGTTACGCCGTAATTTTGTGTCTAAATAAGCTATCTCCCTGTTAATTTCCACTTCAACGGTAAATTTTAACTTTGGGTGGTGATTATTTAGAGTTTTTAGGATTTCTTCCTGATCGTCAATATTAATTACCGCTAATATGTCATCTACATATTTAGCTATGTATTTGATGTTAATGTTCTTGTTTTTTAGTTCCGTTATAGCATCGTCCAATAAATTATCCAAAACCACATCTGCTATAGTAGGTGATAGCGGATTGCCCATGGGCATACCAAATATTTGGTTAAAAACTTGGTTGTCATAAACAAAGTAGTTATTGTCTTTTAGACAAAATTTCAAAATCTCCATAAATTTTGAGCTTGGAATATTGGTATGCTTTTTAATAATGTGCCATTTTTTCATTATAGTTTTTATGGCATTATGAACCGGAATATTGGTGAAGAGTGAAACTACGTCAAAAGACACCAATATTTCCCGGTTTTCGAGTTTTACGTTTATGAGCTGATTTTTCAATTCTGTCGAGTTTTTTATGTTATATTCCGTTGATATGATGTTTTTGAGTATTTTACCTACAAATTTTGAAAGGGAGTATTTTTAATTTTGAAATTATAACGAGCTTTTAACCTCCGTATATTTACAAAAATAAAGCAAATCAAACATATTAGCTAGGTTGATACTAGTATTTCGATCTGGCTGAAGATCTCATCAGAACCCGATGTTCTAGAAAAGCTAGAGCCTTCATAATAGGCAGAACTTTAACAAAAAACCGATTAATCATCAATTTTGCATAAATTTTTTTCTAGTGCGTATTTTTTATTTAAGTCAGAAGAAAATTATTTTCCTAATAATCATCAAACATTTTTGGATGTGTATTTTTTATGTTGCGTAGCGTGGTCTTACTTCATCAACAATTGACTTAATTTTTTTACCACAATGTTAACAAATCAACAGCTGAAAGTTTATAATCGTTAGTCACACGAAGATGTTTGTAGTCTAAGTATGCTGACGTTAAATTTGAGCGTATTTTTTGATTCCAGTGTTAATGATATTTGAAGAAGTCAGAACTCTATATATGAATTATTTTGAGTATATTAAAGAAATCATTTAAAAGTTTTACTTTTAAGTTTTAAAAAATTTTCAAAACCAAAAGTTTATTTTTCGATGTTCTATCATAAATTATGATGTGAGCACGATTATTCAAGTTCAAGATCATTTGTTTTTTGTTAAACAAAAAACCGTGCAATGTTTATAGAAAATACACTCATTCTTCTCTACCACGCCTTTCACAATTAAAAAACCGTGAAATGTTTATTTATTAATTAAAAAACTTTTCCATCCGCTAATTAAAAGCAGACTTTATGTACTGACAGGTAATTACATGTTTCACTTCCCGTCTCCGAAAATCTCCATAGGATCAATGTGGAAGGGGTAGAAGATTTTACCCAAATTTTGAAGGAAAAAGATCAACGCCTTACCCGTATTGTTTTATTTACCCGATGAGAAGTAAAGAACAAAATTGGAAGAATTGAACTAATTCAAATCAAAAATAAAACATTTTTAACTAATAAACATTGTTCGTGTACAGGCTAGAATCTCTAGTCATAATACACAGTGTGTGTGTTATTGTTTATTAGATAAACAACAATTCTTTCTGGCTATCGTAGTAGGGCCATAAGTCAGCAATTAAAATTATAATTATAAAATTATATACTCTAAAATTATAAATAAACATTGCACGGTTTTTTGTTTAACAAAAAACAAATGATCTTGACCTTGAATAATCTTGCTCACATCGGAATAAATTAAATAAAAAAAAATTTCAAAATTTGGGAATTTTTAAAAAACTTTTTCCAAAAACAATCGATTTTAACCATTTACAAGGAAACTGGGGGATGTAATGACAAATCGTTTTTATTTTCTAGTGCGTATGAGTGTTAATTAATATTAATTAGCACTCATACGTGCCGTAGTCCAAGACATACACTCCAGAGAACAGAATGAGACCATTCGTTTTTGTTGTCCATTCATACATTCATTGCTTTTGCATTGCTTTTATTCAACAACAGCAACAGCTTATGCTGTTGCTGTTAATTCCATTTATTGTTTTTGTTGAATGCCTTTTTAACATTCATTTTTATAATGCCGTTACATGTCAAGCAATGAAATGAAATAGTGACACATGAATAACATGAAATCAATCACAACATTCGCGTTGACCTGTAGCAATAATAATAATTTTTTTTTAGTGTTATTAAACATGAAATATGTATAAATTTTTGTTTGATTTTTTTAAACATGAAATATGTATAAAATTTTTTAATTTTCCTAATACAGTAATATATTTCACAAAAATTTTTTTTAACGTTTTATTCATTTAACATTGAGACCATTCATACCACTCGTTGTGTATTCGTTGTTTTCGTGAGTGTTAAGTGAGGTTAACACTAGACAATCAATGCAAAGCATGGTTTTCGTTACACTCACTTTTCTCAATTCTGTCGATTGTTGCTTTATTGAAATTATGTGAGTTGACAACAATGTACCCATTTTTTGTGATTGCATTCAAAAGCATGAAATAAGGCACTAAAACCGTTCTCTGATACACTCAGAATATTATGCAGTTTACTGTTTGTAGTTTAATAAAAAGTTTTCAATACATTTGACATTACTTCAATTACATAATGCATGAATAATAAACGTAAAGTAATTATTAACATATATTTTTGAAAATCTATTTATAGACACATTACTTTGTGATTTCTTGTAAGCATGAGGGTAAGGTGTATATTTTTGATATCACGAACGAAAACACGAAGCACAACAACTCATTTACATTTTAAGCAATAAAATATTATATGTACCGATAGCTCAGTTGGTAGAGTTCTCGCCTAACTAATTGCTAAATACCAGAGACCCCAGGTTCGAATCCAAGCATGACCACGTAATTTATTTAATAAAAAAAAAAAAAAGTTTTTTATTTCATTAAAAAAAAATATCTATAAAAAAATTGTTTTATGCATTTTTTTATGAAAATCTATTTATAGACACATTGTAACCAGTTACTATTTACTTTTAGGCTCATCGCCTGTAAAATTCATCACTGAAGAAAGGTGTAATGTAATGCGTGAAGCCCTATGGCGATACAATACTTTACCCATGATTTGGTAATGTGTGGTTTTGCTGGGTAAAGTTTCATAAAAATTTAACCATAAAAATGGCATATTGTGGTTTATTTGTTTCCGTTACAGTTATTATAAATTTAAATTATTTTTTCAAAAACATATTAAAAAAATTCGTGTATGTTTTTTTATTAAAATGTTTTGTTAATATACAAAATTATTTCAATTCAAATTACAAGATATTGATAAATTTTACACATGTAGTGTGTGTGTATACATTTTGTAGAAAAAAAAAATAAAACAAAAACACAAAACACAAAACTCAAATAATTTCAAATAACTGAATATAACTTTTATTTTTACTGATCTGCATAATTTAATGGACTAATTAATTGATTAATTGATTTCATTACAATTTCATTGATATCAATTGTAATGAACTTATTTTCATTAGCATTTTTTTTTTAATTTATGGCAGGGGTGCCCAAGGCCTATGCGCTTGGTGCTCATTTGTTTTTGTAAAAACACTTAGCTATAGGCTGTGTGTTTTAATACACATATAGAGCGCTCAGCACTAGCAATACAAAATATACAAACAACTTTGTCTTATTAGTTTTTCTGTCGTTCTTCACTGTATACACGCAAGCGCAAAGCAACAACACTTTCGTATGCTTTGCTGGTAAACATTGAAATATTTTTATCTTTTTTCTTTGCATGGATTGGTTTTTACAACAAAAAATATTGAATAAAAATTAGTTTTTCTTTAAATGGATTGGTGTTTGCTCTTCCATAAGGAACTTTTGGGCACTCCTGATTTATGGTAATAAATTTCATTGATTTGATTTTATTGATTATTGATAATGATTTGAAATTTAATTACCATTAGTAATGATTCAATTAAAGAATGCAAATTACAATTGACAGAATACAAATATGCTAGGTCTGGGAAAGATCCCCATAGGTTAATTTTTTAAGAAAAAAACAACAGGGTGTCTTCGATAATAGAACATTGGCCCTAATGGAACGATATGGAATGAAGTGGGGAACGAGTGGAATCGGAACAACTAACACATTTGTGTTGTACGCAGTATGGCGGTCTGTTAAGGTTTGCGAAGTTTTTGTCAGTTCTGCGATATCTCGCTTAGTTTTTGAGATACGAGCCTTTTCACAAAATGGCGATATTTTAAAATGGCCAGTATATCCGAAACTAAGCGAGATAGAGCAAAACGGACAACATTTTTGTTCGAGAGGAGTAGTAATATATTCTTATAATATAAAAAGAGTGATCAATTTTTATAACACATCCTGTGATTTCATTTTTTTACTTATTTACGTGATAATACAGACATAGACATATGTTATCGAATAATAGAAAGATAGTTCCGCATTCTATTTCGTTTCCCGTATTCAGGTTTACAATCTACACCCCATTTATTTTTTTGTGAACTAATGCATTTTTTTGCTCAATTGTAATTTGTTTTTTAGGCATTAGTGTGATTTCATTAGCATTACTGTTACAAATTCTAATGCTAAAAAATTTCATTACCATTAAATTATAATGAAATTGCTTTGGCATTAGCATTAGTTAACTAACTAATGAAAAGTAACTAGACCGGATTTTAAGTGATTTATCATATATGTTAAATTACATTACACATTAAATTACAGCTATGTTCGGTAAAGATCCCGGGGATTCCATTTTTTACAAATATAAATTTAGATCCTCCTTTAAAACGAAGTTCGTTCCCAGTGTAATACAATTTCGTTACATGTAATTAATGTTCCAATTCCACTCGTTATCCATTCCATATCGTTCTTCATGTATAGTTTTTGAATACCACTTATTCTCCGCTCCATTAAATTTCATTCGCAATATGAAGCACACCAAATCCACTCAATTCTTGTTTTATTCCATATCGCTTCGAATTACAAAAAAATTCTTTCAAAAATATATATTTCTACTTTCCAATCCATGATTTTTTTTTTTGTAAACAAATGTTTTTTTTAACAATTGTAATTAGTTTTTTTTTATGCATTAGTGTGATTTAATTATCATTAATAATGAGATTTCTAATGGAAAATATTTCATTATCATTAAATGGTAATGAAGTTTATTCATATTCATTAGTATCAACTAATAGTAATGAAATTTCCATGATAATGAAAAATTCCCATGTATGTTTGAGAGCATTTGTTCTTTTGTGCCACAAATATTTGCATCAAATGAATGACTGACGTGACATCTCTATTAAAAACATATTATTTATGAAATATTAAAGTTTTAGCATAGTTTTAGCTCATATGCAACAGGGTGTCTGTTGTTACAAATTATTATTAAAAAAATTTTAATAAACTTTGTTTATTTCTGAAGCGAATAGTTGTATTCGTGGCTAACTTCCGGTTTAAGTTCCATAATACTGCCAACGTATATTCAGATATTGGTTTGTGTCGTTAATAAGCATTGCCTTGTGCTGGCTAGCAACACTTAAGAGTTTTAAACTCACCACCAGGGTATAACTCTGTGTTGAGACATAATGGTAATAATCGGTTGTTGTCCACACTCTTTTATTTCGTATACGTTTTAGTGTATTTTAGAATAATATAATAATGAAGTTGCTAGATGATTTGAGGATACTTGCTCAAAAGCCAGTCCATACTTTTTGTTAGAGCGAGTATGCTCAATGAGAAAATATCCCCAAATAACAACGCCGCTGTTTTTAATATCACAACTCGGTTTTCAACACGAAAGTGTATATATTACACTTTCTTGTTAAACATTTTTTACAATTAATTTTTTTTTCCAATGTACGAATTTAACTGCCTGTGTCCTTGCCAGAATTTTGTATAATAATTCTGTATTCAAAATATTCAAGGGGCATTTAGATCTCACTCCCTATTTGCTTGACAAAATCACAAATGCTTTATGTAGGACGAATCATAAAGAGCCTGTTACACTCGAAAATTGAGTTTTTTGAAGTTATTGTAATTTAAATGAGTGGCGATATCCGAAATTAAAATTTAAACTTTGAAGGCTTGTATGTAAAAGGTTAAAATTGTTTCAAAATTAAAATTTTTATTTATTGCTAAAGCAAAAAATAGGTAAACTATCGGCTAAATGTGCTCTACCAGCTTTTATAGAAAATGCTGTGCCAGTACTTTTTTCACAAAACTTACGACTGTATATTAAGGAACTTCAAAGTCGTATGAATTTACTAGACGTAGGCGATTTGAGCGTATTTGATAAAGATTTTTGATATGTTTTTAAAGAGCGAACCGGTTAATGTCTTTCGAGGAATATGTGTTAATGTTACAATAACAAAATAGTACACACAATTCCTCTAGCGGAATTATTTCGTTTGCTTTATAAAAATAAGAGATATATGTATTAGACTGATTTTTTTATTTTTTTTTTCGAAATTTCAAAAAGGTCCGGGCAGAATATAATAAAACTGGGCCTAAAAATACGATTCTGAAGTTTTTGGACAAATCGGACCACGTCATCACGTGCCTCATCGAGGTCAAAGTTTCGGAACCCTAGAACAATTCGGCAAAATAAATTACATCTTTTAGACTTGTGATATGACTTTTCTTATTAATTTCCCTACGCTGAGTTCAAAAATGCTAAAATTTTTGAAATCGATAAATAAGTTTTTGAGATATCACGATTTCAATTTCGTTTAAAATCAGGAATTTTTTTTTTATAATATGAGCGCCATCTTGTGTATCAATTTATTACTCTATAAAGTTATTATAGACAACAGGCAAAAGTATAATTACAATTGAGTGTTGCCAGATAAGTTTTGATTCATGTCCTCAATTAGGAAACCGAAATTCCCGAAATTCCCCAAGAAAATTTCCAAATTCTTTTTTTTTTTGCCAATTTATTTTTCTAAATACGATTACGATTAACAATTTTTTAAAACAAAACTTCCGAAAAAAATACTTTTGAGATATTTTGTAAAAGATATACCTTGTGAAACAACTTCTTTGGCTTAAATTTAAAAACAAAAAAACCTTTAAAGTATCTCAGACTTTTGTAAGTTTTTTTTTACAAAATATTTTTAGTTCAAAAGGAAAAAAAAAACTTTAAATTAAACTGTAGTATTGAAAACCTTTTTTGTGATATCAATTAATTTTGTCAAATTATTTGCTGGGTGCCTCTAGAAAGTACTTACCAAGTATGAGCTCTTAATATTAATGGGAAAATTATGCTCATCATAGTTTTCCATTTTCAATTTAGTCTCATATAAAAATGGTCATATCTCATCACCAATAGATGGTTGAACCATTTTCATCGCTATACAAAAATGATCTATTACACTTTTTTCATTAATCTAACCATTTAAAAGATATTCAAGGTCAAAGATTGAAATACCTTGAGGAAAATAAAAAATTCAAAACAAAAAAGTTATTTTCCTCAAGATATTTCAATCTTTGACCTTGAATATCTTTTATATGGTTAGATTAATGAAAAATGTATAGGAAACCATTTTTGTAAAGCGTTCAATTTCCTATGAATATTGACAATATAACTGGTTCAACCATCTATTGGTGATGATATATGACCATTTTTATATGAGACTAAATTCAAAATGGAAAACTATGATGAGTATAATCTTCCCGTTAATACTATAATCTTCCCGTTTTCATACAATTTATGTTATACATCTGGTACTCCTTGACATTTATAATTAAAATTCGTTAAATTTATTTAAATAAGAAAATTCAAACTTTTTGGGTTATATTCCGTTTGAGGTTGTTGTCTACGATAGAATATTTTTTGCCAACAAAAAAACTAGATGTCGCACATGTATAAAACAAGAAATTCGAAATTTTCAGCAAATTTCAAATCGTGATATCTCAAAAACTAATTCAGCGATTTCAAAAATTTTAGCATTTTTGAACTCAGCGTAGGGAAATTAATAAGAAAAGTCATATCACAAGTCTAAAAGATGTAATTTATTTTGCCGAATTGTTCTAGGGTTCCGAAACTTTGACCTCGATGAGGCACGTGATGACGTGGTCCGATTTGTCCAAAAACTTCAGAATCGTAATTTTAGACCCAGTTTTATTATATTCTGCCCGGACCTTTTTGAAATTACGAAAAAAAACTTTTTTCATACAAACAAAAAATCACTCTAATATGTATATTAGACTGATTTTTTTATTTTTTTTTCGAAATTTCAAAAAGGTCCGGGCAGAATATAATAAAACTGGGCCTAAAAATACGATTCTGAAGTTTTTGGACAAATCGGACCACGTCATCACGTGCCTCATCGAGGTCAAAGTTTCGGAACCCTAGAACAATTCGGCAAAATAAATTACATCTTTTAGACTTGTGATATGACTTTTCTTATTAATTTCCCTACGCTGAGTTCAAAAATGCTAAAATTTTTGAAATCGATAAATAAGTTTTTGAGATATCACGATTTCAATTTCGTTTAAAATCAGGAATTTTTTTTTTATAATATGAGCGCCATCTTGTGTATCAATTTATTACTCTATAAAGTTATTATAGACAACAGGCAAAAGTATAATTACAATTGAGTGTTGCCAGATAAGTTTTGATTCATGTCCTCAATTAGGAAACCGAAATTCCCGAAATTCCCCAAGAAAATTTCCAAATTCTTTTTTTTTTTGCCAATTTATTTTTCTAAATACGATTACGATTAACAATTTTTTAAAACAAAACTTCCGAAAAAAATACTTTTGAGATATTTTGTAAAAGATATACCTTGTGAAACAACTTCTTTGGCTTAAATTTAAAAACAAAAAAACCTTTAAAGTATCTCAGACTTTTGTAAGTTTTTTTTTACAAAATATTTTTTAGTTCAAAAGGAAAAAAAAAACTTTAAATTAAACTGTAGTATTGAAAACCTTTTTTGTGATATCAATTAATTTTGTCAAATTATTTGCTGGGTGCCTCTAGAAAGTACTTACCAAGTATGAGCTCTTAATATTAATGGGAAAATTATGCTCATCATAGTTTTCCATTTTCAATTTAGTCTCATATAAAAATGGTCATATCTCATCACCAATAGATGGTTGAACCATTTTCATCGCTATACAAAAATGATCTATTACACTTTTTTCATTAATCTAACCATTTAAAAGATATTCAAGGTCAAAGATTGAAATACCTTGAGGAAAATAAAAAATTCAAAACAAAAAAGTTATTTTCCTCAAGATATTTCAATCTTTGACCTTGAATATCTTTTATATGGTTAGATTAATGAAAAATGTATAGGAAACCATTTTTGTAAAGCGTTCAATTTCCTATGAATATTGACAATATAACTGGTTCAACCATCTATTGGTGATGATATATGACCATTTTTATATGAGACTAAATTCAAAATGGAAAACTATGATGAGTATAATCTTCCCGTTAATACTATAATCTTCCCGTTTTCATACAATTTATGTTATACATCTGGTACTCCTTGACATTTATAATTAAAATTCGTTAAATTTATTTAAATAAGAAAATTCAAACTTTTTGGGTTATATTCCGTTTGAGGTTGTTGTCTACGATAGAATATTTTTTGCCAACAAAAAAACTAGATGTCGCACATGTATAAAACAAGAAATTCGAAATTTTCAGCAAATTTCAAATCGTGATATCTCAAAAACTAATTCAGCGATTTCAAAAATTTTAGCATTTTTGAACTCAGCGTAGGGAAATTAATAAGAAAAGTCATATCACAAGTCTAAAAGATGTAATTTATTTTGCCGAATTGTTCTAGGGTTCCGAAACTTTGACCTCGATGAGGCACGTGATGACGTGGTCCGATTTGTCCAAAAACTTCAGAATCGTAATTTTAGACCCAGTTTTATTATATTCTGCCCGGACCTTTTTGAAATTACGAAAAAAAACTTTTTTCATACAAACAAAAAATCACTCTAATGTATATATATATTTTTGTAATTGTTGCTTTCAACTAGCGTTTTTAACTCGGAAGTTACTTGTACGAAACTCCCGGGAAATTTGTCGATTTTACACTTCCCGATTCCCCGGAATTTCGGTCGGCATACTCGGGAATTAAAGAAACATGTTTCCTAAACAAAATTTGCGTAAAAAAGCACAAAGAATTAAAAAATACTAAAAATTATTAAATTTTTAACTTATTTATGCCAACTCTTGTTTGAATTCAACAATAAATTTAGTCTGTTCTCTTCTTCTTAAATATAGAAAGCACATAGAGACAAAATATTTTATTACACAAAATAAAAACAAATTTTTAAAAAGCAAAAATTCTTTTTATATTTCATTTATGTAAAAAAAAAATGTTTAAAAATATTTCTTAATAAACAGTGGTAGCTAAATTTAAATATAGTTTGCTTTTTCCTAAGAAAAATAAGCGAACAACAAGCTAAATTTAAGAATTTTCCAATTCGGATTTTTGCAAACGGTAAGAATTTTATTCACAATTTAAATAAAAATAATTTATAAGTTTGTTATAATTTTTATTAAAAATAAAAATTATGTTTTTTTCGACCTTTAATTGTGCAATGAAAATAAAAATTATTCAAGTTCGAGGCCATACTCTATATTTCTTCATTAGGATATTGTCCTAACAAATAATCTATAGAGTTTTTTTGTTTTCAAATTTATTATTTGACCCTTTCAGGAATGTGTTGATAGATCTATTTCGGGAATTTTCTAGGTTCCCATCATCAGAACACGTTTTGAAAGCGGTAACAATCCCATGCCAAACATCAAACATACATATGAACTAGTTTACTCACTACATGAGAACTAATATACATATGAGTTTGAAGTTAAAGATTATAACCATTGATCAAAAAATAAATTGAAAACTTGTTTGATGTGCAAGATCCACCTCTGGTGGATATTCAATACACGTTTTTTTGTTTCTCTCTCCTTTTTATATTTTGTTTACTTTGTAAGCAAAACAGGGGAAGTAAACTTGGCGGTACTCTGCCTTTTTTACAAGTTTGTTATAATTTTATTAAAAATAAAAATTATGTTTTTTTCGACCTTTAATTGTGCAATGAAAATGAAAATTATTCAAGTTCGAGGCCATACTCTATATTTCTTCATTAGGATAGGACAATTAAAGGTCGAAAAAAACATAATTTTTATTTTTAATAAAAATTATAACAAACTTGTAAAAAAGGCAGAGTACCGCCAAGTTTACTTCCCCTGTTTTGCTTACAAAGTAAACAAAATATAAAAAGGAGAGAGAAACAAAAAAACGTGTATTGAATATCCACCAGAGGTGGATCTTGCACATCAAACAAGTTTTCAATTTATTTTTTGATCAATGGTTATAATCTTTAACTTCAAACTCATATGTATATTAGTTCTCATGTAGTGAGTAAACTAGTTCATATGTATGTTTGATGTTTGGCATGGGATTGTTACCGCTTTCAAAACGTGTTCTGATGATGGGAACCTAGAAAATTCCCGAAATAGATCTATCAACACATTCCTGAAAGGGTCAAATAATAAATTTGAAAACAAAAAAACTCTATAGATTATTTGTTAGGACAATATCCTAATGAAGAAATATAGAGTATGGCCTCGAACTTGAATAAAAATAATTTATTCAATAAAAAAATTTATTTAAACAAAATTTAAAAAATAAATTTTCATGTTAGCTAATTAATATTTTATTTAAATACAAATTTTTGTCAATCTTACATGGTTTTGAAAATTTTTTTTATGCTTTTGAAGAGTTTTTAATTTAGTTCCACCTTATCATACAAAATCGAAATAATTTTTTATTTAAATACAAATTTTTGTCGATTTTACATAGTTTTCAAACAATTTGTCAGGCTTTTAAAGGGTTTTTACTTTAGCGAACACTCCCTTATGGGTTTGAAGTACAAACCGTTTTCGATTAAAATGCCAAATTGTAAGTAATTTTTAACATCCATATTTTTGCTGCGAATTCTTCAAATATATTTGTATACTAGCTGCTTGAACCCGGTCTCAAATACTTAAAAATACTATTAAAAACAAATTTTTGTTGTATACCCTAAAACTTAAAAAATATACCGATTTTTTCTCCGATAGCATTCTGCATTCAGGAAGCATATCCTTCCTCGGTGAAAACAGTGGAACGAAAAAATCTGAAAGTGAAATAAAATGTTTATTTCATACGTTATTTACATTATTTTTATTGCTTACATTGTTTACACTATTTACGTTACATTATTTACATAACATAGTTTAATTGATAACTCGCAGAGTCGAGGAATGTTTTATTTGATGGCCAGTAGGATGTCTTGTTTGACTTGTTCCGATCGCCGCCACCCAACACATTACAGTGTGCATCGTTTTTATAATATTTTGAACATTTTTTTTTGCAGGGCGGTCTTTTTAAAAGGAAAAAAGTTATAAATACCTTCTACAAAAAATAAATACGATACTCACAAAAAAAGTGTGTGAACGATACGATAGTATGTGTGTTTATGTTATTGCTGCATGTTTGTGTTTGTGCTTGGTTTGTTTGTAAACTTCAAATCGATTTGGTATTTTATACTGAAAATTTTCTATTTCAGCTACAGTGTATGAAAAAATAATTTCAGCATTACGTCTAAAATACAATATGTATTTATTGATTTAAAAGTCAAATAAAATATTAATTGATTCAATTAAATATTTGTTTAGAAACAAATTGAATTCAAATCAAATCTTTAATTAGATATTTCTGGTTGATAATTTTTTCTGTGTATTTCACATGTTTTAGGACAAATGGGCCTGATCAATGAAAACTTGTATGTCAACTTTGACCGTGGTAAAGGGATATTGTATACAAAAATTTTGAGAAATCCGTTGATAATTGACAATGCATAGAACAAACGCCTAAAGCATATATACAAATTTTAAAAAAGTGGGCGTAAAAATGTAAGTTCAGATGAAAAAAAAAAATGTTATCTAAAGAAAAATAATGAACTCACAAATAAAAAATAAAAAAGTAATCGCAAAATCAGGAGTGGCCAATAAAAAGTATTTGGTGACCTCGGCTGAGGTATAAAGAACATGAGGTAAAAAGAACACCAAGCTAAATCTGTTGGAAACAAAAATTTTATTAGTAAATATTCAATATTCATATTTTTGTATAAAAAGTGAGTGTAAAAGTGGGCATGGTCAGTAAAAAAAGTATATGGCGACCTTCCTTGGAATAATATGATCAAATACTATCTATGTATTACTAAATTTCAGAGAAATCAGTTAAAAAATAAAAATTTTTATAGCGAACACACAAACAAACAAACAGAAAATGAATTTTATAAAAACTCAAGAAAAAAAAGTTAGTTAAAAATTTTGTTAAACGTGTATTTAAAATATTCAACTAACTTTCAGCTATTTTTTTGCTGACATTGCATTTTTAGCTAAAATTTTATGTAAACGCTTTTTGAACTAATGTTTAACTGTTTTACGTACTAAATGAATAATATTTTGATAAATTTAAAAATTGAAAATGCAAGCAAAAATAAAATATAAACTACCCTTTGGTCCGACTGTACAAAACAATAAATGCCAGGATCAGATAATTGTTTTTGAAAGAGAAATATTTCTTAAATAATATTTTTTGAAAATCATTTGTAAAATTGCGTCATACATACTTACATACATGACATACATATACATATAGGCATGTAAGTAATTGGTAATTATTATGTTTTGTTTTTAATGTTATTAAAAACATATTTTGTTTATTTACAGATTTTTTATTTAATTGCATTGTGTTAACGATGTGGATGTCCTGACATTTATATATATATTTAAAACAATCAAAAAAAAATTAAATTTCAGCAAAATAAATTAACTAATGTAAAAATGTTGTACTAAGTTTTTTGGGTTTTAAATCTACTAAGCTCCAGCAAAATTTTTTCTCGATTTTAATTTGCATTGAATTAAGTGTCAGCAAAATATTTTGCAGAATTTAAAATTATTTTACTTTTAAGTTTTAATAAATTAAAACCAAAAGTTTATTTTTCGATCTTTTATCATAAATTATGATGTGAGCAAGATTATTCAAGTTCAAGATCATTTGTTTTTTGTTAAACAAAAAACCGTGCAACGATATTTATTAATCAAAAAAATTCTTCATCCGCAACTTAATGCAGATTTTAATCCACTGACAGGTCCTTACATGTTTCATGTAGCGTCACCTACAATCATCAGAGAACCAATGTGGACGGGGTAGAAGATTTACCCAAAGCTATAATTTTCTGATGACAAAAGATGAACACTTTACCCGTAGTGTTTTTTAAACTTCATGAGAAGTTTAAAAAACAAAGCACGGAAGCATCCAACTAATTCAAAAAATTAAAACCTTTTTTTCCTTTAACTAACAAATATCGTTGTTTGTGTAAAGGCTAGAATCTCTAGCCATAGTACACAGTGTTGTTAGTGTTTAGTAATAAACAATAACAGTTTCTGACTATAGAATTAGGACCATAGATCAGTTTTTGCCGTACTTTGCAATTTTCAAATATTTTACTTTTAAGTTTTAATAAATTAAAACCAAAAGTTTATTTTTCGATCTTTTATCATAAATTATGATGTGAGCAAGATTATTCAAGTTCAAGATCATTTGTTTTTTGTTAAACAAAAAACCGTGCAACGATATTTATTAATCAAAAAAAATTCTTCATCCGCAACTTAATGCAGATTTTAATCCACTGACAGGTCCTTACATGTTTCATGTAGCGTCACCTACAATCATCAGAGAACCAATGTGGACGGGGTAGAAGATTTACCCAAAGCTATAATTTTCTGATGACAAAAGATGAACACTTTACCCGTAGTGTTTTTTAAACTTCATGAGAAGTTTAAAAAACAAAGCACGGAAGCATCCAACTAATTCAAAAAATTAAAACCTTTTTTTCCTTTAACTAACAAATATCGTTGTTTGTGTAAAGGCTAGAATCTCTAGCCATAGTACACAGTGTTGTTAGTGTTTAGTAATAAACAATAACAGTTTCTGACTATAGAATTAGGACCATAGATCAGTTTTTGCCGTACTTTGCAATTTTCAAATATTTTACTTTTAAGTTTTAATAAATTAAAACCAAAAGTTTATTTTTCGATCTTTTATCATAAATTATGATGTGAGCAAGATTATTCAAGTTCAAGATCATTTGTTTTTTGTTAAACAAAAAACCGTGCAACGATATTTATTAATCAAAAAAAAATTCTTCATCCGCAACTTAATGCAGATTTTAATCCACTGACAGGTCCTTACATGTTTCATGTAGCGTCACCTACAATCATCAGAGAACCAATGTGGACGGGGTAGAAGATTTACCCAAAGCTATAATTTTCTGATGACAAAAGATGAACACTTTACCCGTAGTGTTTTTTAAACTTCATGAGAAGTTTAAAAAACAAAGCACGGAAGCATCCAACTAATTCAAAAAATTAAAACCTTTTTTTCCTTTAACTAACAAATATCGTTGTTTGTGTAAAGGCTAGAATCTCTAGCCATAGTACACAGTGTTGTTAGTGTTTAGTAATAAACAATAACAGTTTCTGACTATAGAATTAGGACCATAGATCAGTTTTTGCCGTACTTTGCAATTTTCAAATATTTTACTTTTAAGTTTTAATAAATTAAAACCAAAAGTTTATTTTTCGATCTTTTATCATAAATTATGATGTGAGCAAGATTATTCAAGTTCAAGATCATTTGTTTTTTGTTAAACAAAAAACCGTGCAACGATATTTATTAATCAAAAAAAATTCTTCATCCGCAACTTAATGCAGATTTTAATCCACTGACAGGTCCTTACATGTTTCATGTAGCGTCACCTACAATCATCAGAGAACCAATGTGGACGGGGTAGAAGATTTACCCAAAGCTATAATTTTCTGATGACAAAAGATGAACACTAAAATAAAAGTAAAATATTTGAAAATTGCAAAGTACGGCAAAAACTGATCTATGGTCCTAATTCTATAGTCAGAAACTGTTATTGTTTATTACTAAACACTAACAACACTGTGTACTATGGCTAGAGATTCTAGCCTTTACACAAACAACGATATTTGTTAGTTAAAGGAAAAAAAGGTTTTAATTTTTTGAATTAGTTGGATGCTTCCGTGCTTTGTTTTTTAAACTTCTCATGAAGTTTAAAAAACACTACGGGTAAAGTGTTCATCTTTTGTCATCAGAAAATTATAGCTTTGGGTAAATCTTCTACCCCGTCCACATTGGTTCTCTGATGATTGTAGGTGACGCTACATGAAACATGTAAGGACCTGTCAGTGGATTAAAATCTGCATTAAGTTGCGGATGAAGAATTTTTTTGATTAATAAATATCGTTGCACGGTTTTTTGTTTAACAAAAAACAAATGATCTTGAACTTGAATAATCTTGCTCACATCATAATTTATGATAAAAGATCGAAAAATAAACTTTTGGTTTTAATTTATTAAAACTTAAAAGTAAAATATTTGAAAATTGCAAAGTACGGCAAAAACTGATCTATGGTCCTAATTCTATAGTCAGAAACTGTTATTGTTTATTACTAAACACTAACAACACTGTGTACTATGGCTAGAGATTCTAGCCTTTACACAAACAACGATATTTGTTAGTTAAAGGAAAAAAAGGTTTTAATTTTTTGAATTAGTTGGATGCTTCCGTGCTTTGTTTTTTAAACTTCTCATGAAGTTTAAAAAACACTACGGGTAAAGTGTTCATCTTTTGTCATCAGAAAATTATAGCTTTGGGTAAATCTTCTACCCCGTCCACATTGGTTCTCTGATGATTGTAGGTGACGCTACATGAAACATGTAAGGACCTGTCAGTGGATTAAAATCTGCATTAAGTTGCGGATGAAGAATTTTTTTTTGATTAATAAATATCGTTGCACGGTTTTTTGTTTAACAAAAAACAAATGATCTTGAACTTGAATAATCTTGCTCACATCATAATTTATGATAAAAGATCGAAAAATAAACTTTTGGTTTTAATTTATTAAAACTTAAAAGTAAAATATTTGAAAATTGCAAAGTACGGCAAAAACTGATCTATGGTCCTAATTCTATAGTCAGAAACTGTTATTGTTTATTACTAAACACTAACAACACTGTGTACTATGGCTAGAGATTCTAGCCTTTACACAAACAACGATATTTGTTAGTTAAAGGAAAAAAAGGTTTTAATTTTTTGAATTAGTTGGATGCTTCCGTGCTTTGTTTTTTAAACTTCTCATGAAGTTTAAAAAACACTACGGGTAAAGTGTTCATCTTTTGTCATCAGAAAATTATAGCTTTGGGTACATCTTCTACCCCGTCCACATTGGTTCTCTGATGATTGTAGGTGACGCTACATGAAACATGTAAGGACCTGTCAGTGGATTAAAATCTGCATTAAGTTGCGGATGAAGAATTTTTTTTTGATTAATAAATATCGTTGCACGGTTTTTTGTTTAACAAAAAACAAATGATCTTGAACTTGAATAATCTTGCTCACATCATAATTTATGATAAAAGATCGAAAAATAAACTTTTGGTTTTAATTTATTAAAACTTAAAAGTAAAATATTTGAAAATTGCAAAGTACGGCAAAAACTGATCTATGGTCCTAATTCTATAGTCAGAAACTGTTATTGTTTATTACTAAACACTAACAACACTGTGTACTATGGCTAGAGATTCTAGCCTTTACACAAACAACGATATTTGTTAGTTAAAGGAAAAAAAAGGTTTTAATTTTTTGAATTAGTTGGATGCTTCCGTGCTTTGTTTTTTAAACTTCTCATGAAGTTTAAAAAACACTACGGGTAAAGTGTTCATCTTTTGTCATCAGAAAATTATAGCTTTGGGTAAATCTTCTACCCCGTCCACATTGGTTCTCTGATGATTGTAGGTGACGCTACATGAAACATGTAAGGACCTGTCAGTGGATTAAAATCTGCATTAAGTTGCGGATGAAGAATTTTTTTTTGATTAATAAATATCGTTGCACGGTTTTTTGTTTAACAAAAAACAAATGATCTTGAACTTGAATAATCTTGCTCACATCATAATTTATGATAAAAGATCGAAAAATAAACTTTTGGTTTTAATTTATTAAAACTTAAAAGTAAAATATTTGAAAATTGCAAAGTACGGCAAAAACTGATCTATGGTCCTAATTCTATAGTCAGAAACTGTTATTGTTTATTACTAAACACTAACAACACTGTGTACTATGGCTAGAGATTCTAGCCTTTA
Organism: Delia radicum; assembly: GCA_021234595.1. Lineage (NCBI taxonomy): Eukaryota > Metazoa > Arthropoda > Insecta > Diptera > Anthomyiidae > Delia > Delia radicum. The sequence continues at coordinate 202,566,890 of CM037855.1, read as the reverse complement.
CACAAACAACGATATTTGTTAGTTAAAGGAAAAAAAGGTTTTAATTTTTTGAATTAGTTGGATGCTTCCGTGCTTTGTTTTTTAAACTTCTCATGAAGTTTAAAAAACACTACGGGTAAAGTGTTCATCTTTTGTCATCAGAAAATTATAGCTTTGGGTAAATCTTCTACCCCGTCCACATTGGTTCTCTGATGATTGTAGGTGACGCTACATGAAACATGTAAGGACCTGTCAGTGGATTAAAATCTGCATTAAGTTGCGGATGAAGAATTTTTTTTTTTGATTAATAAATATCGTTGCACGGTTTTTTGTTTAACAAAAAACAAATGATCTTGAACTTGTATAATCTTGCTCACATCATAATTTATGATAAAAGATCGAAAAATAAACTTTTGGTTTTAATTTATTAAAACTTAAAAGTAAAATATTTGAAAATTGCAAAGTACGGCAAAAACTGATCTATGGTCCTAATTCTATAGTCAGAAACTGTTATTGTTTATTACTAAACACTAACAACACTGTGTACTATGGCTAGAGATTCTAGCCTTTACACAAACAACGATATTTGTTAGTTAAAGGAAAAAAAGGTTTTAATTTTTTGAATTAGTTGGATGCTTCCGTGCTTTGTTTTTTAAACTTCTCATGAAGTTTAAAAAACACTACGGGTAAAGTGTTCATCTTTTGTCATCAGAAAATTATAGCTTTGGGTAAATCTTCTACCCCGTCCACATTGGTTCTCTGATGATTGTAGGTGACGCTACATGAAACATGTAAGGACCTGTCAGTGGATTAAAATCTGCATTAAGTTGCGGATGAAGAATTTTTTTTTTGATTAATAAATATCGTTGCACGGTTTTTTGTTTAACAAAAAACAAATGATCTTGAACTTGAATAATCTTGCTCACATCATAATTTATGATAAAAGATCGAAAAATAAACTTTTGGTTTTAATTTATTAAAACTTAAAAGTAAAATATTTGAAAATTGCAAAGTACGGCAAAAACTGATCTATGGTCCTAATTCTATAGTCAGAAACTGTTATTGTTTATTACTAAACACTAACAACACTGTGTACTATGGCTAGAGATTCTAGCCTTTACACAAACAACGATATTTGTTAGTTAAAGGAAAAAAAGGTTTTAATTTTTTGAATTAGTTGGATGCTTCCGTGCTTTGTTTTTTAAACTTCTCATGAAGTTTAAAAAACACTACGGGTAAAGTGTTCATCTTTTGTCATCAGAAAATTATAGCTTTGGGTAAATCTTCTACCCCGTCCACATTGGTTCTCTGATGATTGTAGGTGACGCTACATGAAACATGTAAGGACCTGTCAGTGGATTAAAATCTGCATTAAGTTGCGGATGAAGAATTTTTTTTTGATTAATAAATATCGTTGCACGGTTTTTTGTTTAACAAAAAACAAATGATCTTGAACTTGAATAATCTTGCTCACATCATAATTTATGATAAAAGATCGAAAAATAAACTTTTGGTTTTAATTTATTAAAACTTAAAAGTAAAATATTTGAAAATTGCAAAGTACGGCAAAAACTGATCTATGGTCCTAATTCTATAGTCAGAAACTGTTATTGTTTATTACTAAACACTAACAACACTGTGTACTATGGCTAGAGATTCTAGCCTTTACACAAACAACGATATTTGTTAGTTAAAGGAAAAAAAGGTTTTAATTTTTTGAATTAGTTGGATGCTTCCGTGCTTTGTTTTTTAAACTTCTCATGAAGTTTAAAAAACACTACGGGTAAAGTGTTCATCTTTTGTCATCAGAAAATTATAGCTTTGGGTAAATCTTCTACCCCGTCCACATTGGTTCTCTGATGATTGTAGGTGACGCTACATGAAACATGTAAGGACCTGTCAGTGGATTAAAATCTGCATTAAGTTGCGGATGAAGAATTTTTTTTTGATTAATAAATATCGTTGCACGGTTTTTTGTTTAACAAAAAACAAATGATCTTGAACTTGAATAATCTTGCTCACATCATAATTTATGATAAAAGATCGAAAAATAAACTTTTGGTTTTAATTTATTAAAACTTAAAAGTAAAATATTTGAAAATTGCAAAGTACGGCAAAAACTGATCTATGGTCCTAATTCTATAGTCAGAAACTGTTATTGTTTATTACTAAACACTAACAACACTGTGTACTATGGCTAGAGATTCTAGCCTTTACACAAACAACGATATTTGTTAGTTAAAGGAAAAAAAGGTTTTAATTTTTTGAATTAGTTGGATGCTTCCGTGCTTTGTTTTTTAAACTTCTCATGAAGTTTAAAAAACACTACGGGTAAAGTGTTCATCTTTTGTCATCAGAAAATTATAGCTTTGGGTAAATCTTCTACCCCGTCCACATTGGTTCTCTGATGATTGTAGGTGACGCTACATGAAACATGTAAGGACCTGTCAGTGGATTAAAATCTGCATTAAGTTGCGGATGAAGAATTTTTTTTGATTAATAAATATCGTTGCACGGTTTTTTGTTTAACAAAAAACAAATGATCTTGAACTTGAATAATCTTGCTCACATCATAATTTATGATAAAAGATCGAAAAATAAACTTTTGGTTTTAATTTATTAAAACTTAAAAGTAAAATATTTGAAAATTGCAAAGTACGGCAAAAACTGATCTATGGTCCTAATTCTATAGTCAGAAACTGTTATTGTTTATTACTAAACACTAACAACACTGTGTACTATGGCTAGAGATTCTAGCCTTTACACAAACAACGATATTTGTTAGTTAAAGGAAAAAAAGGTTTTAATTTTTTGAATTAGTTGGATGCTTCCGTGCTTTGTTTTTTAAACTTCTCATGAAGTTTAAAAAACACTACGGGTAAAGTGTTCATCTTTTGTCATCAGAAAATTATAGCTTTGGGTAAATCTTCTACCCCGTCCACATTGGTTCTCTGATGATTGTAGGTGACGCTACATGAAACATGTAAGGACCTGTCAGTGGATTAAAATCTGCATTAAGTTGCGGATGAAGAATTTTTTTTTGATTAATAAATATCGTTGCACGGTTTTTTGTTTAACAAAAAACAAATGATCTTGAACTTGAATAATCTTGCTCACATCAGAATTTAAAATTTTTTGCCTAAAATCAGCTTACTAGCAATTTTACTTTATACTTTTTGAGTGTATATAGATGAGCTATTTCAAAAATGTTTGACACATCTGCAAACTGACTTTAGGTGCCTCTTATAGCCCAATGTTTTTTGAACTGATAGAAACGGATAACAAAGTTTTCACCTGAAGAATTAATTACCATTTAAAAGACGAAAATTTAAAAAAATTACCTAAACTTACAAGAGCTTTGTAATTAGTTTTATTTATTTTTTTGTCATAGTTTTTAACATTCAGATCCAAACCAATAAAAAAAAAAAGTCACACAGACTTGGTAGATGCTTTCACTTAAAACGTACTTCCATAGCTGCTTGGTGAAAAGTTTTATGGGGTTTTTGCGCCGTTTAGTAGAATTTCATTTTGAGAACAGCATTTAAAAAACGGTATAATTTTATACAGTTTGAGCCATACATGGGAATATTTAATTGAATGAACCAATTAATTGACGATTTAATTTACATTTTTTGATTTCAATCCGACTCGGGCGGGATCAATTACATTTCACAATCATTCACTTGTGGAATTTGTCATATAATTATAAATTTCAGACCCACGTTCACTCATGTTGGGTTAAAAGCTTCCTTGGGAAATTTTAAATGTTGTCAATACCAGACATGGGACATACTAATAATTGTGTATTTAATTACAGGACAATTAGTTGTTTACGTCTAGTTACATGTAATTGGGTGTAATTGAGTAATTGCTCTGTAATTAAATACCCAGATGTTGTTACTAATCTCAATGTTTGGTATTAAAAATTTTATATAATTTTCTAAGGAAGCGTTTAAATCCACAAGTGTGAGCGTAAGTCTGTTATTATGTATGATATTGAAAAATGTCACATGTCACATGTCTGATTTCAATATTAAGTACATTTTTTTGGCATTACAATTGCTTAACAACAATGAAAATGAAGTTTTGTTGCAATTGGCATATAACAATGGCAATGCCTTTAACAGAAATTACAATTGATTACACACTGCTACAAAAAAAAACTTTTTGTCAGAACTTGAAAACCGACCTAGTGGGGGTTGTAGGCCTAGGTGAGGACATACAAAAACCGTTTTCAAAAATTTTGAAACACCCTCAAAATTTTGAGTTATTTTCAAAAAACTGTTTTAGGGTAGGTCGTAGCACTTTAGTACCTCTAACTCACACATTTTTTGACCGATTTCAAAATTTTAAACAGTTTTGGAAAGACAAAGAATTAGGCTTTCATGAAATGTATTCATTAAATATATATTCCAAGACATTAGGTAAGTGTTTAGCAAAAGTTTCTCTTTTTTTTATTTTTTTTCCAAATTTTTCAAATTCAACAAGAGTTATTTTAATTTTTTTTTATGAAAACCTATCTTTTTTTGCACTGTATTTTAAAGACAATTTTATATAGAAAAAAACGAGATATTATTTGTTAAAATCGGTTTCTATTTGCAAAAGTTCCTAAACTTTTTCTAAAGTAAAATGTTAAGATTGCAGACTTTTCTTCTGGTAAACCACTTGACTTACAAAAACGCTTATTTAATTTTTATTTTTTTTTATTCATATGGTTTGCGCTGGGGGAGAAAATGCTAAAAACAGGTGTTAATGAAAAGTTGAATAACTTTTACAATTTTCATCCGATTTGAAAAATTAAAACAATGTTTTGTTAAGAACTAAATTTTCTTTATACGTTGGTATAAATTTTTATAAGCTTTCATATTAAAATAAGCAATGAAAAGCTACTAAAATCAAAAAAGTTTATAATTTTCGTTTTTTTTTTGTAGATATTCTTAACAAAAACAATACTTATAACTTACAAATGTATAAGAAATGCACGTCAGTGCAAACCCGTTAAAATGTAAATCGGACAAAAACTGACTGAGTAACAGGTCGATAAGTTGACGAACATCACTTGAAACGGTTTTTTTAGAATAACTTCTGAATTTGAGGGTGTTTCTGAAATTTTTTGACACAATTTGTAATGTACTCAACAAGACCTATAACCCACGCTAGGCCGTTTTCCAAGTTTTTTTTTCATTGTAGCACCGTGTTATTATAATTGATTTTTACAATTGTCTACAAAAAAATTATTTACAACTTTAGCTAAAAATCCTCAGTTGCGAACTAATTTTATAAATATTCGGTATTTTATCAAGTATATATTAACAAAATCTGATATTTTATGACTAGTACGTTACCAAACAACACTAAATATTGTGTACTTGATAAAACTTGCATAAAATAGCGAGTACTTTCCAAAACAAACAACTTTTTAATAAAGAAGTGTTTTTGGGTCAATTGCAATTGGTCGTTTTAGGCATTGATGAGATTTCATTACCATTGTCATAATAAATACCAATTGAAAAAAATTTCGTTGGCATTGGAATGGTTATGAATTTTTTTGGCATTGACCATAAGTAATGCCAGTTAAATTTCAAATTCAAATCCAATGAAAAATTACAAAGTGCACTCAAAACAATATGTTCAAAGAAAAGTTAGTAAAACGTCTTGTAAATCAAGTATACTATTTTTCAGCAAAAATCTTTGCTGGAATTATGTTCTCGGCTAAAATTTTAGTAAAACTTATTCAGTACTTAAATGTTTTGAACTAATGTTTTACTAATATCTTAGTAATGTTTTACAAATTTATTTTGTTAAAAAAATTGTGCTGATAAGCACATCAAGAGTGTAGATGACAATCTGATTTAAAGCTATACGACGATGAAAATGATATTAAAAATTACAACTCATACACGACATATGTATAAAAAATCAGCAATGGTAGATTTTATATCTGTTTTACATATATAAGACCAAAGGACGCCAACAATGTGTATTTTGTGTTGCCACCGGCTTGTCAAATTAATTGTCTATTAATTAAATTAAAGACAAACTAAAATATTTAAATTTAGTAAACATTAAATGCGTATTTGTAAACTAAAGGTTTATAGTAATTTTCAGTGATATTTTATAGTGCGGTCAAACAAATATATACTCAGGTAGACAGACGAAACGAAAGACAAGGATATACATCATAGCTAATTTTTTATGTTTCCTTTTTCTTGTTGCAAAAAAGGGCTGTATATGTCATATTGTGTTCATTTTTTGTTTCGTATCTAGAATTACTGCATTTGTCTTCTTTTAAAACATGTCATCATTTAGACAACCATTGATGTAAGTACACTTAGAATACTATGTAGGTAAAGACCACTAAAAATGTAGTTAAAAACAAATGAAATTTCACTTAAAGAAAGGACGATTTACATTTCAGTAAATTCAACTGACATTGTCATTTGTTTCTTAATGTTCAAAAAATGATTAACAATATTAGTAAAAATTAACCACATATGTTAGTAAAAAATAAACAAACATTTATTTTTATATATTTTTTTTATTAAGTAACAAAAAACTACTGTAAAAAATTAATGTAAAATCATAAAACAGTCATTTCATGTGGTTTGTTTTTTAAATGAACTACAAGGTTAGTAAAAAATTTAATTTTTTCTACAAATGACTAACATTTGCATTAAAAATAAAGAATCTGTATTACAACACAAACAACTACATATTTTTAAAGAAGAAGCGTTTTTACTACTTCCCAGTAAAAAATTTTCGTGTTTTTAGAAGCAGGATAAAACAAATGCGCTGATGTAAGGGCTTACTATTAGGTAATATTGAGAAGCAGCAAAAGAAACGAATAATTTTCGTATAAAAATAAGCAAACAAAAATTTTGAGCTTACTGTTTTCCTTAACAAGGATGCAGCTTACCCTAGTCCCTTACATGAATGCAGGTTCTAATGCAGAAAGTTCCATATCGTGGATTACAAACGATCTGTAAAACTTTTCCCGAGCGATTTCCGATTGTGTTTGGTGTTTTCGAGTATGTACTAAAAATAATTAGTCATTTATCTGTTTCTGAAGAGCTAGCACGTGGAGCGGTTAAAGAAATAAAATATTTATATTATACACTACTAGTCATTAGAATAAGGCCAGTGGTTTACAAATATATTTTTGATTTATTCACCTTTGTAGTGGTTTGTAATTTAACTTTTTTTGTGCTTTATTTACGAGAACACTCTCCTAAATATAAAAAATAAAAAAAGTAAGAATTTAAAAATAGCGGTTATATTATTGTCTTCCGTTTTCGTAGACTTTTCGTGTCATCCAGCCCCACACATTTTTGACAATGTTTAGGTCTGGTGAATAAGGTGGCCATTGCATAAGCCCAACATTTTGCCTCTGAATCCAGTTTTTTACAACTCTAGCTGTGTGTATAGGTGCGTTGTCATGTTGATAAGTCCAAGATATGGGTCCAAACAGTTCACTAAAATGTGGAAATGCTGATTCCAGAATGCGTTTATAGTATTCAGCAGTCATTTTAGCACTTTCAAAAACGATTTCGGATGTTCCATAGTAGGATACAGCGGCCAACACCATGACTCCACCTTCCCGGGAATGGTGTCTATTCAAAAATCTTTGTTTTTTTCTCAAATCATTAAAATAGTAATTGTAGCCATCAGGACCATCCAAATTAAATTTTATTTTCATCGGAAAATACTACGGTTCTCCATTTATTAGTCCATGTTATCTTGTCGCGACCAAATTCTAACCTCTTTTCTTTTCGTAGTTTGTTTAATGGTGGTTTTTTTTTGGAGTTTCTTTCTCTGAAGTTGAGGACACGATTTGATAACACGTCTAACTGTGGATATACTTGCATTAACTCCTGTTTGAGACCAAATTTTGCTCACTGAAGATGCTGAATTTGGGGCTTTTCTTATAATCATGAGTCTCTCCCGCTGTGTTGTGGCTCGATAAGTTCGCCCTTTCATACTTTTTCCATAGTTATCCTTATTCTGAAGAAAATTATTCACAACGGGTTTGCTCCTACCAATTTTTGTTGCTATTGCACGGCTGGAATAACCTTTATCTTTGTAAGCTTCAATTTTAGCCCTTTCTTATATGGACAGTAGTAATGTTTTTCTACCCATTGTAGTTTACAAATAATGAAAATAGGTCAATTGAACAATTTTCTCGATATTTTCAGTGTTTTTTTAAGACCTGTTTACTCCACCCATGAAAACCCGTAACTGGCCTTATTCTAATGATGCATTTTTGAAAGGTCTGTTTTTAGCGTTCATTTTAAAAAAATCAAATAAAATATAACGGTTCTTCTCAATAAACAAATTTCTTTTTGTTGCATTGTTGGAAGTTTTCTTTAAATTATTACAACAATAACTTCGTTAAAATGAATAAAAAGTACTGGAAATTAAGAGAAATTTAGTCCCAGAAGGTTGGCCTTATTCTAATGAATAGCAGTGTATGTCAAACATTTTAACAGCAAAAAACTTATATCTGTATAATTTTATGTAGAATAAATGATGTATGTATATTCATATTATTACGATGAAACCCATCACTGAAACCCATAAAATCACTGCTTTTTATAAGCGCGGAAATCCGCGCTTATTTTGCGAAAAAGTAATGCTTCCAAGTGGGAATTTGCCATATAAAAATCAAGGCATATGTAAGTAGATTTGTAAGGGATTCTTTTCGGCTTACTCCCTTACAAACCTGCTTGCATGTAAGCAGCGTTTTTACTGGGTTATTTTTTACTGGCTCAGCTCTTATTTTGCTGGGTAAGGTTAATCTTTAAGTCTAGTTATTTTTCAGGCAAGCCTATCATAAATTTCAATAACAATTTTGTTGACTGAAGAATAAAGAATAACCTAAGTTTAATTTTAACCACTGATAATTCCATATAAATTTGACATTCATAACTATTGTTAAGCCCTAAACTTTTGTTATTTTGAGATCAATTAGCAGGCCTTAATGTTTACAACTTAATTATCATAAATTCATATATTTCATATTATGATGGTACCTGCAGCATACAATTTCTAGTACCAGAAAATAAAACCAAGAATCAAACTATAATATCAACACTGATTAAACAAAAATGTCCTTAAATATTCCCTCATGTTGCAACACTACTACAAAAGGACACAAATCTTCATATAAAAATGTATCCATTTTCTGTGTGTGTGTTTATGAGTGTATTTTTTTTTTTATTTACTTTCGATTTTGTCAGCAGTAAAACCACCCTTGTTAAGTGGTGTTGGTTAAACGAATTTTGTACATAAATATTACAACAAGCCCTTCTTATGTACACGTTACTAATGAAATTCTGTAACAAGATAGAAGGGGAGAAGTCGAAAAAAACAAATTCATTTATATTCAACAACAGATACACACAATTTAACGCTAATTAAAAGTGTGAAATGAATATGATTTCAAAAGAATTGAGAGTTTGGTGCGAATACTAAGTATGTAGCACTTTGCACGGAGCCCTTTTCATTGTAAATTATGATTAATGAATTGTTGAGATTATTACTAAAATAAAAACGTCGCAATAAATATTATTCAGTTAATGATTCAGGTTGTTTGTGGTAAAGAATATGTCAGACAAAGATTAAAATGCTTAAGCTCTAAGTCTAGTTTACAATGGTAAGCTTTTAGGACAAATTTATTTAAAATCGATAAACTTGTTTATAACATTAGGTAAGTTTTACGAACTAATGGTACACTCATAAAAAAAGTTAGTTCAAAAGTCTGTTAAAACGGGTTCTAATGCAGTTGAACTAATTTTTTCTGCTGTTATCGTTTAATTCAGTTTTTTGGCTAAAATCATTAGTTGTCATATTTCACCTCAAGTGCAACTTTTATTTGTATTTGAACTAATTTTTCGACCCAAAGTTTAGTAATTCCTGATTCTCATATTAACAAATTTTGTCAGTTTATTTAAATAACAATTGCTGTCAAACCATTATTTGTTTGTGTCTCCGCTGTCAGTCTCACTTATAGATGGAGTTAGCTTCTCAATTTGTTTAATTTCATAATCATAAAATAGGCTTTATCTCAAAAACTAAGCGAGATAGAGCCAAATGAAAAAGAAAATATTACTCGATATCTACACTGATAGAAATGTATGCGTAGTATTAATGAACTCTTTCATTAATACAATGAATGTTTTCATAAAAATGTCCACAAAGAAATGTTTCATTGAATCAATGAAACATGTTTCAGTTTTAATGAATGGTTTTATTGAGCCAATAAAAATTTCATAAAGTAAGGATTTTATTTTTTCATTAATTCTAACGTCAACTTTTTAGAAGTTGCTTGTGTTTTATATATAAAATTCATAGTTTGCTTGAAATATTTTCATTACTTTTTATTACAAAACAAAAATTTATTTATAAAACAATTTTTAAAGAGGTTTAGATATTAGCCAAAAACAAGTTTTGCTTTAAACGGAGGAGATTAGAAAAATAAACGAAAATCTAAAAATAGAATATTTGTGTTGATAGTGTTGTCACTTCTGAGTATAATATACAATAACAGAAAAGCTAATAGGAAAGAAAACTGCAATTTAGCTGCATTACACTGATAGAAATTTGTGCGTAGTATTAATGAATTCCTTCATTAATCCAATGAATTTTTTCATAAAAAAGTCCCCAAAGAAACGTTTCATTGAGTCAATGAAAGGTGTTTCATTAAATCAGTTTTAATGAATGGTTTCACTGACCTAATGAAAATTTCATAAAGTATATGAAATTTTTTCATTAATCCTAACCTAATCGTTATGAAAGTTTCATGTGTTTAATGAATAAAATTCATAGTTTGTATGAAATATTTTCGTTGATATTTAATAATTTGCACTTTTTATGATTATTTTAGCATAGCATTAATTTGGTGGGTATTGAGAAATTATCATTCGTTGATATTATTTATAAGGTCTGGTCTTTATAGGATCTATAAAATATTTTTTATAAAAAAAGTTCGAAAGTAAACATCACAGGATGTTCTGCAAAAGCGATGGCAGATTTTTATTAAACTCAGCCAGATTCAGCAAATTTTCGTTACTTGGAATCGGATGACATGTAAAAAAGAAATCTTACAAGAAAGGTTTTCCCGGGGACACCCACCAATGTAGCACAGTGGGGAAAATTCTATTGTTTCTTGACGAATTCGAAAAAGATAAAATTTGAAAAGTAGCTGATTAGATTTTAGATCGAAAATTACAAATGTTGAAAATAAATTTTTTTTATCCATAAAAAAGAAAATATTTTAAACATTGTACTTTTTTTAAATTATGTATATTAAGAACTTCAATGATTGAAAAAATCGTTTAAATATAATTAACAGGCATTACAATATTAAAAGCTGAACTAAAAAAAACAATTTTAATTTATTTCTGTTTTTCTTTACATTCTGTACATTTCTTATAATTTGTGTTAAAAGATGACATATTTTCTTATATGTCGGTACAAAATATGTAATTTTTTATTGATCTGGCTTTGAATTCAGATAAAAATGTTAAATATTGTTAACAATGTTGTTAAACAACAAAAATTTATTATCTTAATGTTTTTGTGTAACATCGTCACAACGATAACAATTTAGGTCTCGTTTTGACAAAACTATATCCTTTTTCTTAGAGAATCTGTTCCCTGGAATTTAGTGACCAACTATTCAAATTCGTCAAAAACTGTTAGCTCTAGGCAAACTTAATAAAAAAAAATTATTTATATCAAAGTTTTGGTTTATTCTGTTTAAAAGAATGATAGTACAAAAAAAATTTTTTTTTTTTTATTACAAGTCAACATTTTTATTAAACAGTTTGAAAATTTATCATTGATTTAATGATTTTTTTTAATGAAATTATGAAAAAATCATAAAAAATGTTAATGAAAAAAATACCAATATTAATGAATTTTCATTCAGTTAATGAAATTTTTCATTAAACCAATGAATCGATTTTAATGAAATCGTTTCATTAATTCTATGAAGGAAAATTCTATCAGTGTAGATTCAAGACCATACTTGGGTGTGATCTCTAAACGGTCATTACTTGGTATTGTTACGTTTGTACTGTAAGATGAGCGCAGGTTTGATTCTTACAGCCGCAGGTTGTTGAAAAATGTATCATATAGAGACAATCTGACAATTATAAGACACAAATAATAATACAATTTAAATGGAAAATCACTGATGAGCCTGTCTATAAAAAGGCAGAAATTAGTCTAGTCTGATTTAAAAATTAATAGTGTTTATAATTTTTAGAGAAAAACGTTTGTTCTTCTTCTTAACCTCAACATTTCTAAAATATAATAAAAAAAAACTGTTGGCTTTTGACTGCTGACGGCTTAAGAAAAATTTTTAAGAATTTTGTAGTCATTTCACATCAACACTTTATATACTAAATGACATAGTACAACATTTTTCAACACATGATTTTGCGACTCAATTCTAGGAATTGCACGTGAAAGTAGCCCCAAAAATTAGAACTTCTGCATCATTCGTTTTGTCAAGTTGGCTGGCTATAGTAATAATTTAATAGCCATACGAATTTTTTGGCTCAAGGCGTATTTTTAGCACTTTTTCTATATTTTAACACGGTTATATCTCAGTATACCGTACGGAATATCTCTTTTGTGTCTGAAGCACAAGAGAGTCTCATATCATGATATGAGACTTAACAAAATAAATTTATATATGTCTTTTGTAGTATTATGCTATAAACACATAGACGACTGCAGCTACACGACTACAGCCTGTCAAAAATAAAATACACACGTTTATATGAAAACGATTATTTTGGCACCAACACAACTACACGGCTACCCGACTACTTTTGCCGCTGTAGTCAACTTAGGATAATTTCTATTTTTGTTGGCTGCAAAGCAAAAATAGTGTTGACAATAAAACAAAATATGTAACAAATTAGTGCTTAAAAATATTTTATTTTGTTAAACACAAAAAACGTCGCAACATTAAATGGTATAATTGCATTAATATTCAAGAGGGGTTAGATAAATTTATTTTCACGTTATAATAATGTTTTATAAATAAGTAATTGTATTTTAAGTGAACTTTATAAACGTGTCTACAGCCATGCATGCTGTTCTATTTTAATAAAGCAAAAAAAAAAATGTAATTGGCACTACTGAAATAAAAATTCATTTGTATAAAATCAGCTTTTTATTATGTTGCTGTCGTTTCCAAAATAATAAGTAGCTGACCACACGGCGACGATTGCAGTAAACGGCATTTGTAGTCGTGTAGCTCTGCAGTCTGCTGTGGTCTATGTGTTTATAGCATTAGGCGTTTAACTTTAGCGTTTTCTTTTTAAAATTTAAATTCAAAATGTACTATATGGGAGAAAACCATAAAATTTCACTAAATAATTTTTTTGCATAATACAAAGTTTTTTATTGAAAAAAAAATACAAAAATGTTTAATGAATTTTTTAATGAAATTATGAAAAAATCATAAAAAAAACAATTTATGAAAAAATTAATAATATTAATGTATTTTTATTCAGTTTACGGAATTATTCATTAAATAAATGAATTAGTTTTATTGAAATCGATTCATTAATATTATGAAGGAAAATTCTATATGTGCACTTGTAAACGAAATTAAGGTATTGTTTTTAAGTAAAATATAAATAGTTCAATTAAAGCCTTCCAGTGCTCTGACATATCGCTCATTTAATTCAAGAACGTCATAACTCAAAAAACATGATTTTTGAGTTAACGACGTAGAATTATTCGTTATATCAAGTATCATATTGTGTAAAAAAATTGTATTGATATCTTGTACTCACCTCTTGAGAGAAAGTATGTCGTTATTTTTTTCTTCAAGGTGGGAGTAAATTGAAATCTTTAAACTCGTTTTCTAAAAAATCCAAATTTTTGAGTTATGACGTTATTGAAGTAAATGAGCGATATGCATATTCAACTGATATATAAAAAACTTCGAAAACTTTTGACACCCGTAGAAACTAACTTTAGATGCCACTTATTTCTCCAGGTTTTATGAATTGAGAGCAACAATGGGCAGGGTTAGGTTGATTATACTTAAAAGCTATGACGTGAAAATTGTGTCACGTTGAAACGTCTTCACCGAAAGAATTGCTGACCATTTAAAAGTGGAAAAACTAAAAAAATTACTTGAAACTTACAAGAATTTTTTAATTTTATTTTCTGGCTCATAGTTTTTAATTTTCAGATTCAAACAAATACAAAATAGACTCACTAGACTTGGAAAATACATTCACTGTAATGGTAATTTCCATATGGCTACAAGTGAAACCAAGATTTTTAAACATTCTCAGTTTTTTCTATAGTTTTTCTTAGAACAGTGCACTCACAATATTTTTTCCGTAAAGACTACTGAATATACACATTAAATTAACTGAAAATCAGTTAAAATCAGGACTACTTACTTTTCATTTAAAACAATTGTATTTTTTAGTTTATTTTCAACTGTTGAAAAATTAATTGACAAAATCCATCAAAACAATAGATTTTCGTTTATTTCAATACTTTATATAATAAAGGGTCCGCCAAATAACTTTTTTTTTTTTGAAAATGCTATAAAAAAAAAACTACTGAATATTTTCTCAAATTTCTTTTTTTATTTGAAAGTACAATCCTTCCGGTTAATAATGGAAAATAATTTCATTCAAATGGGTGCCTCGGCTGGCCATGCAGTAAGTAGCCTACACGATCGGTCCAATTTTTGAGGACATTATCGATTGTGTGCAGCTGTATTTCACCAATGGCTTCACGAATATTGTCCTTTAAAGCGTCAATTGTCTCTGGCTTGTTGGCGTAACACTTATCTCTGACGGCACCCCACAAATAATAGTCCAACGGTGTCAAATCGCTGCTCCGAGGTGGCCAAACGGACGGAGCTGACGGTGCTTCTCTTCTCCCAAAATCCGTACGCAATTTTTGCACACATTCTGCAACATTACCATGATTTTCAAAGTAATGTCGCAATATTTCCCAGCGTTGTTCAAACGTATACACAACCATGTTCGTTCAGCGGAAGGATAAAACTAATTATCTGTCAAATCAGACATGAGCTAAGTGTTACCATTCACGAAATAAGCACTAGTTGAAAAAAAAGCGTTAGATGGCGGACCCTTTATTATAATTTTCCGCTAACGTTCCAATTCAATTTTCAAAATCTTTCTCTTTAATTTTTCTAATTAAAAAAAAGAAAAATTACGTAAGTTTGTTGTTATTAAATTTATTGCAAACACATTTTTTTTATTTTCCTTTAATTATCCCCATAAATTTTAAAAGACAAATATTAAACTCTATAAATTTAAAAGAATTTCATTTTTAATACTTTTCCCATATGTTGCCATCAACAATACGAAAGACAACACACGCAACAGAAAAAAAGAACAAAGAAACGAAACGAAAACCTTCCCCTTTTTCATATTCCTACCTTCAATATTGAACTACAAAGTTAGCTAGGAACATGATTGGTTCGTTTGTATAGCTATCGTTTAGCTTCGGGTTAACTCGTGTCGTTAACGAGAAATTGCACCAATCGTTATTCTTCATTCGTATAAATTCATAAAAACAACTTTTTCACCACTTTAGGCGGGTTGTTTTCGTATGTCGTTTTGTTCAAACTTGTTTTGTACGTTATTTGTTTTTTGTATTATGAATTTCTGTTCAGTAAAAGTACAGTACGTTCGTTGAATGTTTAGTTTAGTTAGTGCTATGTTGGCTGTCCAACGTGCAAGTTGACTTGCGCTTGTGTCAGCGTCAGTTGGTTTGTTGGTTCTCAGTACGGGCAATGACGTCAATTTATTTTCGTTCTCCATTTTTTTTTATTTCTTCTTGTAGTCTTATTTATTCACAATAAAAAAAATGGCCTTAATGAAATGTGAAAAATTTGGTATTGAAATGATTTATGGTTAACAGAATGATAATAATACAGAAGAAGTTGTTTGGTTATACTTTTTCTGTCTTTTGTTTGAAAGTTTAATAATGTCGAGGGCGGGGGGAAACCATGGTGGGAATTACCTGCTGTTTAAAACAGAGATTACGTAATTTTTATTATTGTCTGACACCCAAACTTTAACTTCCGCTTTTTTCACGTACCTATTAATTATTTAGTTAGACAATGTTATTGACAATACAGACTTAGACGCAAAATATTAATGAACGATTTTATTATGAGATTATGCCGTCGGTTCTGTGGTAAAGTTCAAGACTGAAATGGAAGAGTGTGAGAAGGTTTGGTCAACAAAATAATCGTTTGATTGGGGGTAATTTTTAAAATTTCCCTTTGAAATACAGGCTGCAGTAATTTCGATTAGATATTCAAGCAGACACACACAGAGAAAAATCTAGCTATTTGCCAACTGTAATTCGGTTACTCCAACTCAAATTCGGTTTTTACGAATTTTAGTCAGTTGGCACAACTTAACATTAGTTTCCACTACAAAGTTCGGCTAATTCAACTGAATTTTAGTTGCAACACCAAAAATATTCAGAAATCTAATGTAAAAATTGTTCTACTAACTCAATGTATAAGTTGTTACCATTAAAATACACTTTTCAATTCGATTGGCACTTTATTTCTCTGTGTGCATTCTTGGCACTTTAAACTGGTCCATAAAAAGTTCCTCGACATCTCCTCAATATATCCCCACTTAAAATTTTGGATCAGCTGAGTAATGTTAACAACTTTACATGTTGCCAATAAAATGGTTCGATTGTAGCAAGAGAATTGTTCTGTTGTTTCATCTGCAGCTGAACAAATTCAGATTTTTAGCACGAATACACATATTTCCTGTGTGCAGTTTGGTTGTGTTCAGACTAGATATGGAACGCGTTAGTAAATATTTACAAACTTATCAATAACATTAAAACTGATAATTAAGAAATACCAAGAGAATGCGAAGGTGATTGGAGTTATTAGTAGATTATTGTACAGAACTTGGGAGATGTCTTCTTCAAAATGATTTAAAAAGCCTTCCAGTTTTTCCTCTACAATTTCTCCAGATATTTTACATTTTACTCTGGCAAAATTAATGTAAATGCTTAAGAAATTACCATCTCATAGGTAAATCCAAACTATAATGAATTAAAAATCTAGAAGGATCTATATGAATTAAACAATACACTGGGCGTTGTTATGGATATTTAAGGTATATCTTTTAATTCTACCATTGGCAGAATACAGTTTTTAAGTGCATTTACTTTTATCTTTCTAAACCATTTTCAGCATTATAAGTGAGAGGGGTACAATTGTAGAAAAAAATCGAGCATAAAAAGGCGCGAATTGGAAATTACACAATATTTGTCATTGTTAAGCGATATCGCGAGGTCTGAAACTAGAAGAACTATTTGATATTTCGAAAATACATCAATATGATCGGACTAAATTCTCATCAGCCAGTAAAAACCCCACTAAAAAAAAATATTTGTGCCATATATCAAAAGTCAGTCCAAATCACCTACAACGTCCCTTATGAACCATAAAATCATCGAAATGTCTAGGCACTACTAATGTCCACCTGTTCTATGATCTCCTTGTGGAACAAGCGTTTCTAATATCGCAGAATGATCTACAATCATATAGAATAAGTGTCGATGTCTCGTGCTCTTCAAAACACATAGAAAATATGTCTGTTTAAGCCTCCATAGATAGCAACTCAACCTAAAGTGTCCAGTTAGAAACACCACAAAAAGTCTAATGTTACTCCAAGGAAGGCCCATAATTTCGTGGTCGTTGTGAAGTAATGGTTAGCGCATTGCACCGTTACAAAGATTGTTGCGCGTTCGATCCCCAGCGGCGAAAACATGAGTTTTTAAAATTAATATGTATGAGTTTTCTATTCCTCTTACGTATCGCAGTGCCCTCCTTTGGTATTTCCATAGCACTAACGCCACCGAAGTAAAATAATGAATCAGGGCTATGAACCATAAAGTTTTAACATGTTCGCCAAATCTAAATCGGATGGCGCGCAACAATTTTTATAATACTTATTATCTCTCGCAATTACAGTTTTGTCATATTGGAAGCTCTTCATTTTTCACCACCTTTAATATCTCCTCTATCCCCTTTCCAGAGAAATCAACACATTATAATAATTATAGGTGGAATTTAAAGAAAAAAAAATAGAAGTGATTTTAAAACCCCTTTGTCTTATGCATGCCCAGTGCCATGGTTATATAACCGTACAGTATTCTGCGGGCCCATCTATGGTGGCGATTAAGCTCTTCTAGCGATTTCATCCACAACCTAATATCGACCATGTCCCGGTTTTCAGTAGAGAGTGACCATAATCTAAGCTAAACATTGCGGTTATATTCTTACTCTCAAGTATTGTCCTAATTCAACCGATGGCAGTGTGATCAACGGCATAGCGGTAGTCGAATCATAACCTTAGTTATCAAAATCTTCCTCTAATCAATCAAAACTCAAAGTTAAAATTCTTCATCCCAGTAGGACATATCTATCACTGCAACAAGAGAATATTCAGCAGCTTTCCGCTTCTCATAAGCCAACTGTGTAGATCAAATAACTTCTACAACAATTGTTATATAAATGATGTAAGAATTCTTAGCATATATGGATTAGGCAATTCGTCAGGTCTATTACCGACTTTAAAAAAAGAAGCCTTGTTCACATTTTTTAAGGATTGTGCACGCAGAAAAAAGAGCCTCATGTTATGATACTTTAAGAGCATCATGTTATGGTTGATACACGTTATGATTGTTACGATCTTTGTAATCATATTAAGATCATAGATCATGATAAAATCATCATCAGTGACCATAATAATAAGATCAGTCAGAATCATGTTTATAATTGTTACAATCATATTATGATAATTTCTTGTCCCCAATCATGTAAAATCATATTTTTTCTCTGCGTGTTTCACCCATCTTACCCTATCTGGATCAAAAGTAATGAGGTAACTCTAAAGGTAATAAAGAAGGTACATACTCTATACTATACCATTCGATTACTTAAGGTCGCATTAGGAAAGTAAAGCTTAAGTAGTAGCTCCAGCATTTCATTACGATTCCTTGAGCAACTTCTGCCTTCATCCTGTAGTTGAGCGATATCATCCAATTATGATTTGATCAGTGCTCTATGAAGCCTAGCAAAAAGGAGACTATGCTAACACAGAATTAAAACAGGATTATCTTTAAGATTTCCTGATTTCCCCTTAAGTGCACTTACGTACTCAACAAACTACGTCTAGAATCGTTAAACAAGTTCATAACCTTATTTCGCCCGAAGTCGAATAGCATATTCCATCAGGATACCTATCATCTCGGCCACCGTTTTCGGGTTTCACTTCTCCCGTAATGTGACGAGACAATTACACCATTAAGTTGATCAGATACTACCTCGAACAACATTTGTTTAATAACTAAATTTTATTTCTTAAATCATATTTGAGAATGGTTGAAACAACCGAAGTTTTGCTTATAAGGATTAACATAGACATCTCAATTTGGTTTGCACTTTATTTTCTGAGTGCAGTTGAGGAGTAAAAAGCTTAAATCACTTAGACAAATTTACAGAGGCTACATAATGTCCAGTTAACTGTCATTTTTATAACGTCAACAATTGATGAAAATTTGCCCTCATAATTTATCCGTTGTTAAAGCATCTTTATAAATTAAGATAAGCACATCCAATGACTACATAACCCTACAGAAGTCATTTGACATCCTTATTCCTTCATAGCAAAATGTCCTATTTTTTGTTGGAAAATGTCACATATCTCCAAAACTAAGTGAATGAAGAACCATATATTATAAAAAAGAACCCGAACCATGAAAGTTTTTATAAACATGTATACTTGAGTTTGTATTTGTGAACTTGAAAATTAATTAGGAAACAGTCGCTGTTAATACAACACATTAGTACCGCAAACCCTAAAGTTGTGCAATTTCACAAATTCATACAAATCCCATAAAAAAGAACTACAAAAAGCCGTGAAAATTTTAATGAAAATTTAAGTGTGGAAATACATCATCATAAAATATGCATGAATATTTTATGAACCTGTTGGCTTTTAAAGCTTTAATGAAATTAAAAACCATTAGAAAAACCATAATAATAAATAACATGTGGTTTCAACACCACAACATCATCCGACACAGCAGAGTCTACAAAATTAAAAGAAACAACAAAAATTTATTACAAAATTGTTACAAACAATACAACAAAAAGCAAAGGCGGCGCACATATTAATGTTCATCATCAACATTGACATCAGCAACAACAACACCAACAACAACTTTCAACATATAGAAATAGGGAAGTGACACCAACCACATTATTATCAACATCATCATCATTATAAACAGAAATCATACACTTAACGGCGTCATAAAATATGATGATGCTAACGATATGCGGAGTGAGAGTGAGTGTTGTAAAATTAAGTTAATTATGATTTCCAAAAACAATATGGGGAAAATAGATAAAAATTTTAAACTTTTAGTTACTTTTTTCCATATGCTAGCATTTGTGTTTATTGCAATCAAATATTTTCACAAATTTTTATTGAAAAAGCGTTTGAAATTTGGCAACCTGGGCAATTTTTACAAAACTTCTCTTCACGTTGCCGTTTGTGACCTTTTTCAGTGTTTCAGAGTATCAAAAATAATATAAATAAACAAAAACGAGCAAAAGTTGTTATACTCTTTAAATGAAATTCAAAATGTTTGAGCAAATAAGCTTAATGTATCCCCCATGGATAGTTATGGTATAATACACGATATTTTGTTAGTTGTAGAAGGAGGGGGAGCAAAAGAGAGTGAAAGAGAATAGCATATACATTCACTACTACAATGATAAGAATCCCTTTAAAAAGACCACACAAATTTATATTTTTGTCTTTTCAACTTACGGCAAATTCAAAACTTTTGAGAGCTTAGAAAGAGAGAAAGTTATAAGAGAATTGAGTAAAATTTTTCTCAGCAAATAAAATTAACAAAATAAATTTGTAAAAAAAAAACAAATCTCATCAAATCGAAAACAAGTACAATTCATGCCATAAACTACGAAGTATTTTTTATATACAACGACAACGACGACTATGTTGATTTTCTTGTCTTCTGTGTGTTTCTTTTTTTTGCGCTCATTGCGCGCAAATTACGTGCAAGCTTTAAATGAAATATGAAATGTGGCAACATAGCATTAGTTAGTTTTAGGTAACACAAGCCAGTCAGCCAGCCAAATAGTTATGGTTGGATGTTTGTTGAACTGAATAAAAAACCAAATTTAACATTAAGATGTAGAAAAAAAAGAAGCATTGCCAACCTACATGCAAAATGCTATGAAATTACGAGTAGTAAATGGAAAGAAAAATATAAAAAAAAAAACACTTAAGTACCTACTCATATAATCATTAAGATTCCAATGTTGCTGATGATTATGTTAAATAGTACTAAGGATGATGATGTTGATGAGTTCAATGTGCGAAATTTTAAATAACAAATGGACCGACAATAAGACAGACAAATCGCCAAATGCTAATAATTGTATGGATGAATAATTTCTTGGACTGGCATGAAACTACAAACAGTCTTAACTAAACAATCTCATCAACCTTAAGCATTCATTTAATATTCCTCTATCCATTGCCTATTTTTGTATTTTAAATTTCTGTTACAAATTTACAATGAGTTGCTAATTAAGCAGACACATTTTTGCTACTACTTGTGTGGTTTTTTCAACATCTACAATTTATACATTTTCAGCGTCCACAGATTTCTTTTTACGAAAAAAAATGTTTATTTTTTGTATTTAATGAGAAATATTTTCCTCTGCTATTTTTATATTTTAGTTTTTCTTTTGTAGGTTTTTGCACTTTTTTTTTGTTGCTTTTTGTACAACTTGCGTGTTTAATCTCATGATTTGTACAAATTATAATGTACAATGTCATCACAACACGCAAACCCTGTTCAGTCTAAAAAAAACCGTAAATAATCATATAGTAATAAACCTTTGACAAAAACTAAAAGTTTTTTTTTGTCCCACTCGGCTGGTCATAAATGACTACCTTCAAAAGGAATTATGAGAACTTTTATAACGTGGGCTAAATGATAATTAACGACTCTATGTTAGTTGTAATAATATGGAAACTTGACTACTACCCAGCCAAGTGAAGGCTGAGTTTCACTGCTATACTTAGCCCAAGTTAGAATTACAACAAACATTTGCAATGAGAGCTTTACTCATGTAATTTGACGATTTGATTTGATTTGACTTCTTCCCAGACCCTACGCCAGTTCAGCGATGAACAAGGCGAACATTTTCACCAAGAAATTGTTACAATGGAAAAAGTTTAGAGGAAAAAAATAATATAAAAAGATTTCAGAATATTGTTGGTCACTTTAACAGGATCTTCAACTCAAGCTTTTAATCTAAAATTTTCAAATTTTTTTTTCAATAATGAAATATATTTTTTACAAACAAATATTAAAGAGGTAAAGCTTAAATTTCGATTGTAAAAATTTGCAGACTCCAAAGCGAAGTGCTTGCAGCAATTCGTTTTTTCCAATTGAATCTTAAATTCGCTGTGCACTGATAGAAATTTGTGCGTAGTCCTTATGAATTCCTTCATTAATCCAATGATTTTTTTCATAAAAAAGTCCCCAAAGAAACGTTTCATTGAGTCAATGAAAAGTGTTTCATTAAATCAATTTTAATGAATGGTTTCATTGGCCCAATGAAAATTTCATAAACTATATGAAATTGTTTCATTAATCCTAGCCTAATCGTTATGAAAGTTTCATGTGTTTAATGAATAAAATTCATAGTTTTTATGAAATATTTTCGTTGATATTTAATAATTTGCATTTTTTATGATTATTTTGGCATACAAATTACAAATTTTGAAAATAAAATTTGTTTATCCATAAAAAATAAATATTTTAATTATTGTACTTTTTTAAATTATGTATATTAAGAACTTTAATGATTGAAAAAATCATTTAAATATAATTAACAGGCATTAAAATATTAAAAGCTGAACTCAAAAAAAAAACAATTTTAATATATTTCTGTTTTTATTGTTTTATTTTTACAAAATTGTTCAACCTTTCTTTACATTTTTTATAATTTGTGTTAAAAGATGACATATTTTCTTATATGTCGGTACAAAATATGTAATTTTTTTATTGATCTGTTAAATATTTTTAACAATGTTGTTAAAAAAACAAAAATTTATTATCGCTTAGCATAACGTTTTTGTGTAACATCGTCAAAACGATAACAATTTAGGTCTCGTTTTGAACAAAACTATATCGTTTTTCTTAGAGAATCTGTTCCCTAGAATTAAGTGACCAACTATTCAAATTCGTCAAAAACTGTTAGCTCTAGGCAAATATAATAAAAAAAAATTTATTTATATCAAAATTTTCGTTAATTCTGTTTAAAAGAAAATTTTGAGTTTTTTTATTTCAAAATGATAGTACAAAAAAAAATATATTTTTTTTTCTTTTTACAAGTCAAAATTTTTATTGAAAAAAATTTGAAATTTTTCCATTGATTTAATGAATTTTTTTTTATGAAATTGTGAAAAAATCATAAAAAATGTTAATGAAAAAAATACCAAAATTAATGAATTTTCATTCAGTTAATGAAATTTTTCATTAAACCAATGAATCGATTTTAATGAAATAGTTTCATTAATATTATGAAGGAAAATTCTATCAGTGCGGAGTCCGCAAATATTATCGATTTGGAGTTTTTTTTTTCTCGTTAATGAAAAAGAATTTTCTAAAATCAGAAAAAAACATTTACTAAATATTAGTAGCCAAAATAATCTTTAAATAATGCGAAATTTTTAAAGTTTTTTTTGTTTTTTTAATGCGTTTAAAATCCTCCCCTATGAAATCAGAAATTTAGAGTTTTTTTTGCAAACATATCTGTTGAGTTTAGCAAAATAAACTGTTATTTGCATTCTAGTAAATTTGAGGTAAATATAGCAAAAATTTTGTTAATATTGCAGTTTTTGTTTGCTATTTTAAGGTAAATTTTTTTGCTAATTTTACAAAATTCATATGTAACTAAAATTTTGTAAGGTTAAGGTTTATTTTTGCTTTTCTTATTTTATTAATATTTAGCAAAAAAAAAAAAATTGCTAAATTTAGCATTTTTCTGCAGTACATTTTTAACTAATTTTTAGTAGCTTTTTCTGCTATTTTTACAGGTTTATTTCTATGAGTGTACAACTCTGAACTCAAATTTAGGTGACTTAAATTTAGCAGACTGTTCTCAACTTCATTGAAAGTTCTGCTGGTGCAAATACTGGTATTATTTTCTGCGTTCGTACCAGAAATTTCAACTATTTGTGCGGGCTTTGTTTTATGAGTGTACCGTTAGCAAAATTACGTAAAATAGTGTTAACCTTAAAATACCCTCACAAAATTGCTTTAGTTTTTTATTTCTTTTTGAAAATGTTCACAAATTTTAAAGACATTTTCTGATTTTTGTTTTTTTTTTGAGAGGATTTTTCTCCAAACAAGAAACGTAAACCACTACTCAAGAGATCAAGGCTACCAAAAAAGTTATTCGTGTCTCAAATTATTACAAATTATATAATTTGGACCCTAATTGTGAAAATTCAGAATTTTTAATTTTGAGGTCATCAAAATTACCGTTAAACTAATAATTTTGTATACCGAATATTTGTTTAATAATGAAATCAAAAAATTTGTGTGACGTCAAAAAATCTGAAAAAATAATAAAAAATAAATTTGAATTAAGAAAAAAAATTATATT
The DNA here is from genome assembly GCA_021234595.1 of Delia radicum. NCBI lineage: Eukaryota > Metazoa > Arthropoda > Insecta > Diptera > Anthomyiidae > Delia > Delia radicum. The sequence goes on along the minus strand of CM037855.1, from coordinate 202,542,133 downwards.
CGGATTCTTCACTATTTTAAAAATGTTATCAGCAGAGAACAAACATTTTCGTTCATTTTACAATTTACTGAATTTTTATTTTTCGAGCACTCCTGCAAAATTTTCTTTACGATTTTCTGGCTTTAAAAAAATATGCTTTTTAAGTGCTTTTTAGTTTGTTCACCGAAACTTTTAAACTTCTATAAATCCAAAATTCAAGAAATATGCTGTCTCATGTTTTTTTCCTGTGCGTCGTATTGAAAAATGTTAGATATATTTAACCTTTTCAGAACAATTGAGCAGTGAAGGCGATAAGGGGTATACAGAAATTATTTTGAGTATCGTGTTTTTTAACGTAATATATTTTAGTACTTTATAGAACAAAAGCATATTTTTAGAAGAGCACTTATTATTTTTATATTTTAATTATTAGTTATCGAAGAATTTTAGGTTCCAATAAAAAATTTTTCAATATTTTTTTGAGGTTTGGCAACAACGATTTCGGAAATATAATCTATTTTTGCAAATTTAAATATTAAGGCTTTTTTTAAGATGTTGGTATAAATCATTCTTTATATAATTTGATATACAATTCACAAAGTTAGTTCATCTGAGTACCATAAGCGTTTCATACAAAATTTATAGATTTAACTTTCATAGAAACACAATAAAATATTAAACTAATAGAAAAAAAAATCCCCATACAATTTGTATTAAAATCAAAAATTTACCTTGCAGCTGACAAAAATTTCGTCAGAATAGAATCAATTCTATGCATGGCTAAAAATTTATTACACTCTTAATGTGAGAGAGTAATAAAGAAAAAGTCTCAAATTTGTTTGACATAGAGTTGCCATACTTTAACTACGTTTTTTTGTTCTCTTGTGCAATTTTGTTTTTTTTTTTCTATAATTTGTTTACAAACAAAACTTTTTTTCCAGGTATAAAAGGAGAAATTTTGGAAAAATAAGAAAACTATACATACATTTTTAAAAAATAGCCAATAGCAAGTGCCCTAATTTTAATTCATCGCACTTTCTTTCATCTCAGGTATTATCTTTTGCCATTTTTGTAAAAGCAAATTCACAATAAATGGGTCAAGCCCATGATATTCACCTGCTTAATTACGGAATGCATTAAGAAAAGAAGGTGAATATCATGAACTTGACCGGTGATATTGTGATTTTCACGGATAGCCAAGCGGCTATCCTGGCTATATCTACGGACTCTGTGGGATCAATGACGATACTCAGGTGTAAAGGGGAAATTAACGATTTCTCTGTACGGGGACGCATTGAGATTACGGGATACTGTGGTATAGCGGGGAACGAAATGGCTAATGAATTGGCTAGGGGAGGATCTTCCCTGGAGTTAGTCACTTTGGGGAACGCTAGACCTTTTCGACCTCTTAAGGCGGAGCTGGTGGATTGGGCTGACACCATGCATAGGACCATCTGGGGGAATGCGGGTGTTGGCAGGACCACGGGGATTCTCTGGGGAAACCCGGACAGGACGAGGGAAATTCTGAATCTTAGTAGGAAGGAACTGAGTGTTTTGATGGAAATCCTCACGGGACACTCGACACTGAGGAACCATCTCCACCGTATTAGCAGAGCAGACTCGGGAGTGTGTAGGGCCTGTGGGGAGGACGAGGAGACCTTGCAACACTATCTCTGTGAATGCCTGGCATTTGCCGGGATCCGGGTCGAAATACTATCCAATGACCCAATATCCACATTGGGGGATCTTAGGGGCATAGGATGGAAGAGGTTGAGGAATTTCGTCAGTGCGACGGAGTTCCTGGGGTAGGAAGTAGCCATGGTAGCGATTCTTTAGAGCGCACAACAAGCCGACATTCTGGCTTAAGTATAAGTCCTCAGGGACTTGAGTCGGATTAGGGAAGCATTTCCCTTCTCCGAATCCTCTTTGCGACCTAACCTAAAGGCCAAAATATTTTCCATTATATTTTATACGAAATGCAAAAATTTGCCAACTACTGGTGAAATTTAACGTTTCATACAAAATTGTAGGAACATTTTTTTGGAAAATAATTTTTAAAATAGGAATTTTTTTAGAAAAATGTTTATTCTTATATAAAATCCAGTTTTAGAGCATATGTTCAGTTGCGTGGGTCATAACTATTTGAACAACTTTTTCAATTTTCTAATAAAATTAAGACGTTTGACAATATTTATGAAAATCTCGCTTGCCACCGACAATCCTATAGCAAAATCCGATAACATGTCATAGCTTTGGCAGCCCTGGTTAAAGGCCACAAAACAAAATTTGAACCTAAAAAGGTTAAATTTAAACCATGATTTACAATTATAAACCCTGTTATTTTAAAGTTATTTTGAGTCGTATTGTAGTTTTTAGTTTTTTAACCTCTAACCTCGTCCTCCCCTGGTTCCAATCCCATGTAATTCCACTCGTCCCCAGTCTCATTCCAATTCGTTCCCCATTTTAAGTGTTTTATTTCCACCCATAAAAAGGCTTTCCTTGAACAAATCATCAATGAAATTAACATATTCCAATTACTTATCAATTAATCCACTTTTATATATTTTCCGTTTTTCTAAATGTATAATCATGCACATGTCTGTATTTTTATTTGTATGCAAGTAATAATTTATATGTATCTGTGTGTGTGTGACATTATTTCCATAAGTGGTGTATAATGACAAAACAAATGTTTTCTAATTGACTTCAATTAGACCTGCATTGACTTTTCTGTTATGAGGGGTTATTTTCTATTTTTCTATTTTTTTTTTTTTCTTTTCCGCATATTTTACATTCATGTCTCAGCATATCAAGACCATGATAATTGTTTTAACCGTCATATGTTTGACTGCATATCAATTGAAAGTTTATCCACTGATTGAATAATTATCGTAGACAGGCTAAAACATACCCAGGAAAGATTCTAATCGAGCATTTTTATCGATGAATTTAATATTGGCTTGTTATCGGAAGGAATCATTCTTTTAATGCTGCAAAACAACTTCATAAGAATATTTCCCAAATAATTTCAAAGTCAATGTTAAATTCGTGGATGAAAATGTGAAATTAGAAGAGAAAACATTTTTGCGCGGTTTTGAAAAGTAATTTAAGGTATTATTAATTGAAAAGCTAAAATATAGGCCAGCAGAAATAGTGAAATTATTTAAGAATTATAACCTTTTCAATGAAAACAAGCAATACTTAAATTTTAAACTACCTAGGGTCCATTCGTTTGTTAGCCAAATTGCTTAATTCTTGAAACTGTATTACGTTTTCATCGTAGCTTCTGGTAAAAGATGTATATAACGTAATGTAAGCTTATAATTAAACACAAATAAATTCAAATATCTGACATAAGTTTTTTTTAACTTGACTTTAGACATAGTCAGAACCGTAGCCAAAATGATTTGGAAAAATTTTAAAAATGTACATACACTCAAAAAAAAAATGTCTTTAAAGTCAGCAACATTTTTGCTCAATAAAAAATTTCAGAATTCTGTAAACATTTTTCTCTATATAAAACAAAAGATCACTGCAAATGTAGTTGAAAACAAATTAAGTTTCACTTGATAAAAGGACGACTTACATTTCAGTAAATTTGACTAACATTGCCATTTGTTTTTGTATTGTCCAAAAAATTAACTACAATTGCAGTAAAAATTAACCACAAATTTAAAAAAAAAATACTGTAATTCAACTCAAACAACTACAAATATTTACAGCAGAAGTCCCCTGAGTGTACGCACAAAAATTAAGGAAATTCCGCAATAAAAAAGCTTGGAGGATCCTGTGTTGAATTCATAATTTTTTTTTGCTGTTATTAGCAAGATCCTCCAAGCTAAAATGTTGCTAACATTACTGACTTTTTTTTGAGCGTAGATATTTTAGCCGAAGTTTATAATTTTGTTTTATATAGAGAAAATTGTTTACAGAATTCAGAGATTTTTTATTGATTAAAAAGTTTCCAGTGTACAAACGGTAATGACATATCATTATTTTTGCACTACCAGTAATGACACCAACTTACCCTCTGGATTACTTTAACACAAATAATAATGACGTACTAATTACTAGTTAATTTTCTTATTATTCCAATAAAAAAAATGCATTACCAATAATTATTTCAAAAATAAAGAAATGATCTAAAAATTTTTTGAAAGTCTGTTTTTAGACTCATTATTTTTCACTTCAAGTAAGTGCATATATAACTACTTATTTGTTGATTTTTTGTAAGCTTGAAAGTAATGACATTTTTTCCAAGCAAGTCATTTATATTTGTATCTATCAAGTATAACAGTAGCTTAGATGGTAGAGCTGTATGGCACATTTTACTAAATTTTGCCCCAAAAACCATACGTCAACCTGGTAACGTTGTGAAATCGAGACGAAGGAGATTAGAAAAATAAACAAAAATCTAAAAATAGAACATTTGTGTGTTTGTTAGTGGTATCACTTCTGAGTATAATAAACAATAACAGAAAAGCTAATAGGATATAAAACTGCAATTTAGCTGCATGACATTCGAGGCCATACTTGGATGTGATCGCTTGACTTGGTATTTATACGTTTGTAATGTAAGAAGTGCGCAGGTTTGATTCTTACAACCGCAGGTTGTTGAAAAATATATCATATAGAGATAGAGACAATATGACAATTATAAGACACAAATAACATATAATAAAACAATTTAAATGGAAAATCACTGATGACGCCTGTCCATAAAAAGGCAGACTCTAGTCTAGTCTGATTTAAAAACTAATAGTGTTTGTAATTTTTAGAGAAAAACGTTTATGCTTCCGCTTAACCTCAGCATTTCTAAAAAAAAAATTTGTTTTAATATATAGTTTTTTTTTTATTTATTTTTAAACTCATTATTTTTATACATAGTGGTAAGTATATAGGTATGTTCTAATTTTTTGTAAGGTGTTTATTAATGATATGTCATTATTTTGCGCGACATTCTATAAAAGTAATGAGACTTGCATGCCCTTTATAATTTTTTTTTCTTAATAATTTTAAATATTATGTCAAAAAATATTACACAGAAAAAAATAAAAACTGGTTTCAATTAAAAAATTTATTGAATTAATTAATATTTTAATTGATTTTGCACCTATCACGGCAATGATACTATCAATTAATCCTTTTATTAAAATTAAGAAGAAAAAAAAGTTATAAATAACTTCTACAAAAAAAAATATGAAACTTACAAAAAAAGTGTGTGATCTATACGTTGGGATGTGTGTTTTATGCAATGCTGAGTCTGTTTGTGTGTGTGCTTGTTTTGTTTGTTAACTTCAAAAGTATTTGGTATTTTATACTGAAAATTTTCTAATTATGCATACAGTGTATGCAAAATAATATGATAATTGCGGCTAAAATAAAATATGTATTTTTATATTTAAAAGTCAATTAAAATATTAATTGATTCAATTAAATATTTGTTTAGAAACAAATTAAATTCAAATCAAATCTTTAATTAGATATTTTAGGTTGATAATTTTTTCTGTGTACTTTAACTTTATAATTTTTCAACGGGTCGCAATAAATCAAATAAACTTTGCATTAATTTATTGATGCTAAAAGTTTCTAAAAACTTATGATATCCCAAAGTAAAGTTTTCCAAACGAACTCTATTAACCAGGGCAACCAGAAATATGCTCTATCATGTTTTTCCTGTGCGTCTTATTAAAAAATTAAAGAGATATTTACCCTTTTGAGAACAATTGATGAATTCTGGTATCCATTTTTTAAAGTATATTTTTGCATATTTTGCTTTCATAAGCATTTTTTTTGTATATTTTGATCTTAAGAGCATATTTTTGGTAAAAAGTATTTTTATAGAGCATATTTGTGTACTTTCTGGAATAAAATCATATTTTTAGGCTATCATTTTTCATTTTTTTTAAAGAACAATTTTTTAACCTTTTCACTACCGACTTTTTGTTTGTGGATATATTCCTATTTGGACTTTATATTCTTGTTTCGGGTCTTTAAATTAGAAAGAAAAAGGTTGACATGTATGCCAGCTCCCCTCCCCACCAAAAAATGGGTCCAAAAATCGAATTTTTGAAACTTCTCAGCCCATTTTCAGCACTAAACCATTCGATTTTCCAAACATGCCATGTTTGATTTTCTTCTGGTCATTACACGAAGCTACACTCACAATATTTTTTCCGTAAAGACTACTGAATATACACACAGAGAAATAAAGTGCCAACCGAATTGAAAAGTATATTTTAATGGTAACAACTTATAAATTCAGTTAGTATAACGATATTTACATTAGTTTTTTGAATATTTTGAGTGTTGAAACTAAAATTTAGTTGAATTAACCGAACCTTGTTTTGAAAACTAATGTTCAGTGGTACCAAACGACTGAAATTCGTAATAACCGAATTTAAGTCCTAGTAACCGAATTTCAGTTGGCAAATAGCAACATTTTTCTCTGTGCGTACACATTAAATTAACTGAAAATCAGTTAAAAACAGGACTACTTACTTTTCGTTTAAAACAATTGTATTTCTTAGTTTATTTTCAACTGTTGAAAAATTAATTGACAAAATCGGTAAAAACAATAGATTGTTTTCGTTTATTTCAATACTCAATATAATATAACAACTTTTTGTTTTAAAAAGAAAATTTTAACTGAATATTTTAACTATTACGGAAAGTCCGTTTTTTTTATTTATTTTGTTTGATGAATAACAGACAGAACGTTAAAAAATATATTTCTTTGGTAATTTAACTGTATATTCTATTGAAACAACTTTAACGATTAAACTTTTTATGGAAAAGTTCTTGTGAGTGTACGTGTCAAATTTCGAGTTTCTAGCTTTGCTAGTTTAAGAGATACACCAAATGCCAATTTTTTCGAAAATAAAGCCTGATTAAAAAATGAAGCATTGTTAACAACTATCGCGACTATATTTCCCCGATGAACAGATTATGCATGTAATAATTTCTTTTTAATGACCAATATCATAATGAACATTTTTAAAGAAGAATACAAATCCTTATAGCATTAAAAATTTTTTTTTTGAAAATGTGTACACTGTAGTGTACTAGGGTATTTAAAGGGTTAATAAAATTCTATGGTTCGCAACAGCGATTTCGAAATTTCAAGCCATTTACTTTGTTAGACAGCACCGATTTAGGTGTAATAAATCTTGTATCTTCTTTTCTGATGAGCAATTGAAATTAATTTCACTCAAGTTTCTCCAACTCTTATAAGCTTTAAATACGGGTTTTGAATATAAATATTTTTTTAAGATCATATTTTTTCAATTTAAGAGCATATTTTACGTTTTTAGTTTATTTTGTACGGTCATAAAATCGATTTTTTTTAGAACATATAAATATTTGGTTGCCTCTCCACAATTTTCTCCTATTCTTGACTTGAGATGATACTTTTAGCCCTGAGCTAAAAATTGTTTAAAGCCTGAGCTAAAAGTTGTTTGAAAATTGCCATATCATTTTTGAGTTGAAGCCAAATTTACCTAAAAAGAATTATGGGTGCTGAATTCAAAAAAAAATTTCGGGCCCCCTAAAATAAAATTCAGACTACGTCCCTGACCATAGTCATATAAAAGTATAATTTGCAAATATTTTTGTTTCACCTTTAGTGTTTTACAATTACTCAGAACTTAACTAAGTTCACTCCCTTGTAAGTTCAAGTTACAAGCTTGCAAATTTATCCACTTGTGTAACATTTTCTTTTTAACTGTTTCTTTATCTCATATAATCGCTTGAATAATTTAATTGGCCACAGTCTGTGGTTTTAGCCATTGTTCGAGTGTTGTATAGTATTAAGCAATTGAAACCAGCCCTAAAACAAAACAATAAAAATAAAATGATTTTCATGACTTCTTAGTACCTACTCATGTTAAAAATATAAGTCTTGTAAAAAAAAGAAACCACAGATTTTGGCAAAATACAAGTTTAACGAAAAACGAAACTAAAGATCAAAAAATACAACACACAAAGGCCATAACCTATTTTTAGTAATACAGCAAATTACCAAGGAAATCATTTGGGTTTGAATAAAAACTACGTAGTTTTTGTACAATTCTAGTTTTTGTTTGTATTTTTTTTTTTTTTAATCAAACTCACAAAAGCCAAAAACTATATAATTTTGGTTTACAATTGTGATATTCCGACCTGAACCAGCATATTTTAATGAACTTTTGATATGTTGTACACTCAGGCAACTTCTGGTTTAAATATTTGTAGTTCTTGGATTTGTAATAAAGTATCTTTATGTTTAAGTAAAAAAACCAGGGACCGTAATTATTATTCCTTTCATCATAAAAGACAGATGCAAACAGTTACTTTGTGACTTTTATTTTTTCAAGCAAAAATAAAAGTTATTGCTGGACTTTTATTTTTTCAAGAAAAAATAAAAGTTATTTGCTGACTTTTATTTTCTTGAGCAAAAATAAAAGTAATTTCTTGATTTTTATTTTATAAAGTAACTTTTTTCTCTTCCTTCTTTTTAAAGGTCATTAAAAATTCCATTGAATGTTATTTCTATCAGGATTCCTCACATTTTGATGCGTTTGTCATGATCTTTTCAAAAATATTTTATTTTTGTTAATTTATTGAATTTTTGAAAATAAAATTAACTTTTATTTTTGTTCTAAAAATTTACATTGAAATAATTTATAAAACATGCCGAACACTTGAGAATTAAAAATTAATATGAAAATTAATGAAATTATGAAGTTTTATGAAAAAATTAAAGATTTAAGTCTTTGAAATAATGAGTTTGATATAATTTTTATTAAAAATAAAAATTATGTTTTTTTCGACCTTTAATTGTGCAATGAAAATGATTCAAGTTCGAGGCCATACTCTATATTCCTTTATTAGGATATTGTCCTAACAAATAATCTATAGAGTTTTTTGTTTTCATATTTATTATTTGAACCTTCCAGGAATGTGTTGATAAATCTATTTCGGGAATTTTCTAGGTTCCCATCATCAGAAAACGTTTTGAAAGCGGTAACAATCCCATGCCAAACATCAAACATTCATATAAACCAGTTTACTCACTACATGAGAACTAATATAAGAGTTTGAAATTAAAGATTATAACCATTGATCAAAAAATAAATTGAAAACTTGTTTGTTATGTGCAAGGTCCACCTCTGGTGGATATTCAATACACGGTTTTTGTTTCTCTCTAATTTTTATATTTTGTTTATTTTATAATAATTTCATAACTATAAATAAAATTTTCATTAAATTTATGAAGAGATAATTTATGAAATCGAATGAATTTTTTTTATGTAACTATGAAATTTTATGAAAAAAAAAAAGTTTATGAAAATTTTCTAAATATTAATAAACTTTCTTGAATATAATGAAATTCTTCATTGAATCTGCGAAAGTAATTCTATGAAGTGCGCCCCGGTAGGCTAGTTGGTAGCGTGCTGGCTTATCAGTGCGGTGGTCGTGGGTTCGATTCCCACCAGAGGCACTGGTCTATTTCCGCTGAAACGCGCCGAAGGCCATAGTAGCTAGTGCTGGGTTAGGGTAATAGTATATAATTTGTAATTATATGATTATTAATTAATAATAAAAAAAAAAAAATTGTTTCATTAATATCATGAAGGATATTTCTTTCAGTGTAGGGTAATTAAAAAAGCCACTAAGAGCTCGATGTATTACAAATGTTTATGATTTATTTTATTATTTTTTTAACAATTTAACAATTTTTTTAACATTTTAAAAGAAAACTGTAATTTTTTACATCGCGAGTATAAAAGACAAATCTGCTTTTTTGAAATAATTTTTGCTCTTAACTCCTTTTTTTAGTATTTTTTGTTTTCCATTTTTAGGGCTTAAATAACTTTCGAGCTGTGAAGTGACACACAATTTCTTATCAACATGTTGGAACTATTTTTGAGTGTACAAAATGTTTACATTTGCTTGCGCGAGTTCGGTATTTGTTGCTGAGAGGCGTGGGAAGTGTAGTCTCTCTATTTATATATACTCTTTGCGGGAGCTAGGAACTTAAAGTTTGGCATGGAGGTATATTCTCCTGCGTCTATCTCCTACGGGGAGGACCAGAAAGCGGAAAAGAGTGCCAATTAGCGGATTGCCCAAACACCTTGGTCTAGAAAGCAGAAGATAAAGGGAATGTTTGCAAATTCCTACTGGGAAGTATGAAAAGGGAATATTATCCCCCTCGGCTGCTTACACAACCCATTTCCTCATTACTACTAGACATCTACATACACGGAATTTTTGGAAATTCCCACGGGGAGGGTCAAAAAGAGGAAACGTCTGCCTCTTGGCGGCCTGACCAAACTGCTGAAGCTAGGAAATTAGAATTTGATGTGAGGGTTCCCAATCAGGAGGAAACATCTGTATAGTCCGGACTTTTGGAAATTCCCATGGATAGGGCCAAAAACGGAAAAGGTTTTCGCTATGGCGGCCTGGGTAAACCACTAAAGGAGCATGACTGAAATATGAACATTTTAATTTTATTAAACACAACATTAAACTACGCGAAAAAAATAAAAGTTTTAATACCTACATTGTCTACACCCAGTGAAAATATTCGTTGGAGTTCGATCAAAGCCACACACAGAGAACAAATTCGTTGTGACAACCGAATTCATTGCCAACCGAATTTTGGCAGTTAAAAAACTGTTTCTAAATACAATATAAGATACTTGTTTAAAAAATGAATTACCTCGATAAATAATGAGACTTTTAAGTGCAGAACCAAGAATTTCAAGTTTTGGAATATTCTCGTCTATGAGTCAGGGGATTCCCCTTGAGCATATTAATAAAGTCTTAATGTGTTCCTTCATATTTTCAAACTCTTAACTTGATTTTCAATTCCAAATTATTATTAGAACTACCTATACAAGACCAAACATATTTATTAGAGCTTTGGAATTATATTTTTGTTTAAATTTGTACTTACCTTAACCATCACTTTCCTTTCTATTCTGGATTATTTAATTATTGTTTTTGCTGTATTTATTTTTGTTTTTGGTCCAAAAAAAATTATCTATTTTTTATTTTTGAATTTACATTTGTTTAAGCACTGAATAGTGAAAATCTTTTGTGACTATTTATTCGTACACTCACAGAAATAAACTTGCAAAAGTAACGGAAAAAGCTACTAAAAATTAGTTAAAACTAATCTTGCAGAAAAAACTGCTTAATTTGGCAGATTTTTCTGCTAAATATTAATAAAATAAGAACAGCAGAAATAAATCTGTTAACTTTACAAAATTTTATTTTATTTCCATGTGAATTATAGTTAATTGAAAATAGCATTTTACTCAGTAAAATTTGGAAAAACTTTTACTAAATATTTGTAAACTCAAAATAGCAAACAAAAACTGTAATATTAACAAAATGTTTGCTATATTTACCTCAAATTTAGTAGAATGCAAAAAATAGTTCATTTTGCTAAAATCAACAGAAATTTTTGCTAAATAATTGTAGATTACTAATTTCATATTTCCAGACTTTTATTCGCATTAAAATAAAAAACTTTAAAAATTTCACATTTTTAATGATTTTTTTGTCTACTAATATTTAGTAAATGTTTAAGCAGATTATTTTGTTTTTTGCAATTAACTAAAACTTATAACTAAATATTTGTAAATTCAACAGATTTATTTTTTCTATTCTTATATTACGAGAGCGGCTACATAAGTCTGTGGCTTTTACAATGAAGCACAGTTTTTAGCAAAAAAAAAAAATATTTTTCAACATAATCTCCTTTTAGCTCAATACACTTAGTCCAACGTTTCTCCAATTTTTGTATCCCTTCCAAAAAATAGGATTTTTCGAGGTCCATTAAATATTCATTTCTTGGCCATACGGGGTCGTTTTTTTTTAAATCTCGTTCAATCGGTCCAATAAGTTTGCATAATATTCGCCGTTTATTGTTTTTCCCTTTTGAAGGTAATCAATGTGGATTATCCCGCGTGCATCCCAAAAGAACTGTTGCCATCACCTTATTGGCCACGATTACGTTTATGGTCAATTGAGAGCAAACGCGGCACCCATCTTGCAGACAACTTTCTTAAACCCAACTGATCATTTAAAATCGAAACCACACTGCCATATGAAATGCCTATGGCATCAACAATCTCACGCACTTTTACTCTTCGATCGGCCAACACCATATCGTGGATTTTTTCGACATTTTCGTGTATATTGACCTCAATTGGCCGTCCAGAACGTTCAGCGTCATTTGTACTTGTGCGACCACAACGAAAGTCAGTAAATCACTTTTTTACCATTGAAATCGATTGTGCAGAGTCCCCGTAGTATTTATCAAGCTTTTACTTGGTTTGATTGACGGTTATTTTTCGCAAAAAAAGTCACGAACCTATTGATCTGCCCTTGTACTAATATTCAGTAAAAAATTGTTTAACTAATTTTTAATAGATTTTTTACGGGTTTATTTCCATAAGTGTAGTTTCAAGTACTAATTTTTAATTCTTGTATTGGTTGGGTCTACCGATTATTACCACAATTATTTTTTTAATACGGTATTGATTGTTTTAACCATTTATTGAAGTACTGCATCATAAACTAGGTTACGTTACAAAGAATACACTATCCGTACTTGTGAGTTTCAAAATAAAACTCCTCAAATGAGCTTTATTTTCTGACGGGAAAAATAAAACTAATAAAAAGAGTTTTATTTCAGACGGAAAAAATAAAACTCCTCAAAAGAGTTTTATTTAATGAAGGCGAAATAAAACTCTCTTCTTAAGAGTTTCATCCGATATTTTTTCGTTGAAAAATAACTCTTAACTGTGGAGTTGAGATCGTTTTTTTAAGATCACCATAGATCCTGAAAGAGCTCTTCAATGCGAATCGATTGGTATATAATAGTATACGTCTCCATTGACTCTAACATAGAGAGTTTTTGAGTTAAAGTTTTCGGGATAACTGTTATTTTCGGTCTCTGGATTCTTTTTAAAAATGTCGTAATCTTCTGGTAATTTCCTTTCCAGCGAATCGAAACACTTATATGATATGTTTATAACTCCTTAAAAGAAAATCTTCAAAAGTTACTTCTTATAAAGGGTCCGCCAAACAACTTTTTTTTTTGAACTCCTGAACCAATTGGACTTTGTATGGCGTCATACCAAGGTCTTTATGCAAAATTCGTCTCAATGATGTCTCCGAAATGTTCAATTGTTGAGAACGACGGTGTATTGATGTTGATGGCGCTTCACGCACACTTTCTGCCACATCAGCAATATTCTCGGGTGTACGCACTGTTTTTGGCTTTTTACGCTTTGATTTATCGATGAGGATGCCAGTTTCTTTCACTTTTTTTACAAGATAACGAACATACGGACCATATTCGTTCAGCGGAAGGATAAAACTAATTATCTGTCAAATCAGACATGAGCTAAGTGTTACCATTCACGAAATAAGCACTAGTTGAAAAAAAAACGTTAGATGGCGGACCCTTTACAAATTTCTTGAATAAAACTTTAAATGATACAAAATAAATCCATAAATAAATCCGGTGCTTAAAAATCAGGCATACTAATTTAAATAAAGAGTTCCACAGTGAAACTTCAGAACATCACAATTAAATTTGATATTGGAAAAACATGCAGTAATAAAAAATTATTGAATAAAAATAATTTATATTTAGAAATAATAAAAATAATTTATATTTAGAAATATCACAACCGAACCCAAAATAAAAAACATAAAATAATCAAAAATTTAGAATCTATTGTATTAACCCATAACACCCTGTAGTTATCATAATGTAACACAAAACATGCATATACGTTTGGGGTGACTGCGGTTAATGCAATGAAAATACCGTTATAAATTAACACGGGTCTTATAAAGTAGACTTGTAAATTTCCAGTAAAATAATTTTCGAGTAGTAGCCACTGATTATAAAAGCTACATAACCTCTAACTTCAATTTTTGAAAATGTAAAAAAGAGTGACTTTTAGAAGTAAATGCATTAAAAATGAATATATTTTTAAAAAATATCGAAACAAATTTTTATTTATTTGGAAATGCAACTCAAATATTTCAAAATGACTGACTTGTTTTTGTGAAAAGTATTCGTTGTTGTACTTTTTTTTTAACGAGTGATTTTTGTGTTACCATATGTTAGCTATGGGCGGGCTTTAGGATGCACAAAATAGTTGAAATTTTGTGTGTTATCTAGCCAATTTTCAATGAAAATTCACAAATTTCAATTTAACATCCGATTTTTAAATTTTGTTTGTTTAAAATATTTACAGTTTTTTCACATTTGTATGCTTTTTGAACGTTTTCTAAAAAATTGTCACTTGTTTTCAAAATTTGTTCATTAGCCAAAGTTTAGGGGGGTTTGGAGTTTGTCTAATAAAAAACCATATATTTCAGAGACCGAAAATAACAGTTATCCCGAAAACTTTAACTCAAAAAACTCTCTATGTTAGAGTCAACGGAGACGTTTGCTATTATATACCAATCGATTCGTATTGAAGTGCTCTTTCAGAATCTATGGTGATCTTAAGAAACCGATCTCATATCCACAGTTAAGAGTTATTTTTCAACTAAAAAATAAAAGATCGGATGAAATTCTTAAGAAGAGAGTTTTATTTCGCCTTCATTAAATAAAACTCTTTTGAGGAGTTTTATTTTTTCCGTCTGAAATAAAACTCTTTTGAGGAGTTTTATTTTTCCCGTCAGAAAATAAAGCTCATTTGAGGAGTTTTATTTTGAAACTCTTTAAGGAGTTTTATTTTTCCGTCTAAAATAAAACTCCTTTTGTCTATTTTCTTCTTTTTTTATTGACTTTATTTGCTGTAATGTGTGTCGTAATTTATTTGTTTAATTAAACGAACATAACTTTTTCTAAATTTTTTTTGAACGCAGGTCGCTCAATAACAATTTAAGAGTAGAGAATGCTCATTCCACGCTTACCTGGGTTGCAGGTACAGACTGTATAGTTTTCGCCAATGTATACAAGTACGGATAGTGTATTCTTTTAACCTCCCAGAACTCAAAAAAAGGTTTATTAATCGATAAGGGCCTTGGAGAAAAACTGTCGATTTCATCGAAAGCTTTTTTTCATCCTCATTATCACTTCCTTTGCTTTCTTGTTCCCTATCTACATATTTAAGAAATAAAAGAACAACCATTTAATAATAGGAATCAAGCAATAACAAATTAAAAACCCACATGTTTTCACTTTAATAACGATTGCCTTACAAATTATAATGATCTGGCAAGCGGCAAGCTTTGAGTGTCAATTTACATAAAATGAGTTTTATTCTCTGACAGAAAAAATAAAACTCCTCAAATGAGTTTTAAAATAAAACTTCTCAAATGAGTTTTATTTTAGACGGAAAAAAATAAAACACCTCAAAAGAGGTTTATTTAATAAAGCCGAAATAAAACTCTACTCTTAAGAGTTTCATCCAATCTTTTATTTTTACGTTGAAAAATAACTGTTTTGGATGTTTTTTTTCTTTTTAAGCCACAAAATAACTGTTATAAAGGAACTTTTTTGATATCACTTATAACCGTTACGGTCCCTGATATATTTTATTTCACATATTTCATTATATTTTGTTAATAACGTAAAGAATTAGCCAAAAATATTCATAAGAAGAACTATTTACTACTAAGAGGCCCAATACTGTGTTCTGTGACAAGTGCTTTACTGATGTTCTATTTTTTTGTATTTTTTTTTTTTTTTTTTTTATTAATTAATAATCATATAATTACAAATTATATACTATTACCCTAACCGAGCACTAGCTACTATGGCCTTCGGCGCGTTGTAGCGAAAACAGACCAGTGCCTCTGGTGGGAATCGAACCCACGACCCCCGCACAGATAAGCCAGCACGCTACCAACTAGGCTATCGGGGCGCACTTTTTTGTATTTAAATCACCTTTTTGCACTATACGAAAAGGAAAAAAAAGCCGATTTAACCTATAAAATTCATTTAGTTTTGCATTTTAAAACATAATTCACATTAATTGCCCAATAACTATTAATTTGTTAATAAAATAAAAAGTTGTCTTGCAAAAAAAATATATTTTAATATATCTACAAAAACCAGTCCCCTAGCCAGTCCTTAGTTAACATATGGCAACAGGGCATTCTGAATGTCCTGGAGGCGGGTTCAAAAAACGGATTGCAGTTTTTTTATACGCAGGTCAATACTAAAGCATAAAAGCGATTTAAATTTGATAATAAATTTGAATTCGGTAATGCAAGTTTAAACGTAATAATTAAATAAAATAACGTTGTTAAAGGTTTTCCAAATTTTGTGATAATATTTTAGATTTATTCTGAAATGTTTTTCGCAGAATTATGTAGAAGTGGCTAACAGTTTAAGTGGTAAAGTGCTTTCGTTCATGATTTTCGAAGTTTAAACAACAGAAAAGTGTCTTAAAACATGAAACGTGAATTACGCAATTGTATTCAAACTTTATCGCACTTATAACAACTATTTTTTTTGGCGATGTTTTTTTAAGATATAATGGCAATTTTGCCGAGTTTTTCTGGAAAATTGGACGGTTTTATGATAAACTTTATAAATTTGAAATTAATCCAAAAGACGTTTTACTGTAGCATGGGCAATTGGCTTGGAATGCCTCCTATTTGTAATCACAAAGTTTAATATAAAATTCTCTTAAATTATTCTATAATTTAATTTTATTTACACTTGACATATTGACCTTAGGCAAATTTTGTGCAAAATCTTTAAGTTTTCGTTAGTAAACAATTTTGTTCCTTCTTTATGTGAAAAGCATAAATCCCATCTAAAATTTATTACAAAATCGAAATTTATATTGTGCAAAAAATATAAAAATCAAATTTATTGTAGTGTCATTTCATTTGTATGGTATTCGTTGGAAACAACAAATAACACAACAACAACAAAATGTCTCATACTCACACGATTTCCTACCTTCAAATAAAGAAAATTTTGTTCTATACACTACAGTGCAATGTAGAACTGTATCCGAATATGTAGGTACAACACGTCCACATTTAGTTTTCTTTTTTTTTTTTGCTTGTACTCTGTTCCAACAAATACAGTAGCCTTCATTTGTACATAAATTACAAAAGACATTGTATCCATCTCGTGGGGGAAAAGAGACCACAGAGACGTCAAACGTAAGTGAATGAAATGTGAATAAACGACATTCAAAATGCTTTGCAATTTAAAAGGGGAATTTTGATCGTTTTTAAGTACTTTTTAAATTGGCTCATTAGCCAAAAAACAGTCTTACGATTTCCATACTAGCTCTTTGAAAGGTTTCTCTTTTGGTACCTTTTCCGTACTCTTTATTTTGTGTTTATGTTTTGTTGTATTTAGTTAGATTCTTGTTCTACCTCAAGTCAAAATATCTAATATGATATTGTCATATTCGCTTTTATTTGCTGCTTTTCAAAAAGTTTGATCATTTTCATGATAGACAATACAATTGTTTAATTGGCATCACACAAATCTTCAGTTGTCTGCAATAGAAAAAGATAATTGGCTTAACTCAAACAGAGACATTACAGAAAAACAGACAAACTACACTCTATGAGAATCTTTTTGTCTGGCTTAGTGTATAAACTGACTGATCTGGTGACCCTAACTATAAAATCAAAACTATTTGGAAATCGACAGTTTTTACATATTAATATACTTTATATCTAGTTTGTGCGTTTCTTGTATTACAATTTGTAAAAACAACTCATATCCCAACAAACACTGTTTGTTGAGAAGAGCCGTGGTATGCAAATTGTTCAAAAATGTTTTAATTTTTTGTATTAAAAATACAAAAATTGTTTTTTTCGGACTTTCTATATTTTTTTATAAAGTTAGTTAGAATATTGTTCTACCTCATGTCATAGATTACATAGATCTCAAACTCTTCTTCTACTTCTTTCAACAACAAACACAAGTTTTCTTAGAAATTCAAATATTTTTTGTATACGTATACGACGTACTTCCAACACATTCTTATGAGTTACGTGCACTGACAACTAATGTCAAAGAGTTTGAGATGTATGCAATTAATGTCTAATGCACTGACATACAAAGTAGATCGACATGTAAAATTGTTGTTTTTCAAATAGTTTTGATTTTATAATTAGGGTTACCAGATCAGGCAATTTATACACTAAGGCAGACAAAAAGATTCTCATATAGTTCATTTTGTCTGTTGTGTGTAACGTTTTGGTTTGAGTTATGCCAATTATCTTTTTCTATTGCAGACAACTGAAGATTTGGGTGATGCCAATGAAACAATTGTATTGTCTATCCTGAAAATCATAAAACTTTTTGAAAATCAACAAATAAAATCGAATATGACAACATCATATTAGATTTTTGGACTTGAGTTAGAACAATATTTCAACTTAATATATGAAAATATAGAAAGTCTGAAAACCCAGTTTTTGTATATTTAATACAAAAATTAAAGCATTTTTGAACTCATTTTTTGTTGCTCAACACTATTTTTCTATACAAGAAAACTTTTATTTGCTTGGTGTCTATTTTGTGGGGAGGATGGGTGTCAAAACTGTATAAAATTTATAGTACAACACGATTCTGCGCAATGCAAACCGTGCAATTTTCATGAGTATACGTTTTATTTTTCTTCTTTGCAATGAGCACACATTGTACAGAAAATAAGTCTATTGTAGAGTAAATTTGTTAAGTATAAGTACATATAGAAGAGTAAACACTCGAAGAAATTTGTTAGCAATGATTGAAAAACTACGTTTATACCTTAATTTTCTTAGAACGATTTAAAAAAAATTCTTATAGGAAAAATTTAGGTTTTATAGCTTAAACCAAAAGTATTAGGATAAAATCATATAAACCCATGCTCGAAGCGTATGAGTGATATGAATTAGAAAAAAATAGTAGGTACACTCACAATATTTTTTTCGTAAAGACTACTGAATATATACATTAAATTAATTGAAAATCAGTTAAAAAAAGGACCATTTACTTTCCGTTTAAAACAATTGTATTTTTTAGTTTATTTTCAACTGTTGAAAAATTAATTGACAAAATCGATAAAAGCAATAGATTGTTTTCGTTTATTACAATATAATAAAGAACTTTTTTAATTATAATAAAGAATTTTAACTGAATATTTTAACTATTACCGAAAGTCGGTTTCTTTGTTTATTTTGTTTCTTCAGTAAATATATTTCTTTGGTAATTTAACTGTATTGTCCATTGAAACAACTTTACCGATTAAACTTAAACTTAAACTTTTGTCCACCAAAATTTAGTTCTTCTAAAATGTAGGTCACCTTAATTTAGCACAATGGGATTCTCAACTTAATTCAAAATTCTGCTGTCGTAGCTGAAGTTTCGATGAGTGTAGTTTGAGCTTATTTCTGACTCTTCTGTTTGTTGGCAGAATAAACAAAAAGGAAATTGTTAATTCATTTAATTTGTATTTATTAAGTACAATCTTAAGGTTTTTCATAAAAATATCCGCTTTACACACAGAAAGAAATTTAGCCATTTTCAAACTAAAAATCCGTTACTACGACTAAAAAAACAAGGGACACGAATTTTTTAATGGCCCAATCTCACGTTTAAGGGTTAAAATCTGGGGTCAATATTATAAGTTTTTTGTATGGAACTATGTCTTAAATTAACGAAATTCAGATTTATTTGTACGCAGCGCTAAATTACTCTAAAAATGTATAATACAGGTGGAAAAAGCCGCATAAAATATGAACAGTTACGAATATCGAACTCGACAACAAAAAAAAAACATATGAGTTCAACTTTTAGTATTTTCAAAATTTATTTTAAAAATGTTCACATATTTGTATGATTTTTAAAAAAATTTGAAAATATTTTGTAGACATTCACTGTAGTGGAAGTTTTTGTTAAATTAACTTTCGCACTAACTTTATTAGCTGAATTTTGGTACACGTAATTTCTGCTGTAAATATTTGTAGTTGTTTGAGTTGTAATACAGAATCTATATTTTGAACTGAAAAAACAGTCATTTGTAGAAAAAATTTTATTTTTGACTACATTTGTAGTTCATTTAAAGAAACAAACCCCATCAAATTACTGTATTATGATTTTACATTTATTTTATAGTTGTTTTTTTTTTTATTTAAAATAAATAAATGTTCATTTTTAATACATTTTTACATTTACATTACTGGTTCATTTTTGAAACAGTAAAAAACAAATGAAAATGTTAGTTGAATCAAATGAAATGTAAGTCGTAATTTTTTCAATTGAAATTTCACTTGTTTCTAACTACATTTCTAGTGGGGTTTACCTACATAGTATTCTAAGTATTCTACTAAAAGCTGAACTAATAGGTCATCCTTTTTCGCTACATATATTTTAGCCACATCAGATTTGTCTCTTTGCTTACAGAGTAAAAACATATCAACACAATCTCCACTCAGATCGACCACCTCCCATTTTTATAAAATTCACCAAAACTGTTATACTCCAAAAGAAACCGACGAAAAATTAATTTAAGATTGTGGAACCTATTGGTTTTTCGAAATATCACATTATGAAAAAGCCATGAAATTTGACTAAAGTATCGTTACAAAATTGAGTACAACTTTTAAACTATACCAGAGACAAACTTCGTGCTGGGCTTATTTTTTAGGTCAACTTTTTATTCTCTAAAAGGATATGCATACTTATTTGTTTCATGGAATGGTCAAAGTTAAAAAAATATACGCTTATAATTGAACTCTACTGAATGGGAAATTTCCCCCCTTTTGTACACACCTTTGATACACATTCATGTAAAAATGTACACATGTACAGGAAAAAGCATTTATTAAATAGGAAAACACATACTTAGGACCATTTTTTTGGCTATAAGGGAATGTATTCTAATGTGGCCCTACACCTGATATTTGGGCTATATAAAAAAAACTACGTAGAATATTCTAAATTAAAATACATCAGTTTGTAGGGCAACTCCATGGCACTTTTCGGCTATAGATCATTTTGTTGTTAGAACTTATTTAAGAAATGAATATAATAATTATCAAAACAACACAAAAGGTCCACACTAAGGAACATGTACCCTAAAGTGGATCTAAAATCTCTAAAAGCATATAAAATTTCTAGAAAATTTAGTACAATACACAAACATTTGTGTATTTAAATTAAAATTTATTTTCATTTTGTTTATAAAACCCCTTACACCATATGTAATGCTAACTTTTTTAATTGCGGTAAACAAACTTTTCTTTTTTTTGTGATACATGTTGAAAAATTCTCCATAATAGAAAAGAACAGTTAAAGCGATGCGTAAACCATTTAAAAGAGACTAACACTTGGAAGTAATTTAAAAAAATAAGAAATTGTTTCAAAGGTCGACTTTAGGGTATATTAAGAAAATTTAATGTTTCACATGTTTGTTTTATTTATATTATTTGTTTATGAAATCAACTAATTTTATTAAAACTATGAATAAAATTCTTACCGTTTACTAAAAACCGGTTTGGAAAATTCTTTAAAATTTGTTTTATATTCACTTTTTATATTTACGAAAAATTAAACTTTATATTGCGTTTTTTTTTTAATGACGCAATAAAACCAAGAAAATGGTGTGCATTCGAGTCCAAAGTTTTTTTAAAATAGTGATAGTGGAAATTAAATTAGGCGACAGTTGACACTTTTGACATATTCATGAAACAACGCGAAAAGAAAAACGAAAGGTCTACTTTAGGGAACAGACCACAATTGAGTACGTTCCTTTATTATTTTTTCTAAGAAATTAAAAAAAATGCATATTTCGAGATATGGCCATTTGAACTAAATACCCCTTTGCATCTTGTGTGAAAAAATCAATATTCATATCATGTTAAAGAATATATTTCACCCGAAAAAATAAGGCCAACACGAATTTTGTATATCTTATAGTTTAAAATTTATAACTATACTTTAGTCAAATTTTATAGTCGTCATATTTCGGAATATGAAATTTATGTTTCGCCACTTTCTTGTTGAGTATGGCAGTGAATTTCATTGAAATTGCAGGTGGCCAATCTATGCATAGAGTGTCATGTTTTCACTCTATGAAAAAAATGCTTTGATCGATTGCGACATGGCATAATGAATTGTGCAAAAATAATAAAATATAGTAAAAACTACCGAGAAAAACAGCAGATTTACTTGTTAACCCATTACCGCCCACTACCCCATATAAGATATAGCTGCAAAATAGTTTTTCCGCTGTTTTTCGAAAGTATTTTTTTTTTTCAACATTATATTTAACAAAATGAAGACTGAAAATTTAATGATACATTTTTAATTTTTCTTTATGACCGTGTACTATAAATGAGCTCATCACACATTTTTATATAAATATTGTATTTTGGAATTAAAATAAAATAAAAAGTTTTAAAAAATTATCAAAATAAAATAACTGGGAGGCATAACAAAATAACTGGAGAGGCATAACAATTCTTTCAGCAGTTATGAAAATCTTCATGAAAGTTATACTTGAACGTATGGTTGGATGTATTGATAATAAACTACGAAGGGAACAAGCAGGATTCCGAGCAGGAAGATCGTGTACTGATCAAATTAACACTCTTAGAATCATAATTGAGCAGTCTATTGAAATGAGATCCCCATTATACACCCTATTTGTTGACTATGAAAAAGCTTTCGACTCGGTCAACAGAGAATGTATTTGGTCTGAATTGCGGAACATAGGTGTGCCAGACAAAATTATATCCATAATACGCAGTAGTTATGAAGGTTTTGATAGCAGTGTCCTTCACTGTGGAAAAATGTCTACACCATTTAAATCTCAAACAGGTGTTAGGCAAGGATGCCTGCTGTCACCCCTTTTGTTTTTGGTTGTTATAGATGCAGTATCAAGGCGTGCAACAGATAATAAACCCCGTGGTATTAGCTGGAACCCAGTAAGCCCCAACGAGAGATTGGAGTCACTTGACTATGCTGATGATAAGTGTGAGCTTGCGCACAGGCGTTCTGATATGCAGGAAAAACTGAAAGATTTAGCAGAAGAGTCGTTAAAAGTCGGTCTGAAGATCAACATTGCCAAAACCAAAGACATGAGAATAAATGCCAACTCTGCTGAACCCATTACTCTTCATGGGAACATAATAGAAAGGGTGCATGAATACCAGTATTTAGGTAGCATGGTCACAGAGGAAGGGGGTACTGACAAAGATGTTGATTCTCGTATAAGAAAAGCATTAGGAGCCTACACAACTCTGAACAAAGTTTGGAACAATAACATATACAGCGAAGCAACAAAAATTAAAATATTTAAGGCATGCGTTCTTTCAGTTCTTCTGTATGGATGTGAAACGTGGTATACGACTGAATTAATTCAAAACAAACTGCGTGTTTTTGTCAACAGATGTCTGCGTAGGATTTTGAGAGTATTTTGGCCGAACAGGATATCCAACCAACAACTATGGTTCCGATCAAACTTTAGAGACGTCAATGTGGAAATACGTAAAAGAAAGTTTGGATGGATTGGGCACACACTACGAAAACCGCCTACAGAAGTATGTTTCCAAGCCCTTGTATACAATCCCCAAGGTTCAAGAAGACGTGGACGGCCAAACTCATCTTGGAGAAGATCTACGTTGAATGAAATCAACAGTGTCTCTGAAAGTAGGAGCTTCAGCAACATCGGTGAACTTCGAGAAGTAGCGTCAAGAAGACAAAGATGGAAGTTATTTATAGACAGCCTATGCCCAGTATAGAGGCAGTTCTTTCAACATCAAGAACAAGGCTTATTATTATTATTATTATTATCAAAATAAAGTTTTTTACTTTTATAGTTATATTGATATCCCCAAATGGGGGGCAATGGTTAGATATGTGCAGCAATTTTGCAAAAAAAAATTTATAAAATGGAATAGAAAAAGCACATACGTTTGGTTTTTGGTTAAAATTATAATGTGACAATGCAAGAAGTTATAAGAATATGACCAAATCCTACTAAATACTACCGAATCTAATAGAACAGCAATATTGTAGTTCTGATCATATTTCTAACAAAATAACTACGAAAGGTTTCTAAAAATGTAAAATAATATCAATATTAAGTGTTACACGTATTAATAACATAAATGAAAAACTATGTAAAGTATATTGAAGAGAGCTATGTACGCACACATCACATCACTATGATATTTAAAATTATCCTTAAAATATCACTAAATAGCTTAATATTGAATTTTTTTATAAAAAACACTTTTTGTTAAAAAAATTTCTTGAACAGTTTCATATCACTTGTCTCCATTTGGGGACATATCCTACAAAAGGACATCAATGGATGTTTAAATTATTTTTCTTCATTCTGTATTCTAATTTACGTAATTTTTTCAATAAACTAGTTTAAATCAGTTTTTTAATGCCAGATTTGATTTAAGCGTTAATGTTATTAAAGAAGTTTGATATCCTGATGTTGCTGAAGGTCTTATCAGTATTCACCACAAAATTAAGATACAATATTACAGTATTGTCAAAAGGATTACTGATGAAGGTTGTGTTACCAGAAACTGCGCAGTCTAATTCAATTAAAAATTTACAATGTAGTTATGATTTTTAGAAAAGTATGCTTAATCTTCTCTACCACGCCTATCTCATACAATATTATTTTTTTTTTTTTAGGATCTATGGTCGGTTGGTTTCGATTTTTGGGTTTAATTTTGTACCGCTGTGTAGTCAAATATTTCAACATGTTT
Organism: Delia radicum; assembly: GCA_021234595.1. Lineage (NCBI taxonomy): Eukaryota > Metazoa > Arthropoda > Insecta > Diptera > Anthomyiidae > Delia > Delia radicum. Next base: position 202,517,437 of record CM037855.1, on the reverse strand, counting down.
TATATAAAAAAAAGAAAATGGCTCCATCCAATACGTTTTTTAAATTTTTGTGGTTGGTATTACAACTGGATTGATTTTGATCTAACAAAATTTTTCGAGTGTATTTTGCTATTATTTTTGCTTAGCGTTGCTATTTTGATGGTGCTGTTTTTTGTTGTTTTCAATGTTGTTGCTGTTGTTTTAGCTATATGTAGCTGTTTTTTCAATCATCATCAGCAAAGTAGTTGCTCACGCTATTATTGCTTAGTTTTGTTTTTTTTTTGTACACCCTCTACTGTAAAAGAAGGTATATAAAAGTTGTTCATTCAGTTTGTAACTTATCGTAATGTGAAGCTATGGCGACATAAATTATATGGAATATATAAATACGGAATTTCAAAAATGTTCGACACTTTGAGGAAAACTATTTTCAAAGCAATATTTTGTAATCCCTCGTATAAGCTGATGTTTAAGCATGGGCGTTAAATATTTATCTTTAACGGTGCAACATTAAAAATGAACAGATTTATTACGAGGATGCTTAGGTTATGAAAATGTCGTTAAAATTTGAGGATGCCTTTTCGATTTTAGTATTAAACAAATTAAAATCTTTTATTTGATACACATACGTTTTAGCGGAATCGATACAGCACTTTAGTTATCACAAAGCGAAATGTGTTTGAAAAAACGTGCTGCTGTACTCGCTATGAATGAAAAAAAAATTTTGCACTTTATGAAACTAGTCCATAGTGAAGATTCACTATAGATACGTAACCATGTTTTCAAGTCATCTTTTTTACTAAAGAAACAAACTTCGGAAAAAAATTTAATTTCGCAGAGCTTTTAAAAATTAAATAAAATTGTTGGCTTTAAAAATATAAAAATGCCTTTTTGACTCGGAGTAGAAACTGAATTTACGCACTGCGCAAGTCAATTTCAAATATAATCATGTCAGAAGCAAAAAACATTCATTTTCAAAAAATGTACGGCTCTAACATCAACTTAGTATACCTTAAATAGTATAAAATTACACCGTTTTTACAAAACCGTTCCCAAAACTCAATTATCTCTACAACACAAAAAAAAATATTTCCCTCATTTTTTCAATTATATCGATTTGTTGAAAATTTTAAATTTTAATTAAATATTACTTGAATCAATTAAATATTTGCTCAAATTCAGAATTTGCTTGACATTTTGTCATACTATCGCTCAAAACATATTCTTGTTGTTTTTTGTAATATTTATGTATGAAGTTGTTTTTGTATAAATGTTTGTGTATTAGAATAAATATTTTAAGTTTGTTTTAATTGGATTTTATTAATTCTCATTAGGTTTATTACTTTATTAAGTTTAATAATTTTATTTAAGTGAGTTAAATCTAAATATCAATATATTTTAAAACATTAATTTTTGATGTTAAATTTTGTTTACTAAGTCTCCCACGTGTTTTTTTTTATTTATACTCGCATTAAACAATTTTATTCCAATTTTTATATATATATATATTTTATTTTCTTTTTAAAATTAATTTCTAAATTGAATTGAAAATATTTGACAATAAATTCTCTGAGTTATAATTATAAAATAGTTTTGATAGTTGTTTTGGGGAAGCCTCCACAGATCTCCTATCATAAAGAAAAAAATTTGTAACATGCACCAGACAATTGCGTGACGCTTTAAAATGATTCCGAGAATCTTCTCTCAAAGAGTATCTTTCGACAACAATTAAAATGTATCACAGCCTTTGAATCACCAATTCGACTTCCTTACGACAACTGGGCTATAAATAATCCGGAAAAAGCTAATGTATTTGCATACCACTTAGAACAAGTAGTCATCCCAAATTTGTCCTTATGTGCAAAGGGCGACTTGCAACCAGCTTGGAGTTTTCCGCTCAATACAGGGTGTCCGCCGGGAAGGTATACTACTTCGTTTTGCCACCATTTTGGTAAACATTAGTATTGACAGTTCATATTTGGCAGTTGTGAAGTAGACACGTGGCAAATATATTATGGAAAAATATTCGATAATCCAAAGTGTTTTAATCGTTAAATATTTAATCAAAATCAATCATCGATTACTGTGACGATGAGAAAGTTGCGTGAAATTTTTGGGAGGAACAACTGATATTGTATTCCATACATAATTGCCGACATTAAATAAAACATTTATCAATATCAACATTTATTAATATAAGATCCATTCTCTTTTATTTAATCAAAAATTATAAACAAACAAAGTAGTATACCTGTACAATTAATTTAAGGCTCCCAGAACTGCGAAATATTATTAGAGAGCTTGCCGTAAAAAAATCGCCAGGAAATGCTATTAGAATATTATATTTCATATACAATGCCATTAATCGATTGAGACACTTTGTCCCAAATTGAAAACAGTCTCAAATAATTATGACCCCAAAACCCGGCAAAGACATAATATAAACATCATCATACGTACCTACTAGTCAGCTGTCAAATTTACGAAAAACTACTCCTCACTGTTATTATTCCTTATGCAAACGAAAGTGGTGTTGGACTAATATGGAAAATTATACACACTTCAAAATTATACACACGTTTCGACAAATAATATTCGAGATTCTTGTGGATATTACAAGATTCTCGAAAATTATTTGTCGAACCGTTCTTTCTTAATCAAAGTTAAAGAAAACTTCTCAAGTAGTCGAATAATAAGTGCTGGCGGCCCACAGGGCAGTATAGAACTAACCAGAACTTCACATTTGAGGAGTATAACATCATCTTACTATCTTTAAGCGTGCAGAGCTTAATTGGAAAATGTCTCGAAGAGTGGATTCAATTCTTTTTTGATTCAATTCAATTCTTTATTTACATAACATTTTTAGGTGCATTCATATAACAAATTTTCTTAAAGAGTTTAGGATACATATTCCTTTTCTGCTTAAATATAAATAACAATAATATATTATACCTTTGACTTTACATAAAATTTCTAAGTAAGGTGAAAATTCACAAAAAACCTTTTTGAACTCGAAGAGTGGAAAATTAAGCTTAACCCAATAAAGTGTGCTCATGTAATCTTCTCTCTACGAAATTGAAGTGCTTCGATGCATTATCGAAGTTTTTCTGTGTATATTTAAAGCCAATTTCTCTTACTTCATCGAGAACTTTGAGGATGTTGAGATCCTTGTGCTGGTTTGCATTTCTGAAATACCAAGGAACGCCTGTTATTAACTTTGGAATGCCGTCTCTGGAGTTCTTCAATATTTAAAGCAGAAGTTGGATACCGTAGGACCAAATCTTTTTGATTATTGCTTTGTAGATCAGACTGAGAGTCTAGAATGCAAAGTTCCCCCAGTTTTTTTTTGCGTGTATGTTAAACAGCTCATAGAGCATCGAAATACCCTAGACTCAAGAGAAGAGAGAATCTAGCGATGGTCACAGTTGACTCAAGAGAAGAGACACGCTACCCTTGCATTGGAATGATGATGCATAAAAAAAATCAGTGACAAAATTTTGGTTGGTAACTGACATTGGCTAATTACCGTTGGTATATGATAGTTTGTAAGATTTGAAAATTTATTGTTATTTTCTTTAAAAGGAAGATCCAATAAATACATACATATATTTTATAAAAAAAAATTCAATTCCATTGAACGGGTAAAAATTCCTAAGGAAAAATCCACTAAAGTTTAAAAATCGGTAAATTCTGGTTACACTTGTAAACCAATATGTAACTTTTCACCTAGCTCCGATATGGAAAATACTTTTCAGTGAATGTTTCTCCCAAGTCTAGTGACTCTGTTTTGTATTGGTTTGGATCTGAAAGTTAAAAACTATGAGCAAAAAAATAAAATGATTGAAAAATTCTTGTAAGTTTCAAGTAATTTTTTCAAATTTTCGACTTTTAAATGGCAATCAATTCTTTAGATGAGGACTTTTTAACGTGCAACTTTGTCATAAACTTTCATACACTCATAAAAAAACCGTACAAATAGCTGAAAATTCAGCTACGCCAACAGAAACTTGTACCTGAACTTGCGCCAGCAGAATTATCAATGATGTTGAGAATCACAGTCTGCTAAATTTAGGAGACCTAAATTTTAGAAGAATTCAATTTTGGTTGACAGTTGTAGTTCAATTAACTACAAATTTAGCTGAATAATCCCAATTTTTAAGCTAACTCAGCAAAAAAATTCTGCTAAAGTGTTCTCTCCAGATCTGACTAGAAGAAACAAGTACATATTTATTACCGTGTTATCCAAAACTATTTAATGGGTTCGGAGTATCGATTTTTGGTCCAGTTTGCTCTATCTCGCTTAGTTTCCTAGATGTTGCCTATTTTATGATTATAAAAAAACTTATGAGAAAATAACGTCATTTACGAGTGAGACTGATAGCGGAGACACCTAAAACATATTTTTTTTTTTTCAATAATTGTGGTTTAATTTGAGAATCCCGATTTACTAAATTTTAATTTAACATATTATTTTAAATACGAATGTATTTGTTCTTGTTGTGAAATAAGATAACTAAGAACTTTAGCTAAATAACTGATTTAAACGTAAGCAAAAGAAAAAATTAGTTCCACTGAATTAGAACCCATTTAACAGACTTTTGAACTAACTTTTTTTTATGAGTGTAGTTTTTAGGCATAACCTACCTAGCCTTGTCTATGGTGTCTCTCATTTCAAAAAAACTTGAGAAAGAAGAAGCATCTAAAGTCAGTTGCAACAGGTGTCGAAAATTTTTAAAATATCTCATATAAAAAAATTATCTAATCTTTTATAGAATTCTGTTATCAGTTAAATAATCGCAACGATTATATTTGTCGCAGTTTATTTTTTTTACTTTTGCCTAAAATTTGTTTAAATTTATTTAAATTTTGTTCAAAAGTCTTATTAAGGGTACAACAAAATTCGACATTACCGGATTAACGACTCGTACTTGTTTTTGTTCAGTTTTTTTTGTTTTTTTTTTTGTTTTTGTTGTTGCGTTTGTGATGAATATCTCTTACGTATTCAAACAGTTTTAGTTTCTTTTGTTTAAATAATTGTATAAATATTGCTGTTGTTGTATTTTTTTTTTTTTTTTGGAATAACTATAGTACAGCCGTATACCTACAATTAGAGATGGGCACGTGAGCAGAATTTTGTGAGATACGCGTGTATCACGCGTGAGTGTGAGTGAAAAGTATTTTTACTCAAATCAGCGTGAGTGAGTGTGAGTAGCAAAATATTCTTCGTGAGTTAAATGTTTGCGTGAGAGAGTGTGCGTGAGTAGAATTTTCTAAAATAAATTTTTTTCTCCTTGAATAAATATTTTCTTTAATTTTTTCGCCGATTAACTGCTTTTGGTTTTTTTAAAATACAAAATAAATCGGAAAATTATATATTTAGAAAATATGAAAATGAAAATTTATTCAAGTTCAAGGCCATACTCTATATTTCTTTATTAGGATATTGTCCTAACAAATAATTTATAGAGTTTTTTTGTTTTCAATTTTTTAATTGACCACTTTCAAGAATTTGTTGATGGTTCCATTTCGGGGATTTTCTAGGTCCCCATCATATAAAAAATTGAAAACAAAAAAAATCTATAAATTAATTGTTAGGACAATATCCTAATAAAGAAATATAGAGTATGACCTTGAACTTGAATAAATTTTCATTTTCATAACGGAATTATAGGTCGAAAAAACACAATTTTTATTTTCTTTGAATAATAATTATAACAAAAAAATATTTAGAGAATATTTACAATATATATTTTATATATATTTACATATATATATATATGTATCACGGATGTTAAAGTTGGTACAATTGTACTTTTTTGGTACATTTTAACCTTCAAAAGTACCGTGGTACTACCGCGACTCATTTGGTACAATTTAAAAATTTTTAATTTTTCCCCTTTTTGAATTTATATTATAGCAAACAAATTGTTATTGTGTCCTTTTTTATTGCATTTATTCGTTTTATGTAATGAGCGCTTAAAATATATGCGACCATATCCGATTTGACGATTTTTCACAAAATTTATCTGGTATTTTTCACAAAATTTATTGTGGTGTATATAGCGCTTACATATATTGACACTTGTTGCAGACAACTTCACTATCATTTTGAATTTATTAAAATTCTGAAGAAGTGAAAATTAAATTAAATTATTGTTAAAGAAATTAAAGAAAATGCTACACAATCTTATATAAAATTATGCGAAGTTTTGGCAACCAAATAACGAATTATTAATGGGGTTCCTTAAGTTTACTCCAGAAAATGTAAAACAAGTAGTATTGTACCTATTCTAGTAAAAATTTTCCCGAATGAAATTGTAAATTTTGATTCAATAAATAATCAATTTAGAGCTTTCGCTGACGTTGAGCAACTGAAGTCGTTAAAAAATTAAAACATTTGTGGTTTTTGGTCGGTAGTAGCTAATTTTCAAAATGAACTGAATTTCAATATGTTTCCAGACATTTATATAGTCGTTGCTGGAATTTTATCCATTCCACACTCATGTGCAAATGTGGCAAGAGTTTTTTCTTTTCAAAATATAATAAAAACTAAGGAAAGAAACAGACTACATGTGCATTAGCAAGTCTCATACAGACAAAGAATTGGTTAAGATCGACAAATTCGTTCTGCTATGATGTAGAAATTCCAAATAGTTTATTAACTAAACAAATAATTCCATAATTTTGATCTCATATATTCATAAGACTTTTTTGTACCTTATGTTATTGTTAAGTTTTGTTTTTTTGTGTACAAGTGAATTTTTATGTACTCTTTTTGTTGTTTTAATAAATTAAAAATAAATGGTACCATGAAGGTCCAAAAAGTACAATTTTTTTTGGAGGTTGGTACAAAATTGAAAACCCCATTTAACATCCCTGATATGTATATATTTACAATTTATATTAATTTGTACTTTTTACGGTTATTGTTTTTTGTTTCGTAAATTTGCGTGATCACTCGTGAGTGTGAGTAAACCTGATTTTACTCACGTGAGCCTGAGTAACTGTGCGTAGTCAAAAAATTCTCGTGAGTGATTGTGCGTGAGTAGAATGTTTCGTGAGTGAGTGTGAGCCAAAATTCACTCACGTGCCCATCTCTATCTACAATACCACTAAAATTTACAAATCCACACAAACAAATAAACCTCTTATACCTCTCTAATATGTATTTTATTTATTGTCATGAGTGTGATTTGTTGTTGTCTTTTGTTAAGCACACAATATTGATGTTATTATCACAATTGATGAATGACACTGATAACACAACAACAAAACATTGTGCATGTTTCAGCTAAATTCGGGAAAAAGCGTTTTTCATTGATATATGAATCAAAATTAATTAAATTTTACTATAAAAGTTGTAATATTTGATACAAACTTGTCCTATAAAAACATTTTCTATTTTTGTGAAACATTTTATATTGGAATTCACTAAAATCTGATAGAATCCCTTAATAATAAACCCTTTTTCCTTTTTTATTAATTTATAACAAGCTTCCAACCTCTTTATTTTAACAAATCAAACATATTAGCTCAGTTGATAGTAGCATTTCGATCTGGGTAAAGATCTCACCAGAATCCGATGTTTTGGAAAAGCTAGAGCCTCCAGAATAGGCAGAGCTTTAACAAAAAACCTATTAATCATCAATTTTGATTTTCTTGTCTTCTCAGTAATCAAACACGTGGCTAGGGTCCTTTCCTTACAAGCATCATGACCACCGTTGCCAGGTTTAAGGTTTCATCGTCATTTTGACGATTTTTAGTACCTAAATTACTAAATGACGATTGGACGATTTTTGCTTCCAAAATGACGATCTTTTGACAAACGTTTAATATGTCAGATCTATTTTTGGATTTTTATTATTTCGTTAAAATTAAAAACTATTTTTTATTGAAAGTTTAGCAAAAAAGTTATTTTGTGGATTCATGTTAGGTTTATTTTAATTTATTTTCTACACTTAATGACGGTAAAGACCACTGCAAATGTAGCTAAAAACAAATGAAATTTCACTTGAAAAAAGAACGATTTACATTTTAGTAAATTCAACTAACATAGTCATTTGTTTTTTACTGTTTAAAAAATGAACTACAATTGTATTATTAATGAGTAGTTCAGTCAGTGCAGTAAAAAATAAACAAACATTAATTTGTTTTATATAAAATGACTGTTAAATCATAATACTGTAATTTAATGTGGTTTGTTTTTTAAATGAACTACAATTGTAGTCAAAAATGAAATTTTTTCTACAAATGACTTTTTTTTTACTTAAAAATAAAGATACTGTATTACAACTGAAACAACGACAAATATTTACAGCAGAAGTTCCCTGAGTATGTGCTTACTTTTTTCATGGTTGGCAAACACTACCTTTTCATTACAATGGCAGTTGCCTACCACGGCCACACCAATGACGTTATGAACGTCTTAAAGCTACGATTGCAATAGTGGCATGTGTCTTTACGCGGTTTATTTCAAAATTCTACATATTAGATTTTGTTACATCAACAAAATAACGTTATAAATCGTCGTTTCGGTATTTTAGCGTTATTTTGACTATAACTAGTTCAAGATATTTCAAAATCAAACAGGTTAAATAGAAAACTAAAACCTTTTACATAAGAAGAAACATGTCTTTAATGGAATCGCTTTTTTTAAATTTCCATTCCGCTATTAGTGTTACTGTGATAGCCAATCGTTATTATGAAAAGTTATTGAATGCCAACACTGTTTTTTTAATATTTAAGATTGAGATAAAAATAAAATATTTTTTAAATTAAAAAACAACACCCAAGTTTTTGCGAAACAAACATCGAGTTCGAATATTCTGATTTATAAATCCAAAAATAAATCCAGTGCTTCAAAAACAGGCCTAATAATAATATAAATAAAGTGTTCCAAAGTGAAACTTCAGATATTCACAATTTATATTTGAAAATGGAAAAACATGCAGTAATAAACAATATTTAAATAAAAATAAATAATAATATAAATAATAAATAAAATAATAAATAATTTTTAGCAATATTAAAAGCCAACCCAAAATGAAAAATATGAAATAATCAAAAATTGCACAATTTATTGTATTAAACTATCTCATCACATGTAATGCAATTTGAAACTTTATCTCGTTAATGGAAGTCCAAATTTAATAATTAAAGAAAATAACATTGTTAAAGAATTTCCATTTCTATGTAAAAGAATTTAAGATTTAAAAATTGTGCTACTGAAGTGGTGTTTACAGAATTATGTAGAAGGAATTAACAGTTAAAGTGGTAAAGTGCTATCGTTATAAAATTTCATGATTTTCGAAGGTTAAATTACAGAAAAGTGTAAAAAATCGTATTATATTACACCGATAGTACATGAGCACTTAAAATGTGAATTACATTATTATTCTTTTTTTTATTAAAACTTGATCCCACTTGTAACAAATATTTTTTGTTTTGACGATTTTTTGACGATTTTTGAAAATATAATGACGATTTTGACTATTTTTATTGGAAAATTGGACGATTTTATGCTCAACATACCTGGCAACACTGATCATGACGTTACTAAACTTTAAAGACCACAAATTTTCTATTTATATAAACAAATTTTATGATTTTCCTTAAAACGAGTTTACAATTTTTTATTTATAAATTATAATTATTTATTTCCATAATATTTTTATTTATTTTTGTTTTATGTTATAATTTTTTTTTTCATATTGACAGAAAATATTTTTGATTTCCCACCTTTTTTAAAAAATTTGTTATATACAAGTTTTTAATTCTTAATCAAATTATAATAATAATTTCCCTGAAACAGTCACTAAACGTGGACACGAAATATTGGAAATAAATAGTTATAATTTATAAATAAAAGATCTTAAACCCGTTTAAAGGAAAATCAGTAAATAAACGAAGATAAAAGAAAACTTAATAAAAATTTTAGCTTTTATTTTGGCTCAAGTAATATTTTTTTACAGTTTTATTAGTTTTATTATTTATATACATCGATATTATTTATATGTTATTTTTGATTTATAATAATACCTTTCACTTTTTTTCAATTAATTAAAAAAAATCATGTTTTCTAAAGACTTTTCTTTATGCGCTTTTGTTTATGTTTTTTTTTTTTTTAATTTTAGGACAATGTCGAAATATTTTAAATTAAAGTTAAATATAGTTTTGAGGAATTTCAAATAATTTCGACAATATATTTTGAATTTTTTTTTGTACGGTACCCAGCAAAACCACACATTACCAAATCATGGGTAAAGTAATGTATCGGCATAGGGCCTCATGCATTACTTTACACGTTACTTCATTGATGAATTTTACAGGCGATGAGCCTCAAGGTAACTCATTACCTTGTAGTGGGTAAAGTAACTGGTTACTTATATGGTTACATGGTGGGAAAAAGTAATGTGTCTATAAATAGATTTTCATAAAAAAATGCATAAAAAATTTTTTTTACATATATTTTTTTTTAATTAAATAAATAACTTTTTTTTTTATTAAATAAATAACTTGGTCATGCTGGGATTCGAACCTGGGGTCTCTGGTATTTAACAATTAGTTAGGCGAGAACTCTACCAACTGAGCTATCGATACATACAATATTTTATTGCTTAACATGTAGATGAGTTGCTGTGCTTCGTGTTTTCGTTCGTGATATCAAAAATATACACCTTACCATTATGCTTACAAAAAATCACAAAGTAATGTGTCTATAAATAGATTTTCAAAAATATATATTGATAATTACTTTACGTTTATAATTCATGCATTATGTAATAGATGATCGGTAAGTCATTATTTTATGTTTTGAAGTAATGTAAAATGTAATGAGGTCTCATTACAAGGTAATCCATGAGTGTCCAATTATCGGTAACTCATTACTTCTTGTTGGAAAGTAATGATACGGGTAAGGAGTACACATTACAAGGTAATGCATTACTTTATCGCACCCATTACCAAAGTTTTGCTGGGATATGAATAAACTTTTCTGTTAGGCGGTTTGTAATAAGCAGGCCCAGGAACTTCATGCACTAAAAAAGTATGTTTTAGGCGCCTACAATATGCATGAAAAATTTTAAAATATGCACCCGGTTAAAAATTAACCTATATGTATCCATTTATGGACATGAATAAACTGATTCATGCTCATATAAGAAGTCATTCGAAGTCATGCATATCCATATGCCACAACATGTGATTCATATATGAGTTCATATAATGTAAATATTACCTCAATTTTCGTTAATGTACATAAATGACCATCTATGGAATTGTCTGGATATTAGGGTTATAACTGTTTGCTTTTTTGCAAATATCAAAAATTGCATGCCATAGCCGTTGGCCATAAAAAATATAAATAACCATGATCTTAGTTTTTCGCGTTCGTTAAAAAAGTTCCCGCACCAAAAGCAATGAAGTTTTGATTAACATTTTTTAAAAAATTAAACATTTTACTTAAAATTGCATATTTTTTCTTATGCGCTTATAATCTCAATAATGAAATATATTTTCCCGCCATTCCAGCCAACACATACACATTTACAAATACTAATAAAAATACATTTTTAAATAAAAAGGCTTTTAGAAATTGGCTTTGGTGCGGAAGGTTTTTGTTCCGAATAGACTTAAAAAAAGATATTTATTATCATAACAATATTGTCCATATGGTGGTGCCCTGTACTTTATTTTTGCAACCAAAAAGTTACATGGACATGTATGATTATATATGTAAATATTACCTCAATTTTCGTTAATGCACACAGATGAACATATATGGTCCCACATATGAACATATATGAATCACTTATGAACACATGAATCATTTATTAATGCATATGATCATGTATCAACCCTGTATGCTCATGTATGAACCCATATATGTCGATTTTTATCAGGGACACTTACATTTATTTTAAATTTATTATTTTCATGTTTTTAAACAATTTTTAATAAATTTTAAAGTACCCGGTTAAAAATCAACATATATGTAACCATTTATGTATGAACTCATTCATGTTTACATATGATGACATTTGAGTTCATAAATGTTCATATGCCTCCATATGTGATTCATATACTCTCATAGGTGTTCATATCCGAGCATACATGTAAATATTACCTCAATTTGGAAATGTATTAGGGTGTCCCGTCAAAGTGCGTTTTTGCGAATTAGCTTGAGCAATAGCACTCAAACTATTAGTATTAGAGAACTGCATACGGAAAAAGTAATGAAATATTTTTTGGGAGATACTTTTACGTCCCGACAAACGATTTAAGATTTCAAAAATGGAACGTTTTTTTTATCAAAAAAGGGCTCAAAAGTTTCGTTATGTAGAGGTTATTAGTATGGCAATAGTATTAATATTTTTTTTAAAAACACTTTTGATCCACTACAGCATTTTTTAGGTTTGAGCAAGTAAAAGTGAAAATTGTTAATAAAAAACACTTAAATAACACTTTGCTAATGTCAACATTTCAACAAAAATGATTAAAAAAATTTGTAATCCTCAAATCGCAAAATGAAAGATAAGCATTTTTTTTTTTAACAAAATTGGGCTCAATATTTTTGCAATTCAAAGTTTATTAAGGAAAAAGTATTTTAAAATTTTTTTTTTTGCTAGTCATTTACAAGATTAAACCAAAGTTAAACAATGAATCAGGGCTATGAACCAAAAAGCTTCAATAAGTTCGCCAACTCTCCATCAGGTGGCGACCAACAACTGCTCTAAGACCTATCATCTCGCGCAATTACAGTGTTGCTATGTTTGAAGCCCTTCATCTTTTCCCACCTTTTACCTCTCTACTATCCGCTTTCCAAAGAAAGCAACACTTTAATTAATAGGAAGAACTTACAGAGTGTTGTTTCTCTTTAATAAAAAAAAAAAAAATAAAATAAATTTTAAGAGAACAGTTAAAATGGCTTGAACAGCTTGGATCCTCTTAAGCATATATGCTCGTTGGTCTAATATAAAATAATATGGGTTTTTACAAAAAACTAAAACAAAATCAATAAATATATGCAAAATAAGTAAAAATATGCAGTTAAAGCGCAATATGCAAAAATATGATATTATAACAAAATATGAAATAAAAAATCGATGCCATTTTAACGCAAACTCTTTGATTCGCAGAGATATTTTGTTTACACAGTTCTCAGACTTGCATGAACTTCCGGTTCCTGATAAGCAGGCTAAATCCATTCACATTAATCAATTTTCTTAAACAGCGCATTTAAAACGGTGATTTTAAATTTAAAGCAAATTAAAAATATTAAAATTACAAATGTTGCTTGGATTTAATTAAACTATGCTCTAAAAAATGCGTTAAAAATTACAGCGTTAAATGTAGTAAGGTTTCGTGTAAAACTGCACAAAATGTTTAACGTTAGGCACAAAATGAGTACAAAATTTAATTATACACTTTTGGCTACAAAAAAACACATAAGTAAAGTATTTTGAATGTTTGTATAAATGTTTGTAAGATTATTAAGTAGAGATGGGCTCGTGAGCACAATTTTGAGTTATTCACGTGAATCACCTGATCATGCGTGAGTGTGAGTAAAACTTAATTTTCAAGTCAAGTTTTGTATTAAATTTTTTTTTTCAATAATTTAGCGCATTGTTACACCGGAAAACTTATTTCCCAACTTTTTTCAATTAAATAGATTTGTTGAAAATTTTAAAAACAGCCAATTAAAAATTAATTGAATCAATTAAATAATTGCTCAACTTCGCTACTTGCTTCACATTTGTTTATACCATCGCTTAAAAGCCTTAAAAAAATAAGATATCATCAACATACTGTTGTTGCTTTTTTTGTAATATATATTTACATTGCTTTCTTTGGAAAGGGGATAGTGGAGAGATAAAAGGTGGTGAAAGATGAAGGGCTTCAAACATGGCAACACTGTAATTGCGCGAGATAATAAGAGAACAGTTGTTGGTCGCCACCTGATGTAGATTTTTTGAATTTATTGAAGCTTTTTGTTTCATAACCCTGATTCATTATATTACTTCGGTGGGGTTAAGTACTATGGGAACACCGAAGGTGGGCGCAACGAAACATATAAGTGATAGAAAACTCATACATATTATTTTTCTAAATTGATGTTGTCGTCACCGGGAATCGAACCCGGGACCATCTATGTAACAGTCCAACGCGCTAACCATTACACCACAACGCCCACAAATGTTGTTGTTGGCAGAATTTCAGCAATTAATGTTATTGAACATGTGGTTTTCGTGATTGAAATGGGGGGGTTTTTTTTGTGTCCAGAACCAATAACTTAGGAACATAAATTATTAAAATACAATTAAATTTACAAATTTCCAATTCAGTCTTTGAAATATGTGCACTCAGAATATTTTGTCTTTAAAAGCAAAGCACTTAAAACTACTAAATATATATTTAAAGCCCGGTCTACTCACTTGTCTTTTAAAGTAAATGTATTTTTCATTTATTTTAAACTATTAAAAAATTAACAGAATAAAAGGATGTAAAAACAAAGTAATTTACTTTATTTTAACTATAAAAAATAAACTCAAAATCCGTAAAAATGATTGAAAATAAAAATGCAATGAAAATGAAAATTATTCAAGTTTAGGCATACTCTATATTTCTTTATTAGGATATTGACCTAACAAATAATCTATAGAGTTTTTCTTTTCAACTTTATTAATTCACCACTTTCAGGAATGTGTTGATAGATCTGTTTTTGAAATTTTCTAGGTTCCCATCATCAGAACACGTTTTGAAAGAAGTGACAATCACATGCAAACATCAAACATTCATAATTATCTCACTAAATGAGAACTGATATATGAGCTCGAAGTTAAAAGTTATCACCATTGATCAAAAATAAATTGGAAACTGTTCGCTATGTGCAAGATCTACCTTCGGTAGATATACAATACACCTACCTAACCCAGTCCATCTGTTTTCTGAATTCAAAAAAACTTGAGTAATAAGAGGTATCTGAAGTCAGTTTCTGAAGATGTCGAACATTTTTGAAATAGCTCATTTATATTGAAACATTTCTAAAATATTTTTCACCGAAAATTAGTTTGAATTAACCGATTATTTTAAGCGAGTTTTACTGGATATGTTTTCATCATATAAACACGTCATTTAAGCGTTGTAGTACTTAAACAAATACACTGTGGAGCAAAAGTGATCCAATGTTTCAAAATTAAAACTCAAAACGTATTTATTCTCCAAATCTTTTTGAAAAAACGAATCAAATTAGGTATAAAGGTTTATGATAGTGTGTCCTCATTATAATCCTTTGGCCCCATATATCACCAACAATCTCAAATTATATAGAAGAAAAGTTTCGCTCACTTTTGCACTACGACCATGATATACTAAAAACTGTACTTTTGTTACAGAACTATTAACTTTTTTTATTATATAATAAATATATAGGTCAACTAAACTGACCAGGGTAATAGTTACAAATGATATCCCCATATGCGTTTTTAGACCAAAATGTCCAAAATTTCTTAAAATAAGAAGGAAATGTGTATTAGTATTTATTAATTATTGTTACTTCAATAAAAAACTAGTGAAAACATACAAGTTTTTGCTATAAAAAAAACATAATATTTATTTATTTTTAGTAAAACACATGATTATCTTTTTATAGCAATTAAATGTGCTAAAGTCCCAAAACTTATTTAACAAATTGTGAAAAGCAATCTGATGTAGGCGTGTCCCTATCCGGATTTCATTCCTGCCTAAGGAAATCTTCAGGGGACTTTGTTATTAGACTTTCTAGAGATATTTGTTATGTTAAATCACAAACTCAATGAGAATTTCTTGTCCTCGTCTAGGAGCGAGATTCAAAATTTAAAATATCAAAGAAAAAACAAAAACAACAACAAAAAATTGTCACAATTGGCTTTGTCATCTTCCAAATACTACTCTGTTTTTTTGACAGACCTAGCAATGTAGTGACGTTTATTCAAGTAAATCAACAATAGAAAATCATATGTTTTCTATTAGTGTCAGTTACATGTAAATTTGCACAAGCACCTGCATATTTGTTATTTAAATTTATTTTCATCGGGATAAACATTAATTGCATTTATAGTAATTAAATGTGCTAAAGTCCCAAAACTTATTTAACAAATTGTGAAAAGCAATCTGATTATGATTATCCTTTGAAACGATTTTCAGAATTTCGCTCTGATGTTTAAGAAAAATGCATCGATGTTTATTAAGTCTATGGAATACAATTTCCTTACAGACTAGATCTTAAAAGTAAATTAAATCTAGGTAATTTCTAAATTTATATAAAGAATCACAAAAATCTAAAATAAATGATATCTTATCCGACCTGAACTGTACACTTCTATTGAACTCACTTAAAGCCCGAACAATTGGTTCATTAATTGAATAATTTTGTCTATGAACTGGTACAAAAAAGAATTCATTATTACGCAATCTTCTAAGTGGTATATTAAAACTAAGAAGTTTCAGTAAGTCAGGGCAATTAATCAATCCACAAACTATTTTGAAAATAAACAATTGGGACAACATAATCCTTCTATTCTCCAAAGTTTTCAATTGTATAAGTCTACACTTATCAATATATGGAGGAATAGGATCAAAAATAATGTTTTTAAGGGAATATTTAATAAATTTTCTCTGAATTCTCTCTAACCTAGTAATATGTACTGCAGCATAAGGATTCCAAATTATGCAAACATATTCTAGTTTGGACCTAACTAAAGATGTATAAACCAATTTATAGGTATATGCATCAGAAAAATCGCGACAGTTCCTTTTAATGAATGCAAGCAAGGAGTATGCTTTAGGGATAGTAGAATTGATGTGGCTAGAAAAAGAAAAGTTTGAATCAAAAATAACACCTAAATCCGTAACTTCAGTAACCCTTTCTAAAAGAATATTATTTATTGAATAAGAATAATAAATAGGATTTACACGTTTAGTGTAGCACATGTGATAACATTTAGAAACGTTAATTTCTAAACAATTATTTGAACACCAATTAACGATACTGTCTAAATCCGCTTGTAAATGAAAGGAGTCCATAAGACAGTTAACACTCAAAAATATCTTAAGATCATCAGCATATATTAATACTTTGGACCATATTGCATGCTTAGTTGATTTAAATTCCCTTGTTTTAGAAAAATGTAATTGACATCCAAAATCGATGCGTAAACTCGTATTTCCATAGCAAAAATTGATTCACTGACCTTTTGCATATTAGAAATATCACGTTTCCATCCTAAATATTTGTATATATCACTTCGTACATACTAAAAACATACTAATTTATAAAAAAAAAAAAAATTTATGAAAAACTTCATATAATTTATTAAAAATTTTATACATCAAATGAAAAAGTTTCATTAAAAACTGTTTCATTAATTTTTTTTTTTTTCAATTTATAACGAGCTTTCAACCTCCGTATATTTACAAAAATAAAGCAAATCAAACATATTAGCTAGGTTGATACTAGTATTTCGATCTGGCTAAAGATCTCATCAGAACCCGAAGTTTTAGAAAAGTTAGAGCCTCCATAATAGGCAGAACTTTAACAAAAAACCTATTAATAATCAATTTTGCTCCATTCTTGTCTTCTTAATAATCAAGCACGTGGTTAGGTCTTTTCCTAACAAGCATCATGACGTTACTAAACTTTGAAGACCAAAAATGTTCTATTTATATAAAAAAAATTTAGTTTGTACTCTGGCTCAAGTAATATTTTTTACAGTTATATTAGTTTTTTGTTGTTATACACATCGAGATTATTTTTATGTTATTTTCAATTTATAACGAGCTTTCAACCTCCGTATATTTACAAAAATAAAGCAAATCAAACATATTAGCTAGGTTGATACTAGTATTTCAATCTGGCTAAAGATCTCATCAGAACCCGAAGTTTTAGAAAAGTTAGAGCCTCCATAATAGGCAGAACTTTAACAAAAAACCTATTAATAATCAATTTTGCTCCATTCTTGTCTTCTTAATAATCAAGCAAGTGGTTAGGTCTTTTCCTAACAAGCATCATGACGTTACTAAACTTTGAAGACCAAAACTGTTCTATTTATATAAAAAAATTTTAAAATTATGAAGTTTTTCATGAAGTTTAGGAAATTTTTCATTCACATTGTGAAGAAAACTCCATTAGTTTAGTGAAAAAACTATTCCACTGTTTTTATATCTTCGGGTTGTTGGTGCTAAAGTGAACCAATGACCTACTCATATACAATTTGTGATTGTAAGAGACATAGGGGGGCTAAAACGTTGGACTTCTATGATTAAGAGGCCAAATTATCATACCTTTCTACCAAATGAGATTCGTTCAGCCAAAAAGATTTGGAGAATAAATACATCTTGAGTTTTTACTCTTAACACATTAGCTCACACATTGCTCCACAGCTCATTTTTGACACAATGTTCCTTTTTCGACCCAGCACTTTTAAGCGGATGTATTTTTTTACTAGGACAAGATAATTAATTGATTTTAAAACATTGAAATTATTCAAGATGTTGACAACAATTATGAAAAATTGGTATCCAGAGTTTCCAAATAATTATTTGAACCTTTGATGATGGTACTTTTTTCAAAAATGATTTAAAATGTAAAGAAGGCTAATCTTTTCTATAGTTAATTGTTGTGTTGATGAAAATATATTCAAATGTAGTTCTCTCCTGGAAATTAGTACATCGATTTCATATAATTTTAGAAAAACTTACCGATCAAACGATGAAGTATTCAAATATTCCACATTTTATTTCATTTTCACTCATAAATAATGGTTTCTTTTTTAAAAATTGGTCAAAACCCACGATTTTAAAAAGTGGTCAAAACCCACGATATTTCTCTAACAAGATAAAAAATCGGCTAACTTAAAAAATTATTTTTCATATATTTTTGAACAAATATAATTATAATATATAAAATTAAATTTTTTTAAATATCTTCAATCGTCTGGGATTTATAAATATTATGTCAAAGTTTCATCTTCGGTTGCAAATATTTCCACTAGAGGAAGCTTTAACTCTAAAAAATGTAAACATTTTTTAATGAAACATGTTTCTTTATATCTGGAAAGCATGGTTGAGAAATGTCCAGCGGATCTATGACGTGCTATTAATGAGTTAAAAACAGCAAGCGACTTCCCGAATAGTGCTGATTGTGTTTGGTATTTTTTCTTTTTTAGAAAAATACAAAAACGACTATAAAGTTTTTATATTCTTTCTTTTGACACTTGCTATCAGCAAATTATAAGTTTTTGTGCATTTATACACACAAGTTTTTTGTTTAAATATGAATTTGCATTTTTTTTGTTACGAGGGCGGTCTCAAAATTAGCTGACCTAACAGAGAAAACACAAAAAATTTGGGTACAATTTTCTTTATTTCTCAACATAATCTTCTTTTAGCTCGATATTCCTAGCGATATTCAATAGCTTCGATAACCTGTTTATAGTAGGAACTGTCTAGCTCTTAAAAATCGCCATCAGCCGCAGACTCCACCTTTTCATTTTTTCAAGTTTGGAAATAGAAAATATTCCGAGTTAGCTAAATCTGGCGAATAAGGTGCGTGATGAAGCAATTCGAACTTTAATTCATTGATTTTTGTCATCGCAATAGCGGATGTGTGAACTAGTGCATTGTCATGATGAAACAACGCTATATTTTTCGCCAAATGAGGTCTTTTTGTCTTAATTTCATCACTTAAACCCTGCACTAATTTAGCATAATATTGTTTTTCCTTTTTGAAGATAATAAATAAAAATTATCTCACTCGCATCTTAAAAAGTTCGACCACCTCGTTTAAACTCTGCCACCCAATAAGGTACAGTCGTAAACAAAGAAGCAGACTCCCCCAGAGTAGAATTCAGCTCGGCTTTAATATTGGTTAGACGCTGACCAATTTTATTCATGTTTACAAATTTGCTGAGATCGCTAATTTTTGATGGCGTGGCGCCTTGGAACTTAAAACATATGTTTTATAAGGCTGCCACTTTTCACCATAGTAATTTTTTCAAACTACTGCCAGCATCTATACGGCAGGCCGGCTAATTTTGGGACCGCCCTCGTATAAACATATTTGTTGTTGTATAAATTTTCTGACTTTTTTTCGAAATTCTGTTTTTTTCCAAGTTATTTTTAAATTTCAGCATATTTAAGGCAGAGATTATCATATACCTTCGATAGCTCAGTTGGTAGAGCGGTGGACTGTAGATGTGATCAAACACGCTTGTCAAGCAGTAATCCATAGGTCGCTGGTTCAAATCCGGCTCGAAGGAAATTACTTTTTTTGTATACCTTAATTATGTTTAGATACATCATTTTATAACCAAAACTTGTTTTAATGCGTAACAGAAGGGCTTGAATAAATTTTCTCACTTTTATGAATTTTGTTAAAACTTGGTCAAAAATGTAAAAAAAACATATTTGCACTAACTTTATGAAAATTGTCTGATGTATACAAGAAATTTAATTAACGAATTATATTTTTTTTTTATTGTAGTATCAAACCCAAAATATTAAAGCCGTGGACCGCAAGAAGTTTTCTTTTTTTTGTATTAATTTACAATATCTGGACAAATAAGCGAGATAGAACGAAAAGTTTAAAAAAGTGTGAGTACTATTGAGATATTGACCATGTCTGGGGAAAGCTAAATCAAATCCCAGAAAAAAATAGTGCTTACCCAAAAGCGCTTCCGGAAGGCATTATGTAATTACGAAGCGCTTCTAAATCAAATCCAGAAGGCATGATTTTTGTTCGAGATGTCCCACTTGGTATATATCTTTTAAGTAGGTGAAAAGCGCTTCTTTCATGTGCTCTTAGAAGCAATAAATTCATGCCTTCTTAGACAATAGGAAGCACTTTTTTGTATGTTGACAATATTAATGCTTCATGGTATGCATTCTTTATAACTTCATTGTTAGCATTATCCACTGCTTCAAAGAAGCCATTTTGGGAAGCACAACAGAATGCTTTCCCTAATTGCTTTAGTGTATGCAAGGCGATGAAGCGCTATTTCGGAAGCATACAAATAGTTACTGCTTACCAAATCCAAGTTATTTTTTTACTGGGATAGCCATGACTTTGTTGTGTGGGCTCAAATTTTTTTTTTTTTGTTTCTTTTCGAAACGTTTTCCATTTCTAATACATCGTTTTTGTTGTTGATGGGCCTGCAAAACGTAGTTCTGGATAGCCTCTAATTCGAAAAGATTTTAAAAATTTGTAAAACTACAAAACAAAACTTTTGTTTTATGAACTTGTTTTATGAACTGATTGAGTTTAAGTTTAAAATTTTTATAAGAAAATTATGGGTTTCCTCCTATTACCATACCATTTGCATACACACAGAGAAATAAAGTGCCAACCGAATTGAAAAGTGTATTTTAATGATAACAACTTATGAATTAAGTTTGTACAACGATATTTACATTAGATTTCTGAATATTTTAGGTGTTGCAACTAAAATTCAGTTGAATTAACCGAACTTTGTTGTGAAAACTAATTTTCAGTTGTACCAACCGACTGAAATGCGTAATAAAAGAAATTTAGTTGTATTAACCGAATTTCAGTTGGCAAAATGTTAAATTTTTCTCTGTGTGTATGAAATAGAGGGCGAAAAATAATAAGAATGATTACCCTTTTAGATGCACAACTTCATGTTAAACTTTGAAGTCAAAAATCATCTCATTTTCCATTATTTACGTCCTGTTAAAGTTTCATTCAAAGAAACAATTTGCAAACCCCATTTTTATCCCCTAAATATGCGACTGGACAGGCATGTTTCTTGCTAATTTTTTATTACTTTCGTCTCTTCTAACTTATATCCAAATTGCATCGAATTCTCGAGGAACCACCAAACAGAGTTTTCTCTAAATTTAATTTTGAGATATTTTTTAAGTAAAATTATTTTTCACAAAAATGTTATAGTAAAAATGTTGCTTAAAAATTGTTTCTGCTAACATTTTAATTTACTATATTAGATTTTTAGTATACATTTTTTGTTTTTGAGTACTTTTTCAAAGCCGCACTCAAAACCTCTAATAAGCGATTTTGCGATATTTTAATGGGTTTAGAAGATAGCAGAAAGTGCTATGTGTATAACTCATATAAAAAAAAAACTATAAACAAATAGTGTTATGTGTACAAACTGTTCATATTTTCAAAAAAGGATCCTTCAAAAGGTGTTGTGTGTAGTTTTTCTTGAAAACCAGGCACCGCTCTGAAACAGAGATTAAATCCAGTTTTCTTTTAGCACTGGTTTTTACAAGACGTTCGCCGCTACACGAATGAGTGACTACATGTATTTTGTTTTTGAGTAGCATGAATTTTGTTATTATTTTTTCATTCGTGTGAAGAAAAACTTTATCTAAAAACAGGGTATTAATATAATATTTTAGTAAATGCTGACGTGAATCATTAAGACATATGATGTGAATAAAATATTTTAGAATGGTCAGTTTTTTCGCTTTTCTGAAAATCTACTGAAAACACATAGCACGTCTTGAAGACAAGCCAACGAAATGGTATTTTGTAAATTTCAAATAAAAAATTTAAATAAAAGCTAAATTTTATTTACATAATGTTTATGAAACTTTTTAATGAAATGATGAAGGTATATGAAACATTTTTCATACATTTTTATGAAACTTTTCATTATAAAGGGTCCGCCATCTAACATTTTTTTTTTAACTAGTGCTTATTTCGTGAATGGTAACACTTAGCTCATCTCTGATTTGACAGATAATTAGTTGTATCCTTCCGCTTAACCAATATGATTGTGTATACGCTTGAACAATGCTGGGAAATATTGCGACATTACTTTGAAAATCATGGTAATCTTGCAGAATGTGTGCGAAAATTGCGTACGGATTTTGGAAGAAGAGAAGCACCGTCTGCTCCGTATGTTCGTTATCTTGTGAAAAAAGTGAAAGAAACTGGCATCCTCATCGATAAACCAAAGCGCGAAAAGCCAAAAACAGTGCGTAAACCCGAGAATATTACATAGGCATAATTGGGCCATTTTTCTTCGAAAATGAGCAAGGAGTGGCCGTTACAGTCAATGGCGAGCGTTATCGTGCCATGTTGAACGAATTTTTGTTCACAAAAATTGAAGAGGAGTATATTGGCAACATTTGGTTTCAACAGGACGGCGCTACGTGCCACACAGCCGAAGCTACACTCGATGTTTTGTGCCCTGTTTTTGAAGATCGCATTATCAGCCGCAGAGCTGATGTCGTTTGGTCACCTCGGAGCTGCGATTTGACACCGTTGGACTATTATTTGTGGGGTGCCGTCAAAGATAAGTGTTACGCCAACAAGCCAGAGACAATTGACGCTTTAAAGGACAATATTCGTGAAGCCATTGGTGAAATACAGCTGCACACAATCGATAATGTGCTTAAAAATTGGACCGATCGTGTAGGCTACTGCATGGCCAGCCGAATCAGCCATTTGAATGAAGTTATTTTCCATTATTAACCGGAAGGATTGTACTTTCAAATAAAAAAAGAAATTTGAGAAAATATTCAGTAGTTTTTTTTTATAGCATTTAAAAAAAAAAAGTTATTTGGCGGACCCTTTATTTGTGAAAACTTCATAAATATGATGAATAACTAATTGGTGACAAACGATTTATGAAACTGTTTTCCCAGAGTGTACAATTGAGAACGCAGTTTTATGCTTATGTCGTGATCATGAGTTTAATGTTTGCAAAGGACAAATGTCAATTTGATTAAAATTAAAATTAAAATTAAATTTAAGATTAATTAAAGTCGTTACTGGAAACAATTTTTAATTAAAAAAAAACCTAATATTTAAGAGTTTCTACACAAAAGTTTAAATTTTTTTTTGCAATAATGGAAACATTTATTAAATTAAAAAAAAATAAATAACGCCACTTATTTCTGCCAATCAATTTCATTTAAAACAAAAAAAAAAAAACAAAAACTCAAATTGATTCTTGTTAAAATACAAAATTTGCCGAAATTTGATATGTTCTCAGAAACTGTTTTTGGAGCAAGAATAAAAATGTCGTTAAAATGTTTTGTATGTCCGATAACAAATACGAACTCAATAGCCTCCACATCAGCATAATTTTATACAGTGATGGTGTGTGTTAGTAGTTTAGTTTAAATCAAAAGAAAGAAATCAATGGACAAATGGATAAACGGACAGACGGACAAATAAACGGGGACAGACAAACAAATGGATATTCTTACAGTTTTGGCGACATTTGAAAGAAACCGAGAGACGCTGGCACAAAAATGAAATGAAACCAGTTTATGGTAAAAGTGGAGTGCAAATTCGCGTACAATTCATTTTAGTTAAGCTGCCGTGACAGTTGCCAGACAAACAAACAGACAGTAAAGCCAGAAAGGCCAGTCAGGCAGGAAGGCAGGCAGGCAACTCTACTCCAACTAAACAAACACACACAAACAGTTCTGTGGGCTTGTGTAAATTCCACTTGGAGTATTAAAGCAAATATTATAAAATAAAGCAACAAGACACGCACGAAATCAGGATAGGACACCACTCACTAATCATCATCATACTAAGCGTATTCATGTCAGACGTGTTGCTGTTGCAAAAATGGAAATTTGTGAAATTACACTGTTGCTAACGTGATCGCCTCTTTTATCAATTATGATTGCGAAACTGCAGATATCTGTGTTAGATCTCCATTTTACTGCATTTCCTAATCAAGTTTTAAGATAATGCATCCCTTTCACAATAAACCACGTAGAATCGAGTATCTTCTAAAATTGTTTATGATAAATTTCAATATTATTTTACAAAAAAAGCCATATTTTTTCATACCTCAAAATTTGCGATCATCAGTCAAAAAACTAAGTATTGTCCGAAATTAAGTATTGTCCGTATTGTTCATTTTATTTACATTTTTTTTTACTTCTTTTTTAATATATTTAATTTTAGAATAAATGTTTTGCTTGATACTGGTATTTATTTTTTTATAATTTAGAGTTGCATTTTTTAGTACTATTTGTAAATTTATCAATGTTGGCAATGCTATAATATCCCTGCAGGAAATGGACCAGTCACTGAGTCACGTGACTAGAACTTTGTGTGTATGAACCAGTCTAAGTTTCGGTTCTGCTATATGAAAGTGACCGGTACTTTTAACATGGGCTTGTCATAGGAGGTGACAATTGCTACCTTTGGAGCACTGTGTGACGTGGCGAATAATTTGACCAAGGTAACCAATCACCGTACCGACTGAAATGAATATGCTACGGGGCAAGTTAGAAGTAGGGAGTGTCAAAGAATGACCATTTTAGGATTTATGTGATATGCAACAGAACCAGTGGGAAAAAAATTATCACGTGACTGGTGTAGGTGTACGTATCGTAGAACTGGAGAAAAATTGTTGAAGCAAAACAAGTCACATATTAAGCGAAATGTGTTCTGTTTTAGGGGTAGTTTGAGTGGAATAGTTTTGTAAAGTACCACTGCACTGGTCTAAGGGGTACATGTCGCCGGGCATGCGGAAAGTAATTAGCAAGTAACCTGTCACTTTTTATTCAGCGTGTGTCATATTATGTACGAGTTGCTAAATAGCCCATCCGGAACCAGTCACTGCACTTATTCAAAACAGCGTGTCATACCACCTGCTCAAAAAACCTTTAAAAAGGCTCAACAAAAATCAATTTTAAAAATAGTCTATACCCAAAAAGAAACTATATCATTAAATTCATTATAACAATTTAAATTTGGAAAAGTACATAAACTAGACAAGAAGTCCGGATATTCAAAATATAGATTTTTTGGAAGTTTTTTTCTTTATTTGCTAACATTTTCTACTAATTTTTATTTTCCAACACTTCTAAAAGGCAATTCATGACCATTTTAATTTTGCATTCTGCATTATAATTCAAGTTCACGATAATGCCTTTATAAAAAGAAGGAACTGCAACAATTCAGCACAAATTTAATATATAACTTATAAAGCAGAGTAACAAAATATATACTCAGTTTCAATTTTGTTCCCAAAGAAAGACAAATCGTTCCCAGAAATCTTGTAAAATATCTAAACCAGATACTTCGATATTTTATATGTAAAATCTCCATTCACTCGAAAAATCTCCAGTCGGCATTTCGAAAATAAACTTGCCAAACGAGTTTTAAGATCGCGACGTTTGGCGATAAATCGCCATATCTGACATTCCTTCAGTGTTGAGTCCACTTTGTAGCAGTCAAGGAACAGTATCCTTTGGTACTAATTGCCATGTTTTCATCCACTGCTAGCGGTTTTCAGGCAGTTCAATGACTAGTACCAACTTCAACTGCAACGACCCTAGTAGCTTCAGTACACTTTGATGTTATGTTACTTTTTCTCCAGTTACATTTCACCCACATTAAAACTTTTTGGTGCACCACAATTTTGGTTTCACCAGTTTCGTGACGTGCTCCCCAATAATATATCACAGAACTACCACTTTGGATCAATCGACCCTTCATTTCCCTCAGAGATATTACACATATACAACATATGTTTAGAGTAATTTTTATCCTGTTGTTGTTTTGTGAAAAATTTTAGGATTTAGCATTTTTTCAACACCAGCATTTCTGACATGAATGCCCTTACTGTTTGTTAGTTGTTAATACTGTTGCCGTTGCTAGTGTTGCCGATTATGCGCCGGTTCTTGTTACTGCCTCTCGATTAAGCATCAACATTATTTTTGTTAAAACTGCATCGATCTATGATCGTAACTACATTTGCAGTGATGTCAACATTTAAGAAACAGGTTGGAAGTTGTCTAAATAATCAAGATTAAAAAAGTTGTATTTCAGTTAACATGGTACAGTACTCACTAATGTTAATTAAATATAATTAACTCGAGGCAGCTTAATGTCAACAAAAAACGTAAAGATGTGGTTTAACCACGGCCTGACGATCAGGGTTGTCATTTTAGCATAATTGATGCTAGATGTAGCACTTTTTTTTGTGATTTAGCTCTCAAAATTTATAAAAAAAAGTGCTATATGCTTGATAACCCTTTTTTAAAATGATACAGGCGTAGTTTCAGTGGAAGGCGGCTTAGGAATGAGAAATCTAACCCCCCCTCCCCCAAAATGATATTTTTTAATAGAAAAATGTAAAAAAGTTTACAAAATTACTTAAAAATACAGTTTCTGGTATTGAACCTTCGTCAGTGACCCTGTTTTTTGAATTTTTGAATAATGTAATATTTGTTATGTTTTTTATTTGTTCGATTGCGTCTATATGAAATTTTCTGTGCAATCACAGACCGTGGTATAGATAAACTGATTTCTAATGCCACATGCACTCGCACTACACGTTAGACAGAGCGCTTTAGCGCAGTCTGATTCAGAAAAAATTGAAAATTTGCAATGTAGTTACTAATTATTTTAGTTCACAATAATTGTGAATATGTTAAGAATTTAACCACATTAGAGTTATATCTGCAGAGAAGAATTCTTTTAATTTCTGTTAAAATTTTGAAGATTTACTGATTTTAAGGACCTCAAATTACTTATAGAGCAAAAATATTAATATAAATAAATAAAATATAAATTATCAAAAATTTTGTTAATAATTTTAAAGAGTAAAATGTTATAAAGTTAACAGATTTATTTTTGCTTTTCTTATATTATTTAAATTTTGCAAAAGAATCTTCTTAATTTAGCAGTTTTTCTGCAAGCTTATTTTTAACTGATGTTAGTAGCTTTTTCTGCTATTTTTACAGTTTTATTTCTATGAGTGTATGTACAGATTTCATAGTTTGGGAATGGGAAATTGGCTTTGGAATTAAAGCAAATTGCTTTGATCTCAAAGCTAATTATTTTAGTTTACAAGCTTGGAGTCTAATCGATTCTCTATTATTATTCTTTCTCTATTGCTTAACCTATTTTAGAACAGATTCTCTTAAATATGTTTTTCGGAACTAGAATATTGTTGGAGCAAATATATTGCTGACTTTACAGACTTTTTTCATTTACAATTTTTGATAATTATAGGATTACTCTGTTTTTTTTCTACCAAGAGTGCTAAATCGGATTCTTTTTAAAAATCTCATAATCTACATTTAATTTCCTTTCCAACGATAACAACCACTTATATCGCATGTTGTTAACTCCTTAACCGGTGCCTGGTTTTCAAGAAAAACTACACATAACACCTTTTCAACACAGTTTGTACGCCTAACACTTTTGTTGATACGAAAAAAGTTGAGTTTTTTTAAATGAGTTAACACATAGCACTTTTTGGTATCTTCTATACGAATTAAGATATCCGCTTGGTAGAAATATATGTACGACTAATAGAGCTTATCAATGATAAAATAAAAAAATGTTAAAATAACACATGTCACTACTCGCACGCTAGCCGACGATTTGCACTTTAGACATGCTAACTTATCTCAAATTAACCAAAGTTTAAGGAATTAAGTTAAACCCTGGTTATTCATAAAAAAGTTACTCTTCTTTAGACTTTTTAAAACTCAAAAACTACCAGAAATTATATGAAATTCTGAAACTTTAATTAAATATTATTTTATGTATTCTTAATTTTAAATAGAATTTTTTGAATATACAGAGGGGTATCAGTTATAACGACCTCGTAAGGATTTTGTTCGTTATAATCGAAGTTCACTGTAGGTGTGGTAAACATTTTCCAAAAATTATGAAAACTTCTGGATTTTTTTTCTTCCTAAATTGTTTTAATTTTAAAGCTATTTACTATATATTTTACTATATTCATTTAGTTTACAATTTTTTGGTAAAGTTTTAAGCAACAGTCAACTTTTTTTTTAGATTAGTAGCACATTTTCCATTTTCCATTTTAAAGTCTTTATTTTTTTATATGTTAGTTAAAAGTATGGCAACCAAAAATAAGCTAGAGCTTATTTTTTATTTAAAAGAATAGAACTATTTGAAAGAAATGAAATAGTGAAAATGTAAAGCTATATTCTATATTTGTTAGAGCTTTTTTTAGCTTATTTCTTGGTATTTCACCTTGATTTCTGAATATTAGCTACTTTTTGACTTTTTTCTCTAAAAATTAAGCTTGCTTTAGCTTTTTTCTTTTAAAATAGACCTTTTTTGCTATTGAAGTATTTTTTTAAATTGAAAAAATTGAACTTTGAAGCTTAGGAAAATAGTTTCTCTTTCGCACCAAATCTTAAACACAGCTTATTTGTAATATCGATATTAGTAAAAAGTTATAAAATTTATCGGTTTAGTTTTATATTAAACGGCTTATTTTTATATTTAAACAGCTTATTTTGCTATTTTTCGAGCTTTTTTAAGCGCTTAACTAAAACACTGTTTTTAGAGCTGTTTTTTGCTGCCCTAGTTATAAGCATAAAAATTTGTATGAAAATCCATTAATGAGTTCATAACCGTATGACATATGTTTGAAAATGTAACATGAAACGTTGCATAACATTAATGACACATTTCTAATAATTCATGAAACTTTCGTAACAATTTATGAAACATTTAATGAAAAAATTATGAAACTTCTACACCATATTTATGAAGCATTTCATAAAACAGCTTTATCATAAATATGAAGTAAATCAATGAAGTTGTTAATCATATTTATAAAGTTTTTCATAAATAGTGAATTTTTATCGTTGATCTATAAATTTATGTGTGAGATTTTATTTGTTCGGTTTGAGATCATGACAAATTTTTCTCTAAATTAACAGAAAAATTATAATTTTTATATGTGATAATTTACTTTGACTATTAGAAAAAAAAAACCCAGAAAAAGTTATTAGACCCTAGCATGAATGGAATGCATTTTCTGACCCACTACGGTCTTCATCAACATTCTTCGTGTCATTTAGTGTTAATCGTAAATATCTTCTATTTAACTCACACGTTAAATGAATTGGGTGACTTTAAATACCACATTACTCTGTGTGTTGAGTTAGAATGAAATTTACCACAAACGATTTCTATTTATAGTGTGTTTGTTTTTTCTCTAGTCATTATCATAATTGCCAGTTTAACTTTCAGTTAAAACTTTAAATGGCAGTTCTTTTCTCTAATGTCATCATATACTATCCTTCTACATTAGCAAAGTATATCAACAAACATTAAAGATTTTTTTTTATTAATACATATGTCGAGCATATACATTAAACGATTTTTACACTGTACCTAGTGAGTGGTTTTAATAGTGAATTTTTATCGTTGATCTATAAATTTATGTGTGAGATTTTATTTGTTCGGTTTTAGATAAATATAATGAAACTTTTTCCTTGAGTGTAGTGAATACCTTAAACTATCACATGCTTTTTACAGCGCAATTATATCTTCCTCCTATCCAAAATTATCAGACAACGGCATTTTAAAATGTGTTAATTGCTGATGTTTCGAGAAAATAATCAATCGCATTGTCGAAAGTTTGGCGCCAAATTTTGAAGCGCCAAAAACACTAAATTAACATCACTCTTCATACATTTGTTTATTTGTGGAGTGTTGTTTATATTCGTTTGCCATTCAAACCGACATCATGTGAATATTAATGAGTAGCACGAAATTATGTGACAATATTGTTTGCCAGTCTGTCATTCTGGCGTTTCATATGACTGAGTCACTGAGTCACTTACTCGCCAAACCGCCATTCCACAGACCATCCTGGCAGTCACAAATGTTCTTTTCTCAAGTGATCAACAAAGTGTAAAAGTGTATTACAGTCTGTATTTCGGGTTATCAAAGTAGATTTTGCGCGTGGATATTTTTATAGCTCAAAAACACCATGTTCTTCTGGATGGAGCCTCATTTAGGATTGTTTTTTCTTTTAGTTCTTTTTGCAAAAGCAATCATTCTTTATGGATTTTAGCACACCGATACACACACACACACACACACAAGCTGAGAACGATAGTATGATCATTTCGTGCATACGCTGAACGTGTTTGTCCATATCTCATGGATGAATTTTATGATGCATTTGTTAATTGGTGTACGAACGAGAATGTTGTAAAATAAAACAGTAGCTAATTATAGAGATTTTATAACTTTGCAACAGAGGTTATTAAATAATATTAGCTTAATTAAATAGTTATTTGATGGAATAGTTAATAGAGATTTCACGCTGCTGAGTATTATTTTTTTTTAATTCATTACCAATGTAATTAAACTATGAACATGAGCAGGCATTCATAAAATAACAAATCCGATTTTAACGAAATATTGACACTAATAGATGGGAGAAATCACACCACTTTAAGGTACACTCATACAAGTAAACCTGTAAATATAGCAGAAAAACCTATTAAAAATTAGTTAAAATTGAACTTGCAGGAAAAACTGCTAAGTTTAGCAGATGTTTTTGCTAAATATTAAATTAAAAGTTAATAGTAAAATATGAACAGCAAAAATAAATCTGTTAATTTTGCAAAATTTTAGTTATATTTGATGTGAATTTTAGTTAACTGAAAATAGCATTTTACTCTGCCAAATTAGCAAAAACTTTTACTAAATATTTGTAGACTCAAAATAGCAAACATAAACTGTAATATTAACAAAATTTTTGCTACATTTACCTCAAATTTAGAAGAATGCAAATAACATTTTTATTTTGCTAAAATCAACAGAAATTTTTTGCTAAAAAATTTAAGATTACTGATTTCATAGAGGCAAACTTTCATTTGCATTAAAAAAACTAAACTAGAAAAAAAAACTTTAAAAATTTCACATTTTTTAATGATTTTTTTGTTTACTAATATTTAGTAAATGTGTTTGCAGATTTTAGCAGATTATTTTGTTACTTTCAACTAACTAAAACTTAGCTTCAATATAACTAAAACTTTGCTAATTCAACCGATTTATTTTAGCTATTCCTATATTACTAATATTTAGTAAGAAAATCTGCTAATTTTAACAGTTTTTTGTGCAAGCTCTTTTTAAACTAATTTTAAGTAGCTTTTTTTGCTATTTTCACTGATTTATTTCTATGAATATATACATTAAGGCAGGCGCGGATACAGGGGTAAAGAAAATGGGACATTTTAACCCGAGAGTTATTTTCGATTTATTTCTTTCTATTAAAAGTAACTAGAGACAAATTTGGTATCAAAGGCATGAAAGTTTAATTGAAGACATATTCACTGGTGTACAAATTATGCCCGAAGATTTTTAAGTGTTTTTGTTATTCAAAAATATTTGTTTTGAGGAACATTAAATCTGGCATTTTATTAAGGAATTTTAGTAGTATTAAGATAAAAATATTGCAAAGCAATGCCTATTTAATTTAATCGAGGGGGTGTCTGAGCTTTTTCCGATGTTCGGAACCTTTCGATTTTTATGCGAACTTTCCCTACGAGCCTTTATGAAACATATGCATTTTTTTTTTTTTTGTATTATGTTTTTTGTTTTTTAATGACCTTAAATGTAAAAATTCAAAGTGTTTCAATTGCTCAAATTTCATGTGAAATATGAAAAGACATCTTATTGCGTTTTAGTTACAGTATATAGTAGTAGTAGTAGTATAGTATAGTATAGTATATATAGTATAGTAGTAGTATATATTATATTTATATATTGTCAGTGCGCCCCGGTAGGCTAGTTGGTAGCGTGCTAGCTTATCAGAGCGGGGGTCGTGGACTCGATTCCCACCAAAGACACTGGTCTGTTTTCGCTACAACGCGCCGAAGGCCATAGTAGCTAGTGCTCGTTTAGGGTAAAAGTATATAATTTGTAATTATATGATTATAAATTAAAAAAATAAAATAAATATATTTATATATCTTCTAAAGTGAAAGGTTGTTTAAAGACCTTTTTAACAAATTTAATTCCAAGTCTATACAATGCCTATTTCTGATGTAATAATTTGTAAAATTCTGAATTTTTAATTTTTAGGTCATAAGAGTAAACTAATCATTTTTACATCGAATAAGTTTTTTTTAGGCTGGAACTCTTGAGTAGAAACTTATTCAGTTCTGTAAAGTTAAAGCACAAGAGCAAAAAATATAAAAAATGTTTGATTCATTAAAAAATCCGTTGCAGCGACCTCTAACCCCACTTCAAAAAGACTTTTGTTTCAAACTTTAAGTTACGATAACACTTTAAGACGTTAACTGTAAATTCCTTCTTCTCTTTTTTTTATATTAAAATTATTATTCAAAATACCTAAATCAACTTTTATTTTTAGAAGGCAATTTAAATTTTTTAAAAAATTCTTAGTCTACCAAAAAATTTTGTATGCGAAAACCTATTTAATTTAACCATAATTTAAATTATAACTCTTGTTATTTTAAGATTATTTTGTATCGTATTATATTTTGCATTTTTTTTATCTTGTTTTGCGGGGAATATATCACCACCCCAAAAAAATACAAACAGTCAACACATAAAACCTTAAAAGCTCGTTTATTAACAATGTTGAAATACGGCAATAGCAACAAAATGTGTTGTTCACCTTAGTAAACATGTTGCAACTGAAACACGCTGATGTTGAATTTCTTGGTGCACACGACCGATACTCTCAAAATATAATTTTATTTACTCTATGCTTGGTTTAATTAAGGGACACAATGCTTGTGCTCGCCATAGTTATGTGGAGAATGAACTCTGCCACTTACTGACCCCTTGTGTAAATAATGTGTGGTGGATGGAGAAATGACAGAGCATTTCCTTCTCAACAAAAAAAGTTTATATTTAGTAATATATAGCTTGATATAACTTGATATAATAATATATAACTAAATATGTGGCCATATGTAACGATATATATTTACATCTCACATTTATTTTTACGAAAATTAATATAGCTCTATATATCATCATGTATCGTTATATCTCATGTTATATATAAGTTGATATTTTTTATTTCATCATATGTATATACTTCATATAGATAAATATGAGGTCGTATATACCTCCATGTACAAATGTATATATTCGTATATATGATACAATAAAACCAAAAAATTTCGATAGCTTTTATATATAATTATATATAAACATATATGGCAAAAATTAACAAAATTCTTTCACTTTCATATATAATTATCAGAAAAGACAAAAAAATATACAAAATTTAAAGCAAAAGAAATATTGTAAAAAAGGTAAAATTAGAAAACTTAGAAGAGCTACACTTAAAAACAAAACTTCAAAGTTAATAGAATACATAATATTTCTAGAGTATGGAAAAACACTTTAAGTCATGAAAGAACTTTAAGTATGAAAAGAACTTTAAAAAAGCAATTAAAAGGACAAAACTCTTAAGAACAAGCTATTTGAATGCTAAAAATCGGAAAAATCCGAATAAAGTAAAAAAACATAAATAAAAATGTAAAAAGTAAATTTGTCTTTTTTGATAATTATATATTTATAAACATATATGGTAGAAACAAGAAAAAAATTCTATATAATTGTATATCACATATTACTCAAATTGGCATCACGTCTAATTTTTCAATCCACTGATTCATAGTTAAATTTTCATTATTATTAGGAATGTGATACAAAATAGTAGTGCGGATTTTCAAAGTATTTTATTTCAAATTTGATCAAATTATTTATGACTTGATCAAATTAGATACACCCATTTTCTGATCAAATTATATCAAATGAGATAGCATGGGATCTAAAGAGATAAGTTTATGTATGCCATTTTTCGGATCAGCTATGATATGATGTAATAATGAATTACATATATGACTATATATACCTGTATTTGAACTTTTTAACGGGATATTACTTTCTCTTGTCCAATTTTTTTATTTTTTTTTTCAAAGATAATGTGTTTTCTCAATCAGTGAAGGTTATGTATATGAATTCAGCACAGCCGACTTTATTGCTTGCACTTGTGTCTTTAATAAGTTTTCAATTCAGCTACTGAAATTCCAAAACAATTTTGAGTTTTAAAATGTTCTCCAAACCATACACTTTAAATCATGTTAAACTTAAAAATCTATGAACATGATATTATTTTTAAACAAAAATGTTCAGTTTAAATTTCAATTCTCTTTTAAAGTATTGTGACCACATTCAGATTAACCACACAAGTTTTAGGGAAAACTTTTTACTAACAAAAAACTTATCTAACTAACAAAGGAAGTCTCCCGGCGGGTTCTCTGCGATCTTAATGATATTTGGATATGTGATAATGAAAAATAAAGGACACCTATTTATTTTTTTATCAGTCCAATCTCATGTATAGGGCTTAAAAAGTGCGGTCAAAAATTACCCTTTTTTTCGTTTTTTTGGCTTATGGCTTATGGCGAACTGTTTCAGAAAAAGTTTAGACAAATGTTGTACCAAGTGAAAGAGGTTTTGGAAACTCATTAACTGGTATACGAAGCATGTCCGAAACTTTCAAGTATTTTTGTTATTCAAAAAAAATGTATTTCAAGTGATATCAAACTAGCGTTTTGTTAAACAATTATAGTTGGATTAAATTTATTTATTAAATTTAATTGAGTTTTTTCCGATATTCGTAGTTGTCCAACTTTTATACGAGTTTTTCCAAAGACTTTTTGAACCTATATTTCAAATATTTTAAATAAATGGCAGCCCTAACACACTACAGGGGCAATATTAGTATCAAACTTTTTGTTTTTTCGAATAAAACAAAACTACGCTCAAAAAAATTTGAGTTTCATTTGTTTCAGACATGTTTCCATACAAAAATATATTAACTATGACCCCACATTTAAACCCTTATGTTTTTTTCATTACCACATATCAAAATTTCATTTAGATCGGAAAGAACCCATCGGGAGACTCCCCTTGTAAGTACTTTAAGGAAAATAAAATACTTCTTAAAAAAAAAGAACTTGAAAACAAAACTCTTTCTTTAACTTTTTTTTTGTGTTTTTTGTCTAAAAGTTTACGTTTTATTTATGCCACCTACATAAAACATACCTTCATACGTACGTAATTTGTACTTATGTCGACAAACTCAAGTTGAACGTATTTACTTACCTAACTGCTACTGTTCTAGCAAAAGTTGTGCAGTCGTACTTGTAATAAGAATATTTATTTGTAACTTTTATTCTAGTACACTGTACCCTAGATGTACGGATTACTTTTGATTTTATACAATATAATAGATTTTATTATATTTACGAATGGTTTAAGAATTTTTGAAAATGGAAAATATCCAAAAACATTAACACTACAACAGTCTACTAAGAAAACATTTCGTCAACATTTTGTTTAGTGTCCGATTGTAATATAATATTTTCTCAGAGTCCCACTTTTAACTTTTGTAATATTGTGATTGGGACACCATGTTTTTTTTACATGGTATACTTACAGATTGTCAAAGTAGACTAACTCTTTTATAAAAACCCTTTTAGGGCGTTTAAATTTTGTAAATGTTTATCGGTTTATAAAATGTTTAGTCTGGAATAATGTACGTTGTAAGTTAAAGAGTGATAGGGTTCCTCTTCTGTTTTAAAAGTTATTAAAATTTAAAAATTAAATTATTTTTTTCCCATGATTTTTCTTTGGTTAAATATTATAACTTAATAAAAATGCGGGATTTTTAACAAATTTGTGAGTTTGTTGCATATTCCTTTAGTTTTTCGTATCCAAATACTCCACTGTGACTAAATACACTGAAAAAATTATCAACATAAAATATCTAATTAAAGATTTGTTTTGAATTTAATTTGTCTCTAAACAAATATTTAATTGAATCAATAAATATTTTAATTGACTTTTAAATATATAAATACATATTTTATTTTAGACGCAATTATCGTATTATTTTTTCATACACTGTATGCTAAATAGAAAATTTTCAGTATAAAATATCAAATACATTTGAAGTTAACAAGCACACACACAAACACACTCAGCATTCTAAAAAACACACATACCAACGTATACATCACACACTTTTTTTGTGAGTATCATATTTTTTTTTGTAGAAGTTATTTATAACTTTTTTTCCTTCTTAATTTTAATAAAAGGTTTAATTGATAGTATCATTGCCGTGATAGGTGTAAAAGCAATTAAAATATTAAAAGATTAACTAAATTTTTTAATTAAAACCCGTTTATAGTTTTTTCTGTGTATTTAAAGCCATTAATAATTCTAATTATAATTTAAATGGTTAAAAGTCTAAACCAAATTATTGTGACTCTTTAATAACACAAATCTTATTCGTTAACTCAACACTGAGCGAATTATCTTCACTTCAGTCATGAATTTCTTCATAGCATTAATGAAAATTGTCTCTGGAACGCGTCCATTGAAACTTTTCATAGAATCTATGAAACAGATTTCATTAAAGTCAATATTTAACAAATGTTTGTAGAATTAATGAAAATCTTCATGAAACTAATGAATCGTTGATAGAATTTATAAAACAGTTTCATAAAAGTTTTTAATAATAGGAAGTCCCTTGAATTAATAAATGAATGTCTTGAATGTCTTGAAAAATGCATTGGAGCTAAGCCAAAGAACCGCTTCATATAATTTTTTAAACAATTTCATTGAAGTCCAAAATCATAGAGCACTTTATAAAATCTGTTGAGAACTTGAGAATTAAATCTTAAAACTAACGTTTGAAATGTATGAAAATTAATGACATTTTATGAGAAAATAAAGAAAACAGGTCTTTGAAATAATTTCATAGCACTAAAGAAAATTTTCGTTAAATTTATGAAGACATAATTTATGAAATCGAATGAATTTTTTTTTTAAAACTATGAAATTTTGTGAAAAAAAGTTTATGAAAAATTTTTTATTATTAATAAAATTTCTTAGATATAATGAATTTACAAGTTTGTTATAATTTTTATTTAAAATAAAAATTATGTTTTTTTTTCGACCTTTAATTGTGCAATGAAAATGAAAGTTATTCAAGTTCGAGGCCATACTCTATATTTCTTCATTAGGATATTGTCCTAACAAATAATCTATAGAGTTTTTTGTTTTCAAATTTATTATTTGACCCTTTCAGGAATGTGTTGATAGATCTATTTTGGGAATTTTCTAGGTTCCCATCATCAGAACAAATATAATAATAATAATTTTCATTTTCATTGCGCAATTAAAGGTCGAAAAAAACATAATTTTTATTTTTAATAAAAATTATAACAAACTTGTATAAAAGCAAAGTAACGCCTAGTTTACTTCCCCTGTTTTGTTTACAAACTAAACAAAATATAAAAAGGAGAGTAAAACAAAAAACGTGTATTGAATATCCACCAGAGGTGGACCTTGCACATCAAACAAGTTCTCAATTTATTTTTTGATCAATGGTTATAATCTTTAACTTCAAACTCATATGTATATTAGTTCTCATGTAGTGAGTAAACTAGTTCATATGAATGTTTGATGTTTGGCATGGGATTGTTACCGCTTTCAAAACGTGTTCTGATGATGGGAACCTAGAAAATTCCCGAAATGGATCTATCAACACATTCCTGAAAGGGTCAAATAATAAATTTGAAAACAAAAAAACTCTATAGATTATTTGTTAGGACAATATCCTAATGAAGAAATATAGAGTATGGCCTCGAACTTGTATAATGAATTTCTTCATTGAATCTACGAAAAAAATTGTATGAAATTGTTTCATTGATATCATGAAGGATAATTCTTTCAGTGTACTTCAATTATTTAAAATAAGTTCATTTTATTGTGTAAATTATTAAATAAATTTACGTTTGTACTATTTTTTAAAAAAAAAACATGTATAACTTTTTAATCCAGCTTCAACAGAATGCTGGGAGAATAATGTAGGAATCATACTACAATAATTTATAAACAAACAAGTTTTCATAAAATTGTATGAAAAATCATATTATTTATTAAAAATTCCACACACTCTATGAAGAAGTTTCAATAAAAAACTAGTTTCTTAAAAAGTATGAAGACTTTTATTAATTTTAAGAAAATTTTCTTTTGTTGTTGTGATAAAAAGTTTCATTGATTTACTCAAAAATTTCGTTATTTTTGTCTCTGTGTGCAAACCTTTTTGTCCTAAATTAATTAAATCGCTTCGAGTGGCCGTAGAACGAGAGTCGGTTGCATTAGTATTGTGGGCGTTTGGTATGGTGGTGGCGTTTGGGAAATCAAACAGTTCTGTTTTTAATTCCCGTTTTTTTTT
The DNA here is from genome assembly GCA_021234595.1 of Delia radicum. Taxonomy (NCBI): domain Eukaryota; kingdom Metazoa; phylum Arthropoda; class Insecta; order Diptera; family Anthomyiidae; genus Delia; species Delia radicum. The sequence goes on along the minus strand of CM037855.1, from coordinate 202,478,378 downwards.
TCTTTTCTGTTTGTTTTCAGTTGTGTTGTGCTTTTTTTTTTTGGTTTTATATATTTTTTCCACTTTTGTTTATTTTTCATTTTAACGACATTGTTATAAATTGAGACTGGCATTTAACAAGGTAAAGAGTAGAGTGGAGTAGAATTTGTTTGTAACAACAATTCTATTCTATTTACAATAAAATTCCATACATATTTAGAGGGTGGTTTATTTGACGCCCGCTTTTTGTAATCGACGTTTGTATGGGTGTACTGTACTCTTTACATACGTACACAACACACACACACTTGTATCGTCAATATCCGGGGGAACATTTGTATGGTATTGTGACGTACAGTGGTTTAACAAATAAAGTTACGTATTTTGTTGTTGTTTGTCTCTGTTTCAGTTTCTTTTTCTACACAATTTCCACTTGTTATTCAGAAACTAACAATTCAATTTCAACAAATTCCAATTTCAAATCAAAAATATCATTTTTTGAAATTCAAATGTAATTCTATGAAAACCATATGGTATTTATTGAATTAAATATGAGCTTTTTGAAATTCAAGAGCTATTTTTTAAATTTCAAATAGAAATACTTTGGAGTAATACACAATAACAGAAAAAGCTGAATAGGAAAGAAAACTTATGCCCATATTTTGTATTTCCCCTGCGTTCAACGCTTCACCTACGCCAACGCAAACGCTAAGTAAAAAACATGTAATTTTATAAATCACTACGTCACCGCGTTGTCTCAACACTGAACTAATCACTTCAATTGTCAAACCATTGCGTTATTATGGTTTCCTACATACAGGACAGTACATGAAATAAAAAAACAAAATGTTGAGAAAACCGGGTTTTTTATAATCTGGTAACTCCATGTGCTGTGATTGTGAATACAAATGTAAATACAGCTGATGAAAATTTAAAACCAAATTCAAATTTGTGTTTATAGCTTTTTTTATTTGTTTTATTTAAAATTAACACACAGTTGTGTGAAAAATAATAGAGCCACCCCCAAACCTATGAAAAAAATAGAGCCATCTAAACAAACCTCCTAAAATTATTAAAAAGAAAATATAAATAATATGTTTAATAAAATAATTGCTTACATAATTACTTATACTACCTCAGTATTTAGTAGAATTGCCCTTATTTTTTATTACTGCGAAGCAGCGCTTCGGCATAGAGTCAACTAACTTTTGACAAGTCATGACTGGAATATTCTTCCATGCAGTCTCAACCATTATCCACAGCTCATCTTTATTTGATAGATTCTTTCCTCTAAGACAAGTTTTCGATGGGATTTAGGTCTGGTGACTGTGAAGGCCATCCCAAAACCTTCACATGGTTGTCCCTAAACCATGTCTTTGCCAACTTCGATGAATGTTTTGGATAATTGTCCTGTTGCAATATCCATTCAACCGGCATTTCCCACTGAGCTTAAGGCATCATGACTTCTCTTAAAATATTTGTATAAAATTTTGCATCCATTATATCCTGTATGCGAGATAAGGGTTTAGGGGTGGCTCTATTATTTTTCACACCACTGTATTTTTTAAATTGTGATAATTAAAAAACAGTTTTTTTGTTTTATTAAAAAATATTACAAGTGGTAAATTGTTAACATTATAGAAAATAAACACAGAAAACTAAAATATATTTTTTTGTTTGTGGATATTTAAAAATATGTAAGCTAACGCTTCAAAAAATTGGGAATTTAATTTGACAGTTCAAGTGATAAAAAAGTAAGCGTTGCGTTTTACACAATTGGCTTTTTCAAACATTTAAGTTTAAATAACGTAATAATCAGCTGTTGCAACGCGAGCAGTCACTTTTTTGAACGCGGTGATTTAAGAAATTCATATAAGGCCAACGCAAGGTGAAGTGAGGCGTAGCGTTTTACAAAATAAGGGCATTAAAGTTAGCTGCATAGAATTCAAGGCCGTACTTGGTCGTGATCGTTAAGCGGTTGCGACTTGGTATTGTTACGCTTGTAATGGAAGAAAATGACAAAAGACAATTTGACAATTTTAACGAGACAAAAAATGGCAAAATTCGAGGTGTTTATGGCAAAACAATATTTAAAAACACACATAGAGAAAAATACAGCTTTTTGCCAACTGAAATTCGGTTACTACGTCTCAAATTCGGTTATTACGAATTTCAGTCGGTTGGTACAACTAAACATTCGTTTTCATAACTAAGTTCGGTTAATTCAACTAAATTTTAGTTGCAACACCCAAAATATTTAGAAATCTGATGTAAATATCGTTGTACTATCTGAATTAATAAGTTGTTACCATTAAAACACACTCTTCAATTCGGTTGGCACTTTATTTCTGTGCGTGCATGTAAAAAATCAAAATTTTAAAAAATTTAAGGAACAAATCATTTAAAACGAAGAATGTCAGAAAAACATTGAACAATTTAAGAAAAATCAATTTTGAAGTCCAAAAATGTAAAAATCTAGAAATGGCAAAAGTAAAAATGACAAAAAAAAGCATATTTGTTTTCTCTGATTATAACACACAAATAATAATAAAATTTAAATGGAAAATCACTTATGACGCCTGTCCTTAAAAAATTCAATACTAGTCTAGTCTGATTTGTAAATTAATAGGGTTTATAATTTTTTGAGAAAAACTTTTATACTTCGTCTTAACCTCAACGTTTCTTGATTTGAAATTACACTCGTATTTTTTTTTAAAAATCAAGTGCAATTTTGAAATTAATTTCTTTATTTTTTGAATAACATGTGGAAATAGTGTAGTTCTGGTTCCTGTTGTTTTTGTTGTTGCTTTTAATGCTTTTGTTTGGTTACTTTGCGTTGATTGATGATGATTGACATATGAAGGCCGGAGCAATTAAAGCCACTAATGATTGGTCGTTATAGTGACATTAAAGTGTAATATAGTTTTTTGTTTAGCCTTTTGTTATCTTTTGCTGGTAAGGTTAAAAAGTTATACAAAAGTTATTAACTCAATCAAAAGCGGACAGTGTTTTTGTAACTAAATATCGACACGTAACTCATAAATGATAATTTTCCCCTTATTTATGATGAAAAATAGAAAAGTTTGACAATGTGTTAATAGAAATATTAATGAAAACATTAGTGTCCAACAGAACAGTTTGGCAAAACATAATATTTTTGTTAAGCTTTTTGAATTGCTTTGGCATTACCATTTATACGAAAAAAACAATGCCTCAATGCTAAAATCCCAAGTATGGTTTTTTTTGGTATTCTGAGGCATTATGGACACGTTTTGATACTGGAAAACAAAATTTTTGCTACAACGATTTGATGCGATTTTGATTGTCAAATTAAAGTGAAACGTCGCAAAAAAGTTTTCTCAATATTAATAGACAAATAAAAGCTTTAAAAATCAAAATTCCAGTAGCAGGGTTTTTGGACTGTGGAGAAATTTCGCTTAAAGCTAGATTTGAAAATTTGTGAATGCAAAAGACTATTATGATCAACTCGTAATTAATCTTTAATTTTCACCGTTAGCTACTAACTGGGACTTCAAATGTTTGTTAAATTTTAACTGGCCATTTAGTGTGCAGGCCTTAAAGGAAAGCTTTATTATACTTATGAAAACCTCGACAAATACACTATAACATCCACCTTTCTCTGTCCCTGTATATATTTCAGATGAGGCGCTTTTTAACAATAAAAATGTTAATTTTTTATCAAATAAAGTAAAAATTTTAAAACTTGTTCCATCAAATTTTATGAAAAGTTTAATGATATTTATGTAACTTACATAAATATGTCAAATCTCCAAATTTATTAATTAAATAGATTTTCTACTATTTTTTTTGAAATATGTGAACATGTTTAGAATTTTTTTTATAAAGGGTGTTTTTTATAGAGGTATAGAACTTTGAAATGGAATAAAACAAAGAAGAATTTTTTAAATTGACATGAAATTTACTTTTTTCGAAAGATAATCTTCTGGCATTATAATTTTAATATGACTTTGGCATATGACCGCCACGGCTGGCTCAGACGTAGTCTAATATGGAGGTCGAATTTTCGATGACTTTTTCAAACATTTGTGCCCTTATATTGGCAATAACGCGGCGAATGTTGTCATCCAAGTGGTCAATCGTTTCAGGCTTATCAGAGTAGACTAGCGACTTAACGTATCCCCACAGAAAATAGTTCAGCGGTGTTAAATCGCACGATCTTGGAGGCCAATTCACGGGTCCGAAATGTGAAACTATGCTGTCACCAAACGTTTCCTTCAATAAATCAATTGTGGCACGAGCTGTGTGACATGTTGCACAGTCTTGTTGAAACCACAGCTCCTGCACATCATGATTGTTCAATTGCTGAACGAAAAAGTCAGTTATTATGGCTCTATATCGGTCACCATTGACGGATAGACTAATTGGGGCCTTCCTCTACGCTACGCTCTACAGCAGCAATTACTTCTTCTGTACGCACTGTACGACGTCTGTGTTTATGCATATTATCATTTAGAGTAAACGTGATGCGAAAACGTTCCACAGGTAATCGAATTAATTGCTCTGATGGACAATAATGTTGACCGTAAAATGGACGTATTGCGCCATACCTATTTCGAACAGAATCATGATTTTCAAAATAAATTTGCTAAATATGAAAGCGTTGTTCAGGCGTCAGTCTATTCATGTTGAATTGCAAAACCAAACTAAGCATAAATCACTTGACAGCTGACAAAATGGCCGCTAGTTAGAAAAGTGTTGCCAACTTAAAGTTCTCTACCTGTATAAAAAACACCCTTTACAAACTTAAGCTCCATGGCAAAATCATTTACTGGTAGACTTATAAGAAATCACGTTCTCTTCATAGAAAAAAAAAATGTAAACATAAACATACCCCAAAATATCAAATAACTCAAAACAAATTTAAATATATTTTGGAATCTAAACAATTTGTTTAATAAATGCGATATTTTTGTGATTTACCTTCCTTATATTTTCATGTGTTTATAAATCATTTAATACGCGAATGCGTTAAATCATTGTTTGCAGCCTAAATAATAAATTTTTGATTTCGTTTTATTTATTATCGTTTGAATTTCTTTTTAAATATTTATTTATTTATTTTTTATTTGAAATGTAATCATTTTTTTTTAATTTGTTGGTGTCTTGTTTTCTCTGAAATTCAGGGGTGTGTAAAAATATTAAAATTATATAAATTTTCCCTAATAAGTCTACCGTTTTAGTTATGCCATGTTAAGCTCTATATATCATAACATCGATTCAATAGAGTTTTTTGCTTTACATTCGTATTTGAAAATCATTATTTTGAGTCTGTGTCAAAATCCTGTATGTGTGTGTGTAATCCAAAAGTTGAATTTATGGAATTAATTTAATTAAGAGCAAAAAGTCGTGCAATGTAAAAAATCTCTTACCTTCCATAGACTCCTAATAAAACTTTTTCAGTACACTGATAGAATTATCCTTCGTGATATTAAAGAAATAATTTAATAGAATTTTTTTGTAGGTTCAATGAAAAATTTCTTTATATCCAAGAAATTTTTATTAATATTAAGAAATTTTTCATAAAAATTTTTTCATAAAATTTCGTAGTTTCAAAAAAAGAAACATTCATTCGCTTTCATAAATTATCTCTTCATAAATTTAACAAAAATTTTCTTTAGAGCTATACAATTATTTCAAAGGATTAATTGTTTATTGACCATATTTTAAAAATTGAACAAATTTTATAAATTGCTTTATTATTTCAATGTAGAATTTTATTAATTTTTTATTTCTATGAAATTGTTTAAAAAATCATATGAAGACGAAGAGTTTTTTATTAATTAACAAAAATTTTTAATGTTAAAAAATTCGATGAAACTGTTTCATAAAATCTATAAACGCTTTATTGTCGGAATGATTCATTAATTTTATGAAGATTTTCATCAATTCTACAAACATTTCATTAACATTGACTTTAATGAAACGTGTTTCATAGATTCTATGAAAAGTTTCAATGGACGTGTTCCAGTGACAATTTTCATTAATGAAGAAATTCATTACTGAAGTGAAGATAATTCTATCAGTGTACAAATTAAAAGTTTTCAGCCAAACAAATTTGGTTAAAAATTTTGTCATTTTGTTTGCAAGTTTTTCTTCGAGATTTGTTTATTAATGTGTCTAGTGTGAATACACACAGAGAAAAATTTAGCCATTTGCCAACTGAAATTCTGTTACTACGACTCAAATTGGGAAACTACAGCTGAAATCGATTAGTACAACTGTATATTGGTTATCACAACAGGATTCGGTTAATACAACTGAATTTTAGTTGCAACAACCAAAGTATTCAGAAATCAATTTTGAATATGGTTGTACTAAACACAGAGTTTATGTATTTAATTTTTTTGCTTATTTAATTTTTAAAAGGATAATCTTAAAAAAATTTAATTTTGAAGATCTTAACGGCGTCTCATGGAACACGCTTGAGCGTTTTTATATATGGTAATTTTAACTGGAATTTATAGACATACCATGTTGATGTACTGCTCCAAAAAAACTGATCCATACAATACTTTGTGTTTAGGAAAGCAAAACTGTTTAACACATTGAGTGCCATGGCTACACGTTTTCGTGCGACACCTAATCCTTCCTGGGGTGCCTCGTCGTACGAAAACGTGCGACAGGAATTGTCTGGCCTTAGATATTGTTAGATAGTTTTAAAAAAAATGTCACCGCTTTTTAACGCGGATTTTTGTGGATTAATTTAATATATTGCGGCCCTCCGTAAGGTTGTGAAATCCCGAATTTGGCCATTCAAGTTTTTTATGTGTCCGCCCCTCACGGTGCGCCTGAGTCGATTTAAATAAAACTGTTTCTAGATGGTTTAAAAACTATTTTCCAACAAAAACTCGTTAAGAGGTGAGATTACAATGCATAGCTTGATGCTAAGGCAGTGAGTTCAAATACCAGTACGACACCAAAAAATAAAAAAAAGTTTTTCATAAAGAGCAAATTAACAATATAAAATACTTTGTTCAATTGACACATAAATTAACCACTGACGAGTCCCAGGAGGGGGACGAAACTGCGGCAGTCTGGTGTATCCCTTGTATCCGTAAAATTTTTCAATAAAAATGTTTTCTTCTTCTTCTTCCTGTAAAGAGACTAACTAAAGAAATATTCTACAGTAATTAATATAAAAAAAAAAAATAATTACGATTGTCATTATCTGACGGTTGCAAACACTTTCTAACAGAAAAAAAAAATCTTTTTACAGTTTTTATTAGTTTTTTGTTTTTATTTACATCGAGACTATTTTCATGTTATTTTCAATTTATAAGGAGCTTTCAACCTCCGTATATTTACAAAAATAAAGCAAATAAAACATATTAGCTAGCTTAATACTAGTATTTCAATCTGGCTAAAGATCTCATCAGAACCCAAAGTTATAGAAAAGCTAGAGCCTCCATAATAGGCAGAGCTTTAACAAAAAACCTATTAACCATCAATTTTGCTGCATTTTTTTTTTTGTCGCGGCCAATCAAAATTTTCAAAATTTGACCTGTCTTTATTTTAGTGACCCCTCACCGATTTTAATAAAAAAAAAACAAGTGGAAACATTAAAGTCCGATGTGCCGAATTTGGTATTAAAAAAGATTAAATTCGGCTGTGACGAATTTTTGGATACCCTCCATCTCGGTGTTTTCATAAACCAGGGAAAGTGCAAACAATATTAATATCTATATTCTTTGTAAAAATAACAAAAATAATGTTGTTTTTATAAGTAAAACAAAATATGACTGATTGATTAATGTATTTGGGATGTTACAAAAGAAAAAATGTTTAATTAAAGTTTACTAAAATGAATCTGAAATTCTGCATGCTTATAATAGTGGGTATTCAAAGGTTATTCTGATTACCTAAAGAAGAACGTGTAGTGAAAAATATATATATTTGTATAGTTCCTTATGATGTTAAAAAAACTGTTGAAAAATTCGCCTGTTGTTTGTCTCTTTGCCTATATAATAATGAAAGAAAGTTACTAAAATATATTTTTGGATCGTTAGAAGAGATGCAATGAATACAAACGCATAAAAACAGTTTCGAATAATCAGAATTTTAGATAAATTTAAGGGAAAAAAATACACTTGCGGAGACATACATAATGAAATAATTATGAAATGCCAGTTTACATTACAACACATGTGTTTATACTATACATCACATAAGTAAAACGGAAAGTGTGATGAAAAAATTATAAAAGAAAATCTTTCGAGAGTTTAGGGTGTTTTCGAGATACAAAAAATTAAAGAAACTGGTATTTCAAATTATTGTTTTTCAGCTCAGTTGCTTGTGCAATTCTTGTTTACGACTCCTAGAATAAGAACCCTAAGAAATTTTCCCAAAATTCGATTGGTTTTTACACATCAATACTTTAATTTAGATTATTTTTGTATGTATCAAATAAAAATTAGGGCTTTTAAGGAAAACAAATGCATATAATCAAAAGATTTTAAGATGAAGTATGCACCTTATATGTCTTAAATAAAAAAGTTCTGAAAGTGAATGTCCTTTAAATTGAATGGGGTTTTTAATAAATGTAATTAGAATGTAAGAGTTTCCTTGCAAATTTATTAAAGGTTGAGAATGAAAATAAGTAAAAATAGTGTACGAAAAAAAGTTATGAATTTACATTGTTGGATTCGGGGATTTTGTTGCTGGATATTTTTTTGATCTGATAACGATTAATGTGTCTGGCAACTCCGGTTAATGCAGTGAAATAAATAAAGAATTTTAACTAAACTATTTTGTTCTACCTTTTTTCTAATTGGTGATTTTTTGATTTGTTGGGGTTAGCAAAAAAAGGTATATGGCAAGCCTGGTATATGGAAAACAAAAGCATACTTTATAAATTAGCTGAACAATTTTTCGAGGGCTTCTCGCATTTGCACTTATAACCAGTGTTGCCAGGTTTGCAAAGCATAAAAACGACAAACTTTCTAGAAAAAATCGTCAAAATCGTCATCATATTTTGAAAAATCGTCAAAATAAAATATATTTGTTAGAAGAGGGATAAAGTTTTAATAAAAAATAAAATACAATAATGGTATTCACATTTCAAATGTTAACGTGTTATCGTTGTAATATAACACGATTTTTGACACTTCTCTTTGGTTTAAACTTCGAAAATCATTATATTTTACAACGATATTCATATTTATAAAATGTTGAAACAGTGTGCCCCAGTAGGCTAGTTGGTAGCGTGCTGGCTTATCAGTGCGGGGGTCGTGGGTTCGATTCCCACCAGAGGCACTGATCTGTTTTCGCTACAACGCGCCGAAGGCCATAGTAGCTAGTGCTCGGTTAGGGTAATAGTATATAACTTGTAATTATATGATTATTAATTAATAAAATAACAAAAATATAATGTTGAAAGATCAAATAAATACAACTTTAAATCAAACTAATTTTACCACTTGAACTGTTAAACACTTATATCTGCATAATTCTGTGAACAACATTTCAGTGGCACAACTTTTTAAATATTAAATTCTTTTACAAAATTTGGAAATTCTTTAACAATAAGTCTGTTCAATTACTTTTCCTGTAAAGTTCAGTAAAAACTACTCAGTAACAAAATTACAAATAGTAAGACAAATTTACAAAAAAGTAAACGAACAGAAAATTTGTAGGAATTATTAAATTAGATAAAGCAGCTTGTTTTAAATATTAAAAAAAAATCAACTGGTCATTATGGAAAAGGAAAAAGTTAATTGAAATTATCGACCAAAAATAATTAAAATGTTTTTTAACTTCTTCCATAGTTAATTATTTAATCATTTTCACTTTCAATCCATAAACAATTAAAATTTAATTTAATTTTGGATGTATTTTGTTTCATTTAAAGTTGTATATATATCATCTTTCAACATGAAATATATTCGGACTAGAGATCTGTTTGTTTCGCAAAAAAAGTCCATGCCTTGTGTTTTAACATGAAAATTTTTTTATTTTTATTTAAATCTAACTCCAATTAAATTTTATAAAAATTTAAAGAAATGTTCTAAACATATAAACACAGAAACTAAATTAAGCTAAACCCGTAATGAATTTATAAAAAAATAAATGCGGTTTGGATTAAGTTTTATTCAATTCTAGGATTTGCATTTTTGCAAAATTGTATTTCACATCATATTAGCATATAAAAGCTAGCTATCGATCAAAAAACAATGTTTTTGCTTTCAATTTTTAACGAAATAATATAAATTTATTATGAGAATGATAAATAAGTAGATCTTGCTGACATATTAAATTATTGTCAAAAAATCGTCATTTTGGAAGCAAAAGTCGTCAAATAGTCATTTAGTTATTTTGGGTATTAAATATCATCAAAATGACGACAAATCGTCAAACCTGGCAACTCTGCATGCGATTGCGACTAATTCATACGTACATACATACTGTATTCAAAACAAAACAAAAAAACAACAACAATATTTTGTGTTTTTTTTTTGTTTTTAAGTGTTGATCATGACCATGGATGGTAACCGATTCTATGTGGTTATTGGTCGTAGTAACGCTATTTTCTTTTATTTCGGTAACGGTATTTTAGGGGAAACTATACTTCAGTTATTTCGGTAACGGGATTTTAGCGTTAACGGTATTTTAGCGTTAACGGTATTTTATTTATTTCGCTAACGGTATTTTAGCGGTAACGATATTTTAGATATTTCGGTAACTTTATTTTGGGGAAAAAGATTTTTCAATTATTTTGGTAACGGCATTTTAAGGATAACGTTATTTTAGTTATACAGGTAATGTTAATGCACACCAGAATTTTTAACCGCATTATGCCCGAGTTTAAATGACTGTCTAGTTTATGATCATACTTTGGGAAAATATATCTATTTACAGAAGTTTTTTTTTTTTTTTTTTTATTTCGGTAACGGTATTTTAAGGTAACGGTATTTTACGGATAACGGTATTTCAAGAATATCGGTAACGGTATTAAAGCGATAACGATAGTCACTTGAAAGGTGTTAGAATCGGGGACGGTAATTCAGCGATATTGACCGCCATCCCTGCTTGCGTATATTCTTGTGTATAAGCATTGAATGTACGTATGTATGTATGTATGTATGTATGATGAAATAAAAAAAAAAATTTTTAGAGGTCTTCCCACATTTTCACTCATAACTTTTGAACGCGTTAACCGATTTTGATCATTTTCACTAGAAAACTGCTCATGATATCAACAAACAATTTGACTGAAAATTAGCAGTACCTCTTCTGTATTGGAGGAGTATTTTGTGTTTCCACAGACAGACGGACGGACAGACGGACAGACGGACAGACGGACATGGCTATATCGACTTCTCTATCCATGCTGATCAAGAATATATATAGTTTATGGGGTCCCAGAATTTTTTTAAAAGAATTACAAACATTTGACAAAGTGAATATACCCTCCTGCACTATGGGATGGAGGGTATAAAAATAAGGAACAATTCAGATAGTAAAGCTGAGTCGAGAATTTAATTTTTTGTTTTGTCAGACACACCCCAAATTTTTTTACTTAAATTTTTATTATAAACTACTTATCTGTTCGGGACAAACTATATGTTATTGGAAAGCTTATAAAATGCATGACATTCCTGGAAAATATAAATGTATATATGCCACACAATTTGTCTCGAACAGGTAAATAATTTTTGAGAAAATTGAAGATTAAAAAAATAACCTTTAAGCCTCTTATAAAAAAGATAAAAATGATCGACTCTGGTGACGTATCTCAATCGTTCTGGAATTTTTTATCAAAATCGGTGAGGTGCTCCTAAACCAAAGACAAGCCAAATTTTAAAAATTTTGATAGGCAGCGAGAAAAAAAAGCGGCACTAAGATTTATTCCGTTTTTGTTGAAAAAAAATTCTCATATCATCTAGAAACAGAATACGTTTTCAGATTGGAGTAATACGCAAATTTTATTTAAATTGGCTCAGACGCCAATTAAAACCAAATTTCATTTCCATTTTTTTTTTTTTCCTAAAAATTTAATTACCATTGACAACAAATAATACCAATTAAATCCCCAATAAATAAGTCCCTTCAATTAACAAGTCCCGTGTATGTCTTACAGCCAAAAATAACGGCTTTTACAATTTTCACTAATACTATGTTTTTTTCAAAAATATACTTTCTGCCTTTAATATTAGCAAAATTAAAAGTCTTTAATTTCTAAAAGAATCCTTTGGCTACACTGCGTTGCAGAACTATAATTACACATTAATTTCACTATATTTCGTAAGTTAAGAGTTTAACCGGCATAAATGTGAAACCAAAGGAAAATGAATAATATCTAACAAAAAAAGAACTGCTTCTTTTAGATGAACAACGCTTTCATATTGACGGTTTTCTGAGTAAACTCGACGGGTCAATACTCCCAAAGTATGTTCAGCTGGGGTTTGATCCGGAGAATATGCGGGCCATTCAAATAATCTTATATTTTTTGATGAAAGCCATTCCATCGTCTGACAACTTACTTGTACTAAAGCATTGTCTTGTTGGAAAATGAATTCTTCTTCGTTGTTATTTTCAATATATTGCGCAAATTTCTCTTCTTATACTATAATGTACTCAGAAGAAATCATCCTGGTGCTTGGAAATTTCAAATCAACCGTACCATCGAAACAAGACAAGCCATTGAGGATCTGCCTTCGAATTATCGTGGTTCCTTAAGTAGGTCTCTCCAAAGCTGTTTAAACTATATAGACCATAAACATTGAACTTTGGCTCATCAGAAAATATCACCTTTAAAAGAAATTTGCACTTAGACAGCCCTACCAACAACAGCGATAATTGACTTACCTTTCTCCAGTTGGTTTGAAAATTCATTTTAGCGACTTCAAGTCAAGCAGTCTTGTGGCGGGGGTAATAGCCTTGACACATATATCAGCTTTTGGCGAATAATTCTTTGTGAATCTTTAAGAGCCTACTTATGGTTGGTTTGGACACACTTTCTTACATTCATCGATAATCTCTTCCTGAGACTCTTCATTGAGTTGCTGGCACTGCTGATTATTTTACGCCAGTCCTGATCAGGAAGCTTTTTTCGTGCTGTTTGTTTTATTTTTACCATAAGTACTCGGATTATTTGCAAAATTTGTGAAAACCTTATAAACCACTTATTAAATAGACTGAAATTTTCCATTTTTTAAAATCACTTAGATATGAAACGCGCGGCATTTTATTGCAAATTGATAAATTGATACAATTGCATAAAGAACTAAAATAATTCTTTGTTTTTTCTTTATTTGCTATTCTTCTTTGTTTACATTTATATGTAATAATAGTTATGAAACACAAACAAAATATGATTACACAGTTTTTCTCTTAAATCAATTAAGTAATCTCTTAAATTTTACACAATAAGAGGTCAATTATCTCTAGGTCATGTTATTTTGGCATTTGCCATAAACAGCAGCATTTGCAAAATTGAGATTTCAAAAACTTATAATAAAATCTGATTTATTTTCTATAAAAATTAATTTAGAATGTCTTTGTGTAAGCATTACCAAATTGGAAACAAAAGGACTCTCTATTAAGGAAAGTTTAGATGTTATAGACAGCGTTAAGGAGAATATTAAAGATGCCAACAACGAAGAAATTGTTGAAAAATTGAATAAAGTTTTTTAATAAAGCAATAGTGGCCTACAAACTTTAAATAAAATATAAAACAATATAGTTTTTAATAAGAATGAAAAGGATTTCATGCATTGAAAACTTATCACCTTCGGAATTACATTCCTTCAAATATGCTCCACTTACTTCTACAGATGTGGAACTCGCATTTTCTATATACTCAACGGTTTTATATGACACTAGTAGATCGTTTCTTTTTGCTTGTACTAAGCAATCAAAATTAAATAAAGGAAACTTTAATAAAACTTTAATATTTATCTTTTTATTTTTTACACATTTTGTTTAGCTATTTTGTCATTTATGTCATTTCTTGTGCCATTTTTAATTGGAAAACTTGCTTTGGTTACCACACTCTTAAAAACAGTTATAAGTTTTAAAAAAAAATGTTTGTAATATTAGAAAAAATAACGAAAATCCTTTGTAATTATTGTTATGCAACGCAGTGTATAATCAATGTGTAGCATATGAGCCAACAAAACATTTTCCTGAAACAGGATAATGAAAAGCACTTATAAAGTACATACAAGTAAATATAGTATGCACTTGATTTACAACATTGTATTTGCTCAGCAGCTTGTTCTCTATATCCTGTTTCCGTTTTAGAATGATTTCAAATATTTATTTTCATGCGCTTGAACTCTTTTACATAGGCATTTAAACAGAGATAAAGAATGTACTTCTACCAACATAAAAATGTATATTAGATTTTTGTTGAAGCATTAAACATGTTAACTATAAATCAATATATTTCATTCAAGAGGTTGATACAGTTGAATGATTGAATGATGCTTATTAAATTTTCTTTTAAAATACTTAAATGTATTCTAGTTAGATTGTAATATGAATATTTAAAATCCCTAGTCAACCAATATGAAAAGTTAGTCAGAAAATGTTTAGCTATTTTTTATTTTCAAACCCATTGAGGACTATACATTTTCTTTTGAAGCAAATATGATGTCAACGATTTTTGTGATCTCTGACTTAAATATAGTAATATAAAAAAGGTTTGCTCCATAGACCCCCTACTTATTCGCATTTCGCAGGGATATAAATAACTGTCATTTGACTACCATACAGTTTTGGATGAAGGGACTTGCATTTTTTGGCCTCCTGGCCAATCATTTCGCTTATCGAAAATAGTTTATTTTTCTCCTTAAATAAATAATCATTTTTTTCTGCTGCGTGCGCCCCAGTAGGCTAGTTGGTAGCGTGCTGGCTTATCAGTGCGGGAGTCGTGGTTTCGATTCCCACCAGAGGCACTGGCCTGTTTTCGCTACAACGCGCCGAAGGTCATAGTAGCTAGTGCTCGGTTAGGGTAATAGTATATAATTTGTAATTATATGATTATTAATTAATAATAGAAAAAAAATATTTTTCTGCTTTTAAGATAACTACAGTCCAAAAACTTAACTTTTCGTGCTATTAATTTAGAAGATATGCCGATTTTCGTTCTTAAAAAAACACGAAATTCAACGAAAATACACCTTAACGTCAATATATATATAAAGTCAGCAAAATTTTAGTTAGGAGGGTGTTTACAAAAAAATTGCTAATGTCAGCATAATCTTTTGTAAATTCAGCAAAGTTTTGCTAACACTTAGTGGATTAGCTAAAAATTAATAAAATTTTTGCTGAATATTACTGACTGAAAAAAACTCAAAAAATTTGTAGAAAAATTATACTTTAGTTAATTTATGTAATTGCTGAAAATCATAAAACATGTTTTTGTGATTCTTTTAAAAATAATTTACAATACTTTACAAAATATACAAATGTTCATACTCCCACATAGACGACATGAATTAATGTAATATCTAATAAAAATTAGAAAGAATTATATATAACATAAACAAAATTATCTTTCCACTACTTCCATCAATGGTTAAATGATGATATCTTATCAAGAAACGAAAATGCTGCAGATAATTATGGAAACGAAAAAAAAAAACAAAATATGACATATACAATCCTTTTTTGCAATAAGAAAAAGGAAACATAAAAATTTACCTAAGATGTGTTGGTTTTTTTTTCGCTTTAGTCTGTCTACCTGTCTTGACATTTGTTTGCAATTTGAACACACTAGATTATTAATCTCAGTAAACATGTAGATATGAAATACACATTTAATCTTTATTAAATTTAAATATTTTATTTTGTCTTTTATTTCACAAGCCTGTGACAACACAAAATTTATGTTGTTTTAATCTACAATTTTGTTTTATTTATGAAAAACAGATACATCTTTGTCACTACTATATCTTGACATGCCGCTTCATCTAATTCATTCTGCGTATAATATCTTTTTATCTGGTTGTCATCCACACTATTAATGTGCTTATCAGCACAATTTGTAAAACATTTGTATAATATTAGTAAAGCATTAGCTCAAAACAGTTAAGTGCTGAATAAATATAACTAAAATTGTAGCTGAAAATATAATTTTAGCAAAAAATATTGCTGAAAAATAGTATACCTGATTTACAAGACGTTTTACTAACTTTCCTACTAACTTATTTTTTTGAGTGTACTAAACATAATCTTTCTACCAAATTTCAAAAAATCCGTCAATACATTTACAGGTAAAGACGATGTCATTTAGAGGTATCCAAATGGAATCCTGTATGTCCTTAGACAGAAGTAAACGTTTTTTTAAGCTATATATTTCCCAACTTTTTTCAATTGAATTGATTTGTTGAAAATTCCGAAAGCTTTCAATTAAAAATTAATTGCATCAAGTAAATAATTGCTCGAATTCGCAACTTGTTTGACATTTTTTTATATTATCGCTTAAAAGCATTTGATAAAAAAAAATTACATCAACATATTGTTTTTGTTTTTTATAATATTTTTGTATGTAGTTGTTTTTATAAATGTTTATGTATTAGTAATAAATATATTGAAGTAATTACAATAATATTTTTATAAATTCTCATTTGGTTTGTTAAGTTAAATAATTTAATTTTAGTAGTTTACATCTCAATATTTATTTATTCTAGAACATTATCGTTAAATAGAAAATGTAATTCTACAGTTAAATTTGGTTTAATAAAATGTAACCAGTTCCTAAACAGAAAAATTATAAAAATAATTTAAAAAATATTTAAAAAAAAAACTTTTAAATTTTAACAAAAGGGCTAATTTTTGCAAAAATAAAAAAATAAAAAAAAAATTCAAATAATCTTGAAAGTAAATACATTTTTATGCTTCCAAAGAAGCGCTACACCGTCTTCTATACAATACAGAAATTAGGAACACAGTTTTCTGTGCTTCACTGAATGCATTTTTTGAAGCAGTAAATATCGCATGCAATGAAGCAGTAAAGTATACATACAATGAAGAACTAATGTTGTCAATACACACAAAAAACGCTTTTCATTTCATACGAAGGGATTCAATTATTGCGTCTTAGAGCACATGAAGGAAGCTCATTTCACGTACTAAAAATTGACATACCAAGTGGAACATTGCCAACAAAAATCATGGCTTCTGGAAAAAGATAAAAAATTAAATAATGCAATAATGCAATAAAAGTTTATATTTTTGGTAAAATATGTTCATTAGAATATTGGTCATTGAATCGCACAAATTTTTTATCAAGGCAATATAGTCGCGATATTTGTTAACAAACTTTAAAGCCGATTATCAGCTGCTGCCGACACTTTTGCCTCCGACACTTTTGGCTCTCGATAATTTTCATTAAGCCGCCTCCGCCACCGCCGTCGACGTTATGCCACGCCTTTTATCTCAGGGCAGGAGAACATTTTTTTTTTTAAATTTAATGACCCTTAACAAGATTCTGAAGTCAGAAAGAAATGTATCCACAAACAGAAATACGGGAATGAAAGGGTTAATAAAATCAATTGATTTTTAATTAAATTTGTATACATATTAAATATACAATATTGAGCCATTTTTAATCCAATCAGTTGACTTTTAATCAAATGTGTATTAAAATTTAATTCAAAATAATTCAATAAAAGCGCAATCAATTTTTAATTGAATGAGAGAGACACTTTTCGTTGTTTTCTGAATTTCAGCAATACAAATAATTGAATCGGCAGTTTTCGTGATTGAAATAAGTTTTTATTTTTTTGTGTGTATCCATGATTATATATGAATATGTTTTTAACACTTTTGAAAATTGTGTTCATTTCACTATATTTATTTTTCATATTTTACGAAATTTAAATTTTACCACTTTCTCGCTTCCAAAACCGTGCACTTCATTGAAAGCATATAGATAATTTCCTCTGCGCACTAGTTGACTGAAACTGGTTCTAGAACAGGTTGCTGGTTGTCAAAATGTAACTTTTCCCTGTCCCAGACCCTGTTCTATAACTGCTTAGCCAGACCCAGTTCTGAGCAACCTTTACTTGTTTGGAGGTAAAGATAAATTTGACAAACTCCATACAAAAATAATTGGCTGTAGAGCAAAATTATAATCTATTATATTACAGTAGAGGTTATTCTGCAATCAGTTATTTGAATTTTAGTGTTATACTGGGCTTGTTAACTATTCAAAAAAAGTTTTAGAGGAATTTAAGAAATGTTGTATATTTTGTGTTCGTGATGTGAAAGTGATGACATAAGTTTCAATTTTATAATAAAAACACAAATCCTTCAACATGTGATGTTTTAAAGATTAAATAAGTTTATCAACGGATTTATTTGTCAAAATACTTACATAAAAAAAATATATATCATCTGTACACAGAAAAAAATATTACTCCACGTTTTTCAATTAAGTCGATTTGTTGAAAATTTTGAAAACTGCCAATTAAAAGTTAATTGAAGCAATTAAATGTTTGCTCAAATTCGGAACTTGCTTGGCATTTATTTTACACTATCGCTCAAAAGCAAACATCAACATATTGTTGTTGTTTTATGTAATATTTGTGTAGTTGTTATAGTTGTATATTAGCAATAAATAATTTAAATTCATTACGATAAGATTTTATTAATTCTCATTAGATTTATTACTTTATTAACATAAATTTCAGTGGTTTAAATCTAAGTATTAATTTTTTTTTAATCGTTATTATAAAATTTATGATAATGTAATTTTTAAAGTTAAATTTTGTTAAATAAAAATGTAACCAATTTAAAAAAAAAGAAATGCTAAAAATAAACTAAAAATTATTTTACAAAAATACATTGGTTTCAACAAAAGGCAAAATTTTTTTCCCTAAGTTTCAATAGAAATAAAAAACGAGTTTCTGTGTAACTTTGTTCACATAAGTATAAATAAATCTGCTAACTAATTGAGAATTACATGCCGGTTTAAATTCAATGTTATAAAATTATTGCTATAAAAAAACATTTGGTATGGCAACAACACTTTATACAATTGTTTTTTGCTATTTATGAAGCTATATAATATGGATCAATTTTTAATCAAATGAATTATTATTTAATTGAAAAAAAATTCAATTAAAGATCTATCAATTTCTAATTGAATTAGCAATTTTCGTTGTTGGCAGAACTTCAGCAATTAAAGTTATTGAATCGGTGGTTTTCGAGATTGAAATGGGTTTTTATTTTTTGTGTGTATGTGTGAATACCTACATAGTTTATTGAAATTCACAACAAAATGGTGAACTTTTTTTGCTGCTCAACCATACATTTTTCAACTGAAAATTCCATATATGAATTTCATTTCACATGAATTTTAATACAAACTTCTAACCCAATAGGAAATATATATGAAGTGCTTCATGTAAAAACTTTAAGCCACATTTATTGTTTTATGGATTGTCGCTGGTTTCTAGACATCCCTTGATTAATATTTATTAGAAGTATCAATTTAATATTCTCGGATCAAGTGTCTGAATTGTCTGTTAAACGTATTGATCCACTTTCGACTCCAGAAGATAAGTATCACCCTATATTGGAAATAAGTTTAATTGTACAACATAATAATATCACAACGCCTACAAACGATGAAGAAGTTTTTCAATTTAAAAATGCGGATTTCGTCAAACTAAATAAATTTATATCCGAAATATATTGGACTTTAAAATGTCCAGTCAGTCTTTGCTGCAGTAATGTCATTGATTCATATATACACCAATTCTATACTGAATTGTTTAATTGTTTCGAGAAATCTATTCCAAAAATGATTGTATCAACCATTAATGGTCCTCCATGGAACTCAAAACCCTTGTCTAAACTCAAGAATTTAAAAAACAAATTTTATAAAAATTATAAAAAAACCGGATTGCTTTTGGACTATGCAAAATATTCCGTTGCCAGGTCTAACTATACCTTACTTAATAATGAGTGTTACAACAAATACTTATATAAAGTTAAAGTCAATTTGAAGAGGGACCCAAAATCTTTCTATCAATTTGTAAATTCTAAACGCCGTACATCTGGATTTCCTTAATTAATTAAACACGTCAACTGTAAAAAATGCTATTATGAAACTTAAATACTCGAATTCTGTTGGTCCTGATGGTGTTCCCAGTTGTGTCTTAAAAACTGTATTGACTCTTTTTGCATGCCATTAACGCTTTTATTTAATTTATCACTTTCCAATGGATACTTTCCCTCGCATTGGAAACAATCATTTATTATCCCACTGTTTAAATCCGGCAATAAATCAAACATATCCAATTACAGAGGTATTGCTAAACTTAATGTTATTCCCAAACTATTCGAGAAGATTATTACTGATTTTGTGTCTCATCAAGTAACTTCTATACTGTCATCTTCTCAACATGGCTTTCGTAAAGGTCGTTCAGTAATTACCAATTTGTTAGAACTATCATCATCAATAAATAATTCATTTGTAAATGGAATGCAGACTGATACCATATATACTGATTTCAGTAAAGCATTTGATAAGGTAAATCATGACATACTCCTCTTCAAATTAAATAAAATGGGATTTTCTCCGTATTTTCTAAACTGGATTGAAACGTATTTAAAAAACAGATCTCAGTGCACTCTTTTTAAAAATCTAAAATCTAAATTTTTTCCTGTTCTGTCTGGTGTTCCTCAAGGTAGTCATCTTGGGCCTGTGCTATGCCTGCTATTTATTAATGATCTTCCTAAATGCATCAATCACTCCAAAATTTTAATGTATGCAGATGACGTAAAATTGTTTATTAGCTATAATAAACACTACACAAGTTCTCAAATTCAAATTCATCATAGCCAGTATCTCCAAATGGACTTGGACAATTTCTGTCACTGGTGCAATTTAAACAACATGGAGCTGAATTTAAAAAAATGCAAACATATGATTTTTAGTAGAACTATTCCGATTATAAGAAAATATATTATTAACGGATATGAACTAGAACAAGTATACACATTCCTTGATCTTGGAGTATTACTGGATAAATCGTTAAATTTCAATGCACATATAAGTCAAACAATTAACAAGGCAAAAGGCGTTCTTGGTTTTGTAAAAAAATGGGGTAAGGAATTTGAAGATCCATACGTCGCTAAGCAACTATACGCATCCTTAGTTAGGCCGATTCTTGAATATGCGTCTGTAGTTTGGGATCCCTACTATGAATCGCACATTACAGAAATTGAGTCTGTGCAAAAACAATTTTTACTTTTTTGTCTTAGGAAATACGCTTGGACTAGAGATAATTTGCCGTCGTATGAAAAACACCTTGCACTTATAAAACTACCAACTCTAAAAAGTAGGAGATTGGTATTAAACATATCCTTTCTACACAATCTGTTAAATGGTGCTGTGAATTCTGACTTTCTTCTTTCAAAAGTAAATTTCAACGTTCCAATTAGACCTACAAGGCATTATCTTCCAATAAAACTGAGTTTTTGCCAATCAAATTATGAATATTTTGAACCTTTTCGCAGAATTTGTAACGAATTTAATATCATGCTTTCTTATATAGACTTATCTATAAATGTCAATATTATTAAAAGAAATCTTATTCTTATCTTAAATCAATTAAATTCTCTTTAAAAATTTTTTTATTATTTTTTTTTTATTACACTTTTTTTTTGTAAATAATTTTTATGTACATTTGTTATATATACTAGTCTGTAAGGATATTTCCATAGACTTAATAAATAAATAAATAAATAAATTAACACTTAGGCCGAGTTTTTACGATGTCGATTATCTCTGAACATAAATGAACGATCTTTTTAACTGGAATACTGCTTCTGAAATATGTTTTATTTTGCTTTGTCAGGATAAAGACCAAAATCCTAAAACAAGATGATGTTATTCCGACACATTTTTGTTAATAAACTTGGAAATGGAACACCAAATTCGTTACCGGTTTAACTAAACCAAGTTTAACTGACTTCCCAAAAACTCGGCCTGATTTAAAGGCAAAAACAAACTAAAAATAAAATGTTTTTTATCAGGTTTTTAAATACGAGTATATATAAAAATTTTACAACTGTAAAGCAGTAGATAACACTCACAAAAAAACATCAATTATTAATATTTATCATATACACTGCGTTGCATAACTATAATTACAAATGATTTTTGCTATTTTTTCTAATATTTATTACAAACATTTTTGTAAGAGATATCTTAATGTGTAAAATTTAAGAGATTACTTAATTGATTTAACTATCATTACATATAACGGTAAACAAAGAAGAATAGCAAATAAAGAAAAATTAGAAGATTATTTTGGTTTATTATGCAATTTTAATCAATTTGCAATAAAATGTCACGTGTTTGATATCTAAGTGTTTTTGAAAAAGGAAAAATTTTAGTCTATTTAAAAAGTGGGTTAAGTTTTCGGGAAATTGCTAGAAAAATAAACCTTTCACATGTGGTTGTCACAAATTTTGCAAATAATCCGTGTACTTATGGTATAAAACATAAACAATAAAACAGGCGGCCCAAAAAAAGCTCCCTGATCGGGACCGGCTTAAAATAATCACAAAATAATCAAATGTTCAAGCAACTCAATGAAGAGTCTCTGATCAGATAATCGATGAATGTAAGGTACATGTGTCCAAATTACCCATAAGTAAGCTCTTAAAGTGTTCTCAGAGAATTACTCACCAGAAACTTATGTCTTTGCCAAAGTTACTACCCCCGCCACAAAACTGCTCAACTTGAATTCGCTAAACGGAATTTACAAAACTACACTCAAAAAAAGGAATGACACAAAATTAAGTTTACGACTTACTAAAATTTTGTTTCTAAAATTGTTTAAAAATAATGCAAATTTATTAGATTTTATTTTATATTAATTTTTCATGAACTCACGAACAATAAGCCATTTTCTTTAAGTTTGCTTACTTGAATTAGGTTAATATTCTTAACAAAAATCAGAAAATATATTTCTTCTAAGTTAAATATCTTAAATTTTAAGAAGTTATCAAACTAAAAAAATTAAAATTGTTGGAAAAAAGTAAAACTAAATACCCAGCTTAAACTAACTAAAACTTAAATTTAGTTCAAAAATTTTAACTTCTTAAAATAATGTACAATAATTTCTTAATTGTTTAAGAAGTTTAAAATTATTAAACCTATAAAATTCTCATTTGGTTTATAAATTATATTATACAAGTGTTTTTGTCAAGTTAAACTTAATTAATACATTTCACATGCACACGTTTATGTTCACGAAAATAATTATAAGATTCTCTACTTAAGAGCAATATGTAATTGATTACTTAACTGATATGATGGCAAGCCTAAATACTTATATTTTTGAAAGTGTATACCTTTTGAGAATTACAAATTAATAAATAATATTATATAAAAATTCAACAGACAAGCAAAACTTTTTGTATTGGGTTTTTTTAAATATACCCACTTTATATTAGGAATAATTACCGGAGTGTCACTTTAGTACCAGTTGTGCTCCCTATTTTTCGTCCTTAAATTGTAGTTTTCAAGCTAGTTCTCAACTAGTTTCAAGGCGGGAGTTTGGAACTAGTTCAAATCCCTATGACATCTTCATGTTAAATTCTATAGTTGTTTGTATTGGAAAGCGGTAGAACTCGTATAAGTTCAAATAAACAAGTACAAAACTAGTTCTGTACGCGTTATTTTTGCTACTGGGTATGTTTCTCCGATTTCTTGTCGAGTATCACAACTATGGTGTATTTCATTAAAATCGGATATGGTCGTTTCGAAAATTCCATATTTTTGATTGAGTTGACATTTTTTACTCTATGCGATTAAAAAATGGAGCAAAAAACAAATAATATTCACTAAAGACATGAAAAATATGCACTTAAAACAGCATTTCCTGTAAAAATAACACACCTAACAACTTAAAAATTGTGAATTTGTCAGCTATTTTCCAGTAGGAACAGAATCTATAGGTGTTCTTAGGGTCATATAGATTTTTAAAATGATGAATTTCTTTTGCTAATATCAAAACATAAAAATTTATCCGATTTTTTTTAACAAATTAAAAAAAAAATACTGAAAATACATGACAATTTTGCACAAAAAAGCAAAAAATATGCATTAAATATAAAAATATGCAAAAACATAAATTTTTCTCAAAAAATGCAAAAATATTCTTCGATGCCATTTTGTTCCCAATTTGATGATTGTGATAAATATTTACAGCCATATTCATAAGTTAAAGTTAGCAGTTACTTATACATCGCAACCAACGAGCTGCTTACTAGAATGCATTTTTTGCTTAGAAGCTTGTTAGCATACAGTTTATTCGTAATACATTTTAATCTGTTAACTTGAATATAAAAAATCAACCCTAAATTTCTAGGATGTCACAGGGTAATTCTATAGGTGGCATTAAATAATAAAATAATAACAAGATGAAATATTTATTTATTTTACATAACTTTTTTACATTTATGTTATTTTTTACATGTATTTTGGCTACCTTTTCACAAATTCGGCTCATTGAAGGTTGACTAAATCCATGAAATTCACCACAATCTTCGTTGTTGCGGCCCCAACACCTTAACGTTGATAGAACTTGAAGATACGGTGGAATGTGTCTAACGTTCTTTTTCTCTTTCAGCTCGATTTTGGCCTTTTTTTATTTATTTTTAATTATTTATTCAGTCTATGGAATAAATCCTTACAGACTTTGTTTAACAATTTAAAATATAAAAACTACAATAAAAGTTTAAATATTACAATAAAAACAATTAAGCTATTTAAGAAAAGAATTATATTACGTTTAATAATGTTAACATTAATTGAAAAATCAAATAAATTGTAGATATTATTAAAATCAGCACATATTCTTCTAACAGGATCAGTATTGGCATAGTTTTGACGAAATACTTTGAGGTATAGTGGGTTAAAATTACCGGCTGTACGTTGAGGAACGTTGAACGGTATATTATTTATAAGCTCGGAGGAAACATCGCCATTAATTAAGTCAGTTAAGAAAGTTACATTTAGCATTGTTCTACGACTTTTCAGGGTAGGCAGTTTAATACGTGTTAGTCTAGTTATATATGATGGAAGATTTGTAACAGTATCACGTTAAAACTCTCGTAAGCAGAATAAAAGAAACTGTTTCTGGACCGACTCAATTTGATCGATGTATATCTGGTATTGAGGATCCCAAATAACAGAGCCATATTCTAAAATTGGTCTAACCAGAGACACGTACAATTGCTTAGTGATGTTATGGTCGGTGAACTCTTTTGCTCATCGCTTTATAAAAGCGAGAGAACCTCGAGCTTTATTAGTTGTCATTGCAATATGTTGAATAAAATCAAGATTAGGGTCTAACAAAACAGCAAGATCCAGGAAAACATCCACTCACTGTAGCTGAAAACCACCTAAAGAATAGAGACCATGGGCGCTAATGTTTGTAGAGAAATGCATATATTTACACTTTTTCAAATTCAGGTCCATTAAATTTAAGCTACCCCATTCAAAGAAGTTATCTAAATCATGCTGAAGATAGATTTATATCAGAAAGGAAAATTTTAACGTCATCATCATACATTAGAACATTAGAAAATTGTATATTATTTGGCAAATCATTGATAAAAAGCGAAAACAAAATTGGTTCAAGATGGCTTCCTTGAGACACCCCAGATTTGACCAGAATATTCAAAGACGTAGAGTTATTGAAACGAACTCTTTGGTTTCTATTTCTTAAATATGAATTTATCCAGCTTAAACAGTTGTTTGTAAAACCCATCCAATACAATTTTTTAAACAAAAGATTGTGATTCACTTTGTCAAAAGCTTTGCTGAAGTCCGTATAGATAACATCAGTAACCCATGCTGGGCAGGTGGCAATCAATTAATTTGACCAAATCAATTAATTTGTTGGCATTTTCTTTTGTAAATCTATACTTTTTACGAAACTAAGTGTCAGTATAAACAAAAAATGGGGTTTTTCTTTTTAAGTTTAACCGCACGACTACGGGCTCTAATTCTCAAAATGTCATTCTACATTATTAAGCGTTTCCATAATTTAGATATTAAAAAATATTTTTCGGCCACAAAAATGTATATTTATTTTCTCGCAGTCCCTTGGACAGAAAACAGCTGTTTTTGAAACTCTTAACAACAGTTTAGAAGCTTGTTAGCATAAACTTAACAACAGTATGACAAGTGTATTATGAATAGCATAAGTCGCACACCCAGTTCAAAAATGACTCAACTCAAAATTTTAATTTTTAGGTTTTATATGCTTAAACTATGCAGAATATACTTGTTTATCTATAAAAAAAAAATATCAGTGTATTTTGTTGTTGCAGTTAAAAAACAGTTATGTTTCAATTGGTATGAAGTTGCAAATATTTTTTTTTCGATTTCTGAAAAATTAAAAATTTTGAGTTGAGTCACTTTTGTACTAGGTGTGCGACATGTTAACTGCTTGCTAATTTTTACTTATGAATATGGGTGTTAGTCTATATCAGTTTTGGGCGTTCGAGAAAAAATATGCATAGATAAACATTCAAGACTTAGTTTTAATAACACAAATGTCATAAATTCCAATTGGGTTTTAAAAACAAACAACTGAAAAAATTTCAAATATTTCAAATACGTAGTGTTACATAAAAATTAATATAGATGGCTTAATATAGAAAGGTCCTAAATTAATATTTTTATTTCATTAAAGGTTAAGGCATAAACTAAATAACGTCTAAAAAACTTTAAATATAAAATGTCTTTAAATGCAATTTTTATTTTGTTGGTGCCAGAATTGTTTAAAAATTCAACATTCAACAAATTTTTATATTTAAAGCGTTTCAAATTATATCGTGTATTTTTCTTCACCTTCAAAGGAATACAAAATTAAGTTAGAGCCTTTCTACATTAAGCCATCGATATGAAAGTTTGCAAGGATCTGTACAAGGATTTCACCCTAAAGCATTAAAGTGTATGTGTGTATGTTTATGTGGAAAAAAACACACAGCCAAAAATGTAAATTCCAGCAAGAAAAAATAAAGAGAAAAAAACTTTGTTTTTTGTAGCAATAACTTTTACAACTACACATTAAGCTTTTAAATCATACATGGGAGTATTGCGTTACTATTGAAATTTCATTACGATTAGTTAATACTAAGGTGTTCAATAGATTATACGGTACTCGATTAATCGATGAACTTTAATCAAACAATTGTTCGAGTAATTTAAAATGGCCAATTTCAAGTAACGAATAACCTGAACAATTTAGATGGATTAATCGAGTTATTCGTGTAAATCGTATAATGATTTGTTTCAGTTCACTTTCAGGTTTATTAATTTGTTTCGTATTTATAAAAAAAAAAATATATAATGTATAAAGTAATGTGTACGTTACCGTTTCAATTTAAATATTGTATAAGTTGATTAGGGGTATAATTTTTATATATGGTACCCACTATAGGGAAATACTACACTAATAAAAATATTTTTTTCTTTGATAATTTTGGAGACCATTTCCTAACATATCACATTTTTAGCAATTTAATAAAATATTTTTGAGCAACTAAAGACTTTATTATAATTAAATGAAAGATAAGTTTATGTAGGCATCGAAGATATAAAAAAACAACAGCAAAAGGTCCGATTTCCAAATATTGTCCAAAATTGCCAAACATCTTTACAACAAATATCGCAACATCCGCAAACTTTTAGATTGTTTTGACATTCTTTTCAAGATTTGTATTAAATCTTATTTAGGTGTTACAGGCGATATTGAGCCGTTCACTTTTTTATTTCGTTCGAATCTATATTCATTTAATTACATAAATTAAACATTATCTACACACACAAAAATCGTTCCCAAGTAATTGGGCGCATTTCAACTAATCAATTTTTTTTCACATAAACTATTCCAACTTTAAGTAAAAGCAAGAAAAATCTTGTAAGTTTTCGCATAATTTTGGCGAATAAACTTTATAGTTGAAATGCTCCTAATTACTTGGCAACGATTTTTTTTTGTGTGTAGCTTCCAAAATAAATATAATCGAACAAAAATCTGTCTTCAAAACTTTTTGTATCTACAGTGAACAATTAATATAACATTTTTTTTAAATTTTTTCAACATACAGTATCCTATTCTATATAATTTTCTATATTTGAAAAAATTTGAAAATTTATATCCCGAACTTTATAAAAACGAAAAAAATAAATAAATTTAAAAAGAAAAACATCACAATTTTATAATTTTTTAAAAGATATTTTTAATTTAAAATTAATAATAGTAACTACGCTACTCAAATTTCTCGGATTTTGTTTTGTTCGAGTAAATAGTAACTCGATTTTAAAGTTTTTAACATATTTTGATTTACCCAATTAATCGACCAAAGTTTTTCGAATTATTCATTACGCCAATTTCCCATTGTAATTTACGCGAACAGTTGTTTGATTAAAATTAATCGATGACTCGATTAACTGTTAATCGATTGAATGTCCTTATTGTGACAAACACCTATTTTTAACTTTGATAGAAAAACATTTCGGATCAGCTGATTTTCTATTATTTTGTTTGTTATTATGCACTTTTAAGGACAAATTAATGAAATAAAATCATTGAAATTATTCGAGTTTGACAAATTTAAGTTTTTGAGAAGCATATTTTTCTATTTCAATTATTGTTTTTATTGAGGCAGTATTACTGGTAATAAAATTTAATGACATTTTCAAATCGTCATAATCATGGACAGGAACTTCATGCACCAAAGATTAGGTTTAGGCGCTTATAATATGCATGAAATACCTTAAAATATGCACTAAAATGAAAAAAAATGTCACTCTCAATATTTTTTAAACTAATTATTTTCATAAAGGGTTTTCCAATAGGTACTTGACAACTTCGAATTTAATTTGTGAACGCACTATTTCACTGATCATCTAACTGTTACTTTCCTTTTTTTCAGTAAACTCAACATTTTCATCATGGTAAAGTACACGAGCGAACAACGTATCCTAATTATAAAAACGTATTCGGAGTCGGTGATCACAACTTTAAGAGCGTTAACTCCAATTTTCGGTCGTTATTCTCGCCCTAGTAGACAAGCAATGCCAAGTTTAGTGCAAAAATTTGAGTCTACATATTCATTGTGTGATGCTGCCGTGCCAGTGAGACAACGGTTGGTCGTTGCCGTTCAGGCGTCCGTAGCAAACGATCCAAATAAGTCGATTCCGCGGCGTTCTCAAGAACTGGTCATCGCCAAGACCACTTTATGGCGAATTTTGCGTAAGGAGCTTGGTTTACACCCATACAAGATCAAGCTGACTCAAGAATTGAAGCCGATGGCCGTTGGAAATATCTTAAATGGTTTGAGTTTTATTTAAAAAAAAGTTGTCAAGTCCTTATTGAAAAATCCTTATTTATAAGCCATTTAAATTAAATTTAAAAAATCATTTTTATTTTTAAATATATTTTGTACACGCATTTAAAAAACCACTAGAACCTATATCTCTTAAGCCCAGTTTGCATATAAAATGTAAGAGAACATTTAAAATGACTTAAGCACCTTGGATATTTTTAGTCGATATGCTCGTTGGTCATATATAAAATAATATTAAAAGCAACAAAAATATACATTAAAGCAAACTAAGTAGAAATATGCATTTAAAGCAAAATATTTTAAAATATGCATTTACTCCGAAATAAGCAAAAATATGCATGTATAGCTAAGTACGCAAAAGCATGCACTAACAAACGAATACATTTAAACGCAAACTCTTTGATTCGCAAAGATATTTTGTTTAGCCTGTACTAAGACTTAAGGAAAAAAAACCATGCATTTGCATGAACTTCCGGTTCCTGATTATCATTAATTAAAAAATTTATAATGAAAATAAATGCATTACCATTGATCTCAATTTAATTGTAATGAAATCATCATTTCATTAGTTCCATGTATGTTACAAAAATACACACAGAAACTTTTACCAACATTGACACATGCATACTCCGAAACAAATAGAAACTTTATATAGTGTACGTGTGTGTATAATATTTGCTATTGTGATAGTAGTTGTAATAGTGAACAATTTAGCGGTTGGGTTGGGATGGCATCCTTCCTGCCTGATTAAATAGATGGAGGTCGTACGACAACAAAAACAACTAAAAGGAATGCCACATACACAACACAACTAAACGAAATGAATGTACGGATATTTGTATGTCTGTATAGGAAACTGACTACCCTTCAGTTACGGTTGTTGCTCTACACGGCTCTGCTGTTCTGTGTGTTGTTTATTATATTTTTTTTGTTGCTTTTGTATGGTGTCCTTCATATTTGTCTAAATTTAAGTTACAGTTTTTTGTACGTGTATTGTTGCTGTATTTGTTGTTTTACTGCATTGAGGGCAACATATGGAATTGGCACTTGATGTGTTCTTGTCGTATGTTCAAACATACATACACGTACGTCCCTTACAATCTAACAAGGCAACAAGGACCACGAGCATAAAACATTTGTTGTGTGTAACGTACCTTTATTTAAAGCCCTCTCATCGCATGTCAAACAAGTTGAGCATATAGATGGGTGTGTGTGTGTGTGTGCGTGTATGCGTCAGTGTTGTTAAGTCCTTTTGTGGATGTGTGTGGGACGAGTACACCCTTGGGAATATTAGAATATACTAAGCAATTTGTTTTAAATCTCGCAAAAGGTTTATTTGTCTAAAAATTGGGTGAGAGTTTGAATGGTGTAACAAGAGTAGAGAACGTTGAAATTTCATAAAAAGGGGGATTTTATGGTAATCTGTTACGTAAGGTATAATTATGTATATTTATAGGAATTGTACAACGTATTATGGATTTTGGAAAGTAATTGACATAATTTTTGTTATTAAATTCACATTGATGTACGGCTTTTTGGTATTATAGATATTTTTCTATAATGATTATGAAATAATTTTAAAACAATAGTTAGACGGTTTCCTCACTATTTTAATATCGTCCCCTTATACTAGTGGAAGTATTAAAACAAAAGATTTTCCCAATAATAAATTTGTTTATTTTTTATTTTTCATAGTTTTTTTTTCGAGTTTTGTACATGAAAAATATATTAAGAAAAATTGTAAATTAAATAATAATAAATACTGTCCATTATATTTTGCTCAACCGCTGTACTTATGTCTGTATGTATTTACATTTAAGCTGTATACAGCAACAACAAACAGAAAAGTCAAATAAAGTGTTTTTTATTGAATGGTATTAACTTTTAAACAATAAAATTGATGGAATTAAGGTTGTGATAAGAAGATTTTGGTC
This sequence comes from Delia radicum, assembly GCA_021234595.1. Classification (NCBI taxonomy): domain Eukaryota; kingdom Metazoa; phylum Arthropoda; class Insecta; order Diptera; family Anthomyiidae; genus Delia; species Delia radicum. Next base: position 202,447,092 of record CM037855.1, on the reverse strand, counting down.
GAAAAGTATAAAAAGGGAACAGGAAACGGGGGAAAATAAAATATAAAATTTTTTAATTAGATAACTTTATTTTTGGATGATTGATTTTTCATCTTTTTATCCAGTCAATAAAATCCACAAATGAGATGATAACAATGAATGAAACCCATCAAAATATCAATAGAATGTGTCAGTTTTAGAATAGAAAAGAGCCTTTAAAAGTAATGCATAATCCTTGGAAAAATGGAGAAACAAATTTCTAAGCAGAAGATAAAAATGCACAGCCATCATTGTTTGGATTGAGTTTTGGTTAAAAGAGTATCGAAGTATCTTATCACTAAAATACACTACAATTTACACTTTTTTAACGCTTTTACGATCGAACTTAAACCTTTGAAGATTTTTTGATGAAACTTCGTGGAGACTTGGGCCAATGAATAAAAATAAATGTCAGCTTTTGACTCTTTATTGATCCCCCTATCGGAGAAATATTGTACTAAAAGGTAATAATTAATGGGCTGTCGCTCCTTAATGGACTAATTTTGTATTTTGCATTAAGCACGCGCGGCTCCAGCAATTAATATAAAGCGAAATTTCATACGCATCAGTGTACAAAAAACAACAAACACATGCAATTATACATCATGGCGTATGAAATTTGTCTGCATATTAATTGCTGGAGCAGCGCATGGCTTTAGATTATAAACTTAAAACTGAATTTTTAACATTATAAAAACTAAAAACAAAATCGTAAAAATATATATATAAATATAAATAAACCTGTACAAACAGCAAATAAAAACTACTAGAAATTAGTTCAAAATGCCCTTGCAGAAAAAAATGCTGAAATTAGCAGATTTTTTTACTAAATATTAGTAATATAAGAATAGCAAAAATAAATCTGTTGAATTTATAAATATTTAGTTATATTTCAGCTAAAAATTTAAGTTAATTGAAAGTAACAAAATAATCTGCTAAAATCAGCAAAAACATTTACTAAATATTAGTACACTAAAAATAATTAAAAAATGTAAAATTTTAAAGCTTTTTTTTAGTTTTTTTTTAATGTTAATAAAAGTCTGCATTATGATATCAGCAATATAAAATTTTTTAGCAAAAATTTCTGTTGATTTTAGCTAAATAAACTGTTATTTGCATTCTGCTACATTTAAGGTAAATATAGCAAACATTTTGTTAATATTACAGTTTTGTTTGCTATTTGAGTTTAAAAATATTTCGTAAAAGTTTTTGCAGAGTAAAATGCTATTTTTAATTAACTAAAATTCGCATCGAATATAACTAAAATTTTTCAAAGTTAACAGAATTGACAACAAGTCCTTTTCTTTATTAATATTTATCAAAAAAAAATTGTTAAAGATTAGTAAACGTAATAAAATTTGCTAAATATTAATAAACACAACGTAATTTTTAACTAATTTTTAGTAGCTTTTTCTTCTATTTTTACAGAGTTTTTTCTACGATTGTCGGTTTCGCTAAAAAGTCACTAAAAAGATCACAACAGGTTTTGTTAAAATCGTCCTGCAGGTTTTTTTTTAAATGGCATAAAAGTAAAAATGTTACATATAGCTGCGACTCGTCGTCAAAGGGTTAAATAAATATCAAAATTATTATAATAGAATAAAGCTTTACATTTTTGTTTAAATATGTTCATTAGAATATCGGTAATTGGATCATTATATGGGCACACTGTTCATCAGGGAAATATAGTCGCGATATTTACTTAGTATGTCCGATTGTTTTAATGAACATTTATCCCGAAAAAGAGGCGTTTGGAGTATCTCGTAGACTAAGAAAGCTAGATGCACGAATTTGGTATGTAGCTTCGCCTAATGACCAGAAAAAAATCAAATAAAGCATTTTTGGTTATTCGTATATTTTAGCGGTAAAAATGGGATGAGAAGTTTCAAAAATTTGATTTTCTTTTAACACGAAGTGTACCACTGGATTCTTCGCGCAGAAAAACCTGTAGGAATATTGTCAAAGTGCTTAGTAATTATACAACTGCATAAGTTTCAAGCTAGTTTTACAAAGTTTTAGTAAAATATTTACAAATTTTTGAAAAATATATACAAACCTAGTAAAAAATGTCTAAAAAAATTCATATATTTTACAAGAAATTTGTAAAACTTACTTGAAACTTATGTATTTGTATAATTCCTAAGCACTTTGTTAATATTCCCCCAGTTTTTCTGCGTGTTCGATCCAAAATTGATTTAGTGTGGGCAGGCATAACGGCGAGTTAACTTCACGTACTTACAGTGTTATAATTAGGGCAAGTTTTTTATGTCATTTGCCATTAAATGCTGCTATGCCATTAAATACTGCTATGCATTCTGGTTAAGTGGTATGTCTGTCTTCCCTTTATAAGTCACAGGATTGGTAATTTTATTACAATTAAATTATACCAGTCCTGTGATAAGTCCTTCTTTAACCAGTCACCTTTAGGTCAATTGACTTCTCATTCCCCATAGGGCCGTCTTTAAGAGCTAAGAGCTCTCTATCGCGGTGTACTTGTCTTAGTACTTCGTTGTCAGCTATAAAGTGGGTCCATGGTATTTTCAGTATTCGTCGGTAGATCCACATTTACCGTTTACTGTTTGTAGTTTAATAAAAAAAATTTTCAGTTGAGTTAAAAATAAAGGAACATGCATTTATTTTTCAAAAATTTATTTTTTTCTACTTTTTTATACATTTGCTCAAAATTATTTACTACTATTTACCGATTTTTTTAGTCTCATTTATTATTTTAATTTATTTAAAATTTTATACAAATTTAACCACAAAAACGGAAAATTGTCATTTATTTGTTTCCGTTGCAGTAGTTATTATAAATTGAAATTATTTTTTTCAAAAAAAAAATATTCATAATATTCGTGACTGTTTTTTTTTTTTAAATGGTTTGTTTATTTACTAAATTATTTCAATTCAAATTGTAAGTAATTGAAAAAGTGTACACAAATTTGTTCGTGCATACAAAAAAACAAAAAACTGAAATAATTTTAAATAACTGAACTTTTATTTTACTGTTCTGTAGTTAAATTTTGTACATTTATTTTAAACTTGCTATTCATTATTCATAACAAGACATAGGGGGAAGCCCCCTACTCATGCAGTGCATTGTATTGATCAGGAAATACGGTATGGGAAGGAGGAAAGAGAGAGTAGTGTTTGTGGATATTTGATTTAAATTTTTCTAAATTGTAAGTAACATGAAAGACTTCTGAGGGAAGTCACTCTACTAGATAAGCGAGTATTACGAATAAAAACTTGGGCTCGAAAAATAAGTTCACTTGTGTCAGATGATCACCTTCCATGGTAATATCGATATAAAGTACACTGGCTTTTAAGTGATTTTGCATTTATGATAAATTAAATTTTCAGTTAATTTAAACTACAAACTATTTTGAGTGTATGTTTAGTTTTTTAGTTTTTTCAATATACTCATCTCCAGCAAAAACTTTTCTTGATTTCAACAAGTCTATTTTAATTTGCATTGAACTACACAGAAAAAACTAAAAACGGGTTTGAATTAAAAAATATATTGAATCAATTAATATTTTAATTTCAATTTTCACGGCCATGATAATATCAATTAAAACTTTCATTGAAAATTAAAAAGAAAAAAAGTTATAAATAATTATCTCCAAAAAATATTATGATACTCACAAAAAAAGTGTGTGAACGACACATTTGTATGTGTTTGGTAATGCTATACATACAGACGGGTGTTTGTGTGTGTGCTTATTTAGTTTGTAGACTTCAAAAGCATTTGGTATTTTGTACTGAAAATTTACTTTTTAACCACACAGATTATGGAAAAATAATTTGAGAATTAGGTCTAAAATAAAATACGTTTTTATATATTTAAAAGTCAACTAATACATTCATTGATTCAATTAAATATTTGTTTAGAAACAAATTTAATTTAAATCAAACCTTTAATTAAATATTTTAGGTTGATAATTTTTTCTGTGTAAATGTCAGTATAACATTTTGTTGAATTTACTAATTTTTTGAAAAAACAGCTCATTGATGTTCAGCAAAAGACTTTTGCAGATATTAGCAATGTTCCTGCAAGGATCCTCTTAGCAAAAATGTTTCTATTCTAACTATCTTTTTTGCTAACTTTATGAACTTTTTTTTAGTGTGGTTTTGCAATCATTTTAAGAAATATTCGCTGGTTTTGCAATTTTAATACCAAATATTTTTGGTTAAAGCATTTAATTTGCGTGTTATTTTAAAAAACTAAATTAATTTGCTGCTGTAATATCTAGAGCAGCGGTACCCGCCAACTTTTTCTTCACGGATCCCTCGAGCCACATGCAAACCCCCGAAGAAATTGTTTATTTTTTTCATTATTGAAAAAAGTAACGAAGCAAATAAAATAAAATAAAATAAAATAAAAAAAATAAAATTTCTTAAATATTTTTCTATTGTACACAAAATATTAAAAAATTGTATAAACATTTTTAAATTTTCTGAAATTCTTTCATTTGATTTCATAAATACTCTAAAAAAAGTCAGTGAAGTCAGCAACATTTTTGTTGGTATTAGCAAGTTTTCTTCAAGAATCCTTACAGCAAAAATGTTGTTGACTTTACAGACTTTTTTTTAAGTGTACCCTTGAGAAATAATTTCTGTGGATTCAGTTTAAAATTCTTAATATCAAAGAAATTTTTGGAATATTTTGAAAATTATGTATTAAAAATTAAAAATTTATTGAACATATTTTTGTGGGACTGTCAAAAAGAATTAATCTTAACTCAAAGTTCATCTGGAAATTGAAATTGTTACCAAAACATCATGACTTTCAAATTGGTTGGCAATAATCAGATTATAAGTAAAAAAAAAATAGGTTAGTAGAAAAATTTGTTAAACGTCTTGTAAATCAAGTATACTACTTTTCAGCAAATTTTTTGCTAAAATCATGTTTTCAGCTAATATTTTATTTATACTTATTCAGCACTTAACTGCTTTAAACTAGTGTTTTACTAATTTTTTACTAATATTTTACTAATTTATTTTGCTAAAAAAAATTGTGATAAATAGCACATTAATAATGTGGACGACAACTAGATTGAAAAATATATACAGATTGAAGTAGAAGTCGCAACATGTCAAGATGTAGTAGAGAAGATGAAAGTTATACTAAAAAGTACATGTCCTGTAAGACACATAAAAAGTCAACCATTGAAGATTTTTTCATCTGTTTTTTTTTTGCCTAAAACAAAGTTCTGGATTAAAACAACTTAAATTTTGTGTTGTCACCGGCTTGTGAAAGTAATTGTCTATTAATTAAGTTATAGGCATAATGATAAATAAAATTAAAGTTTTAATAAAATTTTATGAAAACTTACACTAACTTAATGAACAAGTAATTAAATTGATAATTTCCAAAAAAAAAGAACATTTTTTTCTTTAATTTAATAGTAAAAAAATTATTGTATTATGGAATTCGTAAAGTACTATTTGTTAAGCTTGTTGGTACTATATTGAAATCTCATTTATTATCACTGGCCTGCAAACAGAAATCAGTTTCGCTGCTCAAATTTTTTGTCAAGCGAATTATTGTAGTGAAATATCTTCAAATTTGATTTGAAATTCGATGATTGTACCCAATATTCAGTTTTAATAATCGAATAATTTTACTGTCGAAATAGTATTTGAAAATGGTTTCATTGGTTCAGTTGAATTTATTTGGTAGGGCGAAGTAATTTTTTAAAATATTTTTACTTTTTTTAGTATAAAAATGATACATACATTTTTAAATATTCATAAGCAAATAATGTAACTACATTAACAAAATTAGAAGAAACACTTTCCTACATAAAATAAAAGCATCATAATCGTATTAGTTTTCTTAAAAACGTGGCAAAACTAAAATCAACAAAAAAATTTGCTTAAAAATTGTAGACAGTTGATTTCAAAATGACAGATTTTTATTCGCAAAGAAATTTTTTGTAAAGTCAACAGATTAATTTTTGATATTCTTATCTTTCTAATATCGTATATAGCAAAAAAATAAATCTGCTGATTTAACCCTCCGATGAGTGAGAAGGTCCCTAGGGACCTTTTTGCCTTTTCAAACTGAAATTACTCCTACTTTGGCCACTACAACCCCCTTGCTCTGTATGTATTTTGTTGCGCATCTTTTGGAAAAAAAATCAAGCCGATCGGATCATTACTTTAGGAGTTATTGAGGTTTTAGTAAGAATAGTACGCGGACGTGTGAATAGGTCCGTATAGACCTTGTACTGAATTTCACTAATAAATGCATGTTTTTGGGCATCATTATAATTTTTTTATTGTTTCAACACATAATTTACTTGTTCTGAACACAAAGACCTAAACTCAAAGACATTAGGGATGATGATAAAAACAAAAAATTAAAAAAATTGAAAAAATTATTTTTGTGTGTAGAATTTAGTTATAAACAATAAAAACAAAACAAAAAATCAAAAAAAAACTTTTTATATGAAAAAAACATGATTTACAAAAAAGGTCCGTAGGGACCTTTTCACACGGCCGTGAAGTTCAGAACTGTCACTCATCGGACGGTTAAGCAGTTTTGCTCACACGTCATTTTGAACTAATTTTTAGTAAAGGGTCCGCCATCTAACGTTTTTTTTTTCAACTAGTGCTTATTTCGTGAATGGTAAAATTAGCTCATGTCTGATTTGACAGATAATTAGTTTTATCCTTCCGCTGAACGAATATGGTTGTGTATACGCTTGAACAATGCTGGGAAATATTGCGACATTACTTTGAAAATCATGGTAATGTTGCAGAATGCGTGCCGATACACCCAAAACGAGTCACTCTTTGGTGCGGATTTTGGTCCAGAGGCATAATTGGGCCATTTTTCTTCGAAAATGAGCAAGGAGTGGCCGTTACAGTCAATGGCGATCGTTATCGGGCCATGTTGAACGAATTTTTGTTCACAAAAGTTGAAGAGGAGGAAATACAGCTGCACACAATCGATAATGTGCTTAAAAATTGGACCGATCGTGTAGGCTACTGCATGGCCAGCCGAGGCAGCCATTTGAATGAAATTATTTTCCATTATTAACCGGAAGGATTGTACTTTCAAATAAAAAAAGAAATTTGAGAAAATATTCAGTAGTTTTTTTTTTATAGCATTTTCAAAAAAAAAAAAATTATTTGGCGGACCCTTTAGTTGTTGAAAATAAATTATTTCGGAAATAAGTATTTCTTTCGAGATAAATACTAAACCGCAAATAAAAAAAAATTAAAAAATTTTTTGAAATTGTTTTATGTTGCATTCGTAGCATATCTATATATATAAAACCCATTTTCTGTTTGTTTGTTTGTTTGTTTGTTCGCTATACAAATTCGCAATTCGCAACGGATTTTCCTCAAATTTGGCAAGAATAATCCTCGGACCTCAACTTAGATCGTAGCATAGTTTTCATCGACCACGCCCACTTCTACGTTTAATTTTGACAAAAAATGTAAAATTAACATTTTTTTACCTTTTTTCGTTTTTTTCGAATACAAACTTCTAAGAAAGTTTCAACGGATTTCTTTGAAATTACTCACATATATTCTACGTTTCCCGAGGAAGGCCTCAGTAAAAGTTTTATTACCATAGCCCACTTCAATACCGACTTTTGATCAAAAACGTCAAAATCCAAAAATTCCACTATTTTTAATAAAGCTTATTTTTTTAATTTGAAAGCATTAAATCCAATCAAAACATTTTGGGGAAAACCATTTCGTTTTTAAGAATTTTTTTCCCCCGTATAATATACCTACTGATTTTTTCGCAATGTCTTTATGATTACATTTTTTTTTTAATTTGTTTTTTTTTTCTTTACCGTTTTTGGCAATAACAAGTCCATTAATAAAACAAAAAAATTTCTTTAAGGATAAACTTTTTCGAAACCATGCACAAAAATCAATATGGATTGATTTATAGTCGTGAATTGCTACTCAAAGCATCATTTTGTATTCAACATCTTTATAGATAAAATAATTTTTAATTTTGTAACCTTATTTCATAAATTTCAAATGGAATCTTTAATTTCAAGTTTAAAGTTAAAATCCTAACTGATTCTGCAAAACACAACAGAATTAAGTCTTCTATTTCCCAGCTTAACATTTTTTCTGCATTCAAAAATCACAGTTGACCCGCAAAACACCGGGCACTTCAGCTAGTAAAATAATAAATACTGTAAGCTCTACATTGATGCGATATACACTTTTTAAACTGGACAGTGGGTATGAAAAGTCTGATATACTTTAACACGAACTTCACTGCATCACGCAGTTAAAAAATCTTACACATTTTTGACTACTGCAGTTTGTCACTTAAACTAGAAATTCATTTCTTCAATTTTTTAATCAAATTAATTTCTTCAATTTTTTAATCAAAAATTTTCAATGATTCTGGTAAAAAAGGTTAAATAACTAAATATTTCAGTTGTGCAAAAATGTAATTGGGTGTTATCAGCAAAGAATGACGGATGTTTAGCAAATAAATAAAAACACATTCGTCATAAATGACGAGCACGTGATAAAAAAAGTGTGGCAACACAAAGTTGATTGAAATGTTTTGCAACGAATACTTTTGATCAAAGTATTAAATTAATTTTAATTGTTATTTTACGATTAATCCAATTCATCCCTGTTGCTGTAGGCAACTGATGCAGTTAACTTGGATAACGTGGATTATATTGTTTTTTTTTTATTTATATCAACACATGAAGAATTTCATATCAAAACCGATATGCATTAAACCCGACCCTCTCAGATTTTGATGAAATTTTGCATACACGAATGTATCGTGGCTTGATTATTATTTCAATGGTATCCTTGAACGGCATCTTGATAACAAACGCATAGTTTTCAGCGACATCCATTTGAATTGGCATTTCTCCTGGCAGCAATGTCTAATTCTAATGTATTAGAATTTTAAACTAAAATAATTAAATTTTACTTTATTAGAAATGATTAAGCGAACTCTAGTTCTTAATTGCATCTTAGTACATATCGAGCAATATTGAATCTTATATGATATATACAATTATATATGGTTAATCTAATTATGTATGAATACTTGTATAATTAGATATAACACATATCAAAATGAAATACATTCTTTAGAATCTTATTTTTCATTTTCGAAAAAACGATATCTTAACCTACACTCAAAAAAAATAAGTGAGTAGAAAAGTTAGTAAAACATCTTGTAAATAAAGTATACTTTTTTTCTGAAAATTTTATGCTAAAATTGTGTTTTCAGCTAAAATTTTTACTTATTCAGCACTCAACTGTTTTCAACTAATATTTTACTAATATTATACTAATGTTTTACTAATTTTTTTTGCAAAAAAAAATTGTACTGATAAGCACATTAAAAGTGTGGACGACGGTCAGATTAAAAGATATACTCAGAATGCAATAGATGTCGCAGCATGTCAAGATGTAGTAGAGACTAGGAAAATTATACTAAAAAGTACAACTCTTTAAGACATATAAAAAAATCAACCATGGACGATTTTTGCATCTGTTTTTCGTACATAAACCAAAATTGTGATTGTTTATTTATGGATTGTTTTTGTTGTCACCGTCATGTGCTAAGCATATCATGCATTTTTTTTATTAAAACAGTTTAAGAACAATTTTCAAACATCTAAATCTTTGTTCGCGGGGCGCCTCCGATTTTTCTCAAATTCGCACCACCTAACTTTTAGATCTAGTTCAACGATAATCGAAACAATAACTGATAAATATCGAAAGTTTAAATATATGCCGTTCATACATACATTTTTGATTTTCACATCTGACGGGCAAAAAATGTTAAAATTTAAATTATTTCAAACGATTTCGTAATCGAAACTCGGTTTCATTTTTTCCTGTGTAACTCAGCAGTCCTCGACAATTGATTGAAACAAATCTCAAGGAAAACAATATTGATCGTTAACAATTTACCATGATACCTTCATAAATAAAACATTGCCATATTAAAAAACACAGAAAAAAAAATAATAAAACAAACGCAACAACTAAAACCAGAAGAAGAAGAAGAACTACTGCATTGCACACAAATTCAAGGAATATCATGCTGTCATATCTCAAATCCAACTCTTAAACGAGCCATGCATATATTATAGCACACGTACCTACTCCGCGTAGATGTGTTTGTATGTGATGTGGTTCCATACCAACCAGCCAAAGCCACAACACAGCAACAACAAACACTCTAGTTATTCATCCATCCGCACTCCTTGTTCATGTCCATATTCGTAGTTCGTACCGCATATATACCGCTCGTAATCATATTGTATGCATTTGGAAGATGAATGGAGAACACTAAGACTGGTCAGGGAATTTTTCAGCCGATTTCAGTTGATGTTCGTGCCTTTCATGTTAAGGCGAAGAGATGTTATGTTACCGATACAAGTTATTGTCGCATAAATCAATCGCTGCTACAACAGCAACAACAGCGAAAAGTGCCAATGTGTAGCATGTAGTAGAATTTTTTCCTTGGTTGACTTTTTACAAAGAAGCATATCTGGCTTGATTCATCATTATGTTGTTGGTTCGTTTCACTGATTCTATACTAAGATCGAAAATAACTTGAATTTTTTGATTTAGATTAATATGGACTATTATATTGATGAAGCGCAAAGGGTTACTGAAAAGGCTTTTTATGGCAAGGATGTAAAATTTAGTACCTTGGTACTGTTTTCAAAACTATATCAATCGAAAAAGTACTGTAGTGGAGACCGATTTAGTACAGTTTTTGTTAACAAAATGAAATAGTGTTTAGTGGAAAATCCGTTAATTCAAAATCTTATGAAATTTAATACAAAAAATTTGCCAATATTTACCTCAGCAAAAAATACTGCTTCCGTGGAAGAAGTTTCGTAAGGGAGATTTAAGCGTGAGCCGCTTCGAATAGCAGTGATAAATGTCAGGATTTTTGTTCGAGATGTCTCGCCTGAAAGCACTGGATTCGAGCACCTAAATGTCACGAATTCCTCGCTTTTACTAAGTGCTTTTTCTTATTAAGAAAAATATTTACAAAGCATACAATGTCCGTCAGAGCATATTATAAAGCATTAAAAATATTTAAATGCATGCACTTGTTTCGAGCACATAAATTTCATGAATTCTGCGCTTTTACTTAGTGCTTCGCTCAAATAATAGGTAATTGCTGAAAACTTATTGCTCATTTCATTACTTTTTGGAAATCACAACAAAAAGCGATCCGAAAAACCAATGAAATTTCATTTTCATTTATTTCTGCACACAGAGAAATAAAGTGTCAACCGAATTGAAAAGTGTATATTAATGGTAACAACTTATAAATTCAGTTAGTACAGCTGTATTCATATTAGATTTCTGAATATTTTCGGCTTTTCAGCTAATTTTCTAAATGTAAAGTAATCAGTTATACTTGTAAACATTCTCCTATCGTTCTTAATTATGAAGGTGAAAAAAATACTACATTTTTGCGTCATAATATTATAAAAGATTTGGGCATTTATTTTGATTCAACATTAACGTTTAAGAATCATATTGATTGCATTATTTCTAAATCAAACTCGAGATTTGGTTTTTTGAAAAGAAATTCAACGATTTTTTTACATGTCAACTAAAAGCACTTTTTGAGTCCTTGGTAAGGTCTCATTTAGAATATTTAAGTGTTATTTGGAATCCTTTTTACGACGTGAATAATGAACGTGAATATTAATCGGATTGAAGAAATCCAAAAAACGCTTTTCGAGATTTGCTCTCAGAAAGCAGTATATTCTTGATAATATGCCTAGTTACAAGGAGAGATGTCAATCTCTTAATTTACACTCGTTATTGGTTCGTAGAAAGGTCTAAAGCGTTATTTTTGTAAAGGATATAATGGAATGCAAAATAGATTGCTCTTCTTTGTTATCCATTTAACCGTTTCACATCCCAGTTATTCTCTTAAGGGTAAACCATTTATTGATCCTATGGAAAGAACTAATATGAAATGAATGAGCCGATATATACACGCAGAGAAATAAAGTGGCAACCGAATTGAAAAGTTTATATTAATGGTAAGAACTTATAAATTTAGTTAGTACAACGATATTTACATTAGATTTCCGAATATTTTGGGTGTTGTAACTAAAACTCAGATGAATTAACCGAACTTTGTTGTGAAAACTAAAGTTAAGTTGTGCCAACCATCTAACATTGGTAACGATTTTAATATTGGTAGACATCAATTGAGAGGGTATTATCGAACTTGCTGGACGAGTTTAACGCATATAAACTTGTGTTTAGTGGAAACAAAATTTTTGCTGATGATTAAAATTATTGTTATTTTTGTTTTCTTTTTTTTTTTTTTGTATAAAAATATGTATTTAAATGTAATCTGTAAGGGTTTTAACCCGATAGATGAATTAGAGAAGTTAAATTAAAATTCCGTTGAATTAACTGAACTTTGTTGTTAAAACTAATGGTAAGTTGTGCTAACCATCTGAAATTCGTAGTTACCGAATTTGAGTCGTTGTAACCGACTATCAGTTGGCAAATATCAAAATGTTTTTCCGTGTGTGCTTTTTAAGATGGCATGCATCCTACGAAGCAGTAAGAAAGCTATAAACGTTTTCACTGCTTTCCATTTTCTGCTGGAAGTGTGTTACTATTACGCTTATTTTTATATAAATTTTACTTTTAATAAATTAAATATATATATTAGGCCGGGTCGATTTGTATGGAGGCAAAATAATCGCTCAACGTTCAAGGAAAATCGTATTCTAGTGATCAAAGTAAGAAACTTTGCCGAAAGAAGCATATCTCTAAAACGATTTCTGATGTCCCGACTTTTGACGTAGGGTCAAATTTTGAAAAATTCCACTTTGACCCATTTAGAGTGCCCCAATCGAATCCAACCCCAATCGAATATAATTTATACTTGCATCTGCTGGAGCGTCTTCCGGAGAAGAAATAGAGACCCTAATCTTGGAAAGACTCCTCCTACTTTCTGAAATATCTCTATCCCGAGATTTGTATAAAAACACGGTTAAAAAGGCTCTCTTTCAACTTAAATTTTAACCCCTTAACGGTCACCTAGAATGATGATTTATGCAGTAATCTTCTAGCGCGTCTCCCGGATAAGAATTAGCTCCCATAATCTTGGAGAGATTCCTCCCACTTTCTGAAATATCAAAGTGGGCTTTTTCAAAATTTCACCCTACGGGTCAAAATTCGGGACATCAGAATTCGTTTTAGAGGTATGGTTCCTTCGGCAAAGTTTCTTATTTTGATCCCTAGAATACGATTTTCCTTGAACGTTGACCCACCGTAATATATATATTTAAAATTTTTTCGATCGACATTTTTTTAAATCAAATTTTAAAAAATTTTAAACAAAATTCGTTAAAATAATAAGTAAAGTTGAAAACTTATTGGTTATTGCATTACTTTTTTGAAATCACAACAAAAAGCGATGCAAACACAACACTCAATGACATTTTGTATTTCATTTAAGATTTTTAAGAAGCTATGCATTTTACGTCAGTAAGCGTCTTTACTGCTTCTTCTTTTTTGCGGGGAATGTATTGTTATTGCGCTTAAAAGAAGCGCTTCAATAAGACAAATTACGAGTTTTTTATTTTTTTATATTTCAATTTTAATAATTTAAAAATATATATATTTTAATTTTCGTTCGAGCAACATATTTTTAACCAAATTTTTAACAAATTTTAATCAAAATTCATTAAAATACTAAGAACGTGTTGCAAAGTTGTTGCTCATTTCATTACTTTCTGGAAATCACAACAAAAAGCGATGTAAACAATCAATGCAATTTGGTCTTTCATTTCTGCTCTATAAGAATCTATGCATCTTACCAAGCAGTAGAAGAAGCAACAAGGATGCAGTTAACGGTTTTTACTGCTTCCTATTTTCTGCTGGGAAAGGATAAAAAAATCAAAAATCTTTATAAAAAATTGTAAAAAGTATTTCATAGGAAAATTAAAACAACACTATTTCGTTTAATTAAAAATTGGCCTAAATTTTTTTTTTTTTTTTTTTTGTCCACATTTGAATATTTTTTTCGTGCGATATTTTTTAATCTCGTAATCGAATTGTAAAAAGATCAGAATACTTAACGATCATAGTGTATATTGTACATATTGTACATTTGTATGTAGGTGAATTGGTTTTAGTTCGCTGTTTTCTCAGTTTTTTATTTCGTTCGCTGTTACTTGTTGTTAATTCTAGTGGGCTGCATTCATGAAATACTTGCAGTTTTCAAAGTTGATTTTCTTTTGGGTCGATATTGTAGCCGTCGCTGAAGTTGTTTTTCTTTATTTTATGTTTGCCCGTTAAACTGGTTGTGATTTTTCTTCTTTTTCTTCTGCGGCTTCTACTGCTATTGCTGCTGGGTGCATGCATGCCGTATTCGTTTGAGTATAAAATAAAGTTTTGTTTTCGGGACTGGTAATGGAATGGTGTTTGCTGTCTAGGTGGTCGTCAAATGTGCGCCTCTTATGCATTTTGAAGACTGCGCCCGTTGTTGCATTGAGGAGGCGAGTTCATGTTGGCAATGTTAAGACAAACGTCTACATTTATATTTTATAGTTGGTTGATTTTAAAGTGGATTTTATTTATACTTTTTGTTATTGCAGAAACAAAGTTTTTTTTTTTTTTTGGTGCTGTGGCGATCTAGGAGTTGTAAACATTTGACGCTGTGGGTTGGTTTTTTTTTTTGGAAAATAAAGATAATTGCAGTTGATGTATAGATAAGAATAAATTCATAAGATCTTGTTAAGATAAAACTTTTTATTTGCAAAAAAAAAAAAAATCATCCCAAGGCAGTTAGATAATTAAGTTATGTGACACATAGGGAACCACCACTAACGTAAAATTCATTTAAGATTAGCCGGCTAAAGCAGCTTCACTTAATTAGCTACTTACAACTGAAGATGAATACTAAAATGATTCGAAATTAAAAATGTTCATTAAGATTTGTGGGTTGACCCAGAAGGCCTTCCTTGTCAGCGAATCATGAAACGGAGTAGAAACCCTTTAGCGACTCAGAAACACTTTGCTTTCCATTGTTTATATAGTCATCATTTTTTTTTTAACTGGAGATTATGACCGAAATCGTGTTGGACATAGTGCCCATTTTTGTTTGGAAGTAATGACCTTATTTTTTTTTTGACATAACTTCCGAATCAGAAAAATGGATTATCACAAGTTTTTGCAAAATGGTTGCAATATCCTCGGAAAATATGTACATTATAAATCGGAGATTATGACCGAAATCGTGCTGTTCATAGTAGCCATTTTTGTTTGTAACTAATAACCAACCATTTTTTTGGACTTTGTTTCAGAATCGGAAAACGGAAGTATGGCCAAAATATTGGAGATAATAGCTAAACAGAAAGTTACGTAAGTTATTGTAAGGATTATTACCAAAAAGTTTTTGAGCATTATCTCAATTTTTCAGCTGAATGCCGCCAAGCAAAAAAGCTTGCGAAACCGGCATCGGACAATAACATAGGAAAAAATCCCTAAGATCGGTCAAAGGTCTGAATGTAGAAACCTGTGGCATGTCACAACGCCCAAGGACATAATATACTTTTCCAATTTGGGAATAATAAACGAAAATGTCGTGGATAATTGATGCCCTTCATCTTTCCGCACCTTTCATCTTTCTTCTATCCCCTTTCCAAAGTAAGCGACACATTAATGAATAGGAAGAATTTCCATGGAGTTGCTTCTCTTTACAAAAAAAAAAGATTGGTTGGAATTCGGTCAGAAACATTAAAATTTGTTTGATACACTGAAAGAATTATCCTTCATGATATTAATGAAACAATTTCATATGCATAATTTGTTTAGTAGTTTCAATGAGGAATTTCATTATATCCAAAAAATCTTATTAATATTAAGAACTTTTTCATAAATTAATATTAAGAACTTTTTCATTTCATAAAAAAAATCATTTGATTTCATAAATTATCTCTTCATTAATTTAATAAAAATTTTCTTTTAGAGCTATGAAATTATTACAAAGACATAAATTTTTTGGTTTTTCAAAAAATTTCATAATTTGCAAATGTTTCACTTTTAAATTTAAAAAAATTAAAACCAAAAGTTTATTTTTCAACCTTTTATCATAATTTAAGATTATTCACGTTCAAGATCATTTGTTTTTTGTTGAACAAAAAAAAAAGATAAAAAAAATAAACTTTTGGTTTTAATTTTTTAAAATTGAAACGTAAAACATTTGAAATATTGCAGAGTACGGCAACTTATGGTCCTAATACTACTGTCAGAAAGTGTTGTTCTTTATCTAATAAACTATAACAACACAGTGTATTATGACTAGAAATTCTAGCCTAAACACGAACAATGTTCATTAGTTAAAAACGTTTTATTTTTGATTTGAATAAGTTCAATTCTTCCAATTTTGTTCTTTACTTCTCATCGAGTAAATAAAACAATATGGGTAAAGCGTTGATATTTTTCCTTCAAAATTTGGGTAAAAATCTTCTACCATTTATTTAGTGATAATACAAAAAAATTTATAAAATCTAATAAATTTTAAAAAAAATTTTCGATAATCAAAAAGGGAACTGCAAATTCGAGTTTGCAGCCCATGTCATTATATTAAGGTATCAGTAGATCGAACCGAATTGTGGATTGCATTGATATTTAACACTCAATATTTATAATTGTTTGTGGTGTAGTGACAGTAAAGTGACAGTCTTTCCGAGTTCAAGTCCCGGAAATGACAAACACAAACACTTTTTTTAATTAAATTAAAATAAAATATTTAAATGTTTAAAAATCAAATAAATAAAAGAAAATTAAAAGCGATTGTGGTGTAATGAGTAGGCCAGAGCTCTATTAATCTGAGTATCACGGTTCAGTACTTGAAAAGAAATGCTCTAGCTTTTCTAAAACTTCGGGTTCTGTTGAGAACTTCAGCCAGATCGAAATACTAGTATCAACCTAGCTAATATGTTTGATTTACTTTGTTTGTAAATATACGGAGCTTTAAAGCTCTTTATAAATTAAAGATAACGTGAAAATAGTCTCGATGAATATAAAAACATAAAACTAATAAAACTGTAAAAAATATTACTTGAGCCAGAGTAAAAACTAATTTTTTTTTTATATAAATAGAACATTTTTGGTCTTCAAAGTTTAGTAACGTCATATTGATTGTTAGGAAAAGACCCTATCCAGGTGTTTGATTATTAAGAAAACAAGAATGGAGCAAAATGGTTGATTAATAGGTTTTTTGTTAAAGCTCTGCATATTCTGGAGGCTGGAGCTTTTCTAAAACTTTGGGTTGTGAAGGGATCTTTAGCCAAATCAAAATACTAGTATCAACCTAGCTAATATGTTTGATTTGCTTTATTTTATTTTTGTAAATATACGTAGGTTGAAAGCTCGTTATAAATTAAAGATAACATAAAGTATATAAAAAAAAAAATAAACAAAACTTAATGTTTTCTGCATTTTAATAAAGTTTTGTAGAACGTAATGTTTATGTGGAATATAGAATTAAATAAAACAACTGAATATTTAGCATTCACGACTAAATATATTGAGTAATTGGAGAGTTGTAGTAACCGGTAGAATTCGATTGGGAAAAAGTTCGTCCATTCCGCTTTATCAATCTTAATTTTCAAGATATGGAACATTGTTAAAAATTGTGAGATGAGGAAATAAGTTCTTCGCAACATCTGACAGCAGACAGAAATGATTGCAGTTTAAAAAATATGAGTTGACTAGGATTTTTAGTATTGTCTTAACAAAACAGTTTTTAAAAATTTGTTTATTTGATTTAAAATACCATTTAAAGATTTTGTACTGTCTTAGCAACATTTCTGGCAGTATTTTGTTACATCAACGAATTTATTACTGTAAAAACTTAAGACTCCACAGACAGAATTTTTTCATTAAACTAACAAAGTTTTCTTCACAATGTAAATAAAATATTTCTTAAACTTAATGAAAAAGCTTCATAGTTTTAATGAGACTATTTTTAATGAAACCTCTTCATTTCAATGGACGTGTTTTATTGACATTTCATAGATCTAATGCAACAATTCATTGATATCATGCAGAGAATTCTCTTAGTGTATAGCTTATACATTATGATGAAACAACAATGTTCTGGTAAACAAGTTTTTGCAATTTAGAATTTATTCTCAATAAGCAATTTATTGACCATAGTTCTTGGGGATTATAAAGCATAAAAATGGCATTTGTTTCGTCCAGTGTGATAACCATAAAATAAATCACGAGGGGTGTGCACGTGTTTCATATTAAAATAAATGTAAACAGCACAGATTTGGTTTCGGATTTCAATCTTTATTAGTATAAGAAAGGAACACAAACATTTAATATTTGTAAAGTTATTGAAAAACATTTTCAACAGATTTCTCTAAAATAAATATCGGAAAAAAACAATCGGCACAGTGCTGGAAAGGCATCGGCGACGGTCTGATATGCGTTGGCAGAACGTGGGATTATCAATATTGACAGTACACTGAAGGAGTTATCCTTCATGCTGTTATTGAAACAATTTCATAGATTTTTTTTCATAAATTCAATGAAGAATTTCATTATATCCAAAATAAATTTATTAATATTAAGAAATTTTCAAAAAATGTCATAGTTTCATAAATAAAATTCATTCGATTTCATAAATTATCATTCATAGATTTAATGAAAATTCTCTTTAGAGCTATGAAATCATTTCAAAGACTTATTTTTTTTTATTTTTTCATAAAATTTCATAATTTCATTAATTTTTATACATTTCAAACTATAGTTTTAAGATTTAATTCTCAAGTGTTCAACATATTTTATAAATTGCTTTAATTCAACGTAGCTTTGCATTTATTTTGGACTTCTGTGAAGTTGTTTTAATAATCATACACTGATAGAATTTTTCTTCATAGTATTAATGAAACGATTTCATTAAAATCGATTCATTGGTTTAATGAAAAATTTCATTAACTGAATGAAAAATCATTAATATTGGTATTTTTTTCATTAAAATTTTTTTTGAATTTTTTCATAATTTCATAAAAAAAATTCATTAAATCAATGAAAAATTTTCAAATTTTTTTCAATAAAAATTTTGACTTGTAATAAGAAAAAAAAATTTTTTTTTGTACTATCATTTTGAAATAAAAAAAACTGAAAAATTTCTTTTAAACAGAATTATCCAAAACTTTGATATAAATATTTTTTTTTATTAAATTTGCCTAGAGCTAACAGACGAATTTGAATAGTTGGTCACTAAATCCCAGGGAATAGATTCTCCAAGAAAAACGATATAGTTTTGTTCAAAACGAGACCTAAACTGTTATCGTTTTGACGATGTTACACAAAAACGTTATGCTAAACGATAATACATTTTTGTTGTTAACAACATTGTTAACAATATTTAACATTTTTATCTAATATGGTCGTAATTTAACTACAACAGGTGGACTATAATCGTCGATCGTTCTACAGATTTCCAAGCCAGATCGATAAAAAATTACATATTTTGTACCGACATATAAGAAAATATGTCATCTTTTAATACAAATTATAAAAAATGTAAAGAAAGATTGAACAATTTTGTAAAAAAAAAAACAATAAAAACAAAAATAAATTAAAATTGGTTTAAATAATTCTTTTTTATGAGTAAAAAAATTTTTTTTTCAAAATTTGTAATTTGTATGCTAAAATAATCATAAAAAATGCAAATTATTAAATATCAACGAAAATATTTCATACAAACTATGAATTTTATTCATTAAACACATGAAACTTTCATAACGATTCGGCTGGGATTAATGAAAAAAATTTCATATACTTTATGTAATTTTCATTGGGTCAATGAAAACATTCATTTATATTGATTTAATGAAACACCTTTCATTGACTCAATGAAACGTTTCTTTGGGGACTTTTTTATGAAAAAATTCATTGGAGTAATGAAGGACAATTTCCTGTGACAATTTTCATTAAATCTAAGAAGAAATTCTTTACTGAAGTGAAGATAATTCTCTTAGTGTATTGTCCTGTTACTCGATTGATAAACAGCAGTCATACGTTTTTTGGAGCTAACTTGCCACCTTTTTCATAATATCTATAATTCATAAAAATGTAGTACCTTCAAAGTATTTTAAAATTAAATAATCTTCTAGAATGATTATAAAAAAAAAAACATTTAAAAAGGTGAAACCCAGAAATTACATAAATAATAGATATCTAATTGCACAGTGGGGTGTTTAATAATTATTTTGGAAATAATTTAGGCATTTCTTACCGACTTTTTATTTTCTGTTTTCAATCGTGCAATAAGAGAAAATAATGTTTTAAGTAGAAACTTGAGTATTCGGAGGAGTCTGGGGAACACATTATTAGCAACTGTGGAATATTATTAAACTCATTTAAATAAAATTGGGTTTCTCAAATATATAAACAACATTTCAACTTTTTGATTAAAAAAATTTAAATATAAAGTTTTTTTATAGTTTTCAGATTTAAAGACTTTGCAAAAAAATCGGACTAGATTTGTCTTCGCAAAAAAACCCGGTTATTGAACAAATGCAAAATTTTAATTTTAAAATGCTCATAACTTATGCATAGCCCATATGAGCAGTGAACTTGTTTAATGTAGGACATTATTAGCAGATTACAGAAATGTTACTTGTTTGAAATCCGTTGATAGAAAAAAAAATTTGTCAATATCTCAAATTTTTTGAATACCAAAGATTCCTTATTTTGGGTTCTAATTTTCCAGTGTGACCTTTTTTAACAACTTAAGCATACAATTACGTTGACTGTGTGACTAAGTGAAGTTTCATGTCAAACCGACCAGTCAGTAAGAAACGTCTGAATTGTTTCGAAAATATTAATTCAACACCCCACTGTGTATTAGTAAAAAAAAATATGGAAATGTGGTAAAACAAAACACTTGCTATAAAAACGAAACAGAGTTTCCTTAGTACTGCAATATTAACAGGGAATATTCAATTGCAGATTTTTAAATTCTTTAATTTCTGCCAAAAAATCCCTTTAGAGGATGAAATAATCTGCCATAATTCAATGATAAATGAGAGTCGATTGAAAAAAAAATGTTTATAAAATAGTGTTACAAAAAAAAAACTAAAGTTTAAACAAAAAAAAAACGAATTAGTGAAGGAAATTCACGGCACCGACTATGCATACAAATTTGCGGAAATTTTCATATTGAATTATATTTATCTCACATGTTCGTTGATATTAGTTGTTCCTTTGGTAATTTCTAACAAAGAGGGGTTTCAAAAAAAAAAAAAAAAACAAGTGCGTGCATTAAATTTGGTTTAATGTTAAGGTTTTTATAACCTCCACAGTGTAGATGATATAAATGAAACAAAAAAAAAGTATTTTAGAGGGGAAACAAATTTTGATGGGGTGAAAAACTTTTTTGATTGGAAAGAAATATTTTTGTGGTGAAAAAACATTTTTGAGGTAAAAAACTCTTTTAGTGGTAAAAAAAAAAATTAGGTGAATTTCAAATACTATTCACCTCTTAGCGTCTGGTGGAAAAATATGACGGTATATTTTATACCCCAGACGAAATCGTACTAATATACAGTGCACAATTATACATCAATTTGTATGGAAAATTTAGAGGAACCTTCACATTTTCACTTGCAACTTTTGAACCGCTAAACCGATTGCTGTCATTCTTAATACCAAGCTGCTCGAGAGAATGCTGAATAAGCTAGGTAAAAATTATATTTCTGTATCGTGTTTTCGTGCCGTGATCGCCATTTCAATAGACAGATAGACGGACATCTCTAGATCGGCTATATTTCGATGCGTTACAAACGGAATGACAAACTGATATAAACCCTCATCACAGAGTTGTCAGTATTATTTTTTTACGGTTGCCAATTTCTGCTTGTGTTGTTATGTGATTTAAGAGAATCCTAAAATTTTAATTATTTTACTTCTGTCGATATATTATTAATTACATTTTTAAACAAAGCCTGAAAATTTCGATTTGTTAAAACTTAGACTTAAAAACATACACACAGAAAACAGATTCGTTGTATCCACCGAATTTTTCGCCAACCGAATTCAGGTAGTTACATGTAATATCACACAATTCGGTTGCAGCTACTGCGATTTTCAAAATAATAGAACCATACATGATATTTTTCATTACCATCGAAATTTAATTACCATTAGTTGATACTAATTAAAATGAAAAAAATGTCATTACCATTTATTGGTAATGAAATATTTTCCATTAGAAAAATTATTTTGTGTTGATTTTATTTTGGCCAATTTTTTACAAATTTGTTAATTTTTTTGAGCTAATAAGACCTAAAATATTCATGTAAATAAAAACTAAATTTTTGTCCCGATGTTTCGTCGATTATTTGTCGACTTCTTCTGGGGATATGCAAATTTTGATATTATTACATTAAACAATTTTTTATAAATAATTTTACATTTAACATGTAACATACAACAAAAAACACGAATTTTACAATAAAAACTAACTTAATATCACAGATGAATTCAAAACTAAAAAAAAAATTTTTGCTAAAAGATAATAAAATTATTGTTGAATATTAGTAAACTGAAAAATGCTCAACAAATTTGTTGAAAAATTATACTTTAGTTAATTTATTTGCCGAAAATCTTAAAATTTGTTTTGTTATTATTTTAAAAATAATTTACAAAATATGAAAATGTTCATAATTCCACATTATTTAATATCTGAAATTATATAGAAATAATTATATATAACATAAACAAATTATCATTCAACTACTTACATCTATGGTTGTCTAACTCCTTCTATAAACGAAACAAACCGAAATACCAAAATATGAAATATACAACCTTTTTTTGCAATAAGAAAAAGGAATCATTCAAAATTACGTAATATGTGTGTCCTTGTCTTTCGCTTTAGTCTGTCTACCTGAACGAATATTTGTTTGCAATTTGACCACACTACATTAATAGTCACTGTATTCATTTAGTTTACAAATACACATTTAATATTTAATAAATTTAAATATTTTTTTCTTGTCTTGAATTAAAATAATAGACAATTACTTTAACAAGCCGTGACAACACAGAATTTAAATTTTTTTAATCTGCAATTTATATGTATACGATACACGTTGTTGAAGTCCTTTTGTTTTATTATGTTTGGAAAACAGATAAAATATCCATGGTTGTTTTTTTTTAAATGTCTTACAAGCTCTGTACTTTTTAGTATAATTTTCCTCGTCTCTTTAGTATAATTTTCCACGTCATCTTGACATGCTACGATATCTACTTTATTCCGCGTATATCTTTCAATCTGTTTGTCGTCCACACTTTTAATGTGCTTATCAGCATAATTTTTTTTTTTTTTTTTGTAAAATAAATTAGTAAACCATTAGTAAAATATTGATCGGATGGTGTTTTCGTCTTCGGCACCGGTTAGTAAAATTTGCTTCAGAACATGTTTACAGAAATTTTTGATCCATTAAACGCACGTTTTAGGAAATTTTTTGGTATTTCTTGCGAAAAAAATTACTTAAATGAACCATGAAAATTGCAGATATAGGGTTGAAATATTCTGATCAAAAAGAACTAAAACACTTCTTTTTGAGTCTTATTCAATACAGTATTGGGGGAAAAAATTAAAACTTTCAACGGCCATAAAATTTGACTGTACCCACACAGGACAAAACCTTTCGGTGGTTTTACTATACTATTCTATTACATTCATCTGGGATAGGAATTATTCACCCCCAAACAAGGTGTTGTACAGTATAATCAAGCCAAACAATTAAACATTTTCTATTACACTAGAAAATGTTTAATCGTTCGTTCGTTTATTTGTTTTGAATATTGTTACTCTTTCCCGATGATGCCGTCCAATATTTAAAGGCGAAATGTTGAAAAGAAATAAATAACAAATGTTTTAAGTTTGATATAATTTTTATTAAAAATTTATTTATTTATAATTTTTATTAAAAATAAAAATTATGTTTTTTTCGACCTTTAATTGTGCAATGTAAATGAAAATTATTCAAGTTCGAGGCCATACTCTATATATAAAGAGATATAGAGTATAGCCTCGAACTTGAATAATTTTCATTTTCATTGCACAATTAAAGGTCGAAAAAAACATAATTTGTATTTTTAAGAAAAATTATATCAAACTTGTATTAAAGACAAAGTACAGTATAGTTTACTCCCATTGTTTTTGTTTATAGACAAAACAAAAAAATAAAAAGGAGGAAAAAAACAAAAAACGTGTATTGAATATCCACCACAGGTGGACCTTGCACATAACAAACAAGTTTTCAATTTATTTTTTGATCAATGGTGATAATCTTTTACTTCGAGCTCATATATATATTAGTTCTCATGCAGTGAGTAAACTAGTTTATATGAATGTTTGATGTTTGGCATGGGATTGTTACCTCTTTCAAAACGTGTTCTGATGATGGGAACCTAGAAAATTCCCGAAATAGATCTATCAACACATTCCTGAAAGGGTCAATTAATAAATTTGAAAACAAAAAAACTCTATAGATTATTTGTTAGGACAATATCCTAATAAAGAAATATAAAAAATGTTTTATTTATTTAATAAAATTTTTAACAAAAGGTCGAATAAAGTCTACACAACTTAATAAATAACTTTGAAATCTAGTTCATAAAAAAGGAAGTTCATATCCAATTTAAAGCAAGTTTTACTTATTGTATATATTCAAACACAAACACTTTATGTCGATATTTTTGTACACACGGATACCCTTCTCTGCAAGATATTTATTAAGGAATGAAGTTGCACTTGAACTTGATCATTGAAACTTTTCATTTGACTAATGCAAGTTTTGATAAAATTGTATGGAAAATATACTCGTACTATCATTTCTTCAAATTTCCATGCACTTAATAACGAAGCGTTATTAAACATCTAGTTTAAAACTTTTCATTAACTTCAAATTTTTTTGTTCACTTTGTGAACAAAAGTTTCATTAGTTCACAGAAAATTTTCATTATTTTTGGTCCACTTAAATTCTCTCTGCAAAAAAAAACTGAAACAGATTCTGTAATTATTAAAAACAAAAAAAACTATTTAAATAGATTTGATTGCGGCTAAGTTGGAATAGTATTCCACATTACCCGATTAGGTACTCCACATTACCCTGAAGGTTTGAGCATTTACACTTTTTGGGTAAGTACGTTTCTTCCTGTATAACTTTTTTAAAATAAATATAATGCATTTTTTATTATGAACACAGACAGCAAATCAAGTTATATTTTAACATCGACTTTGTAAATTTATCATCAATGATTTTTCGGAAAACTACAAAAATTAAATATGTATTCCACATTACCCGAACTTACTCTAGTATTTCTTTACTTTCATTATTCAACAATATATATATACTTATAAAACAAAAACTAATAAATATTATTTAAACATTCGACCATGACATAATGTCGCCGACCGACATAATTTTGTGCAAAAATATTATAAATTTTTAAAAATTAAATTCATGCATAAGCAAATGACTGCCTCATTTTGAGGCTTTTTCAAAAAGTGCAAGATGCATCCCACTGAAAATGAACATGTTTTATGATGACTCCTAAAATATTTCGGCTCTACACACAGAGAAATAAAGTGCCAACCGAATTGAAAAGTCTATAGTAATGGTAACAACTTATAAATTCAGTTAGCACAACGGTATTTACATTCGATTTCTGAATATTGTGTGTGTTGCAACTAAAGTTTAGTTGGAATAGCCGAACTTTGTTGTGAGAACTAATGTTCAATTGTACAAACGGACTGAAATCCATAATAACCGAATTTGAGTCGTAGTCGTAGTCGTAGTAACCGAATTTCAGTTGGCAATTAGCTAAATTTTTCTCTGTGTGTAACGATAACATCTCGTAAGCTAAACCGTTTTTAAAAAGCCTCAAAAAAACACTATTTTCTGTGAATTAAAAACTTATTACGGATTCTTTTGTTAAAAATTTGGTCACATATAAAAAATATTAAATAATTCTACGATTCTGCATTAAAAACTTCTCGACTCGAGTTAATAAGATTTTTAATGTAACTTTTTGATGTTTTTTTTTTAATGCAAGTTTTATAAAAATTTCATACTTTTAAAGTGGTGATTTCCACAAATAATTTCAATATAATAATGTTTCCTAATGTTCAAGGATGTTTTCAGGATTATCTAAGCAACTTTAAAATTCTCATTTTTTAGATTAATGCCTCTAGTTTTTGCCGAAGCTAATATATTTGATTTTTCGACGTAACGCGTAAACTAGAGTATTCGACGAATAATATCTTGTATCAAACATGATAAACCATTGAATATTTCGTGAAATATTTGCAAATATGAAGGATTAGCTTTTAATAAATAAAAAATATAGTAATGTGCCACGGTGTGCCTGAGTCAATATAAATTAAATTGGCGTGTTACTCAAAACTGCAAACGGATTCTATTTTTAGATGGTGTAAAACCATTTTCCAACGAAAACGAAAAAATTCCAGGTGGCGCTTTTTTTCGCGGCCAAGAAGAAACTGGAAATAAATCTGTCGAACTCATAGGAAAACTTCAAATAAAATAAGCAGTCAAGCTCTAGATTAGAACCTAGAAGGCAGTAGAAGAAGAGGTCGGCCACAGACCACTTGGATAAGAATCTTGCTCCAAAAATCAGCTTAAAAATCTGGAACGAATTAATAACAGAAAATCTTGGAAACATTTTGTAGATTCGCTATGCTTTACAGAAATTTAAGTGGCTAAAAAGAAGAAATAAAATTGAATGACTTGGATTATCCAAGCGGAATGAAAAATAAACACAGCAAAAATATTCAACTTGAATTTTCGCTAAAAACTTTAATTTTACCAGTTACAAGACAAAATCACAATTTTGATTTTTCAGTTTTTAAGTAATACGGGTAGTAATTTACACTTTGTTCATTTGTTATGGCGCTTAGCCGCTTCAGAAGTAGATTAAACTTCTCTTGTTACGTCGGTTCCAGTTGGAGTTTAGGGCAATGCCGAAATACTGTGTGGGTGAAAACCTGCGATCCTAATTTTCACCCATAATAAAAAAACAATGGTTAACAATATCGAAACTTCCGTAGGCTATCAAAATGAAATTCAAGCTAAGTTTTCAAACGACTTTGAGGATTTTCATCTACTGATAGTCTACTTTTACTTTCTTCAATTATACAATTTCTTATTGCCCCGTGTTATAAATTCCAAAATATCAGCATACAACAATCGACATTTTCATAATCCCTAGTCAACATTTGCGCATGAATTTTAAGCGTTTCTAAAAATTTCCATAAATGAATCCAAATCAATCACAAACAGCACTATTAATCAACCAACATAGGCAACAAAATAGTACAACGCATTCAAACAAATATTACATAATTACAATTCATTACATTTTTAAAGTGCTAAATAAATTATTCAAATAGAAAATTTCCAAAAATAGATTATCACAAAACTGTTTAACATTAACACATTACAACAGTTCATTCAAATGCATAGACCAAACACAGAATAACAACGACAACGACAATGGAAACAATTACAACAACGGCAACAACTAGAAATATGTAGTATGAACCCAACATTGAAACAACAACAAATAATCCACTTAAGCGTACGGTATTAAAATAAACACCTACCAACCACTCAATTAAGGCTGAAACAGACAAACGATTGCAAACATGACGGACGAGTAATATGTGTTCGAGTATGTATCGTATACTTTGCAATGGTATCATAGTTAGAATATTTAGTCAGAGTTCAATATGCGGGTCTCTAGTACAGTGATGTCATCCTGGTGCTTTAAGCATAATTTATGGTGCTTTTTGATAACTCAAAACGCGAAAATTTTACTCTTGATGTTAAATTGTACAAATGAACTAAGTTGGTGTTATTGCAATATTTCGTTGGTGCATTTAGTGATTTTTTTAGCAATTTTTATTTATTATTCCCAAATTGTACACTCTTAATAATCCATGCTAAAAATACGAAAAAAATGTCAAAACAACAAAATCTTTTGTAAAATGAACAAATTTTCGTTTATTTTACAAAATTTTTGGTTATTGTGACATTTATTTGTATTTTTAAGCATGGATTATTATCAGTGTAGTAAACCAAATTTTAAAGCCTAAAAAATTAGCCAAAATCGTATAATTTGTTGGAGAAATGCTTAAATTGTGACACTTTCCAATACAAAACTTTATCAATTGCTTAATTTTAGTGGTTATTACAAGTTTAGTTAAAATTTTTTTTTTCATATTTAATTTAATAATAATCCTGCGATTAGAATATCCAATTTTTCTAAAAATTTTCAAAAAAATTTTTTTCTAACGTTGAAAAAAGTGCAATCTGCTTTTTATGCCTTTTTTAACCGAAAAATATGCTTTATTACGCGTTTTAAGAATTTTATTGCGATTTTTACACTTATAAAGTTCGCTACACTGCTCTAGTATTTTTGTTTTTGTAATGAATAAATATGAAACGGTCTCTGAAGGGCAGGCGGTCAGACGAGTGAATATATAGAGATAAATGGTTAGATTAAATCGAAAAGAATAACAAATGTTGATATATTAACGTGGCGTAATTGATAATTGAAGTATTTTACAATTTAACTACCTGATACAGCCAAATCGTGGATTCATGTGGAGTGAAATAGTAACATTTCATCCAACAAAATTAATTTTTTTTTCTAATGAAGCCTAGTCGTGGATCCATGTAGAGTGAAATTGTAACATTTCATTAAACAAAATAATTTTTTTTTAAATATACAAGGTGGCGCAAAAGTAACCTTCCGATGTTTTTTGGCTGTAATTTAAAAAAAAAAAATGATAGGTCCTCACATTCTTGACGGATATTGTCTTTAAGAGCTGCAAGGGTCTGAGACTTGTTGACATAAACCCCGCGACTTCAAAAATCCCCACAAAAAGAAGTCTGGAGCGGTCAAATCAGGCGATCTTGCTGGCCAGTGCAAATCGCCAAAACGGGAGATTAGGCGCCCGGGAAATTCATCCTTCAGCATATCGGTTGTGGCACGTGCAGTGTGTGCCATTGCACCGTCCTGTTGGAACCACATGTTTTCCAATCCCAATTCATCAAGTTGCGGCAAAAAGAACTCGTTGATCATTGCTCTGTAGCGCTCACAATTCACAGTAACCGTTTGGCCCGCGACGTCTTCGAAGAAAAAAGGTCCGATGACTCCTCCAGCGAAAACAGCACACCATACAGTGACTTTGAGCGGGTGTAATGGGTCTTCGTGGGTTACACGCGGATTTTCAGTGCCCCAGAAGCGTAAATTTTGCTTATTTACGTACCCGCTAAGATGGAAATGGGCCTCATCACTCATGATTATTTTTGGTGAAAAATCATCTTCCTCTTGGTGGTGATTAAGGATGGCTTGAGCGTATGTTACACGCGATTGGCGGTCAGCAGCTAACAGCTGATGCACCGTCTGGACTTTGTACGGAAACATCTTCAAATCTTGTACCAAAATTCGCTGTAAAGACTGTCGACTGATACCCATTTGCGTGGCACGTCGTCTGGTCGATGTCGACGGCGCTTCCATGACATCCTCGGCTACAGCAGCAATATTCTCTGCAGAACGGCTACTCCGGGGTCTGCCACGCCTGGCAGCATCTCGTGTTGTGCCAGTCTCTTCGAGGCGAGCGGCTAAACGTCGCAGTGTTTCACCAGTAGGCGTTGGACGGCCAGGAAATCTGCGACGAAATTCACGTTGTGCCAAAGTCACCGACCGATTATTGGTCAAATAAATAGTCACCAATATTCCGCGTTCTGGAGCAGTGTAGCGTAACATTGTTTATTAACGTGTATTTCGCATGTGTTTACTACACAAATGTCAAAACAGAACTGACATTAGGGGGCCAATCGCAAAATTTATAGCATGTTCTGATAGGAGGATTACTTTTGCGCCACCTTGTACAATATTTTATTGCTTAAAATGCAGATGAGTTGTTGTGCTTCTTGTTTTCGTTCGTGATATGAAAAATATACACCTTACCATTATGCTTACAAAAAATCACAAAGTAATGTGTCTATAACTAGATTTTCAAAAATATATATTAATAATTACTTTACGTTTGTAATTCTTGCATTATGTAATTGATGATCGGTAAGTCATTATTTTATGTTTTGAAGTAATGTAAAATGTATTGAGGTCTCATTACAAGGTAATCCATGAGTGTTCAATTATCGGTAACTCATTAATTTTTGTTGGAAAATAATGATACAAGTAAGGAGTACACATTACAAGGTAATGCATTACTTTATCGCACCCATTACCAAAGTTTTGCTGGGCCCTGAAAGAAATACAATTTAAAGCATTTAAAACGACTTCTCGATACCTCTGGTATTCCTCATCCCCGTACCATCGACATATTTCAGCAGTTGTTCTACCAATTTTCTTACTATAAAATTTCAAATTAATAAGACTTGTTATTATAGCTACACTCAAAAAAATAAGTTAGTTGAAAATTTCGTTAAACGTCTATTTACAATAATTAACTAACTGACAGCAATTATTTTGCTGATATTGAGTTTTCAGCAAGAAATTTAGTTAAACGGTTTTACTAAAAAACTAATTTTGCACTAATGTTTTAGTTTTTGTTGCTAACAAAATTGTGCTGATAAACGCATTCATAGCACGGAGAAGAAATAAAAAGACGTGATATAGATGTCGCGGCTTGTCTAGATGAAGTAGGGCGAAAAGAAAAGATGCAAATAAACAAAACCATTATAAGACTTACAAAAGAATGTAAATTTTGTTGATTTCATTTGTTTCATTTTTTCTTTTGTATACATACTAACTAATAAATCAAAGGCGACGCGGCAAAAATTTTCTAATGTTAACGATGTAGAAGTGCTGACATTTTTATATATGTATATTTTAAATAATTATTATTATGATTATAATCACAAAAAAAATTTGAATTCAAATTTCGGCAAAATAAATTGACTAAAGTAAAGCTTTTATACTAAGTTTTTTAGTTTTTATCAATCTACTAAGCTCCAATAAAAATTTTTAAGGATTTCAACAAGTCGAAAATGCTAAAAATCAGCACACTTATTTTCAGCAAAACGCATTTACAGATATTAGCAAAAATGTTGCTGACTCAACTAACTTGTTTGCTAACCTTACTAATTTTTTTTTTTTTGGTGTACGTAGTTTCTGAGGTCTAATTTTTTGTTGCTGTTGCGTTTAACCAACACTCAGGGGATTCCTCGCACAAATGCACTGCATTGTGTTGATATAAGGAAAATATTTTATTAGAAAGAAAAAATAGGGTGTAGTGTTTATGGACATTAGACTTGAATTTATCTACGTTATAATTCTCAGGAAAGACGTCAAGTACACAGTGTTCAATATTGAATAGATCGCCTTAGTTTTTCGCAGTATTCCCTGGACCGTAAATTTGTTTTATTTGTTGAGCCCCACACAATATCTGGGAGCTGATAAACCGTAGTTAAGCTATCGTAGCCACATTTAGCTAACCCATAGTTCACCATTCTGTCTCAATCGTATCTGAGCTCTGAGTGTGTGTTCGTTGCCATATAGTTTCAGTTTTCTCATATTCATGAGCATGCAGATAGATGTAGTTGCTGTTGTTCTGCGAGCTCCGGTCGTTTCCTTCTTATTTGCTCTTCCGCCAAATTTTCTGTTTCAAATAATCTATTGCAAAACAATTTCTTTTGCGTTCGAAAATGTTTTATTAACGGTTAAACTACAGATAAAATTAATGAGATTTTGACTATCAATTCTATATATTTTAGACACGCTGAGTTCGATGATGCACTTTATTTAGCGATGTATTGTACAGTTTATCCGTAAAATTACTTTAATGTTTGGCGCATCTTCCGCAGTTTTTTATTTTCAAAAGCAATCAAACTGATTTTGTTCTGTTGAAATCTAAGGACGAAACCAGTAGTAATATTTATGGTACATATTTTACTCCCAAAGCTTAAAATTAAGACTGCTGTCAGGCGTTTTCTTCGGGTTTCGGGAATTCGATCGCTAAATAATCTATCGACACAATCGAATGGTCATGCAGTCTAAAGAGTCATTTAGGTCAATAAGAGAAAATTTATTTTCACAATTCTTTTTTAATGCAAAATTCAAGATTTGTCAAAAATCATACATTTTAAGGATGACTCGAAGGTCCAACATTTAGTACTATATGTCAATGAAATTTGTGTATCGAATAAAATCTGAAAAAAATTGTCGAGCACATATTTATAAAAAAAAAATACAAAACACTTTAAAAATTGTTAAATTAAAAAAAAAAAAAAATCGGAAAATTCGTTATTTTAAAACCAGAGAAAAGAAGTTTGTCGTTTTTGGCTATTCCGCAATTTTTTTGGGTTTTTAATTTTCGATCGCTCCTGTAAATTTTTGTTAAGATTTTCTGGCCTTAAAAATATTGACTTTGCTGTTTTTTAAGTGTTTTTCCAACCGTTTCCTCCCTGTTTCCTCCCGTCTTTTTAATTACAATTTTCTTTTTGTTAAATTTTCTGGCGTTTATTGCTTTTTCGCATCTTCCATAGATCTAAAATTCCTAGAATTTTTACGGATTTTAGTTACCCAAAATATTGTCTGTTTCAGCGCAACCAGATATATGTATGTTGTTCCATGTTTTTATCTGTGCGTCGTATTGAGAAATTAATGAGATATTTATCTTTTTTTAGAACAATTGACGAATTCTGGCATTGACTTGTTATAGCATATTTTGCTCTTGTTTTTGCATATTTCGATAAAAAAAAAATAAAAATCTTACTTTCGATTAAAAACAAATCTTGTTTTTGTTTCTGATTTTTTTTTTTATTTTTTATTTTTATTTTTGAGCATATTTTACTTTTAAGAACAAAAGCATATTTTTATAGCATATTTCAGCTAACTCAAATTGGTTACCTGCCTTAAAGTACAGGTAAACTAAATTGTTGAAAACTGCAAAGACCAGATATGATTTAATTTATTTTTATTAATTGTTTATTTCATACAATAGAATTTATATAAAAAACAACAAAACGAAAATAAAAAAACATTCGTAAAAAATTTTATAAGGTTTTTACATACAAATTTATGTAGGTACAAGCGTTAACTAACCAAACTAACTAAGCAAAACATAAGAGGCAGCTAACGGCGATCTTTTGTATGAAAATAATGTACAACTGTCAAAAACATGAGGCACTTATTTTAAATGCGCATGTATACACAGTGCACTTAATGAAGGCAATTGCATACGTAATTTTGTAAAATAACAACGAAACCAAAATTTTGTGCAGTTATGTGAAAAGTGCACGTAAGTAAAAGGCAGTTAAATCAAAACTACTGTAGTTAGAATGTTGTTCTGCCTCAAGTCCAAAAATATGATATTGTCGTATTAGATTATTTTTGTTGTTTTTTTTATTTAATTTTTAGTTATCGAAAAGTTTTATGTTTCAATAAAAAATTTTTTTTTGCGTGTTCAACACTGATTTTACAAATTTGAATTTCTTTTTAATACTGCACCGCTTTATCTATATTCAGTCTTTTATTCCCTTTTTTGTTGGTAATCAAAATATAATAAAAACTAAGTTTTAAAACACGAATTTTTAAAGAAAATGTGTGTTTTAAGAGCAAATTTTCCGTTTTTAGTGCATATTTTTTATGAGCTACAAATTTCTTTTTTAGAGCATATTGCCGGCTGCTTTGGTTATTATACATTTTGAGAGGGAATTTCGACACTTTTAATGATAGCCATTAAAAAAAAAGATACTTTTTATGATACGAAATTCTTGTGGTACTTTAATACTAGTAAACCGAATTTTTATCAAAATTATTTTAAAAAAATATTTAAGACTTATTAAACTTTTTCTCTATCATTTTGAAAGAATATTTACAACAGTTATGTAAAATTTTAACATTTTCGGATTAAAGCACATATTTTAATAGCGATCATAAATATTTAAACATCTGATAACTTTTTTAGCAGAATTTTTCTAACTTGAATGCTCAAATGTTTTTACTTTAACCACGATTTAAAATTAAAAGCCGTTTAATTTTAAAGTTATTTTGTGTCATATTATATTTTATATTTTTTCAGTCATTTCGTGGGGATATATCACCCTCATCCCGCCCCCCCCCCCCACCCCCTCACACTCCACGCCTGAGTTATAACATGTAAATATATTTCTGGAACTATTTTTCGATCAGTTATAAATCTAGTTCAGTTAAACAAGTTCCAACAAACACTTAAAATGACAAGTTTAATTTTAATCCTGAGTTGAATGAATGTCCTTGAGAATATTGTGAAATCTGTTTGTAGAAATCACCATATTTCATTCAGTGACCTAGTCAATAAAACTCAATCCGATATTAAAGTTTTAATTCATTCATTCATAGCTTTTAACAAAATCAAGTGGATTTTCAACAACAACAAATGTGGCGTCAACAGTTTGACCTTCTAGTGCCTTAACAATTAACTCACGCATTATCAAATATTAGAGTGTAGAGTGTTTTTGTGTGTTTACATGATTCAATAATTCAATTATATACAGTTCAAGCTGTTTTTATTATTACTGATGTTTTCTGTTTATAAATGATGATGTTGTTTCTGGCTGTTGCTGTTGCTGTTCTGTGTGACTCGACAAAATGGCGTATGACAATACAAATATACTACGTACACTACACGTACAACAATCAACAGCAACAACAAACTTGTACTCGCATACGTATATATACGTAACCTTCGAGGCAACGTCAAAAAAACACAAATTGAACACAAGAATATGTATGAATTTTATACGAGTGTAGTAGAGAACAGATATGCCGACACATCGACCAACAACAACAGGCGATACATTGTACTAACAAGGAGTTTCTCCTTGCGCGAACTCTTAAATCTTAGTATGTGTTAAAAAATATTTGGTTAGAAACATAGTTGACCCGATTAATGGTTTTCAAAATTGTTCGAAAATTTTTAATTTGCGAATTTTGTAATATATTTTTGTTAAATAAGTTAGATTTTAAAAATACCTTTCATTTGCATGTCCTTTGACCCTAACATTTAAAAACGCCGAAAATGGAAATGGTTTAACTGTTAAACCCTTCAGCGTAATGTTGCTCTAAGGTGTGCTGTTTAAGGTAAAAGTTCCAAGGTTTTGTCCTCTAGAACATGCCCAAATTTTGTTAAGATCTGAGGGTCTACTCAAACAGACCTTACTTGAAAGTAGAATAGTGTTGTAGTAAGATGGTACTTATTTTAAAATCTATATATTTTCGAGTGCAAATCATCATTACACTGGGCTACAAAATTGGCCGCCTAAAACGAAAACATGAGTACTAAATATTTCGTCCACGCTGATTTTAATGGCCAGTTTTTTCTCTTATGGGCCAGATATTTCGCAAATTTACATACAAGTTTTGGATGTTTCAACGCAGTTTCTTATACATAATATTTTAAAAATCAAATATTTTTTTGTAGTTTTTTATGAAAAATACATAAAAGACCTTCATTTACACTCGGGTATCAAATTTGGTTAATAAATGTTCAGAATTAACAAGTAAATTCGCGTTTTTTTCAGTTTTTACTATAGTTTACCATTTTTGCACAATTTATCATTCCATTTCGCAATCGATCAAAGCATTTTTGTGCATAAGCAAAAAGACAAATCTGAGCAATTAATTCGTGTAAAAAAGATACAAAATTAAAGTGCGGTTGATGGGAAAATGCAAAATGTGAATTAAATTTAAATAGCGAAAAAGAACGACCTATGAGTTCATATTTTAGTATAATATGTAAATAGGTAAAAAAAATGCAAAAAAGTTTATATTTGCGAAAGTTATTTTAACAAACACTCTCATTGCAGTGAATGTTTACAAAATATTTTAAAATTTGATTTTAAAATTCATACAAATATGTGATTTTTAAAATACAATTTTATGTATAAAAACTACGTTCAAACATGCTAAACTTTAATGTAATTTTGCGAAAAATCTGACAAATAATCAAAAAAAAAACTAGATACACCATTAAAATTTGCCTGGTCGAAATATTTATGATCAATTGTCAGTACTCTTGTTTTATTTTTCGAGTTGCGCAGTGTTATTGTGCTACCATATTTAAAAGTTTAAAATACCATATTTAAAAGGAATCGATTACAGAAATCAATTTTTGCTGTTACAGTCAAATTTCTATAAAAAGCTAAAAATACGGTGATATATTGACTAAACACTAGAACTGAATTCTGTTGTAAGAACGAATCAATTTTCTCGGTCAAAAAGCCATTAACCCGTTTTAACTCGGTCCAAAAAACTACGTATTTCTTATTCGTGAACTCAATAGTTTCAGATTTTGCTGACAAATTAAAAGTCAAATATCCTATATAAATTGTCTGACACTTACAAGGAAGCTTTTCCGACGGATTCTTTGAACTTAATAAAATCCGTAGGAGCAAAAAAATTTGATTGGTGTTTAAAAGTGGACATGAAGTTTAACACACCTTTACATCATGAATTTAACACAGCGTTAAAATAATCGGAAAAACACACATTCTGAAAGCTATTTTGACACTATGTCGTGGACCCAGGCTGCCACTTATTTGAATTAATTTAAATATTGGTGAACAAATTATTCACTATTTGTTCTGCTTTTTTATATATCCGAGTTTTTTTAAGATCAGAGGGAGCACAAATTTGCCAAGGAAGCGTTTAACCTCACTAGTGTGATTGTAGTCTGAATGAAAAATTGATAAACAAAAAATATACAATTGGAAAATTTAAAAATATACCTGACATCGCCCAGGTGTTATTTAAACTAAAACATGTATTTTCAATCCACTTTGATTTATATTTTGTCGATTGCTCCAAAGTGGTAATTCTGTGATGTATGATTGGGGAACACGTCACGCAACTGGTGAAACCCAAAATTGTGGTGCACCGAAAAGTGTTAGTTTGTGTGAAATGTCCAATCACGTGACTATAGTTATGGTGACAAACCATTCACCGGTTGGTACCAGATATATCACGTTACTGGAGAAAAGGTAATATATGGCAATTACTTGGACTAGTTTATACACACAAAGCTCTAGTCACGTGACCATACCAGTGACTGGTCCATTTCCCACAGGGACGTTCTTGTGTGTTTAACCTTCATTTTTAACTTTTTCGTCAATAACTAAAATGTTCTTTAATCAATTTTTTAAATAAAAAGTATTACAAAATATAATTTTGTATGGTAGCCCGCTTAGGGAGTGGATTGAATAAATGTTAGGGGCGGTTATACATTTGACTCCCCTTCGGACACCCTTGGGTTAGTTAGAGAATTTTACAAAAAATATAATTTTTGTATGGGAGCACCGTTATAAAGTGGAGATAAGGATTTGGTATGTTAGGAAAAAATGTTGTGGGGAGTGAATTAATGGGGATTGATTGGTCTTACAATTTACTTCTTTAGGGACGGTTTCGGGGCAGTTGTGGGGCTTTCTGTGGATTTTTATCCCCTCACTCCTTGCATTTTTTTTTTTCGAACCTAACAAAATAAGGAGTTCCAGCGTAAACAAATCTTGTTATTAAAGATCTCCATACAACAATATCCCACCCCTAATGCCACATATAAAGTACATGAGGTGAAATATATTGTGGAATAATCAATATTGAACATAAGGAAACTAAACGAGAAATACAACATCTTTCAGTTGGAATAAGCCACGGTATCAGACACGGCGACTGATCCATGAAGCCGATTAACCGAATTATCATCTTGATATCAATTAACAGTCAAGAAAATTTTAACAAACTGCCACCAAACAGATCTCTCACACAACTGTGCCTATTACGAAGATTTTGTGACATGTCCTGGGATGGTCCGGTGACATATTCGAGGACATATCCCTTAACTGTGGTTTTGATTAAAGTTTACTGATCTGTCAAACTGGAGCAAATATAGGCATGAATCTGCAAAAAAAAACGAAATTTTGCAACAGCTTAGGTTCGGTAGATGGGTTTAAAAAATTAAGTGATTTTGTTGAACTCACTGCTTTGTAAAATTTGACCAGTCACGGGATAGGTCCTCGAGGGACAACTAAGCCACATGTGTACCTTGAAATTTGTATTGATAAATAAGTGTTACCCTCTGCGTTGAGTATATTAAACAAATATAACATTATGTGTATATTTTTTTCATGCCATACAAATAAAAACATCAGAATCGTATCGAATCATGGCAATCAGAAAAATAATAAAAAAAAAGTAGCACCACAAAAGGCCATACGACCAACCGACCTCAGGTAACAAACAAAACAATGTTTAAATTTTATGAGAATATGATGGAAATACCACCACAACTCACATTATTGTTGTTGTTCGGTATTCCGTTCATTCATTCGTTCGTTCATTTATTTAACAATGTTTATTTTAACATGAATTATATGTGTATGGCCCCAACAAACAATAAAGACTACATACAACAACTCTAAAGATACACACCCGCAATCTTAATGTCCTCCTGACTGTTTAAAAACCCACTATACTCCGTACAACAAACATACACACACACACACACACAGATTAACTCACACTAGAACAGGTTAAATCTTGGTATAACAAAGCAAAATGTTTTGTATTCTTTTTGCCCAAAAAAGGCTTGGAATACAAATAAACTCATAATCACAACAAGGCCAACAACAGGTAACATCATCATCCTCCACATCCCCATCATCAGCAGCAGCAACAACATACACTCTATAAATGTATATGGATGATGTCGTTTTATGGTTACGAGCGTCATCATTAAAAACAAAAAACAGCAACGTCCGACATAACAAATAAACACATTTTTTTTACAAAAAAAGTTGTGGGTGGGCTTAAAAGCTTAAAGAGAATTACTTTTAAAAAACATTAAAATTGATTAAAATTTTATAATTAAATTAAAAAAAAAAATTAATTGAAAAAATGTTTCTCGCAGTCGGTAGGATTCGAACCTACGCTCCCAGAGGGAATCTGATTTCTAGTCAGACGCCTTAACCGCTCGGCCACGACTGCTTGTGTTGTACTAACAGCAAAACTGTTAAATCATTTATATTTTAAAACTCAACAGCACCCAACAAAAATATTTCATAAAAAACAACTATAAATAAAATACCAACTACAAAACAGTTTTGCTGATTTCTTAAAAGTCATTAGCCGGATTCATGTAATTTCGGGTAAAGTATAAATATCGTATTTTGACCACATTATTGTCATTAATGTTTTACCAGGCCTTTAAAGTTTATTAAACAATTTATTTTGTGATTTTATTTTCAAACAGAAATAAAAGAATTAAATAAATAAAAGAATTCTAAAAAGAAGTTAAAACCCTCAAAATCGAGTAACTCGTTTACTCGAACAAAATGATATCCGAGTTATTTGAATCTCTAATCCGTACTGTGCATTATGCAAACTGGTAAAATCCCATTTCGGTGAGGACCTTCTCTCTTTATGTGCTGAATTTCGTAAATATTACTACGATTTGCGAAAATAGTTGACTCCATACAGATTTACAAAGTATAAAAAAACTTTATCCAATTTATCTGAATTTAGTACACTCAGGGAACTTCTGCTTTAAAAATCTGTAGTTGTTTGGATTGCAATACAGTTTCTTTATTTTTAATGTAAATGTCAGTCATTTGTAAAACAAATTAAATTTTTTTACTAACCTTGTAGTTCATTTAAAAAAACAAACCACATCAAATGATTTTACATTCATTTTTCGTTATTTAAAAAAATAAATCTTTGTTTATTTTTTACTAACATATTTTGTTCATTTTTACTACAATTGTGGTTAACTTTTTGAACATTAAAAAACAAATGACAATGTTAGTTAAATTTACTAAAATGTAAGTCATCTTTTCTTTAAGTGAAATTTAAATTGTTTTTAACTATATTTGTAGTGGTCTTTACCTACATAGTATTCTAAGTGTCCACTTAATGCATTTTCATCACATTCAATCAAATTATCGATACTTTTTGGTGACGCTTAATTTTGAAGAGACTGAACAGAATTGAAATATTCAAGATCTACACTGGTAGAATTTTTCTTCGTACCATTAATGAATGTCTTTCATTAAGTCGGATTCATTAGTTTTATGAATAATTTTCATTAAGTTAATGAAAAATTCATTAATTAATTGATATTTTCATAAACATTGTTTGGTTTATCCTTAAAATATGAAATCATTTTTATATACATATTTTTTTGTACATCAGATTCCCACAGGAGGCGCTTCAACTATTGGAAAAAAATATTTTAATACGAAAGTCTAAATAATCACATGATTCAGTTTTTGTTATTTAGGTCAATTGGTAACGCGGTACTGTTTACATGTTGGTGGTTGCGGGTTCAAGTCGTTTGCAGGGAGATGTAAAGATGAACAAAGTAAAAAAATAAAAAAATTAACAAAATATATAATATAATCAAAATTAATAAATGTGAAACTAGAAAAAAAAATTTTTCCATTATAATTAATTTAATAGAAAACTTTTCATTACTTCAATTAAACTTTCTTTGGATACTTTTCAATGAAAAAATTCATTGTATTAATGATGGATTTCATTTCATTTTTCGGGCGGTATTGGCAAGACACATGCTTTCCTAGTACAATATTATTTGTAGCTTTGGTCATTTTCAACACTGTGGTTTTTCAGTACTATTTTGTTTGTAAGTTTGGCAATTTCTACCTGGGTGCTTACACTTACATGGCCATCTCAACAAATTGTCCATTTAAAAATTAAAGAAAAAAAAAATAAACATTTTTGTTGTGGAAAAATTATTATTATTTTAATTAATTAAAATAATTAAAATAATACAGTAGACTCGCGATATCAAAAACACCGCCTCACGTGAACACCGGCTAGCATGAACATAATTTTTTTTTTACACTGACTAATCTGTAGCGTAAACACAGTAAGAAAGCCCTATAACGTGAACAAATGTAAAACTAATGGAACATAGAAAACGTTGTTTTCTTTTGAACATTTTTAAGCAATCACTACTTTTTTAAAAATTGGGAATCCTGTTGATTTGCTTATTTTGTTTTTAGTTTAATATAAAGTGTGTCGTAAAAAATGTCGCGAAAACTACCAATTTTTTTGTTTTTAAATGAAAAAGTGGATGTATGGAAAAAATAAAAAGAGGATCAAGCGTGACTAGCTTAGCAAAGCAAAGCAAATATGAATATAAATTAATAAAAAAAATATATGAATTTGAGTTAAATATATGTCTTTTTTATTTTTAAGATGTAAAAAATT
Source organism: Delia radicum (assembly GCA_021234595.1). Lineage (NCBI taxonomy): Eukaryota > Metazoa > Arthropoda > Insecta > Diptera > Anthomyiidae > Delia > Delia radicum. Next base: position 202,405,752 of record CM037855.1, on the reverse strand, counting down.
ACACCTTCGTAAACATGAACAACTTCGCAAACGTGAACACGCTCAGGTTTTAATAGTTCACGTTACAGCAAGTCTACTGTATGAAGATCCACGCCTGATTATATATATATGTATATATATAATCAAGCATGAATCCAGTAAATGGATTTGGAGAGGAAAGTTAGAGTATTTTTTGATTGACTTTTAAGTATACTCTTCTCAGTTGTTTTAATGCATATACTTAGAATACTATGTAGTTAAATACCACTGCAAATGTAGTTAAAAATAAATGAAATTTCACTTAAACATAGAACGACTTATATTTCAGTTAATTCAATTGACATTGTCATTTGTTTTTTAATGTTCAAAAAATTAACCACAATTGTAGTAAAAAAAACCACATATGTTAGTAAAAAATAAACAATCTTTAATTTGTTTAAATAACAAAAACCAACTGTAAAAAATTAATGTAAAATGCTTAATGGTATGCCTTTAGATTTTGTAAATAGAATGAAATGTCTTGGAGTTGTTATAGACAATGATCTGAGTTTTTCTTCACATATGAATTACATATCATCTAAGATTTCGTTTTTATTAAGAAGGTTGTACACACTTGATCTATATCTGCCACTTCGTATTAAAATTAAAGTTGCAAATGCTTTGTTAATGCCACATACATATACTGTACTGTGCTGAGGTGATTTCTGGAACCACAGCTGGTGAATTTAGTGAATTTATTTTCGGATTAAAACTTCGTAATCATGTTACACGATACGTTATAAAATTTTTTGGTTGCGATTTCGAGAACTTTATTGGTATGAGAACATTGATATATTTGTAAAAGTTATTCATAACAGGCTTTCCTAACTATATTGTACAAAATTTACATTTCTCGCATTCTATAAGAAATCCTCAAATAATATTCCCCCGCATATATACTGGCTTTTTTGATCGCTCATTTAATGTAAGATTAATACGATAGTGGAATGCTTTACCCAGAGACTTAAAGTGTTTTTCGTATTCGAAAGCTTGAAGAACATGCCAAAACTCATAACTTAATTTAATCTTTTTCCGCTTTTTTTGTTATGATTAAACTGATTCCACTAATTATTTGTTTATTTAAATAATAATTTAAGCATTATCTGTATTTTTTCTTAAAATTTTAGTTATACATATATTGAATTATTTTTATCTTTAAGGTATATTTTTTTTTATGCTGTTACTGTAGTAGCCTTAAGTAACTGTATATGGCCCTAAGGGCTCGGTTAAATAAAATGAAGAAATAAAAAAAAAAAACAGTCATATGATGTGGTTTGTTTTTTTAAATGAACTTTTTTAGTAAAAAATTTTATTTGTTCTACAAATGACTGACATTTACATTAAAAAAAAAGAAACTATATTACAACCCAAAAAAACTACAGATTTTTAAAGCAGAAGTTCCCTGAGTGTAAGAATGAATACGAGTATATATTTTTTGAAACCCTGCATAATCCCAATGAATAAAGTGTCATTTATGAACACAAGAACGAATTGTATTTAAAACGTTGCAAAAATTATTACAGGTCGTACCTGCAAATAGACCATATACGTAACTTTATGAATCCCCCATTATTGTTTTTGTTTACCAAAATCTCGATTTTTTTTTGTGCACAAATATACAAATAATTTTTTATGTAGTCTTTAATAAAAGACGCCTCATTAATTTATAAAGTTTTTGTTATTGCTAAAAACAAAACTAACTGAAATATAAACGAAAACCTGTCCCACTGATAAGATACACACGAAGAAACAAAATACACTATGTTCAAAAAGTGTACGTCTGGTCAAAACAGAGATTCCATTTTGACTTTACATTCCTTCACTGAGAGAATTATCTGCTATCAATGAATTTTTGCATTAGATCTATTAAATGTCACTGGAACTAGTTTATTGAAACTTTTCATTTAATTAATGCAGTTTTTCATAAAATTTAATGAAAAATTTCATATTATTTATTAAAAATTTCATACGAACAATAAAAAAGTTGCATTAAAAACAGTTTCATTAAAACTATGAAGCTTTTTCATGAAGTTCAAGAAATGTTTTACTTAAATTGTGACAGAAAAATAAAGAAATTGCATCTAAATATACACATATTTGTAATTAAGAGGATAGTCATTAATTGAATATAATGAGTTTAAAAAATTAAAAAGCAAATGCAGTTGCATTTTTTTAAATCCGAATACGACGATTAATAATTTTTTTCACTACCATTGGTTTAGTGCAAAAATTTCATTAAAACTAGTCCCATGATTTCTCTCTGTGTACATAAAATTATTGTAATACCAATTGGTATTTGGAATAATTTTCTTTACGGAAAAAATCGAGTGGAATTAGTTTTGTTTAGACAAAGTACACTCAAAAAAAAAATTTGTAAAGTCAGCAAAAAATTTTGCTGAGTCAGCTAAATTTTAGTCAGGAGGATGCTTGCAAAAAAATTGCTAATGTCAGCAAAATCTCTTGCTGAAAATCAGCGAGCTGATTTTTAGCAACAAAATTAGTAGATTCACCAAAGTTTTGCTAACACTTAGTGGATTAGAAATAAACAAAGTCTTGCTAAAAATTAATAAAATTTTTGCTGAATTTTAGTAGACTGAAAAAACGCAAAAAATTTGTAGAAAAATTGTAATTTAGTTAATATATTTGCGGAAAATCATAAAACAAATTTCTTTTAAAATAATTTATAATAATTACGAAATAAAAAAATTTTCATTTTCCCACATGGACGACATGAATTAATTTAATATCTGAAAATATATATAAATAAATATATATAACATAACAAAAATTTTCTTTCAACTACTTACATCAATGGTTGTCTAAATGATGCTGTCTTTTAAAGGACGCAACTGCCGAAGATAATTATAGATAGGAAACGAAAAAATAAACAAAAACAAACGAAACGGAAAAAACAACCCTTTTTTGCAATAAGAAAAAGGAACCATAAACATCTACCTAAGATGTGTGTCTTTGTCTTTCGCTTTACTCTGTCTACATGTCTGTATATGTTTGTTTGTAATTTGACCACACTAGATTATTAATCTATAAACATTTTGTTTAGAAATACATATTAAATTTAAATATTTTATTTTGTCTTTTATTTAATTAATAGAAAATTATTTTCAAAAGCCGGTGACAACGCAAAATTTAAGTTGTTTTAATCCTCAATTTTGTTTTATGTATGGAAAACAGATACAAAAATCTTCCATGGTTGATTTTTTTATATGTCTTATTAGAGTTGTACTTTTTAGTATCATTTCCCTCTTCTCTACTACATCTTGACATGCCGCGACATCTACTTCATTCTGCGTATGTCTTTCAATCTGGTTGTCGTCCATACTATTAATGTAATTATCAGCACAATATATTTTAACAAAATTAATTAGTAAAACATTAGTATAATATTAGTAAAGCATTAGTATAAAACAGTTAAGTGCTGAATAAGTATAAAAAAAATTTTTTGTTTTTCTTAACCAGGAAAAAATAGAAATATTTCAATCAATCATATATTGAAGTCCGCGTAGTGAAATTTTAGATATACTCGTAAATAAAAAGAAAATAAAATTCTGTATACTTTTTTAGCATTAAAATTTGTATAAATTATTGAATTTAAGAACAAAAAAACGTCGACATCAAATGAGTAAAAGTTGGCTCATAAAAATATTTTATACTCATTTATATGTAAAACATTTTAATACATGCAGATTTTTTTGTTCAATCTTCTTTTTATTCAAATTTAATTTTTGTAGAAAGATATGAAAAAAAAAAATTTAATTTCACATGATAACAAAATAAAAATGTGGAAAAAAAATTAATTATCAGTACAGCAAATTAAGGCTCAATTGATTTCTTTTATAAAACAAAACTATCTACAAAAAAATTACACTGCGTTGCATAACTATAATTACAAATGATTTTTGCTATTTTTTCTAATATTACAAATAGTTTTTTAAAACTTATAACAGAGTGTGATACGTAACTGGTCTCTTATTGTGTAACATTTAAGAGATCACTTAATTGATTTAAGAGAAATTTTGTATCATAATATTTTGTTAGTGTTTCATAACTACACTGATGGAATTATCTGCATGATATCAATGAATTTTTACATTAGATCTATGAATTGTCACTGGAACTCATCCATTGAAACTTTTTCATAAAATTTAATGCAAAACTTCAAATTATTTATTAAAAATTTCGTACGATTAATGAAAAAGTTTCATTAAAAATAGTTTAATTTAAACTAGGAAGCGTTTTCATGAAGTTTAAGAAATTTTGCATTCACATTGTGAAGAAAACTTCATTAGTTTAATGAACAAATTTCACTAAAACTCAATAAAGGAATTTTCTCTGTGTATACTCAGATATATCGGTAAACAAAAAAGAATAGCAAATAAAGAAAAATTAAAGAATTATTTTAGTTTATTATGCAATATTAAATGCAGCGCGGTTCATATCTAAGTGATTTTGAAAATGGGGAAATTTCAGCCTATTTGAAAAGTGGCTTAAGTTTTCGGGAAATTGCTATAAAAAAAAAAAAAATAGACCGCCACATGCGGTTGTCGCAAATTTTTGCAAATAATCCGGGTACTTATTGTAAAAAGAAAACAGGCGGCCCAAAAAAAAAAAACTCTCTGATCGGAACCAGCGTAAAATAATCAACTGTGCCAGCAATTCAATGAGGAGTATAAATCAGATAATCGATGTATGTAAGGTAAATGTGTCAAAATCAACCATAATTAGGCTATTAAAGGATTCTGAGAGAGTTTTTTGCTAAAAGCTGATGTCTGCGCCAGGATTATTTAACGACACCACAAAACATATTGACTTGAATTCGCTAAAAGAAATTTACAAACCTACTTTAGAAAGGTATTTCAATAATCGCTGTTGTTGCTAGAACTACTTAAACATAAATTTCATTTAAAAGTGATTTTTTTCTTATGAGAAAAATTTCAATCTTAAAGGTCCAAATGGATTTAACAGCTATTGGAGAGACCTACGTAAGGAACCACGATATTTCTCAAATGATTTTGAGCGCTTTTTGTTTCAACGGTATAGTTGATTTGGCATTTCCAAACACCAGAATGAAGTACATAGAGAAAAATAAAGTGCCAACTGAATTTTTGAAGATACAACTAAAATGCTATACTAACTAACCATATTTAAATATGATTTCTTAATATTTTGGGTGTTGCAACTACGCTCAAAAAAAAAGTTTGTAAAGTCAGCAAAAATTTTTGCTGAGTCAGCAAAATTTTAGTCAGGAGGGTGCTTGCAAAAAAATTGCTAATGTCAGCAAAATCTCTTGCTGAAAATCAGCGAGCTGATTTTTAGCAACAAAATTAGTAGATTCACCAAAGTTTTGCTAACACTTAGTGGATTAGAAATACAAAAGCCTTGCTAAAAATTAATAAATTTTTTGCTGAAGTTTAGCAGACTAAAGAAAACGCAAAAAATTTGTAGAAAATTTGTAATTTAGTTAATTTATTTGCTGAAAATCATAAAACATAATTTTTGTGATTCTTTTAAAAATAACTTACAATAATTATGAAATTTTTCATTTTCCCACATTGACGACATGAATTAATTTAATATCTGAAAATATATAGAAATAAATATATGTATATAACATAACAAAAATTTTCTTTCAAATACTTACTACTTTGAGTGTATGATTCAATTGTATTTACTGAATTCTGTTGTGAATACCGATAGAAAGTTATAACAACCGATTTTAGAATAAACCGAACTTTAGTTTTCAAAGTGCATTACAGTATTAGAAGAGAAAATAATGCCATTTATTGAAAATAGTAACGAAGAAGAATTAGTTTTCCAACACGACCAAGAAGTCGTCAACACAGAAAAAATATTTATCTACGGTTTCGGTTTGTTGAAAATTTTAAAAGCTGTCAATTAAAAATTAATTGAATCAATTAAATATTTGCTCAAATTCGGTACTTGCTTGACATTTTTTCATATCATCACTCACAAGCAAACATCAACACATTTTTGTTGTTTTTTTTGTAATATTTATGTCTGTGTTTTTTATAAATGTTTATGTTTAGTGGTATTGGTAAAAAATATTTTAAATTCATTTCAATTAGATAAGATATTAATTCTTATTAGGTTTATTACTTTATTAAGTTGAAAACTTTAGTTTCAGTTGTTGAAATCTGAATATTTATTTATTCTAAAACATTATCATAACATTGATAATGTAACTTTTAAAGTTTAATTTCGTTTAATAAAAATTTAAAATTTTTTTAAACAGAAAAAAACTGCAAAAAAAATATAGAGTTGTGTCGTTCATGAACGAAATAGTTCAATTGAACGACTAACCCAATTGAACGATATGAATAGTTAACCAATATTCGATCTTTTCGTTTATTTCGTTCATTTCGTTATTTTTATTGATAGAACAAATGCATCTCAATTTAATGAAATTGCGCATATTTATTTTTAGCAAATTGTAATATTATTGTTCCAAATTAGAAAAGCAATTAAAGTCATGAAAAGAAAATGTTTTTTACAAAAAATAAATCAACTTTTGTTAGAAAGTTTCAATTTTATAACAATTTTTGTCTATGTACAGTAAAATTTGTGTAAAATTCGTAAAACATGAATAATGTAATAAATTGTCAAACGAACGACACAGTTCCCAACACGCAGCTCAATCACAGATCATAACAAATTGAACGATTTGAACGAAGTAGTTCACAGATTCGAATTGAACAATACTGACCGTGTCACCAAAATGAATCCCAACTCTAAAAAAATAAATTAAAAGTTATTTCAAACAAAAAAAAAAAACAAAAATCTGATTTTAACAAAAGGACTAATTTCTGAAAAAAAATCAAAAAAAAAAAATCCATAGTCGCTTCAATAAAAAGAAGAAAACTAATATCTGTGTGAATTTGTTCACATAAGTATAAATAAATCTGCTCACTAAATGAGAACTTCATGCCGGCTTAAATTCAATGTTATAAAATTCAAGCAGTTAAAACACGTCTATAAAAAACATTTACGGGCTGTTTTTCTAGACGTGTCACTCAAAAAATTCGTGTAAATGAGTGAAGAAATTCATTTTGGGGTTCTGTATCGCAAATGTTACTTTGAATTGAGTAAAAACGTAAGAGTTGTCGTTTTCGTCTCTTTTTTTGGTTTCCTTATTGCTATTTGAAACGTCACGAACGTCAAAACCAGACGTTCACAAAAAAGTATTCGTCAAAGAAAAAAGTCAAAACAATTTAATATTAAAAAAAAAAAATACTTTTTACCAAAAAGTTGTAATAAAAAAATCACTATATCAAAACCCATGACAATTGACCCGATCATTTTTATTTGTAAATGTTTTTTTTTTATACAAATTATATTTTTATCACCACTTTTATTGTTTTCTAAACAAAATAAATAATTTTTTTTTCAAGCAAAAATCAGCTGTTTTTGTTTATATATTTTATTTACAGTGTTGGGTTACCATCTACCAACGAAAAATGAGTTATTTGTATATGAAAAAAAGTAAACAAAATGCGAAAAACATTATGTTGGCAATCTTACTGTTTGACAAAACATAAAGCTTTTTGTAATCAAACGTAAGTCAGTCGAACGAATTATAAATACTCATTTCATTACGTATTCGTTCGGGTGCCACACGTTCGTGTGGTAGTATACACGTCTTGTAAAAACAAGCCGTTAGTATGGCTACAACAAATTTTTTTTTTTTTTTTGGTTTGTGAGAACTTATACGATATTGATCACTTTTTAATCTAATGGATTATTATTTAATTGAAAAATAATTCAATTAAAGATCTATAAATTCTAATTGAATAAGCAATTTTCGTTGTTGGCAGAATTTCAGCAATTAAAGTTATTGAATCGGTGGTTTTCGTAATTGAAATGAGTTTTTATTTTTTGTGTGACTCGATGGAATGGCTATCATCAAAAAATATAAGAACCGCATGTTTTCTGCATCGAAACCTCATTGAGAATATTTGGGGAGTATTAACCCGTCGAGTTTACGCAAAAAACCGTCAATATGAAAACGTTTTTAGTTATTGATGAGTGGTAGGTAGTATGATTGATCGAATTTTCGAGTTATTCAAAAAAATTAGGCCACACGCATTATTAAAACTGCTACTTTAAAATATTTTTCTTAAATTTGTGTAAATTTTGATATATTAAGTTAAGTGTATTTGTGGTTATGAAGCACTAATTGATTTTGTTATTCCTTTTTAAATAGTAAAATAAAAAAAAAATTCATTTATTTTTTTTTGTTAAATATTATTAATTTCCCATTGGTTTTACATTTATGCCAGTAAAACTCTTCTACTTTTTTTTTAACTTAAGAAATTTAGCGAAATTAATGTGTAGTTAATGTGTAATTATGGTACACTGACCATTTCAAATTTTATCGCAATCTTATAAACAAAAGAACAATTTAAAAAGCTTATCTTGTAAAATTATGCTTTTGGCGCTTAGGTCTTTTTTGGCGGTTAGGGCTCGATATGTCTTTTTATGTACATTTAAAAACAACAATTGAGTAAATAAAGATGCCCCATGTGCTATGATTTTAAATCGTATCTATGACATTTTATCCTATTTATTACTACGGAACATCTTAAAAAAATACAATTTGCCGTAAGATTGAGAGAACAAGGAAACATACACTTATAAAAAAAGGTAGTTCAAAAGTCTGTCAAACGGGTTACATTTCAGTTGAGAAATTTTTTTCTGTTGTTATCGTTTAAATCAGTTATTTAACTAAAATTATTAGTTTTCTCAAGAACATATTTCATACATAATTCAACTAATTTTTCTACCTAAAATTTGTAGTTTGTGATTCTAAAATTTACAAATTTTGTCAGTTAATGTAAACCACAATTGTATGTTCAACCATTATTTTTTGGTATCTCCGCTATCAGTCTCACATGTAGATGGCGTTATTTTCTCAAATCTTTTTATTTGAAGATCATAAAGTTAGCTTTACCTCGGAAACTAAGTGAGATAGGGCAAAATGGACCAAAAATCGTTACTCGGTAAATATTAAGTACTCTTTATTAACTTGTTATATTCCCGGTAATAAATATGAACCCGCCTCTGGTCAGATCCGTAAAGATCTTTTTAATAGAAGTTTTATGTTACTTCAGCTTAATAATTCTCTTTAAATTAGCCGAATTATTAGTTCACTGAAAATTCTGCTGGTGTATATTCAGGTATTGTTTTCTGTTGGCGTAGCTGAATTTTCAACTATTTGTACGGTCTTTTTTTTATGAGTGTATTATGTCTGCTAGACATGTACTTAAAATACAACTGATATCCATTAATCAACTACAAAACTTCAATAGTATTTTTTATATCTTTTTCGGTGACATTATAAGACAAAAGAAAAGGAGAACAAAGACACACAACCAATTTAAATCACTCAATCGTTAAAGGAACAATGATAGTATACAACTCGAAAGAACTTTTAATAAAACGCAATATTTTAGGAGGGTGAATGATTCTTGAGTTCGATAATGTTTTAGTCATTTTAGCAAAAATCGCCGAATCATATACCACTTTGGGGAAAAAATTACTTTAAAATTGTGTAAAATATAAAAAAAAAAATGGTCGGTCATTTGTTTTTTCAGGAAATCTAAAATTTTTCTCGAAAATGGAGTTTTTATGGATAAAATTAAGAATTCAGTTCTTGAGAATGTTTCATTTCAGGAAAATTAAAATCGCTAATACGTAAGGTATCCCGACACGAACTCGCAAATTTTAATGAACTTTTGGTAAGTTGTACACTCAAAGTAAAAGCTACATCAAATCTATGAAATGTTTCATAAATATTGATGAAATTGTTACAATGGACGAAAATTGATAAAACTTAAGCGTGTTGTAGCAAAATAATAACGAGACACGTATTTTTTTCAGCTGTACTATCCCACGTGTTTAGGTTAAAACCTAGAGTGGCCACATTTTGGAATTATTTGAAACATAGAAAAAAAATCATTCCGGGAAAAGTCGCATAGAAACCGAACGCTTTCGAATATCGAAAAAAGATCAGACACCAACCTCGATTAATTTAAATAGGCATTACTATTAAGGTGCTCAACATCGTATGAAGAAACTAGACGTACACCAATTTGGGCAATTCAGGGCTGAATCGTTGTGTATGGACCTAACATTAGAACAAACCTTTGATATATTTTTAACGGTTTTCAAGCTATTCGCGATTTTGTTTGTGATTTTGAGAAAAACAAGTTTTTATAATTTTTTATTTTAAGAGCCAGTGTGGGCTTAAAAACTTCACAAGATCAAATCAAAGTTTATTTTTCACTTATTTTTTTGGTGTTTTATGATTAGTTTACGTTTATTTTTTTAGGTTTTTTAATGTTAAAAATTGTATGTTTATACTAAAATGATTATAATTTTTGGATTAAGATTAATTTACAATAAAATTAAAATTTATCCCAACATTTAACTCCTTCAGGAGCATAGCCCATTAATGGTTTAGCTTAAGTACTATATTTCTCCAATAAGGGGATCAGTTAAGCGCCAAAAGCAGTACAAGATTTATTTTTGTCATAAGAGAAATAATCCGAGGAACCGAAAAATGTCGTAGTTTTTGGCCCCACTTGAAAATATACGAGTCCTTAAACAGGGAAAAAGTTTCATCACACTGATGATATTGTTTCATAAATCGTTTGTCATCAATTATTCATCATATTTATGAAGTTTTCATAAATATAATGAAACGTTTCATAGAAATGTATGACAAATGTTTCATAGACCTTTATCATTTCATAAAAAATTTTCATAAACTTTGTGTAAATAAATTTTAGTTTTTTATTTAATTTTTAATTTTTTATTTGAAATTTAGAAAATAACATTTTGTCGGCTTGTCTGCAAGTAGTGCTATGTGTTTTTCAACAGGTTTTAAGGAGAGCGAAAAAGCTGATTTTTATTAGCATTTTTAGACATTTTATTCACATCATATGCCTTAATGATTCACGACCTCATTTACTAAAATACTGTATCAAAAGAAATCAGGATTTAATCTCTGTTATAGAGCGGTGTGTGGTTTTTTAAAAAAAACTACACATAACACCTTTTGAAAGAGCATTTTTCAAAATAGGTTCATACCAGTTTGTACACATAACACTTTTTGTTGATAGATAAAAAGTTTAGTTTTGTTATGTGAGTTTTACTCATAGGTCTTTTTGCTATCTTCTAAACCCATTGAGATATCGCACAGCCGCTTGGTAGATATATGCATGACCAATAGAGCTTCTCAATAATAAATTTAAAAAAATGTCTAAATAACACATGGCACTTGCAGGCAAGCCGTCGATTTGCAATTTAGACCTGCTAACTTATCTCAAATTAACCAAAGTTTAGTGTTTAACCATAGTTATGAATATCATATTTGTATGAAAATGTTTTTGGTTAAAGTTAAACTCTGGACTCTGGAGCTTTGAACTTTTGAAAACGCACAAACTACCAGAAATTATATGAAATTCTGATACATTAATTGATTATTATTTTATGTATTCGTAATTTTAAGTAGAATGTTTTAAGTATACAGTGCAGTTCAGTTATAACGATCGGGAGTTTGTTCATTATAATCGTGGTGAACATTTTCCAAAAATTATTACAAATTCTGTTGTTTTTCCTAAATCGACTTAGTTTTAAAAACTTTTTATTGTAATATTTATTACGTTTTTACAATTTGTAATTCTTTTTGGTTAATTTTTAAGCAACAATCAAAGTTTTTTTTAAGATTAGCAGCACATTTTTAATTTTAAAGTCTCGATTTTTTATGTGTTAGTTATAAGCGTAAAAATTTATATAAAAATCCATAAATGATTTCTAAAAATGTGTTCTTTATAAACGATGTTCGTTATAATCGTATTAGTTTGTATGCGTTGGGACTGGGAAAATCGTTCGTTATAAGTAATTCCGTAATAACCTGTGTTCATTATAAGCGAACACCTCTGTAATATGAAACGTTGCATAATACTTATAACTTTCTTATAACACATTTCTATAAAAACGTTTGTAAAAATTTATAAAACATTTAATAACATAAAGGGTCCGCCAAATAACTTTTTTTTTTGAAAATGCTATAAAAAAAAACTACTGAATATTTTCTCAAATTTCTTTTTTTATTTGAAAGTACAATCCTTCCGGTTAATAATGGAAAATAATTTCATTCAAATGGCTGCCTCGGCTGGCCATGCAGTAGCCTACACGATCGGTCCAACTTTTAAGCACATTATCGATTGTGTGCAGCTCTATTTCACCAATGGCTTCACGAATATTGTCCTTTAAAGCGTCAATTGTCTCTGACTTGTTGGCGTAACACTTATCTTTGACGGCTTCAAGTCCTGAACCAATTGGACTTTGTATGGTGTCATACCAAGGTCTTTATGCAAAATTCGTCTCAATGATGTATCCGAAATGTTCAATTGTTGAGCACGACGGTGAATTGATGTTGATGGCGCTTCACGCACACTTTCTGCCACAGTAGCAATATTCTCGGGTGTACGCACTGTTTTTGGCTTTTCACGCTTTGGTTTATCGATGAGGATGCCAGTTTCTTTCACTTTTTTCACAAGATAACGAACATACCGAACTGGCGGTGCTTCTCTTCTTCCTAAATCCGTACGCAATTTTCGCACACATTCTGCAACATTACCATGATTTTCAAAGTAATGTCGCAATATTTCCCAGCGTTGTTCAAGCGTATACATAACCATATTCATTCAGCGGAAGTATAAAACTAATTATCTGTCAAATCAGACATGAGCTAAGTGTTACCATTCACGAAATAAGCACTAGTTGAAAAAAAAACGTTAGATGGCGGACTCTTTATATAAAACATTTCATGAAACATTCATCACATTTATGAAATATTTCATAAATATGAAAAAGCCTGTCATAAATTTGCCCTGTTATGAAACAGCTTCATCTTATGTATGAAGTGTTACATTGGACGAAAATTATGAAATTTTTAAAAAACTTCATAAATAAGATGAAGCTCTTTCCCTGAGTGTACAACATATCCAAAGCACATTATGTGATGCGGGTTCGGGTCGGTAATCCTTCCTTGTAAGGCAGAAAATAATTAAATTTGCATTAGTTCAATTAAATGAATAAAACTGTAGTATTAATTTCATTCATTTTGTGTTTTATTTAATTTTACACATAAACCCAAAATCTTAAGCTCAATGAGTAATGCTCGAATTTGCTGCCTACGAAACATTAAATCTCTATTTAACTTGAAATAGTTTATCACAAACTGGTCCCCATTGAATTGAACATTCATTCCATACCTACAAATTCTTAACAGCACACAAAAGAAAAAGCAACGATTCCAACGATTTCTATGGGATTTTATTCTTTTTTCCACTGTACATGTCCTTATTCGATATCCTTACATTGTGTATTTTTAGCCCTTCAGTATGTCTTTGTTAAATGGCAATTTGCCATTTTGTATAGAGAGGGGGGGATTTAGTTTCTTAAATGAATGTATGTTGTTAGTTTTATGTTGTATGTTGTATGAGATATGACTATTAACTCCCCTCGTAAACAGAGGAGTTTAACTTAGTTTAAGTGGCAGTCTTTGCAAAAAGTTTCTTACAATATTAAAAGGCAAATGGCAAACGGAGAAAAAAATCTAAAATGAAGTGAAGAAGAGAATATGTGTAAAATAGATTAATATAATACACCGATGTCTAGTCATGCGACTATTTGCCATAAAGGCTTTTGAAAATTATAAATGCGGTTGGTAAATTATTTCTTTATTTTAGTTTTAGGCGTCGGAACAAAATTCATTGTCAAAATCCTTATTTATATTTCTTTTACCTATTAAACTGACGACTCCGAATATTGCAGCATCAAAATTTGGTCTCCAACACTACTCAACAAAAATCTTGTGTTAATTTTGGCACAGTCTTAAGTTTTTTCATAATCTTTTTCGTAAACACTGAATTTAAGAAAGTTCCAAAGTCACAAAATTACATCGGACTGTGGGGGTTTCCTTTTTCAAGCCCTCGCCAAGGGAAAAATACTTTATAGGTTCATATTAAGGATTTGTATTTCACATAAAATTATTATTTTTTTTGGAGGCTTTCTCCGGGATATGTTAAAAAGTGTTTTAAGGATCTTGAAAACTGCCTTTTTTAGAAAAAATTTTCAAATTTTCAAAAAGACCAAAAGCGTGTGTATGTATGTATACCAGGAATTTATCAAAAGTCCAAAATTAATATCTTGCCTCAAAAGTTTTCCACATATAATTCTTGAGAGCATGTTCTTGGCTACTCTTATATGCTATTCCGAAGTTAAGATTTTCCTGACTTTTTTCCAGCTAGATGATTCTTTTGCACCACAGTGTACAATTGGCGGAACTTACATGCCAAATTTCAGGCTCCAGCGGTATCGGCTAGGAGTAGGTGAGGCTTTCCGAGCTAATGTAGAACTTACAGTATTTATTATCTTATTTATCTGGAAGAAATAACACATGAAATAACTTTTTATTATAAAGTCAAATTTAGATTTTTTTAATGTACACTTTTGTTCTGTAGTTGAGGGACACCTAAACGTATAATTTATATCATAATACGTATACGTACGAGGTACAAGCATTTTATCTTTGGCTTAAGTGCACTTTAGCCTAATAAAATACCGAAATTAAAAATTAGTGGCGCCGATGCCACATAGGCTCTCTGTGTACCAAAAATTAGAGACTGGTATTTACATACACTCATAGAAATAAACCTAAAAATACCATAAAAAGCTACTAAAACTAACCTTGCAGATAAAACTGCCAAAATTAAGAGATTTTTTTTGCGAAATATTAAAAAAAATAAGAACAGCAAAAATAAATCTGTTAACTTTACAAAATTTTAGTTATATTTGATTAATTGAAAATAGCATTTTACTCTGTAAAATTAGCAAAAACTTTTACTATATAAAGGGTGTTTATTATAGAGGTATATAACTTTGAAATGGAATAAAATAAAGATGAATTTTTTTAAATTGACATGAAATTTACTTTATTTGAAAGATAATCTTCTGGCATTATAATTTAAGTGTGACCTCTGGCATATGACCGCCACCGCTGGCTCGGACATAGTATAATCTGGAGGTCCAATTTTCGATGACTTTTTCCAACATTTGTGGTCGTATATTGGCAATAACACGGCGAATGTTGTCCTCCAAGTGGTCAATCGTTTCGGGCTTATCGGCGTAGACTAGCGACTTCACATATCCCCACAGAAAATAGACCAGCGGCGTTAAATCGCACGATCTTGGAGGCCAATTCACGGGTCTGAAACGTGAAACTATGCGGTTACCAAACGTTTCCTTCAATAAATCAGTTGTGGCACGAGCTGTGCAACATGTTGCGCCGTCTTGTTGAAACCACAGCTCCTGCACATCATGGTTGTTCAATTGAAGAACAAAAAAGTAAGTAATCATTGCTCTATAGCGCTCACCTGTGAATGTAACGTTCTGACCAATGATTCCACCAGCCCATAAAGCACACCAAACAGTCAGTTTTTCTGGATGTAACGGTGTCTCAACATACACTTGAGGATTATTGTCACTCTAAATACGGCAGTTTTGTTTATTGACGTATCCATTTAACCAAAACTGAGCTTCATCGCTAAACAAAATTCGGAAAATTCGTGCGCGATACGTATTTCTAACAGAACCATGATTTTCAAAATAAATTTGCACAATTTGGAAGCGTTGTTCAGAAGTCAGTGTATTCACTCTGACCAATATTAAAGCTACCTAAACGTAAATCGCTTGACAGTTGACAAAATGGCCGCCAGTTAAAAAAGTGCTGCCAACTTAAAGTTCTATACCTGTATAAAAAACGCCCTTTATTTGTAAACTCCAAATAGCAAACAAAAACTGTAATACTAACAACATTTTTGCTATATTTACCTCAAATTTAATAGAATGCAAATAACAGGCTTTTTTGCTGAAATCAGCAAAAAAAAAATTGCTAAAAATTTGTAGATTGCTGATTGCATAAGGACAAACTTTTATTTTCATAAATAAAAACCTAAAAACAATGGTTTAAAATTATCAAAATTTTTAAATGATTTTTTGTCTACTAATATTTAGTAAATGTTTTTGCTGATTTCAGCAGATCAATTAACTAAAATTTAGCTCAAGTATAACTAAATATTTGTAAATTGAACAGATTTTTTTGCTATTATTTTATTGCTAATATTTAGTAAAAAAAATCAGCTAATCTTAGCAGTTTTTTCTGCAAGATAATTTTAACTAATTTTTAGTACTGTTTTTTTTTTTGCTATTTTAACATGTGTATTTCTATGAGTGGACAAATTTCCTTACAATTTCAAAAATAGTCCAGTTTTCAGATCAATTAAGCGTGACCCGTACTAGAGCAATTTTAGTAAATTTTAGGCCCCCTTGCGTGGCCGAAAAATTGTAAACTTTTTTTAAGATGTAAACAAGGTACTCAAATGAAGGGATATTACAAAAATAGTATAAAATAAAGTACTAGAACCATTTAAATACGTTTTAGTTCTTTTATGATGGACCGGAAAATGCTTAAATAAAAAAAGAAAAATATAATAAAGAACTTTCAAGTTCCGAAATAAAATTATACAATTTTTCTTGTGGCGTTTTTTTTTTTGCCAAATCCAATTTTGATATAATTTTTATTAAAAATAAAAATTATGTTTCTTCGACCTTTAATTGTGCAATGAAAATGAAATTCAAGTTCGAGGACATACTCTATAATTCTTTATTAGGATATTGTCCTAACAAATTATCTATAGAGTTTTTTGTTTTCAAATTTATTATTTGACCCTTTCAGGAATGTGTTGATAGATCTATTTCGATTTATTTTATAAAATAACTCACAGTAGCTTACGGACTCGAACAAAACTTATTTCTTAATAAAACAATAATTTTTTTCTTTAGCAAAATCCGATTTTCAAAAATAAACTTTCTAAAATAACTTACAAAAGTTAACGTACTCGAACAATACAACAAACATATTCAAACACTTTTAATAATAATAATAATATATACACTGATAATAATTCGTGCGCAAAAATGTCAAAACTACAAAAACTTTCATGTTAGAAAGTGTTTTGCAACCGTCAGATAATGACAATCGTAATTAATTTTTATATTAATTACTGTAGAATATTACTTTAGTTAGTCTCTTTACAGGAAGAAGAAGAAGAAAGCATTTTTATTGAAAAATTTTACGGACACAAGGGATACCACCAGACTGCCGCAGTTTCGTCCCCTTCCTGGGACTCGTCAGTGGTTAATTTATCAATTGAACAAAGTATTTTATATTGTTAATTTGCTCTATAAAAGTTTGCCTCATTAAACTTCTGACAATAATTTGGTATTTTAATGCATGGATTATTATGAGTGTACCCAGCAAAAAATAACTTGGATTTGGTAATTATAACTACATTTTTATGCTTCCAAAATAGCGCTTCACCGCCTTGCATACAATAATGCAATTAGAGAAGCATGCTGTTGTGCTTACCAATATGTCATCTTTGAAGCAGTGAATTATTAATATTGCCAACATACAAAAAAGCGCTTCTTATTGCCTAAGAAGGCATGAATTAATTGCTTCTAAGAACGCATGAAAGAGACATACGAAGTGGTGGAAGAAAAATCCTGCCTTCTGGATTTGCTTTGGAAGCGCTTCGTAATTAAATAATGCCTTCTGGGTAAGCACTATTTTTTGCTGTGTAGTCACATACATTAATAGCCGTACTGTTCAATAAGGTGAAAAACAAAAAAAAATTACTTTTTTACTTCCTTATATTTTTATGAAGAACTTTAAAACCGCCATACACTGCGTTGCATAACTATAATTACAAATTATTTTTGCTATTTTTTCTATTATTAAAAAGATATTTTTTTAAAACTTATAACTGTTTTCAAGAGGGATATAATTTGTCTTTAATTGTGTAAAATGTATTTATTACTTTATTACTTGTTTTATTTAAGAAAAAAATTGTGTAATAATAATTTGTTAGTGTTTTATAACTACACTCAGAGAACATCTGCTTTAAAAATATGCAGTTGTTTGGGTTGTAATACAGTTTCTTTATTTGTAATGTAAATATCAGTCATTTGTAGAACAAATTTAATTAAAAAAAAAACAAACCACATCAAATGACTGTTTTATGATTTTACAATAATTTTTTGTTATTTAAAAAAAAAAAAATTAAAAATTTTTGTTTGTTTTTTACTAACATGTGGTTCATTTTTACTACAATTTTGAACATTTAAAAACAAATGACAATTTTTTTTTTTTTTTATGAATGCAGCGTTATATGAAATTGTTTCATTAATATCATTAAAGAAAATTTCCTAATTGAGGAAAACTGTTTTCTCTGTTAAAAATCGACATATACATCTCCACATGCGTTCATACATGATTCATATGTGTTCATAATTGATTCACACATGATTCATATTCATATGTTGGACCATATATGTTCATATGTAGACATTAATGAAAATTGAGGTAATATATACATGTATGATCGCATATGAACACATGTATTAGCATATATGAATCACATAAGGGGGTATATGGACATTTATGAACTCGAATGTCTTCATATGTAAACATAAATGAATTCATAAATTGTTACATACAGTGGGGAGCACTTGTGAGTACATGTAAGTACTTTTTACACCTAAAGATTCAGGTCGAAAAACATTTGACACTAGAACTAAATTATACTTTTCTAAAGGTCCAAGGTACGCTGAATCCAAATCTTACCTTAGATTCACTCTCCGACATCAGGCGTTCGAGCTATATTAACGAGAAAAGTGTATTTTTTGATCAAAATGCTCCGATTTTTCACGTTCCTGGATATGTATTTTTCATAATACTTATAACGGCAACTGAACACACTACTCTTACCATTTTTTTCAGTTTTTCAATTTTAAGATAACTTATTTCCTTACCTGATGCCGGAGAGTGAATCTAAGGCCAGATTTGGATTCAGCGTACCTTGTACCTTTATAAAAGTATAATTTAGTTCTAGTGTCAAACATTTTTCGACCTGAATCTTTAGGTGTAAAAAGTACTTACATGTACTCACAAGTGCTCTCCACTGTATATTGTTGATTTTTAACCAGGTTACTTGCTCCTAACAAAACTGTATATTTGATTTGAGTTAAATTTTCTGTGGAGGCAAATCATTCCCGAAAATCTTAAAATTTAGTTCAAATTACTAAATATTTGGAAAACTTTTTTTTGAGTGTATGGTAAGCCTTACCGTCTCAACAAAACTATCCAATATATGAAAGTGTTTGTTGTTTAAAGGTTTCACTGTAATTAATTCATAGACATTATAGACCAAGGAGAATTTAGTGTGTATGCTTAACATGGACTTGGCCTTTAGTCAGATAAGGAATGGTGTTCGTAATGAAAGGGCTTAGTGTACAGGAATAATCAAACAAGTTACAACAGCTATACCAAACTAAAATAGAATTGGTAAACACTTGAGAAGTTCATGCGTTATAATCGTGTATATGTTGGTTTTTTTTACTTTAGTTTAGCGGAGATATGGTGTGGAGTGCCTTCTTTTTTTCCTATGGTGTCGACGTCGTCATCGTCGTTATTGCTGTTGTATTTATGTTTATTCCATGGATGGTAATGGCATGACATGCCAAATAAATGGCATGCCAACCAGTCATCCAAATAAAACCAAACTACACCAAACAAAACAAAATAAAACCAACTACAAGCTAACCAAATTGTGTATAATATGTACGTGTATTTCATTTGGTATTCCTTTGCATACTTTTTTTCTGCGTTTGGCTCAAAAAGTACTTTGTGCTGTATGTTGTTACTCTGGTAATAGCTCTATGTTGCACAGTGGGGTATTTAACAAAATTTATAGAAATAATTTTGCAAGTTCTTACTTAGTAGTCCGATTGCAATGAAATTGGAAACAGGCATTAGTTACATAATATTGAGCTTTAGTATGGACGTTGGGTTCCACACACCGCCCGGGGGCGGCAATATGAGGTCCTCATGAGTGCCACGCCTACGCTTAGAATTCTATGTAGGTAAAGACCACTGCAAATGTTGTTAAAAACAAATGAAATTTCATTTAAAGAAATTACGATTTACATTTCAGTAATTTCAACTAAAATTGTCATTTGTTTTTTAATGTTCAAAAAATTAACCACAATTGTAGTAAAAATAAACCACATGTTTTAAATAACAAAAAAAGAATGTAAAATCATAAAACATAAAACATTAGAGAACATGTATCCTAAAGTACACATAAATAAAAAATTTTCTAAAAGCAAATAAAATGGTTAAAAAATTATGTATTGTATTTAAATAAAAATTTATTTTAATATTGTTTATTAACACATTTTATATATCGTTAAAAGCTGCTAAATGGTTTGCTATATCTAATGCAATATTTCTTAATTGCGGTAAAAACAAACGATATGTTTAGTTGTGAAACATGTTGAAAAAGGAAAGGTTAAACCAGTTAAACATATTAAAAAGACTTAGACTATCAGAAAATATATCAAAGGTCCACTTTAGGGAACAGTATGAACATTTAATTTTTCACATTTTTGTTTTATTTATTATATTTGTTTATGAAATCAATTAGTTTCATTAAAATTTTGAATAAAATTCTAACCGTTTACAAAAATCCCACTCGGAAAATTCTTTAAATCTTGGTTGTAATTAACTTTTTATGTTTAAGAAATATTATACTTTATGATGCGTTTTTTTAAAGATACAATTCCATGAAAAATGTGTGGTAGCGGAAATTAAACTCGATGACATTTGACAGTTTTGACATATTCAAGCAACAACACGAAAAAAAGCGAAAGGTACACTTTCTGTCATGTCTACATTTAAAGACGGGATTTTAAGCGACTTATCCAATATAGTAGGTATAAAGTGGAGTATCTACAACCGCATTCCCTACCTAAGCGTGCACAAACATATTGATACCCATTTTGCCCATATAGTGGATCCAGAACTGCAACAATTTTGAAAAAGGGAGAAATCGAACGATTTCGAATATCGCATAAAGCTCAGATTTAACGTTACTCTTCATGGCTTCATTTTTGACCCAAGATATTGTGCAGCTAAGAAAACACGGGTCGCTTAGATTTTTGTTCTCTACAACATATCAGAAGTTCATTAAGAGCTGACGGTTCGTTTCGGGATACCTCCCTTGTAAGTAAGAAATGACTGAATTATTTCCACATTTTTTTTTTTTTTGAATTTCCCACTGTGTGTTGCTGCGATGTTAAATTGAGCTGATGTTTTTGTTGGTTGCCTATTACGAGGAGACGTACAAACGTACGTGTTTGTATGTTCAGTTTTGTAAAAATTGTATGTTGTTGCCTGCCTTTCGTTTACCCTCCTTATTTATCTGTACCTGTGCTGCTTGCGGACTGTGAAGTGTTTGCGTGTCTGTTTCGAATATTCGTTTGCTTAATATTGCAACATTTGTGTTCATCATCATCATTAGGGCTCGGAACTTCATATAAATACATAGTTGTTGTAGTTAGCTGGTGAACAAAGTTAAACAAACATATTTGCGAATCAGCTAATTTGCAATAAAATGGCATCGATTTGTTAATGCATATTTTTCAATAAATATATATTTTTACATATGTTTGCTATAAATGCATATTTTGACTTGTTATGTTGCATATTTTGCAAAAAATGCATATTTTTATATATTTTGTATTAAGATTTTCAAGATTTTTTTTTAATTTTATTAAAATCTGTGTTTTTAGAAAATCAATAGATATTATAAATTTTGTTTCTTCAAATTCAAAAACAATTTTTTGATGAAATTTGTTTTATCACGAAGACAAAAATAACTGCAGAAAAACACAATTTTTAGTCTTCTTACAATGATTATGGCTAATTTACAAATTTTAAACCACCTTTCTAGAAAAAAATTATCTAAAGTGTGTTTTATAAGGTTGAAAAAGTTGAAAATAAGTCAAAAATAAATGTATATTTTTACATTTCAAGTGCATATTTTTGACGGTTTTTAATGCATACTTTATGTACACAAAAAACACGATTCTCAATGCATTAACTTCCGAGCCCTAATCATCATTATCAACAGTTCTAAAAGTCTGGCCTGTTGTGTTTTATAAATTTCTGTGTTTTGCTTTTTTGTTGATTATTATTAACGAACTTGTATGTGTACTCAGGAACCTCTTTGCCGCTACCCGCAAACCCCCCTTCCACACTCATCCAGTATCTGGCCACAAACAGAATAAACACACAAAAAACTTTGGCTGTGGTGCTGCCTGAACAGACAGGGGCCCCAGTGTTCATATGCATGTGTTGTGTGGATGGATGGATTAAATGAAATGTTCAAGTTCTTTTTTTGTATTGGCTTATTAAACTGTAGATGGACGGGAACGATCTGTGGGCGGAACTCTAAATAAAAAGTTAAAATTGCCGCTAGAGGGGCATTCAAGTTCGAGTTGTGTTCAAAGTTGTGTTGTTAATCGATGTGAACATTGGAACACGGTTGTTGCGCTGCATTTAGCATACACACAGTCTTTGGACTCTTTGCCAATTGGCGTGTTTTTTTTTCCTTTTGTCTTTTTGTTTGTGTTCTTGTTGTCTTTTTCGACATTTTGCATACTGAACATACAGACAGACAAACAGACAGACATGAAATCCAACAACAGCAGTGGCATTTCATTTTTAATGCAACATTTCCTTATTAAAATTGTATGTATGAATGTTTCCACTTACATCATTTAAGGGATTAAAAAGTGTCTCGTCAATATGTGCCTGCAATTTTGTTGCTTTTTATATCATTTTCGTTCATTCGTTCGTTCTTAATTTCAATGTCATGCTGGGTTTTTAAGAGTAGATTTGTTTTAGTTGAAGTACTTAAACACTTCCGTTGTTGCATGAATGAATAAACGGAAAACCTTGAATGTATATCCGTTAACGCCTTTTTGATAAACGTCTACATTGCATTGCAGTGTAAAAGGACAAACAAACAGATAAATAGAAAAACAAAAAGTTGTCATTTGAGTTGTTTGCATTAATATTGAAGCTGACATTTTGGGACAGAGTTCATTGCAATTTTTATACTAAAAATGACCTTCGACTTTCACTAAATCTCTATGTTCATAAACTTTTAAAGCAACCAAACAGTAACATTTTTTCTTATTTCTTCTTGACATTTTCCATATTAATATTTTTGGCTCCATGTTAATGGGTTTTAAAGAAATACAGAAAACGTTTATCGGCTGAGACCAAATTAAGGTTAAAATAACCAAAATCGAACCATTTTTAATCGTTGTTTTCTTAAAAAATATTTGACTAATCTAAATAAAATTTATGATTTAAGTAGGATATTTATTGTCTTCCCATTTTATTTTTGAAATTTAATATAGTTTTGTTAAAAATGGCTTTAGAACTTAATCGGAGAAAACTTATTCTGCACGAATATAATAAAAATAAGAGTGTTTCTATACGTTTGATAGAAAAAAATGTTAAATGCCTCCACGGTAAGAAAAGTTATTAAAAACTTTAATTAACGCTTGTCAATTGAAAGAAAGTGTGGAAGTGGTGGCGAGCATGGCCAAAGTGATCAAAAAGCAGCGGAAAATGTAATAGAAGCTTTTAAAAAGGATCCTATCATTTCAACTCGAGCAGGTGCGAGTAAAATCACCAAATCGCAAAATTTTGTTCAGAATGTCGAAAAGCGAATGGACTGAAGTGTTATAAAGCTCAGGTATGTCCAGAAAGGCATGCAAAACAAGTTCATAAATTTGAAAACATGATTCATGGTTGAATATAACAGTTAATCAATTTCATACCGATTGTAATTAATTTCAATTGTGTCCATACAAGCGGAGCTCTAATTCTAAATTTCTCTACACTCAAAAAAAAAGTTTGTAAAGTCAGCAAAAAATTTTGCTGAGTCAGCAAAATTTTAGTCAGGAGGGTGCTTGCAAAAAAATTGCTAATGTCAACAAAATCTTTTGCTGAAAATCAGCGAGCTGATTTTTAGCAACAAAATTAGTAGATTTAGCAAAAGTAGATTGGAAATACAAAAGCCTTGCTAAAAATTAATAATTTTTTTGCTGAATATTAGTAGACTGAAAAAAACGCAAAAAATTTGTAGAAAAATTGTAATTTAGTTAATTAATTTGCTGAAAATTATAAAACATATTTTTGTGATTCTTTTAAAAATAATTTACAATAATTACGAAATATAAAAATTTTCATTTTCCCACATTAACGACATGAATTAATTTAATATCTGAAAATATATAGCAATAAATATATATAACATAACAAAAATTTTCTTTCAACTACTTACATCAATGGTTGTCTAAATGATGCTATCTTTTAAAGGACGCAACTGCCGAAGATAATTATAGAAACGAAACGAAAAAATAAACAAAAACAAACGAAACGAAAAAAACAACCCTTTTTTTGCAATAAGAAAAAGGAACCATAAAAATCTACCTATGATGTGTTGGTTTACTTTCGCTTTACTCTGTCTACATGTCTGTATATGTTTGTTTGTTTGCAATTTGGCCACACTAGATTATTAATCTATAAACATTTAGTTTATAAATACATATTAAATTTAAATATTTTATTTTGTCTTTTATTTAATTAATAGACAATTATTTTCACAAGCCGGTGACAACGCAAAATTTAAGTTGTTTTAATCCTCAATTTTGTTTTATGTATGAAAACCAGATGCAAAAGTCTTCCATGGTTGATTTTTTTATATATCTTATTAGAGTTGAACTTTTTAGTATCATTTTCCTCTTCTCTACTACATCTTGACATGCCGCGACATCAGCTCCATTCTGCGTATATCTTTCATTCTGGTTGTCGTCCACACTATTAATGTGCTTATCAGCACAATTTTTTTTTAGCAAACTTAATTTGTAAAACAGTATAATATTAGTAAAGCATTAGTATAAAGAATTTAAGAGCTGAATAAGTATAACAAAAATTTTAGCTGAAAACACGATTTTAGCAAAAAATTTGCTAAAAAATTATATACCTGATTTACAAGACGTTTTACTAACTTTTCTACTAACTTATTTTTTTTAATTGTTAACATAGAAGCCAACAATTTTTTTTTACTCTAAGACCGGGGTATAATTTTCTAAAGGTTTGAGCTGTGCTTCCTCGGAATCTGGCCTCATGTTTTAGAGATACACCCATAAAGCAGTCTCAGTTTTGGTCACCGAAAACTGTTTTCATAAAAAATATATTTCTAGACGTGAAAGTCGTTAGCTTTATCAACTTAATATTGAGTTATCCCATAAATATTATTTGGTCCCACAAAATTTTATTATAATTAAAAACACATTTTGAAATTTTTAGCTAACGAATCGTGAAATTCAGATTAATAGTTTAACGTCCTACCCATTGTTTTCAGACATGCTGATTTCAATGGTGTACTTAATATTTTGATTAATGGTACAGATTTTGAGAAAAATGTCTTTAAAGTTTGGCAGTTTTGCATTTAAAATTTTTCGCAAGCAATCGATCTGCTTTTGCTTTGACGGAATTAAATAACAAGACCTGTGTTCATATTTATGGCCTATATCTAATGCACAAAAATTTATATTTAAATCATTGCTTCCGGTTTTATGTAGGTTTTTACCTCTTTTTTACAGTTTTAGCGAATATGAATGCCTAATGAACAATTGACCTGAATAAGTGTTAATTCTTTAGAAAGAAGCAAATAATGGGAAATATATATACTTGCGATTTTTGAAATATTGTATATGGCAGCATAGCTTTCCAAGTTGACCACAGAGTTATACTTTTAGTCTTATATGTGGGCACATCTAAAAATTGTTGTTGCTAAAATTGAAGCAAAAAAGTTTCCATTTCCAAAAGTTAAGCTAGATTTACACGATTGAAGGCATTTTGAAGTCTTATCAAAATTTTGAAAATTTATTTTGATGTTCTAATTACACGTTTCAAAAATTTGATCAAAATATTCTTTCAATATCTTTCAAAATCTTTTGATAAAAATTTGATCAAAATTTGTTGAAGCTAATTTACACTATTGGTAAAGTTTTTATATTGAAAATATTGACTTTGATCAGCTGTTTTGCTTCTTTTGTAAAATAATTTATTATTATAAAAAATAATTTATTACTATAAAAAAAAAACAATTAATAAATATGGACGACGACACAATCATCATTGCATCAACATTTTTAATATTGGAGGAAGAAGTAGCTGATAATAATGCAAAAAAAAGAAGAAAACAAAAGGAACATTGGGTTCGACCTTTTCCTTTGGAAGGTAATGGTATGTATGTCTCTTTTAGGGAGCGATTGAAAATGAATGATCCCGACCTATACAAAAACTTTGTGCGAATGTCACCAGACGATTTTGATTATTTGCTTAATCTCGACACCCCATCAATAGAAAAGGCCAATACTAATATGCGGGAATCTATATGCCCCGGAGAACGCCTGGCAAGTACTTTGAGATTTTTAGCGACTGGGGATCCCAACCCTCAAAAGCACAATTAGATAAGGTCTCGAAGTTTGATTCTGTACCTCCTGATCCACGATTTCTTACAGTATCTAAAAAGTGTAGAGCTGCAAAATATTCATATTTTGATACATAAGTAGCGCCACCTTGTCCACTTTTGGAGGTATTTATTTTTTTGTGCTCCGCCTTCAATATATAAAACTTTTAAATGTGATCAAAACATACAACAAAAAAAAAAAAAACATTTACATTAAAACGTGATCGAACAGCGTTAAATTGTGCTTTGCAGTCGGCTATGCAATGATTCGTTGCAGCAGCAATTTCTGACCAGCACTTCTCCTTTTCATTTCGGTTTCTGTACCCATCAATTTTAAAATTCCAAATCGGTTCGCGTACTTCAACCATTTCGATGAACAGTCTCAGTTCATCTCTTGTCCACTTTTTCTGTTGCTTGCGATTGTTGCGCAAATTATCATTTATGGTATCACTTTTAAAAATATTGATATATTATTCCACAAATATATAGTTATTAAATATGTAATACTTACCAACTCATATTAATTTACTAATTTAAATTTTATTCCTTAAGAAATTTAATTAATAACTTGCCGCAACAAAAATATGTAAATAAAAACAGCTGATATGTATTGAATCAAAAGAATGAACATGCTGTCAAATTATTTATAGTTATCAATATTGCCAGATGCGATTTTGATGCTTATTTACACGGCATAAATAAAATCTTCAAAAGTTTTGTTCAATAAATTTTGATCAATAAATTTTGAAGAAATTTTGCTGTTTACACGAGTTTGAAGCATTTTGAAGAGCAATTTTGAAGAAAATTTCAATCGTGTAAATTTAGCTTTATTGTAATATAATGATTTTTTTTCAGGTACATTAAACTAAAAAGTACTTAAATAATAAAAAAAAAACTAGAACTGTAAAATAAATACACTTTTACAGTTTTTGTTTTATATTATTTTGTTATTTTAATTTTTTAATTCAATATTTGCAGCAACATTTTTAAGATGTGCCCTTCATTTTGAAGCACTTCCCCTGAAAATAAAGATTAATATCTTTTATGATAACTCCTAAAATAGTTCGGCTCTTGCGATAACATTCTGTGAGCTTAACCATCGTTACGGAACCTTATTAAATATAAAAAAAATTAAAAACCATTTTGGCCGATTTTGAGATAAATATAGTTTTGCATATCTATACAAATTCGGAACTAGTTCTGAATTTTTTTAAAAATATTTTTTTTTAATTCTCCATTAAACAATATAGTAAAATTTTACTATTACAATACATTTTGTATAGAGAACTTGCAAACGATTTATAGGGTAATTTTTTAAATCACAACGCCTCACTTCACTTAATTTTTTGTAATTTTGTAAAACACGGTGCTGAACGCGTTGATTGCCCGAGTTGGCTTACGTAGTTTTAAAAAGGTTTAGATATGACCGGATACGACCATATAGAATTAGATCTAAGATTTGAGTCTATTCAATTATATCAGAGTTCAGATATATTTATATATACATTAAGATAGTATATCATTTCAGATATTTTTATATATATATTTTTTTTTATTTTATTAATTAATAATCATATAATTACAAATTATATACTATTACTCTAACCGAGCATTAGCTACTATGGCTTTCGGCGCGTTCTAGCGAATATAGGCCAGTGCTTCTGGTGGGAATCGAACCCACCACCCCCGGTCTGATAAGCCAGCACACTACCAACAAGCCTACCGAGGCGCACCCCCGATATATATTTAGTTATATAAATATATGGGGATATTGCTGAATGGACTCAAATTTCAGATATAATTTTATATAATCATATATGATCATATCTAACCGTTTTTACTCGGGTAATTAAGCAAGAGTATGATCTCCGGCAGAATAAAAACACTGAGAACAACAACTTTTTTCACAATTTTATTTTTATTGTTAAAAATAACACAAATTCACAATTAAACGCATTTTCCTTTGTTTAAATTTGATTCATATGAATCGCTGCAAAAATAGGGTACAATTTTTGTATTTTTTCATTAATATGGCAACTCTAAAAAATAAATAATGGATATCATTCAAGTGATGACGGAAAACTAAATACAGAAACGTAAGGATTTATAAAATATAACTTTTTAATTCCAGCATTAGGCAAGTGATGTGAAGTTTATTTGGTGTGCTGAACGCAGATGATTCACAAAATTAGGATATTAATTTAAAAATGTATGAGCTAGTTCTGAATTTTAAGAGTATTATAAAACACTAAAAAATCAAACTTGTAGTATTTATTGTCATAGAGGATTTGAATAAAATTTTAAACAAATTCTTAAGTTTTTTTAAAAAAAGTTGTCATTTACTCGTGGTTGACAAATTTAGCGCTCATTTTTAGTTTATTATTTTTCATAATTTAATTGAATATGGAAAATGCTATCAATTTGACTATATCAAGAGATTTTTAATGCATAACTAAAAAAATATATATATTAGTTCCTAGTTTTTAGTTTTTCTATTTTATTATAGAAAATGTTTTTCTATAGATTCAAGAAAGTTTTAGACCCTCTTTTTAGATAACGTTCGACTCTACACGAATGAGTGACTTCATGTATTTATTTTTGTACTGCATGTATTTTGTTATTGTTTTCTCGTTCGTGTGAAGAAAAATGTCATGTGTGTTCGGCTTCATTTTGGAGAAAATATTCATCTGAAATGTTCAATACACGCGTTAGTTGGAACTACAGTTCGTATACGTATTAAATATCACTCATACGACATTGTGTTAATAACACACTGCTGCAAAAAAAAACACTTTTTGTCAGAACTTGAAAACCGACCTAGTGGAGGTTGTAGGCCTAGGTGAGGACATACAAAAACCGTTTTCAAAAATTTTGAAACACCATCAAAATTTTGAGTTATTTGCAAAAATCTGCTTTAGGGTAGGTCGTAGCACTTTAGTTCCTCTAACTCACACATTTTTTGACCGATTTCAAAATTTTAAACAGTTTTGGAAAGGCAAAGAATTGAGCTTTCATGAAATGTATTCATAAAATATATATTCCAAGAAATTAGGTAATTGTTTATCAAAAGTTTCTCATTTTTTTTTTTCTAATTTTTCAAATTCAACAAGAGTTAATTTAATTTTTTCTATGAAAGCATATCTTTTTTTGCACTGTATTTTATAAACAATTTTATATAGAAAAAATGAGATATAATTTGTTAAAGTCGGTTTATATTTGCAAAAGTTACTAAACTTTTTCTAAAGTAAAAATTTTGGGATTACAGACTTTTCTTTTGGTAAACTACTTGACTTACAAACGTAAATTAAAAACTGTACAAATAGCTTAACCTATGTTAACATGTATTGTTAAAAACAGGTGTTAAAGAAAAGTTGAATAACTTTTACAATTTTCATCCGATTTGAAAAATGAAAACCATGTTTTGTTAAGAACTAAATTTTCTTTATACGTTGGTATAAATTTTTATAAGCTTTCATATTAAAATAAGCACTGAAAAGCTACTAAAATCAAAAAAGTTTATAATTTTCGTTTTTTTGTAGATATTCTTAACAAAAACAATACTTATAACTTACAAATGTAGCAAAAAATGCACGTCATTTTAAAGCGTAATCAGATTTCTTTCCAAACCCGTTAAAAAAATTTAAATCGAACAAAAACTGACTGAGTTACTGGTCGATAAGTTGACGAACATTACTGAAACGGTTTTTTAGAATTGACACAATTTGAAATGAATGTACTCAACAATACCTATAAACCACGCTAGGTCGTTTTCCAAGTTTTTTTTCACTGTAGCACCGTGTAATTATAGATCAAAACTAATAAATTATACTCCATATTTGCAAT
The DNA here is from genome assembly GCA_021234595.1 of Delia radicum. Lineage (NCBI taxonomy): Eukaryota > Metazoa > Arthropoda > Insecta > Diptera > Anthomyiidae > Delia > Delia radicum. The sequence continues at coordinate 202,375,324 of CM037855.1, read as the reverse complement.
GAACAATAATTTAAATTGATATTTCTTATAAAACGGAGCCGGGTTACACGGTTGCCCTTTCTGAATCGATAGAAAAACATCTAATCCTTTTTACAATTAAAAAAAATTACCGATATTTAGATAAAGAGCAATTCCATATGAAAACGATCAAAATTGGCAAATTTTTGGACGACCCCTCTCCGATTTTAAAATAAATAGTCTCAATCGATTGCCCAGCAAAAAATAATGTACCTACATATTTTTTTTTTTTTTATAGTGACTGGTTTAGTGGTGGTGTGCACCACTGTCATGTGACACAATTGAAGAATTCTTCATAAGGGACCTCATTGAAAGTTGTTTTAAAAAAAAAACTACGAGTGATAGCTCGTTGGAAAGGTATTGAATCAGGCTTTAATTGAAAAATAAAATGTTCCTAATTTTTTTTGTTAAATAATTAAAAATAATTCAATTATAAAAAATATAAAAACAATGAGAACAAGGTGGTCTCTTAAATGCTCTTCTCCTGTCCAAACAAGGAGTCGGGGCCCATTTTTTAAAACAACTTTCAATGAGGTCCCTTATGAAGAATTCTTCAATTTTGTCACATGACAGTGGTGCACACCACCACTAAACCAGTCACTATAAAAAAAAAAAAAAAATATGTAGGTACATTATTTTTTGCTGGGCAATCGATTGAGACTATTTATTTTAAAATCGGAGAGGGGTCGTCCAAAAGGTGATCGCTTTCATATGGAATTGCTCTAAAATAAGTTATTTATAACATTAAAAATAACATAAGACTTGTTCTTATTATAAAAATATGTATAGGGGACATGGGCCAAGGTGGACATGGTTTTGAAATATTGATCTAGTGACCAAACTGAATAAGATATCTTAAAGTGTTAAATACCATATAAAAGTTCAATAAGTAGGTTGGCATCTTTTGGCCACAGAGATAAAGTTTTACTTTACATTTAAAAAAAATTCGATTTTAAAAAAATTTACCCCAATATGAACACTTTCTTTTAAACCACATTTATTACCAAGATTTTATGAGAACCCAAAAAATATATTTAATAAATTAATCCATATCATATTCTCTTTCATTTATTAACAATTAGTGTTTTCTATTTGTAATATCAACCTTTAATTATGATCTCAAATCTGACAATTCAAAATTAAATTACCGTAGGAATCTTTAAAAATGCGCTCTATACAGGTGTCTAGTTCTGATTAGGAACCCACCAACCCAATTTCAAGTTCCTAGCATCAGCGAATAGCCAGGCCGCCAATTTTTTCCTTTTTGCCCCTCTCCGTGATATTTCTTAAAAATACCTAAAATACAGATATCTGCTCGCGATAAGGTACCCACAATCCAAATTTCAAGTTCCTAGCTTCGGCGTTTTGGCCAGGCCGACAAGGGGGAGATTTTTCCCGCTCTATGCAGATGTATTCTTGATTAGGAACTCACATACCAAATTTGAAATTCAAGCTTCATAGGTTTGGCCACACCGCCTAGGGGGTATTCTTTTTCCATTACTAGACCCTATTTTATCACGTTTCTGGATAAACTTCCACAGTAGGGAGTTGGGTCATATCCCAAAGTACCACAGCAGGGAGTTGGGTCATATCAGAAAAAACACATATTGAACATTTTAGCCTTTTATTCCCAGGGGTTTGGTCAGGCCGCCAAGGGGGAGACTCTTAAGGGACGTCTATGTTAGTGGATGGCTCTCTATGCCAAATTTCAAATTCCTTACTAAAGCGGTATATGCTGGGCGATGTTGAGTCAGTCAGTCAGTGAGTGAGTGAGTGAGTAACGTTATTCTTTTACATATATAAGATATTCATGTATACCATACAAATTTCATGCAGAATCATCTGAATCACAATTCGGGCATATATGTACACCAGGTTGCAATGGTTTTGGCGCATTTTAAGGTTACTTCTCTCGTACACTAGAGGCACTAAATCATTTTGGATTTGTTGGACTTTGCTGATGTGCTTTTAAGATAAATTATAAGACAAAGTATATACAACGTGGATGAAATTTTTCACTAGCAAGGGAGGTATCCCGACCCGAACTCTCAGATTTTAATGAACTTTAGATATGCTGTAAAGGAGCAAAAAAAAAGAGACATGTATTTTTTTAGCTGCCCAATCTCACGTTTAAGGGTAAAAAAAAGTGTTAAAAAATCAATTGCGTTTGTATGAAAGCGTGTCTTTAATTTATGGAAACTAGATATATTTGTACGCAAGGCTAAAGTACTTAAGAAAACAAAAATTTTGATACCCATATTGCATATATAGTGGACCCGAAGTTGCCACATTTTTGAATTATTTGAAATATAGGTGTAAAAGGCTGCTCGGGAAAGGTCGCATAAATACCGAAGGGTTTGGAATATCTGAAAAAGCTCAGGCACCCCATCGATTAAATTAAATAGACATTGCTCTGTATTATTTTTAGGTTAATACAACTAAAATTCATTAATAAAACGCCAGATTTAATGGTACTCAGAACACATTTTTTGTAATAACAAAAATACTTGAATGAATTTGGGCATAATTTGTAAACTGGTGTATGTGTCTTCAAAAAACCTTTCGTTTGATACGAATCTACCCAGGTAGAAATTGACAACCTACCGCAAAAATAGTACTGGAAAACCACTGCTGTTTTTTAAAACCCACTGTGTTGAAAATTAAGAAAACACTTTTGTTTGCAAAGCATGTCTTTTTGCCAGTACCACAATGGTGTTTTTACCTACATAACAACCAATTAAAATCATTTTTTATTTTAATATTTTGTAAGCCGGATTCATGTAATTTTGTATATATATTGAAAAAAAGACAAAAAGTGTGAATATTTGAATATTTTATTAAATATTCATCAGATCATCAGCATTTAAATTGTACTGGAATGCTACACACTCCTACTTTTTTACTTTTTCATTCAGCGTTAAGAATTAAAATTTTTAAAACAGAATATTTTAGTCCATTCTTTTATCTTTCACCTGCAGCAAAAATCCTCCAAATTAAATGTATGGTTTTTAAAACACAGGCGTTTAAAGGGCTGCTCAACATAACATTTTTAAATTTAACTTTATAAATCTGAAAAAGAAAAAAAATAACAAATTGAAGTTTTTTCTATGTAAAAGTGATACATACTTTTTTCAAAAAAATCATTAAAACTGAACGGTAATCAACATTAAAGAAAATAGGAATACAAAGCCTTACACACTTTTTGCATATTTCTCATAAAAGAAAAAAAAAAATCGCGCATAAAACCGTGGATTTGTTTAAATTTGAAAAACTAGACACGTAAATCTTTAAGTGGGTCCATCAAGTGAATTTGTTGAATGCAAAATTTAATTGAAATCGGATGACCCTTGGTCAGATTTTGACCGATTTTGCGTGGAATATCCGATATATATTTTTTTTAAGCTTAATTCAACTATAATTCTTTAACAAAGCTCTGATTTTAATGTCACTTCAAAAACCCATTGTTTTGAATAAAAAAAAATGCTTGAAACTGATCGGACATGTTTCGTATACCAGTTAATGGGTCTTCAAAAGGTCTCTTATTTGGTATCCCATTTGTCCGAAATATCTCTGAAGCAATTCGAAATAAGGAGAAGAAACGAAAAATTGGGTCATTTTTGACCCCACTTTTCAACCCCGAAACACGAGATTGGACAGCTAAAAAACGTACATGTACCTTATTTTTTTTTTTATCACATATCCAAATTTGATTAAGATCGCAGATAATCCATCGGGGGACTCCTCCTGTCAATGACGTACCGTTGATTTATCCTAATCTATATACTCGTTTAACTAAATCTATAATCAGCAAAAAATAATCTGATTTGGTAAGCAGAAAAGGAAGGCATTCTGTTGTGCTTTCATAAATGCCATCTTTAAAGCAGTGAATAATGCACACAATTAAACAGTAAAGAATACATACATTGAATCATTAATGTTGTCACCACACCAAAAACGCCTACGAAAGGCATGAATTTATTGCTTCTTAGAGCACCTGAAAGAAGAGCTTTTTACCCGTTTAAAAAAGACATACCAAGTGGGACATTGCGGACAAAAAGCATGCCTTGTGGATTTGCCTTGAAAGTGCTCGGTAATTAAATAATGCCTTCCGAAACTACTTCTAGGTAAGCACTATTTGTTGCTGCCTATAGCCGTTGGTTTGACTAAATTCACAAGTAAAAGTTTTTAATTAAAAAATATTTAAATTTTATTAAACGATTTGTAAATTATTACCTTTTATTTTAACTACTCCATTAAACAAAAAGCCGTTAAAATTTCAAAACAATTCTATTAAAATTCAATTTTCTTACCAAATAAATTGAGCATTTTCATGCCACTTTACCTAAAAAAAAAGTCAACATAAATCTAACATCCCAATTGTAGTTGGGAAAAGAAACCTTGAATTTTGACCCTTGTGTTAAGATGTTGCTTTTACCCTCCAAATTAAATAAACAAAAAATCCCAAACTAATCAGTAAAGTGTTGCAAAACCACCACCACCACCACCACGAACCACTACACACTACTTTTCATCTATTAGAACTTATTGTAAAAATTCTATTGTTATACGATTGTCCTCATTTAGCACCCAATTTAAGAGGAAGGAAGTCAAAGACGAAAAAAAGAAGAAGAAAACTGTAAAAATAATCTTCCACAATCGAGAAGGCAATAAACACCACCATACAATGATTTACAGATGCTAATGCTGAAATATGGCTCGTGTCGAGGTTTTTTCGTTTGTTTTTTTTTCTTTTTTTTTTTGTTTCCTTTTTATTGTTGTTGTACTTTGTTCCTTAAAAATTCTAAAAAGTTGTACAAACTAAGGCGTAAACTCATTTGTATGATGATGATAATAATAATGGTTGAATGAACATTGCGATTGTAAATGAGAACGGGTGTAATTTGATACATACAAGGCAGCCAAGATGGTTATTGGATTGATGTGAGATTTTATTAATTTTGAAAATTAAAAATGTTTTAAAGATAATTTATAACTCGTTAAAAAAAATATAAGGAGGAACTTATAAGATTGGATTTAATTATTTTTAATATCGTATGAGTTTTAACTGCTGAACTGGCTTTGACGCATATGCTGCGGCAGTCAACAAAAAAAATATTTATTTTATTAAACGTCTATTTAATATATTTTACTAACTTTCAGCAATTTTTTTGCTGACATTGATGAAAATGAAAATTATTCAAGTTTGAGGCCATACTCTATATTTCTTTATTAAGATATTGTCTTAACAAATAATCTATAGAGTTTTTGTTTTCAAATTTATTAGTTGACCACTTTCAGGAATATATTGATAGATCTATTTCGGGAATTTTCTAGGTTCCCATCATCAGAACACGTTTTGAAAGTAGTGACAATCCCATGCAAAACATCAAACATTCATATAAACTAGTTATCTCACTAAATGAGAACTAATATATGAGTTCCAAGTTAAAGATTATCACCATTGATCAAAAATAAATTGAAAACTTGTTTGTTATGTGCACCGTATACGATACCTTTGGTAGATATATAATACACGTTTTTTGCTTTTTTCTCCTTTTTATTTTCACACTTTTTGTTTTGTTTTGTTTTGTTTAAAAACAAGATGTAAAGGGGGAGTAAACAAGACCGTACTTTGTCTTTTATACAAGTTTGATATAATTTTTATTAAAAATAAAAATTATGTTTTTTCGACCTTTAATTGTGCAATGAAAATGAAAAAAAGTTTAGTAACGTCATGATGCTTGTTAGGAAAAGACTTAACTACGTGCTTGATTACTAAAAAGACAAGAATGGAGCAAAATTTATTATAAATAGGTTTTTTGTTAAAGTTCTGCCTATTATGGAGGCTCTAGCTTTTCTTAAACTTCGGGTTCTGATTAGATCTTTAGCCAGATCGAAATACTAGTATCAACCTAGCTAATATGTTTGATTTGCTTTATTTTTGTAAATATACGGAGGTTGAAAACTCGTTATAAATTGAAAATAACCTACAAATAATCTCGATGTATATAAAAACAAAAAACTAATATAACTGTAGAAAATTATTCAAGTTCGAGGCCATACTCTATATTTCTTTATTAGGATATTGTCCTAACAAACGGTCTATAGAGTTTTTGTTTTAAAATTTATTAATATATCGATTTTTGAAACTGATACCAAAATGTATATTAAAACGCTACAACATATAAAACGCTACAAGAATGCGTGGTCAATAAATTTGTGTCATAGTTTATTGAAAAGGTAAGGAAAAAAGCTTTAATTTGATATATATATCAATTCCATTGGAAGGAAACAAAAATTAAGATTTTGGTGGAAATCTCCAACACACCGCCTTCAAGTAGCCGTGGAATGTTGAAATTTTACCAATTTATTATGATCGACACTTTCTTTTACAATTTTAGTTACCATAGCTTGAAAGATTTACTTTACCCATACGATTTTTGGACACACTAATGTAGGTACTATTTTCACACATTGTATGGAGTTAAGGTTTCAGTACTCGAGCGGCTACGTTTCGTAAAAAGGACTGTAACTCCATATAATGTGTAAAAATATTACCTACATACAATAGGTTTTCTCAACTAGAATTCAAAGGAAGAAGGTCGTGAAAACTGAGGCTCCAATTTATTTTTGCAAACACGGGTGTAATTACATACCAATAGTGAGAGGATTGTGTACTGGAGGAGGATAAAGGTGTCCGGATTCTGGTGCAATAAACGTTTTTTAAAGAATTTCATTCGGTTTGGTGTTAAAATATTCATATTTTTTCATTTTTTTCCAAACATTTATTAAAAAGCACTCAATTATTGGAAGGAGAGCTTAAAAACGTATGTATACACAACAAAACAAAAAATATTTTAAATAACATCAGCTGAGAATCAGTCGATGCAATTCACTAAAAACTGATAACAAATATTTTGATAAAAATACAGCTCTGTGTTGTTAAGCAATTTTAATAAGCGCCTAAAAGTATGTCATGCTCACAAGAGAACACTACCCAACTGGCAAAAAGGAAGAACGTTGAACTGTCGCCAGATAAAGAAGGTAGTTTGGTAGAAAGCATGCAAATAAATGATTTAATGAGTATGATAAAAGACACAATAAACAATAATTTAGATGAAAAAATGAAAACGTTAGCTACTAAATCGGATATAGAGGAAATAAAACACGAGATAGGATCGGTCAACAATGATATGGCTGTATTAAAAACTGAAAATGAGCTACTTAAAAAAGAGGTGGAAATTTTAAAAAGAGAAAAAGAAACAAATATAAAGAACATAGTATGGCTAGAAAAACAAGCAGGAAATAAAAAACTAATATTTAAAGGCTTAGACAAGGAAAGTAGCCCCAGAGTTGCCATTCGTAAAACGTGCAAAAAGATTTTAAAAAGCGATGTTAACATTCTTACTGCTCGCAAAATTTTTGAGAAGGATGATAAAATCAATGTGGCCGTTGAATTTGAATCGACAGCTGATATTTCAAAAATATTTCAGAACACCAACAAATTGTCCGGCTTATCAATCGTTATTGAACGTGAGTTAATACCATTTAAGCAGGAAAAGAAAAAGGTTTTCTTGCAACTGAAGAAAAAATTGGTAGACTTTAATAAAAATAAAAAAGTTATGGTAAGAGATGACAAACTGAAAGTAGATGATAAATGGTTTATATGGAACGCTGAAAACAACTTGATATGTGGTAAAGTAGATGGCTTAACAGTACTGGCGAGTGTGTATGGAGATGAGGTTAAACAATTAGATTTAAATTATGAAACTTTGTTAAATAATGCGAATACAAAAAACTAAATATTGTCCGTCGAAAGAAAAGTGCTATTGCAGGTGGTAATGTTGAAATTGAGAATCAAAATATTACAATATTATCATATAATATAAATTGCATTTTAAATAAACTTATTTATCCACCGTTTTTTAATTATATAAGGCAAGCTGATATTTTCTTTTTAATAGAAACTCATTTAATTGAAGAAAAAACTGAATATATACGAAAATATTTTCAAGGATTTACATTGTACTCGGTACCAGCAACAAGGAATAGCAGATTTGGCAGGGCAATTGGTGGGTGTTTGTACGGAATAAATAACAGATTGAGGAGCGCAGGTTTTAAAATGGACATTGTTGATGAAGGCTATGTGAAATTAGCTAAGCTAAGCATAAAGAACAAAGAAATCACAATAATACCAACGTATTTGAGAGGAAGTAACTGGGATACAGAATTCAATACAGTTAAAAACTTTTTTGAAGAGAAAAATATAACAAACCCGTTAATTATTGGTGATCTTAACATCAGAATAGGAAGTATACAACAAAATGTTGATGATTTGCATATGCAAATGTTTAAAGCAGGAAGAGATGTGAGAAAATCCAAAGATGTTATAGAAAACAATAAGGGAAGACAGTTTATGAAATTCTGCTTAGATGAAAATTTAATTGTACTGAATGGCCAAACTGAGGGTGATGAAGAGGGATCATTAACATATCTAAGTTCAGCGGGTGAATCAGTAAACGATATCTGCGCAGTTCATTTTGAAAATCTACAATATGTTAATAGTTTTTGTGTGGACAACAAAGTATGGTCGGATCATTTTCCAATAAAACTAACAATAAACTTGTCCTGGGATAGAAACAACACCAAAACTATAAGTTTATTGCCGAAATTGCGATGGTATAATAGTGAAAAGTTAAAATATCAAACAAACATGAATTCCAAACTGTTACAACACCCCAACAATTATGATTTTAGCATAAAAGAATTGGTGAGCTTGATCGAGACGTCAGCAGTGGTCCCAAAATACCGAAAATTTGAACCAAAAAATAAGTGGTACAATTATAAATGTAATAATGCCAGATTGAACGTTATGGAATACTTAAACAAGTACAGATCGTCTAAAAATATAAAAGATAAAAAAATATACTTGAAAAAACAGAATATTTATAAAACAATATGTAAGCAAAGTAAATATGAATATTATCTACAGTTATCATGCAAAATAAACCAAATCAATGACAGCAGACAATGGTGGAAGCTCGCGAGGGAAGTACGTGGTCAAAATCATACAGTTGGTACTCAGATATCTGCTTCAGACTTTCAAAATTATTTTAATAAACTGCTTAACCCACAACACACATCTCAGGAGTTCGTTTACGCACCAATACTCATTAAAGATGATAAACTCGACGCTAATTTTACCCTGGATGAGTTAAAACTGGTTTTAAAAAATGCGAAAACAAACAAAGCACCTGGAGAGGATGGAATTACATATGAGTTTATTATAAATTCAACTGATGTCTTCCAAAAACATTTGTTAAATGCTTATAACAAAATGTATAATAAGGGAAAAATAGATGAGGTTTTTTGTAAATCAGTTGTTTTCCCAATATTTAAAAAAGGTGACCCGAATATGCCGGAAAACTACAGAGGTATATCCTTCATGAATACCACAGCTAAAGTTATGATGGGAATGCTAAATAACAGGCTATATGAATGGGTTGAAGAAAACCATATACTAACGGAATTTCAAGCTGGATTTCGAAAAAACTATTCGACAACAGACAATATTTACAACCTTGCTGGTATTGTTAATATAAAATTATCGGAAAAGAAAAAGGTATATGCATTCTTTGTAGATTTTAAGGCAGCATTTGATAAAGTGGCAAGAAAGTCTTTAATATACAAATTATACTCAATAGGTATTTCATATAAATTTGTTAAAATACTGGAAGATATATACGCAGACACAAAATCAGCGGTATGGAATGGCGAAGAATTATCGGAGTACTTCCAAACCAATTCAGGTGTGAAGCAAGGATGCTTGTTATCGCCTCTTTTATTTTCACTTTACATAAATGACTTACATGAGAGCCTTAAAGGAGGTTTACAAATAGGCAATATGAATATCCGACTCCTTATGTATGCGGATGATATCGTCATTCTTGCTGATGAAATAGATACACTTCAAAAAATGATACAAAATTTGGAAAACTATTGCGCTTTATGGAATCTTGAAATCAACTTAAATAAGTCGGAAATCGTTATATTTAGAAATGGTGGCAGACTGAAAGCACAAGAAAAATGGCAGCTAAATGGAAACAATATCAAAATAACCAATGAGTATACGTATCTTGGAGTTATTCTGACACCCAAAATGAAATTTACCAAACACGTGGAAAGCAGAAATATCCAGGCAAAAAAAGCTATAAACTACACTTGGAAGAGTTTTATTTCAAACAGAGAAATACAATTAAGACAAAAGTGGAACCTTTTCTTAGCGGTATGCAGGTCTATACAAGCATATGCAGCCCAAGTATGGGGTTACGGCCACTTTGAAGAAATAGATATACTTCAAAGATATTTTATAAAAAAAGTTTTGAAGCTGCCAGATTTTACTCCAAATTATGCTCTCATGCTGGAGACTTCCGCAGTAAACAATCATTTATACACCTTAGAACTACATATGCAGTACTTGACTCGAGTTATTTTTCAATACCAGGATAATAGGCTACCGTTTCAAATAACGCAAATACTTATTCAAAAAAACTTGTTTTGTTTCAAAGAATTGAAAATGATTGCAGAAAAACTTAATACACCATGGTCCAGTACACAGTCCAATAAACACCAATGGATTGCTCAAAATAATCAACTTTTATACATTATACAACAACATCAACATAATCAGTTCTTACAAAATAAAGCAGCCAGCTCAAGGATATACAAAAGTTTAGATCATACCCGTGGTCTAAATTATTTTATCGACAATATGAATCAGTCTAATATAACCTGGATATTTAAGGCAAGATGTGGGTTGATTAAACTTAATTACAACACCTTCGGTGCGACAAATGATGAAAAACTATGTAAACTTTGCAGTATGGGTACAATTGAAACATTCCAACACTTTTTATGTGCTTGTCCTGTTCTTAAGGAGTTTAGAATCGCTAGCTTCGGAAAATCCAACTTACTTGATGAAGAAATGATAGAAATACTGAACGGTGCTACAGAAACAGATTGGGAAAAATTGGTACAATACCTTAACACAGCCTTATATTATAGAAAATTTTTGATACAAGAATATAATTAACTTCCTTAATAAATTAACTTTAAAATCACCGGAAATTTTCGACAGACGTTAAAAACATACATTGTCGAACATTACTTACTTTGTTTTTGTTATTTGCAATAAATATTTAATATAGAATTTATAAATGAATTTGTAAACTTAATTAATTGTAAATAAAGAAATTACTACTACTACTACTACTAACCCAGCAAAGTTTTTTGGAACAGATTACCTCTGAACCTGTTCTAGAACAACTTCTTTTACCACCGGTTAAATGGAACCGGTTCTAGAACAGGTGTGAGGTGTTGCTGTCCCGAACCAGTTCTATAACTGGTTCTAGAACCGGTTCTAAAGCAACCTGTTCTTGTTTGGAGGTAAAGAACCTATTGCAAATTGGACAAACTCCATATAAAAAGAACCAGTTTCAGAACAGAAATTAGAACCTGTTATAATACCGTATAAGCTGTTCTGCAACCAGTTATTTGGATTTTACTATTTTACTGGGAAGCAAATGGTGACGGAATAGAAGAAAGTTAATTCTCTTGAAAATAGATTTTCTAAAAATCGTTGTGTGGCGATTTTTGTTAACAAACTCGTATTTTTTAATCCGTCTTTATCTCCGAAAAAGGGACGTTTGGTTAGTTAAAATGTGCTCTTTAAAATGATATGCATATGGATTTTTTCATGATTGGCCAAATATCATTTTTTGGGGTCTTGGGTTCAAATGCCAATATCTCGAATTGTGCACTTTTATAAATTCTCTAAACTAGCAAAGCTAGAATATCGAAATTTTTCAATGCCCAGAGCAAAACAAATTATGGTTTTTAAAACTGTTGTGGTGTAATGGTTAGCGCGTTGGACTGTTACACAGATGGTACCGGGTTCGATTCCTGGTGACGACAACATCAATTTAAAAAAATTATATGTATGAGTTTTCTATCACTTATATGTATCGCTGCGCCCACCTTCGGTGTTCCCATAGCACTTTACCCCACCGAAGTAAAATAATGAATCAGGGCTATGAAACAAAAAGCTTCAAAAAATTCGCCAACTGCACATCAGGTGGCGAGCAACAACTGTATTAAGACTTATGTATCTACTCGCGCAATTACAGTGTTGCCATGTTTGAAGCCCTTCATCTTTCACCACCTTTCATCTCTCCACTATCCCCTTTCCAAAGAAAGCCACACATTAATTAATACGAAGAATTTCCTGAGTGTTGCTTCTCTTTAAAAAAAAAAAAAAAAAAAAAAAAGGATTTCCGAACCCATTTTTTGGTAAGTAGGCGGGGGAGGGGCCATATATATATGTAAACGTTTTTCTTTCTAATTTAAGAACATCTAATAATAATGTGAAGTCAGAATGGAAATATGTTTATCCGCAAACAAAAAGTCGGTAGTGAAAAAGTTAAGCTAGGTATAATCAGCTGATTCATCATATTAAGCTTATGTATGAGTTATTGCAGCCTTGCTTAGGTAAAGACTTAAAACTACCAACAAAAATTTACAAACCTTTTATTGAAATAAATTCCAAAATCACAAGACATTTTCCATTTATATTATATTGTGTTAAATATTGATAACTTTATTGAAAAGAATAACATTACTATGATACCGTACATACAATTAGTTTAAACATCTAAATTTTGTTTGCTTTTTTAAGTCTAAAGATTTACTAAGTTTTTTTTTTTTTTTTGTTTAATTATTTTATATTTTTCTGTTTAGTTTAAGTTTTGTTTTTAAATTTAAATTTAGTTTATATTAGAAGTTGGGTTAGGTAATTTTATATATATTGTGCTTAAAAGTTTAAAACTGTGTGAGTTAATATTTATTTTAAATAGCCTTGTGCTGATCATTATTATCAATTTACATAAATAAATGCTTAAATATACATACATACAACTACAAATTATTATTTAAATTTTTATTTCAAAAAAAAAAAATAAAGGAACATATTCAAATATTAAAAATATACAATATCAAAAGAATAGAGTTTTAATTTTAAAATTCATTTTTTAACAACAAATAAAAAAAAAAATTTGAAAATGTTTATGGTATTGAAGAGGTTATTACTACAGTTGTAGTCTAAAATATGAGTTTAAAACAAAAAATTGCAACTTTCCATGATTATTTAAAATAAAAACATAAGAGATATTTCATAGATATTTATTGATATCTTTAAGATAGTTAGAACTTAAAATATAGTATTTACAAGGGGTATTATGGATATAATAAATTATTTTATTTTTATTAGTTAATTCAAAAACAAAACACAAAACATAATGAAATTCTATTTCAATTATTGTTTCTTATTCTGATAATTATTTTAAATTTTTTTATCTTTCATTTTTATTTTTTTTTTTTTTTCTTCATCATTATTTTACTTACTAAATAAAAGTACACTGAAAGAATTATCTTTCATTATATTTATAAAACAATTGCATACAACTTTTTTCGTATATTCCATAAAAAATTTAATTATATACAAGAAATTGTATTAATATTAAGAAATTCTTCATGTACTTTTTTCATAAAATTTCAAAGTTTCATAAAAAGAAAAAAAAATCATTCGATTTTGTAAATTATCTCTTCATAAATTTAATGAAAATTTTCTTTACAGCTATGAAATCATTTCAGAAAGTTATTTATTTTTATTTTTACATAAAATTTCAAAATTTCATTAATTTTCATACACACAGAGAAATAAAGTGCCAACCGAATTAAAAAATGTATATTAATGGTAACAATTTATAAATTCATTTAGTGCAACGATAGTTACATTGGATTTCTAAATAGTGTGGGTCTGACAACTAAAACTTAGTTAAATTATTCTAAATTTGTTGTGAAATCTAATGTTCGGTGTTAGCAAAAGACTGAAATTCGTAATAACCGAATTTGAGATGTAAGCGCATTTCAGTTGCAAATAGCTAAATATTTTTCTGTGTGTACATTTTAAACTTTAGTTTTAAGATTTATTTCTCAAGTATTCAAGTACTTTATTATTTGAATGTAGCCTTTTATTAATTTTGTACTGCAATTAAGTTGTTTACAAAATCATATGCAGCAGGTAATGGACTTAGTTCCAATGCATTTTTCGAGACATTCATGTAGAGTTTAATTTATTGAAGGAAACTTCTTACCGTATGCCGAGTAAAATATGAACTGAATAATAAAAATGTTTACTGAAATATAACAGACTTAAATTTGTATATGTTAAAAAACAAGACATAAGCTAATTTTACAAGAAAAAATCGTGACCCCATAGATAGGTTTTTATTTTATTTTGAGGTACCTTACGCATTACCTTCTGGATAACTTACGAGTATGTATTCATTTTCGCCAGCTCTCTGTTAATATTATTTGTCCCGGTTTTTTTATGTAAAATTATTTTGATACACACTTCTCTTTACACAGAGGGAATTTATTGGCCGAGATTCAATGAAATTTTTTCACTAAACTAATGAAATATGTTTCACAATATAAATGAAAAGTTTCTTAAACTTTATGAAAAAGCTTCATAGTTTTAATAAAACCATTTTTAATGAAACTTTTGCATTAGTCGTATGAAATTTTTAATAAATAATATTAAATATTTCATTAAATTTTCAGTGACATTTCATAAAACTAATGAAAAAATTCATTGATATCATGCACCTAATTCTCTCAGTGTAGATTTGTCTAAAAAAAGTAATATTTTACTGTCCATTCATGACCTTTCGCTCTGAACAAGCTCCCAACGACAATAATGTAAATGTGCGTTAAGACAGTTCGAATAATCGATTAAACAATTTTTGATCGAACGATCAAACGGTTAATTTAAAAAAATTATTCGATTAATCAAACGAATAAAAATAATTTTAAGAATACTTAAATATTTCAAGTATTTTACCCTAACTTCTCAAAATGTTAAGAATTTTGGCAACAATTTGAATACTACAACAATACCAATTCTCAAATGTAATCACTTTAGACTATAGTAACGCCAAAATATTTCTCAATCATAGGCCATTTGGCATTATCTAGTGATAAAAAAAATATAGTTTTGAAAATCGTTGAAAAGTTAAATATATATCGGCGATATATATATATCGAGTATATATATCGGTATATCAAGCTGTTAAGATCGTATTTTAGCCAGCGTAGAAATTACATCAATGGAATATTTTTGATAGTTTAGTATAATTTAAACTTCAGAAATCATGATATATTTCAACGACATCACTTTATCTGTGAAATCATATATCTTTACCCATAATTAAACAGCCCATATCTTGGAAAACGATTAATAAGAGTAATAACACTTCAAGTATTTCTTCAATAGTTTTGATTTTATGTTGTCCATTATCATTTTTAATTAAAAAATTTTCTAAAATTGGTAAATTTTCGAAAAAGTTTTATTAAAATAAGTAATTTTTGAAATTATTCGTTTTAAACGATTATCTTCAAAATTTATTCGAATTATTCGTTATTTAAAAACCATGTTTTTTAAATTGTTCGTTCGAATTTTCTTTTAGTTCGTTCGATTAATCGAATAACTTCTATTTAAATGACAACACTAATGTCAACTCAAACTCCAAACTCGGATTAACCGTCTCCGATTTCAATAAATATTTACCATAACTGTCATATGTCAATTTTTTGAGTCTTGAGTTCAAATGTCAATATCTCGAATTGCTCACTTTTTGAAATTCCTAAAAAAATATATGCTTTTTACTGAACTCTCGTCTACATTTGTGTCAATTTGTCTCTGAGTTTATGTTTTAACGATTTCTTGTCGAGTATGATAAATAGAATTTCGTTGAAACCGTAGGTGGTCGATCCGAAAATACCATATTTTTGATTGAGTTGACATGTTTTTACTCCACAGTCAATCGTTAATGAGTAGCGACTGCTTTTCAAAGACATCAAAAGCGGTATTTTTTGCATATTGGATTAATCTTATATATGATATAAAATGTTGTGTCAATCCAACAATTTTTACCTTTAATTTAGCGTTTTCTTTTAGTCAATTTTTCAATCTTGAAACCATTTTTCGCAATACAAATAAAAGATTTTTTTAATTTCATTTAACACAAAAAACTAAAAGTTATATATTTGTTTTAGTGTGAATTATTTTCACTAAATTAACAAATTTATTTTAGACGTTCTTCTTTGTTTAATGGCATGATTCCTTCTATTTTTAATCTTTTGAACTGATCTCTTGCCAAATAATTGAAGGAATAGTATCGGTTCTTTTCTCATCTTTTGTTTAACCATTTTTATTTTTTTTTGTATTCTTTTTGCAGCAATGAATAGAAATTTTGTTCGAGTTTAAAAAAGCACATGAAAATAGGTACTCATTACCCTCACGCTGACAAAAAAAATAACAGAAAATAATGGATATCCATTACGTCTGGGACATCGCGAATAAAAGTAATGTTGTTAGTAAATAGTCTGGTAATGAGTTGAAGCGCTTATTTGCTGTTGATGTTTAAAACGATTTTCGATTCCAAATTTCCAATGGAAACCTTTGCTACAATCACTTACACAAAAAAAGGCTCTGTGCAATGACTCCCAGGTGAAAAAAGTCCCAAAAAAAAATTAAATAAGTCCCAAAAATGTTTCATACAAATTTGGTAGAAATTTCAAATGAAATAATTCCCAATTCTTTTGCAGTTATTTCATTTTTTTAGAAGTTATTTCATTTTTGTTATTAGGTGTTATTTCATAATGCAGTAATGAAATAAGGCCCAACAGAACTTAGCGTGGGACTTATTTCATTTTATTTTCTTGTTCGGTGTTTTTTAATTTGCTGTGGGAGTTATTTCATTTTCAAAAATTCATTATTTTTTTAATATTATTAATATTCTAAACGGTTCCTATAACGGGATCTTTCAAAATATTTTGATGATCTTCTTAAATTGACCTAACTTAATCTTATTCTTTGGAAATTATTTCATGATGAAATAACAACCAAAACCTAGGATTTGTTTTATTTTTGTTTTGAAAATTATTTTATTTTTTTAGAATTTATTTCACTTTTTCGAGACGGACTTATTTCATTTTTTTAGAATTTATTTCATTGGGAGTTTTTGCACTGGGACTTTTTGCACCTGGGACTTATTGCATAGAGCCACAAAAAACATTTGCAAAATTCTTCCAATTAAAAATGTTGTTGATTACCAAAATCACAGTCAATTAATTCTGTTATTAGTTCAATAAAAAAAAGTATTAATATTAAAACTATTACAAGTAATATTTAGTTATCCGTTGTAATATTGATACATTTTTTGATTGAATTAATAACAGAATTGTCTGACTATACATTTGATTTTCAATGGTGCACTGATAATAATCCATGCGTAAAAATACACAAAAATGTCAAAATATCCAAAAATTTTGTAAAATAAACTAAAATTTGTTCATTTTACAAAATATTTCGTTGTTTTGACATTTTTTCGTATTTTTAGCATGGATTATTATGAGTGTGGATACCAAAAAAAGTTTCTGAACTATTATTTCCTATTAAAGTCATATAGGTCCATAGGAACATTTTCGACACTGTGATGTAAAATATATTCAAAATTTTATTTTGTATGACATAAATAACATTTTGTGTATGTGTTAGCCGAAGTTTAAGAATGCTGAATCCATCCGCGTTAATCATTTATCTTTAACGGCGCAAAAAATTATGACGGTATTAAGATTCAAGCAAATTAAAAATATTAAAATTACAGTTTTTGCTTAGATTAAATAAAAGCAAAATCAATTTATACATATCATTGCATTTATCACAGAAGAATCAGTTCATATTTCATTCCGCAGACGTCAATATAAAAAAGATTTATGAAACAGTTTCACAAATTCTATAAACGCTTCATTGTCGTAATGATTCATGAGTTTAAAGAAGATTTTCATTAATTTTATAAACATATCATAAACATTGAGTTTAATGAAACCTATATCATAGATTCTATGAAAAGTTTCAATTTACGAGTTCTAGTTGCAATTTTCATAACAGCTATGAAGAAATTCATTACTGAAGTGATAAGATAATTCTCTTAGTGTACATACATATATAATCTTGCTTCTACTTCTTCGTTTTATTATTTTTTTTTCATTACAAATAAATAAACTTTTTAAATTCATAACAAAAAATAAAAATTAAAAACAAAATCATTAGTTTTATGAAGATTTTCATTAATTCTACAAACAAATGATAAACATTGAGTTTAATGAAACCTATATCATAGATTCTATGAAAAGTTTCAATTTACGAGTTCTAGTGACAATTTTCATAACAGCTATGAAGAAATTCATTACTGAAGTGATAAGATAATTCTCTCAGTGTACATACATATATAATCTTGCTTCTACTTCTTCGTTTTATTATTTTTTTTTTTTTCATTACAAATAAATAAACTTTTTAAAGTCATAACAAAAAATAAAAATTAAAAAAAATTCATTAGTTTTATGAAGATTTTCATTAATTTTACAAACATATCATGAACATTGAGTTTAATGAAACCTATATCATAGGTTCTATGAAAAGTTTCAATTTACGAGTTCCAGTGACAATTTTCATTAAAGCTATGAAGAAATTCATTACTGAAGTGATAAGATAATTCTCTCAGTGTAGATTCATATATAATCTTGCTTCAAATTCTTCGTTTTCTTTTTTTTTTCATTACAAATAAATAAACTTTTTAAAGTCATAACAAAACATAAAATTATATTGTATAAAAGCGAAATAAAAATAAAAAACAACCTCAAAACGGGTGGAAACCACGTCACGCACATCACGAAACGTCACGTCATTTTACTTATTTCTTTTCATACAATTCTTTTCCACTTTACTCCACTCCTCTACTCTCTTTTACTTTGCTCTATAATTTTGAAAATAAAAATACGAGTATAAAAAACAAAATCCAACAACAAAATAAGAAAAAAGCTAAAATAAATGAAAAAAAAAACGTTCATATCTACACCACAAGTGGCTGTGACGACAGCTTGGATATCAACATTTGCTGGTGGTGATGTGATGGTAGTTCAAATACACTCAGTAAAATTCAAGAATAGGCCCATAAATGCATTTAGGGAACAATAATATACGAATTATATTAAAAAAAAAGCAGTGGCAGACCTTTCTCACCCAACAAAACCAGCGACAAAATTCTCGGGAATTTTGGCGTTTTTTCACTTCCCGATTCCCGGCAATTTTCGTCAAAGTTTCCGGGAGATATGAAAAACACTAAAATAACCAATGCGTAAAAAGTAAAAATATGATAACGTCGTAAAAATGTTTTAATTCCCAAGTAAAAATGTTTTGATATAGTTACATATTACTTTATACAGCTATTTATAATGATATGGTGCAAAATATATATTCATATGAAATCATATATCATATATACAATTATATGTTTATTTATATTACACTTAATATAGAGCAATGTGTAAATATATATAATTACATATCGATCTGTATAGGATTACATATGTCACGTGTAACTGCATTAATTTGTATATAATTCTGTCAAATTGGATATAAATGTACCACATTATATATAACTTGATACATTTGGATGAGAACAAAATTCGGATACAATTGCATCAAACTATAACTAATTTCATCGAATTAGATCTAATTGCATTAAATAATGTCTAATTGTATCAGATAAGACGTAATGTGATGCAATTTCAAATATTACACTTTCTCGCTTTCGAACAGTGCGCTGCACTGCACACAAAACAGACTTGGGCGACGTCAATTACATTTCACAATCATTCTCTGGTCAAATTTTTCTATATCATTAAAAATTTCAGACCTACGGTCACACTTGTGGACTTAAACGTTTGCTTGGAAATTTTTCAATTTTGTCAACACCAGACATGGGACATAATACCAATATTTGTGTATTTAATTACCCTGTGATTAAGTACCCAGATGTTTTTACTAGTCCCCATGTTTGGTATTCAAAATTTTAAAATTTTTCTTAATTCTTAAGCTCACAAGTAGGTCTGAAATTATTAATGATATAGTACAATTTCACAAGTGAATGATTGTGAAATGTACTTCACGGCGCCCAAGTCTGATACAAAAGACTATTTTACAAAATATTTTTTTGTACATTTGGATTTCTTTCAAAATAGCTTCATTTGTTTTTATAAAACAAGCATTTAGCGCATTTATGTCCAATTTAATATACCTTACATTGTGGTCGGGTTAATACTGTATATTTTCACTTTAGTGATAATTTTTATTCCGAAACGTGCCCTTTATTAAATTTCACCGTGTGTATAGTTCACAATTTCTGTTTCTACTGCTGCGGTAAGGCTGCTGTTGTTGTTGATTTACATTTGCTGTTGATTTTAAAGATGATGTTGATGATGACGACGACTACGACGATGGTCGAGATTAGGAAGAGATAATATTGTATTCATAATACTGCCACTAGTAGAGACTACCACACCATTCGGTACTACATAGTGTTTCATTTTTACTCTTTTGTGCCTTTGAAACCATTGAAATCATATTGTAAACAAATCAATCCCATAAATATGTTAATCAAATTTTCATAATGCTATTAAAAAAAAAATTTAAGCTAAATACCACAATAACACAATGGGTTAAAAAATAACATATTCAGATAATTTAACAATGGAAAAAATTTTGCCATTTTATACTGGCTATTTGGATTGTAAAAAAATACCAAATAAATAGTCCTGGCAGAGATGTTTCAGAGCTAATTAATATTTCGAAAATTGCCCAAAGGCCCACCATAAAATTTGGTTCTTCGGAAAAAATAGCCCCCAAGTAATAATTGCTAAACTTTTTTAAAATCAACACAAAAAAAAAAATGACAAAAAGTTTTCCATAGAAAAATAAATGTCTTTTAAGCAAAAATCTTCGATTTAAATTAGAAAATATAATCTAGAACTCTATTTAATAAAATTTGAACTTACAAAAAAGTAAGCTACTTCTTAATCCGAAAAGTACGAGATTTAAGGTTTATCTCTCGTTCATAACTGAGGCAACCAAAAAAAAACTTAGAGCTTGTTTTTTATTTGAAAACATAGAAATATTTAGACTAAATAAAAGTTCTGATCATGAAATATAAGTTCTGATCATGAAAATTTTGAGCTATATTTGTTAGACTTTTTTTAGCTTATTTCTTGAAAATTGTATTTTGTAAATATTTGCTTCTATTTGACTTTTTGCTTTAAAAATAAGGCTTATTTTAGCTTGGCAAAATGTTGGTAACACCATGAAATAGGTGGTCTAAAAATCGATTTTCTAAACTAAAATTAAAAAAAAGTTCATTTATAGTTTTTTTGTTCCAGCCGGGATTTGAACCCTAGCCGCCAGATTGGCAGCCGCCAGCTCTAACCACTAAATTAACGAGACATAGAAGAAATGTTAGCTAGAAACGTAAGTAAATGATAATGGCTGGGTAACAGTAGGCAGCTCAAATATGTCAGAGCTGGCATAAGGTATTATGGAAACAACTTGCCAACGTTGGAAAAACAAAAAAAAAAAAAAATTGTACATAAAAGAACTTTTCCAGCAACAAAAAAATCTGTTTTATATAAAAAAATATATTAAAACGTAAGAAAAAATCACAAAAACAATGTATTCCTGAAACCCAGATCAAACTCGAAACATTTGGACTACAAACATTTTTAAACAAAGCATTATAATTTTTATAAAATAAATGCTCTGCCAGTGGTTAGAATTTTGAGCGGTTGGTAATTCCTGACTGGATAGCCAAAGTTGGCCTTCACTGAGAGAATTATCTTCACTTCAGTAATAAATTTCTTTGTAGCTTGAATGAAAATGGTCACTGGAACTCGTCCATTGTAACTTTTCATAGAATGTATCAAACAGGTCTCATCAAAGTCAATGTTTATGGAATATTTGTAGATTTAATGAAAATCTTCATAAAACTAATGAATCATTCTGACAATGAAGAATTATAGAATTTATGAAACAGTTTCATAAAAGTATTTTAGTATTAAGAAATTTCCTTGAATTAATAAAACTCTGCAAGAAATTGGAACTAAGACAATGAACCGCTTCACATCATTTTTTAAACAACTTATTAAAGTCCAACATTAATAAAAGGCTACATTGAAATAACAAAAAACTTTATAAAATATGTTGAATACTTGAGAAATAAGTCTTAAAACTTATGAAAATGTATGAAAATTAATGAAATTATATAAAAAAAATAAAAAAATTAAGTCTTTGATATAATTTCATAGCTCTAACGAAAATTTTCAATAAATTTATGAAGAGATAATTTATGAAATCGAATAAATTTTTTTATGAAACTATAAAATATTATGAAAAAAAGTTTATGAAAATTTTTTTAATATTAATAAAATTTCTTGGATATAAGGAAATTCTTCGTTGAACCTACGAAGAAAATTATATGAAACTCTTTAATTCATATCATGAAGGATAATTCTTTTAGTGTAGTGGTCTCAGCCAATTGTTTGCGATGTTTTTGTTTTTTAGACCACTGATATTATTGTTAAACAAGTGCTGGCGAAACGCTTTTTGGAAACGCGGGTAAAGTGTCTTAAACAAGTGTTCTGCCAGTAATATATTATAAATTCTTTGGTTAACCAGTGGTATGCCAGTGCTTGCCAGTACTTGCAGTTTCTAACTGGGTAGGTTCATTTGCATTATGAATTTGTTATATTTATTTCCTCCGTTTAAATAGTTAAAGATTGACCTAATTAATAATGCCCTTAATTTAGTCGATTTGATAACACTAAATGAGCTACGATATGAATGCCAATATCAAAACAAGTACGCAAAACAAGTACGCAAAAATTTTTAAAAGTCACCAACATTACTTTCATTGATACACTCACAATATTTTTTACGTAAAGTAGTCTTTAGGATGCATATTAAATTAATTGAAAATCAGTTAAAAAAAGGACTACTTACTTTTCGTTTAAAACAATTGTATTTTTCAGTTTATTTTCATCTCTTAAAAAATTAATTGATAAAATCGGTAAAAACAACAGTTTTTTTCGTTTACTTCAATACTCAATACAATAAAACAATTTTTTTGTTTTAAATAGAAAATGTTAACTGAATATTTTAACTAATACCGAAAGACCTTTTTTTTGTATATTTTGTTTATCGAATAGCAGACAGAAAAGCTAAAAAATATATTTCTTTGTTAATTTAACGTGATATTCCATTGAAACAACTTTTCAGAATAACTTTTTAAATAACTGTTGAACTTTTACGGAAAAATTCTTGTGAGTGTACATTTTTGTCAAGCAAATCTTATCGGCCTAAATCCCATTGTGTTTATATGAAAAAAAATATATATTTTTTAAATATTTATATTTTGAGATTTTTTTATTTGTGCCAAAACTACAAACATACATCGTCTCTACTTCGTGTTTGTGTAACAAACAATCAAAAGTTCGTGTGAAATTTAACGAACTGTTTAAAACAACAACAACAACAACACCAATAGCAGCAACAACAAACCCGACAACAACAGCAGCAACAATATTAAAAATTTTAAAATACTGGGGCGAATAATACAACCAACATCCATAAATGCTACTTACACACATATAAATACACACAGATAGGTACTCATATAATTGAGCATACACCTTAGCCAAAAATATTTAAAAATATTTAACACCATAAACGTCTTATGATGAACAGAGATGGTAGCAACGAATTTTTGCTTATGTGAAAAGCAAAATTGTACTCATACCAAAAGTTTGGTCTACCGGTACGTATAAGTAATATAGAATTTAAATATCACTCATAGTTAAGGTGTCCTAATATGACGTATTTTTAAATCATATTAAGGGATATGTTTACTAGCTTTCGAAATCATTAAAAAAGACAATATTTCCGCAATTATAAACAAATTAAATAAATGGTTTATTCCGAAATTTCTTTTTACGATATAAAAAGACGTTAAAATTCAAACTCAATCAAAAAAAATCAAACTTTGCTCTCAGGCAATTCTTCCCTAACTACGTAAGCTCCATCTATCGAATATACAAAGAATATATCATATATATGCCATCACTTACAACATATGCGAAAACAGTGGACATTAGAGTGAGGTAAGTTTCTAAAAATAGAACTGTTGTGTTGTTGGTGTTGTACTTCTGAGATTATGTATGCAAGAACACAAAACACCTTGTGTTGAATAAAACTAGTTTTAATCACAACAAAACTCGACCTGACGATAGACCAGTGCGCTAAAGGGCTCTGTCTAACGTGTAGTGCGAGTGCATGTGGCATTAGAAATCAGTTTATCTATACCACGGCCAGTGATTGCACAGAAAATTTCATATAGATGCAATCGAACAAATAAAAACATAACAATTATTACATTATTCAAAAAAAAAAACAGGGTCACTGACGAAGGTTCAATACCAGAAAGTGCGTAGTCTGATTCAGAAAATTGAAAATTTACAATGTAGTTATGATTTTTAGAAAATACACTCATTCTTCTCTAGCACGCCTTTCACAATATTTAATATTAATCTAAAAATTATAATTTAGAATTCGGACTACCATGCCAACCCTGTTAACCATTTCAATATAGACCCTTTTTAAAGATAAAATCGGGTGCCATTGTTGAGCCTTCGCTACACTGATAGAATTATCTTTCATGATATTAATGAAACAATTTCATAGAATTTTTTTCGTAGATTCAATGAAGAATTTCACTATATCCAAAAAATTTCATAAATATTAAAAAAAAAATTCATAAACCTTTTTTTCATAAAACATCATAGTTTCATAAAAACATTGCATTTGATTTCATAAATTATCTCTTCATACATCTTGAGAGCTATGAAATTATTTCAAGGACTTAATTTTTGTTTTTTTTTTTTACAAAATATTATAATTTCATTGATTTTCATACATTTCAAACTTTGTTTTATGATTTAATTCTCAAGTGTTGAACATATTTTATAAACTGCTTTTTTATTTTAATGTAGCCTTTCAATAAATGTAGACTTCAATGAAATTTATTGAAATTGTTTATTGGCTTGTTCCAATGTATTTTTCAAGACATTCATGAAGATTTTTATTAATTCAAGGAAACTTCTTAATATAAAACAATTTTATGGAACTGTTCATAAATTCTATAAACGCTTCATGGTCGCAATGATTCATTAGTTTTATGATATTTCCACAAACATTTCATAAACACTGACTTTAATGAAACCTGTTTCATAGATTCTATGAAAAGTTTCAATGGATGAGTTCCAGTGACAATTTTCATTAAAGCTATGATTAAACTCATTACTGAAATGAAGATAATTCTCTCAGTGTACTCATCTGAGAAAAAAAAAATAATTTTATTTCACACAAGAATATATTCTTTAGTTCCTAACGTAGCTGGATTTTTAAATTTTTTATTTGCATTAAAATGGCACGAGGGTAAACTTAAAAATTAAAAAAACACCCAAAAAACGTTGTTTTTATGTTTCAAAAAAATACTATGCAAAACGTCTCCACGTTATGGACTTCATTTTTCGTCCTCTACAAAGCAAATAAAAAAACGGTTGAAAATCCGTCCACCCATGGTGGAAAACATAAAAAAGCACTAAATTTGAGTATCAATTGAAATTCAAAAAATATCAATTGGAATTCATAAAATGTCAATTGAAATACAGAAAATATCATTTGAAATTCAGAATATATTAAAGGAAATTGATTTGAAATGTCATCTGAATTTGAATTTATGTATTCTGAATTTCAAGTGATATTTTCTAAATTGCAATTGATATTTTCTGAATTCCAATTGATATTTTCTGAATTTCAAATGATGATTTCTAAATTTCAATTGATATTTTCTGAATTTTAAATGGATATTCTGAATATCAATTAATATTTTTTGGATTTAAAATGGAAAATCTGGGTTTCAATTGTTATTTTCTGATTTTCAAACGGAATTTCTAAATTTCAATTGATATTTTCTGAATTTTAGAGCGAAATTCTGAAATGAATATTTTCTGAATTAAAATTGCAAAAGAAGTAGCCATATGTCAAAGTCTCAAACGAAAATTCATAAATTTTTTAATGGAGTTCCGTTTTGTAAATTTCACAGGGTGGCAAATCTAGTTATTTTCGACACCGCGTTTATAATCCCATGTATGATATTGGGAGCATTAAATAAATGTGCATCCCTTAGGTGTTTCTACTCTACAACGTATTCAAGTTCCGTTAAGGTTTGAGGGTGCGTCCAAAGAGATCATTGTCCGATTATTTCTTAAATTTCTTCAGAAAGTTTTGTTTTATATAATACACAAAGAAAAAAAACATATTTAAATTATTTATGGAATCATATATAACTTAAATCCTTATTTTTACGAACGTTTTTGAATCAATTTTTTAAAAAAACAAATACGATTGAAATTAAAATAAACTTCATCGTATTTAAATTAATGTGGTAAAATTTTAGATATTAGTTACGCATTTTAAAAATAAATAAAAACATATTGTAAATAAAAAGCAAAGTAATCTAGTCTGATATCCAAGCTGTTTCTATTTAATTTAATGTTGTTTCTGCTTGATATTAATTTTTTTATTTCTTCTGTATGTCCAATTTTGAAAGTAACTGTGTGTATGTTTAAATGTGCGGTATGTAGATTATGTACGTGTTATTATTTTCTTCATACTCCATACAATCAGCCGGCCAGCAATATTTAATAATGCTTATCTTAATTTTTACTGATTAACTGCATTTAAAAATACACTCTATAGAATTTATTTTTATTATTTTATATGAATGTGTATGTATGTACAAATGTACATATGTATGTAATTATGGTGAACGGTATGTTTACTGTATATGAATGAATTTATTGATTGTATTGTATTGTGCGCGTATATAATGGACTATACTATAATTTTAATAAATATTTAACAATATCCCTATTAACACTCTAATGCAAAGTCTGACCACAATAATGTCGACAAACCACAACTAATACTTATATCCCCAGCAAAAATAATGCGAAGTAGTTCCAAATAAACAACATTTGCATTACACACAAAGTAGCTACTACTACTGATTTTTCTGATCTAATGCTGGTCTTTTAGATCAGTTCCTAAAATTAGCATATAATGCCATCATATACAAGGCTATCTAGTAGAAATGTCACGAATGTTGCAATTTGGTATTTGACATACTCGAATGGAACCGGGAGTTTGTGTCTTTTAACAACTAGTTTCTTTAATCTAGATGTCGCTTTGAATTAGTGTTTTCTGACCTTTAAATTTGAAAAACAATGATTACAAAATAGCAGACTTAACAATAGTTTTCTTTCTATTCAGTTGAACGAAAAACTATTATTTCGCTTTGTTTTTAAAGCTAGAAAGTTGTTTAAAAGTTTTTTTTTTTTAATTATAACATTTTAAGCACTCCTACAGATACATATTATCATTCAGTTAAAAAGATGCGACTTGACAAATTAAGTTCTATGAAAAAGAACACCCAAAAATACAATCTTTCATAACCTTACACATAGTACTTTTAATAAATTGAAGTTTGAGGAATTTGCATTACATCCGTCTTATGACAACCCCATGTTAAAATCATGCGTGTTTCCCCTCAATTTGCACTACATCTGAATCCGTATATGTGATAATTTTACTACATATTTTTCCACTCTTTTTTTCGCTGGGTCTTTATAAACAAATTCCAACTATAATTTTATAAAATTTACACTCAAAAAAGTTTAACAGTAGAATCTACTGAACATGGATTCTAAACAACTTCAATTTCAGTTTAAAAGGCGACCATTAAAATAACTAAAAATGTAGTTTTTTGTAACTGTTGAAAAACAACTAACAACTGTAGTAAAAACAACTAACAGTGTCGCAAAAACAACTGACAATTTTTTGCAACAACAATTTTGAAACAATTATAAAATTTGGTAGAAAACTACTCTGTTTAATAGTTATTTTTACGGTATTTTAAAAATATTTAAAAAAAATTTTTTTTTCTTTCTATTACAATAAAAAATCATATTTCCTACATCTTACTTAAATATTCTAGTTATGATGTTTTAATTCATTGGAGATACAATGAAATTTTCTAATTATTAACTAAAGGAGAATTTTTAAAAACTGGATATAATCTTTTATTTTTAAATAACTACGAAAAATTTAATGCATACAGCAAAATTACTGTTTTGGTAGTCGTTTACTAAAATAACTGCTTCAAACTTTTAAAATACCTGTCCAAATAGCTTTTTTCTATTATTTCATAGAAAAACAGCAGTAATTACAGTTTAAAACAACCACTACAGATTACTACACAAACAATTGTAATGTAGTAATTGTAAAATTTTTTGGAGGTATTAAAACTAAGCTAACATATGGCCCTGACTGGTTCTGAATAGTCTTGCGAGCCACAAAACACAATAATAACTCTTAAAATTTGATTTAGATTAAAGTTGTCGCCATGTGGTTGACCGCATGGCGAGATTTAACTTTAAATTAAAATTGTAGAAGAGTTGTTGTGACTGTAGAATATAAACTTATTTGGACCCATTCACTGATGCTTAAGGCATTTGTTAGATCTTAGTTCTGACAAATTCAATAACGTTTGTAGTTGTAGCATATTAATAAATGTATGTGGTTGTGGTTTGTCGATATCGTTGTGTTTAATCTCTATGGTTATAATTAAAAATGAATGTTTTTTAATATTTAGAGATATTTTAGAAAATTAAATTTATGTATATATTTTGCTAATTTTTTTTTTAATATATTCAAATATATTGCTAACTTTTTTTAATATATTCAAATTTAAAACATTCGGAGCTAACCGGTTTTGTTAAATTAGGCAAAATTTTTTTGTTAAGAATTAACAGTTGTTCATTTAAGATTTTTTTAAATATTTTATGGAACTTCGCATGCGTAGTAGTAAGGAAAGTTTATTAGAATAAGTCTAAATATTTACCGCATTTGTATGTCAAATACATCTGTTAAAATTTTCATAAAGAATATTTGTTTGCATTAGAGGGTCAATATTGTATGTTAGAGCGACTCACCTTGTATGGAGAAAAGAAAAGTATTTTTTCTCCACCCCTCAAAATGTACCTTGATTTGTTTTTTTGTGATAATACCCAAACTATTTCGTGTCTAGCATTAAGATATCGTAAGCTGGAACGTTTCTAAAAGATATATATATTTTTGGTTTTTCGAAGAATTTTGTACTTTAACTAAAGACAAAGTCTACAATATTAGTATCATATGAAACGTTTTTTAAGGCGCTTCCAACGGTATACAAAACATGCGAAAGCAAGTGCAGATATATACTTTTTCCAGGGATATTTTGTAAAGAAAAGGATTTTTAAGTAAATAAAAAAGATTTTTAAGTTTTTTGTACTGAGATTTCTGTGATATAAATGTCAAATACTCATATTTTAATCTTTAGTTGATTTAAGTAAAACATGTTTCGAAATTCGCTCTAGTACGATAATAATCCATGCGTAAAAATACAAATAAATGTCAAAATAACCAAAAATTTTTCAAAATAAACGAAAATTTGATTTCGTTGTTTTGACATTTTTTTCGTATTTTTATCATGGATTATTATGAGTGTACGCGTTTTAGCAAAAATTGAAAAGGGTGGGAGAACTATGTTATAATCAGTTTAATGTCGGTATTAAAATTTTTCTTTAGTCAAGTGCATCATCGATGAGTGGATATAATTTAGAATTTTGCATACTGAATGCATTTTCCACGTTTGTCAAAACCAAATTTTTTAAAAATTTTGAATCCGCCTGAGTTTCTAGTTTATGCAAGGATGAAAATTGGGCTTAAAGAAAAAATTTCCACAACGGGCTTTTTTGACGGCATAATTTTTTTCGAGAATTCGAAATTTTACAAAGTTTTGTATTTTAATATTATTTTTTTCGATATATATGAATATAAAAAACTGCGCACATATTTTTAGTTCGCAAAAAAAATTTATTTCGCGAAAAAACGCGCATTGGATATTTTCTTCTAAATTACATTTTCATCCTTTCCATCAACTAGAAACTGAATACATTTGCAGATTGCATTAATTAAAAAATGTTCTCAAAATTTGATTCAGAGCACCGATTAAAATACAATAAATTTGCAAAATTCCAAAACATGTCCATGCATTGCATTTTTGGTAAAACGCGAACTAGTGCGAATTTCAATAAAAGCTAAAGCACCTATTTACTTAAATTGACCAAAGATTGAAATATTTCAATTTGACATTTAAATGACAAAAACCTCAGCACAAAACACCCCCAAAAAATCAATCAAAAATAGAGACGGAGGAGATTAGAATAAGAAACAAAAATCTAAAAATAGAATATTTGTGTTTGTTAGTGTTGTCACTTCTGAGTATAATATACAATAACAGAAAAGCTAATAGAAAAGAAAACTGCAGTTTAGCCGCATTACATTCGAGGCCATACTTGTGTGTGATCGCTAATCGGTCATGACTTGGTATTGTTACGTTTGTAATGTAAGAAGAGCGCAGGTTTGATTTTACAGCTGCAGATTGTTGAAAAATTTATCATATAGAGACAATCTGACAATTATAAATACACAAATAATAATATAATTTAAAAATGGAAAATCACTTATGACGCCTGTCCATAAAAAGGCTGAAACTAGTATAGTCTGATTAAAAAATTAATAGTGTTTATAGTTTTTAGAGAAAAACATTTATTCTTCTTCTTACCCTCAACATTTCTAAAAATCAATTTTTTTACAGAATATCCCTGAAAAAGGACATGTCTGGTCATGTGTTGAAATGTTTTACACACTGTTGGACGCGCCTTAACACATTCCTGCCTATTGGGTATTTAAATACCCAAAAATAACGACAGGTAAGAGTTGCATCAAATTCATTTTTACAGGTAGGTGGAGAAAGGATAAAAATACTTTAGGAAAATGTTGGTGTAAAATTGAGGGTTGGTAATTATCTGTTCAATTGACTGCAAATTTACATATTCTGAAAAATTGAAAGAAAGAGTTGAAATTGCCTCTGAAAAATTGGAGAAGCGACACATCGGAAAACTTTATTGTTGCCTAATAGTGTTAGGTATTCTTTAAAGTGCAAAAAATTTGTAGCTGGGTAGGACCACTCACTTGGGCTACAGGTATGATTTCATGACATGACCATTAAAATACGTATTTTACAGTTTTATGAAATACCCTTGCTTGAAATATCGATTATTTTCAAGTAAAAATGAAGAGTTTTACATGAAAGATCATAACAAAATAATTTAATTAAAAAACCACAGAGGAATTATTTTATATCAGTGGTTAATTCGTAAGTCCCAAGTATGGGAAATCGAAAAGAAAATTATATCAAATAACTTCCAAAACCTTAAGTAAAGAATGTGTGAAATTTCATCGATATTGGACAATGGAATCGGGGGTCAGGCATTAATTGGTTAACAAAAAATTTCGTATACATAATACTTATATTTCATAAGTTATCTTTCGTTAAAGTACAAAATTCTTTAAAAAAAAACAAAAATATATCTTTTTTAAAAATGGTACAGCACACGCTATCTCAATGCCAGATCACATGGGCAGTGACAGGCAAGGCTGTTTATATCTCCCTCTGGGGAGAGGTCGCGAAAACTCTTGTCTATGACGAGGGGCGAACTAAGGAACGTAACGGATTCCCTCACGGGACACTGTACCCTTAGGTATCAATTGTACAAGATGGGACGATCCTCTACGGTTACGTGCAGGTTTTGTGAATTGGAACCCGACACCTCAGAGCATGTTCTCTGCAAATGTCCGAGGCTCTCCGACAGGAGGGTGAGTTATTTTGATGGTCGAATAGTGACGCCATCGGACGTTTGGAAGTGTTTACCTGGTAGGATAGTTGGCTTCGTAGGGAGCCTGGACCTATAGGGTGTATTCGTTGGCAGCACAAAATACCAACTTCTGGTCGCGGTGCATAGTGCCACTCTAGTCTAATCTAATCTCAATGCCAGACACGAAATATTTTTGGGAATCATCATTAAACATACCAAGATACATATTGAGGGGTGGACAAAAGATTATTTTTTTCGTGAGTCGGTCTATTGTATGTTATACTGGAACTTTACAATAATGAGTACTTGTTTGTTTTTTTTTTTGTGTATATTAATTAATTTTAAAAATTTTGCCTAAATATTTTTTTAAAATTCTAATCCATTTGTTTCCATTAATATTAAATTATTAACATATCTTACCGGCTGAAATGGTATTATTATAAATTCCACAATTTTCCATTTTTCTGCTTATGGTGTTTGCATTTCACAAAACTGCCATCAACACGTTCCATTTATTTTTTTTTATATATTGGCCCTCATTATTATGAATATTTTTTTTATTTCTTTCAGCTGAAATTATACTTCGCTTTTGTTTAGTTTGATAATGATTTTATTTTTTCTGCTTTTGTTAGTTTCTGTTGTTTTGCTGTTTATTAGCATATCGCATGATGTCAATATATGTTACGGATATTATTGAAAATTTGTTTTGAAATTATCGGTGCAATTTTTATACAATTGATTCTACATGTTGTACAAATGAATATTCACAGGGTGCACAGAATGTAAAAATACATTTACTATAAATTTACAATACATCAAGTGGAATTGTTGTCTGGAAAGAAAAAGGTAAGAAGGAAACGAGAAAAGAGAAGAAAATTATATTAAAATAAATTGACAAAGCATGAATCGACATGATTAAAGTGATTAAACTTTTACAAGTCACGCCCATGAGAAATTCTAAAAGTGAAATATGTATACTAGGGTGGTTCTTAAAATTAACTTTTTCGATTATCGCAGCTCCCAACGCTAAAAATTGTTCTAAGTGGTTTTAAAGGTTAATGTTGAAAATTTTAGCCAAATCGGACAACTCTAGACCGTGCCAATATATTGGAAAATAGAAATTTTTACAGATATAACTTTATTCACTTAGTTTGTGGAACGATTTGAAATTTGCGGATTTCAAGAAAATGTGGGTTTTGGTAACAAATTTATTAAACTCATAAAGGCAAAGGTGCACACAGAGAAATAAAGTGCCAACCGAATTTCAAAGTGTATATTAATGATAACAACCTATGAATTCAATTACCACAACAACATTTACATTCGATTTCTGAATATTTTGGGTATTAGTTGAATTAACCGAACTTTGTGGTGACAACTATTAATAACCGAATCTGAGTCATAATAACCGAATTTCAGTTGGCAAACAGTTAAACTTTTCTCTGTGTGTGTATATTTACTTAATATTGATTTTATATTCTTTCGTTGGGTCCCATATAAAATGTTTTTTTTTTTGTGAATTTGCGTATTATGAAAAAATGAGAACATCTAATTGTATCACATTATATCTAATCTGATACAATTAGACATTATTTGATACAATTCGATCTAATTTGATGAAATTAGATATAGTCTGATACAATTGTATCCGAATTTTGTCCTCATCCAAGTGTATCAAATTATATATAATGTCATACATTTACATTTACATCCAATTAAATACAATTGTATACAAATATACAGAGCTGTGAATGAATCATTCATTTTTGATTTCAATTCATTACGAATTTGAATTGAATTTTGAATAATTCTTTTCACACAAAAAAAGAATTGAATGAAATTTGAATTAATTCAAATGAATTTGGTAAAAATAAATTGGAATTCATTTCCAATTCAAATGAATTCGGCAAAATGAATTGCAATTCATTTTCAATTCAAATGAGTTTAGCGAAATCAATTGCAATTCATTTCCAATTCATTTGACTTGAATTGATTTTGAATTAATTCAAATGAATTAGAAAAATTAATTGCAATTCATTTTCAATTAATTTGTATTAAATTGATTTTGAATTAATTCAAATGAATTAGAAAAAATATTGCACCGAGTTATTAATCATATTTATAAAATTTTCTTATATGTGATGAAGAGTTTCATTATATTCATTTGAATTAATTCAAAATCAATTTAATACAAATAAATTGAAAATGAATTGCAATTCATTTTTCTAATTCATTTGAATTAATTCAAAATCAATTCAAGTCAAATGAATTGGAAATGAATTGCAATTCATTTCGCCAAACTCATTTGAATTGAAAATGAATTGCAATTCATTTTGCCGAATTCATTTGATTTAAAATGAATTGCAATTCATTCCAGCCAAATGCATATGAATCGATTCAAATTTCATTCAATTTGTTTTTTGGCGAAAAGAATTAATTCAAAATTTTACTAATTCAGTGCATGAATGATTCGCGAATTAATTCAAAAATGAATGATTCAGTCACAGCTCTGCAAATATATGATATTACATGTGACATATGTAATCATATATAGATCGATATGTAATTATATATTTTCATTTTTTTTTATTACGATAAGAAATACTTAAGAATGTCACTTTTTTTGACTTTAGGAAAACATGGAAAACATGACATGAAAACATTTTATAGTTAATTTATATTTTATGGCTGAAAATATAAAATTTGCATGTAAATATTTTATTTCATAAATTTTGTCATCTAAATCAATTTATGTTTTTGGCCCCAGACATTTAAGGGTTAATGATGTATAAGTAAAAAAGTTTTAATTTAGTTAGAGTGTTTTTAATTAATCATTGTACTCAAATACATTAAAAATTTGCCCCGTGGCAATTGTCTCACGAAAACACAAGGTTCCATCTCCTGTACGTAAAAACAATACGTCAATCTGGTACATTGTAAAATAGTAGAGACGGAGGAAAGAAAAGATAGAAAAAAAAACATAAAAAATCTAATAAATTGTAATATTTGTGCGGTCAATGTTGGCACTCCTGAAATAAGAATTACAACAACAGATGGAAAGAGGGAATAAAACTGTAAGTTAGTTACATTGCAATCGAGGCCATACTTAGCTGTGAACGTTAAGCGGTTGCTATTTAGTATGTTACGATTGTAATGTGTAAAATAACGCTGGTTCGATTCCCCACAGCCTCAAAGTTGAAAAATTATTCATACAGCGACAACTTGACAATTATGAACATTTCAAATAATAAAGGGTCCGCCAAATAACTTTTTTTTTTGAACACCTGAACCAATTGGACTTTGTATGGCGTCATACCAAGGTCTTTATGCAAAATTCGTCTCAATGATGTCTCCGAAATGTTCAATTGTTGAGAACGACGGTGAATTTTTGTTGATGGCGCTTCACGCACACTTTCTGCCACAGCAGCAATATTCTCAGCTGTACGCACTGTTTTTGGCTTTTCACGCTTTGGTTTATCGATGAGGATTCCAGTTTCTTTCACTTTTCTCACAAGATATCGAACATACGGACCATATTCGTTCAGCGGAAGGATAAAACTAATTATCTGTCAAATCAGACATGAGCTAAGTGTTACCATTCACGAAATAAGCACTAATTGAAAAAAAAGGTTAGATGGCGGACCTTTTAATACAATTTAATAATGGAAAATCACTGAAAACCTGTCCATTTAAAATAATAATGGCAAAAAACGGTCTGATTTCAAATTAATAGTGTTGACAATTTTTAGAGCAAAATGTTTATTCTTCTACTTCTCTTCACCTCAACATTTCTAAAAATTTTTTTAATCTTTTTTACATTTTTGTATTGAAAAATGTTATTCTGAAGGGGGAAATTTCCCATTTCACAAAATATTTTTTTACATTTGACCCAAAATCAATATTAAGTAAATAAACACCCTTGCCTTTATTTTAAGAAATTAATTTAATAAAATTGTTACCAAAAACCACATTTGCTTGAAATCCGCTAATTTCAAATCGTTCCACAAACTAAGTGAATAAAGGCATATCTGTAAAAATTTCTATTTTTAAAGTCAAACTATTATACGTTACAAACAGAAAAAAAAAATTATATTGCATTTTTGTTTAAAAAAAATTTTATAAAAATCAAATATTGGGTTTTAAGAAACACTTGAAATTTTTAGGTTTTTTTTTTTCTTTTTTTTAGTACCAAGTTAGAATGTGTTAACAATATCCAAAAATCTTCATATTTGTATCAGAGTATCTATAAGCATATAAAAACAAAAATAGTTCTAAATTGGTAAAATTTATAAAATTTTTAATTTCAGGTTTTTTTTAATTTTGCTCATTTTGACGAAAATCTGTAAACGTTGAACCAAAATCGGTACGGTCTGGAGTTGTCTGATTTGGCCAAAATTTAAAACATTAATTTTTATTACCACGTAGAACAACTTTCAGCGTTGAGAACACCGAAAATCAGCAAAGTCCCTTTCAAGAACTACCCTAATGTGTACACAGTAAAGTCTCAGTTCAATGAATCCTACACTCAACAAAGTTTTTTTTTTATGTTCAATGTAACAAACTTAATTTTAAGAACAAAATTAATAAAACGACAGTTTTATTTCTACTTTTATAAATAGGTCTCGATACCTTCGCCGGACCTAGTATATACCTCACTATGACACTTTCCAAGCCTACTGCTCGGCTACAGAAAAAAGTATATCATATCGATGTTAAACTTTCAGCACCTGTTGTCCTATTTGATGCGAATAAAATCTGGAACAACTTTACAATTTTTATAAAAAGTGGGCGAATAGGAGTGGCCAAACATTGACAAGTTAGGGGAATATGGAAAATGACATGAATTTCACTTTGTGGAGAATTATATTTTTTTTTTTGCTTTTTAAATTAAAAACTATTCAGTCAGAAAAATACAATCGGATTAGTTCTAAAGAAAATATTAGTCGGATATTAATATTCATAAATATTTAAATATTTCTACGTATGCTATGTAAGAGTATGAGCAATACAAAATATATATAATAAAATTAATTATACGTCATGTGGTTTTCATATGGAGATGTTGAAATATATATATGAGATAGTTCACAAAATTTCAACACCTGTTGGAACGGCCTGAAGTTTTTTGGAATGTAGAGAAATGATGGAGAGAGTTGAAAAGTCTTCACTTAAAGATTAGTTGGCCATTTAGAAATCGAAGTATGAAAAAATTACTTGAAACTTACAAGAGTTCTTCATACATTTTATTTTTTTACTTATAGTTTTTAACATTCAAATATAAACCAATATAAAATGGAATCACTAGATTTGGAAGATACATTCACTAAAAAGTAATTTCCATATCGCTGCTTGGTAAAAGGTTTTAGATTTTAAAACTTTCGCAGTTTTGTAATAGGGTTTTTTCGCCGTTTAGTGGAATTGAATTAAAAAACAGTGCAATTTTATACAGTTTGAGGTATATCAAGTTGGTGTCAGCGCACCAATAACGGTTTACAAACATCACAAACTTATAAGAAATTGGAGAAAATTGTTTGAAAATGTAGGTTTTTTGCGGCTGACATTCACAATTATATTTAAAATTGGCTAGAGTATTATGTGTACTGAGTTTCTTAGTAAGCAGAAGCTCCGAGTCAAAAATGCACTTTAAAATATTTCAATGTCAAAATTTTATGAACTTTTAAAAATGTTGCGAAATTTAATAACATTTTTTTTTATAAAAGCATAACTTAAGAACATAGAGTAAATCTTCACGACGCACAGTGGGGTGAATGGTATCAAAAGTGACGATTAATTCATAGAAGTCGTAATTTTAAAATGTTGTTATTTTTTATTGATTGATATTAATAAACACATAAAAACTCATCATTAAAAAAAAAAAATTGTTGAAGAAAAAATTTTTTTAACGTTTTATGGGGTTTTTTGTATTTTGAAAAAATTCGTCTTATTTGACTATTTTTGCTGTAACTTTGGAATGAAAAACGATAAATTAGTGAATTAAATTGTAAATTATAGCACACATTATGTGCTTTTAGAAAAAAAAATTTTTTTTGTTTAAATAAAAGGACTAAATATTTAATATGAATTTATATTAGCAAATTTTAAACTTTAAATTCATATATTTTCTCAAAAATCCATAATTTTGTAGATTTAACTCAAAAAGACACATTAGAAAATACTATTAATTTTTATTTATAAATATTCAACAATAGAAAACAAACATTTAAGAAAATAAACATTAAAAAATAGACTTATAAGGCTTTTGTATTTACTTAATTTCATTAACTTCATAAGTATTATTTACTTCCATGATCATCATCAACTTCATAATCATCATTATCTTCATAATCATCATTATCTTCAAAATCATCATTAAAATAGTCTTCATCATCACCTTCATCATCGCCATCATTATCGTTTTCACTGTGGGGAAGAACAAGTAACTCCAATGCAGACTTTGGCATTTGCTCCGTTTTCTTTTTACAGCTATTTCTCATGCTTGAAATGAATGGATCAGAACTCAAAAGAAACCTATTGAACACGTCTTCTATGGTATTTTTCCTACTGCTTTTACGCGAAAAGTGCTCCCTATAACTTTTAAAGTCCTTATTTCTAGCTTCTTGAGATTCTTCAGTTAGTTGGCCAATAGGCAATGGTGAAAGCGATATAATTTCTGGCCCGTGAATAAAGTATTTATGTAGAGTAGGAGGCATATAATACCATGGATAATTTTTAACAAATAACCTGGCAGTATCATTAGCGAAATTTGAAAATTTTTCTATATTGACCTCGTTGCCACTGGAAAAAACTATTAATATTGTATGCATATTTTTTATCAACTGCAAATCAATTTTTGTAATTTCGGCAGATACTTCAGCATTCTTAAAAAAACGCCTTGCAGTATTTCCATCGTTTGAGTTTCCAAAACCTGGTTTTGGTTGGTCAACAATCAATCCAGTTTTCTCTCTAAATTCCTTTTGAATGCGTTTTTTGGTATTAG
The DNA here is from genome assembly GCA_021234595.1 of Delia radicum. Lineage (NCBI taxonomy): Eukaryota > Metazoa > Arthropoda > Insecta > Diptera > Anthomyiidae > Delia > Delia radicum. Next base: position 202,336,425 of record CM037855.1, on the reverse strand, counting down.
CAATAATTTTTTTTTCATCATCACATCTAGTTTGCCATTTTTTTATCGGGAGTTTATATGATAAGTGAATAAGACACTCAAAAAATCGTATCCAGCCATGAAGAACAGATAAACCAAACTCCATGTTATCTATATTAACATCTTTTGTAATCATTTTTTCAATATTGTTAAACTCTTTACTTGTGGCGCCACATATATAGCACTTTTGTGTGGACTTTGTGTCTGTAATAGCATTACAAAATTTACCGTCAATCATCACTAGAATAAGATTGTGATTAACTTTAGCTAATCTCTCTCCAACTAAGACTACGGAATCGATAAGAGCCTTTTTCTCTGTCTCCACTCTTTCTTTTTCGCGTTTAATATTATCGGTCGTTTCTTTCAAAAATTCAATTTTCAGGGGCCTGCAAAACCTAGTGGAAGACGGTCGAGGATTTTGCCAAATAGTTTTAAATAGCTACAATAACAACAACAATAACAACAAAAGATAATAAATACAACTTTTTGTTTGTTTTTTTTCACATTCACTTTTAGCAACTGGAGTTCTCTCACAAAAACCTTCATAACTCAAAAATCGCACCAATGCGCAACAAGGCATTCTGGGATTTATTAGCTAAAATCTCATATTTAAAAACATTTTTTCCCCGAATCACCCGCAAAGTTGTTGAAACTCAATGTAAATACCAAAAATACCACATTTTTAGAGCAATTTTGTTTTTTTTTTTTTTAAATATTTCTAAAACATTTATCTAAACAAAAAGTAATTTTTTATATGCTCATATACCTGAAGTTGACGGTTCCATTATAAAACTTTTACTTATAGAAGTCTTAATAAAAAATATAATCACTTGCAATATCAAAATTTTCTTTTTTTATCAATGCGAGCAAAAACAGCAAAAATTATTGAACTTTAAGCACTCACTGCAAATAAAGTAAACAACTCAGAACTTTAATTTTTGCAGTTAGTGATGTAGCATTTTATCTACTTTCATATGGTACCAAATACCGTTGTGAAAGTTAAAGTTCATCTTTTGAATTAATCGCCACTTTTGAAGGCTCTCACCCCACAGTGCGACGGACTAAATTGATACTAAATTTTTAAATTTGCAAATCCATTAGTATTTAATATGATTTCCTGCCAATTTGTAACCCTTAACCTAATTAAATATCACAAAACCATAATTTCCAAATTAATAGCGGTTTTATTTTCATGTTCTATAATATATGACAAAAAAATTGTTTGAGTGTAAAAATTTGAAAAATATTACGAAAACAGTGGTTAATTCGTTTTTGATAAACTACAAATATATGGAGTATGATAGGTTGAAAAACAAATTTTTTTTTTTCGGAACGCTTAACTAGTTTAAAACTTTGGAGTCCCTTCAAATTACGCTGAAAAAAGTGAAAAAAAAATTTTTTTTTTTCAAAAAAAAAATTCAGGAAAATATGAGAATTGATAAAAATCTATTTTTTAAAAAATTTGACGTGATATAGACATTTGCACGAGTCTGCCTGCAAAAATTCAGCTCGATTAGATCACGGAAAAAATGTTAAAATTGATCCAAAGTCTTTCACAAAGGCGGACAGACGGACACTACGAGCTTTATACTTTATACATAAAAAAAAAAAATTCTGACGTGTACATGAAAATCGCCGATACACGTGTATTTTTGTTTTTTCTCTCCTTTCCGAAAAAGTATATTTGGTTCATAGGACAGAACAAAAGCTCGTTTTTGTAACGCGGTGTTATCTGTGCCAACAAATTTTTTTTTAGTATTCAGAAGCAATGACTCTTCAAATTCCTGTAAAATATTCTCATTTTTAAATCTTTAAAATTATATGTTCATATAAATGAAAGCTTTGATAGAGAGAATTGCTTAATAAAATATATCATCGTTAAGCCTGCAAGTAGTGATATGTGTTATTTTTACGGATTTAAATACGGATTTCTTTTAATGCAGTATTTTAGTAAATAAGGTCGTAAAGCATTAAGGATCATATGCCTTAATAAAATATCTAAAAATGATAATATATATCAGTTTTTCGCTTTCTTAAAAAACACACAGCACTACTTGCAGGCAAGAATCTATTTAAAATGTTTCAAACCGAATGAAGTAACTTTTGTGATCGTTTAGGAGACCTATTTTAAGTTGAGACTCCCGTGTAAATTGTTGTTGTTTGGCTGTTGGAGATGATTTTGGCAATAATTTGGTCGAATACCGATTATTGTCCGATTGTATATATAGCCGATTAATCGTTCTGACACTAGTAATGACACAGATTCTATCCTAAGTGTCAATTAAATTAGATCTCTTTAAAATAAAATTAAATCTGGTAACAACAACAAATTGCTGAAAAATTTGAGACAATTTTTTTTTTCACCTACCTTTAGTTTAATATCCAGCACTGCTTGCAGTCAATAAAGTTGATGTAGCTGTGGTAACATTGATCACAGATGTAACTAAATTTTCCATCCTACTGTTTTTTTTGGAGATGGTATTTGAAAAAACTGTTTTAACCTCCGAAGCATCGTCCAGTTGTGTTTCGGACAGCTTTTCTTCTGGTTCTTGTTTTATTTCCAATAAAGGCAAGTGACGAGGGTTTACTGTCGAAGATGGTAGTGTATAACTTTGTGTCACGTCAGTAGTTTCCTGTTTAATTTCTTTACTTTCCGCTGTTTCCCCATGAGACGAAGAGGTAGAACTAACCAATGCCGCCGGTTCATCTAAATGTTTTGAATTGGCTTTGGCCGAAGCTTCCGCGGCGGCTGAGGCTCGTATATTTAAACTAGCAGCAACTTGATCTATTGAGGGATGTTTTTTGCTGGTATTGCGTGAAGGTGAAGTTGAAGAGGTAGTACAGTTGGGAGATTGTGGTGATTTCGGGGGCGACGGTTGTTTGAGTATTAAAGATTTATCAGTATCATTAAGAGTTGAGGTCAAGGCTGCTACTGCTATGGTCACCATTGGTGGCATAATCGTGTTATGTTGCTGATTACGAAAAGCCAAGGCAGACGGATTGGGAATATTACGTACTGATGCATTTTGTTGTCTGACCATAGAATTTTGATTTATTTTAGGTTTTTCATATAATGAAGATGATGTCGAGGATGTTGATGAACTGATGGCTATTTTTTCTCTAGCTGTAGCTGATTCCGATAACATGTGTAAATTTTGTAAATCAGCGGACATGGGTGATAGTTCCTGCTTTTTAACTGCACTGTCTATAGTAGAGTTGCTGCTGGTCATATTTTGTTTAATTTTATTTAAAGCCATTTCTAAAGTACTACCAGCAGTTGCTGTTGCTGCTATGGTAGTGGTAGTAATGGGTGTTATAGGTTTATTTTCATTTAAAGCGCTAGATGAGCCTTTTACTGAGGCTGATGATAAATCCAATATATCTTGTGAGTCCCTAGAGGGTAATCGAAATTCTCTTAGACTACTTCTAGGTTTTTCAGTTGCCAAACCATTTGTTGTTGTGGTTGATGTGGTTGTTGTTGCTGCTACTGCTGCTGTCGTAATTTCAGTTTTCAATTCAGGCAAATTCGTTGGTTTGCCATGGGCTAAGAGAACTTTACTCTGACGATAAGTCACCATAGATAGTGGTGAAGAGAGATATGCTGTATTCAACACGGGAGTATGTTGTGGTGTTTTTATTGACGATGTATGTATTGGCAACACTGTACCGAGGGGTGGTGATTTTACTGTTGTGGGCACCACAGTTACGTTAGTATTCAATTTTTGCATTGTCAAAGGAGGACCCATTAAAGATGTTGTTGACTTGTTGTTGTTGTTGTTGCTGCTTTTGTTGGCTGTACAACTGATGGTGGCAACGGCTGTGGAGTTGTTAGCTTTGGATAAAGGTTTAATATCATTAGCTGTGGTTTTTTTAACAACTTCCACATCGTTTTTTTTGGTGTTTGCGGTAAACGTTTGTTTTGCCATTGAGGCTATTGTTGCATTAGAGGTCATTGCATTTTGGATTGAAACCTTTGCAGTTTTAGCTGCAGAAGTTGATGTATTTACACTAAATGAACATTTTGGATTGTATGAAGCTGATAATGGAGAGTACAAAGGTATCTCATATGTGGCCTTTGCCGTTGAGGAAGTTGGTGTAGCTGGTATTTCAACTTTAGTCATGTGTAAGTTACTGCCATAAGCACTAACGGTAATTTGATTGGGTTTTTCTACTCTCGCCTGTTTGCTAGCGGATCCTGACGTTTTATTATCATCTATGGACATAGACCTTTTTAGTAGATTACCCATATGCTTATTAGCTGAACTGGCTATTGATGTGGGTGTAGACAGGAACTTGGCAGAGTGATTCGATATATAACGTGGAGGATTAGGAATGGCAAATTGTGGAGATTTACTGGACGCAGCAGGTTGTATGGGTTTTGCTGCTATCGGTTTAGGAGCTATAGGTTTCATGTGAGGAGTTTTTGGTTTATCTTTAGTTTCTTTTGGCATTGCAACAGCTTTTGGCTTAGCCACAGACGTTACATTGGGTGCAAATGTGGAAAATGTTAGGGGTGTAGTTTTAAATAAACTTGGAGGCAATGGAGGAGAGTGGGGTAATTTAGTTTCCATGATATTGGTATTTAAAGATTTACTTAAGCCCAAATTTGTAGTGGTATCGGGCATTATTAAATCTTCATCATCATCAAATTCTTTCGTTTTAGAATTATTATCACCCGGTTTGGCGGATGTTGAACATTTTGTAGTAGGATTAGTTAAAGCTATTTTGATTTCCAAAGGTTTAGATTTTTCTATATCTCTAAGTTTTTTCGAGTCTAGATGAGATTTTCCTTCCGAAGATTTAGATTTTTTGTGCTCAGAAGATTTTGACTTTGATTTGTCCCTAACTTTGGTATGCGGTGATTTAGGTTTCTCAAATTCTCGTTTTTCTAAAGATTTTTCTAATAATGGTTTTTCAAAAGCCAAAGGATCCGCTGATTTATCTACTAATATTGGTGGTGATTTTTTGCTTTCTAATCTTAAAGTCTTCATACTTATGGGGGTTGTAAGTTTTACCTTCATTTTTAAACTTTCCTCGGCTGAGTGCGAAGATATTTCAGCATGCATTTTCTTTCTTTTGGAATCCTTAGATTCTCTGGAGTCTTTGGAATGTTTTTTCTTTCTTTTCTTATGTGACGATGATGAAGAAGAGGACGTGGTAATATCCGTGCTGCAACTGAAATTAAAGTTGCCGGTAGAGGAGGAGGTGGTAGAGGAGGAACTTGTAGACATGGGCGAGGCATTTGGAGTAAATTTATCCACTACTTCCGTTTCGGATACAACTGTGGTTGATGTTGTTGTTTGTACTTCGATGGGTTTCAACCCAATATTTTTAACATACGTCTCTAAATCGACCTTATCCATAACCGGTTGCGGTTCATCTAAAGAAAATTTACGTGACCGATGATGTTTTCCCATTAAGGTATCTAATCTTATATCAGCCGATTTTGGTTTTTCTATTAACTTGGATTTTAAACTATTTAATTCTATCTTGAGTTTAGGGACATTTCTGACTTTTTTGGCGGGTACTGTAGCATTTTCCATAGTTAAAGAATTGGGGGATTTTTTACTAGCTGTCTTCATTTGCGACATAGGTTTTGATTCCCATTCTTCTTGCATTTGATTATGGGGTATACTAACAACAATGTCACATTTGGCTGGTTTTTCCTCCTTAACAACTGTTGACTTTTCTTTTTTAGTCGTATTGTTGTTGTTGGTAACATTGTTGGTGGTTGACGATGTTATGGCATAATCACTAAATCTAATATCATTGCTACGTAAACTTTTAAAATCATTGGTGGTGGGTATAGCAAACTCATCCGAGCTGGAGGATTTTTTTGAAACCGTTTTTTTATTATCCGCAGATTTACGAGAAAATGTTACTTTAACAGGTACTTCTAACTCTGCCGTACATGGAGAATGTTTAGATGACATTGAAGATTTCGACGATTTTACTTTGGTGGTCAAATGGGTTTTTGTTTTAACTTGTGTTGCCTCATTATTAATTGAAACTTGTACTTTTTCTTCCAACGAAGTAGCCAACTTATTATGATTCGAGCCACTAGTTGCTAAAGGTTTCTCTACACAAGTTTCAGTAGAATTTTTCAAAGCTGTATTATCCGTTATAGAATCGATATTAGGGTTTGCAGAAATATCTTCATTATAGATAAGTATTCTATAAGTAAATTTCATGGGGGCATGCTAAAGAAAAAAAGCAATCATGGAAACGAAATAGGGAAATAAAAGATTATATAACTAAGATGTTGAATTTTTTTGAAGAAAATCAAAAAACTTCTATTAGAAATTAAGAATTTTTCTTATTTCATTTAAAAAGTTCTTAATTTCATTTGGAAATGGTGTTTTACTTAAGTAATTTTAAAACTTTACTTACCCTTTCCCATTTATAACAATATCCCACATCCATTAGACTAAAATCACTTTTCAATACTTCATCTTGATAAATGATTTCAATGCCCACCCTTTTATTGCACGGATCTATATCAAATTTCGAACATAAAAAACGTTTCAAATGTTGTATTTTAACACTCGCCGGACACTGAAGATATCGCACTGGTGGTACCGCTCCATCGGGACATTGTGCCGACAATACCGGATGATATTCCAACGATAGGCTAATGGGATCTGTTGGTGAAAATAACTCATCCTCTGTCTCGAGTAATTCACTTAAGCTCTGTTGCGAGGATCCTATTAGATTTTCCTCATTTTTGGTATTATTTACAAATTGCACTAAACGTTCACGTTCCTTTTGATAGAGACCAGGTACCAATTTAAATATAATCGAACGTAATACAACATCAGATTTAAGATTTGTTAAGGTTATTGGTTTGCCCCCACTATTCTTACACTGGGGACAATAACAATCGACGGCCAAGTGACGGGCAATACAACTACGACAATCTAAATTTGAAATGAAATTTATTTTAACACCAAAACGGTAATCAATCAATTGTATTTTCTTTTCAGCTGATATCTTTTAATCTAAAGAATGAGATAGTCATTTGCACACGATACAAATATGCAGAGTTTGCATCGTCAATACTGCTAAAGGTTGAGAAAGTGCAAATAAAGTGCTATGCATATTTGCATCGTGTACAAATGGCCATCGTGAATACCCTTAATATATTATGCTAAGACAATCGACTTACATGTATGCATACAATTATCTATTGTGGTTGGATTTATCATGTATCCTTGACACAGATAACAACTGAACAATTCATTAAATGCGTTTATTTTAGGTTTTGGCGGATAAAATTTATCCATTTTGTGTTGTTGCTGCTGTTGTGGTTGCTGTGTTGCATTAGTTTGTGGTGTTGCTTCTTTAGAATCTTCGCTTAAAAGTTGCATAATTTATGTATACCTATGTTCAAGGTATTGGAATTTAAAACTAAAGCCTCTGTGTGATTGCACGACCCGTTTAAAATAGGGTTTATATTTTAAGGAATCTAAAATTAAAATAAGATGGTAAAAATGCATTATAGCTCGAGAATTGAAAGAAGAAAAAGAAACGATTGTTAGTTTTGATGAAGTCGATGTCCAAAATATTGCTTAGATAAAGAGAGAGAGAGAGAGAAATAATCAACTGAAATTAAATTGGACATTTTGTTTCGCAGCTCGTATAGTTCACTTCTTTTTTTTAATGTGTTCACTGGATCATTCAACAATTTCTTTTTTAATTATTCACAAGATTATATTCGTCAACTTCTATATAGTTTAACAATTCAGAACGATAAACAGGTAAGACCGGTTAAATTGAACTAGTTCGTAAACAAAGTAAACTGTAATGTACAACTCTAAACTCACATGCAGAGTATATCATGTGATCATCATCCCTTCTACGATTTCAATGAAACTCGTAGTGTTTTCAAATATTGTTTCATAGCCCTGATTCACTATTTTAATTCGGTGGGGTTAAGTGCTATGGGAACACCGGAGGTGGGTGCAGAGATACACATAAGTGATAGAAAACTCATACATATTATTTTTCTAAATTGTGACGACAACACCGGGAATCGAACCCGGGCCCATCCGTGTAACAGTCAAACTCACTAACCATTTGCCTTTTCCTCCAAAAGAACTATATCAGTCGCGGATCCAGAAAAAGGTTTGGGGAGGGAAGTTAGGGTACTTTCAATTAAAGTTTGTAACGTCTTTATCATTAACGCGAACGTATTTCACATGCTCAAATATCAAATATTTCACACGCAAATCGATATTGATGTCAGATAAAAAAAAAAAACCTTGAAAAAAATATCTAGGTGCCGTAAATTTGTGAAGTTGCACATATGTATATCTTAAGTTAATATTAACGGGTAAGGCTGCCTCAGGACAGTCTTCATAAAATTTACCACAAATGCGTCAAATGAGCGTTTTATACTTAGAAATTAATATATTCCGTTATACAAGTAAATTTGCTAAATATTTTGCAATGAAATTTTTCGTGTGCCATCCACGGTTTGAAAGCGAGAAAGCTTAAAAATCAATATTTCGTAAAAGAAAGAAGTTATTAAACTTAATTTTAAGAAGTTAAAATCCCTAAACTTATTTTAAGTATTTGGTTTTAGTTTTTTCGTACAATTTTAAATTTCTTACATTTTAGTTTAATAACTTCTTAAAATTAAAGATTTTTTACTTAAAAGAAATAAATTTTCTTATATTTTTTAAAAATATTAACCTAAGTCAAGAAAGGGAAATTAAAGAAAAAGCCTTATTATTTTTGAGTTAATAAAAATTAATATGAACTTAAATCTAATAAATTTGCATTATTCGTAAACAATTTCATTTGCTTTAAGGAAAATGTAGAACACTTAATTTTAGTAAGGAGTAAACTTAATTTTTGTTCATACTTTTTTTTAGTGTTGTCGGAGGTTTTTTTAAGTCAATCGAATAAAATTCAGAAATAATTCTGCCGTTGTTTCAATCAAAAGAAAAGTATTTTTCATCATCCAAATTTATTTGAACATTTGTTTTCAAGTTTTTCTCAGTTGTCTACATTTTGTTGGTATTTGTGCCAATTGTTTTTTACAATATTTGGGTACTGTCTGCCTCTGGTAGTGTTTCACGTTCACGACAACTTACGATTTGATGCCCCAATTTATTAACTGCCGGTTTAACAAGCTTTAACAAGCTTCTCTGCTGTACATTTTTTTGGACTTCCTTTCTATTTTATCCTGGTGGATATGGAATATATTGTGAAACGTGGTACTTGTTCCTTAAGAAATAATGTAACACTGCGATAACGAAATTAAAAAAAATTTCTTAATTCGCGAATATCTCAAAAAACTCATAATTAATTTTTATGAAATTTATTTTGCAATTAACTCAAAATATCATTTAAAACATATAAAAATTTGAAGTTGGGAATCAGAGGTGTTCAAAAATAATCGGTATTTTCCGAAAGTATCTTCGATATTATATAAAAATTTTGTATATTCACATAGCACCCTACGACAAATTTCAATATATTTTGCCACGCATGGGAAAATCGATATGCACGTTAAACAGGAGACAAAATGTGGTTAAGCTGCGTACTCAGATTTTCGTTATCCTTTGAAATTAGCATTTAAAGTTAAATTTTTAAACAAATTATTTTAATATTTGTACTCATTCAATGATGCCAATATGTATATTAGATGACAGATAATAATCTCCGCTATTCCCCAAAATTATTAGTTGTAATAGTTCAGGGAACACAATTTTAAAAATGTCCTTTTGAAAATTTGATCCCTCAATATCCTTGACTGTTTTAAATAAGTTCGTCAAAAGAAGAAATGATTATTTTACACTGCAATTTCAGCCTTCTAGCTTTGTTCGTTTAGCCATGTAACAACAAAAATCAAAGGCCAAAATCTTAATACAATATATTAAAATTTTGTTTTTACTTTCTTAAAAATTCCGTTTATTTTTGAACCCCTCTGATCTCCAACTTGAAATTTGTATATGTTGTAAATGATATTTTGCGTTAATTGCGAAATGAATTTCATAAAATGAATTAAGTGGTTTTACAGATTTTCGCGAATTAAGGTCATTTTTTAAAATTCCTTATCCTTTTCACGAAAAAAATTTAATTTTGTGCAACACTATTTGAAGAAGAAGATGTTATCTTTAAAATTTTCTGTTGACGCGTTAAGAAGTTATGATAATTGAAACATTTTATATTTCATACACATTTGTTAAGAACACCCAACTTTAAGAAGCGATTAAACGCGACCTATAACGAAACTTGGAGAATATAAGTACCAAGTTCAATCAAATTTGAAAGACCATTATCTGAAAGGTGTGTCGAAAGTTTTTAAAAGCTCCCTTTTACAGTAACTTTTAAAGAAACGACAAACTCACAAGGAATTCTCTATTTTCAGAAAATAACGTACCAAGGCTGACAAACGAAATTCAGATTCCACTAATGAAAATGTGGAGAGAATAAGATCGGAAATGCTATTAAATCAAAATCAATTGTGTTTTGTAAGATGAACATTAATGATATTTAATTTAGTAAATTTTAAATAAAAAGTCAAAATAAATATGTAACAGTTATTCCCGACGGAAGACAATACGAAAATGATTATTGCCAGCAATAAATGTTTTATTGCAGGCGATATGATCGGGTCATCGTTTTCGTGTTGCTATGTTTGCTGGGAATGAAGGACTCTATTCAGCAAATTAAATTATTAAATTTTAAAACAGAAATTAAGTTATTTCACTATTTGTATTCAACTTAGTTTCATATAATAGTAACATTAACATTAACATTATCTATAAATTTTATCTGCAGCCCTTCATTGCATGAATTCCATTTTTCATACGCTCATATAATTTTAAAAATTTCGATTAGTTATGCAAATATTTCAAAAACTATTGTTTAGTTTAAAAATTTTAATATAAAATACTTTTAAATTTGCTGCTGACAAAACAAAAACATAAGTATTTGCATGTTCCTTACAGAATCCTGAAAACATCCTTAAGCATTAAAACACACATTGTTATACTCAAATGGAAGCTTAACTTCCGTTAATATCAGGATTATGCGAAAATTATGTATTTGTATTGCAAGAAGAGGTCTTTTTTGGTTTTTTATAGTGTAATTTAAATTTCCTAAGCCCACAAATGTATTCCCATGTTTTATATTCATCTTAATAATTTCACTTATTCAGCGTCAGCAGTGTCTATTTTCAAACATTTCAAAAACTCAAGTTTATGTTAAACCTCTTATATTTTTCTCACTATGTTTCAAAATAACTTTCTTAAGTTGAAAAAAAAGTTAAGTCATAATTAAGTTGTAAACTTAAGAAATTATGTCAAAAGTCATTATTTAGCCATCAACATCTACGACACTTAAGTTCATAAACAAAACACAAAAAGAAACAGAAAAAGCAAAATAAATAAAAAATTCCATAAAGATGAACTTAAGTTGTTACTCACGAATATAAATTTAACAGAACAATAAACACATTAAAATCATAGAAAAAAAACTAAAAAATATTTAATTAAAACAAACATTAGTTAATGGTTAGAAATCAGGGATGGCAGGTCATACCGCTGAAATACCGTTATCGATTCAAAATCATTTTAAATAGCTATCGCTTTCCCTAAAATACTGTAACCGAAATAATTGAAATAACGTTATACGTAAAATACCGTTACCGATGTAGTTAAAATACCGATATCCTTAAAATGTACCGTAACCGAAATAACTTAAATAGCGTTATCGGTAAAAAAAAATGCAATATACAACTCTTTTTCTGCAATAAGAAAGAGAAAACATGCACAATTACATAAGATGTGTGTCCTAGTCTTTCGCTTTAGTATGTATATCTGAACGTATATTGGTTTGCAATTTGACCACACTACATTAATAGTCACTATAATCATTTAGTTTATAAATACACATTTAATTTTTATTAAATCTAAATACTTAATTTTGTCTTTTAATTTAATTAATAGACAATTACTTTGACAAGCCGGTGACAAGCCGGTGACAACACAAAATTTAAGTTTTTTTCCATTCCGTAAATTTATATGTATACGATACACATTGTTGGCGTCCTTTTGTTTTATTATGTATGAAAAGCCGATACAAAAATCTTCTATGGTTTATTTTTTTATATGTCTTACAAGAGTTGTACTTTTTAGTATCATTTTCCTCTTCTGTACTACATCTTGACATGCCGCGACAGTTACTTCATACTGTGTATATCTTTCAATCTGGACAATTTTTTAAGCAAAATAAATTAGTAAAATATTAGTGTAATATATTAGTAAAACAAAAATTTTAGCTCAAAACATAATTTCAGCATTAAAATTGGCTGAAAAATAGTACACTTGATTTACAAGATGTTTTACTAACTTATTTTTTTAAGTAAAGGGTGTTTTTATACAGGTATAGAACTTTAAGTTTTCAACACTTTTTTAACTGGCTGCCATTTTGTCAGCTGTCAAGTGATTTATGTTTAGTTTGGTTTGGCATTTCAACATGAATAGACTGAAAATCATGGTTCTGTTCGGAATACGTATCGCGCACTACTTTCATTCTACGGTCAACATAATCGTCCATCAGAACGTTTTCGCACCGCGTTTACTTCAAATGATAATATGCATCCACAGAGACGTCGTACACTGCGTACAGAAGAAGTCTTTGCTGCTGTAGAGCGCAGCGTAGAGCAAGACCCCAATCAGTCTATCCGTCAATTACAGTCAATGGTGACCGCTATAGAGCCATGATTACTGACTTTTTCGTTCATCAATTGAACCACCATGATGTGCAGGAGCATCACACAGCTCGTGCCACAATCGTGGCAATTTAACGCCGCTGGGCTATTTTCTGTGTGGATATGTGAAGTCGCTAGTCTACGCCGATAAACCCGAAACGATTGATCACTTGGAGGTCAACATTCGCCGAGTTATTGTCAATATACGGCCACAAATGTTGGAAAAAGTCATCGAAAACAGGACCCCCAGATTAGACTACGTCCGAGCCAGCCGTGACGGTCATATGCCAAAAGTCATATTTCTTTTCATCTTTGTTTTATTTCATTTCTATTACATTTCATCATTGTTTTATTCCATTTCAAAGTTATATACCTCTATAAAAACACCCTTTATATGCATTGATATTACCGTTATCCTTCAAATACCAAAATAACTAAAACAGCGTTATCATTAAAATACCGTTACCGAAATAACTTAAAACTCCTTATCATTAAAATACCGTTACCAAATTATATAAAATATTATTACCACTAATATACCGTCATCACTAAAAAACCGTTACTGAAATAACTGAAATATCGTTACCCCTAAAATACCGTTACCCCTAAAATACCGTTACCGATAACCGCATCGAATCGGTTACCATCCATGTTAGAAATCTAAAAAGAGACCAACTTTTTAACCACAACACACTCACTTATTTTAAATATTCTGAAAAGTTTTCAATTTAAAAAAATATTTGCTAAAAAAACACCACCATTTTTATGCTTTAAACTTCGTATACGCGCTACCACACGTAATATGTTAGATTTTCGTTAAGCTACCATAAAATCTTTTTGCATTTTCAGGTTTCATCAACAACGAAAATAAAAACCCTTTTTACTGCCCCATAAACTTAATGCATTATTATTACAACAATTCGTGGCTTCGTTCTCTTACCAAACAAAACAGAAAAAAACACAAAGTGTTTTGTTTTTGTGAGAAAATTTATGTATGTGATGTACCCCGTGAAAGACCATATGAGAGAGTAGCATTAAAAGGTAAAACGTGATTTGAAAAATATATCATTTCTTCTTCTTCATCGTCGTCAACTTTACTAACTTTATTTCTGCTACCTTCGCTTTTTCTTTGTCGACTTCGACATCTAGTTGCTGGTTAAAAAACATTATTTCGGCATTTGTTATGCTTATAACAGATTCGCCAGTGTGTGAAATATTAAAAGAAAAAAAAAAGTATAAAACTCACAGTACATACATCAGTTAAACACTTCGTGGAAGTTATGTGTAAAATTACACTACAATCGGAAGTGGTAGACAGAAAAAAAAGTTGAATAAGAAAATGCACATTACCGAACAATTTTTAAGATGTTTTTAGTCCCACGAAATTTATTTTTATTTGCGATTCAACCACATCAATTCTGCAATTGAAATCAACAGAATTGATACCCTGACATAAGCACGTTTTAGGGATCTTATATGTAAGGTATTGCCGACCACTAATTAGTTTCAAAACTGGCTCTACTGTGATTGAAAGTTTCAAGATTCCAGCTATATTAAGCATTATGATTTTTTGGCGTGTAAACAACTCTTAGGAGATGTTCCCTTCAAATGCAGTACATTGTGTTGATATCAGGAAAATAGGGTTTGTAGACCTTAGACTAGAATTTATCAACATTGTAGTTCTCAGGAGAAAGACCGCTGCGGAAAGTTTATTACACATTTGGAAAGTTCGACTGATAAACATCTTTTCAATGTAATGCGTTGTGTGATCCACTTTGGAAAAATTTCTTGCTAATAATTGTAGAACTATTTTGAATCTAGAAGTATTAACATCTGAATTTATTTAGCTGGAAATTATGAAGATTTACGGGAAATATGTGATATCTAAATGGTTTGTGAAATTTTTTGTTATTACTAATGGGTAAAAATTGGTGTTTATAGTTAATATATTGTCGATTTCCAGTAATTAATTGAGCAGGAGAATATTGTTCAATATTGATACTAGGAAACATTCTGACAAGGAATAGTTCAATCCAGTTAGCTGGAGGGAAAATCTCAAATTTTCTATTGACTATAAATTATGAAAAGTTTTTTTCTATTTTCTATTGACAATCATCATTATTCCTAGAGCGACAACCATATAATATTTTTCATTTCCAGAAGTTCATGCTGATAATAAATACTTATATAGCTGGAAATCTACAAAACGAAAACTCGGGCTCTGTGAATATGTTCACTTATCTCTGTGGAGTACCTCACATAGCAGTATCGATAAAAAAAAATGTTACACGACCCACATTACGTCGATGCTACAATTAGTCGATAGAGTTGGGTACTGTAATGAATAAGCGCCAACGACCTCATTGAAACACAGACCAAAACTCCAAAATAGAGTTTGAAGCTCCTGCCCATATATGGTTGGATATAGGTGGTATAAATAGTAAAGAGGTAATATGGGGTGAAGTAGTTTCTACACTAATTTAAATTAATGCTTTTTTCGAAACTTCAATAACCTAATTTTTTTATATTACATTCCATTGGATTCTCATACCCAGAACATCAAGAGATTCAGATTTCATAATATTGATAATACCCATGTATACAGATTACATCAGAGATTGTAGTTAGGTTATAATTAAGCGTGTCATCCATAATCTTCCTTTTGCCCCCCACCTCAAATTTTCGAAGGAAAATTAATGATAATTGAAAAAGAGCAGATGTGGTTAAAAGTTTGGCCAATAAGATCATTATCAAAATAAGAAAAACTGAGGGAAGATAACAGAACGTTGCGGCAACGCTTAAGTTAGCTGAAACTCAATTGATCAGATTTCATCTTGAACAATACGTATAATACGATCTCTAAGAAAGCTCGAAATAAAACGATAAAAAGCTCGAATTAAAACAATAAGCTTTGAAATCAGTTCATCACACACAATCAAGCGCATTGGGAATTCGTTCGAGTTGCAAAGGAATTGTATTACTAAAACTAGTACCATTAATATCATAGAATTGAATAATGAAACCAAATACTTTCTTACTATAAGTAAAAATTACTATAGTCTTCTATGCATAGGATACCTATGTTGTTATCCTTTACCTCCATCGGCAGATTAGTCATATTGGACAACGCAAAGACTTCGTTTTCAAAGGCTGTAGTATTTTTGTCTTATAGTAAGAAAACATTTAGTTTCTGTATAATATCATTTTTAAAATATTGGTTTGAAGACTGTTTGAAACCTTTTTCCATTTTTAAAGCTAAAAGGCATTTCGAAATAATGGACAGAACCAATATGATAAAATTTAGATATGTATGTGTCAAAAAGAAGAAGCTAACACACATTTTTAGAGGTCCAATCTCAATTTAGTAGGTAAGAAATTCATAAAGGGTTAGAAATTTTTTCGTTTTTGGATTTCTTACTTTTTTTTGGCGTTTGATGCCAATTATTTTGCAAAGAATGAAAAACAAAAAGATATTACAAATCTGTAATTTTGTCAATGTCGAATGTCCCATTATATCAGCAGCAAGATTCGATTGCTGTAACCAAAGTTTAACTGTGACAACATATTCGAATATTGCAACCAAACTACCTGATTGGCAATAACTTGGGCGAATACGACGAATATCTCACTAACAAGGAACATCTGCTGATATGTGTCCTAAGATATTATCACCCAGAAAACAGACCCGGTAGTAGAAACCGTATTTGTAGCAAATCAAATGGTTCAATTCTGTCTATCAAATTATGTGGTATGAAAATTATTTAAGTTCGAGGGCATACTCTACATTTCTTAATTAGGATATTGTCCTAACAAATAATCAAATCAAATTTATTATTTGCCCCTTTCAGGAATGTGTTAATAGATCAATTTCGGGAATTTTCAGGTTCCCATCATCAGACCACGTTTTGAAAGAGGTAACAATCACATTCCAAACATCAAACATTCATATAAACTAGTTTACTCACTACATGAGAACTAGTATATATTATATGAGCTCGAAGTTAAAGATTATCACCATTGATCAAAAAATAAATTGAAAACTTGTTTTTTGTGTGTATGTCTACCTTTGGTAAATAGTCAATATACGTTTTTGTTTTTCTTCCTTTTGATTTGAACATTTGTTTTTTAAAAACAAAATGTACAGGGGAAGTAGTAAACAAGACCATACTTTGTCTTTTATACAAGTTTGATATAATTAAAGGTGAAAAAAACATAATTTTTATTTTTAATAAAAATTATATCAAAATTATGTGGTAGTTTTTACCGAATTTCTGTTAAGGCAATCGAAATTCTATTGTAGTGGCAAAATTCTGTTGAACCGAATGACTGTTATCATAACAGAAAAATTTGGTCTCAACAACCATAACAATCGATTGGCAACAAATACGGTAGCCACGATCGAGTCTGCTTCCTAATTGATGAAATTTTAGCATGGAAGCATGCTAGCATCGGTTTTGTTGTTACAACGAACAATTCAGAGTCTGATCGCCATGGACCTTTCACTGTGCTTGTCTAAACCACCCCAACTCAACTTCAGGAACGACTTCCCCAGATTGCATCAGATAATGCTCTTTATTTATTCAAATCATGGTGCTGATGTCGAGAGTGCTCGGATGTAACTTTCGCGAGTGCTCGAAATTGAAGGAAACATTTTACGTTTTCGAGAGGCGGGGTACAAAAAAAAATTAGCATATTAAATATATTAAGTTTTCTGCGATAGAGGCTTGGCGATTATGGAAAAAGGCAGATTATACCCAGAAAACTGACTAAGTTGTAGCAACCATATTTGTAGATGATCGAATATTTAGGTTGTAGCTATTAAATGTTTTGGTAATTATGTATACCCAAATTTTTATTGAGGCAATTGAAACTAAATTTTTATTTTATCACAGCCGAAAAATTCGGTCGCAAACACCAAACATTCGACTGGTAACAAATACGATAGCCACGACTGAGTCTGTTTTCTGGGTATAAACCCACCACAATCCAACAATATCATCCGTATGTATGGGTGGTATTAATATCGTATAATTCGTATAAGAACTATGGGGAATGTTTGTAGAAGCAAGTATTGAAAGTATGATCGAAGCATTGAAGTGTCTTGGTGTCCTAAAAACTAGTAAAACCCAATCCATTTGAGTCGACCTATTATCTTAACTGCTTCTTATATTGCTTCTAAAGATGCATAGCGCTTTGTTTAACACACTTTATTCCTTCGTGAAAGCACGGTGATGATAACAATTTACAAGTTAAAATCAGTAAATTCATGCCTTAATTTAGAATTGTGAAATGGGCTAATTTTGTATATCGAGGCAAGAGCTATCTCGAACAAAAATTAAGTCTTATATTACCGATAATGCAAGCGCTTAACTGCTCACATTTCCTGACGAAACTTCTTCCCAAACAAGCAGTGTTTTTTCTGGATATATATGGGGAGGCTAATTTATTCCCAGAACCCCAGTCCGCGTTCGGAATACAGGATTATTTAGTGACATTAATCCCTTCTTTGAGTGTTCCTTACAATATATATTTTCTCAACTGAATAAATCCACTAGCAAAACTTCCTTTTAAAATAAAAGGTCTTATGGAATCTGGGACTTCTGGACTTTTGAATAAAATTCAGTTGAATTAACCGAACTTTGTGCTGAAAACTAATGTGGAGTTGTACCAACCGACTGAAAATCGTAATAATCGAATTTGAGTGGTAGTAGTAGAATTTCAGTTGGCAAATAGCAACATTTTTCTCTGTGTTTTTCTAGATATATATGGGGAGGCTAAATTATTCCCAGAAGCCCAGTTCGCGCTTGGAATACAGGATTATTTAGTGACATTAATCCCTTTTTCGAGTGTTCCTTACAATATATGTTCCTTTTAAAATAAAAGGTCTTATGGAATCTTCTAGTTCTTAGGAAACCTATTTTTCTCAAGTTCTTCTTTCAAAGCGTTACCAAAATATCGAATGAGTTTAAATTATTTATGTTTACCAATGTAGAGTGCCCTTCTTCGTTTTTTTTTTTTTTGTTATTGTCTAATAGTTTTTTTTTTTTTTCATTGTAAGTATTTTATGGTTGGCGCTGCAACACAAAGCAATTGCGATAAATTCCGACTTATAAAAACGTCAATTAAGTGTTGTTGGGTGAGAGATACAATTATTTTTGTGTTGTTTTGTACTTTCGTATTTTTATTCTACAAACTACACTCCACATACTACAGACGTTTTATGAGAAGACCAAGACCGACCGTATACAAAACGTGTACGGACTACTCGTCACACACAACGTGTTCAATGCCGTGCCATTAGTATATTTTGATATTTGTTAAGCTGCTGAACGGACGGACGGACGAACGGACAGACGAGCAAACAGGCATGAATTGTATGGTTTGTTTTTGTTGTTGTTGTTATTATGTTGACTTTTATTTTTGTTTTTATACACGCACATTTTTGCACCAACACACTATTGGAAATACTCACACACTCTTATGAAAATTTCTCACATACACTTCTTAATGATACGACGATACGAATGACGATAAGTATGGGTAGACAATATATAGACAATCTATACGTAAGTTCGTACATACGTATAGACAACGTTTACACCGGCTTTTGTGGCCTCTTCTTCTGCTTCGATACACAATAAGTAGTGCGGGTAAACAGAAAGAAGACAACAACAAAAACACAAACCGCGAGTCAGTCAAAACAGTGGCAAGAAATTTACTTTGTATAAATGCCGACCAAAACTAAACCGACCGATAGTTAAATGTGTATGGATGGGATATGATGGCAGAGCAAGTGTAATTTTGTTTGTTACATTTCGCTTTTTGTAATTTTTTTTTTTTTTTCTGTGTTCAGTTTAGTTTGTTTTGTTTTTATCGTAATTTTCTTTGATAATGTAACACATTTTTACATATTCGCTTTGATTTACATCCCTTTAAAAAAAAAAACAAATCCATTTTCATTTGAAAATTTTGCATAGTAATGCCAGTTACAAAATTGGGGATACACAATTATCCATTAGAGAGCTTTTTTATATCTCTTTTTTTTTTTTTTTTGAAAACTCTATTGCATGTAATACTTGTTTTTTTACATTTTTGTTTCAAGAAATGAAATCATAGAGATTCATCTCTTAGTTATTCCGAGTTTAACTTATTGCTGATGTCCGCTACATCAGCCACCAAAATTCAACTGAATTGGACAAAACTTTAAGTTTGCCAAAATAGCGATTTATAGTCATTCATATACGCTCCACACCAAACAATCAACAAAACAGACACAACCTTTTTTCGGTTCGTTTTTTGCTTTCCATATACAAAAAAAGAAAAAAACATACACAAAATTCATACATTCATCTATCCATCCATCCAAACAGTTTCTGTGTATCTATTGGAGATTTTTGTGTCTATCTGTATTTACGTTTTCTATAAACGTAATAGCAAACTAAACAATAACGCGCGCGATTTTTCCTCTAAATGAGTATTTCAATATTATAAAGAGAGTGAGAGAGAGAGAAAATTTCAGAGATAATATAGATTTTACAAACGTTATAAAACTTTCTTCTCTATAAAAGGTTCGACGCACGATGTACTAAATGTGGAGTATTTAGAGTTGCCAGTTGTAGGAGCTTTTGTAAAAGTCGTTTTAAAGAAAACCCAAAACCTTACCTTAAGTACAATCTCTGAGTAGAGTTGTATGAATATTTGAATGCACACAAGACCAAATATTTGTTTGTTGACATATAGAGCCGAGGGGTCAATATCGTCATCTGTATACATGGGTAGTATCAATACTAATCCAATAAAATTTCCGATGGAAAAATCATGTAATTCAAGTGTCGAGAGAGCCTTTTAAGTGTTCTGCCTTTAACCGGGGCAAGAATTACTTCACTCCTTCTGATCCCGTTACGATTTATACAACCTTTCTTCGGTCGAAGATGGAATACAACTTCTATAAATGGTGCTTCAAAGTCTATTTTGCAGCTTATGGAGAATGTGTTAAAAAGGGCGTCGGAGCTCCAGCTATATTGACTCTTTGGTGAATCTTCGGAATATGGGTTGTGTAACGCTAATCTGTCCATACTACCATGGAATGGTAATCCGTGCAACCATGTAAAGTGTTCTGCTGAGTTAGTAACCTTAACGCAAGGAACCGTGTTTTAGCAATACATGCTTGTCTAGTAGATCACATCTGTCGTTAGTCCAGTAGATCGCACAACGCATTACAAAGCGAATTAGTTCGTCCCCGTAGACGTCTTTTCATCTATCTTTTATGATACTCACAATTTAAAGGAATTCAAGTTTAATGTAAAAGTAGTGTCACACTCTATTTTAACGCAACAACAATCGTTTGGTACAATGAATTAAGATGACAAACAATTTAGAAATATCCAAAATTTTCGGTATAAGGATAAAAACCTTTGTGGTGCTCGGACATTGTCCTCATTGAAATGTTCCGGCCATAGCCCTTGTAAATGAAATGGAAATACTAGCCGAATATTTTTCGGACGTAATGCCCAGAGAAAATATCACTCAATATTGAGAATTTAGGTATTTACGCTTTGTTCTACTTTGGGGTGTTTCCAATGTCGGCTGCGCTGAAACATGTCGGCTGCGGGCATATGAATTCTTTATTCTGGAATATTTTTAACACCACTTTCTTAATTTCTTTATTTGTATCAGAACTGCAGACGGCCTTTGGGGTTTTATACTCTGGAAAACTTTTTACGCCGGCATCGCCAAAAAAAATTTATTTAAATTTATCGCCCTTGGCGGACTACGGGGTTTTCTTCTATTGCGTAAGCTAAAATTCCGACTTCGCTGAAAAATAATTTCTGGGTAGCCGGTCTTCGGCTAGGATTAGTGGAATCCTAATCTGATGTATTTTCAACACCTGATTAATATATATTTAGTAAAGTGGAACATAGGACTAGAGCTGGTTTCAGTAATAATTCACACTTCGGATGGGAAGATCGGACTAAAGCATCCTATACTAGTACTGGGGCTGAAAGTTAAGATACCAGACTGGCCTCATATAAATTAAATTTACTTAGCGTGTGTTATATTCTGCCATACTAATACTCCCCGAGACGAAACATTATACAATGGGCCATCTACTGACCGTCGCTCGAATTCGCTTTCATCTAAAAAAGACTGTAACCAGGGAGCACCTCGAGGAGGCCACTGCCAGAACAGTGATTAGACACTGGAATGGCTTACTAGGAACAGTGGAAACACTCTGCCTTATTATTGTCAGTACATCAAAGGACTTATTAAGCTTTTACCACTTTACTTTATACACTCCCTCGCATGCTTTGCTAATAATATTATTACCGTGCTTCAAAACATTTCTGTCATTAAACATGTAAGACTTGAGCATAATGCCCATGGGGCACACGGCCAAAAATCCGATTTCTTTTATGGGGTAGTCGTCCCTATATTAATTTTGGATGTTATGTCAGTGTTGCTTCTTTCATTTAACCCATTATAATTGAATTTTTTTCCGCTGAAGCACAAATTTTAATTGCTGGGAATTTTTGACCAAGCTTTGTGGAAACATAGGTGTATACAACAGGAATATTTTTTATGAATCTTATGGCTATGCAGCAACTTCTAGCGATATTTTTTAGTCTAAAGTTTAAACTTTAACATGCAGCCGTTGCCAAACGGGAAAGGATTTAAATTTTTTTTGTGATTAAACTCAACATAAAATTTTTAGAATTTTATTTGTAATCAACTTCGGGGTCGAAAGGGTTTAAGAAGCAAACAAAACAGTTATAGGTTTTCAAAGTTATAAAACGTGTACGCAAGATTGGCCATTCGATATGGAATCTCTAAGTTGGAAAACCATGTTTCTTTTGGAAGATACTAGTTTATCAAAATATATCAGTTCTTAATGTGTTCAACATTTTTGGTCTTCAAAGTTTGTTATCGTCATGATGCTTGTTAGGAAAAGACCCCAGCCAAGTGTTTGATTGCTAAGTAGGCAAGAATGGAACAAAATTTATAATTAATAGGATTTTTGTTAAAGCTCCGCTATTCTGGAGGCATTCGCTTTTCTAAAACTTCGGGTTCTGATGAGATCTTTTTGCCAGATCGAAATACAGCTAACATATTTAATTTACTTTACTTCTGTAAATATAAGAAGGTTTAAAGCTAGAAATATACGAAGGTTTAATAAAAATAACAAATAATCTCGATGTATATAGAAACAAAAAACCTAGAAAACTGTGAGAAAAAAATTTCATTTGATACTTACCCCCTGATTCCGATGGACGGCACAAAGTCGAGTTTCCATCTAGCACATGTATATTGTTTTGTACACAACAACAAAATTACGTGTGCGGAAATTCAAATCAGGGACTTATTTTTGAAAGGCCTAAGATTTAAGCGAATCCGCCATTGTTCCATTCGCACATTTCGATTTAATAATATTGGTTGGTCGTTCATTTCACTTTACATATATCCAAATTTAACTCAAAATTATTCTCTATAACATACTTAAAGTTTATTAGGATATGGTGGTCTGGGATACCTCCCTTGTGAGTACATCAGAACTAAATTACAAATCAGTTTGATATGGCCAACGAATTCGTTTAACCCTCAAACTTGCCTAAGCTTTTTTTGTAATGAAATGTATACCACTTGTTCGGCACGGAATATTAGTAATATGTTACTCTACCAAAATTTTTAAGCGATATGGGCCAAAGTAGGTTAAGAGCAAATCTCATAAACTAATCGATAAAAATAAATAATATTAGGCATAAATTAGTCCAAGATATAACTATAGTCCAAAAATTAGCCGTTTTGTGCTTTTAGTAAAGAAGATATTGCGGTTTTCGAAAAACGCGAAATTTAGCGAAAACGCGCCTTAACTTCAACATATATTGATTAAAGTTAAAGGCTTTGCTAATAATATTTAATATAATATATCGGCCAAATTTCATAAAAATCCGTAAATACGTTTTCAAGTTGCGCCGATGTCCTTCACATGTATCCGTTCTTGATCCTGTTTGTCCTTATACCAAAAATAGAGTTTTTTAAGTTTAAGCTTCAATCTTACTTTGTGTTTATTATCAACTGTTTCCCGTCAATATAAATATCATTTCAAAATTTTTGTTTTTTGAAATTCTTTAAAAGTTTTGTTTTTTTTTTTTATTAATTAATAATCATATAATTACAAATTATATACTATTACCCTAACCGAGCACTAGCTACTATGGCCTTCAGCGCGTTGTAGCGAAAACAGACCAGTGCCTCTAGTGGGAATCGAACCCACGCACTGATAAGCCAGCACGCTACCAACTAGCCTACCGGGGCGCACTTTAAAAGTTTAACTTTAACGCTTTCTCGCTTCCAAACAGTGCCATACACACAAGCAATTACTTCACAAAATATGTTGTAAATTTGGTTTTCCATAGAAATAGCTTAAATTCTTATTATAAATCACTCATTTAGCGGACATATGGCAAATTTAAATACCCCTACTGGAGGCGGTCTTGCCGGTTAGAGGGCGAAGAAAATGCAAACTTCAGTCATTTCTTATCTTTTAGCTAAATAGTAAAATTGCAAACATCTGGTAACCCTATACCTTAAAAGTTTAAATTCCAATACGACTTTACTAAGCTACAACAAAATAGTCAAACACAACTACACAGACAAATGCTTATGTCACGTGTCTCTGTAATACAAGTCTTCTAACTCAACTCTCACTTGAAGACGAAAAGAAGAAAACAAAAATGCTCGTAAAACACAACCACCCCAAACCTCCGCACTTCAAAAACAAGGCGAAAACAAAATTTGTACTCTCAACATAGAAAAATAAATAAAAAAGTAACAAAGTGAAATTTTTGTTGATTTACTCGTGCTCTCCCTTCGTTAATTTTTTTTTTTTTTAACAAAATAACCACAAACAAATGTAAAGAATACTTTAAAAAATATTTTTGAACAATATTGAATAGAAAATTTCTTTAAAACTAGAAACTAATTTTAATTATTAATTAAATAGAGCTTGACAATTAAATTTTAAAGATATTTTTCTTTTTTATTTCGTAGAATATCAATATATAGTACCGGCTTTTAATATAAGAGGTGGGTTTGGCAATAATACTAACTTTATGATTTATTGATTTTTAACAAAATTCCATTCTATCTTGTTGTTGATTTTCCTTCTTTTTTTTTTGTTTTTGCTTAAGCTTTAATTTTTTTTATATGTAATGCATTTATTATCACATATTTTGTTGTTTTTTTTTTTTTTTTTTTTTGTTTCGATATACTTTTTTGCTCACTTCACAAGTACGCAAAAAAATCGATCAGAGAACCACTATATAAAATCGAAAATAAAAAACTGAGATTTTAGTCAAGTGGCACAAATTAAACGAACGTTAAAATACCGACCGTCAACCGTACGTTAGCAGCACTATCAAAAGACTAACGGACAATTTCTGACTTTTTCGCCAGTATTCAAGTTTTATGGTATCTCAATTTCTGATAAGATTCTCTGTTTTGTTTGTTTCATTTGCTCATTATTATAATCAACTCTCTACCTCTCTGTCTGTCACTTATAACAACTATACTAAAGCTATACTAAAAATAACGGTTGCAATTTATTCTCTGGCCAGAGAGTAAAATGTATTAAGGAACACACACACACATCATCACTTACTCACACACAAAAATACATCACACACATTCGTGTAGTGATGGAAAAAAAAGTGGTGCCTCCCGCCATATCTTAAGCTACTAAGCCTACCCCTTGACATAAATCTAAAGTATGATTGGCTGTTTACACACATGCCTTCAACAATCGGGTAACAACGAAATCACACGATTCCACACGAAGCACTTCATTTTGTTGTTGTTCAACTTCTTCAGGGTGTTGTCTGTCAGTTGTTGTTCAGTTCGCATACAAATTTGTGTGTATTTCGTTTGGAAAACGAAGTTGCGTGTGCAATGTTTAAGAAAGAGAGGTGTGGTGTTTGTTTCTACTCAACGTAGCACGAACGTATGCCAGTGCTTTTTTTTTTTATTAATATTATTCCGGAACGTTTGTCCATCATTAATAAGCCTTTCAAGTTCTACTATAGACTAACAAACAGCCACCTTTTCTTGTAGTTTATTAAATTTTTAATATCAAACTAAATGAGAGTTCGTTTTTTTCTACTTTTAATTGAATAATATTTCCTCTCATCTTTGCATTTGGTTCTCTTTCTCTCTGGTGTTGTAAGAAGTGAAAATACAGCGTATTGAATTAAATTTTTCGTGTGTGTATACATATTGAAATTCATCGGACGCCTTTTCAGAATTTGCATTTTTTATAACGCAAATAAATGTCTGGTTGTCTGGTATTGGCCTTGGCGTTAATTAAAAATATCAAATTTTATAGCCGCTATTGTTTTTGTGTTTTTTTAGTGTTAATTTTTTTTTTGTTAGCTTCAAAGCTGTATGCCTAGTTGTTTGGCTGGCAAGCGGACTTGGCTGGTTAGCGTTTTGATTTAATTTTTAGCTCGTGCCAACGCATGCACAAACATGTTTACTTGTCTACTTATTATGGTTTTGATTAATGGATGAATGGACTGACTGTATGACTACATAGATGAGTGTCTAACTTTGCATATTCTCGTCTGTCTTTTGCTCAAGTCAGACTAGTTTTATTGGAGACATTAACTGAAAGGTGCGGTTGCTATTTGAATAATGTATTTGTTTTTATTGTTTCTAAACCTGCCATTAGAAATTGTAATATTCAAATTGTTTGTGGTTGGAATATTTAATTAATTTCCATAACCCGTGAATTTTTTTATTGTTTAACAAGTTCGATTTAAACGAGTTTCCTTTTTAAAGAAAATTGCAGATAAACGAAAGTTTTAGCTGTACTTGGTAATTCAATATTGTTCTATTAAAACCCTACGGGCAAAGAGACCGGTCCGGCATGACTCTTAGGATATGTTTTAAGGTGCCGATGATCGACAGGAACATGTCACATTTCAGACAGCTTTTGATGTGTTCCAGGGCAAAAACCAAAAGGAAATGTCACCTAACCGATCTAAAAGAAAGTATCACGGAACTACTTTAACGGATTTGAAGGAGAACCAGTAATATATTATATTTTTTTAATATGTCACCCAACTAACCTAAAAGGGACTGACACGTAACCAGTCCCATATATCTTTTGTGACATGTCATCCAAGCAACAAAAATTGACTCAGTTATATTTTAAATAATTTATGACAAGTCAAAAAAAGTTACATCGAACAAACGAGCTGCTACAAATGGGTTAATGTTAAACAGTTTAGAATATTCAACAGTTTCCAAAAGAGATGGGCCCATAATTGAGTTTTGACCCACAATAACTCATGCCCACGGAAGAAAATCATCACTCACGAACAGTCACTAACGAAGAATTTTTTCCAACTCAAATCGATCCACGTTCACGTAAATCACCAAAAGGATGCTCAATTGCCCAGCTTTAGTTTAAAATGAGTAAAATCTTAACAGTAGGTTTTTTCGTATCTAATTAAACCAGTTTAATGATATGTCATCGATTGACCAGATTTGGGAACATTGTTTTAGTATATTTGTTTGCCACTGGGTAATCCACAGCAATGTTAATGCTAAAGAAAATGTTTAAAGAATCTTAAATTTTTTTTTTTTAATAATTTTTATAGAAACATTTGAAAATTCGGTTTACTACGAAGAAAAATGGCAAAATTATGCCTCTGCACCAAAATCCGCACCAAACAGTGATTCGTTTTGGGTGTATCGGCACACATTCTGCAACATTACCATGATTTTCAAAGCAATGTCGCAATATTTCCCAGCGTTGTTCAAGCGTATACACAACCATATTCGTTCAGCGGAAGGATAAAACTAATTATCTGTCAAATCAGACATGAGCTAAGTGTTACCATTCACGAAATAAGCACTAGTTGACAAAAAAAACGTTAGATGGCGGACCCTTTAGAATCAAAGTTATTTTCAAATTTGTATCACAAAAGTGTCGAAATTCCCTCTCAAAATGTATAATAACCAAAGCAACCAGCAATATGCTCTAAAAAATAAATTTTTAGCTCATAAAAATACACTAAAAACGTAAAATTTTGCTGTTAAATCACACATTGTCTTTAAGAGTTCGTATTTTAAAACTTATTTTTCAGTATAGTTGGAATAACTATGAGAAATTTATTTTAATTGCCAACAAAAAAAGTAGATACAAAATTTAATATAGCTAAATCGATACAGTTTTAAACAAGAAATTTAAATTTGCCAAAAAAAAAAAAATATCTTAAACTACCGAAATCAGTGTTGAAAAACCAAAAAAAAAATGTTTTATTGAAACATTTTATTCGATACACACAGAGAAATAAAGTGACAACCGAATTGAAAAGTGTAGTTTAATGGTACCAACTTATAAATTCAGTTAGTGCAACGATATTTACATTGGATTTCTGAATATTTTGGGTTTTGCAACTAAAATTGAGTTGAATTAACCGAGCTTTGTTGTGAAAACTAATGTTCAGTTGTACAAACAGAATAAAATTCGTAATAACCGAATTTGAGTCGTAGTAACCAAATTTCAGTTGGCAAATAGCTAAATTTTTCTCTGTGTGTAACTAAAAACTAAATTTAAAAAAAAAAATCGCTAAAATATGCTATAAAAATATGCTTTTGTTCTAAAAAGTACTGAAATGTGCTCAAAAATAAGATTTTTTTTCTCAAAAATATAATTTTTATTTATAACCCATTTTTTTTTTATCGATAATAAGATTTTTTGATATAAATATGCAAAAACAAGAGTAAAATGTGCAAAAATATGCTACAACAAATCAATGCCAGAATTCGCCAATTGTTCTAAAAAAGATAAATATATCATTAATTACACCGTCCATCCCATAGTGCGCTATTTTCAATACGACGCACAGGAAAAAACATGAAGCAACATATTTCTAGTTGCGCTGGAACAGAGGATATTGTAACATAAATCCGTAAAAATTCTAGGATTAGATTAGATTAGATTTATAGAAGTTAAAATGTTTCGGTTTGAAAAAGTAAAAATTTTTAATTCTGCTATAAAATTGTTATTAAAAAGACAAAAGTGTAAAAGGTTGGAAAAACACTTAAAAAACAACAAAGTTATTATTTTTTTAAAGCCAAAAAATCTTAACAAAAATTTAAACGTGCGCTCGAAAATTAAACATCCAAAAAATTGTAAAATAGCCAAAAACGACTAATTGCTTTTCTCTGGTTTTAGAAGAACAAATTTTCCGATTTTTTTTTTATATTTTATATAAGTGTTTGTCAAATTTTTTCAGATTTTATTCGATATAAAAGCAGTTTGTGTACTTTGATCACTTTGATTAGATTAGACTAGAGTGGCACTATGCACCCCGACCAGAAGTTGGAATTTTGTGCTGCCAACGAATACACCCTATAGGTTCAGGCTCCCTACGAAGCCAACTATCCCACCAGGTAAACAATTCCAAACGTCACTATTCGACCACAAAAATAACGCACCCTCCTGTCGGAGAGCCTCGGACATATACAGAGAACATGCTCTGAGGTCTCGGATTCCAATTTACAAAACCTGCACGTATCCGTAGAGGATCGTCCCATCTTTTACAATTGATACCTAAGGCCACAGTGTCCCGTGAGGTAACCCGACACGGTCCTTAGTTCGCCCCTCGTCATAGACAAGAGTTTCCGCGACCACTCCCCAGAGGGAGATATAAACAGCCTCGCCAGTCGCTGCCCAGGCGATCTGGCCCAATAGGCCCCAAACTCCGACTGCCTCCATCTTCTGAGCCTCTTTCTTTGACATACCCATTGGGTACGCCACACTTTGATGACCTTAAAATGAAAAATTTAGAATTTCACACCTATACTTTTACTGAAGTTACAGAAGTTTTAATTTGGAAAATTCTGAATTTTTACATTTAAGATCGTTAAAAGTAAATAATTTGTAATAATTCTTTTTTGGAGCCTGGAACTCTTGAGTAGTGAATTATACGATTTTGGGAAAATATGACGAAAGAGAAAAGAATTAATTTGTGTGTTGTATATCCTATTTTTTCGGATAAAAATCCATCTCAAAGTTCCGAAACCACTTCCAAAAAATCAGAAAAATTACTTTAAAATTTAAAAAATGTTCAAAAATTATCACCCCTAAAATCGACGGTTGGTTCCGCCACTGGTTCTATAATACAATTGACCCCTCATGGCCCGTTGGGAAGTTACAGCAAACAGTTTTCTCATGTCCAAGAACTTAAAATTGTTGGAATAATTGTCAAAATCTAGAATCAACACTGTTGGTAATTAGTATAGTAGTATCTTCATTATTCAGCAATATATATGTATATAATACAAAAACTAATAAATATTATTTAAACATTCGACCCAAGATAAATTTATATAGGTAGTGTTACTAGAACAACAACTACAACAAACAACTACAAACAATACAAAAACAACAGGCATTTTGTTGTTGCGTACAGTACAAAGAAATGTCAAAACCATGTAAGAAATGTCAAAACCAGGTAAGAGGAAGATAAACAGCTGGGCTACTAGCACTACCTTATATAAATTTATCTTCCATTCGACCATGACATAGTGTCGTCTATAGGCATATATTAAATTATATAATGTTGTACAAAAATATTATACATTTTTAATAATTAAATTAATGTGAGTTGTTGGTTAGTTCGGTTAAAAATCATGAATATTTTTCATATTAACACGGGGTCATTGTTTGGTGGCCCGCACTGGATAAGACGACCTACCTGGGATATCTGAAAAGGGTACAGAGGATGGCTTCTGTGAGTATCACGGGGGCACTCCGTACTACACCAACGGATGCACTGGAGATCATATTGCATCTAATCCCCTTGGATATACTGGGGAAGCAGGTAGCGGCTGACGCGGCCATTAGACTACGGTCGATTTCGCAATTTGTGGGCAATAGTTTTGGTCACGGTGCGATTTTGGGGGAAAATTCTCCACGGAATGTGGATCATGTGACTCCTGTGACGGCGTATGAACGTCTCTTTGAGGTCCACATACCGACCAGGGATTCCTGGGCGGGTGGGATGCCGACAAGGAGACGTGGCGTAAATTTCTACACGGACGGATCGGGGCTCGGCGGAAGAGTCGGTCTCGGCGTCTATTCCGAGGAGCTCGGTTTGAAACTGGCTCTGAGGATGCCTGATCACTGCAGCGTTTTTCAGGCTGAGGTGATAGCGATAGGAGAGGTTGCCGCTTGGCTTGGACGGAATGTCCTGTCCACGACGAGCATCAACATCTTTTCAGACAGTCAGGCCGCGGTAAGGTCCCTGGGGTCAATGTCTCTGACTACGGAAACTGCCCTTAACTGCCGCACATCCTTGGATGAGATGGCCAAGCATTTGACATACCAGGGAACTGTAGAGCTGATGAGCTTGCAAGGCTAGGAACCACCCTGCAAGTTCCTGCGGAATTTGCTGGAGTTGGTGTTCCCCTAGCAACCTGTAAGCTGAACAATCGGCTCAACTCCGAGAGGGCGACTAACCTTAGGTGGGCAAATGGCGTGACTTGTGTGGTGACAAGGCACATCTGGCCGGCTCTAGATCTGGGGCGAACGAGGGCGCTCCTGTCGCTTTCCAGGGGGGAAATCTCTAACATGGTGGCGGTGATAACCGGCCACTGTCTCATTGGCAGACACGCTCGTAGGTTGGGGGTGTTATCGCCTGACTTCTGTAGGAGCTGCGGGGACGAGGAGGAGGAGGAGAGTATTGAGCACTTTCTCTGTTCATGTCCTGCGCTGGCGCTACGTAGGAGGGCCTCACTTGGATCGGCGTTCTTTCACGACCTTGGGGATCTTTCAGGTGCTGGTATTCCGCACCTCCTTAGCTTCGTAAGGAGCTCTAAATGGTTCAACGGTGGAGTCTGACCGGTAATCCGTCAGTCTCGTGGTATCACAACGGACCTCAGAGTCTAAGTGTGCTGGTGATCACGGAGCCGGCTACCACTCCGACCTAACCTAACCTTTCATATTAACAGAAAAATTATAATTTTATTTGTGATAATTTACTTTAATTAACAGAAAAAACACTTAGAAAAAAGTTATTTGACACCTGCATGAATGGAGTTAACTTTCTAGCCCGCAACGGCCTTCATCAACATTCTTCGTGCCTTAAAGTGTTAAATTGTAAACATCATCTATTTAACTCAACTAGTTAAGTTAAAAACATAGAAAATAAGTTCGCAGTAAATTTCGTCATACTCAAACTAAGTCACGGTATGTTTTTAACTTAACTAGTTGAGTTAAATAGATGATGTTTACAATTTATTTGACCCTTTTTTCAACTTTCGTTAAATTAACACTTTCGCTAAGTGGTGCGAATTTGAGAAAAATCGGATGACACTGACCCATGGCACCCCGCGAACAAAGTTTTCGATATTTTCTTAAATTGCTTTAATAAAAATATGTCTTGCGACACATAATTTTCAATTGATTTTGGCATGATAAGCAAGATTATTTAAAATAAAAACTTTAATCGAACTAACGGTTTTCGAGTTATTACACAATATTGTTGTAACGGTAACTTGTAAATTTACCTACAAATTTTTCGGAAAAACAGAAAATTTACATACTAAAATTGTAATGCTTTTCAATTTTATACACATGATTACACAGAAAAAATTATCAACGCTAAATATATAATTAAAGACTTAATTTGAATTAAATATGCTTCTAAATAAATATTTATTTGAATTAATTAATATTTTAATTGACTTTTAAATATATAAATACATATTTTATTTTAGACGTTGTTTAATTTTTACTACACTTGCTAGTCATTTTTTAAACATTAAAAACCAAATGACAATGTTAGTTGAATTTACTGAAATGTAAGTCGTCCTTTCTTTAAGTGAAATTTCATTTGTTTTTAACTACATTTGCAGTGGTCTTTACCTACATAGTGTTCTAAGTGTATTAAAAAATTGTATGAAACTGTTTCATATATTCTATAAACTCTGCATTGTCTGAATAATTCATTAGTTTTATGATAATTCTCATTAATTCTACAAACAGTTCATAAACAGTGACTTTAATGAAACCTGTTTCATAGATTCTATGAAAAGTTTCAATGGACCACTTTCAGTGGCAATTTTCATTAAAGCTATGAAGAAATTCATTACTAAAGTGAAGATAATTCTCTCAGTGTGCAGTAAAGGGCTTTATATTAATAAACAAAAACAAACAAATCAAACGATTACTTCATACGTTACTGTACATTGAAGTTTTATGTTAACATAAAAAATTTTGTATCTGGCAAAATTAAACACTTCATATAGTGCATGCGCTCTTTCTGTAATCAATTTTAAATTATTCTTTAATTTTCAGTTTTTGCTTTCTGTTGTATATTAGGGCGGCTCAAACGATAACTTTTGAGGAATTTAGCTTACGCCAAGTAGGGATAGATATGAACATTTAGTTTCCGCCAAATCGAAATTTGTTTACCGTTTTCAAGAAATTTAAGGAAATTTATTAAGAAAATAAAGGGAAAAAATAGCACCACTTTTCAAATATGCTTTTGAGATCATAAGAATAACAAATAAATAATAACTTTAATGCCTAAAAATAATTGTACATTAAGGAAAAGATTATTCTATAAACTTAATATTTAGTTGCGTTGCCTTTATTGGCAATAACGGCTCTGCATCGTCTTGGCATGGATTCAACCAAGTCCTGGCACCGTTTTAGAGGAATCTTGTACCAGGACTCCTGAATGACTGCCCAAAGTGAATCGTTGCTTGTTGGTTTAGAAGAAGCAACTGCCTTTTTGACATCAGCCCACAAATTTTTGATTGGATTGAGGTCTGGCGATTGTGCAGGCCACTCCAACACGTTCACCGAATTTCTTTCGAACCATTCTTTTGCTTTTTTACTGGTGTGCTTGGGGTCATTATCCTGTTGGAAGACCCATACCAGCGGCATCTCATTTTCTGTGTAGGGTAGCATCACAGTATCCAATATATTGACGTAAACGTGTTGATCCATTATGGTTTTAATCCAATGTATTGGACCTACTCCATAATACGAGAAACAACTCCATACCATTACACTTGATCCTCCATGTTTAATTGTTTTTGTGGTGAATTTTGGATTGTTTTCCGAGATTTGAGGACGCCTGACGTACGAACGCGAACCTTTTCCACCAAACATAACAACTTTACAGTTATATTAGTTTTTTGTTTTCATATACATCGAGATTATTTTTATGTTATATTTAATTTATAACGAGCTTTCAACCTCCGTATATTAACAAAAATAAAGCAAATCAAACATATTAGCTAGGTTTACACTCATCTGTCCATAATATATTTCTCCATTTTTGGGCTGGCTAATTTAGATGTTCATTTGCGAACTTCATGCTGTTTTGCGTTTAAAAGAGGATCCTTTCTTGGGCTTCGGGCTTTTAAGTTATGTTGTCTGAGACACGTGCGTACTGTTTGCACTGTCGCTGCTATTTGAAGGTCCTTTTTTAGCTCAGTTGCTAGTTTAATAGGATCATTTTTGCTTTCGCGGATTAACATGTTGACGTGGAGCTGGGTTAGGGCTCGTTTTCTTGCACGTGTTTCAGTATTTTCTTTGTAGTTTATTGCGTTTTGAATCATTTTGTTGGAACACCCAACCAATTGACCAACTTCTCTATAGGATTTTCCCTCCAATATCACTTTTTTGATTATTTCGCGCTTCTCCGCACTGCAGTGTTTTCCACTACCCATTTTATTTAAAATAGTGTGTTATTGTTAAACTTGATGATCGAAATATTACACTTGAAGTCAAATCTATTAACCACGTGCTTTCTATCAAAGCAATTCTACGAATCATAACTGTTTCTATAAAGAATGTATAAGTAGAGCTATTTTTTTTTCGGCATTTTTTTGTAATTTTCTCTTCAAATTGAGTTATGGTGTAAAGGTTAGCGCGTTGGACTGTTACACAGATGGTCCCGGGTTCGATTCCCGGTGACGACAACTTCAATTTAGAAAAATAACATGTATGAGTTTTCTATCACTTATATGTATCGCTGCGCCCACCTTCGGTGTTTTCATAGCACTTAACCCCACCGAAGTAAAATAATGAATCAGGGCTATGAAACAAAAAGCTTTAATAATTCGCCAACTCTATATCAGGTGGCGAGCAACAACTGTTCTAAGACTTATCATCTCGCGCAATTACAGTGTTGCCATGTTTAAAGCCCTTCATCTTTCATTACCTTTCATTTCTCCACTATCATCTTTCCAAAGAAAGCAACACATAAATTAATAGGAAGAATTTCCTAAGTGTTGCTTCTCTTTTATACAAAAAAAAAAAAGAGTAGTACAACTTTTTTCGTCTAGGGGGAGTAATAACCAATGTATTGAAAATAAACATTTGAAAAAATACAAACACTAATTGATTGTTTTTGGAAGAATTAGAAAAAGTGTCGTAGTGGTACTATTTTTTTTCGAAACTGTAGGTCTCTCCAATAGCTGAAAAAACCATCTGGGCCATCAAGATTGAACTTTTTTTCATCTGAAAAAGTCACCTTTAAAAGAAAGAAGTGTTTAAACAGTCCTATCAACAACACCGATTATTTACGAATTCAAGTCGAAGTGTTTTGTTACGGCGGTAATAGCCTTGGTACAGACATCAGCTTTTGGCGAGTAGTTCTGTGGGAATCCTTTAAGAGACTACTTATGTTTAATTTGCACACATTTACCTTACATTCATCGATTACATCGGCCAACAAAAATTTTGTTTTTTTGTTTTTATTTTGTTTCTGGTTTAATGCAGAAATTCTGATTCTAGTCATCGAAAATGTAAATTTTGGAGCAATTAAATTAAAAACAAACATCGATCAAAAAAATATTTTCCATTTATTAGTAACATAAAAGAAACCAAAATTTGACATTTAGACCCGAAAATCGTGTAGACCGGTGTTATTTGATTGAGACTCTTCATTGAGTTGCTGGCACAATTGATTTTTTTTAGCACTCGGATTATTTGCAAAATTTGTGACAATCACATTTGAACGGTTTATTTTTCTAGCAATTTCCCGAAAACTTAAGCCACTTTTTAAATAGACTGAAATTTGTACTTTTTCAAAATCACTTAGATATGAACCACGTGGCATTTGATTGCAAATTGATTATTAAAATTGCATAAAAAACAAAAACATTGCTAGGTCTGTCAAAAAAACAGAGTAGTATTTGGAAGATGACAAAGCCAATTGTGACAATTTTTTGTTGTTGTTTTGGTTTTTCTTTGATATTTTAAATTTTGAATCTCGCTCCTAGACGAGGACAAGAAATTCTCATTGAGTTTGTGATTTAACATAACAAATATCTCTAGAAATTCTAATAACAAAGTCCCCTGAAGATTTCCTTAGGCAGGAATGAAATCCGGATAGGGACACGCCTACATCAGATTGCTTTTCACAATTTGTTAAATAAGTTTTGGGACTTTAGCACATTTAATTACTATAAATGCAATTAATGTTTATCTCGATGAAAATAAATTTAAATAAAAAATAATTCTTTCATTTTTTTTTTATTTACTATTCTTCTTTGTTTACCGTTACATGTAATTATAGTTATGAAACACTAACAAAATATTATTACAAAATTTTTCTCTTAAATCAATTAAGTAATCTCTTAAATTTTACACAATAAGACATCTGTTATCAGACTCTTAAAAACTGTTTGTAATATTAAAAAATAGAAAAATTAGCTTTTAATTATAGTTATGCAAGGCAGTGTATCATGCAGAGAATTCTGTCAGTGTACTAATTAATAATTAGAAGTTTTGAAATACTGTATGAAAAAAAGAAATTTACAAATATATTAATAACGGGAATGTAGTAAAAATTTATTGTTAAAAGGAATCAAATATCTAACTTAATAAATTTATGGAAATGAAAATTATTCAAGTTCGAGGCCATACTCTATATTTCTTTACTATGATATTGTCCAAACAAATATTCCATATAGTTTTTGTTTTCAAATTTATTAATTGACTACTATCAGGAATTTGTTGATAGATCTTTTTCGGGAATTTTCTAGGTTCCCATCATCAGAACACGTTTTGAAAGAAGTGACAATCCCATGCAAATCATCAAACATTCATATAACCTAGTTTTCCCACTAAATGAGAACTAATATATGAGCTCGAAGTTAAAGATTATCACATCATTTTCATTGTACAATTAAAGGTCGAAAAAACATAATTTTTATTTTTAATAAGAATTATATCATACTTAATAAATTTATTTTCATTTATCGGAAAAACTAAAAAAAAACACAACAACAACTGAATCCTTTTTTGTACAATCCGATTTGTTTTTTGTCCTTTTTTAAATTAAATTTATTAAAAATACAGAAAGCTAGCATTTTATTTAACATAAAAAAAACGATTAAACTATTTATTTTCAAATTTTATTTAAGTAACCGATAAAAGTCATATATTTGAATACACCAGCATTTTGTCATTAGAAAAATATGTAAAGTAAAAAAAAAAAAGGTGGAAAAATTTTAATATCGAAAAAACAAAACTTCCCCTTTACAAATAAATTGCATAAGTCGAAGATCAATTCTAATTTTGCTGACGCTTTCCAAAACCAAATTTAAGATATATCAACAACTAGCCTACCCCTGGCACAAGGGAACAACCACCAAAGTCCCAGTTCGATTTAAACTAATGTACGTATTAGTAATATAAATTAAAATTATTAATCATACGCACCGATGTACTATTTGCATGTGTATAATCCATATTCTCTTCTTTATTATTTAAATAATTAAAAACTTTAAGTCGCTTTATTTAATATTAACATTTCCCAAATTGCTTCACCACAATATTGTAATAAATGGGTTTATTTCCAATGAGGAATGTGAAATGAGGAATTTTAAATTAAGTGGCTGTTGAAAAAATATGCAAACAAAAAAACTTTTTAAAAATGTATTGCCATTTTTTTAAGGGACCCCTCCTTTAAAACGCTAAAACATGTATTCACTCATTTTGCTAATGAGGGTGAGTGTCGCAGACGTTGCTGTTAAAGTCATTTAATTTTTTTATTTTTTTTTTTTTTTTGTGTTGAAAGAGAATGGCGTCAAGGAAAAATGCCTTAACTTCATTATTCAATTATCCCTTAACGCAGCTTTTTTCTGTTCTTCTGTTTTTTTTTTCAGTTTTTGCAAATTTTTATAAGTGTCATTAATGAGGCAATTTAAACACTTAGTTTTATTAAAATGTTTCACAATTTTTTGCTGTGGCTGTTGTAAGTTGTTTTTCATTGAGATTTATTTATGTACAGTTGTTGTTATCGTTGTTGTTTCAAAGTTTTTGAAAACTAATTAGATTTTCTTATGATAATTTGTTGCACAACTTTTTGTTGTAAAGAGATGTAGACAGAGGGAGGGGTTGTATAGGTATGATGCATTAATTTTAAATTCATGTCTACACAATTTGCAAATTGTCTGAGAATTGTGTGAAAACGAAGAATAACCGACGAAAACAGTTTATATATAGTCATATATAGCTTGATATAATTATATATAATTATTAGAGTTCGTTTTCTAATTTTTTTTTGATTTTGATTTCTGGATATTATCACTTTTTAGAAGGTTTTCGTATCAATAAAAATAATGGCGTATTTTTTTTTTTTAATTCCATACAACAACAATATATGTCAAATCTGACTTCAGTATTCGATTCTACGGGAAAACTTAGGCCCATAAGCTTTTTTTTAGTTTTGGAATGCACCAGAATGCATAATTAGAGTGGTCCAAAAAAATAATTAAAAAAAAAAAATTAAAATATTTTTTTTTTTGTGAGATTTTATTTGTTCGGTTTTAGATCATGACAAATTTTTCTCTAAATTAACAGAAAAATTATAATTTTTATATGATAATTTACTTTGACTATTAGAAAAAAACACAGAAAAAGTTATTGGACACTAGCATGAATGTATATTATTTGTTAATATACAATGAAAAAATACTTACATCTGAGAAAAATGGTCCAAAAATTTTAATTTTGTAGTTACCCGTTCAATTTAATTTTTTAGTGAATACAAAATAATTTATTGGTTTATATAATAATTTTTTGGATTTGAGTCGCCTAGCACGGGAAGGAGTTAACAAAAAAAAATACGCCATTATTTTTATTGATACAAAAACCTTCTAAAAAGTGATAATATCCAAAAATCTATTTTTCAAAATTAACTTTAATAATTATATATGTGACCATATGTAACGATATACATTTACATCTCATACTTATTTTACGAAAATTTCTAATATAATTTCATTATATCTTACGTTACATATAAGTTGATATTTTTTATCTAGCCATATATACTTGATACAGCTAAATATGAGATCATACACTGATAATAATGCATGCGTAAAATTACGAAAAAATGTCAAAATAACCAAATTTATTGTATAATAAACGAAAATTTGTACATTTTACGAAATTTTTTGTAGTTTGACAATAATTTCGTATTTTTATGCATGGGTTATTATGAGTGTATATACTTCAATGTATAATTATATATAGTTATATATTATGCAATAAAATCAAACAAATTGCATCACTTTTATATATAATAATATATGGCATCACATAAAATTCTATATAAATATATGTGTTAAAATTAAAAAGAAAAATGCTATCACATTTATATATAAACATATATGGTAAAAATTAACCAAAAACAATCTATCACTTTTATATATAAATATCAGAAAAGAACAATATTTAATGTATTTAAAGCAAAAAAAAAAAAAATATATTGAAAAAAAAGTAAAAGTAAAAAAACTTAGAAAAGCTTCACTCAAAAACAAAAGTTCAAAGTTAATAGAATAAATAATATTTCAAAAGAATTTTTGAAATTTGATCTTCTTTTATTAAATTCTTCTTATTTTTAACGAGCTTAAGATCATTTATTTATTAATTATTTCAAATTGTAATAATTGTTCCCTGAAGAAGTCACCCAATGTGGAGACGAAATATTGGAAATAAATAATTAATAAATAAATGATCTTAAGCTCGTTTAAAATAAGAAGAATTTCAAAAGAACTTTCAGTCAGAAAATCTTAAAACAGACATAAAAAGTGCAAAAATCTTAAGAAAAAAGTTGTTTTATGCTCAAAATCGGAAAATCCAAATAAAGCAAACAAATATAAAGTGAAAATGCTAATTTGTCTACTTTGATAATTACGCAGTTCACCAAATCAGAAAAATTTGTAAAAGACTTTGAAGTGTTTGTTTTCGTAAAAAATTAACGATTTTAAATGATGCATGTTTAAAAACGTTTTTTTTTATTTTTCCCATAGTAAATACATACAAAATAAATTTAAAAAAAAATTAAAAAATTTTGAACTTCAGATTGAATTTTTGAAAAATATTGATATGAAAGCTATGGTTCTTTCGCTAAAATTAATTAAGTGAACTACAAATCAACATCATGTGCTAAAATTTTCCAAATTCGATTAAGAGATTTTATAATATTCACAAAAAATAAAAATAAGTGAAGTTTTCACTTTAATTGCAAGGATATCCTACATCATTCAATTAATATCGCATTTAATGGATGTGGTTTTTAATGCTCAAAGTCCATACTTTAAAACCATATTAAAAGTTATTCGTAGTTTTTTGTAAAAGTTAAATTCGCAAATATTTCGAAAAGTGGAGTTAATATTTAAATTTGGTGTTCACATTAGTGATCTACTTTCTAAAATCCATCCCAATTAACGGTGTTATATTTGTAATTAAACATATATGGTACAAACAAGAAAAAATTCTATCACTTTTACATAATTGTATATGGCATCACATATTAGTCAAATTGAAATCACGTCTAATTTTCCAGTCCGTTGATTTACATTTAAATTTTTATTAATATTTGGAATGTAAAACAAAATAGTAGTGCGGATTTCCAAAGAATCTTATGAACTTATATCAAATTTGATCAGATTATATAAAACCGGTGGCTTTCCATACTACTAAGTGACGCTCAAACTGCTCTATTTTTTATTTGTTCGTAAACTCTCACCGGTCAAATGAAAACATGTTGCAGAAATATAAAAGTTTAAAGTAATTTTTATTATGTTTTTTAAATAAAAATTTAATAAAATTTTTAATTCTTTTAAATATTAATGATAAAATCAGCAAAATAAAACTGAAATATATTAATTTTTAATAGAAAATAACAAAATATAAGCAAAATAAAAGCAACAATATTTTGCAACAACATGTTGCAATAATGTTTTAGTGTAAAAAAAATGGTTTTATTTGCTTGCCCGAGTTCGGTATTTTGTTGCTGAGAGGAGTGAGAAGTGTAGAGTCTCTAGTTGTATATACTCTTTGATATAACTTGATAAAATTAGATATAAAAATTTTTCGGATCAAATTATATCAGATGAGAGCCCATGGGATCTCATGAGATAAGGTTATGTATACCATTTATCAGATCAGCTATGATATGGTGTAATAATGAATCCCAGCTAAATAGTAAAATCCAAATTACTGGTTGAAGAACAGCTTATACTGTATTATAACAGGTTCTAATTTATGTTCTGCAACTGGTTCTTTTTATATGGAGTTTGTCCTATTTGCAATATATTCTATGCCTCCAAACAAGAACAGGTTGCTTTAGAACCGGTTCTAGAATTAGTTTTAGAACTGGTTCTGGGACAGTGACACCTTACATTTCGACAACCAGGAACCTGTTCTAGAACCGGTTCCATGTAACCGGTGGTAAAAGAAATTGTTCTAGAACAGGTTCAGAGGTAATCTGTTCTAAAAAATATATATCGGATCTTATTTCATCTGGTAGATGCCAAAAAGAAAATAAAATACATTTTATTAACTTTATTATACCCCCAGAGAACTATGTGGTATAAGACGAATTTTAGTTATTTTTGAGATTTCCCGATGAAAAACGTATATATAACCATAGTTATATATAATTCATTATCACATCATATTATAACTGATCCGAAAAAGGCATGAGCTTATCTCATGAGATCACATGGGATCTAATCTGATATAATTTGACCCGAAAAATGGGTCTATCTAAATTGATCATGTGTACTTAATTTAATTTAAAGATATACTAAATTTTAGTAAAGTTTCATAAAATTTAAGACAAAATTTACTAAATTTTAATACCAATGTATGCAATTGAAGTATATTTGTTTTACTTGTTTTTTTTTTTAAAAAAAGCTGCATACTTCATTTTCGTTGTAGCCAAATCATTCCCGTGTTTCTTAAAATTTAGTTCAAATTACTTTATAGTTGGTAACCTTTTTTTTCAAGTGAGTGGTGTACTGAATATTATGGTCGACCATAACGTTACAAATAACAGTACTTGAACATTTTTGTATATACTAATAATTTTTATTGTAACATTTTCTTAGCCGTAAAATAATACAAAAAAAAAAGTTCGTAAAGTTAGCACAAAAGTCAGTAAAATTTTTACTGGTAAGATCATTGCATAAAAATTGCTAATATCTGCAAAAATGTCATTGAGCTGATTTTTAGCAAAGAATTATTAAATTCAGCAAACATTTTAGCTGACACTTAGTTCAATGCAAATGAAAATCGACTTGTTGAAATCAACAACATTTTTTCCTGGAGTTTAGTGGATTGAATTGAATAGAACTCGGATTTGTTGTAAAGAAGCAAAAAAAATTGAACTTCGGAGCAAAAAAAAAGGACACGTCTTTTTTTTTTAGCTGCCCAATCCCACGTTAAAGGGTTAAAAAGTTGGGTTCAAAATTCGTTTGTTTTTGTATGAAAAGTTGTCTTTAATTTTTTAAAACTAGATTTATTTGTATGTACACTCAAAAAAATATGTTGGTAGGAAAGTTAGTAAAACGTCTTGTAAATCAGGTATACTATTTTTTAGCAAATTTTTTTGCTAAAATCGTGTTTTCAGCTAAAATTTTTGTTATACTTATTCAGCACTTAACTGTTTTATACTAATGCTTTACTAATATACTAATGTTTTACTAATTAATTTTGCTAAAAAAATTGTGCTGATAAGCACATTAATAGTGTGGACTACAACCAGATTGAAAGATATACGCAGAATGAAGCAGATGTCGCGGCATGTCAAGATGTAGTAGAGAAGAGGAAAATGATACTAAAAAGTACAACTCTAATAAGACATATAAAAAAATCAACCATGGAAGACTTTTGGATCTGTTTTTCATACATAAAACAAAATTGAGGATTAAAACAACTTAAATTTTGCGTTGTCACCGGCTGGTGAAAATAATTGTCTATTAATAAAATAAAAGACAAAAGAAAATATTTAAATTTAATATGTATTTCTATAATAAATGTTAATAGATTAATAATCTAGTGTGGTCAAATTGCAAACAAACATATACAGACATGTAG
Organism: Delia radicum; assembly: GCA_021234595.1. Taxonomy (NCBI): domain Eukaryota; kingdom Metazoa; phylum Arthropoda; class Insecta; order Diptera; family Anthomyiidae; genus Delia; species Delia radicum. Next base: position 202,293,259 of record CM037855.1, on the reverse strand, counting down.
ACAGAGTAAAGCGAAAGACAAAGACACACATCTTAGTATGGTTCCTTTTTCTTATTGCAAAAAAAAGGGTTGTTTTTTTCGTTTCGTTTGTTTCTGTTTATTTTTTCGTTTCGTTTCTATAATTATCTTCGGCAGTTGCGTCCTTAAAAGATAGCATCATTTAGACAACCATTGATGTAAGTAATTGAAAGAAAATTTTTGTTATGTTATATATATTTATTTCTATATATTTTCAGATATTAAATTACTCCATGACATCAATGTGGGAAAATGAAAATATTTATATTTCGTTATTATAGTAAATTATTTTTAAAAGAATCACAAAATATGTTTTATGATTTTCAGCAAATATATTAACTAAATTACAATTGTTTTAAAATTTTTTTGCGTTTTTTTTCCAGTCTACTAAAATTCAGCAAAAAATTTATTAATTTTTACCAACGCTTTTTTATTTCTAATCTACTAAGTGTTAGCAAAACTTTTGCTTAATCTACTAATTTTGTTGCTAAAAATCAGCTCGCTGATTTTCAGCAAAAGATTTTGCTGACATTAGCAATTTTTTTGCTAGCACCCTCCTGACTAAAATTTTGCTGACTCAGCAAAATTTTTTGCTGACTTTACAAACTTTTTTTTTGAGTGTAGGATTTAAGTACTCGAAAAAACAAAAATCCCAATATGGCCTATATAGTGATCCCACAGTTGCAACATTTTTGAATTAGGTCGAAAATTTAGCTCAAATGCGGATGTAATTTGTTCTTGAGGTAGAATGAGATACTAAAAGAGAAGAAAAAAAAATGTCAAAACCCATGGTATTTTTGAAAAAAAAATATGGGAAGAAAAAGCAAAATATGGCAAAACTAGAAAAAGATAAAATAGTTACACACAAAATATGAGGATAAAAACAGGAAAACCTTAAGAAAGAGCTGTTTTTAAGCCCAAAAATTAAAAATCAAAATATAGCAAAAATACAAATAAAATTTTTTCATTAAAATTATGAAGGTTTCTTCATAATGTAAGTGAAAAATTTCTTTTTCTTTATGAAAAAGTTTCATAGTTTTAATGAAACTATTTTTAAGGAAACTTTTTCACTAGTAGCAGGAAATTTTTTAAAAATAATAAGAAATTTTTCATAAAATTTTATGAAAAACTGCATTAATTTAAAGAAAAGTTTCAATGGACGAGTTCCAGTGACATTTCATACACTCAAAAAAATAACTTAGTAGAAAAGTTAGTAAAACGTCTTGTAAATCATGTATACTATTTTTCAGAAAATGTTTTGCTAGCACTTAACTCTTTTGAACTAATGTTTTACTAATATTTTACTAATTTATTTTGCTAAAAAAAATTATGCTGGTTAGCACATCAATAGTGTGGACGACAAACCAGATTGATACGCAGAATGAATTAGATGTCGCGGCATGTCGAGATGTAGTAGTGAAGAGGAAAATAATACTTAAAAGTACAACTCCAGTAAGACTTATACAAAAATTAACCATGGAAGATTTTTGTATCTGCTTTTCATACATAAAACAAAATTGTGGATCAAAACAACTTAAGTTTTGCGTTGTCAACGGCTTGTGAAAGTAATTGTCTATTAATTAAATAAAGGGCAAAATAAAATATTTAAATTTAATAAAGCTTAAATGTGTATTTGTAAACTAAATGTGTATAGAGTTTAATAATCTAGTGTGGTCGAATTAAAACATATACAGACAGGTGGACCGACAGGTAGACAGACTAAAGCGAAAGACATAGATATAGACACACATCTTATGTAGATTTTTATGTTTCCATTTTCTTATTGCAAAATAAAAGCTGAATGTGTTATATTTTGTTTCGTTTCTATATCTGCGGCATTTGCGTTTCTTTAAAAGATGGCATCATTTAGACAACCATTTATGTAAGTAATTGTTTATGTTATATATTATTATTTCTAGTTTTTTTTAGATATTACATTAATTCATGTCGTCAATATATTTTGTAACGTATTCTAAATTATTTTTAAAAGAATCACAAAAATATGTTTTATGATTTTGAGCAAATAAATTATCTAAAAGTGTAATTTTTCTACAAATTTTTTGAGTTTTTTTCAGTGTTCTAATATTCAGCAAAAATTTTATTTATTTTTAGCAAGGGTTTTTTAATCTACTAATTTTGTTGCTTAAAATCAGCTCGCTGATTTTCAGCAAAAGATTTTGCTGAGAATAGCAATTTTTTGCAAGCACCATCCTGACTAAAATTTTGCTGACTTTACTAACTTTTTTTTCAGAGAATTCGCTTAGAGTATAAGTAAAAAGGGCAACAAAAAAAAATTACACGAAAAAAACCAAATTGTCTTCTCAGCTAATAATTAGTTCAACTGAATTAGAACAGACTTTTGAGCTAACTTCTTTTTATGATTGTAGTTATCAGATTCACGCACACAGAGAACAAATTGGTTGAAATTCCATGGCAACCAAGAAAAAAATCATTATTCCATCATTTTAATTGTAAGTACTTCACAATTTATGAACTAAAAATATATGAAAATACCCAAAACGCTGGCATATCATTCAAAATATTGGCGTTAATAACCAATATTGCAGAACTATTATCTACTACATCATTTTTAATACCAACAACCAACAACTTATCGGAGATTTTGTCACTTTAATAAAATATGTGCAGTTTAAATCGAATATTAGTTTCGCCTGCAAAAAAACAATCACTCGATCTAAAATATATGTTTTCCTTAGCAATTTTAAAATAATATAAAGTTTCTCTGGTGTTTATACAAATCTATTTCTAGACATACGAGTACATATTTAAATTTGAAACAAAAAAATCTTCAAGGATGAAATTTGAAAAACAAATTCAAATTGGAATTATTCTAGAGGTAAAGGCAATTAGCCTGACATGCAGAGGAATTCTTTTTTAATAAAATAATTTTAAAATGATATATAGTTTTGGTAGTTCTAATAAAATTTGGAATTTGAAACCGAATCAGTAAATATGCTAAAATTAAAATATGCAATTATTTGCAGTTAATTGAACTAAAAGTTCACACTCATAAGACAAAAGTTAACCTCTTAACCTCAACCTTTCTAAATTAAATTTGTCAAATGCATATTAATTAAGGATTAATTGCGACTGTCGATATGACTTTAAAATAACACTATATTAAAATACATTTCCAAATTTGCCCTGTGGCGATGTCTCAACATAAATCGCAAAGTTGGCCTGAACGTAAAAACCATACGACAATCTGATAACGCTGTGAAATAGAGACGGAAGAGATTAGAAAATAAACAAAAATCTAAAAATAGAATATTTGTGTTTTTTAGTGTTTGTCATTTCTGAGTATAATATACAATAACAGAAAAGCTAATAGGAAAGAAACTGCAATTTAGATGCATTTCATTCGAGGCCATACTTGGGTATGATCGCTAAGCGGTCATGGCTCGGTATTGTTACGTTTGTAATGTAAGAAGAAGAGCAGGTTTGATTCTTACAGCAGGCAGGTTGTTGAAAAAGTTATCATATATAGACAATCTGAGAATTATAAGACACAAATAATAATACAATTTAAATGGAAACTCTCTGATGACGCCTGTCCATTAAAAAGGCAGAAACTAGTCTAGTTTGATTTAAAAATTAATAGTGTTTGTAATTTTTTAAAGAAAAACGTTTATTCTTCTTCTTAACCTCAACCTTTCTAAATAAAGTAATTTTTTGTAGTTTTTCAATTGTCAAAAAGTTTATTTTGAGTTTTGTTATTTTGTTCATATTTTCTTTACTTACCCAAAATGGTTTTTAATTTTGGAATGTGTATATCAATATAAGCATCTCTTTACTGGGCTGTCCTTTTAACTACTTTGAAAAGGGCAAAATTTTTAGATTATTCATAAAATCTGAAATTCTTTTTTAAATTCGATTTTCTTTTGATCCCAGTGTAGAAACGGTTATGACATGTCACAGCAGTAATGACACCAATTTACTCTCTGCATTATTTTAACACAAATAATAAGGACTTAGTTAAATTTTACATTATTTCAATACAAAAAAAAATGCGTAACCAATGAGTACTTATTTTTATCATTATTTTAAATATAAAATAACGAATTAAAATTTTTTTAAAATATATTTTAAACTCATTATTTTTTCACTACCAGTAAGTACATATATAACTACTTATTTTTGAATTTTTGTAACTGTAAAGTAATGACATTTTGTGCAAGCAAGTCATTTATGTTTTTATCGATTATAGCTCAAATGGTAGAATGGTTGATTGACAACATGGTGGCCCGGAATTGATTGAACTTTTTTGAGAACGGATTTGAAAAAATTTAAATTTGCAAAATAACTGAATAAATTCAAAATCGATTCCGATTAAAAGTGATTTATTTTATATGCGTAATAAATCGTAAAAATCAGAGAATTTAGCATTTTTTGATATTTCTGCTGTAAAGAATTTAAAAATCGTGGGCTACAAACGAAATGTATCTCACCTTTTAGGTAAGTTTATTCTCTATTGATTATCGCTTGCTTCGTATAACGAAATTTAGATGGAAATAGAGCATTTCTTATTTTTAATACAACATCTTCAAAAATTTACCAATCGTGTTGGTCTTCTATTTAGATCCATTTTGATATTCTGCTTCATAGACGTACATCCCTACAATTTTAAATTATTTTATTAACAAATCAATTACCTTTTTTAACTAACAAAACATGAGTAAAGTAGCATGAAATTTATTACAAATATTAGCGCCCGTATTCATAAAAATGTAATTTAAAATTAATTCAGATTTCAAATATATTTGAGTTAAAGTACATTTTAACCCTAAAACTGTATTCATAAATGAATATTAGCTTAAAATATAATTTATTTATATCCCACAGCTTTTAAAGTTTTTATAGGAAAAATATAAAATAAATTTATATTTCGCTGAGTTTGACGAATTCAATTATTTTTTAAATTTTAATTTTTACAAATTCGTTTAAAACTGTTTACTGTAGTTAAATTTGTTAAAAAATCCAATTTTCCCCACAGTGGCCAGGTTCGAGTCCAGTGTGGGCACATTTTATTAAAAAAAAATATTTTCAATAAAAAAATATGTTTTTTATCAAATTTAGTTTTTTATTTAATTTATATTTAGACTCATTTTTTTGTCCATACTGGTAAGCATATAGGTAAACACATATTTTTCTTTTTTTTTTGTAAGGTGTTTAGTAATGATATGTCATTATTTTGCGCGACATCCCCATATAAAACTAATGAGATTTGTAATGATAATTGTAAGTACTTGCCATTATCAAATATGTATTTATATAACCACTTTTCGACACTGGGTGGGCTAGTTTTTAATCGATTTTGGATTTTTGTATCTTTCTGAAAAGTTAAATTTATCTTTATATCGATTTAATAAAATTACGATATCAAGAAATTTTTAATAAAACTAAAAAAAAATCTTATATTTTCGACACGTCTTTTCTTTATCCAATTTTGAAAAATTACCACATAACCTAGAACAGCTCTAAGGTACATATTTTTACCTCGTTTTTAGTTCGTGACGATGGAACTATCCTACTATGCAATAAAGGAGACTTTAAATAAAAACTGTTTTTCATAAAATTTAAAATATTTTATAAACTCAATGAAATAGCTTCATTGAAAATAATTTTATAAAATTTATAAAGCGTTGTGATTAAATTAAAGATTTTTTATTTACGCTGCGAATTTAACTTGATAAGTTTAGTGACAAATTTCATTCAAACTCGTAAATGGAATATCAAATGAAAGGTATTTAAAAGAGCTATAACGTGCTGCACAGAAAAAACTAAAAACGGGTTTCAATTAAAAATTTTATTAAATCAATTAATATTTTAATTGATTTTGCACCTACCACTGAAATGATAGTATTAACTAAAAAAATTTGCAGACAGTTTATTAAAACTCTTTCAATTAAAATAATAATAATATCAATTAAAAGAGTTATTGTTTTTCTTTACAACCTCAATTAAAAAGTTTAGTTAAATTGATTAAAACTTTAATTGAAACTTGAGAAGAAAACAATGGTAGTTTTAATTGAAAACTCGTATTTTTTATTTTTGTTATATGCCCCCCATTAAATAAAAAAAGAAATGTAGGTTTGTAAATTAAATTGACGTTTTATTTATAATAAACTTAAATCTTTTTAATATAATGTATTATAAGAAAACCAATAAGAGTAAAGACAAAATTTTTGTTTTGCTTGTCTTGTCTCAAACTTTTTCTTGTAATTGAATTGCTTTCTTAAAAAAATCACACACAACTTTAAAATGATAGTTTAATGACACTTATACTTATTGAAAATTTAATTATATACAAAAAAAAATAGTTTAATTGTCCTTTTTCGATAAGGTTTAAATCCACATGTGCACTTTTATTACCAAAGATAAAACACGAAACTAAATTAAGTTTTCGTGCGTACACGAATATCTCAACAAAAAGAGTGTTGCAAACTCTAGTGAAATAACTACGATTTTGCGTGTATTTGAAATCGGTAAACTATTCAACTTATTAAAAGTTAATCATTTGCGATTTTATTTTCTTTTTATTTACAAATTAAATAATTTATTGATATAATTAAACCTTTGGTTGATTATTTAATCTAAATAAATTAAAAAAAATAGTTTGCCAAATTTTTAAAAATTTCTTTTACGTGTTGTCAACACTGTATGGATATATTAGAAAATTCAATAAATTGTTTAATTGAATCAATTAAAAAAATTGTTTAAATTGCCATTGATATTCAAACAATCGATTAATTATATTTTTGGCCCATAATTTTTTCTGTGTGCACAAGAATTTTATTCTATTGCCAGGCTTTTTACTAGTGCTGGTAAAAGTATGATTAGTGGGTATCGAGTATGACGTATTTGTATTTTTTATGGGTACTCGACTTAAAAGTAACTACTTGATATTTTCATGCGACTCCGCTAGAAGAAAAATCGAAGGTGAAAAGTTTAAAGACAACAGTTGCAAAACTATAAAAAAAACATTAACAATTTTTTAAAAAGTTTAAAATTATTTTTTTAAAATTTAAGTATTCAATAAAAGTTTAAATCTTCATAAAATTGTTGTAAAAGATTAAAGTGAATCGAGTAGTATCGAGTATCCAAATTAAAAATATCGAGTAGTACCGAGTATTGAAAATAACCGAAATTACCAGCCCTACTTCTCACAATCAGAAAAATGTTTTTTTTTTTCATTAAAAACGTTAAGTTTGAGAGCAACTTTAAATATATTTTAAGTAAAATAGTGTTTTTAATTCTTTTTTAGATAATCTGCTAGAAATTTCTAATAATAAAACTTGAACTACTTTCTCTATCGTAATGCTATCAAAACAAGTTTATTGACATGTTTCGCTAAAGCACTGGCAAATGAAGTCCAGGTACTAAAATTAAATGTAAAATTATAATGTCTAAAGAAAGAGCTGTCAGTGCTCCAAAGGATAATGCGACTAACAATAAGCTGATGAAGATAGCATGTAAAAACACGAGGCTCAAGCTTTCCTTTTATATCTGTTCAGTAGTTCATAGTATATCAAGTTTATGAATTATATATAAGATCTAAAAAATATACCAAATCAAGATATTTCTGAACTTTCTTTCTCTTTTTTTTATTGCAGAAAATGGAAAATTTAGAAACCCCGCATGAAAAATGAAGTCGGAAACGCAATTACGTCAATTATTCGATGTCAATTGTTCTGTTTTTTATCAATTACTAAAATTAAATTTCTTAAAAGTTTTTCAACATTTCAAGCAAACTTGAAACTGAATAATCTTTTTAAGAAAAAAGTATGTTAAATACACGATCCATTAAAAAGTCATAGTCAGCATAAAAAGTATTGTTTAGTATGCTCGTATGTTGAAGAAAAGAAACCAGCAACATAACTTTTTGTTTAAAAACCATGCTCAACTCCATCCATCAGTGAACAAAAAACAAAAACTTCAAACACACTCTTCCACCACATACTCCCCAATCATACCGGGGAAATATACAAACTGACATACAAGTTTTCAAAAGAAAAAAAAAAGCATTGGCACAATTGAGACACATGTTTGGCTCCAAAGAACTTAAACCATTTTTTACTATAGCAATTACTACATGTGTATGGGTGAAACTTTGAATGTGTGTGTCTGTGTGTGTGTGTGAATATATCTGTGTATATGATAAAAAATATGAAATCCAACCACTGGCAAAACAACTAGATAAACTCTGTATAGAAACGAAACGAAAGAAAGAAAAAAAATCACAAAAGCGCCAAGAGAAATAATTGAGATTGAAGCCACGAATACAACAAACCACCAGACAACAATGAATTCATATGATTACCCTTTTGGTAAAAATCTAAGAAATTGTCTGAGATTTTTATTTAAAGATTATCGAAATTGTTAAATTTCCAATTGGGGTTCTTTGGCACATTATGGGTTCAATGTTTAAATACAAAAAAACAAATGTATACAATTGCTTGTGTTGTTCAGCGGTTCTTAATTGGTTCTTACTTGGAGTTCTGACCAAAGAGAATTTCGATTTTGTAGAAATTTGTTTTGGGGCCCAAATGTTGTTTCACAAATAATTTGGAAATAATTCAGCCAATTCGTATTGGCTGACAGGATTGCTATGACGTAATTTCAAGCTTAAATTTCAAAAAAGAACCCACCTGATCAGTTAGACTCAAATGTAAAACACCTCGGGTAATCAAACATTTTGAAAGCTTGCCAATTTTATATTTAATCAACCTGAAATGGCCAATAATAAATACGTTTACTCATGTTATAAACACTACAAGTGTTCCTGAAGAAACTTCTAATCGGGAGACAAAAAGAGTCTTGCTACCTTTTTGACCAAAAAATAACGTTTTTTTGTTTAATAAAATAAGTTGTAGTCAATATCACCAACAATTTTTAAAGCAATCGGACTTAATTTGCCTTTTCCATTGGCAAACAGAGGACCAGGTTATTGAAAATTTGCCAAGTTTTGATTTTAAAATGCGGATAACTTATACACTTAAGAAATAACCAACATGAGTAAGCGTATTTATTGATATCTATTAGAGGCCATTTAAACGACGCAATTTTTGCATGCAACGTTGCGTGCAATTATTGTTTGCAGGCAAACGGGGTAGCAAAAATTGCACGGTTTTCGTTTTTCAAGATATTTTTTGACATTTCTTTTTCTATCGTTCGTATTCTTGTTAATTTGCTTTATTCGTATTCGGCTTCTCAAGTGTTGTGTATCGAAAATATTTCGTAAAATAAAAATAAATAATGTGGAATAGAGAACTATTTATATATTATTTTAAATTATATTATTTTATATTATATATATTATTAAATTATATTATTTTAAATTATTACCAATAAAGTAGATTTCAACGAATGAACAATTAAAGAAGATTGGCAAAATAAACGTCAAAAAATTGCATGCAAAAACTCCTCGTTTAAATGTTAATGATTTTTAGAATCAACTTTAAAAGAAAATCCAAAAATTGCCTGCAATTAATTTCTACGTTGAAATGGCCTCTTATAAGCAAATTACAGAAATATTTTATTTTGAAAATCGGTTGATAAATATAAAAAAAATGTTTGAATACCTGAGATGTCCTACTTCGGAGTCTAATTCGCCAGCACCTATGGAATCTAGAAGGCTTTTCTTTGAAACGTATTACGTTGGATATGGCTGTGTGAAGTTCCATGGCAATCCAATCAGCCAGTAAGAAGAGGCTGAATTATTTCCAAAATATTTTTGCAATAATCCACTGTGCAATTCTTAATTTGAAAGTTGCTTACGGGCCTTTTTTAGATTTTTTCGAAATTCGACCGGATTTTACAAACAAAATACTTAATTTTTAAACTGTTATCAGGGGAAAAAAGTACTCTGTTTAAAATAAAGTAATTTATTTATTATTTTTCTCAATAGTTTTTCAAATATTTTTCTTTCGAAAAGAAAATAACAAAAAAAATTAAATTAATATTTTTTTCCAAAGTTTAAAATCATTTTTATCTTCAAACAAAAAAGTTATTTTTTAAGAAATAAAAAGTTTCTATGTAATATTCTATTTAGTTCTATTTAATATATTTAATTTATATATATACGAGGGCGGATCAATAAGTCCGTGACTTTTCGAACTTCCCTCGTAGTTATATCAAATGAAACACTACTCCCATCAAGTACCACCTATTAACAGACTACTGTCAAATTTTGAGCAAGTTCCGTCATTTACTTTGCTTTTAACAGCTGTTCAAAACAGACAACCTCGTGGATTTTTTTTTTTAAATGGCAAAAGGAGAATTTCGAGTGCTCATTAAACATTATTTTTGGGGGAAAAAACCCCCCAATCAAACCAAGGAAAAGCTTGATAAATACTATGGGACTCTGCATCATCGATTTCAATGGTAAAAAAGTGGTTTACTGACTTTCGTCGTGCTCGCACAAGTACAAATGACGCTGAATGTTCTGGACAGTCACAAATGCCGAAAAAATACACAATAAGGTGTTGGCCGATCAAAGAGTAAAAGTACGGGATATTTTTGATGCCATAGGCATTTCATATCGCATAATGAAATTTTTTTCATTTGCATTAGTATCAACTAATGGTAATTTTGCAATACCAATATATTCCACTTTCATCTCTATCATTTTTTGTCTTTTTTGAAAGAAAAAAATATAAACAAAAGTTTTTATTATGAAGAATATTTTTAAGTAGATATTTTTTATTTTCTATTCTTTATATAAATATATTATTTTTTTATACTTTTACTATAATTATTTCTGATATAAACACAAAAAAAAGTTTCTGGTCTTTGGGGTAAACACATACCCCTTTAATATATTTAGTAAATCGATAGATAGATCTTTAAAATACCTTTAATTTGATACCCATTTTTGTAAAAATTTTTTGGAACTAATGTGAAAAAACGTATATTTAAAACTAAATTTGGGCCCATTTTTGACAAAATAATCAAGTTTCATAAAATGTTCCGGAAAGGAGTCGCTCCGCACACAAACGCTTTTTTTCTTAAATAACAGCTGTTATATTATTAAACTATCTTTAAAGTTAATATAAAAAACAAAACATTTTCGTTTTTTTTTTTTTAATTTGTGGGTCATTTTGGATTCCAGACTAAAATGGGTTAATGATAAACATTTAAAATTTTCGAATTTTGGGATTCAAAAAAAATTCGAACCTTTTATTGGTCACACAAAAACCGGCCACTTCAATTGCTGGTAGAAAACTGTAGATCCACATCAGAAATTGTTTACTTATTTTGCTAATATTCAGCTCTTAAATATACATCAATTGTGCGGTATTCTTTCAACCAAATCGAAAAAGTGTCCTAGTCGGGACACCCTCATATACAAACATGCATGTACGTAATTGGTATTTATTATGTTTTGTTCTTTATTTAATAAAATATTTTGTTTATTTCCAATTGTTTTATTTAATTGCATTATGTTAACGATGTGGAAGTCGTAACATTTTTATATAAAAACATTTTTATATAAATTTTAGCAAAATAAATTAAATTAAGTAAAAATTTTTTACTAATATTTTTAGTTTTTTTTTTTAATCTACTAAGCTTTAGCAGAAAAGTGGATTTTAATTCGCATTGAACTAAGTGTCAGCAAAACATTTTGCTGAATGTACTAATTTTTTGTTAAAAATCATCTCACTGATTTTCAATAAAAGGCTTTTGCAGATATTAGCAATTTTTCTGCAAGGATCCTCCCATCAAAAATTTTGCTGACTCAACACAACTTTTTTGCTAACTTTACGAACTTTTTTTGTTTGATTGTCGACAAAAAGGATTAATTTTATTGAATATTTAAGATGAACAATATAAAACGAATAATTTTTTAAAAACCAATCCGGGTAGCACTCTGAACTTTTTTTTAGAAAATTTAGTTTTACCGATTTTTAGATAAATTACTGATACGGTGTGAACTCCACTGTATATAGAACAAAAGTATTAATTTTTTTAAATATTTGCGATGAAGAATATTAAACAAATATTTTCTCAAACACAAAACTGGCTAACATTCTAAACTTTTTTTTTGAAAAATTTGTTTTTACCGATTTCTAGATAAATTGACTTATTTATTAACAGGTTAGCAGCTTTCATGCACTAAAAAAATCGAAAATATGCGCTTAAAAAAAGATTTATTATTCGAGAGCGTTGGCTTAAAAATTAGATCCAATATAAATGTCTTACAAATGACAACTTTATTTATTTTTTCGCAAAATATGCAAATAAAATATGAAAATATTCTACAAAAATAGCAAAAATATCCAATTTGCAAATACAAATAGAAGCCACCTAGTAGCGAATTCTTTAATTCGAAAAAGTGTTTGGTCAAAGTCGATTTTGGAGATTTTGACTACAAACGTGCATTTGCATGTCGCTGTCCTGTTTATTACACTAAAGATTCAGAACTAGTTCTAACTGAGCTGTAAAAAAATCATTAAAAATCATGAAATTGATGATTTTGATTGGTTGAGTTCAATAAAATAAATTAATTCTTTTGACTTGATAAAACGAACTTTTACAACCAAATTAATTATTTTAAAAAGATATCGAACTTATATAAATGATAACTAAATCCATTCAATGAGTGGTCATTTTGTATTTGGTTCAATAAAATTTAATTCAGATGTCAAAAATTTAATTTATGAATTTTATATGTTCGAAGCCTGGCAAGCGCCCATAATTTGTTGACAATTTACCTGTGTTGTAAAAACGTTGATGAACATTAAAAAAAGGTTAAGACTCTCTGCTATAGTTCGTAGTTGGTTGGTTTTTATATTCCCTTTTATCTTGCCTCATTTTTTGTGCGGTAGCAATAGTAACTGTAAAAAAGAGCTTTTTTTGATTGTTTTGGTGGAAATAAATGTAGAACTGCTGCTGCCGCTGGTGTCAGTTGTATAGCGCATAAAATCCACTTCTCTACTGGGGAGTCCAATTTACAACAAATACACATCTAAACACTTTTGTTTTGTTGAATACAAATTTTGTATGTAGCACAAGTAGTCTGCTCCTCATTTGCACTATTTGCATAGTGGGGCAAATTGTACTTCTTTTTGAGCAAATTTGCCTACATCCCACAGTTTTAAAAGAATTTGAAAAAAATTTAAATTTGAAAAAATTGTGATGTGAGCAAGATTATTTAAGTTCAAGATCAAAAAACCGTGCAATGTTTTTTGTTTAGCAAAAAACAAATAATCTTGAACTTCAGTAATCTTGCTCACATCATAATTCATGATAAAAGATCCAAAAATAAACTTTTGGTTTTAATTTTTTAAAATTTAAAAGTAAAACATTTGAAAAAAAATTCTTAAAATTCATTTATTTTATATCCTTAAAAAATCGTGAAAATCAATGAAATTTCCATTTTTTTCATGTAAAAAATATTAAAATTATGGGATATAAACTAAATGTATATCAAATTTAAGGTATTTTTTATCAAAGAGTATATACAGACAAAGAGACTACAATTTCCACGCCAACAAAATACCGAACTCTGGAAACCAAATGAAAACGTTTTTTTACACTAAAAAATAATTGCAACATGTTGATAAAAAAAATTGTTGCTTAAAACACTCACTTTTCTTTTGCTTATATTTTGTTATTTTCTATTCAAATTTAATGTATTTTAATTTTATCTTGCTTATTTTATCGTTTTAGTTTTAAATAAATAAATGAAATTATTATTTAAAAACATGATAAAAATTAATTTAAACTTTTAAATTACTGCAACATGTTTTCATTTGCTCGGTGCGAGTTCACGAAGAAAAAAAAGAGGTCAGATTGAGAGAAACTGAGGTGGATAGAAACCCACTGATTTTTATTCTCTATTAATAATAGTTATCAAAACGGCAGTAGGGTGGCTAATCGAAATTGATATTTAAAATTTCTGGGAATCGGGATTTAACAAATCCCTATCCTGAAATTACGGCATTTTCGGGATGACTTGAAATCCCTTGTTTTTTCGGGAAAAAAATTGATTGTCAGCCCGAATGTGTTTTCTTATAGGAATTTCGGTAATTTTGATGGTAAAAATGGTCTGAAAATAATACTAGTTCTGTTCGGTTTGTGTTTAAAGTGCACATTTTTGGACTTCTGATATAACTTTTCGCTAGTCACCCAATTGATTTAAGATTTTTAAATTCAACATAACGAGAGCCACCGAAAAAACACTGGAATCATAGGAATCAAAAAATTTGTAAAATTAACTTGAAACTTTTGTAGTGCTATAATTACTAAGCATTTCGATAATATTCCCCCAGCTGCGTGGAGGAAAGTGAATGATGACAGCTGACAAAGTGGCCGCCAGTTAAAAAAGTGTTGCCAACTTAAAGTTCTATACCTGTATAAAAACACCCTTTACTTAAAAAAATAAGTAAGTAAAACGTCTTGTAAATCAAGTATACTATTTTTCAGCCAATTTTATGCTGAAATTATGTTTTCAGCTAAAATTATTGTTATACAGCACTTAACTGTTTTGCACTAATGTTTCACTAATATTTTACTACTGTTTTACTAATTTATTTTGCTTAAAAAATTGTCCAGATTGAAAGATATACACAGTATGAAGTAATTGTCGCGGCATGTCAAGATGTAGTACAGAATAGGAAAATTATACTAAAAAGTATAACTCTTGTAAGACATATAAAAAAATCAACCATGGAAGATTTTTGTATCTGTTTTTCAATACATAATAAAACAAATGGACGCCAACAATGTGTATCATATAGATCTAAATTGCGGATTAAAAAAACTTAAATATTTTGTTGTCAACGGCTGGTCAAAGTAATTGTCGCTTAATTAAATTAATGACAAAATAAAATATTTAAATTTAATAAAGATTAAATTTGTATTTGTAAACTAAATGATTTTAGTGACTGTACTAAACCTATCATTTTTCAAATTTGTTTAAAACTAACCCACAGTTTTAAACAAATTTGAAAAATGTTCTGTTTTCTTTGAGGGAAATTTGTTCAAAAAAAAGTCCAATTTTTCCCACTGTGCAAGAGGGGGGATTGTGCAGAGTTGTGGGACAAGAATTTGAAAGAGCAAATTGTTGTCACATTCATATGGAGCTAAAAAAAAAAGAGAGTGAGAGAGCAAGAGTTTATTTTTACATTATTCTACTTAATATTCAGCAAAGTTTTGTTTTTATATATTGTATATTTAATATTTGTTGTTGGCAAATGTTTGTACAATTTTTTGTGCAAAAAAAAATTAAAAAAAATAAATTATATTATGCAAGTACGGAAATGAGAACATGTACAACAAAACAAAAAACATTTCTATGCGTGGGTCAGCGATATGGAATAAAATTGTTTATACTTTTACGTTTTTCAAATAGTTACTTTTATACAGCATTAAATTTTCTATAAATTTAAATGCGACAATTTTATACAAAAAAAAATATAATTTAAGTTGAGATCGCGATTTGAAAACATATTTTAGCATATCCTAGAAAAGATGAACAATAAATATTTTCAGTTAATGAATCACTTTAAAAAAGAGTGGAAAATTATGAAATTAATATTACGACAATGTCAAATAATTCACATTTTCTTACACGTTACGTTAATGTTGCTAAAAATTACTTTGGATTGTTTCAGGTCAATTAAAGCTTTAAACCTTTACCGACCAAACTAAAACCACTGAAGATTTTTGGGCGAAACATCTTGGAGAGTTGGACCTATAATTAGATATAAATGTAATGCTAATTTTGGCACTTTGCTGCTAATAAAGTTCCAAAGGTACAGTAGAAAATTTTAATTTTGTATTCTGTCTTAGATTACACACCTCGACAAGCTTTATTGATATGCGATTTATATAATAGTTCATGCGCTGATTCCAAATCCAGCATTCAAATTTCTACTTCACGTCACAATTTTAATCGCGGTGAAAGTTGGCAAAAAAAAAATGACTATTTTGGCGTTTTTTAAGCCTTTTATTATATTATATTATTGTAGCTTTCAAATGATGCAAAAAATAGATAAATATTTAGAATACACTTTTTTCTTGAAGATACCGCAATGATATTTTCTAAAACTGATTGCTTAAATAGCATAACGATACAGTAGTGTTCAAAACATTTGGAACTGAGATCGCATTTGTTGTTTTCATTGATTTATTTTCTTCAAATCACACTTAGTAACTAAAATTTATTTTTTACATATTCTTCATACATTGTTTTATGTTAAACAAATAAAAAAAGTTAATTCCGTTAAATTAACACAAAAAAAAAAAATAATAATAGATGTATTCAAAATGCAGGTGTTCAAAACATTTGCAACTCTTACTATTCTTACTCTTAACGAAACAATTTATACTAACAAATGCTAGGATATAACGGTAATTGCATTCCTTTTTAATATGAGCTTCAGGCCATTACATTTTTAAAACAAATTTATAATAATTATTGTTCTTTAATAGTTGTAATAAAATGGTGGAAGCATAAACATCGTAAGAATAATTTTTGTAAAAAATGGCAGAAAATAAATACAATTCTGATTTTAAATCAAAAGTTTTAAATGATTTTCAAAATGGACTTTCCCAAAACGAAATTTCTATAAAGTACTCCGTTCCAAAATCAACGATTTGCCGCATTGTTAATAGAGGTAACATCCACACAACTCATAAAGGTGGAAGACCCCGTATTACAACTGTAAGAGAAGATCGGAAAATCAAGAATTTTTTTACGAAATATCCCAAAGCAGTTCCCAGAGAAGCTAAAACTGAACTTTTAATAGATGCCAGTCTTCCCACCATTAAAAGAAGAGCCCGAGAATATGGTCTTAGAAGTTATAGATGTACAAAAAAAAACCGTTTGTGGCGGAAAAAAAACCGAAAAGCTCGGCTTGACTTTGCACGCAAACATTTGAACTGGACTCAACAGCAATGAGAAAATGTATTGTGGTCAGATAAGTCTAAATTCAACCTCCGGGGATCAGATGGAAGAGCCAATGTTCGAGGACCACGAGCCGAAAAGTTTAATCCCAGATACACAACCGCCACAGTGAAGCACGAAGGTTTAAACATTATGGTGTCAGGGTGTTTTTCAGGAAATGGGATTGACCCCATTTACCGCATTACCAGAACAATGACGGCCACACTCTATAGAGATCTTTTGAGTTCAGTTATGCTTCCGTATTCTGACTGGGAAATGCCACTCTCATGGACCTTCCAGCACGACAACGACCCAAAACACACGGCGGGGGTTGTAAAAGTTTGGCTGCAGGAAAATGAAATTAATATCATGTCGTGGCCGGCTCAATCTCCCGGTCTCAACCCGATTGAGAACATGTGGATGATTGTAAAACGGAATATCGACAATAAAGTACTCCGAAATGGTGATGAACTTTTCGTCGAGTTGGAGAAGCAGTGGAATGAAATTTCTGACGATTATATTAAAAAGCTCAATGCCTAAGAGGTGTCCAGGAGTTATAAAAATATATTGGCTACGCTACAAAATACTGAGCTTAAAACCATTGTTTGTATTTCCTGTTAATTACTTTAGGAGTTGCAAATGTTTTGAACACTGCACTATCGACTTATTTTGTTAAAATTACTTTTTTTATTTTTGAGAAGTTATGAATAGTTTTTTTGTATTTGTAAAATAATATGCTACAACTGAATTTAATTAAAAAAAAAAAAACAGAAACTTATACCACAAATCTTTTTGATCAAAAAAATTATAATTACCTAAACCATGATTTCAGTTGCAAATGTTTTAAACACCACTGTATATTTAGCAAATGCCTTCTACAAAAAAGCAATATAAATAAATTTTTAATATGATATTTGAGAAAAACATTATAATTTCGAACAATTTTAAAGATAGCTTACACTCAAAAAAAAAATGCCTTGATATTTACAACGATATTGTGTTTAACTTATTATTTAAAAGCATATATAATGCTTTTAATTGAGCGCAATATGTTTGAAAAATTGTTTAATACATTCTTGTGTACAAACCCAGTCAGAAAAAGACAAACGGGCCACCGCTAGCAAGGTACTGAAGCATGTGGTACAATTTCTGGCATGATGTTATCCCAAAATGATATCATCATTAGACAAAAGGTCCGTCTGCTTAAAAAGTGTCGAACAAGCACTGGGGAAACAAAATTTTCAACGTTGGCAACATTTGGGTAAAAACATGAAACAGGTAGTCTAAAAATATGTTTTCCAAAATAAAATTAAAAGAAAGTGCGTGTATAATTTGCTTGGTCCCTCCGGGACTCGAACCCTGGCCGCCACTGTGCTAACGAGACATATAATACTTGATAGCTAAAAAAAACGCAAGTAAATGATAACAACTGGGTAACACTTGGCTGCTCAAATATGTCAGCACTAGCATAAGGTTTAATTTAAACAAGTTTGTTATAATTTTATTAAAAATAAAAATTATGTTTTTTTCGACCTTTAATTGTGCAATGAAAATGAAAATTATTCAAGTTCGAGGCCATACTCTATATTTCTTCATTAGGATATTGTCCTAACAAATAATCTATAGAGTTTTTTGTTTTCAAATTTATTATTTGACCTTTTCAGGAATGTGTTGATAGATCTATTTCGGGAATTTTCTAGGTTCCCATCATCAGAACACGTTTTGAAAGCGGTAACAATCCCATGTCAAATATCAAACATACATATGAACTAGTTTACTCACTACATGAGAACTAATATACATATGAGTTTGAAGTTAAAGATTATAACCATTGATCAAAAAATAAATTGAAAACTTGTTTGATGTGCAAGATGCACCTCTGGTGGATATTCAATACACGTTTTTTTTTTGTTTCTCTCTCCTTTTTATATTTTGTTTACTTTGTAAGCAAAACAGGGGAAGTAAACTTGGCGGTACTCTGCCTTTTATACAAGTTTGTTATAATTTTGATTAAAAACAAAAATTATGTTTTTTTCGTCCTTTAATTGTGCAATGAAAATGAAAATTATTCAAGTTCGAGGCCATACTCTATATTTCTTCATTAGGATATTGTCCTAACAAATAATCTATATAGTTTTTTTCCAACGTTAGGAAAACAAAAAAAAAATTGCCTTAAAACCTCTTTTCCAGAAAAAAAATCTATTTTATATGAAAAAAACATTAAAAAGTATAAAAAAATCACAACTGAAATGCTTGCATGAAATTAGGCCTCGAGCTTGGAACCTTCCCACTACAAACTTTTTTAAACAACGCATCATAATTTTTATAAAATAAATTCTTTTAAAGTGGTTAGACTTTTGAGCCGTTTGCAATTTCCGACTGGATAGCGCTGGGGAAAACACTTTTTCCCAACATTGGCATAGTGGTCTCAGCTAATTCTTTGCCAAGGAATCTGAAGGAATTCTGTAGGGCACTGAAATTATTGTAATACAAATACTGGCAAAAATCTTTTTGGAAACGCTGGTAAAGCGTCTTGAACAAGTGTTCTGCCACTAGTTTATTTACAATTCCTCGGTCAGCCGGTGTTATACATGTGCTTGATTTTTTGTACCACTGGCAGTTTCTGACTTGGGAGGTACCTGAAGTTCATGCAAAAATGCATATTTTTTCCCTTAAGCCTAAGAACAGAGTAAACCAAATATCTTTGCGAATCAACGATTTTTTTAGTGCATATTATTGCATATTTTGCTTAAAATGCATAGTTTTATTTCATGTTTTAACTTATTTTGCTTTAAATGCATATTTTTATGGCATATTTTTAATTATTTTGCTTTAAATGCATTTCTCGTAGTTTTTTTTTTTAACATTCACTTTCAATTTTATTTTATATTTCAACAGTTTTATTTAATATTTCTCTTAAAATTTAAAATCTAATTAATGGAAAAAAAAATTTGTGATTTTTTTAATGAGTATTTTTCAATATAAATACCCAAGTAAAAAAGTTTTTATGTATATATTCAGATACAACTTTATCCAATTCAATATTTTAATACAAATATTTATACAGTCATATACACATTTATACTATATTATATATATTCTAAATGTATATAGCTTTGTGTTGTTTCAAAAATTTTTATAAATGTTTATAATTATATATAGTTACATATGAACCAATTATTAAAAAAAAATTTCTATAATTTTTGATAAAGCCATATATTGTTGCATACCAAATTATACAGACATTTATAAGGCCCCACGTTTTGGAAATTTTTTTATAATCTGAGATGTGATTATATATGGTATATTATAAAGCCACATAAAATTATACGTGCTGCCATATCAACATTATTTTCTACGTGTTTTTAGATATTACACTCACAATATTTTTTCTGTAAAGACTACTTACTTTTCGTTTAAAACAATAGTAGTTTTTAGGTTATTTTCAACTGTTGATAAAATAATTGACAAAATCTATAAAAACAATAGATTGTTGTCGTTTATTATTTATGTGGGCGTTGTGGTCCCGGGTTCGATCCCCGGGTTCGATTCCCGGTGACGACAACATCAATTTAGAAAAAAATAATATGTATGAGTTTTCTATCACTTATATGTATCGCTGCGCCCACCTTCGGTGTTCACATAGCACTTAACCCCACCGAAGTAAACTAATAAATCAGGGATATTAAACAAAAAGCTTCAATAAATTCGCCAACTCTACATCAGGTGGCGAGCACCAACTGTTCTAAGACTTATCTACTCGCGCAATTACAGTGTTGCCATGTTTGAAGCCCTTCATCTTTCACCACCTTTCATCTCTCCACTATCCCCTTTCCAAAGAAAGCAATTAATATAGGAAGAATTTCCTGAGTGTTGCTTCTCTTTTTAACAAAAAAAAAAAAAAAATAAAAAAAAAAAAAAATAAAAAAAAAAAAAATACTCAATATAATCTAACAACTTTTTGTTTTAAATAGAAATTTTTAACTGAATGTTTTAACTACTACGGAAAGTCCGTTTTTTTTTTTGATTATTTTGTTTATTCAATAACAGACAGAAAGTTGAAATATATACTTCTTTCGTAATTTAACTGTATATTCCATTGAAACAACTTTACCGATTAAACTTTTAAATAACTGTTGATTTTTTTTTTTGAGTGTGTATATATTACATGACATGTATTCAACAAAAAATTCGTTAAATAACTGCATACCTTATTACTTATTAGATGTGACGAATATTCGGTTACTATTCGGTATTCGCCATATTTTGCACGTTTTGACCATTCGGTCGAATAGCACTATTCGGCAGAATTGTTTGGTTAAAAGCCAATAGCTTAAAAATCTGTATTTTGTATCTAAAACATTTTGGAAAATCAAGGTTTTCATAAAACTTGTATCTTTAAAATGTCAAACACGTCTGCTTTTTCAACAGAAAAAGTATTATGGTTCCGTTTAATTTCGTCTTTTATATCAAATTTATAAGCAAATGAATGTAAGAACTATTCGGCAAAAATTCGGTATATGAATACACTATTTGTGTCATCTATAGTTATCACACAAACAATATATTATTAAAAATGGTAGTTTCAAATTACATATCGTTGCCTAAAACGCAAACCACTCTAACTAACATTTTATTAATTTTACAGTAGAAGCAAAAACATCTTTATATGAAAAATATTATTGTTTCAGCCTAAAATTTTCCCAATATTCAAAAATGTTTTAATTTTTGTATTAAAAATATAGAAATAGTTTTTTTTTCGGATTTTCTGTAGAAATTTGCTCTACCTCAAGTCCACGGCTCTTTTCAGCAAACACTGTTTGTTGGGATATATGTTGTTTTTACAAATTGTAATACAACAAATACACTAACATGCACTGACATACAAAGTATATCGACATGTAAATGGAGAAATAATTTTTTCTGTGTACCTAACCAGCTTTTTCAATTCGAAGTAGAAAATTTTATGTAACTTTCAAACTAAATATATCACTTTTGTTTTAATGCCTGCTGAAATTCCAAGGAACGTAGTTTAAATACAAAATTTCTTGTTGAAACTTTACTCACACATTTGTGAAATTAAAGGCATATATTTTCAAGTTAATGGCTTATTTTGAATTTTTAGTTGTTCATTTTATTGTTTTTTTTTTTTGCTGGCCTAGCTAAAAATATTAGTTCGATCTAATACAATTAACTCTGAAGGCACAGCTTGCCAAATAATGATAAATCAACCATCAATTCAAAGATTTGGAAATGTTTTTAATTTCCTCTTTAAGGATTATGATTTTCAGTAGATTTTATTTCCTAACGCAAAAAATCAATAGACTCTAAATTGTTTGTTGAACTATGTAGGTGGAAAAGTATCTCTGTTTAATAAGATACATTCTGTGGTTTTTAAATTATATGTAATATTATGAACAAATTCCCACATTTCCTGTTGAGTAATTTTCCAAATAAATTCTATTTAGTTAGAATATACATGTAATGTAACAAAGTTTTTAACGTTCCACAGTTGTCTGGAAGAGTCAATAGGTAGGTGTGATGAAAATGTACACACAGAGAAATAAAGTGCCAACCGAATTGAAAATTGATTTTTAATGGTCATAACTTATAAATTCAGTTAGTACAATGATATTTACTTAATGTTTCTGAATATGTTGGGTGTTGCAACTAAAATTCAGTTGAATTAACCGAACTTAGTTGTGAAACCCAGTATTCAGTTGTACCAAATGACTGAAATTCGTAATAACAGAACTTGAGTCATAGTAACCAAATTTCAGTTGAAAATTCGTTTTTTAGTCGAACGATTCATATATGGAACAAACTTCCCGCAGAAGTCTTCCCTGTTACTTACAATTTAGAAAAATTTAAATTAAATATCCATAAACACTACTCCCCTCTTTCCACCTTCCCATTCCCTATTTTCCTGATCAATACAATGCACTGCATGAGTAGGGGGCATCCCCTAAGTATTGGTTAAATTAAAAAAAAAAAAAAACCCCCCGAAAGCCGATTTTAGCTACATTTTCATCACAATCGTAGCTGATCGGCTTCGCGAAATACATTTTTTAACATTTGTAACGGTATAATTATGGTAATAATATTGTCGATATGATTTTTCAAAATGCGATTTTTGGGAAAGGATGGGTCGGTTTTGTTTAATATCCATATAACAATAATATATATGAAGTTTGGAGCCAATCGAATACAAAAAGTCGTGGAGTTACAAATGTTTAAATATTTAGACTCGAGGATTTAGCATAGAGCCTAAATATCTTATTTTGAAAAAAAAAAAATAACAAACGCTGCAAAAATAAATATTTTACGTCAACAAATTGGCCTTGTTATTATCAAAAAAAAAACACAATTTCCACGAAATTATGCGAAAATCAAATAGCTGCTCTACCGAAGTATACCCTAGGATATTTTGAAATTTTTTTAATTTCATTCTATAGAATTCATTCAACAATTTCATGAAGTTTAAATCTCAATTTTTTCGATTTTCTTGTAGAATTTTTTTTTAAATTTGAAACTGGAGATTTCAAAAATATCCCGAAACATATTGTCAGTTTTTGACGTCACATTAGGACATTTTAATGATATCCTAAAAAAATGTTTAATTTCTAAAATTTAAGGAATCTACCTATTAAAAAAAAATTATGTTGCAGTAATCAATTTCAAAAATGTTTAAGATGCGTGCTCGAATTTCGTCGCCAATTGGTATTTTGTATAAAGGGTCCGCCAAATAACTTTTTTTTTTGAACTCCTGAACCAATTGGACTTTGTATGGCGTCATACCAAGGTCTTTATGCAAAATTCGTCTCAATGATGTCTCCGAAATGTTCAATTGTTGAGAACGACGTAGAATTGATGCAATATTCTCGGGTGTACGCACTGTTTTTGGCTTTTCACGCTTTGGTTTATCGATGAGGATGCCAGTTTCTTTCACTTTTTTCACAAGATAATGATCATACGGACCATGTTCGTTCAGCGGAAGGATAAAACTAATTATCTGTCAAATCAGACATGAGATAAGTGTTACCATTCACGAAATAAGCACTAGTTGAAAAAAAACGTTAGATGGCGGACCCTTTTTTAGTGGTCTGGGGCACTTTTTATTACTGGGCTAGTTCTTAACCGATTTTATATTTTTATACCTTTTTGAAAACGTAATTTTATCTTTATATCGAAAAATTTATCATCTAGAATAAAGATTATTACGACATTAGAAAAAATTTACAAAAACGAAAAAAAAAAACGTAGATTTGCGGCACGAATTTTCTTTATCCGATTGGCTTCAAATTTCATACATATTATTTTTATATTGAAAGGAAGCAACAATTTTAAAATATGCACTAAAAATTAAGAAAATATGCACTTAAATTTTTTCCAAAACAAAATAAAGAAATATAGAGTATGGCCTCGAACTTGAATAATTTTCATTTTCATTGCACAATTAAAGGTCGAAAAACATAATATCAAACTTGAAAACAAAAATATATAAAATTTCGATGAAAAATAACCAAAAGCGTTAAAATAGAGGCAATTTAAATTCATATTTTTCATGGTTTTAGTTAAATTTTTTTAAATTTAAAAGTTTATATGTATTGTTTAATATATTATGTGTCTATGTTTTGCACAATTAACACAAAATTTTAATTATTTATATTGAAAACTACTCATTTACTCATAAACAAATTTTTTCTTAGTCCCAAATTGCATTTAAAATATAAGAGAACACTTAATAGGGTTTGGGCAGTTTGGATTTTTTTTTAGTCTTTGCGCTGGTTAGTGAAATATAAAATAAAATTGAAAATGATTGTTCTACAAAAAACTAAGAAAAATGCAATAAAAATATGCACGTATAGCAAAATAAGTAAAAATCTGCCATAAAAATGTATGTATTTAAAGCAAAATAAGTAAAAATATGCAATATTAGTAAAAATGCATACTAGAAAATATGAAAAAATATGGATTTATAGTAAAATATGCAAAAATATAAACTATCAAATCGATGGCATTTTAACGCACATTCTTTGATTCACAAAGATATTTTGTTTACTCGGTTCTCAGACATAATAAAAAAAACATGCATTTGCATGAACTTCCGGTCCCTGATTATGACCATATAACGTTATAAATGTTAAAAAATGTATTTTCGCAATATTTTGAGAAGCCGATCAGCTACGATTTCGGGGTTTGCATTTTATTTTATCTTAAATGGAGTACAAATGAAGCCCCGAAAGCCGATTTTAGCTGCATTTTAATCACACATACCGACTCTTCGAGACAACTGTGATTCAACATGATAAATGAACTTCAATGCGTTTAGCAATACCTTCCAAATAGTAACATTAAGCCGCCTTAAATTAAATAAATCATTGAAGAGATATTTCATGCAAATGCTGTGAAGTGTTATAAAAAAAAGTTTAACTTAAACTTATCACATCGCTCATTGGCTGCAAGAACGGCATAACTCAAAATTTTCGATTTTAAGATAAATGCGTTTTAAGTGTTTAATTGACTATAGCTCTGAAGAAAAATTAATAAATGTAAATATTTTGATATCATCTTGTAAATCAACTTACATATATTTAATATATATAGGAAAAAGTAGAGTAAAAAATTTTTAATAATTGTTTTTAGATGGAAAATTGTTTATACTTTGAGTTATGACATTATTGCTGCTAAAGTTCATTGATAGTAGTGTAGTAAACTAAAATGTGTCGTTCTTAATGCGAAAAAAAAAGTTTATGATAAACATTTTTCCAACAATAATGGCATATTTTGTGTTATAGCTAGTTATAATCAGATGATTTTTTTCAAAAAAACAGTCACAACACAAAATATGCCAGTATATAAGAATTTTTACTACATAAAACACATTTTATCTTTCCACTTATAAAGGCACAACGCAAATTATGTCGCTCTTTCCGAAAACAAAAAACCTTAACAAATGTGGCGTAACTAACGATGTGTCGTTGTTGTGAGTAAAAGAAAAGCGAAACATATGAATAGAAATACCGGCATATACTCGTCTCACACGTTATGTATACAATATATCAAAATGAGTATTTTACACAAGATAGAACATGATATTGCCAATATTTCTGTATTATTAACTCAAAAATCGCGAATTTTGATTTATGCCGTTCTTGCAGCAAATGAGCGATATGTTACTGTCTGTCATATGTGTTGTATGAGCAATATTTAATTAAATATAAATCATACGTACCAGTGGACATAGTTATTCCTTTTCTAAATCTTTTATCGTTTTTGTTATATTGTACAGCTGCCGAATGAAGTCTGGAACGACTCCAAGTGCGCATTTATTAAAGAATATTTCTATACGGGAATGTTGGCTAATGTGGGCCTAAAATCTTTGTTTGAACCATTTAAAAAAAAACCAAAGTGAAATATTCAAAATCTGCAGCAGTTTACAGCCCAATTCATTGGCCATATTTTGACCTAATATAATTTTGTCTACAAACAAGTTATATAACGATTTTCAAAACACTCAAAAGGCGCACTTTAGCATACATCCTTCTACAATAAACTTTCTAAAATGGCAGTAGTTAGGAAATTGTGTAAAATCGACTATAAGTCGCATAAGACTATCACCTCTGTCCTATGTTCCATATTCACATGAAAGTGAAATCAATACGACTTTTTGGTGCTTTGACTTTCACATACCCATTTTTGTTTTCGATTTACTTTCCCGTAGAAAGTAAAACGAAAGCACTTTTTTCCTTGCCAATTTTTTTTAAAAAGCATGAGACTGCTTTATGAGTTTAATTTAGCATTTTGACAGAAACATATGTTTTCGATCATTTTTCGACATCTTTCGAATGTTATTTTAAATTCTATGCATTTATGGGGATTAGAAAGCACCAAATTTCAAAATCATGTGTTTTTCAAAATCCTTTCGTATTCAAAAAGTAATGAAACACAGGACATGGGTGTATAAATTTTGTTCACTATAAAGTTTTACCATGCAATAGGAACCAACAGAAGACTAAGATTATTTTGGAATGCTTACTTTTTAATAGCAGTCGATATTTTTTCACATTAGCGAAAAATATGGAAATATTTTTTTTTTTTTTAATTTGTTCTCTTTTCATTATTTATTTTGATGAAATAAATTATGTTAAGTTTTCTTCTGTTATTTAATTCTTCCTATTTCCAATATTTCGTCTCCACATTGGGTGACTTCTTCAGGGAACAATTACTACAATTCTTACAATAATTGTTCCCTGAAGAAGTCACCCAATGTGGAGACGAAATATTGGAATTAAATAATTATAATTAATAAATAAATGATCTCAAGATCGTTTAAAATAAGAAGATTAAAATAAATTATTTTTATTAAAATTTTGCATAATCGAATCGAAAGACGGAGTTATTAATTATTAATTATTAATTAATAATCATATAATTACAAATTATATACTATTACCCTAACCGAGCACTAGCTACTATGGCCTTCGGCGCGTTGTTGCGAAAACAGACCAGTGCCTCTGGTGGGAATCGAACCCACGACCCCCGCACTAATAAGCCAGCACGCTACCAACTAGCCTACCGGGGCGCACGGAGTTATTGTCACAACATTTCTAGACAAATTTTAAAAACGCCAGTTTTAGCAAATTTTAATTTGCAATATCTCTATTTTTAGAAATTTTAGCAAAATAGTTTTCAGCGTGCAAATTTAGTTAAAAATTATGTATTACACAACATATTTTTGTTATGAGAATTTTAAATAAGTTTTAAAATTTGTAAACTTTAGGGAAGGTCAGCAAGAGTTAAGCTTTCCGATTTTACTCAAATTCGTACCACATAAATTTTAGACCAAGTGCTACAATACCACAGGCCGACAAGGTTTTCTAACCAAGAACCAGTGTATATTTTCGGATTACACAGGCCGACAAAATTTAATGAAATTTTCTAACCAAGAATCGGACTATACTTTCAGGAATGTTTTAGACGTGCTGAATCCGAATCTCAAAATAACCCTATTACGTCAGGTTTTCGCGATATTCTTAACTAAAAGTGCAAAAAAACATGTTTTTGGAAACATTTGAGGTCTCATAACTTCTAGAATTTTTTTTTTTTCAAGAAGATCGTTACGGTAACTAAAAGTGCTATAAAATCCATTTTGAGTTTTTAAAAAATCTTCATTTGTCACTGAGAAGTCGTCTGTTGAACTTGCTGTGTTAGCACTTTTAACCCATTGCAGGTGCAAGACGTATACAGACGCAGATAATAAAGTGTTAAGAACTGTGTATCACAGCTTCTCAGTGACAAATGAAGATTTTTTAAAAATTCAAAATGGATTTTGTAGGGGAGGAGTATCACGTTTAGATACCGTAACGAAATTTTTGAATAAAAAAATTCTAGAAGTTACAGGACCCAAAAAAGTTATGTACGGAAAAAACGTGTTTTGTGCACTTTTAGGTTATAATAATAATATCTCTAAAATATGACGTGATAGAGCTATTCTGCAGTCAGATTCGGATTCAGCATGTCTAAAACCTTCATTTCAATTAAATTTCATTAAACTTTGTCGGCCTGTGTAATCCGCACAATATTCAATGAGAATCTAAATTTTAAATAATACAAAGCACCGTGTATTTAAGTGGAATAATAATGAGACTAAATATATAATTTTATATGAAGATAGTTGTCGTAACCGCCAGAATTTGATTTACAACAAATTCAGTGGCCACAAATGAGACTGTTTTCTGGGTGTACACTTAAAAAAATAAGTTAGTAGAAAAGTTAGTAAAACGTCTTGTAAATCAGGTATACTATTTTTTAGCAAATTTTTTTGCTAAAATCGTGTTTTCAGCTAAAATTTTTGTTATACTTATTCGGCACTTAACTGTTTTATACTAATGCTTTACTAATATACTAATGTTTTACTAATTAATTTGGCTAAAAAAATTGTGCTGATAAGCATATGTCGCGGCATGTCAAGATGTAGTATAGAAGAGGATAATGATACTAAAAAGTACAACTCTAATAAGACATATAAAAAAATCAACCATGCAAGACTTTTGTATCTGTTTTTCATACATAAAACAAAATTGAGGATTAAAACAACTTAAATTTTACGTTGTCACCGGCTTGTGAAAATAATTGTCTATTAATAAAATAAAAGAAAAAAGAAAATATTTAAATTTAATATGTATTTCTATAATAAATGTTAATAGATTAATAATCTAGTGTGGTCAAATTGCAAACAAACATATACAGACATGTAGACAGAGTAAAGCGAAAGACAAAGACACACATCTTAGTATGGTTCCTTTTTCTTATTGCAAAAAAGGGGTTGTTTTTTTTTCGTTTCGTTTGTTTTTGTTTTTGTTTATTTTTTCGTTTCGTTTCTATAATTATCTTCGGCAGTTGCGTCCTTTAATAGATAGCATCATTTAGACAACCATTGATGTAAGTAGTTGAAAGAAAATTTTTGTTATGTTATATATATTTATTTCTATATATTTTCAGATATTAAATTACTTCATGACATCAATGTGGGAAAATGAAAATATTTATATTTCGTAATTATTGTAAATTATTTTTAAAAGAATCACAAAAATATGTTTTATGATTTTCAGCAAATATATTAACTAAATTACAATTTTTTTACATTTTTTTTGCGTTTTTTTCAGTCTACTAAAATTCAGCAAAAAATTTATTAATTTTTACCAACACTTTTTTATTTGTAATCTACTAAGTGTTAGCAAAACTTTTGCTGAATCTACTAATTTTGTTGCTAAAAATCAGCTCACTGATTTTCAGCAAAAGATTTTGCTGACATAAGCAATTTTTTTGCTAGCATCCTCCTGACTAAAATTTTGCTGACTCAGCAAAATTTTTTGCTGACTTTACAAACTTTTTTTTTTGAGTGTACCATCAGTTTAAAATTGAGATTACTGTTGATAATTTAGTATCAGTTTTGTAAATTTAAATGAAAATAGTTTATATTTCGCGCTTAAAAATCGGCTTTTAAAAGACAAAAATAATAGAGAAATTTTCAAAATCGAACAAAAATTTTTGTAGTTTTTAGGGCTTATGTCGGTATATAGTCCTAAAGGATGTTAGTAAGTTGTTTATAACTTTAGCTACTACTACTTGCAACTCTGTACACTGTAGAAATTAGAAGTGACATAAATTATTACCCAATCAATCCCATCAATCCAATTTTTTAATAAATTAATTCTTATAAATAGAATATGTTTCGAAATCCTGTAAATGAGATCATTTATAATGGGTAAATGTGTGAAAATTTCATGTATTTTCATTACTTTTGAAATATTTTTGTTTATGTTGTGTCCCGTGCTTCCTTTAAATTCTCAGAGCCTGTACAAAAAGAAAACGTTCAATGAAAAAACTAAATCGGTAAATGTACACTCAGGGAACTTCTGCTTTAAAATTATGTAGTGGTTTGGATTGTAATACACAGAAAAAACATAAAACGGGTTTCAATTAAAAAAATTATTGAATCAATTAATATTTAATTGATTTTGCACATATCACGGCAATGATACTATCAATTAAAACTTTTATTGAAAATTAAGAACGAAAAAAAGTTATAAAGAACTCCTACAAAAAAAAAATATATGATACTCACAAAAAAAGTGTGTGAACTATACGTTGGTATGTGTGTTTTTGGCAATGTTGAGTCTGCTTGAGTGTGTGCTTGTTTTGTTTTTAAACTTCAAATGTATTTTGAGTATTATACTGAAAATTTTCTATATAAGCATACAGTGTATGAAAAAATATCTTGAGAATTACGTCTAAGATAAAATATGTATTTATATATTCAAAAGTCAATTAAAATATTAATTGATTCAATTAAATATTTATTTAGAAATAAATTTAAATCAAATCAAATCTTTAATTAGATATATTAGATTGATCATTTTTTCTGTGTGCAGTTTCTTTATTTTTAATGTAAATGTTAGCCATTTGTAGAACAAATTAAATTTGCTTACTAAGCTCGTAGTTCATTTTAAAAAACAAACCACATCAAATGACTGTTTTATGATTTTTAAATTAATTTTTTACAGTAGTTTTTTGCTATTTTTAAAAAAAAATAAAAAAGTATATGTTTATTTTTTACTAATATATGTAGTTCCTTTTTACGACAATTGTTACTAGTTTTTGAACAGTAAAAAGAAATGACAAATGTTAGTTGAATTTAATGAAATGTATCTTCCTTTCTTCAAGTGAAATGTTATTTGTTTTTGTCGTCTTTGCCTACATAATATTCTTAGTGTAACTAAAAATTTTTTTAGATAGCCACATAAAAAAGTGGCAAAAATAAAAAAAAAAAAACAGTTTTGGTGTTTTTTTAAAAAATCGCTAAAACTACTAATCACAAAAGACAAACATGCCGTGAGGAGCCTTAATGTGAACGGTGTACAGTATGTAATATTTTGCTTAAGCGTTATGACAAGCTTCTGTTTATGATTGTACTATAGTGTACATGTTGATTTTTAATTAATTTTTCTATATCTTAGCATGAGTTTATGCTCGGTATGCATTTCATACAATTAAACAATAGCATCTATCTTTCTTCATACAATCATATAAAGTCCAGTCAGTCCACTATATCAGAAATGAAAAGTTACCAAATATTAGTTAACAAGATTTTAGTCGTATTTTTACTTTTGATGTCAAACTCACTAACCGCCCATACGACAAAATATGGATACTACCATACAACTAAAGACAATGACTAATTTTGTTTGCTTTTGTTTATTCCATACAAAAAACCTTACAAATCATTACCACCTACTGTGACTTGATAATGATAATGATAAAGATGATGATGATACTATCTGATGTTGATGAAGATAATAATGACGATGACGATAAAAACAGGGGAAAGAGTTTTAATCTCTTTGAATTCAATTTTATGATGCAATTTCAATAAATTATAATAAGAAAAACTTACACATATAAAATCCCTTCATCACAGCAGCAAAATTCATTAAATATGGATGTCGTTAATATGGACCAACACAACATAACCTTAAATTTTGGGTATGTATTAAATGGCTTTAAGTTTAATACTGTTTTTTATTGGACAAATGTGTGTGAGCTAAAAAATACCCTGCAGTGAACGTTAGACCTGACTCTGTTAGAGAAGAGAAAGATGTCACTTAATAATTTTGTTTATTCACGATGTTATACGAGAGATGTGGGAGATAAATACATTTGTGTGAAATATTAGGATAAAAAAGGATGTAATATGATATACAATTCATAATTTCGTTATTATTGATTTCTATAATATTCCATTGTAAAAACATAACAAAAAATATATATTGTTCACTGTAGCAAAATGTTTAAAATATTAAGTATTTTTTTATCCTATATCAAAAAGGTGCTGTTTCTGGAGAATAATTTTTGGAGGTACAATGACCAGAGTCAAATCAGAGTTTGTACAGGGTGTCCGCCGGGAATTTATACTACTTTGTTTTGCCGCCATTTTGGTAAACATTAGTCTTGACAGTTCATATTTGGCAGTTGTGAAGTAGACAAGTGGCAAATTTATTATGGAAAAATATTAGAGAAACCAACGTGTTTTAATCGTTAAAACATTTTATCAAAATCAATCATTGATTACTGTGAAGATGAGAAAGTTACGTGAAATTTTTGGGAGGAACAACGTTATCGTGATATGATTGAACACTTTTTAGTGCCACAACTGCATGCTTTGGGCTTGATTAACATGTGGTATCAACAAGACGGTGCCACATTGCATACAGCCAGGATTACAATGGAATTACTGCGAGACGTCTTTCCACAACAAGTTATTTCAAGAAATGGGGATGTTGATTGGCCTCCACGGTCGCCTGATTTCACTGCTCCGGACTTCTTTTTGTGGGGATATCTGAAAAGAAAGGTTTATCAAACAACCCAGAAACGCTTGAGCAACTCAAACAAAATATTCGTGATGAAATTATTGAAATACCGCGTGAAATGTGTGAGAATGTAATGAAAAATGTGCTCAAAAAGGCTCGCATTTGTGAGGCTAACAGAGGCGGACATTTATCTGATATTGTATTCCATACATACTTGCCGACATTAAATAAAACATTTATCAATATAAGATCAATTATTTTTCATTTAATCAAAAATTATAAACAAACAAAGTAGTATACCTTCCCGAAGGACACCCTGTATATAAATATTATGCCTTATTAACAAAAATAAAAAAATATTACTAAATTAAAAAAAATAAAACTATAAAAAATATTACTTGAGCCAGAGTAAAAACTAAAAATTTTTTATATAAATAAAACATGTTTGGTCTTCAAAGTTTAGTAACGTCATGATGCTTGTTAGGAAATGACCCTAACCAAGTGTTTGATTACTAAAAAGACAAGAATGGAGCAAAATTGATGATTAACAGGTTTTTTGTTAAATTCTGCCTATTATGGGCTCTCTAGCTTTTTTAAAACTTCGAGTTCTGATGAGATCTTTAGCCAGATCGAAATAATAGTATCAACCTAGCTAATATGTTTGATTTGCTTTATTTTTGTAAATAAATTGAAAATAAAAAAAGATTTGTTTTGTATATTATCAATCGAATTGTTAAATGGTATATACTAGGGTATTCAAACTACTCGGGTTTGGTTTTCTTCGAGTAAACGAATAACTCGATTTTGAGGTTTTTAACTTACTCGATTAAGCGAGTAAGATTTAAAAAATAGTCGAGTAACTAGAATAATTTCAATAATTTTATTTCATTAATTTTTCCTTAAAAATATATTATAAAACACAAAATTAATAATAAACAAAAAATCATGAGTTCCGAAATGTAGTTTATCAAATTTAAAAATAAACGTTATGCTATTAATTTGAAGTTATAAATATCTTCTAAAATAATATACAGTTTTATTGGTTTTTATTTTTATATACATCGATATTATTTTTATGTTATTTTTAATTTATAACGAGCTTCCAAACTCCGTATATTTACAAAAATAAAGCAAATCAAACATATTAGCTAGGTTGATATTAGTATTTCGATCTGGCAAAAAGTTCTCATCAGAACCCGAAGTTTTAGAAAAGCTAGAGCCTCCAGAATAAGCAGAGCTTTAATAAAAAACCTATTAACCATCAATTTTGCTCCAACTTTGTTTTCTTAGTAATCAAACACGTGGCTAGGGTATTTTCCTAACAAGCACCATCACGCTACTAAACTTTAAAGACCAAAAAT
The DNA here is from genome assembly GCA_021234595.1 of Delia radicum. Lineage (NCBI taxonomy): Eukaryota > Metazoa > Arthropoda > Insecta > Diptera > Anthomyiidae > Delia > Delia radicum. Next base: position 202,259,096 of record CM037855.1, on the reverse strand, counting down.
TCTTCTATTTATATAAAAAAAATTTAGTTTTTACTCTGGCTCAAGTAATATTTTTTACAGTTTTATTAGTTTTTTGTTTTTATATACATCGAGATTATTTTTATCTTATTTTCTATTTATTACGAGCTTTTAACCTCCGTATATTTACAAAAATAAAGCAAATTTTTCTTTATATTTTTTCGGTTTATTAAAGCTCGACTTTAAGAAAATGTTAGGGATAAATGTAACTTTTAGCAATTATTTGCAAAAACAAAATATAAGCGTAATGTCGCTCTACTATGCCTTGGAAAAATATGAAGAAAAATTACACTACTTTTTCTGCGTCGTTAAAAAAAAAATTGTGCGCACCAAATGCTTGAAGTTTGTTGAAGTTTGGAAGGCAGAACTTTTGTTCCATTTTTTTTTTTTTTTTTTTGTTTTCAAAATAGATAATTTTTAATTTATGTGATTAAGTTGAATATTGAACCGAAAGAAACAAAAGAGGGACTGGCCCAATCCAAGCTGTAATACCAGCAAATTATGATAAATTAGGAACAATTCGAATCTTGCAAAAAATGTTAAGACAATCTAATAGTTTTGCGATTCTTTGCTGAATATTTAGATATTTAAAAATTGCACCAAATTGCTAGAAAAAGAACGTTTTTTTTATAGATTCAAAACTTTATTTGAGTATAATAATGCCTGTAATTTTTCAAGGATATTTTAAAAATATCTAAAGAAATTGCAAAAAATTTTATATTTTAGGCAGTGGTCTCGGTGCCGAACGTTATTTCTCCAAAATGACCAAAATAATATTTTTTATCGGTACAGTACTGCTCATATCGTGGTGCGGTGTCGAAAAGTGATAGCACCACGAAACAAATATAATATGTAAATTAAAACGGTAAGTGATACATCGCTTTATACTTTATTTGCAAAAAAAACTTCTATTTAAAAAATATTAAACAATTTAAGTTTTTTTTATAAAATATAAACTAAAATATAAAATTTTTTAAAATTATGTATATTTCTTGGATTACTTAACAACGTGTAACGGATTCCAAAAAAAATTACTTCGTTCAAACTTTGAAATGCTGTGGTGGACCAAAATTACTCTTACAAAAATTTTAGTAGTCTTCTTTCCTTAAACTACTCCATATTGCGCAACTATTGACAACAATTTTGCTAAAAAATTCTAAACTTTTTTTGGACAAAATATACACACAGAGAACAATTTTTTTATTTGCCAACTGAAATTTGTGTACTACGACTCAAATTCGGTTATTACGAATTTCAAAACTTAACATTAGTTTTCACAACAAAGTTCGGTTAATTTAACTGAATGGTATTTGCAACACCAAAAATATTCGGAAATCTAATGTAAATATCGTTGTACTAACTCAATTTATAAGTTGTTACCATTAAAATACACTTTTAATTTGGTTGGCACTTTATTTCTCTGTGTGCACTACAATCGCCAAATTCAAACGCTGGTAGGGGAGACCTAACGTGAAACGTTTAAGAACTAACGTGAAACGTTTAAGACCTAACGTGACAAAATTCATAATTCGGGACATCCTACTGTTCATATCCAAGAAGATTTCATAATCCCCTCGTCAAGATCTGGTTCCAAATAATGGCGGTTTTTTTATACAGGTATAAAACTTTAAGTTGGCAACACTTAAAGGTTTTCATTTTGTCAGCTGTCAAGAGATTTATGTTTAGTTCGGTTTGACATTGCAACATAAATAGACTGACGACTGAACAACGCTTCCGAATTCTGCACATTTATTTTGCAAATCATGGTTCTGTTCGAAATACGTATAGCGCAAGAATTTAGCGAATTTTGTTTAGCGATGAACCTCACTTTTGGTTAAATGGATACGTCAATAAACAAAACTGCCGTATTTGGAGTGATGATAATCCTTAAGTGTTTATTGAGACTCCGTTACATTCAGACTGTTTGGTGTGCTTTATGGGCTGGTGGAATCATTGGTCCGTACTTCTTTTAAAACGAACGTTACAGTCACAGGTGACCGCTATAGAGCCATGATTACTGATTTTTTCGTTCATCAATTGAACAACCATGATGTGCAGGAGCTGTGGTTTTAACAAGACGGTGCAACATGTCACACAGATAGTGCCACAATTGATTTATTGAATGAAACGTTTGGTAACCGCATATTTTCACGTTTCGTACCCGTGAATTACCCTCCAAGATCGTGCGATTTAACGCCGCTGGACTATTTTCTGTGGGGATATGTAAAGTCGCTAGCCTACGCCGATAAGCCCGAAACGATTGACCAATATACGGAAACAAATTGGACCTCCAGATTAGACTACGTCCGAGTCAGCCGTGGCGGTCATATGCCAGAAGTCATATTTAAATTATAATGCCAGAAGATTATCTTTCGAATAAAGTAAATTTCATGTCAATTTAAAAAATTCATCTTTTTTTTATTCCACTTCAAAGCTCTATACCTCTATAAAAAACACCCTTTACATGCAATATATTCTTCTCACTCTCAAAAAATATCTAAACTGGTTTTGAAGAAACTCCAAAAAAGAAAAAACACATTATTCGCGTATATTTATTTGACAAACATGAATGTAAGCGAAAAGTGAAAATTATAAATGTAAATAATGTAAATTTGAAAGGAAATTATATTAGCTAAGAATAAACATAATATGAACAGTGATACCAACTTAGTGTTTTTGGCGCATTTATGGTGCTTTTCAATGTCACAAAACGCCAAAATTTTGCTCATTGTGCTAAACCATAAAAAAGCACTAACTTAGTGCTTTTGTAATTTATTTTTAATGCTTTTGGTGCTTTTAAACAATGTCGTTTTTTATATGAAGAGTTTTTTTTTATATGAAGTTTGATAGATATTTTCGCAAAAAATCGAACAAAATGCTAGACTATACACCGAAATTCTCGGTGAAGAAATGTGGTTACTTTATTTTAGCACGAAACTCAACTTTAAAACAATTTTCTAATCAACTCGCTAAAAACTTGCGGTAACTCCAATTTTGTGCACTACAATTTTTTTTACAGATTTAATTAAAATACCATCAAATGTTACTCTTCGCTACATTTAAATGGTCTTGTCTGTTAAATTGATACAAAAACACCTTTTTTTTGTTGTATAAAGTTTGGCAGATACAAATACAAAATACTGAACTAAATACCGAAATTGTCGATGAAGAAATGTGGTTACTTTATTTTCACACGAAATTCAATTATAAAACTGTTTTATGGTCAACTTGAGTTCATTTCTCTTTAATTTTGTAAACAAATAAAACAAATTTTGTCTGGTGCTCTTTTTTTACGTCTTTCTAATAAAAAAATAACGCTTTTTAGGCCTTTTACGGCTTTTGTTGCGGTTTTTGCTCTCACAAAGTTGGCAACACTGATTATGAGTGTTACTTCTGTAACAAAAACAATTATGATCGAAATTGATTATATATTTGACAACTACAACTAAAACTATTTTGCAGCAGTTGTATGCATGTATTGCTATTGCATGTATTTTGTTTTTGTTTTACAAATATTTTATTATTCTATCTTCGGCCTTCTTAAGCAAAACATGAAGGCAACAATAAAGTTAAAAAAACATTGTTCTCATTTAGAATTTTATTTAAGATCAATTGCATTTGATTCTCTTTTCAGAGTCAACAAAATTAACTAAAAAAATCATCTAATCCACTGAGCAAAATGTGATAAGTTGTTTCTTCCCTACCAATTATGATTTTAATGTGAATACACTTAGAATACTATGTAGGTAAATGTAGTTAAAAACAAATGAAATTTCACTTAAAGAAAGGACGACTGACGTTTCAGTAAATTCAACCCACATTGTCATTTGATTTTTAATGTTCTAAAAATGAACCAAAATTGTAGTAAAAAATAAACAAACATTTTTTTTTATTTTTTTAAATAACAAAAAACTACTGTAAAAAATTAATGTAAAATCATAAAACAGTCATTAGATGTGGTTTGTTTTTTTAAATGAACTACAAGGTTACAAGCAGAACATTATTTCCAAATACGTAGAATTTGTATGAAAACCCGAAACGAAAATATGTATTTATTTAAATATTTCAATAAGTAGGTCGCAAGTGGTCAAGTTTTATATACCATTTTATGCTGCTTCAAAACCTCTTTTCGATGATACCAAATTTTATTTAAGTCTTCTTAGAGTAAAGTACAAGAAAATTCGAAAAACTGAAAAAAGACCTTTTTTAAAAATGGTCCAGCTCACGGATGGTCAACGCTTGAACCAAAATATTTTGGGAATCATCATAAAACATATCAAGCTTTATTTTCAGAGGGGTAACAAAATTACTTTTTTCTCTTTCATACAAGTTGAGTCGCTCTGACGTATATGGATGACCATATAAAATAATATATGAACATATGTCCATATATGGGGATATGTAGATTAATTTTTCTAGTATGTACGAATATGGATGACAATTTATGATCATACGCTCTGGGAAAAAAGTTTCATCATATTGATGATATTGTTTCATAAATCATTTGTCATCTATTATTCATCATATTTATGAAGTTTTCATAAATATTATTAAGAGATTCAAATGGATTTTTAATTTCAAATGGATTTTTTCTTTTACTTCAATTGGTATTCTTTTTTTTAACTTCAATTGATGTATGAAAATACTACACATGCACATAATTTTTGTAATTACATTTCAAAAAATCCAAAACAAAATGTGAAACATTGCACATGTGACACATTGCAATGTATTTTCTATCTTTCTCGAGCAATTTTAGAATCGTTAGTTTCTATGTGAAATAGCTATATTGTCAATAGAAGACTAAAGCGAAAAAAATTTGTCCATTAGCCTGGCACTTTCAAAATATTCTATGGAAAATAAATGTTCGTCATTGGTTGTAGCCTTAATTGCACTTGTATTCTAGGTAGCAATAAAATTTTTATCTGTATGGTATACCCGATGAATGAACGTTTTAAAACCATGATACCACAAAGTGTAATTGCAATCAAATTTAAACCGTTTTAGTCTACTTTTTTTTCTAACTCAAACTATATGCCTAACACCGCGTACACATTTTTGTTTTGTTATTTAAACGGTTTTAAAGCGGTGTGGGATATATGTATATTTTGAATTTGAACCGGAAAAATATGGGTCCTAGTTTTGGCATAATAAATTAATACCTTTCATGTAAAACTGAAACGATAGCCAACCTTAATTTGAAGTAAAAAAAATAAATGTAAAAACATTGTATAAAAATTTATGAAAACTTGTCATAATATTTATGAAACGTTTCATTATATGTATGAAACATTTCATAATAATTTATAATACTTTCACACAAACTTGAGAAAACGCTTCATCCTATACAACATTTATTAAGCAATTCATAAAAAGTTATGAAACTTCTTCATCATACTTATGAAACATTTGATAAATATGAAGAAGCCTGTCATCAATTTGGCCTTGTATGAAACATCTACACCATATTTCTGAAGTGTTACATTGGACGATAATCAATGAAGTTGTTCATCATATTTATGAAGTTTTTCATAAATATGATGAAGCTTTTTCCCTGAGTGTATATGAACTTTTTACAGGGTATTCTCAAAATATTTTGCCATATTTACCTTTAATTTTGTTGAATGCAAATAACAGTATAATTTGCTAGAATCAACAAAAATATTTGCTAATTATTGGCATAAAAAAAAATATTTGTGATTTTTTCTTTCAAATTTTTTGCTGATATTAGCAGATTAACTTGTAACCCAGCAAAACCACGCATTACCAAATAATGGGTGGAGTAATGTATCGTCATAGATCCCCACGCATTATAATACACCTTACTTCACTGATCAATTTTACAGGCGATGAGCCAAAAAGTAATGGGGTGGCTCATTATATAGTAGGGGGCAAAGTAAATAATTACTTATATGGTTACCGTGTTGAGAAAAGTAATTTGTCTATAAATAGATGTTTATACAAATAATTTTTTAAAAAAACCATTATTACAAATGTTTTTTTTTTTTATTAAATATAAACGTGGGCTCGCTTAGATTCGAACCTGGGGTCTCTGGTTGTTAGGCGAGCACTCTTCCAACTGAGCTGTGGTCATATATAATAATTGGTTGCTTCAAATGTAAATGAATTGTTATGTTTTGAGTTTTAGTTTGTTATGTGAAAAACATATACACCTTACCCTCATGCTTACAAAAAATGACAAAGTAATGTGTCTAAATATAGATTTTCAAAAAAATATTTTAAATAAGTCATTAATTTATAGTTTTAAATAATGGAAAAGGTAATGATGTACAAGGTAACCCATCAGTGCCAAATTATTGATAACTCATTACTTTATGCTTAAAAATAATGATGAAGGTAAAAAGTATTCAGTACTAAGTAATGCAACCCATTATTGGTAAATCATTACTTTTTGTTGGAAAACATTGATACAGGTAAGGAGTATGCATTACAAGGTAATGCATTACTTTATCGCACCCATTACCAAAGTTGCCCTGGTAGCTTTCAAATTAATAAAACTAAGCTTAAATATAACAAAAATTTTTTAGATTCAACAGATATAGTTTTGCTATTCTTATCTTACTAGAAAAAACTGCTAATTTTTGGAGTTTTCTCTGCAACGTCAATTTGAACTAATTTTAGCAAAATTTCTTATTTACAAATATTTTATCTATTTTGTGTATTTATTGCTGGAAATTACGTATTCCTACTGAAACATACACTTAAAGAAAATATTTTTAAACTTTTGCTTAATATCATAAGTACAGTTTTTTTTTTAAGTAAAATAATCCTCGAAAGGTAAATGTTTGAAATTTTTCATTAATATTATGAATCTGCAATTAGAAATATAAAAAATAATATCATTGACAACAACTCTACACAATATTTTAAGGGTAGATATTGAAAGAATTTAGACGTGCTTTGAATCTAAATGTATATTGGGGGTAGAAAATGATTTTAAAATTTCATTTCAAAAACGAATTTCCGTCCAATTATAAACTTGTATTTTGAAAAATGTTTGAGTGCAGTACACAAAGAAAGGACAACGCAATTGTACGAATGTAACAACTTTGGTTTATGATCACATTTTTTTAAATTATGTTTTCTACATTTAAAACAGTTTTTTTTTTTGCTAGATTTTAAAATTCATACAATTTAAGAAATTCTTTATGAACATTTAAAAACTTTGTTAAATCTTTATTAATTTTAATAAAAATTCAAATAATAGACATTTGCTTGAAATGCATGGCACAAAAGAGATTTAGATATCAAACAAAACAGACAAAACGCCTTGACAGAAAACCCCCAAATATTCTTATAGCAACATTAATCAAAGTTTTATAAAAATACGGTTAAATATTTTATGTTGAAAAAAAGGCAAAAAGCATGTTTTTATTGTAATCCAAACAAAAATCATTGAAAGACAACTTCCTTGAAAAAGTTTTTTGGTATTGTTGTCTCGTTAGAGACACATCTTTTGTTCAAGTTCACTCAAATGTAACCTTTGATATAACAAAAATACAAAAATGAAAAAGTATGTATTCACAACACTCGTATATAAAATGTATTATGAATGGATGAGATATATTCAGACATTTATTCCCATACCTGAAACATTTTAGGGAGATTGAACAAAAAGGATATACATAAAGTGCTAACTATATAACAAGGATATGCTACTATACATTGATGAATACATTACAGGATTCTCTCAAAAAATTGTTATATACTAACAACAAATGAGTTGCTATGGTTATATATACTGGCAACAACATTTCTTGTTTTATACTTTTGTTGTTGCTGTTGTTAAGGATATGCTGGTATCACAGCAAACGTATTTACTCCTTATACACCTTTTTTTATCATTGTCCTCGATGTATATTTTCATTTCCTTTTTATTTGAGTTGTTTTTCTTTTTTGTTGTTTATTTAATTCTTTCATTTCTTGTGTAATTTAACGTGAGGGTCGTTTTTAGCCTTCGGCTTTAATCGTATGTTTTAAATGCGTAAACGTGTCTACAGAATGAAGAGAGAAAAAAACACTTTGAAAAAAACCAGATGAGTTTTAAATTCCTGGAATTGTCAGTATTATCCTGTAGTGTTATCAACTGCACGTTGTTTGTGTTTGCTATATCGTACGTACTTACGTTCTTACATATTTAGACATTTTAAGATGTACGTACATACGTAAGTTTTGTTGTCGTATATAGGATACAAACGATAATAAGAAAAAGGTAAGAGAATGATGGTTTTGCTCATTTAATATAATAAGCACAGTACTTCAATGTATGAACAATTTTGAAAAAATTCTCAGAAAATATTATATTAAGGCCAACGCACAGTGGTTACTGGGACGAATTTGAAGAAATTTCGATTCTAAAAGAAGGAAAAGTTGTGGAAAAATACTGAAAATATTCCGATTTTTGTAAGCGATCGAAGTTTCAGAGTTTCGAAAAATCTTCTAAATTTATAACAGTTAATTTATATCGTGATTAACATCGTTTTTAGAAAATGTTGGAACGTTGGAATAAGAATCGTTTCGGGCAACCAATCAAAGTTTCAAAATGAAAACCAATTAGTATTGATGAAACTGTTTCATAAATGGTTTGTCATCAATTATCTATCATACTTAAGAAGTTTTCATAGATATGATGAAGAGTTTCATAAAAATGTATGTAAAATGTTTCATAAATCTTCATTATTTCATAAAAACAAAGTTTCATAAACGTGTGAACATATTTTTGTTTGTTTTCCTAACTATTGAAATTAACAATTTCCATTTGAAATTTAGAAATCATTAATAGAATATAAGATTTTTCATTTGAATTAAAAAAAAAAAAATGAATTTGTAATTTATATTTTTTATTTAGAATTCAGAATCTATCATTATATCAATTGAAAGTCAGAAATTCTAATCAGTTAATGTGTTGTAAAGTTTGCATTAAATGTTGCGAACATAAATATAATTCAATAACTGTTTGATTTTTGTATTAAAAATACAAAATTTTTTTTTTCGGACTTACTATATTTTCATATATTTAGTTAGAATATTGTTTTAAAATTATATTTATGTATGTATATAAAGTTAGAATATTGTTATACCTCAAGTCCAAAAATCTAAAATGATATTGTCATATTAGATTGCTGATTTTTTTGCTTTGCAAAAATGATCATTTTCATGATAGACAGTACAATTGTTTCGTTGGCATCACCCAAATCATCAGTTGTCTGTATTTGAAAAGCAAAAAATAAAATCTAATATGACAATATATTAGATTTTTAGACTTGAGGTAGAACAATATTCTAACTAAATATACATATATATAATTTTTTTTAATATTAGTGGAAATTCTTAATCCAATTAATGTTTTTAAATTCAAAATGAAAATTCTTCACTTAATAATATTTTTTTTTTAAATTTTAATTAAAAATTAATATCAATTGATATTTTCTAAATTTCAATTTGAAATTCGGAGTTTTAATTTATATATTCTGAATTACAGTTGCAAGAATATGGGGTTTTAAAAATGATGTATTAAAAATAAATTATCTCCATTTTCTGTAGCCTTTATCGTATTTGTACGCTGGCTAAGAAAATTTTTCATTCCATAAAAATTTATGAATTTGCTTCATCATATTAATAAATCGTCCCATAACATTTATGAAACATTTCATGAAAAGCTATAAAACTTCTTTATATTTATGAAACATTTCTTAAATGTGAAGAAGCCTGTCATCAATTTGCTATTTTGTGAATGAAGTTGTGTTCATCATATTTATGAAGTGTAACATTGGACGAAAATCAATGAAGATTTGTGAAGTTTTTCATATATATGATGAAGCTTTTTCCCTGAGTGTAGTTTTAACGAGCTTTTAACCTCCGTAAATTCACAAAAATAAAGCAAGTTAAATATTTTAGCTAGGTTGACACATGTATTTCCATCTGGAAAAAGATCTCATCAGAAGACGAAGTTTTAGAAAAGCAAGAGCCTCCAGAATAGGCAGAGCTTTACCAAAATGCCTATTAATTATTAATTTTGCTCCAGTCTTGTCTTTTCCTAGCAAGCATTATGACGTTACTAAACTTGAAAGACCGAAAATGTTATATATAATATGTTTTCTGGGTATGTTACATTTTTTAATACAATTTTATCTTTCTTTAAACATTGATGTTTCCAAAATTTTATTTTCAAAAAGTAACCGATCACCATGTATATATGGGGTTGTTTGTTTAAAGCAGCAATTCTCACTAATATTTGTTTAATGAACCCCCTTGAGACATTTTTACGGTCCCACGGACCCACAACATTTTTAATTTTATTGTTAAAAACGGAAAAACATTTAAAATTCGATAACGTGAAGAAAAATGTGCTGTGTATCTAAACAGGGAATTAAGGATTTTATAAAACATAATCTCATAAGCTCAGAGAGTTCTTAAAACCTAGAAGAAAAATCAAATAATGCATGTTTACAGTGCTGCCAACCCATTTTGTTGAGTAGTCGTCAATTTTTATGTAAAAAATCGCTAAAATTGGCATTTTGAGAATGAGAAATCTTCAAAACATTGTCATTTTCTCAAAACTTTGTTTTAACCTTTACTTTAAGCCTCCAACTTTTAAATATACAACTTCCAAAATTCAGTACATGGAAAAGAAATGATACTCGTATTATCATAAAATCTGCAAAATTTCATGACGAAAAATTTTATTCTTATAATTTTGTTTGTTATATGGCTTCATAAAATTTGGGCACATAAAAAATGGCATTCTACAAAATACTGATTTAAAAGGAGTTAAAAACATCAAAAATCACTAGTGTGCGACCGAAGACTTCGGTCAGAAAATTATTTTTATTGGTATTTTGAATTTTCAAGCATTACGGACAAAGTTGACAAATGAAAAAATGTTTATTGAGCTTATAAGATGCGACTTTGAGAGTCAAATTTAAAGAAAAGTCCGTAGTTATGTACTTAAAATCAAATTAAAACGGTTCAATAAATATGTTTTCACTATCAAAACTTGTCCACATAGTCACCAAATACCAAAAAACCGATTAAATATCGTTTTTGGCCGAAGTCTTCGGTCAGAAACTAAAATCACTCTTTTATCAGTGAGTTTGAAGCAAAAATAATTTAAACCATTCAAAACTCAACATTTTGAAAAATCAATATTTTTGAGTTTTAATCCAAAAGTATATAAAACCCGTTCTTTTTTCGTTCTTTTTAAAATAATTAAAATGAAATCTTTAAAAATTATGAATTTTATGTATAGTTAAACTTTTAATTGGTAAATGGATGATTGGCGAAGAGGACGTAGTAACCAGGGATGGAAAGTGAGCGCTCGGGCTCGTACTCTATTTAAAAATTGAGCGAGCCCAAAAAAAGCTAGCTCGTTTTTTTAAACGGGCCAAAAAATATTCTGCTCGCTCTTTGGTAAAAAGGCAACGAACCAACAAAATAAAGCTCCTTAACTTTTTAAAAACCGGCGGGCTTAATATTAAGACAAAAAAACTAAAATATTTAGATTTAAAAAAAAAAACACTTCCAACAGCAATCCCGCAATTTTTGACTACACCATTTCCTATTGCATACGTAAAATTGAATTGACAACTACTACATCATTTCGAATTGGATTTGTTAATCAAAATAAGAAATAAAACTACACTATTTCCAATATTTTTTAAGATCTTCATAATTGTATCTAACATATATATTAAAAAACCAAATACACTTTTTTAAAATGTGTGTGTTGGAAAGCTAATTAAAGAGCTGACTAACACCATTTCCGATAAAATATTTTTAGATTTAAAAAAAGAAAACTGTATTCCCTTAGAAATCTAAGTTATTTAATTCCCAATTTGTTTTAAACAACAAGTTTATTTATACAATTAGCAAAAAAACAAACAAATTCATTATAGCATTATTTACTTCAAGATATAGATACGGTACACCGTTTTATTTTGCACTTGGGGAGAATACAATTGTATTACGAACATTACTATCTACACCATTTCAAGTTTTAGAACTCAGCTTTACAATTTAACACTTAAATAATCCTAGTCACACCATTTTTAATTTTCAAAAACTAAAAATAAATAAAAATTACTTGCTCAAAGAACAACAAAACCTTATCTGAACAATTTCTAAATTTCACAAAATTAAACAACACCATTTCCGAATTAATATCTGAAAATAATAAAACAAATTTATGTACACTATTTCTAATTAAATTTTAAGAATTAACTACACAATTTCGATAATTGTATTGCGAAAATGTGTTGCAAAACTGTTTGTAGTATTCGAACTTTACATTACGATTTATCACTTTTTTAAAACATAAGTTGATAATCATAGATAACCATTTTTTCTAATCAGTTTTTAAATTGTGCAGAAAAATTTCATCTGAAATTGGTAAAATAAAATTTGGCAGAGTTTTTTTTTTATTATATAAAAAATGCAGTTGGAAATGGTGTAATTACAAACTTTCGCATTTCAATCAGTATTAAAATAAAACTGGAAATTGTGTTCCTTTGCATTTTTTGAAATAAACTTATTAATTGTGCAGTCAAGTTTCATCATCAGGATCACTTGCTTATGGTAATACTTACACTCATAGAAATAAACCCGTAAAAATAGCAGAAAAAAGGCTACTTACAATTAGTTAACAATTACCTTGCAGAAAAAACTTCTAAAATTAGCAAATTTGCTAAATATTAGTAATATATGAAAAGCAAAAATAAATGTGTTGAATTGGCAATTATTTAGTTATATAAGGTGGCGCAAAAGTAATCCTCCTATCAGAAAATGCTATACATAATAAATACATAATAAAAAAAAAAACATCGGAAGGTTATTTTTGCGCCACCTTATATTTGCTCAAAGATTTAGTTAATTGAAAGTAACAAAATAATCTGCTAAACTCAGCACAAATATTTACTAAATATTAGTAGATAAAAAAATCATTAAAAAATGTAAAATTTTTAAAGCTTTTTTTAATGCGAATAAAAGTCTGCCCTTATGAAATCAGCAAAATAAACTGTTATTTGCATTCTACTAAATTTGAAGTAAATATTGCAAAAATGTTGTTAATATTAAAGTTTTTGTTTGCTATTTAGAGTCTACAAATATTTAGTAAAAGTTTCTGCTAATTTTATAGAGTAAAATGCTATTTCCACTTAACTTAAATTCACATCGAATTTAGTTTATTAAAAATTGTAAAAATCTAAATACTTTGAAATTGTCGCAGTGTAAATGGCAATGGTGTATTTCTATTATAAACTCGTAAATGGTGTAGCTGAGTTGTATTTCATATAGGTTCCCTACTGCACTTTATAAATATGATTCCAAAAATGTATTAAATTAAATTGGAAATAGTGTTGCTATATTTTCATGTTGATATTTTTTAATTTTTTAGAAAATGGTATGCCTTGCTTTATTTACTTTATTTTAGCCGCAACTTTAAAATGTTTTCTAATATACTTGTAAATGGTGTTGCCGGATTTTACCATCTGGTTTCTTATTTAATATTGGAAACGGTGTAATTAACTAATTTCGAAATACGATCAGAAATTCAAGGAATTGTATTAGAAATAGTGTACACTTAGAATATTATGTAGGTAAAGACCACTACAAATGTAGTTAAAAACAAATGAAATTTAACTTAAAGAAAGAACGACTTACATTTCAGTAAATTAAACTAACATTGTCATTTGTTTTTTAATGTTCAAAAAATTAACCACAGTAAAAAATTAATGTACAATCATAAAACAGTCACTTGATGAGGGTTGCTTTTTTAAATGAACTACAATGTTAGTAAAAAAAAATAATTTGTTCTACAAATGACTGACATTTCCATTAAAAATAAAGAAACCGTATTACAATCCAAACAACTAAATTCATATTAGTTTGATATAATTTTTATTAAAAATAAAAATTATGTTTTTTTCGACCTTTAATTGTGCAATGAAAATGAAAATTATTCAAGTTCGAGGCCATACTCTATATTTCATTATTAGGATATTGTCCTAACAAATAATCTATAGAGTTTTTTGTTTTCAAATTTATTATTTGACCCTTTCAGGAATGTGTTGATAGATCTATTTCGGGAAGTTTCTAGGTTCCCATCATCAGAACACGTTTTGAAAGAGGTAACAATCCCATGCCAAACATCAAACATTTATATAAACTAGTTTTCTCACTAAATGAGAACTAATATATGAGCTCCAAGTTAAAGAGTATCACCATTGATCAAAAATAAATTGAAAACTTGTTTGTTATGTGCAAGGTCCAAGCTACTTGGAGCTCATATAATATATATTAGTTCTTATGTAGTGAGTAAACTTGTTTATATGAATGTTTGATGTTTGGCATGGGATTGTTACCTCTTTCAAAACGTGTTCTGATGATGTAATGTAAATCTTTTTCTTTCTAATTTAAGGACCACTGACAAGAATCTGAAGTCGAAATAGAAATATATCCACAAACAAAAAGTCGGTAGTGAAAGGGTTAAACAAAAGTTCCTGTATTTTAAAAATTTAATTAAAACGTAAAGAAATGAATTTTTTGTTTTTTTTTAAATTTTTGAAAGCACAAGTTTATGAAAACTTCATAAATATGACAATGTATGATTTTCGTCAATAAAACTGTTTCATAAATATAATGAAACTGTTTTTCCTGAGTGCAGTTCTACTCACTTAAATTTTTTGTTATTGTTAATCTAAAGTATATTTTTTACATAAAACGTAATGAAACGTAACACTGTCTGTAATAAATGTATAAAAGTGCTCTTACGTTCCTTTAAAAAAAAACAACAAAAAAAACTTTTTATACGTAAAATATTTGCCATTCATACATATTTTCAACTTTTTATGTACAAAAACTTTAAAAACTCAATTCAGTTCAAACAAACGAGTACAAGTACGAATATGTTTGTATTGTGTTGTTAGTATATAAAATGTTTGCTAATGGATTTGCTATATAATACAAAAACACGTTTATATGTATGTACAACATAAAAATCCAACATAGAGCTGAGGAGTAGTTATAAAGTGTCGTTGTTAACAACGCCATGGGGGAAACAAAAATGTTAAAACAAAATTTCTATACAAAATAAATACATAAGAGAAAACAACACCAACAACAACATGAAACATAAATTGAGTATTTTTAGCATATACAGTACGGAAATCTATCTATCCCATATACATACTTTACTACAACAGTAGGTATATAAATATATTTCATCGAAATCAGGCCTTTACAATTAGTGTTGGTTGTTCAGATACAGTAAATAGATACGATATGACACGATATAATACAATACGATACCAACCAACATTTACACTGTACACTTAAACCTCAATTAACAGTCTTTAACAAAGTTTTTGTTTGTAGTTTATTTCATTATTTAAAACTGGTATTTTATTGACAACAAGTGCCCGTTAAGCGAGGGATCAGTTTGCATTTATTTTCTATGCCCTAACGACTTTAATGCTTTTTTTGGGTTTATTTATTGTTGTTGTTCTTCTTCTTTTGCTTTTTCAGTTGTATAATTTTTACTGATGAGCGGACGGAAGGAAAGATATGTAGGATGGCTTTGGTACTGTTGTTGTTGTTGTTGTTCAACCCAACTACCGCATATGGCTTCACTGTGTATATTTAGGTATTCGTATACTTGTCTTTCGTATTTGGTATGTTGTTTGAAAATCAACCAGTTTGAAGACATTAAAGTTAATCGAATGTAGTGAATTTGACGGCGTTGAAAAAGAATTGATAACACCAGATATTTTGTTAGTTATTTTCCATGAAGATATAAAAATAAATTATTATAGACTCAACTGAGCAGAGTATTGTACACTTACACTATTGGTACTTTTTAGTGAAACAGACCATGACTTTTAATGGGAATTGAACCTACGACCCTAGATTAAATGAAACACTAGCAAAAATGTTACAGGGCTACTTTAAATATACGTTTAATTATAGTTTAACTATACATATGGTTTTACCTGACGCCGTTAATATATTGTAGTTAACTACTGTGTACTCTGGCTTTTTACTACACAGTATCAAATACGTAGCTAACTTAAAACTTAAGGGAGGGTTGAATAATAATCAACACTGATAACACTAATAGAAATATTTATGTGATTTATATTCACGGGAAATCAAAAAAGTCTAGTCATATCTTTAATTGAAGACCCGGTTAAAAATCAATATATATGCATAAATTTGTGAACATGTATGAACTCATTCATGCTCATTAGGCCGGGTCGATTTGTATGGAGGCAAAAAAATCGCTCAACGTTCAAGGAAAATCGTATTCTAGGGATCAAAATAAGAAACTTTGCCGAAGGAACCATACCTCTAAAAAGAATTTTGATGTCCCGACTTTTGACCCGTAGGGTAAAATTTTGAAAAAGCCATCTTTGATATTTCAGAAAGTAGGAGGAATCTCTCCAAGATTATGGGATATACTTCTTCTCCGGGAGACGCGCTAGCAGATTAATGCATAAATCATCATTCTAGGGGTTAAAATTTAAGTTAAAAGAGGGCCTTTTTAGCCGTGTTTTTTTAGCAAAATGTACAAATCTCGGGATAGAGATATTTCAGAAAGTAGGAGGAGTCTTTCCAAGAATAGGGTCTCTATTTCTTCTCCGGAAGAAATAGAGTATAAATATATTCGATTGGGTTGGATTCGATTGGGGCACTCTAAATGGGTCAAAGTGGGATTTTTCAAAATTTCACCCTACGGGTCAAAAGTCGGGACATCAGAATTCGTATTAGAGGTATGGTTCCTTCGGCAAAGTTTCTTATTTTGATCCCTAGAATACGATTTTCCTTGAACGTAGAGCGATTTTTAAATCGACCCGCCCTAATGCTAATATATGAAGTGATTCGAGGTAATACATATTCATATACCACCATATAGGATTCATATGTGTTCATAAGAGTTCATATGTGATCATATATATGTATATATAACCATGTATGGAAATGTATAGATAGACAAGTATATGTATATGTAAATATTACCTCAATTTTCGTTAATGCACACAGATGATCATATATGACTCCTAATATGAACATATAAGAATGGTTTATGAACACATATGAATCATGTATGAATGTGTGTTCATGTAGGAATACCAAATATGTAGACTTTTAACAGGGGAGTGTTTTATTAAATTTTCTCATATTAATTTGGAGTTAAGATGAATAATTTAAAAAAAATATCACATTCATTAAATTCATCGCCATCATTTTGGCTTTAAACTACAGATGGGAACTAGAAAACACTTCTTGGTGAGAGAGTGTGCGTGAGTCAAATTGTTGCGTGAGTGACTGAGCCTAAATAGAATTTTGCAAAAGAAATTTTTTTGTCTTTAAATAAATATTTCTATAATTTTGTTGCCGATTTACTGTTTTTGGGTTTTAAAAATACAAAATAAATGACAAAATTACATATTTAGAGTAGTTTTGAGTTAAAAAATAAAAATTTAAATTAATTTTTAAATTTTTTTTTTTTTTTACTGAATTTTTGTGATTTAAAAAAAATCAGTAAAATCTGAATTTACTCATGTAAGCGGGAGTGCGTATGAGTAGTCAAAATTCACTCATGGGCCCATCTAAATTTGAAACTAATATGCCATTCACATGTATGAGATAACTAAATATCTTCAATTTTATTCTGTTAAAGGATTAAGCGCTTGTGAATTTAATATACTGTGAAATATCTCTATATCCAACAATTCTTATATCGGGCACATCATTTTAATAGAATATTTTGTGCAAGCGAAATAAATTCTAGAGTTTAAATACTAAATACAGGGTGTTCGCCGGGAAGGTATACTACTTTGTTTGTTTATAATTTTTGATTAAATGAAAGAGAATGGATCTTATATTGATAAATGCTTTATTTAATATCAGCAATTATGTATGGAATACAATATCAGATAAATGTCCGCCTCTGTTAGCCTCACAAATGCGACCCTTTGGCGGCGTAAATGGTATTGTGGAAGAAGCTCTTGTGTCAACTGAATCTTAAATGGAAACAAATGCAAATCCTTGTGCCAAATTTTGGCCAAAGTTGTTCTTTGAAGACCAAGCTCCTGGACACGGCGTCGAATTGAGGTTGATGGATTGTTTTGAACACTTTCTTGAGCAGCAGTAATGTTTTCAGCCGATCTTGCAGTACGTTGTGGTCCATGTTTGGGTCTATCACCTACAGAACCTCTTCGAAATCATTCACTACACGATAAATAGTGCGTTTTGTTGCGTCCTCCCAAAAATTTCACGTAACATATTTAATAACGAAAGAAGGAGTTCATAGTCTGGGTAAAATTTTCTTATGAGTTTCCAGGATCGTAATATTTCTTTAAGAAATATTTCCCAGAAACTGAAGGACCTGCTTCTGAATTATCTGGATAGCCGCTCCCGTAATTTTAGAGACTCCCAAAGCAGATGAATGCACTATCTTGCTTTCCTCGTCCCTCGACATTTACTCTAATCCGCACGGGAGTGATCCCAACGCACTGACAATTGGCCTATCGCACAGTTGCCCCAGGAACCTCAGCTCCTCTACGATTGTAGACCTTACCTCCCCACAAAAGTTTTCCTGAAGGTAAAAAAAAGCGCAGAAGACCTTTTTTATTCTATCCTAGATGTTCCCCTTTCACGAAAATTTAGAGTTCAGAATGACACCTAGATAATAAGTCTACATCTTAAGTTGAAGAGTGGCTACGTCCAGTCTAGGCAGATCAAACTTTTCTACTGTAGATCACAAGTTTCAACAGAAGAGGACAAATAACCGCCCCTTATAGCGTTTCCCTTGTTACTTGTTACATCCTTTCCCAACTCACTATTTAATATAAGCGAGTTTATAGCTCTGCTCATTCCCAGGCATCAACGATAGAAAATTTGTTCACGCATTTGATCGTTCCTACCACGTCCAGAAAAGATACCAACATATTGTCACGGTCGTAAAGAGCATCCTCAATTACGTCGACAGCACTCAAAGCTATTTAATCCGACCTCTTCTTGAGAGAGAGTAGACAGACTAATAGGTCTGTAGTCCTTATTTTTCTGCTTTAAGGAAAAAGATGGAGAGAGGTCAGAGTAGTCTTTAGCAAAGTCTAGAGCAAAATAAATAAACAAAGTAACCTTAGCATAATATTTTCCAAAGAGTCCTTCAAAAGCGCCATGAAAAGTCCTCAGTTTTACCAACCATGAAGGTACCATCTGGCGTCATAAGAAATTATGGTAATCTGTTGGACCTGCATTCACTCAAAGAAGAAGCTTTATTAAAAAGATAGTTTCATAAAAAGTACGAAGCTTTTCATTAATTTTAAGAAATGTTTCATTCTATTTGTGAGGAAAAGTCTTATTCGTTTAATAAAAATGTTCATTATTTTTCGTCCACTAATATTTTCTCTGGTGCAAATCACGTAGTGGTGCAGGACACAGATATTAAAGAAGAATATGAAGATCTCTCTTGAAGATCCCTCTTGCACAAAACAAAAAGCTTTTCGTACTCACTCCCAACCAAATATACCAACATTTCCATGTCCGATCGGAACAACTCCAACTGAAAATTATTATTTCCCCTTTTGCCCTACCCCTTCCAACGAAATATACTACGCCATTGCTTAAAAAACATACATACATAAATTGTAATTTCAATAAGTGCCCAAACATGAAGTGTTTGTATGTGACGAACTAACAACCAGAGCTGTACGACGACCTAAACACCCAACATATAAAATGGAAAGAAAGCGCAGAAAACAAGGATGAGAACACAAAATCCAGCAATGACTAAAGGAGACACAAAACACACAACATAACCCAGAGAAACAAACAGAAATCATTACTAAATGTAACAGAGCTGAAAGCAGAAAGAAAACCAGCAGCAAATGCTAACAGCAACAGTATAACGACGCTCGTGTAAGGTTTTAACATTTAAGTGAAGTTTTACTTCTACTGTATTAAAGGTACTTAAATGATAAAATATGTATGAACAACATAGAGTTGCCACATAGACTACCGCAATCATATTGTGTGAATGTGACAGTCGAATTTCAAAATTATGTTGGCAACCCTTATAATAATGTGGTGGCCCAAATGAGAGTAGAACGAGTAGGAAATAAAAACATCTGCCGTCAACTTCATCATCACTTGAAGCATTGAATAAAATGAACAAAAATAAAATAAAACCTTTAATACGATCTGCTGCTTATGGCATTCACATTGTACAGCTATACACTCAAAAAAGTTTTACAGTTACTACAACTACAGTTGTTTGTGTAGTAATAAGTAGTTGTTGTTTTGAACTGCAATTGCAGTTATTTTTCTATGAAATAATACAAAACAAGTATTATGACAGTTATTTAAAAAAACAACTGACGAAACATACTGTATTTTTGTAACAGTTTTTTAAAGCAGTAATTTTGCAGTAAACAGTTAATTTTTGTTTGATATTTAAAAAAAGATTATCTAGATTTTTTTTTTAAATGCTTGTTAAGTTTTAGTTGCTGTTATTCCCAGCAAAAACATGGTAATGCCAGGTCATTACTGTATAGATTACAAGGTAATTATACGTCATTACCTCTGGCACTACTTTGAAATAGGAAATTATGACTTTCTGATAATGGGCTATATAAGTACTTATATGTAATTTACAAAATAATAAGTTACTGGTAATTAATACTGATTTCGATTATAATATTATATTTGAGCTTCTCAGAAGCCAATTGAGTCAACTCTCTTAGAAGAATTTTTGAGAAAATTAATCACAAAGTTAAACGATTTTCCAAAATTCTCTGCAATATAGAAACTAAAATAAAATATATGGATTTATAGAAAAGATTTCAATATATTTACCATTGCAACTCAATTAAAATTCAAAGATATGGAAATAGGTTCCAAATGCAATTGCATTAAAAATAGTTTTAACATTAACGTATAAAATTTTGTTCGAAAGTGTTTAAAAGTAGACACGCTTACAAATAAATTACGCTCTCGATCGTTCCGATGCGATAAAAAACGACTGAGATATCGCTGGTTAAAGTTAAACTAGTAGAAACTTTTATTTCATTTGGTTCGACTGGCTTCTGAAAATTCTAAAATCATTTGCTGAGTAAAGTTTTAATATTTTTCTCTAATTTAGAAAAATTATCTTTTTTTTGGGAACTAACAAGGAAATATTTTAAATTGCAGTAAAGATTTCAAATTATACTAATAAATAATTTTTTTATAATTCGACATGTTTCCTTAGCTAAAAAATGCATTTTAAAATTGCAATTGCATTAAAAATGCATTTATACATGGAATATATAAATTTAGGCAACATAGACAGAAAGTAGACACTAGTATCAACAAAATGAGCCCTGGATTGTTCAAATGCGATAAGAAATGTCTGAGATATAGCTGATCAAAAATAGACTAGTATTGGATTTGGCTCAATTTCCTTCGGAAAATAATAAAAAAAAAACTTCTGAAGTATAAAAAAACAACGTTTTAAGGGGTTTAAGACAAATATATGGAAAATGAATTTGCACATTATAAGTTAGCGGTAAATAGAGTAATCCTAAGCAATAAAACGGAAATCTGAAGATATTGGATTTGTCTCTTTTGTTCTTTGAGAAACTCATTTATTAATTGGTTTGGAAAAATTTTAATAGTAAATTTTCTGAAGTAAGCTTATATTTCATTATGAGTAAGCAATCTAGTAACTTATTATTCTTACTTTTATTGTAAGCGAGAGGGTAATAACCACCCATGAATTTTCGGACATCGCGAACAAACACAATTAAGCGAGTAAATAGCCTGGTAACTACCCAGTAAAAACACACCTTATCAAATAATCTTGTAATCTAAACTCGAAGGTTTGGACGTATTACCCTATAAAAAAGTTAGAATTATAATATCAAACTTTCTTATATGAAATGTTCCGAAAGTAATGAGTTATGCATTACTGGCACCCTTACGTAAATATAAATTATAATAGGTTACTTATATGCATACAAAGGTATGAATAATAAGCCATTGCCAGAAGGAAAATATAATGTATCTAAAAATAGATTTAAAAAAAGAATTTACAAATAATATTATTGTATTCATTTTCTTTAAAACATGGTCGAGTCGGGTATCGATCTCGGGTCGTCAGATAAACAGGCGACTGCTCTATACCCACGGAACTCTTGCATTGTAAGTATTGCATAAAAGTATTGCCTGCGCCTTATATACATTGATCTCCAGATACCAAAACTGCTCTTCTGATTTTCGCAGCACATACAATTGATACGATATTCGAAATTTCGTTACTTTTTTGCAAAGTAAAAAACTTTTTTGCAATGTAAAAAACTAATCATGTGAAACCCCCCTTTTAAATAAACTATTGTACAATTTACTTTTATGTACAACAATTTATGAAAAGTTTTTATTTTGAAAGTGGATTTACGCAATAAATACGTATTTAATTTTAATGATAAATAAATTTACAGACCCCTGATTGTACAAACGTTATCGTTTACATGTTTCATTAGATGCCCCAATCTTC
Source organism: Delia radicum (assembly GCA_021234595.1). Classification (NCBI taxonomy): domain Eukaryota; kingdom Metazoa; phylum Arthropoda; class Insecta; order Diptera; family Anthomyiidae; genus Delia; species Delia radicum. The sequence goes on along the minus strand of CM037855.1, from coordinate 202,236,526 downwards.
CGTTTAAGGGTTAAACCCGAAGTTAATACATTTTTGAATGGAAACATGTCTGAAACTAATAAAATTCAGATTTTTATTATTTATTTCTTAAACTTTATACATTTTCTTAAGACTAGACCCGTAAAGCCATTTGACTTGTCTGCATTAAAATTTTTGCAGTAAAAATTTTATAGTTATTTTTACGAAATTGTTAGTTTGTTTGGACTGCATTTGTTAGTTGTTTTTCAACAGTAAAACGAAAAAAATTTTTTGTTATTTGAACAGTTATTACCTTTGTCGCCTTTTTAGCTAAATTTATAGTTGTTTTAACTGTCAAACTTTTGTTTAAACTATCAAACTTTTTTGAGTCTAGTACCAAATTTTGGGTTTTACTAATTAAATGTGAGTGTGTGTGTGTCTCATGTATATGTGTGTGTATGATGATACTAAATGTGTGACGTCACAAGTATTTTAATGAAAACAAAAAAAAAAAAAATAAGCAAAAATAGAAGCTGTTGCTGCTGTCAGTATCAAAATGAATGTACAAAAAAAAAAAAAAATCGTGAGGCATTAATAAACGAAAAAAAAAATTCATTCTACTCACTGGTATTTATTTTTCTTTCCATGCCAGCATAAAGTAATTGTATATATGTGTGTGTGTATCTGTGTGCCATGGTATTGAATCTATAGCAAAAGCATGAAGAATATGAATTACCACCAGAAAAAAAATACGAATTGTATACATTCTCCGTACATACGACTACATCAAATGATTGCCTATTAAAAAAAAAACCCACCAGATATGAACGGAGTGCATTCAAAATATAACAAAAGCCAGAAAAAGTAGAACTGAACTGAACTAAACTCATATTGTAGTCGGCATGCGCTATAAACAACAAAAAAGAAGAAACAAAATAAATCAGCAGCCGTTTTTTTTTTTTTCTTTTTTGCTTATTCAAAGACACAGTACACATACGTCATTATCATCAACGTAATCGTCATGAGCGGTAATATAACATCTAACGAAGAATAAGAAATCAAATACCAGTGTTGCCATATGGGGGAATTAAGTGAAGTTTTCTTTCGTAGAATACAATTTAATTAGGGACTCCAGGGGATAGAACTCATTTAAGACTTTACAAACGAAAGTTTCATCGTATTTATGAAAAAGTTTCATCGTATTTATGAAACAATTTCATTGGACGAAAATCAAAGCAGCATTGTTATAAAGTTTTCATAAATATGATGAAACTTTTCATAAATATTTATAAAACATTCTTTATAACTTCATTGAAAAACGTCATCAATATTTACTCCCCGTCCCTTACCACCAAGTCCAGATTAGAACCCTCCCTCGCCATACACCTTGCAGTATCCGGGTACCAAACACATCCTCACAGTGTATGCCTCCATGAGCTCCCTCAGAGCACACCTACATCGTTCGACCAGGCGTGAACGCACCGTGTAATTTGTCAGTGCTCTGAGCGCTGCCTGACTATCGACATAAATTGTCACCCTTGATTCCCCAACGATGTGACCCAGTATCACTTCCGTCGCTTCCAGATCGCTATGATCTCAGCTTGGAAGACACTGCACTCATCTGGGAGTCTATATGACCTTTTCACGTCAGTGTCAGCAATATAAACACCGGCACCCGTGCCCGTGTCCATTTTGGACCCGTCCGTGAATACTGCCCACCCCTCGAACAGCACCTTGGATCCACGCCAGACTTCCCTGTTCGGGAAGTCCATCGGAGGTGTTCCACCGAAGTCTAAGGTCAAGATCATATGATCCGATATTCCCTCTAGAATACTACCCTGATCAAGCAGTCCTACTTCGTACAATATTTTTGTGTGATCATCTCTCCTAGGTCTTACCAACGCAGACTCGTAGAGCATAAATAAGTTCCTAGCAGCCACACTCCTCACATAATGTTTAATTTTGGACAGATGCAGTATGATATCCAACACTGCCTGTGGAGTGCTTCACTTCTTCGGTGATGACATACTCTTTTCCTTTTCCTTTCTCTATTTCTATGTCTTTAATTTCCTCATCTTGATGTTGTTTAACATTTTCCATGGGTTGATATTAATTTAATTATTCAACTCCTGAAAGTACCTAAAATGTCTTCACAATAGTGCCGGGAATTTACAATGATAGTTAAAAGTATATCCCAACACATAAGATATCTGTTGTTGTATAAATTTCTTATTGTATTACCCTTCGGTGTTTCCATAACACTTAACCACACCGAAGTAAAATAACATAACAGGGCTATAAACAACAGATTTACCAAAGTTCTCCAACACTCCATCGGATGGTGGGTAGCAACTGTTCTAAGGCTTATCATCTTGGTGCTGTCATGTTTAAAGCCTCTCATTTTCCACTTATCATCTCTGCTCTATCCCCTTGAAAAGGAAAGCAAACCCAGTTTGCTTCTAATTCAATTAAGAATATATAGCACTCATAAATATTTCAGAAATATTTATTTCATTGGAAGCTTTCACCATATTTATGAAGGTATTCATAACTATGATGTTGTTTAACATTCTCCTCTTGGTGTTGTTTAACATTCTCCATGGGTTGATATTAATTTAATTATCCAACAAATAGAAAGAAACCCCTACTGGATTTGGCCAGCGGGCATTCAGCCTTCCATAAGAGATTCTCACTAACAAGGGGGCTATTCCGGTTTTTGTGCGACTTTTCCCGAAGAGCCTTTTTGCCTTATATTTCAAATAAACCAAAAATGCGGCACTGTGGATCCACTATGTAGGCAATATGGGTATCAACATTTTTATTTTATTTAATACTTTAACCCTGTGTATAAACTAATCTAGTTTTCGTTAGTTAAAGACAAGTTTTCATACAAAAACTAATTAATTTGTAACCAAACTTCTTAATCCTTAAGCGCGAGTTTGGGCAGTTAAAAAAAATGAGTGACTCTTTTCTTTGCAACTCTACAACATATTCAAAGTTCATTAAAATCTGCGAGTTCGGGTCGGGATACCTCCCTGGTTAGCACTGCGAGATCATCTGAATGGCAGAGAGATCGGTGACAATGTAGAGTCCGCTGTCTGATGGTTCAAAATTTAAGGACCAGCGACTCAGATATCTAGGAAGCAGATTTATTGATAGACATTGGTGCCCGACCAAAGACTTCCGAAGAAGAAGAAAATGATTTTTGTCGGTATTCGGTATTTTAAAGCCTTATTTTCAAATTTGCCAAATGTTAAAATGGGTTCATTAGATGCGTGTAAAATTTAAAGAAAAGTCCATAGTTAAGCAATTAAATCGAAAAACGAAAAACGTCGGCGGTCGATTATTAAACTTTACAGCTAAACTACGGCTTTTTAATTAAATTTTATACTCAAAATCGAATTAACAAATAAGTTTTCAATACCAAATTTGCTTACATTGTCAGCAAATACCAAAAACCGACCAAATATGGATTTTTGGCCGAAGTCTTCGGTCGGAAACTAATAGACATTCTGACTCCCGTATATTTGGACGGTCTTGTGGATTTTTTGGGGAAACTCGGATTAGATTGTCTTTGGGTAGTTGTAGGGGAGACTAAGGGGAATCGCAATGGATCACATGAAATTCGTGTACACTCAATTAATAATAATAAACAAGAACATATAATCCATAAGAATTAGCTTAATTTCTAATTACTTTGGGAGTTGCAACAAAGGTTATGAAAATAGAGAAGTATAAAATCAACTCTCTTAATATCCGTTTATCCTACACTAAGGCAAACAGACTTTAATAAATTAGTCCCAGTAAATGTTGCTTTAAATATTCTAATGGATATTCCAAAGAAATTGTTTCCTCTCGAGTGTGCTCCTTAAAGTTCGTTCGGTAATTGTAATGGGTTTCAGGTTTCTATGAAAATTCTCAAATTCCGATATATTCAAATCAAAATTTTGTTATCTGGCAACACTGTAAAACTAACATAATACTGAACCACTCATGTCTAACGAATCTGATTGTAAATTAGTACGTGTATGTAAAGATAGATGAGAGTTCCATCATCCATTTAAATTCTATAAAATATGTATGTAAGCAAGTATCCTGAAAAATATTTATAGACCTACATACATAGATACAACCACATACTATTGCATGCATTGCTGAAAGGCATAACAACTCTTTTACAGATACACTAATACATATGCCATAATTTAACCGTTTATATACGGGAAGTCTTAAATGCGACTACATACTTACATATTATTTGATTTGCTTGTTAATTTTTTTATTTTTTTTTTTTTTCGTTTACATCTTTTTGTTTATTTGATGATAAAAACAGAAGAACTCGTGACACTCTGTTTTTTTTAGGCACAGAATGCAGAAGAAGAAAAACGCGCGCTAAGCACATCTGTATGTTTTTGTTGTTGTGCGGTGTTGTGATGCGATATGATAATAATGATGAGGATGATAATCTTGATTATGCTAACAGCAACAACACAATCATTATGCGAATGTTTGTTGAGTGTTTCATATTCCCAGTCTGCTTATGTTTGAGGCTGTGTGTAGCTGCTGTGTATTTCTTAATTATGCAGGTGAATGTGTTGAACGATGGATGGATAGATGTTGATGTTAAGTAATTTAGCTAATTAGCTCAAATTTATATTTATTTTTATAATTAAGCTGCCTATAATTGTTCATAATTTTTGTATCAGGCGCAGAGAGGGGCAAGAGAGTTATTTTAAACAAATAAAACAGAGAAAAATAATTTGTTGTAAATGTAATCGGTTTTGGCCGAAAAGATCATTATATGCCATATTTGTAGCGGAGAATCAACTTTTTTTTTATCAAAAACGTTGTTTTTGTTTTTTTTTTGATATTTTAAGTTTTGAATCTCGCTCCTAGACGAGGACAAGAAATTCTCATTGAGTTTGTGATTTAACATAACAAATATCTCTAGAAATTATAATAACAAAGTCCCCTGAAGATTTCCTTAGGCAGGAATGAAATCCGGATAGGGACACGCCTACATCAGATTGCTTTTCACAATTTGTTAAATAAGTTTTGGGACTTTAGCACATTTAATTACTATAAATGCAATTAATGTTTATCCCGATGAAAATAAATTTAAAAAACGTTTTACTTTTTGCAATAAAGAGAAATGTAGAAAACTATTTAGCCTGGTTGAATTTAAAAATATTTTTCTATAAATACAGATTTTGAACTAATAAATAATTGTGACTCGTTGTGAAAATTCAAATTTTATTTGTCAATTTATGCACTCAGGGAACTTCTGCTTTAAAAATATGTAGTTGTTTCGGTTGTTATACAGTTTCTTTATTGTTAACCTTGTAGTTCAATTAAAAAACAAACCACATAAAATGACTGTTTTCTGATTTGACATTAATTTTTTACAGTAGTTTTTTGTTATATAAAACAAAACAAAAAAAATTGTTTGCTTATTTTTTACTAACATGTGGTTAATTTTTACTACAATTGTTAGTCATTTTTTGAACATTAAAAAACAAATGACAATGTTAGTTGAATTTACTGAAATGTAAGTCGTCCTTTCTTTAAGTGAAATTTCATTTGTTTTAAACTACTTTTGCAGTAGTCTTTACCTACATAGTATTCTAAGTGTGATGATGTACAAGGTCTTTATTTTTAGTTTTTTTTTAACAAAATTTCATATAAATAAAATTTTTTGTGACTCTTGCAACAACAACACAAACACATGGGAAATAGAGTCTTAACTAGAGTCACAAACTTTTTCGTAAGAATAGGCGTCTAAATCGTTTAAAATCTATGTGTTTTGCAGGGCCTACGATAAAACTCGCAAGCACAGAAAAAACATGGTTGAGGGAACAATATTTGAAGAGCATCATAGTACAGCCAGAATGGCATGGAGGGAAGCAAAACGACACGCTGAAGACAGAATTCAATGGAAATTTTTTGTACTGACCTTTTGTTCCAACTAGGAATTACAAGATTATATATATCATACATTTTTGGATTTATGTGTCTGTGGCAACCATAATCTTATCTGACTCTGTATCATAATATGATAATTAGGTCACCATATTATGGGTCCAAATAGATCCCAAAATTATCATGTTATGGTTCTGGAAATTTGTATGCTTCATCATAATATGAGACTTACAGAATTCTCCCAGCATTCTTTTGAAACTGGATTAAAAAGATATGCATGTTTTTTAATAGTAAAGGGTCCGCCAAATAACTTTTTTTTTTGAACTCCTGAACCAATTGGACTTTGTATGGCGTCATACCAAGATCTTTATGCAAAATTCGTCTCAATGATGTCTCCGAAATGTTCAATTGTTGAGAACGACGGTGAATTGATGTTGATGGCGCTTCACGCACACTTTCTGCCACAGCAGCAATATTCTCGGGTGTACGCACTGTTTTTGGCTTTTCACGCTTTGGTTTATCGATGAAGATGCCAGTTTCTTTCACTTTTTTCACAAGATAACGAACATACGGACCATATTCGTTCAGCGGAAGGATAAAACTAATTATCTGTCAAATCAGACATGAGCTAAGTGTTACCATTCACGAAATAAGCACTAGTTAAAAAAAAAAAAACGTTAGATGGCGGCCCCTTTATATTTATTTAATAATTCACACATTTAAATAAACTTAGGTTTAAAATAATTTAAGTAATCAAATTGTCTTTGTGCTGATCAAACCATGTTTGCAGCAATCATAACAATTGCATTATAACCATAGTATAGTCCAAGTTCATGGAGAAATATTTCGTAATAATTTATTACCATATTATGATTATTGCAAACATTTTATGATTAGACTTAAAAGCACGTACAATTTGTTTAAATTTTTCTGTTATATTTTTTTTTTAACAATATTTTTTGCGTAATTACAAACAATTAAAAAATAAAGCACTTTTTTATCAATTTATACTTAATTTGTAACACTTTTGTGTTCATATAATAAAAATTACTTTATTTAAGGGGTGCGCTACAATTAAACTTTTGCCTAGACTTCCAGGGTAGACCGGGTTGAGACTACAAACTTATTCCTTCTTCCGTAAAACAAATCAGCATTACAATTAACACCACTACGTGTTTGTCTATTTTTAATGTGATTTTATTGAATATTATTTAATTTGTTGGGGCTGACTGTTTCTCACAACTTCTTTTCACAAAATCTCAAACAAGAATGAAATTAAAAAGCAAAGACGTTCATAAAAAAACCGACTGATTTTCTTATAGTTGGCGCAACTCTAATATGGCTGCAGTTAGATAGAGGAATATGATAATAAATACTATAGCATGATTGTAGACATACACTACAATAATATGATAACTGAAAAGAAAGAGAAATTTTTACTAAAACATGATAAAAGCCGCCATATTATTGGTGGAATATGATTGATACAACAATATTTTAATGGAAACAACCATTTATGGCTGAAGGAAACATAGTTTTGTGCCCGCAATCATATTGCAATCATTTTTTTTTTTTTTTTTGCGTGCGAGTGGCTAAAGTACACCATGAAACTCGATACTCGAGCGGTTCTCGAGTTCCAACTAATCGTCGAGTAAATCAAAGTGTGAAAGTGCACTTTTTGTTTGTTTGAACTCATTTAAAAAGGCAAATATTAAAGATAAGCATAATAAGTATATTTTTTGGAAAGGTAAATATCCAAAGAATATTCCTAGTAAATTTCACCTCAATCGAATGAACATTGTCCTGGGCCAACTACTACTCGGAAAAAAAACGAAAAGATCACAAAAAAATGCCAAAGAAATTAATTTTTTTTTATTTACACGGTGACTTTTCCAGTGGCATGAAATTCTCGTTTGTGTGCGAACGGGGTAGAGAAGCAAGCGAGGTAGTAAAAGAAGCACGTGTTTCGTTTCCATGCCTCTTTTTGACGTTTCCCTTTACCCTTATTTGTATTCTTGTTATGTTGTTTCATTCATACACGGCTTTTGAATTGATTAGGTGTTTTTTAATAAACAAAAATGTGCAGCAATCGACAATATTTTTTCTTTATTATAATCGTATATAGTTTAAATATTTATTTTAAATTATAGCGAACAAAATAAACTGGTTATGCTAACTTTTTTTTAATTTTTATATTTACGAACAACTAAAGAAGACTTGCCGATTAAGCATCAAATAGAGTCAAGAGTTGTTGTAAGCAAAAAATCACCGAGTAAATAGACATGACTTTAGAGAACATTTTTAAAACTGAACTGAAAAAAAGCATGCAATTAACTTCATCGTCTGAATTGCCTCTACACCGTGAGAATTCCTGAGTTTTAATGAAATTTTTTCACTAAACTAATGAAGTTTTCTTCACAATATGATAGAAAAATATCTTAAACTTCATGAAAAAAATTCGTATTTCTAATGAAACTTTTTTACTAGTCGCATGAAATTTTTAATAAATAATCATGTCGCTTCGACAATACGCACATCATTCTGTCGCTGTCGACTCTTCACTTTCACCACCCATGATTCGTTGCATTCTATAATATGCGTCAAAAGTTATCGACTTTTTGCCATCTCTAAAAAAAAAAAAACAAAAATAGAGAAGATGAAGCACAAAAACAACATTATGAAATGTTAATTTATAGATTATATTGCAATTAAATTGGTTTTTTTTATTAGTACGAAATATGAAATAAAGAAAATGTAATAATTTTTATGTGGTTTTGCAAAAAAATAATAATTTTTTGACCATAGACAAAAAATTTATTTTTCCAACTTTATCCTGTTATTTTGCCGGAGTTGATTTTTTGCACTTTTATTGCTAAAATTAATTAAATAATCGAAAAATAGTTAAAAATTTAAAGAATTTCCATGTTTTAATAGGAAATGTTGGCGACGAGCAAAAGTGATGAAAATGCTCGTCGAGTGCGAATTATAGAATGTATCGATGATCATCAAAAAACATATGTTTTCTTCGCATTACTAGCGTATTATAGAATAGCTACGGTGCATATTTATGGTAAAAGTGACTAAAGAAATAGATGCGAATAAAACATTTTAAATATTTTGGATTCGCTTTTAGCAGAATCTATGTTTAAAATTTCGTGGCAATCAGATGAAGATGACGGCATAGGAAAAGTACTACTTGAAAAAACTCGAACACTTCCATACCAATGTGTAAAAATATGCAGATTTTAAATATTTTATGTCATTTTACACAAATTTTTTAAGATAATCTTTGTACTTTTTTGTGCACTTGTCGAGTTTTTTCGAGTAGTAGTTGTCCCAGGACACAAAGTTCATCCGATTGAGGTGAGATTTGCTTGGAATATTCTTTGAAAATTTGCGTTTCCACATTTGTTATACATACCTTTAATATTTACCTGTTTACATGAGGTTAAAAGAACAAAAAGTGCACTTTCACTAATACTCGAGCTACTCCTAGATAGGTCGAACTACTCGAGTAACGGGGTTCTTGGTTTTTTGGTACATTCACAAGAACTTTGCCATAAAAGTTCAACAGTTATTTTAAAATTTAATCGGTAAAGTTTTTTAATAAATATATTTTTAACTTTCTGTCTGTTATTCAATAAACAAAAAAAAAAACGGACTTTCGGTAATAGTTAAAATATTCAGTTATATTTTTTTATTTAAAACAAAAAGTTGTTATATTACATTAATTGAAATAAACGAAAACAACCTATTGTTGTCAATTAATTTTTCAACAGTTGAAAATAAACTAAAAAATACAATTGTTTTAAACGATAAATAAATAGTCCTTTTTTAACTGATATTTAGTTAATATAATGTGTATATTCAGTAGTATTTACGGAAAACATATTGTGAGTGTATAAACTGAACCGAAACTACAGTAAAATAAAAACAACAACAAATTTCTTTAACATAAATTCATTTTCACCCGCAGTTTTTTTACTAGACGGTAATTTTTAAAATTTCTTAAAATTGCGTTAGAACTACACTCATAATAATCCATGCATAGAAATACGAAATTATTGTCAAACCTACAAAAACTTTTGTTTAGTTTACGAAAAATTTGGTTATTCTGACATTTTTTCGTAATTTTACGCATGGATTACACTATGCAACAAAAAAAAGACTTTTTGAAAAACACAAGATCTTGGCTATATAGGTTCGATTCTACTACCAAAAGGTAGTAAAACCCTATACTCGGTTTGTCCAGATTGGTGACCAATTCCTTTTTATGGGCCTCCAAAGTTTCTGAAAAGCAGTGGGACCCTCAAAATATGGTATCATTAGTTTTTGCCCTAAATCTTAATAAGTCCACTGAACAAATTCTTTCAACATTTTATGCCAAAAAAATATTATTTTCCTGGATTATTTTTGAAAAAACATAGGACAAAATATGTTTTTTTCACTTTTTCCAGTATTACTTACAGGGACTGTTAAATTTTTGCTAACAATATTAGGCAGAAGTGTAGCCAAGGTAACGCCGAAAAACTCTTCTGAACATACCAACACAATCTGAACGAGTTTAGGCACTCTAAATAGCTCATAAAGATCAACGTGTACATTAAAATGTGTGTTTTTGGCTAGACTATACTTTTATTGCAATTTTTTTTACACGTTTTTTTTTTGTATTTTTGTTAAACAAATGAAACATTTTTTATGTCAGAGTTAGTTCAAAGTCCTGCATGTAGGCCCAGAGGATTTTAAAATGCTATTTGGCCCGCCCCTTTTTATGGGCGTGGATATAAGAATGAATTCAAATAATAATTAAATTGTATTACTTAAGTGCAAAAAGCATAATAAATGATTTTGTAAACATTTATCGCGTGGGGAAGGTGCCCCCAACATACCTCACCGACTACCAACAACCCCCACACCTCCAAAAACTCCCTGCAATTTTTTTTTAATTTTTTAACATATTTGGGGTATAAGGATTCGACACAGCCGAGTTAAAGTTGTTTTTTACTTTAATTGTTATTGTTACATTTCTTGTGCTGCTGATTTCAATATTTTTAAGTTTTATCGTTCCTGCGATCGCAAACAATAGCATTACAATTTGCGTTTTCCTTAACTATGCAACATGTATCAATTAAAGTTTTGGATCAGGTATAATTTTTTTAGAGGTTCGATATTTTTACCTAGATAATTTTTTAAATTACAATTTTATTTCGAAAATTCATTCAAAAACTTCAGTAATCGGACACGTGTGCAAAAAGTTAAAGAAAAATAAATAAATATATTTATACTTAAATTTTGCACTACCTTACCGCCCCCTAAATTTTAGTTTGGGGTTCGTCTTTAGTGATATAAATAGCAATATTTTGTAATTTTTTGATTGCAGTTTTCAAAAATAATAATTCCAAATTTTATCGCGATTGGTGCGTGTACTTTTTTGACATTCGCGAAAAAGTAAAAACATTTGTCTTCATAGTTTTACATGGCCTATGCGACTGTGCTATGCCAATTTTGATATTTGCAAACAATTTAAAAACGTATAGCCCAAATATACATGTACAAAAAACAACTTTAAATAATAAAACATAAATTAAAAAAACAGTATTTAGATATAGAGGAAAGGGGTCTTTGGATGCTATAATGGCAGAAATTTGCTGGCGCGCAAAAAATATATTTGAAGACGCAGATTTTGATAAAAAGACAAGTCAGACTGAAGAAAATGGCGAAAAACCGGAAGATCAATACCACGATGAACTAGAATTATTTGAGGACTATGAGGATTCAGATGATAATGATGATGATGCATATGAATTTGGAGAAGAGTTTTATATGTATAGTGATCTCTCTGAATAAAAATGAAAAATCTTAAAAATTAAAAAAAAATTTTGTGGACCACCTTAAGTGTTAAAGATAGATGGTAGGTATGTTCTGTGAAAATGTTGTGGTGGAAAAAACATTGAGGGTCGGTCATACATTTCACTCGTCTAGGAGCACCATTGTGACAGAGCGGAAATTAGGGAGCGAAAATTAATGGGGGTCGGTCTTACATTTTATCCGTCTAGAGGCAACTGCGGGGGCTTTTTGTGGATTTTTTTAGTCAAAAACGACAATTTTTAAGGTGCAGAGTGGTCTTTATGAGCTGTTTAGAGTGCCTAAACATGTTCACATTGTATTGGTGTATTCAGAAGAGTTGTTCAGCTTTACCTTGGCTACACTTTTGCCAAATATTGTTAGGAAAAATTTAACAGTCCCTGTAAGTTATACTGAAAAAAGTGAAAAACCCATATTTTTGTCCTATGTTTTTTCAAAAAAACTCCAGGAAAACAATATTTTTTTGGCATAATATGTTGAAAGAATTTGTTCAGTGGACTATTAGCCACATTATTGCCAAATATAGATAAGCCGTAGCACCAAGTCTTATTAAGATTTTGGGCAAAAACTGAAGATACCATATTTTGAGGGTCATACTGCTTTTCAGAAACTTTGGAGGCCCATAAAAAGGAATTGGTCACCAATCTGAACAAACCGAGTATAGGGTTTTACTACCTTTTAGTAGTACAATCGAACCTATACAGTCAAGTTATTGTGTTTTTTTCACTGTTGCACAGTGTTATTATCAGTGTATGAAACCCTAGTCAACTACATAAAAATAACAGTAACTTTTAGTGTTCCATTAATTAAAAGCTACACTCATAAAAGTTAGCACAAACGTGTGTTAAACGGGTTTCAATTCAGTTGAACTAATTTTTTCTGTTGTTATTGTTTAAATCAGTCCTTTAGCTAAAGTTATTAGTTATCTAATTTTACCACAAGAACACTTTTCATTCGTATTTAAACTAATTTTTCAGGCTAATATTTAGTTCTTCGTGATTCTCAAATTTACAAACTTGCCAGTTAATTTAACCCATAATTGTTTCAAACTATTATGTTTTGTGCAGATCGCGTTATTTTCCCGTATTTTATTTATTTTATAACGAATGAGATTTTGTCATTCATTCGTTATAGCGTAACAACTTTTTGTTCTAAATCGACTGCACATTTATTTAAGGTTTCCCAAAATGATGAGTTTATTGAACATTTAGCAATAAACTGCAATTGTGGGTACACTCTTAAAGTTTAAGGATCCCCAAAAAAATTATATTCTTATTATTTTTTTTTAAGTTTTTACATATTTTTATCAACTGTTCGCTATATTGAGCAAAATCGTTATATAAGGTAGTCAATGCAAATTTCGATATTAGAAATTCAAAAATCGAAAAAGGGTAAGAGTAGCGTATTCAGGTGCCGTTACTACCCAACTAAACTGTTCTAGAACAACTGCTTTTACCATTTAACCGGTTCTAGAACGGGTTCCTGGAAGTCGAAATGTAAGATGTCACTGTCCCAGAACCAGTTCTATAACTGGTTCTATAACCGGTTCTAAAGCAACCAGTTCTTGTTTGGAGGTAAAGAACCTGTTGCAAATAGGACAAACTCCATATAAAAAGAACCAGTTGCAGAACAGAAATTAGAATTTGTCATAATACAGTATAAGTTGTTCTGTAACCAGTTATTTGGATTTTACTGGGTAGTATGAGAAATGTATTTTTTATAAAACTTGAGGCTTTTCCGGTTAATATAGCTCGAACGAACTTTATACCTTTAGAAATGTATGGTTTATTTCTAGTTTCAAATAGTTTTTGTACTGAATCTTTGGGTACAAAAAGTACTTACTTGTACTCAGAAGAGCTCCCCACTGTACACTTACAAGCGGAGTCTCCCGATGGTTTCTCTCCGATCTTAATGAAATTTGGATATGTGATAAAGAAAAAACTAAAGGGAGCATATTTTTTAGCGGCCCAATCTCCCGTTTAATTCTTAAAAGGTGGGATCAAAATGATGACATTTTTGTATGGAAACATGTCTGATACTAATGATATTCAGATTTTTTTTAATGTATTCGAGAAAACAAAATTTTGATACCAATATTGCCTACACTCATAATAATTCAGCTAATAATACGAAAATAATGTCAAAACAACAAAAACTTTCGTAAAATGAACAAATATTGGTTTATTTTACGAAAGTTTTTGTTATTTTAACATTAATTGGTATTTTTATGCATGGATTATTATCAGTGTATGTAGTGTGTCAGGGTTGCAATTTATTTTAAATGTTTCAAATTTGGGTTAAAAACCTCTTCGGAAAAAGTCTTTTAAGCGATGTTTGCTTTACAAATGTTTGCTTTTAAAAATTTTTAATAACTTTTTGACGCATTTTACTAAGATACCGAGTTCACGAAATACACTAGACAATGTCGAATATAATTGTGAATTTCAGACGCAAAAAATATACTTTTTCAAAAGATGCACCCCAGTTCCTTTTGAGTTTATGATATCCGTTATTGGTGCGCTGACATCAACTTGGTATACCTCAAAATTACACCTTTTTTTAAATACTCAATTCCATTAAACGGCAACAAAGCCCTATGGGAAAAACTGCAAAATTTTGATTTCATTTGTAAACTATCAACTTTTCACCAAGCAGCGATATGGAAAATTATTTTTTAGTAAAGTCTAGTGAATCCATTTTGTATTGTAAGTTAAAAACTATAAGAAAAAAATTAAATGAATGAAAAACACTTGGAATTTTCAAGTCTTTTTTCAATTTTTAAATGGCCATCAATTCTTTAGGTGAAGACTTTTCAGCGTGATACTTTGCATGTCATATCTTTTAAGCATAGTTTTCCAAACCCTGTTCAAGGTTTCTCTCAATTCAAAAAACCGTGAGAAATAAGAGAATTTTTGAAGTAGCCCATATATAAATTTGGATACTAGTATACATCCTCATATAAATTACCCAAAAATTATACATCAGCAGATGGTTCTCTGAAATTTCGTTCCGAGAATACCACATTTGCCTATTATGCCTACACTCAGTGAACTTCTGCTGTAAATAGTTGTAGTTTTTTAGTTTTAATACAGTATCTTTATTTTTAAGTGAAAAACAGTAATTTGTAGCAGAAATTTCAGTTTTGACTACAATTGTAGTTCATTCAAAAAAACAAACCACATCAAATTACTGTATTATGATTTTACATTCATTTGATACAGTAGTCCATTTATATACCTAAACTTACATTAAGTTTAGCTAGGTTAACCCTTTCAGTATCGACTTTTTCTTTGAGGATATTTTTAAATTTTGACTTCAGATACTTATTAAGGGTCGTTAAATAAGGAAGAAAAATGTTTACATATATGCCCCCACCTCCTCCTACCCACCAAAACTTGGTCCAAAACCCAATTTTTTTGAAATTTCTCGTCCCATTTTTACCAACAAAGTATTCGAATAACTAAAAATGTGTTGTTTGATTTTGTTCTAGTCATTAAATGATGCAAAGTGCCAAATTTGACGACCCTTTTCTGAGTTAAAGGCTGATTAGAAAAATCGGACTTTGTTAACAAATATCGCGATTATATTGCACAGGTGAATAGTTTATACATGTAATGAGGGTTATTACTTTTATTTGACAATATTTCTTTATCGCGCCAAGCTATGGACAATGTTGTACTGATAATAAAAAAACATTTTTTTAGGTCATTTTGGTTTAAAAGTTCACGCACCGAATGCAATTCATAATAATCCCCCAAGAATTTCGTTTTTATTATATTTTTGTTTAATTTTTTTTTTTTATTATTTGTTATATTACTAGCACATAACATCTATCACTTGATACTAAAATTGAGTTAATTTAAAATATTTTCGGAATAGCGTCATCACATCATGATTTTTGTCGCGCCCTCCCTCCAAATGGTGAATTTATTTTTGTTTTAATGAAATTATAAAAAAATGTAAATACTTTGCAATTAAATTTTATTTTTATATACTTAAAAGAAAAACTAAAATTCAAAACTTCATCGCGTTTGGTGCGGGAACTTTTTTAACGATCGTGAAAAAGTACTATATAATTTCTTAATATTTTTTCATGGTCTATACGGCTATGCGATAAAGAATTTGATATTTGGGTAATTCCATGTCAAATCAACCAATGAGTGTACACTACCTTCTCCAAATTTTATGATTTTTCGTAGGAAGACAGATTATTACAGAACTAAAATAAGTACAAAGTTTGAGGGCACTGGCACTTCTGGATCCGGAAATATGTGGTCTTTAAAATCGTAAAAAAATGTTAAAATTCACAAAGTTGTACTTACTTAATTGTAATTTTCGTAAAAAGTATTATAGGTAGGTCGCATTTGAAAGGTTATTAAATTACCTTTAATTTGATATACAACATGATTTTTTTTTTTGAAAAGGTCAAAGGTCACATCTCTTGACCTATAATTCGGGAGGCTATATCTTTAAAAACGATATTTTTAAAAATCTGAAAAAAATATATGTTTAAGATTGATTCTTTCCCTAAAGTTACGAAAAATTTCAGAGTGGAGGTATTCTTGGATCCAGAAATATTAATCACATAGTAAAGGTAGATATTTAACAAGGGAATTAAAACTATGTAGCATAAAGAGCCCTTTAGTAAAAAAAAGAAGAAATGTCTACACTGTGTCAGAGTCCCGGCTGCACTAAAAAAAATTTCAAATGAACTGTTTTGTAATTTTATTTTGTAAACATTTTTTTAAGACCAATTATTTGAGGGTTTTACAGCCATTGGAAATTAAGTTTTTCCTGTGGTTTTCTGACACTTCTTGAACAGACGCACCTTTTGTGTAATTATATTATTAATTTGGGATTGAACCATCGGTTGAAGTGTCCTGCCAGCAGTGGGCCGTTTGTCTTTTTCTCACTGGGGTTGTTTCGAATATCTAATATGCAAATATTGCAAACCTTAGAAAAATGGGGTCATATTGGACCCCGACTTTTAACCTCTAAATGTGAGATTGGCAGCTTAACAAAAACACAAGTCTATTAATTTTTAATGCCTTATAACATATACAAATATCATCGTAATCGGCGCTAACCTATGTACGTGCTCTTTGTGCTATATAGTCTTAATTTCCTTGTAAAATACCTAACTTTACTCTATGTTTAATATTTCTGGATCATAGAATACCTCCACTCTGAAATTTTTCGTAACTTTAGGGAAGGAACCAATCTTAAACATACATTTTTTTCAGATTTTTAAAAATATCGTTTTTAAAGATATAGCTCCCGAATTATAGGTCAAAAGATGTGACCTTTGACCTTTCAAAAAAAAAAATCATGTTGTATATCAAATTAAAGTTAATTTAATAACCTTTCAAATGCGACCTTGATAAGTTGCGTAACTATAATACTTTTCAAGAAAATGATAATTAAGTAAGTGCAACTTTGTACATTTTTTATAGTTTTTTCCGATATTCAAGACCTCATATTTTCGGATCCAGAAACGTCAGCTAACTTAAATTTTCGATTTTTCTTAGTTCTTTGATACACTTAATTCAGCCAATTTGGGAACAGTGATGTAAAAACCAGCCATATTTTAAGTTGAGTTGAGATGGTTCAACCCATTTGCAAAAAGTTATAACCCTAGTGTGCACTGCCTGCTCAAAGGAAAGGTTTTTATCATATCTATGAAATGTTTTATAAATTTTAGTCCAATATAAGGTTTCATAGTATTTATGAAACATTTCCTAAAAAGCAAAAGCAAATTTCATCATATTCATGAAATGTTACAGTATATATGTATATGATGAATATTTTGTATTAGTAAAGATTTCATTATTTTTGTGTAGAAAAAATTCATAGCAACTATGATATGGCCATTATAATTCCTGTTGTTTATGAAATGTTTCATAAATATTGATGAAATTGTTATATTGGACGAAAATTGATGAAACTTATTTCTGTTTTTCTCTGGGTATACCGTACAAGGATAGTGAATGGGGTTAAGTTATCTTTCCGAAGAGTATAAACACTTTGTATGTTTTTAAATAAATTGAATTTGAGAGGCAAAATAATGCAAACAAGCAAAATTTTAAACTTCCTTGCAATACCATTAAGATATCCTTAAACAAACACCGACATGATTGTACTCAACTGAAAGATAAGTCTGTATAGATTAATATTCATGATTTTTCTGTTCAATTTCAAAAATGTATGTTTAAAAAAAATCTAACATTCTACCGTAAAACAACTAAAAATTATTAAAAATAAAAATATTTAATAAATATTCAAATTGTTCAATACATGTAAGTTTGTATGTATGTATGTATATTTATAATTTTGAATGTGATATGCATACATTACGTATCATCATCAAATAGATTTTTATTTACATTTCAAAACAACAACAACAACAACTAAACTTGGTTAAGATTTACAGTACTGAATATTGTGTACTGAGTATGAGTTGTTATTGTTGTTATACCCTCTACCAACCTGCGCAATACTCAGTGTTACCAATTTGGAGATTTTCCAGCTAGACTTTGCCGTTTTTTTTTTTTCTTCCTTAGCTGGTAAAAAAGTGATATAGCTTTTAGCTGGAAATTAAGCTATTTTTTTTATAGGAAAGCTGGTATTTAAAAAAAATGCTAGTAAAATAGCGTCGTTTTCTAAATTAACACATAAATTTAAAGAAATTTAAATTTTGAAAAATCCCACTTTGACCCATTTAGAGTGCCACAATCGAATCCAACCCAATCGAATATAATTTATACATTAATCTGCTAGAGCGTCATCCGGAGAAGAAATAGAGACCCTAATCTTGGAAAAACTCTTCTTACTTTCTGAAATATCTCTATCCCGAGATTTGCACATTTTGCTATAAAAACACGACTAAAAAGGCCCTCTTTCAACTAAAATTTCAACCCTTAACGGTCACCTAGAATGATGTTTTATGCATTAATCTGCTAGCGTGTCTCCCGGAGAAGAAGTAGCTCCAATAGTCTTGGAGAGATTCCTCCTACTTTCTGAAATATCAAAGTGGGCTTTTTCAAAATTTTACCCTACGGGTCAAAAGTCGGGACATCAGAATTCGTTTTAGAGGTATGGCAAAGTTTTTTATTTTGATCCCTAGAATACGATTTTCCTTGAACGTTGAGCGATTTTTAAATCGACCCGCCCTAGTATACATCCACATGTAAATTAAACATTATTTAACTATTATTTTGAAGATATTTTAAGTTTTTAAAATGACAAACTAAGGAATTAATTTACATAGCTAGTCACTTACTACTTAGGTTGCAATAGACTGAAAAACCGTGAGTTTTTGTTTAAACGGGAATATAGGTGTCCCATAGTTTCGCTCAAATTTTAATGAAATTCGTTAGTGCTGTAAACTGTAAAAAAAACACTAATAGATGCATGCGTTACTTTTTGTACGTAATCAAACGCTTAGGAATTTTTATATAGTGTTTTGAAAACCCAAAAGAAGAACAAAATTACTGTAAAAACTTATTTAAAAAATCTATAAAAATAAATACAAATAAAATTGTAGGCATTGTGGTGTAATGGTTAGCGCGTTGGACTGTTACACAGATGGTCCCGGGTTCGATTCCCGGTGACTACAACATCAATTTAGAAAAATAATATGTATGAATTTTCTATCACTTATATGTATCGTATATGTAAAAATTATGTTTTTTTCGACATTTAATTGTGCAATGAAAATGAAAATTATTCAAGTTCGAGGCCATACTCTATATTTCTTTATTAGGATATTGTCCTAACAAATAATCTATAGTTTTTTGTTTTCAAATTTATTATTTGACCCTTTCAGGAATGTGTTGATAGATCTATTTTGGGAATTTTCTAGGTTCCCATCATCAGAACACTTTTTGAAAGCGGGAACTATCCCATGCCAAACATCAAACATTCATATAAAGTAGTTTACTCACTACATGAGAACTAATATACATATGAGCTTGAAGTTAAAGATAATAACCATTGATCAAAAATAAATTGAAAACTTGTTTGTTATGTGCAAGGTCCACCTCTGGTGGATATTCAATACACGTTTTTTGTTTTTCTCTCCTTTTTATATTTTGTTTAGTTTATAAACAAAACAGGGGAAGTAAACTAGACGGTACTTTGTCTTTTATACAAATATGATATAGTTTTTATTAAAAATAAAAATTATGTTTTTTTCGACCTTTGATTGGGCAATGAAAATGAAAATTATTCAAGTTCGAGGCCATACTCTATATTTCTGTATTAGGATACTGTCCTAACAAATAATCTATAGAGTTTTTTGTTTTCAAATTTATTACACTGTACCTGTGTACAAAATTTGAATTTAAAAATATAAAGCAGAAGTAGAACAAACTGCACTTGAAAATTGTACTTGTGGCCTACATTTGTAGAATAGCAAATAAAAGTTAACAAAACTCAATGTTTTGACAGTTTCCCACATTTTTTACCTTTCTTGAATACTTTGGATTTTATACCCTTGTTCGAGCGAGGCATTTAAATATTTTAGTAAAATATTTCCCGATTTTATTTTCTAAAAAGTATGTAGTTTTTGATTGTTAAAATAATAACGAAAAGTTTCATTTAATGCAGACTTCAATGAAATCTTGATATTGCAACAACATTGAAATTAATGCGGTAATTTTGTGTTTAACCTAGGTGCAACGTTGCATTATTTCTATACAAATTGTTTTTGTTACAAAACCAATTTACATTGAAATAACGCAAGACTTTCTGTCTTGGCGTAACATTTGTTGAGCAGAAATCATTTTGACAATTGCTTGCTATCATTTTATTGCATGTGGAAACGGTGTTATACTACAACTTTTTTAAAACAACTGTGTGCTAAAAATAATAACACAATAGCTCGCGAATAACGGTTTAAAATTGGCCTCCCCGTGAATTGGCCTCCAAGATCGTTCGATTTAACGCCGCTGGACTATTTTCAGTGGGGATATGTGAAGTCGCTAGTCTACGCCGATATGCCCGAAACGATACGGCCACAAATGTTGGAAAAAGTCATCGAAAATTGCACCTCCAGATTAGACTACGTCCGAGCCAGCCGTGGCGGTCATATACCAGAAGTCATATTGAAATTATAATGCCAGAAGATTATCTTTCGAAGAAAGTAAATTGCATGTCAATTTAAAAAATTCATCTTTGTTTTTTCCATTTCAAAGTTCTATGCTTCTATAAAAAAAAACACCCTTTACTACAAAATTTACTAAATGTATATAAATAAAGATTGTTCTAACAAACATTTGATAAAATACATGAAGGTATAAGGTAAACTCTGAAAAGCTTAGCGAAATCGGTATCATCAGCTTACTATTGAATACCGTGCTATTTGTGTAAACCGCTGACCAATTTCTAATGAATTATATATATCTGTCAAATATCTTCTTTCTAATTTCGTAAGCAGTTTATCGATATCTTGTATTATATCTGAGATACTCAGAATCAGTGTCGCCAAGTATTTTTTTATACAAATCACCCAAATCAAATTCTTTGATCTTATTAACACAGATTTTTCTCATGAAATATTATTGAATAAATTACAAATGTTCAGAGTAAATGGTAGTCTATTATTACTCTTTTAAAATGGGCTCATCATATTCCAGCAAATGCTTTCTCAGGCATTCCACATTTAGGTCCCATTTCATTCACAATTAATGGGAAAACAAATATTTATTATGTGGCTTTTTAGAGAAATTAATCAATATCGACTTTTTGGCATATAGGTCAAACCAATAAAATGATGATAATCACCGCTTTTTAGTCAAAGTGGGACAAAATGTATAAAATATGATTAAAAAATTAAAAATTCGAATTTTCTGAATATTTTCAAAACCAACATTTTTTGATTGGATTTGCCCATACATATATATATATACGAAAAATATTAAATTTTACTTTTAAATTCTTCTTACTATAATTACCTAAAAAAAATATTTTTAATTTGCTGTTTGTCTTTTGGTAGCCCTTTTCTCTAAAATTTAGCTCCTTTTGACACACCTTTCCGGCTAAACGAAACTTTAGCTATTTCTAGTAATTTTTGAGTCAGGGGCCGAATTACGGCATTAGTGATCGAGTGAAATAGCTCGAAAACTGTTTTTTTTTATGAGTAACTACAAAAGTTTTACAAATTTTTTAATATATTTCTAATCAAGGACAACATCCCTGATCAAAAATTTTCGTTAACATTTTTTACTTTCGAAAATAGAAAATTAATTTCTATCGAAAAATTACTATCACGATTGCCGTAATTCGGCCACAGATTTAGCTGTTTTTCTTGAAAAAAAAAAAGTTGGCAACAGTGGCAATACTCCTCATAAGTGCTACGTAAATATGTAATATGTGTATGTGTGTGTGTACGAATATGTGTATGTTAGTTTGTTAGTCTTATACGTTTTTAATTTCATAAACGAAAAGCTCTCGATGTTACCACCCACACTCAACATGAGTGATTGTGTGAATGTTCATAGGTGTATGTTTGCATCTGTGTGTTGTATTTTTTGTTGTGTTCGTTTGATAATAATTATAAAGTGAAAATGAATTTTTAATAGGATTCTGTTTATATAGCTTTATTTTTATTAAAAAATAAAATTGTAGTTAGAAGTCGAAATCCGTACGAGTGGTCCGAGTTGTGCCGATTTTATGTAATTTTGACTACAAAGAGAAAACAAATTCACTTTAAAAACAGAATTTTTTGACAACTGAATTTTTTGGTGACAACAACCAAACTATTTGTTTGTCGAATGTATTCCTCATCCAATTAAATTCTTTCATTTTGTCAACTAAAATTCTGTACCCAGAAAACAGATTCTCTAGTAGCAACCGTATTTGTGGACAATCGAATGGTTCGGTTATAACTATCGAACTTTTTGGTAGTTAACAGCGAATTTCTGTTGATGCAATCGAAGTTCTATTATCGTAACAGAATATATGTTGTTTCTAACGAATGGCTGTTATCACAACCGATAAATTTACTACAAATACGGTTACCGAGCCAGTTTTCTGGCTGTTGTGTATTTACCGAATTTTTGTTGCCACAAACAAATATGTGTAGTAAAATTTTATAATTTTGAGGAAATTTTGTAATTTTAAAGAAAATTCGACATTATCTTAAGGGCGTTAATATAGAAACCACACTCAAAACAGTTTGTAGTTTAAATTAGATGAAACTGTAATTTAATAAATCTGTTGAAATCCGGTCAACTTATTACCTTTCATTTAAATCAAATGTTTCTTGTTATTAATTTTTATATATTGTTTAAATAACTAACAAATCCATAAGAACAAATAAATAGAATAGGAGCAACCATTTATTTTGTGATAATACAAAAGAATTGATACCATCTATCAATTTTTTTTAAAAAATTGTCTATAATCAAAATTGGTTACTGCAAGTACGGTATTCGTAATCAAATATTCCACTAAATTAGAGTCTCAGTAGTACCAACCGAATTGTGAATTGTATTGTTTATAGAAGCAGCTAGTGATTGGTATTGGTAAACGAATTTGAGACAATGTTTGTTTCCTAACAAAATATTTAAATTCAAATTTAAGACTCAACATTTATAAGTGTTTGTGGAGTAGCGGGTAGTAAGAGTTTCGCTTGTACTCCGAGTTCGGAAAAGACAAACACACAAACTTTTTATAATTAAAATAAAATACTCAAATGTTTAAATAGCAACTAAGGCAATGAAAATTAAAAGTGATTGTGGTGCAGTCAGTATGACGTGGTACTATTAATCTGAAGGCCTCGGTTCAAAACCAGGAACATTAAAAAAGTTTTTTAATTTCAATAAAATTTTGTGGAACGTAATAACATTTATTTGGAATGTACCATTGGGTTAGGCAAATGAATATTAACTTTCACGACTAAAAATATATTTTTACCTTACGATAGTTGTGCTAACCGACAGAATTCGATTGGCAACAAATTCGGTGGCCACAATTGAGACTGTTTTCTGAGTGTAAAAGATGAATTACTTTAAATTGTATCGATGTTCTGTTCAGATATATCCAAGAATACTATTTGGACATTGTTTTTTTTTTTTGTTTTTTTTTTTTAAAGAGAAGCAGCACTCAGGAAATTCTTCCTATTAGTTAATGTGTTGCTTTCTTTGGAAAGGGGATAGTGGAGAGATGAAAGGTGGTGAAAGATGAAGGGCTTCAAACATGTCAACACTGTAATTGTGCGAGTATATAAGTCTTAGAACAGTTGTTGCTCGCCACCTGATGTAGAGTTGGCGAATTTATTGAAGCTTTTTGTTTCATAGCCCTGATTCATTATTTTACTTCGGTGGGGTTAAGTGCTATGGGAACACCGAAGGTGGGCGCAGCGATACATATAAGTGATAGAAAACTCATACATATTATTTTTCTAAATTGATCTTGTCGCCACCGGGAATCGAACCCGGGACCATCTGTGTAACAGTCCAACGCGCTAACCATTACACCACAACGCCCACAAAAATTTCGAAATGTTTTTTCTCAGAAAAAAATCAACCTTTGGCCCCGGTGAATATTGGAATTAAAAAATGTTCAGGGGCTAAATGTTGGCATTTTCTTACAAGATTTAAGTTCGAATATATTAAATAAGTATCAGTTGTAAAATGGAACAGAAAAAAAAATAAGAAATTCTAAAACAAAATACCTATTTAACATGTTAAAACATTCAACTTTTACACAGAAACTCATTAAAAACGTTTGTTCCTGTCAGTCGATTTTTACGTTTTAATACACATATTGAAGCCTAAAGTCCAACCTATCGAGCAAGAGACATTTCATAAACAAATACCAAATCCATTCAAAAGTTATGGAATTTTGACCACCTTCTCGTGAAATATTCCGCTGTATGCCGGTTAAACTCTTTTATTTTGATTTTAATGTGTAAATTTAGTTTTGCAACGCATTGTATATTAGGGTATTCAAATTACTCGGCTTTGGTTTTGTTCGAGGAAACGAGTAACTCGATTTTGAGGTTTTTAACTTACTCGATTAAACGAGTAAGATTTTAATATTACTCGAGTAACTCGAATTATTTCAATAATTTATTTATTTTTATTTATTAATTAATAATCATATAATTACAAATTATATATTATATATTATTACCCTAACCGAGCACTAGCTACTATGGCTTTCGGCACATTGTAGCGAAAACAGGCCAGTGCCTCTGGTGGGAATCGAACCCGCGACCCCTGCACTGATAAGCCAGTACGCTACCAACTAGCGTACCGGGGCTTACATCAATAATTTAATTTCAGTAATTTTCCATTAAAAATACATAATAACACACATAATAATTATGTAATGAATTGAAATGTAATGAATTTAATTTAAATGTAAATAATTTAATTTTAGTGCAGGGGTATTTTAAAGTCATATAGACAGTCGCAATTAATTTTTCTTCTTTTGAGGTTAAGACAGGCATCATCCGTGATTTTCCATTTAAATTGTATTATTATTTGTGTCTTATAATTGTCAGATGGTCTCTTGTATGATAAATTTTTCAACAACCTGTGAGAATCAAACCTGCTGTGAGAATCAAACCTGCGCTTCTTCTTACATTACAAACGTAACAATACCAAGTCATGACCGTTTAAAGATCACACCCAAGTATGTAAGTCCCGGTTCACACACGGCAATTTTACTTGCGCAAGTTTTCTTCAATTCTCCTTTGTACTTGCTTTTGTGTTCACACAGGAAAAGTTTGTTTCAGCAATTTTCGTTTTGAAACTTCGTGGCAAGTCTGTACCCCCTTCCATTCTCTTTTCCTCCCTCTTCTATAAACCCAAGGCTTGCTCAAGTAAAATTTACGTGTGTGAACCGGGACTAATGCAGCTAAATATTGCAGTTTTCTTTCCTATTAGCTTTTCTGTTATTGTATATTATACGA
Organism: Delia radicum; assembly: GCA_021234595.1. NCBI lineage: Eukaryota > Metazoa > Arthropoda > Insecta > Diptera > Anthomyiidae > Delia > Delia radicum. The sequence goes on along the minus strand of CM037855.1, from coordinate 202,210,863 downwards.
AAAATAACCAAGATCATCTTAAATAATATAAACATTTTCTTTCTTTTATTTTTATAAAGTTCGACTTTAAGAAGCATTATCAATCTATGCCTGGGAATATAAATACTAATTACATTACTTTTTGGTCATCTTAAATAATTTTTTTCGCACCAAATGCTCTAAAGTTTGGAAGACAGATTTTTGTTCGATTTTCTTTTTAGATGATTATATATGATTTTTAATTTATATGATTAAGTTAAATATAGATCAGAATGAAAGAAAAGAGTGAACGAACTGTAACACCAAAAGATGATTATTAATTAAGTTCAATTCGAATCTTGAAAAAATATTTAACAAACTCGAATAATGGAGCGATTGCGTTTTTTTGTTGAATATTTAGATATTTAAATAGTTTGCTTAACTCATTAAGGCCAAATGAAATCTGGTGGAGTTAATTAAGTTAAAATATATTTATATGATAGGCAAAGTCTTCAAATAGACTAAAATTAAATCAAAATTTAAATATATTCTTGCAATTTGCGAAGAAGCAAAAAGTGAAAAAGCTCCCCTAATGGAACAGTTTCAAAATTCAGTATATTTAAAATTTATTCAACAGGTTTAATTAGTGCCTGATTAAATACTATACATTAATAATACATATCGTATGACTTTTATTCAAAATTAAAATTTCGTAAAGAAAAATTTTGCCAATTTTTTTTTTTTATTCGCTGTCAGATGATGTGTATTTAAACTAAAAAGAGATATACACAGAAAAAACTAAAAACGGGTTTCAATTAAAAAATTTATTGAATGAATTAATATTTTAATTGATTTTGCACCTATCATGGCAATGATACTATCAATTGCACCTTTTATTAAAATTAAGAAGGACAAAAAAAGTTATAAATAACTTCTAAAAAAAAAAAAAAATATGATACTCACAAAAAAAGTGTGTGATCTATACGTATATACGGTATACAAGACTGAACTGGTGCTTTTTACCAGGAAGTATAAAATAGAGGAGTTTAGGAGGCCAGTGTTAGATGGCGTCGGGTTGACTCTATCGGACGGTGCTAAGTATTTGGGTTGCTTCCTAGACAGCAAATTGTCTTGGAAGAGAAATACTAAGGAAAGGATTAAAAGGGGACTCAATGCCTACTACAAATGCAGAAACTCTATCGGTAAGAATTGGGGACTAAGACCGGATATGGTAAACTGGATTTACACGTCGGTAGTTAGACCTATTCTCACTTATGGATGTACTGTCTGGTGGGATGCATTGAGAGTGGATAGCTGTAGGAAGATGCTCAACAAGGCCCAAAGGAGTGCATCTCTTGGTATTACAGGTGCGAGGAGAAGCACTCCACAGGCAGCGTCGGATATCATACTGCATCTATCCCCAATTGAACATTATGTGAGGAGTGTGGCTGCTAGGAACTTATTTAGGCTGTACGAGTCTGCGCTGGTAAGACCTAGGAGGGATGATCACACAAAAATACTGTACGAAGTAGGACTGCTTGATCAGGGTAGTATTCTCGAGGGAATATCGGATCATATGATCTTGAAATTAGACTTCGGTGGAACACCTCCGGTGGACTTCCCGATCAGGGAAGTCTGGCGTGGATCCAATGTGCTGTTCTAGCGGTGGGCAGTATTCACGGACGGGTCCAAAATGGACACGGGAACGGGTGCCGGTGTTTATATTGCTGACACTGACGTAAAAAGATCATACAGACTCCCAGATGAGTGTAGTGTCTTCCAAGCTGAGATCCTAGCGATCTGGAGGGCGACGGAAGTGATACTGGGCCACATCGTTGGGGGATCTAGGGTGACAATCTATGTCGACAGTCAGGCAGCGCTCAAAGCACTGACAAACTACACGGTGCGCTCGCGCCTGGTCGCACGATGTATGTGTGCTCTGAGGGAGCTCATGGAGGCATTCACAGTGAGGCTGTGTTGGGTACCCGGACGCTGCAAGGTGGATGGCAATGAGTTGGCGGACGAACTTGCGAGGGAGGGTTCGAATCTGGACTTGGCAGTAAGGGACGGGGGGGGTAAAGCCCCCATTATGTTACTACTTTGAGGTTATACGGAAGGGATTCCGCGAAACCGTTAACCAATCATGGAGGGACAGAATGGATTGCAGGGTGTCTAGGGCGTTATGGCCCGCATTGGACGCAGGGGCAACCAAGGTTCTTTTGGGACTGGCCGGGGAAGGTCTCAGGACCCTTACGGGGTTCCTGACCGGTCATTGTTCTGTCAGGGCTTTCACAAGCAGATGGGACAGGGACACACCGTATTTTTGCAGGTTGTGCGAGGACGTTGAGGAACTGGAGACAGTTGAGCATATAATGTGGCACTGTCCTAGGTTGCAGGATCTCAGACAGAAATGGCTAGGAGATAGATTTCACGACGAACTTGGGTGTGTCGCTGGATACAATCCAGTAGATTTGCTGAGATTTGTCAGGGAGATAGGACGGCTGTTTCTAGCAAGGGGACGATAGGAACTGGTTTCTGGGGAGTATATATTCTTTCTATCTTTCTTTATATCTATCTTTCAATCTATCTTTCTGTCTATTTCTATTGTTTCTTACCGTTTTTCTCTGAAGGGATTCACAATGGACCGTATTGGTCTCCGAGTGGAGTTGTGCCCTTGGGCACATAACCCTTCCTAACCTAACCTAACCTAGAAACTAATTTTATTTTTAATTTCTAAATTTAGTTGGTTGTCATAAATTTATTTTACTTAAATAATAGGGTCGATAATGCTGGAGAAAATCGAAAAAATCGGGGTGTACTCATATGGGTACAGTGGGCGTTAATGACTTAATTTTTAAAAATTGCACCTTTTGGTCTATTTTTTTTTGTATAGTTTTATAAACTAGTCCTATAGTATCGTCTGTAATTGTTCAAGGACATTTTAAAAATTCAATTCCTAAAAATGTGTCTTGGTGTGGAATGTTTTTTCTCCAAAATGATTAGAGAAAAAAAAATTAGCGGTACAGTATTGGCCATATTGTAATTAAACGTAGAAAAGTTATAGCCCTACTAAACAAATATGTATATGTATACAAATTAAAACGATAACAGCCACATTACTTTATATTTTATAGAAACAAATCTTTAAAAAATACGAAACAATTTTAGTGTTTTTTATAAAATAAAAACTAAAATTCAAAATATTTTGAATTACTCGATTAACTCGATTAATCGACTAAAATTGTTTGAGTTATTCGTTTTTATTAACTCGAACAATTGTTTGATTAAAATTCATCGATTAATCGAGTAACGGTTAACCGATTGAATTCCCTAGTGTACACACAGAGAAACCGAATTAAAAAGTGTATATTATGGTTAACAACTTATAAATTAAGTTAGTACAACGATATTAACATTAGATTTCTGAATATTTTGAGTGTGCAACTAAAACTCAGTTGAATTCACCGAATTTTGTTGTGAAAACAAATGTTTAGTTTTACCAACCCACTGAAATTCGAATGAACCGATTTTGAGTCACAGTACCCGAATTTCAGTTGGCAAATATCTAAATTTTTCTCTGTGTGTATATATATAACAGTTCATTTAAATCTATATTAAAGGTAATTGTCGGTTTATATAAATGCATTGTTGTGTGGATATATGAAAGTGTACGTGTATGAGGTCAAACAAAGTGATTAAAATGAAGCTATTAAGTACCTAATGTCACGTGTTAGGTTACACACACAATTTCTTTAAATACAGGTAAAATTTATATTTTGAAGAATTTTTTTTTTTTTAAGGATTAATAGTAAACCCTTTTGTTACATAAATATATTTTTCTTATTTTCTTTCTTTTTGGTAAAATTACCTAATTGGAATTAATTTTTGTCATACGTCAAAATAAAAATATAAACATGACAACATATGGTTGTAAAATATATTTCTAGGTAAAAAAGAAAATTATGTGCCAAAGGGGGTAATACACTTTAATAATAAGAATAATGGAAAATTTTAAACGAATAAAAGAAAATTTCGTTATGTGAAGGTTAAGAATAAGAAAATATATTTTGTATTAATAAAAACCTTAAATTTTTATAAATCAATCTAGTTTCTGAGTTTTTATGGACATGCAGTTATTTGTTATTAAATTTTGCTTAGATGTTTTATTCATACACCCAGAAAACAGTGTCAGTTGTGGTCAGCGAATTTGTTGCCAATCGAATTCTGGCGGTTACGATAACTTTCGTAATGTTAAATTATAATTTTAGTCTAGAAATGTTGAGGTTAAGAAGAAGAATAAACATTTTTTCTCTTAAAATTATAAACACTATTAATTTTTAAATCAGACTAGACTACCTTTTTATGGACAGGCTCATCAGTGATTTTCCATTTAAATTGTATTATTATTTGTGTCTTATAATTGTCAGATTATCTCTATATGATAAATTTTGTTCAACAGCCTGCGGCTATAAGAATCAAACCTGCGCTCATCTTACATTACAAACGTAACAATACCAAGTCATGACCGTTTAGCGATCACACCCAAGTATTGCCTCGAATCTAATGCAGCTAAATTGCAGTTTTCTTTCTTATTAGCTTTTTCTGTTATTGTATATTATACTCAGAAGTGACAACACTAACAACACAAATATTCTATTTTTAGATTTTTGTTTATTTTTCTAATCTCCTCCGTCTCTATTTATATTTTTAATCGTAGAAGCTAATATTTAGCTGCCTAACCGAATATTACATTCGAAATAAGTATTATTATGTTCCACAAAATTTTTTTGCAATTAATAAACCATTTAAATTTTTCTGGTATTGAACCGTGGACTTTAGATTACTAGTCCTCTGCCATACTGATTGTACCACAATCACACTTAATTTGCATTGCCTTATTTGTTATTTAAACATTTGAATATTTTATTTTAATAAAAAAAATTTTTTGTTGTTTGTCTTTGCCGAGATTTGAATTCGGAAGTTTAGAGTACAAGGCAAAGTATCTACCCACTACACCACAAACACTTATAAATGTTGAGTGCTAAATTTTAAATTAAATATTTTGTTCCGAAAACAAACATTGTCTCAAATTCGTTTAACAATACCAATCATTAGTTGCCTCTATAAACAATGTAATCCACAATTTGATTGCGAATACCGTATTTGCAGTAACCACATTTGATTATTGACAATTTTTTAAAAAAATTGATAGATGGTACCAATTCTTTTGTATTATCACAAAATAAATTATTGCTTCTACCGTACACAATTACTAACCGAATTTTATTTGAAAAGTTGATTGGAAATACCAATAATTGGGTAAATGGATTGTTTTTTAGTTCCTTTTCCCTTTTTCTAATTTCCAGTAGAGTAGATTTGCCTTATTAATCAGTTATTGGTAGTTCTAAATAAAATAACAACCTATCAAATAAATTTAAATGGTTTCGACCGAATTCCAACCAATCCTTTTTCTGGGTGTAAGTTTATATCAGTTTTACTTATTTGCAATTATTTATGCCCAGTACCCAGTGCAGAAAAGCATTACCAGATAATAATGGTAAATATTTCTTTTTCCCATATTAAATCTCATTAACTTTATATGAGGTAGCATTACTAACCAGCTTACAGGTAAGCTGGTAAGTATGTGTGTTATGCTTGCCAGAACACCTAGAAAACAAACTCGGTAGTAGCAACCGTATTTGTAGCCAATCGAATGGTTTGGTTTTATCTATCGAATTTTTTTTAATAGTTATCAACAAAATTTTGTTGAAACAATCGAAATTCTATTGTGGTGTCAGAATTTCAGTTGTTTAAATCGAATGCTTGTTATCACAACCGAAAATGTCTGTCGAAACAGCTGAAGCATTCGATTGGCAACAAATACGATTTAATAATAAATTGTCAAAAAATAAAATAAAAATTTTTGTTACGAATGCTGCAAATTAAAAAATCCTTAAAAGACACAGTGAAACAATAAATTTTAGCTCCAATGATTCCAACGAGAAATCTAAATGAAACCAATACTCCAACAAATTCCAATAAAGGGTTTCGTAAAATTTATTGAAAATTTGTAAATGAAAAGGTGGGGAGAATATTGAAATCTCTATACAAAATGGTAAATTTTAGCAAACTGCAAACTGCATTATAAAATTGCATTTGCATTATGAATGCATTTTTGCACAAAAAAGTGGTTGTTTTCTAATTACAAATCGTAAAGTAGACAATTGAAGCTTTCATACACTTAGAATACTATGTAGGTTAAGACTACTGCATATGTATTTAAAAACTAAAGGAATTTCACTTGAAGAAAATAGTAACTTCTACTGTTCAAAAACTTAACCACAATTGTAGTAAAAATGAACCACATTTGCAGTAAAAAATAAACAAACATTTATTTGTTTAAATAAAAAAACTACTGTATCAAATAAATGTAAAATCATAATACAGTAATTTTATGTGGTTTGTTTTTTTGAAATGAACTACAATTACTGAAATTTCTTCTATAAAAGACTGTTGTGCCACTTAAAATAGAGATAATGTATTACAACTCAAACAACTACAAATATTTAGAGCAGAAATTCCCTGAGTGTATGCTTTTTAAATCTTTGAAATAAATAGTTTATATACTTTAGGAAATATGACTTTTCAAAGTTCAATACTTCTAATATTTTGTTGGATTTTTAAAAAACTATTAGCGAGTAATATACTAAATGCCAAGGAATACGTGTGCACAAAAACAAAGGAATTTAAATGACCCACGGTCAGATTGTGGACGATCTACCATGGAATGGACGATATGCCAAATGCCTCGACAGCATTAAAATTTATTCACATTTACAATTATTTAAATTTAAAAATATTTTAAGTTTCGCTTCATACCAACACATGACTTAAGTACCGTTTGTCCTTTGATACTGTCTACAAAATTGTTTGTTAATTTGAAAATTGCCAGAGAAAAATTTGGCAATTTGCCAACTGAAATTCGGCTACCAACTTTTTAAATTTCAAAAATCTATAAGCAGGAATGTCTTTATGAAGAGTCTTTCTGTTCACAATCTTAAGAAATTCCGAACGTTATTTGTCAGGTTTGCGGCGATTTCTAATGAAACCCAGCAAAAACATGGTAATGACAGGTTATTACCGTATAGATTACCAAGTAATGATAAGTCATTACATATTACATTACTTTAAAATACAAAATAATGAGTTACTGGTAATTGGCTACATAAGTATCGATTTCATATTTTTGATTCTGATATTGTATTAATTTGTTTTAAAAATTTTTACAAGCAAATTTTCAAAATTTTTGCAAGATTTCTTTAAAAATAAAAAACTTAAAGAAAACCAACTGCTGCATTAAAATATTTTTCTTAAAGTTTAGTAAATTTTGATATATTAAGTTAAGTTTATTTATAGCTATGAAACTCTAATTGATTTTGTTATTCCTTTTTAAATAGTAAAATAAAAAATAAATGAATTGTTTTTTTTTTTGTTAAATATTATTAATTTTCCATTGGTTTTACATTTATGCCGCCTAAACTCTTATACTTTTTTCTTAAGTTACGAAATTTAGTGAAAATATTGTGTAAATATAGTTTTGCAACGCAGTGTAGTTTTACAGTAAAAAAATTTCACAATTACCAACTGCAATTTGATTATCACGATTAAAATCAAATTTTACGACTAAAAGTTGGTTTTTACAACAAAATTCGGTTAATAAAAGCGAATATTATCTAGAAAGCACTTAGACTTTGAGGCCGAACTATATGGAGATAATTGAATGCTCCAACAGGGCAACGCATAGATCCATGTAGCTCATTTCACAAAAAAAAAAATTTTAATGACAAACAAACATACCGGCATTTGAATGGCCAGGCATAAGTGCAGAAAGTCAAAGCTATACACTACGCTTAAATAATTTAAACTAGCAATATTGATAGAATGTGAAAATACTGATACTGGCACTTTGAGAAACTGGGTGGTTTATATGCCCCGTAGGCCACAATAAGTTTTAATACACAAGGGCATCAAAAAATCTTTTTAATCATTTAAATATTTTGTTAATCAAAACGAGTAAATATGATTTTTTTAATGCACATATAATTATTTTCTCTGAAGTATCTGGAAAAAAAAAAATTAAATATTTTTTCACAAAAAAACATAATAAAATGAAAAAAAATGTTTAAAAAAAACTATTTTTTTTTCTTATCTTTAACTCAATATAATGCATTGCACATGTTATATAAGGTAGTTACTTATAAGTATCGAGTACCCATAAAAAAGACAAATACTCAGTACTCGATACCCACTACTCATTCTTTTACCAACACTATTACCAAAGCCTCAAAACTCTTACCACTGGTAAAACATTTATTAAAAAAATATTATGATGCTATGTTTAAAAAAGTTTGTAGTTGGAAGGTTAGAAGTTCGAGCCCGGTTTCAGACAAACATTTACTTTTAGATTTTTTTTTAAACATTTTGATATTTTTTTCATTCAAATTTAATGTTGTTGTTTTTGGGAAAGCTCTTTTAAGACCAACTTTTTATGTTTTCCCAATGTTAACAAGTTGTTTCCATCGAACCTTATACCAGTGCTGACATATATCAGATCAGCCAATTGTTACCCAGCAGTTATCATTTGCTTACGTTTAAGCTATTAAGTATTATATGTCTCGTTAGCTCACAAGCGAGGTTTACCAACCGGGACCGGCAGATCTTAATGAGCTTCGGATATGTTGTGGAGAATAAAACTTTTAGGTACCCGTGTTCTTTTTTAGCTGCCCAAGCTCATGTTTAGACGTTACTAAGTGAGGTAAAAAAATTAAGAAATTTTACGTTTTTTTCGGTTTATTTCGTTCTATTTAAAGTAACTATAAACAAGTTTGTTATCAAATGAAAAGTTTTTTAAAGACGCATTCACTGGTGAACAAGCTATGTTTAAAGACTTTACGTGTTTTACCTGGCGTTTTATAGTATTTTAAATCTGGCGTTTTATTAACGAATTGTAGTTGTATTAAGCTAAAACTAATGCATATTAATGACTATTTAATTTAATCGAGGAGGCGTCTGAGCTTTTTAAGATATTCCAAATCGTTCGGTTTTAATGCAACTTTTCCCGAAGAGCCTTTTTGCCCTATATTTCAAATACAGTGGACTCGCAGAAACCTGAACATACAGTAACAAGAACGTCCCAGAAACATGAACACTTTTTTTTTACATTGACTATTCCAAAACGTGAACAAAATGTAATTGCTCTTAAACGTGAACGTTATAAGAAATGTTTCTTTTTCTTCAATATTTTAGTAATTTATTCTCCGAATAATAATTTCACCACGTTCTTATGGTAAACACCTTTTCTAACGTGAGCAGAAAAACTCCTTTCTTGTATCTCCGAATTTAAAAATTGTTTATATCAAAATTGTTTTAAAACGTATAGAATAAGATTTTAAAAAGGGGTTTCCTTACGGGCTATTTTGGTCAATAATCTCATTTATTTGTAAATAAAAATCAATTTATCATGTTTTTGCTCAACGTTTCGTTTGCTTTATTCAAACTTCTTCAGGAGCGTAAAGTTATAAAATCTGGCGACAAATACAAAATTTCTAAGGAAATCAAATTTCTAAGGATAACACAAAGCTCCAATACTCAGTTACAATAATTTAGAAATTAGTCAAAGTTCTGTGATACTACAGTCAGCTTAACCGGTGATTTTCTGTGTACTGTGTTGTTATTTTTTTTTTTTAATTATTTATTTAAAATTTTGTGTAGTGATGTCCAGTTTTTATTTACAAATAAATTTTACATATTATATTTTCTAACTATGTAACAAAAAATCGTAAGTTAAACTGTGATATAGTACTTAAGATATTTTATTAAAAATTTATTATTTATTAAATTATTTTGTATTTGTCGCCAGATTTTATAACTTTACGCTCCTGAAGAAGTTTGAATAAAGCAAACGAAACATTGAGCAAAAACATGATAAATTGATTTTTATTTACAAATAAATGAGATTATTGACCAAAATAGCCCGTAAGGAAACCCCCTTTTAAAATCTAATTTAAATATTAACATTGGTCAAAACAACAAAAAACTTGTATAGAATAAAATTTAAATAGAATTAGCAATTATTTTTATAGTAAATGTAGTAGAAATTAAGAATTGTTAAATATCAAAAACGTATTAAAATTAATAATTTGGGTATGTAAAAATTGTCTTAGATTCTGAATTTGGTCTAGAATTAGAAAGTTTTCCAATAGGCAAAATTTCTTAAAATGTTAATATTTTTCTATAGGCAAGTGTCTGAATATTTAAAAATTTTGTCTAAAAATGTATGTTTGAATTTAAGAATTTTTTAAGAGAAAAATATTCAAAATTTTATTTTTTTATATTTTATTTTTTTGTTAAATAATCAATATTGGTTCTGAAGTACTTGGAATAGAATTTATTCTTAGTGGATCCATTCTGTAGTAAAATAGATAAAAAAATTCCAATCACAAACGTGAACAAAATCAGAAACGCGAACACGATCAGATCAGAAACGCGAACAAAATCAGAAACGCGAATCAAAAATGTGGCACTGTGGGTCCACTATATAGGCAATATGGTTATCAACATTTTTTTCACACAAAAAAATTTTAAACGACACTGTTTAACCCTTAAACGTGAAATTGGGATGCTAAGAAAAATACGTGTCTCTTTTTTGCTCCTTTACAACATATCCAACATAAAATCTGGCGGCCAGGTCCCCGGCGGGACTAAATCAATTAAACATGAACAGCGGCGTAACCAGGATTTTGTTTCAGGGGGGCCCAATTTTAGTTTTTTATTAAATTTTTTTTTTGTTTGAAAAGCATATAATTTTTTACATACCAGAGCCTATAATTAATATTTTGTATCTGTTAAATAAGTTTTGAATGGGAAAGTTACCATTGACGTTATACCCAGTTATGATAGCAATTTTGAAGCAAAATGTTTATGTTTTGACATGTCTTTGTTATTTTAGTTTTTTTATATCTACAAACAAGTTTTTTTTTTTTTTTGAAATATTAAACAAATCTATGTATCAATTAAATAATTTTATTTTGATTTTTAAAGTGAGCTATCATATTAGTTGAGATCCTTGTATACTATTAACAAAAATCTTAAAAGTTAATTCGACGATTTTTTTTCATAAAAGTGTCAATGATTTTGTCAGGTTCAACCTTTTCTCGATACACTGATGCAAGAGCTAGAGCACCAAGTCTAGTATTCACACATAGAATTCCTTAAATATGTTTTCACTCTTTTTAGGGTGGAAAAACTTCTCTCCGCGGATGCAGTTGTAACAGGAATTACTATCAGTAAATGTAAAAACATGTTAACGTTTGGAAAAAGCTCCTTGTTGCAATCTTGAATAGCATCTAGCGGATTGATGGTCTTTCTGTTTTATTTTTCCAGTAGTGTTTCCATAGATCAATTTCAGTTAATATAACATTAGTTTGATCACAAGTTTGTTATAATTTTTATTAAAAATAAAAATTATGTTTTTTCGACCTTTAATTGTGCAATGAAAATGCAAATTATTCAAGTTCGAGGCCATATACTCTATATTTCTTCATTAGGATATTGTCCTAACAAATAATCTATAGAGTTTTTGTTTTCAAATTTATTATTTGACCCTTTCAGGAATGTGTTGATAGATCTATTTCGGGAATTTTCTAGGTTCCCATCATCAGAACACGTTTTGAAAGCGGTAACAATCCCATGCCAAACCTCAAGCATTCATATGAACTAGTTTACTCACTACATGAGAACTAATATACATATGAGTTTGAAATTAAAGATTATAACCATTGATCAAAAAATAAATTGAAAACTTGTTTGATGTGCAAGATCCACCTCTGGTGGATATTCAATACACGTTTTTTTTTTTGTTTCTCTCTCCTTTTTTATATTTTGTTAAGTTAGTTAACAAAACAGGGAAAGTAAACTAGGCGGTACTTTGCCTTTTTTCACAAGTTTGTTATAATTTTTATTAAAAATAAAAATTATGTTTTTTCGACCTTTAATTGTGCAATGAAAATGAAAATTATTCAAGTGCACTATTTGCAAAATCAAAAATTTATATTCTCAATTAATTCACATTTTCAAAAATAGAGGGTGTTGTATTCAAAAACAAGGTTTATATAACATAATACACCCAACTCTATTATTTTTTTATACATTATGTAAACTCAAAAAATATTATAAATTCATTTATTACATACTAACCAAAACAAAAATAATATAAAAAATCGAAAATATTTCGGGGGGGCTTTTTTTTTTTTTTTTTGAGACAAAAGTTTTGTAGAAAGTAAAACGGCCATTTAGCTAATATTAAACACAAAATGTGGACTACTCGAAAACGGGGAGCATTGGTATAAAACCAGCCTTTGTTTTTCAAAAAGTGCCACTTTGCTTTCATTTCTTTGTGAAAACTTTATAATAAAATCACGATATTATTCAAAATCTCGGGTTTTTTATAAAGATTGTAACTTTGTGCTTTTTGTAAAAAATAAATTTAAATTTCAGATACAGTAGAATCTCAGAAATTAGAACTCTCACAAATTAGAACCGTCCAGAAATTAGAACCGGCCATTCCAATGTATTGCAAGCTCTGAAATTAGAACTATGGGAACGTGATAAATCCTCACTTTTTATTTATTTTATATTAAACAATTTTATTTAAATTTATATAAAATATATTTTTTGTTTTTAAAATTAATTCCAAAATTGAATTGAAAATATTTGACAATAAATTCTCTGAGTTATAATTATAAAATAGTTTTGAAAGTTGTTTTGGGAAGCCTCCACAGAACCTGTGAATCTAATTTCTGGAAGTTTTTTTTATTTTGTTTTGTATTGTCACTACAAATTATTTTTTTGCAATGTATTGTACGCTCCAATGTATTGTACGTTTTTTTATTTAGTTTTGTATTCTCACTACACATTATTTTTTTGCTCATTGAAGTAAAAATAAAACGGGGAATCCCCGAGTTATTCGTGGTGAGTACAATTCGGTCATATGCATGTGAAATTTGATATGCTTGTACAAAATTAAATACCTAATAATAAAAAAAATTTTAAAGTTTTTCTATGGATTTAATACCTATGTTTAATTAATTAAATAATATTAAATAAAAAGATTCTACTGTATTTAAGTTTTTGAGACAAAAGTTTTATAAAAAGTAAAAAGTTCCTTAAGCTAATAGGTACAAAACGAAATGTTCCATAGTTTTGAAGTGTTGAAACAATGATGAAACTCAGTTCAAAGTTCATTGAATCTGATAAACACAAAGGATTTGCTGTAACAAAACATTTGATAGGTTGAGGCAAGAAGTTGAAAGTTAAAAGTCTATATATAAATGTCCACCATTTGTCTGAAAAGTTTCAGCAAAATTTCAAAAGAAAAATCCAAAACAAATATACAAAAAAAAAAAAAAAAAAACAAAAAGTAGGGGAATGTGGTTCTAGTAAATACATACATACAATAAACTAAAATTAAATCAAATACTTTTCCAAAACAGAAGAACAAAACGAGTACATAAAACCTAAAACAAAGAGACTGACTACAAAATACACAAAAACTTGAAATAAACTACGACGACAAAAAAAAAGATTTTTGTTATATAAAAACATCTAACTAGTGAACTCTTAAGTATATAATAACTTGGCAGATACGTTTGAGTGTACCAGCTTTTTTGTTTTACTATATACCACAATTTTCAACTAAAATTGTTGGTATACTTTATAAATTTCTGTATATACAAACCCAAATGCAACGAATGCAAAAATCACAAAAAAAAAAAAAACAAGCCAGACACATAACACACTCAAAGTCGTCAGTCAGTTAGGCCGTCAAACATACAAGACCTTTTAGTATAAATTCAACAGCGAATACAAACGGTTCGTAAAACGATAAACTCAGAAACGCATCAAAATCAACGTTAAACAAAATTTTACCCAAACAACTCAAGGGAAGATAACAACATTATTTTTAACAAATAATATAAAAAAAAAACCAACTGGCGCCCTGATAGTGAAACATTTTTAAAGTAGAGAATTACAAAGAAGAGTATATTCGCTTAAAATAAGATGCGAGTGATAATTTATAAAAAAAAAATATACTCAACTAAAGTAAAATAATTCAACTCATTTTCTATCTATATATATGAGAGTTAATTGAAAGAAAGAGATAGCTGTATAAGCTGCAAAATGTTAACAAGAGATAGAAGTATAGAGAAATAAGTCAATAACTCTAAACAAAAAAAAACTTGTACTCATTTACCTAAAAACATCTTCATGTATGGTTTAGTAGGTAGACAAAAAGTATATATTATATTTACTATATACTAAACTGTATATGATACAGTACAACCATATATAACATTAAAAAAAAATTGAGCATATGTGACAGCATAAACTCAATGCTATGAAACATTGCAACGCGGAACGCTGAGCTGTAAAGACGTTAACGGGAAAACGCTACAAGTGCTTTAAAACAACTTAATTACTAACTTGACAAAATATTAATTAAAAAGTGAACCAAACTGAATTTTAACAACAAAAAAAATAATTTTCCAAAAAGATTAAGAAATTAATAATCAAAAAATTAACTAAAGGAAGTTATAAAAAAAAAAAAAATTTTAAACAATTTATTTCACAAAAAAAAAATAATTATTGCTCTTGCTTAATTTAAAAAAAAAAAATCCACTCGTGTTTTTTTTTAAACATTATATGGTGGATGGCGTGTGATAAATAAAGCCTAAAGTTAAAACAAAAAAACTATACTAACACATGCACACCATCACTCAATACATTTACAGAAAAGAGAAGAAGTTGCTATAACGAAACATCATTGAAAACGGAATTGATAATAAATGCTACAGTGAAAACATACAGAAGAATAAATAAGCATACATATTGAAATATTTATAAAAGAAAAAAAAAAGAAGTTGATAAAAAAAAAGAGAAAATCTTTGTGTGAAGTTTGAAATAAAAAAAAGATACAAAATTTAACAGATAATTTTATGTGAAAGTTTTATTTAATGATTTTAATTTGAAAAAAAAATTAAACAATTAAAATCTTTAACTGGGTTTACTTACAATTAAACTATATTGGATTACATTATATGGATTATCAGTAGCAATTATGGATTACAATATGGATTATATGTTATTAACACAAAATTTGGATTATTTTTTTATAGCTTTCTGAAGGTAAGTTTTTAATTTTTTATTTTATAGACCGTAAAAAAAATCGTTAAATAAAATTTAATATAAAATGTAGTTTTTCCTTATTTTCCTTTGATTGCATGTTCTCTTTTATCCCTTATTTTTTTTCTTAAACTTCCTTTTAAACATTTATCATTTATTCAAGTCTTTTTTTCATTATTGTAAGCAAATATTTACCACTACATTTAAAAGGAAAAAAAATATTTTCAAAAAATATTCCAGCTGTAGTTTATCGTTTATAAAAATATAAATTTCAAAGCCACCACTCTCATTTTAAAGATAAAATGCGTGCTCATTCTCTTTTGTTATCTCTCACATAAAATATTAGTGTTGCCAAGTTAGATGAACATTTAATATATTTAGGAATTTTTAACTAACTAGGGGGGTTTATCCCCCTAACCGGTAAACCCGCCTGCAGACGGGGTATTTTAAATTAGACATAAATGCGCCAACTGATTGTTTTATAATAAGAAATTAAGCTATTTCGATAGAAAACCAAGTTTACAATTTATTTTGTGAATAAATTGTGTGGGTTCTGTTAATGGCTATGCAATGCTCTCGCCCTCTGTTAACACCTTGTGCCTGCAAACAGGAAATATGCTGTTTGTATGGAAAACCAAAGCTAAATTGAACAATTTTTGCTCAGAACATAACAAATATGTCGAAAACTGTCAGCAGCAACATTAAACAAAGTCAATTTATCAATTTAAAGTCGCGAAAAATTATTCATTGTCCTATTTGCAGCCACAATTTAAATATTTTTTCTCAGTAAGGGAGAGTATTGCGACCACTTTATTATCTAAACTCTAGTTCAGTGCTCGTTTTGGAAAGGAGAAAGTTTTAATGTTGAAATTTCGTAAAATTTCAAAAAATAAATTTTGTAAAACAAACACAATTTTCAAAGATCTTAAAAAATTTTAAGTTGACTAGTAACCGTTGATAGTAAACGCTAAGTAAGATTGAAGCTTAAGCTTTTTAAAAAATTCTTATTTTGGTCCAAGGACATACAGGATTTGAAAAGGATACCTCTAACGGACATCGTCTAAACTTAAAGTATAAACGGATTTTTATGAAAATTGTCAGAAGGATTATATTTAGTAGTAACAGCAAAGCCTTAAAGTTTGATCAATATATTTTGAAGTTATGGTGCTTTACACTGAATTTCGATTTTTTCGAAAAACGAAAATCGCCATATTTTCTTAAGTAAAAGCACAAAAAGTGTAGTCGTATCTCGCTAAGTGGCATAGCTTATGTCTAAACTTATTTATTTTTACGTTTTAGTTTTGAGATTCGCTCTAAACCTAGTTTGGACCCTATCGCCTAAATTAGGCAACGAAAAAAAAAATTATGTAGAAGAACATATTGTTTATTTTTCGCACCGAATACATGTTAAAAATTTCATTTAAATGCATATTTTTATTACATATTTTAACTTAAATGGTTATATTTATTGCATCTTTCTTAGTTTCGCGAAAAAAAAAACATAATTTTTTTGTATTTAAATTTTATACGCAAATTGGGATTAAGAGAAAAAGTTTTAGTAGATTTTTTAATGCATATTTTTCCATATATTTTTCCAAGACGTATGCAGAGAATATAGTAAACAATTAAGATTAAAATTACGTTTAAAATTTAATTATAATTGCTTAAAAGCATGAACAATAATTTTTTAATTTTTTTCGAAACCATCAAAATCAGCTTTTTGGAAGATAATTGTGATAAAAATACATATATAAAAACCTTATCATCGGCTTGCCTGTAATTAGTGCTGTGTTTTTTATGGGTGTTTTTCAGGAGAGCGAAAAAAACTGATTTATATTATCCTTTTAAGATATTTAATTTACATTATGTTCATTAATGATTCACTACATTATTTACTAAAATACTGCGTTCACAAAATTTAATCTCTCTTACAGAACAGTGCGCTAATTGCTACAATAAAAATAAATAAAAATAATACAGAGCACTACTTGCAGGCCAGCCGACGTTATTGATATAAAGATTTTATTTAGGTGCCTATTCACAGGAAAAAGTCTGATCTTTAGTTAAAATTTGTACATTTATTTGTAATTTACTATTCATTTGTTCTTGATTTAATAGTTATTTAAATAGTTTCCCATGTATAGCTTATTTTATGATTATAAAATTATAAATATGAAGAAAAAACGCCATCTAAAAGTGATACTGATGGCAGAGACACAAAAATATAATGGTTTAGAAACAATTGTCGTTGAAATGAACTATAAAATTTGTAAATTTGAGCAGCATGATTTACTAAATATTAGCTTGTAAAATTAGTTCAATTAAAAATGAAATTTGTTGTTGTGGTAAAATGAAATATCTAATAACTTTAGCTAAATAACAGATTTAATTGGAAAAAGTTTAACAGACTTTTGTGCTAACTTTTTTTATGAGTATAGACTTCTAGATTACATAAATTAAGGTCATTCTAACACTAGACTACCGTTATTTTAAAGCTGAAAAAATCTATCATTTAAATAAATATCTATCATTTAAAAATCTATCGTTTTTAAAATTTCAGTCCAAATTTTTCGTATTATTTTTAATTTCAAATGTGTTAAAAAATGTAAATCGATATTTTTAATTTAACAGAACCCATTAAATATAGTTTCAATACAATTTTATATTTTTATTCACTTTTTAAATTTTGCTTTTTAATCCATTTTGTAAATTTATGCTCTGGATCTCTGTGTTTATTTTTGAGCCTTGCTTTCGTCACAAAATTTTATATAATTTTTAAAATCAGGCTGTTAAAATTTTTTGTTTCAAATTTTTGGGCATTATCTATACATTTAAAAGGGTTATTGTAGATGTAACATGGCAACAATAAACACATTTCAAACTCTCTAAATCTGTTTGATGGCCATACACTCTCTCGCTATGAAATATACGAGACTCATCTACATTTTTGTTGTTTAAAAACACACAAACAAGATTTTTTTCAATGAAATGTGTGAAAAAAAACTTCACGGATTATGAAACAAATAACTAAACATGATTTTTATTTTAAAAATTTCAGTATTTTTAATTAAATTAAATTTTCCAAAATGTTTTTATTTAAAAAATAAGGAAAGGAATGGCAGGTCCGTACTATTAGACCAGGTTTGATTCAAATGATTTTATCCAATATATAGACGTTTCCGCTTTGAGAAACTGATTTTACTCCAAAATGATGCCCGTTATTGGGAACATTAACTTTTCATATTTTCTAGATATTGGAATATGATCTTATCTTAATAGTATTACAAGGAAACTATTTGGCATTTCCTCAGATTTGTGAAATTTGGATACGTGGCAAAGGAACAAAATAAAACACGTTCGGTACAAAACAAATCAGTAGTGTCCGAACAGTTCGGCCAGAAAATGCATTTGGTCTGTATTCAGTATTTTAAAGCAGTATGGACAAATTTGGCGGATGGAAAAATGTTTATTGGGCTGATTAGATGCTATTTTGAGTGTCAAATTTGAAGAAAAGTCTGTTGTTATGCAACGAATTCACTGTTCGGAATCAGAAAGTTCGGCCCAATTTAAAATAGTTCGGCGGCCGAACTTTTAACTTTATAGCTAAACTTCGACTTTTCTCTTAATTTAATACACAAAATCGAATTAAATCGGCTCAACAAACATGTTTCCAATACCAAAATTTGTCATCATTGCCTCTAGATATCAAAAAACCGACAAAATATAATTTTTTGGCCGAACTATTCGGTCGGACACTACAAATCAGTCCATATTGGTATTAAAAGTTGTTCAAAACTTTTTTAAGCAAACAAATTTTATAGATCTTCAAGATATCTTTCATTAATAACGCAGTTTATGATTATTTTTTGTTTCAGTCATAAAAAGCTTAAAAAACTAAAATCGGTAGTTTTTTTCGTACTATCTAAATTTCAATTAAATGGGAGGGAACCCATCTCAATGTAAGAAAGACATCGGGGATTCATTAGGGTGCCAAAAAAAAATAAAAATTCTAATTTCAGACCGCCACAAGGCTGCACCTGTTTCAATAGTACTCAGTAATGCTAGATCCAAATTTCAGCCCAATCGGTCAATGTTTAGAGGTCGCTATAAATTTACGATTTTTCAGGGTTAGGCCGAAATTTAACAGAAATTCTAATATTTTTTAGATATAGAAATGATTTTTGTCTGATGTCAAAACATCGAAAACAGCCTAACGAAATATAGACCTAGTGTATTTAAAAAAAAAAATGTTTCAAATATATCTGGATCTACTGAATGGATTTTCATTTATTGATGTGCATGTTATAAACATATTTTTAATACATGACTCCAACAATTAATACATGAGCGACTCCAACAATTAATACATGCGCGACTCCAACAAAAAATTTCATACGCCTCAATGTACAAAACGCAACAAACACATGCAATTAATTATACATAATGGCGTATGAAATTTCCCTGTATATTAATTGCTGGAGCCGTGCATGTTTAAATATGTCAAACTTTTTTAAAAAATCAGTATGTTATAGGTACAACTCCAAAAAGAGACCATTTTCGAGACCCATATGGTGTTCCAAAATACCTTTTCACTTTTCCGACTTAGTTTTACACAAATTAGAGTTAAATTTATGTAGGATTCTAAGCCATAAAAGTAAAATAGAAGACAGCACCGCAATAATGAACAATAAACCATTTTTGTCCGGGTAAGAGGGTTAAAAAAAGATTATTCCATGCGAGTCGGTGAAACATTTTCGACTTCAGATTCGGATTTAGGAGGACAAACTGCTTTAAAAAACTATATAACCATTGGGAATAAGAATGTTAACTTATTCTTTTTTTTTTAATTCTGCCTTTAGATAACATTTTCTTGAATTTAGAGCTAATAAAGATTATATAAAAGTGTGGGAATAGTATGACAATATTTAAATACACTGTAAAATAAGAATATACAGTCATATTTCTGACTGTGAATGCAATAACGCTGAAATACTAGTAATTGCACGTAATATAATAGACGAAACCCAAAAGTCGCATTTTATAGCGACCTCTAAATATCGTCCGATTGAATCAATTTTTGGTATATACGTATATTTTGATAAAAGGGACAAAAGCAAGCTTGTGTACAAAAAATCGGAATATACTTTTATTCTTCCATGCAAGCGTGGGTAGTCTAGGCTCCATATTACCCGATCTTACTATTTGTTTATTTATATCAATATCTTCTGACAGAGTTACACTTTTAAATCTAATTTAACAACTGTATTGGACAAAAAACAAAAAAAAAATTTTAGTAGATCTTAAATTTGTTCCTCTTGATTACTTAATTTTATTACTCTTATTTCAAAACTAACCTAAAATTCTTTAATTTTTAACACAAAAAAAAACCTTTTTCAGCTCAAAAAATATCAAATTACTTTGGCACGACAACAAAAAAAAAGCCAACCTAAAACCAAGCGAAACGAAAACAACAGCAAGAAATATGTCCCCTGTACCGCTACCTGTGACAAATTCTGCTACAAAAACACAAACAACTAAAGTACCAGCAGCAGCAACTTCGTCGTCAACATTAAAAACAAAACCAACAACAACAGCAACAAACATGGCCAATTCTAATACAACATATAAACAACAAATGGAACAAAATAATAATAAAAATAATGCCAATTCTGTTGGTGCAGTTTCTACTGCAAATAAAAAGAAAAATATTAACATAAAAACAAAAGATATGTCATCATCATCAGCTTCCTCTACATCGTCGTCATCATCATCATCATCTTCGTCCTCATCATCGAAATCATCTTTAAAGAATGTTATAACCTCACAATGTGACAGTAGTAGTAGCAGCAGCAGTAATAGTGACAATATCAATGTTAAACATGGAAGTAATCAATCTTGTGATACTGTAATCAAAACTGAATTAGAATCAGCGGATCAAAGTAATGAAGCGGCTCCCACAGATGTCAATGACTTACAAATATCTTCGATGCGCCAAAGGCCAATTCTATTGAGTGCCGTTAATCCTCATATCATCTGTGGTCTGTGTTTTGGTTATCTAATCGATGCCACTACGATAGTCGAATGTTTACATTCATGTAAGTATTTTTTAATTTTAATTTGTTTTTATTTTAGGAATTGTATAAATTTTAAATATTTACATTAATGAACCTTCAGATTTAGCATTTGCGAAACCTTGAAATTTGAGTTTATTTTTATTATTATTCACTTTAACCTTGCCTTCAATTTATACAAAATGCTGCCAGGCATTAATTTTGTACAAGGACAATAATGATGCATATGAACAAAAAAATATGGTCCTTAAAGATTTCGAGCTACTAAAGGTGCAAACAAAAAATATTAAAAATGTGCATAAGAAAATACTATAAAGCCAGTTCCAAAAAGGATATTATTAAGTTTAAAAACAGTAAAGTCCCGTTTTAACTAATATTCTGTTTAACGTACGAGTGACCTGACTACATTATTTTGAGTTGTTCGTTAAACCGAAACAAAACAAGGTTCCCAGTTTAGCAATCAGACAAGACATAACAATGTTCTTAAAACAAAGACTTCTCCTCCGTACTAGCAGGCGCGGATCCAAGAGGTGGGATAGGATATTGACCCCACCCAACCCCCTGAAACAAAAAAAGGAAAGAAAAAGAAAAAGAGTAAAAAAAATGAGAAAAGAAAAAGAAAACAAATTTAATTACCGAGAGAAAAATTCCGCAAAAAATTTTTTATTTTTTTAAAATTCACATACATCGCACTTGATCAACAAGAGGGTATTAACTCAAAATTTTTAAAATATCACTTTTTTCAAGAAATCAACTAACAACATCAATATCTATCTATTGTAAACATGTCAACGTATTCCGATTACTCTTTCATCTCGAAAACCACTTTTGAGACCATTTTCATGATAATGTAGTGATTACCTTTATTTCAACAAAAAGGTATTATTTCGAGTTAATACAAAAGTTCAAGTAGAAATGAATCGTATATATTCATAAAAAAGGTATTATTTTGATTTGAGCCTTTATTTATGTTAAAAATAATCAAACTGTTTTATTTATATTTGGTTGTATTTTGAGTTGATACTGTTTTGTTGATAAAATTTGTTTTATTCTATAAATTTAAATCGATAAAATTTCAAAAAAATGGTATTAACTCAAAAAATTGATTTTTTTTGCAATGAGTGGTAAAATTTAAAACAAAAACATTGTATATATATTTTCAAATGGAATTTGCTTATTATGATATGTTTTAATTTTTAAATTCTGTTAAAATGTGGCCATAAACAGTTTTTTGACTCTACTGAAAATTTTAAAATTTTGAGTTAATACCCTCTTGTTGATCCAGTTCGATATGTACATATGTTTACATTGACAAGGGGAGTCTGCCGATGGGTTCTCTCCGATCTTAATCAAATTTTGATAGGTGATAAAGCAAAAAAGGGCACGTGTATATATTTTTTTAGAGGCCCAATCTCATGTATAGGGGGTTTTAGAGTTTGGTAAAAAATTACCGAATTTTTCGTTGTTTTCGGTTTATTTCTAATTGTTTTAGAGATATTTCCGGCAAAAGGGTTACCAAATGAAAGGGCTTTTTAAGACGCATTAACTGATGAAACATTCGCGATAACTTTCAAGTATATTCTTCTAACTGGCGTTTTTTAAAGAATTATAGTTGGATTAAGCTAAAAAAAAAACCTGTAAATTATTGTCTATTAAATTTAATCGAAGAGGTGTTTGAGCTTTTTCCTACATTCGGCTTTTATGCGACTTTTTCAGAAGAACTTTTTAAGCTATTCTATAAATATTAATAATAATAATACATGCATAACAATAATAAAAATGTCAACACAACAAAAATGTTCGTAAAATAAACGAATTTTTTTACATTTTACTAAAGTTTTCGTTGTTTTGACATCAATTTCGTATTTTTATGCATAGATTATTATGAGTGTGCCCTTGGCGAAGAAGTTATTGATGTAATCTTTGGATCCGAAGATAGTGGCTAGTCGTAGAGAGTTGAAAGACATTGCTTGGATGGTGAAATGCATCTGAGTGATATTCCCCGGAAAGTTGTGGTAGGCAAGAACTTATTCCATCAGAAAGGAGGTCTATCTATTTTCAAACTATCCGATTGTCCTTTAAAAAGTAACATTTTAACCAATATTCTCCGGGCTTGTGAACTGCACCGTGCAGTTGTGACCTATCCTGGGTGTTGTAGTGTAATAGTTACCGAGTTAGACTGTTACACAGAAGGTTCCAGGTTCGTTTCCCAATTACGACAACCCCTAAGTTGAATTAATTTGAGTTTTCTTATGCGTATTGAAGCGCCCTCCTCCGTCCATGTTCCCATAGCACTTTACCCCACCGGAATATGAGACAGAGAGCATCAATAAGTTCAGCAACTCTTTTCTGAAATTACAATTACAGTGTTGCCATGTTTGAAGACCTTTATGTTTCACCATATTTCATTTCTCCTCTATCGCCTTTTTTAAAGAAATCGGTTCATTAGTTATTAGAATGAGTCTAAGAATTCTTTACCAAAAAAAAATTTTTATAAATTATGAAATTTTTATAAATTATGAAATTTTTGTAACTACAATAACTCTAAGAATCTTATTGCTGGAATTTGAATAAAAGTTTGGTTTAGTGTACCAAATTCATACAATCTTTTAAAACTCACACCTAATTTTTTTTTTCTACAAATTCTCATTAAAACCCTTTTAAATTTTGAAAATTTTAAATGCAAAAGGATACACCAAAAACTTCCAATTATCAGCTCATAAACTTTGGCGGGTTATTTTCAAACAAATCATAAACAGGGGATGAAGTTAAAGTCACACAAGCATAGCAAAGGATTCTGTGATACGAGGACAATGACAGCTAAAGTATCCTTTATCGTAGATTGGATGTTAAACACCCTTGTTAAATATTTTATTTTTTTTTTTTTTATATGACATTCTAGCTAAAAATATTTTAAGTTTGTACTACAATTTCTAAAAAGACCTTGTAATTATTTA
This sequence comes from Delia radicum, assembly GCA_021234595.1. Lineage (NCBI taxonomy): Eukaryota > Metazoa > Arthropoda > Insecta > Diptera > Anthomyiidae > Delia > Delia radicum. Next base: position 202,186,637 of record CM037855.1, on the reverse strand, counting down.
TAATGTTTCTCTTATTAATTAATTTTTTTATTTTTTTACTTTTCACTTGCAGTTTGCCATAGTTGTTTAATTACACACTTAAGAACTGAACAATATTGCCCACGTTGCGAAATGATGATTAATACAGCAAAACCAAATATTAAGTAAGTATGCGTAAAAGTAACAAACGAATTCTTATCTAAAATTCAACAAAACTAAAGCAAAATACGCCGACGGCAATTTTAAGAAAACCCAAAAAGCTAAATTTGTATTAATCTCAATAATACACTAAAAGAAAAACAGCACAAAACAAACAAAATTAATAAAATTTTGAATTAAAAAAAAAAAAATTTTGAGATCCGTGACAAATAAGACAAACAATCTTACCCCAGAAAATATAAAAAAAAGAGAGACAGTAATCATACATTCACACACTGTGTCATACTGTACGTCTATATTTGCTATGCCAGAATGCAAACACCGTGCTAAGTAATGAGCCTTATAATAAAACATCTGCGTCAACATTTCATTACATATACACCAGTGGTCTTCATCCATATCACCCAGGGGACGAAGTTTTTCGGGTATTTATTTATTCTCTTCGTGAATAATATAACCAGGGTTGCTCAAAGTAAAAAAACTCCTACAAGACAGCTTCTTGAAATGTACCAAAACTACCTGTATCGCTAATCTTTATTACAATATCATTAAATTTTAATATCGTACTGTATTTACCAATATTGCTTTTATAACTCTCAGAAAGCTGTTTTTGTTTTATTTTCCTATCAAAAACTTAACTAATTGTAATAAATTGACAATGCTACAATATCTTTCATAAAAAAAAATACGTACTCTTTGTTTGCATTGTACTGAACGGCAACCATAATTACAACAATAAATATGTGTGTGAGATAATTGTTTCATTCAGTAGCTAGTTAGCTTTCAACAGAGTAGGAGTATAGCGGATCTTTTTATGTTTTAACGTTTTTAACGAAAGCTACATTTTTGTTTGATACACTGAGAAGTTTTGATAACAAGCTATATAAATTTATGCATGTTTGTTTATATTTCGTATAAATATATATTTTTTTACAGCATTTGAAATTAAAATATTTAATGAATATGTGGGATGTTGAGTGGAAAAACTTTTTTTTATTTATTTATTATTTATTTTATCAGAAAAATTTGCAGCAATCAAACCAGCATTAAACAATAATATCTGTATTATTAGTTTTAATATTAAAAAAATAGATAAAAAAAAAGAAAAAAACGTTTTAAAACGTTTTATTGTTCAAAAAACATATTTATCAAAATATTTTTTTTTATTTTAATATTTATACACTAAGACATTTTTCGATTTTCAACTTGAGGGATATTTTTAATTTAAAGTATATTTGCATTTTTTTCGTTTCTATTGATTTATAGAAACATTTTAAACTTTATTGATATTTATTTTTGATAAAAACAAAAAATAAAACGTTTTCCGGGTGATATGGATGAAGACCACTGATGTACATTATTGTTATTATCAATACAATATTGTTTTTTATCAGTACAATATTGTCCCTGTAATTTTTTCGCAACAAAAAAGTCATAACCCTAATGAACATACCTATTTTTAAAATTTATATTTTTTTAACGCAACATATTCAATAATTTCATAATTGTTATAACAATGAAAACAAATCTTGTAAGAAACCACAAAAAGAAAAACTATTCACTTCTTTCAGTGTAATACTCTCATTTTATGTGTGTTTCTCTTTGTGAAGACCACTGATATACACACACACATCGACCGACAGTTAGAAAAATAGACAGACGGAATTGCTGCCAGATTTTACAATTTATCGTCATTTATACAATTTTTGGGAAAAAATTCGCCAAATGACGGTTTGACGTTTTTGGTTCAAAAATTACGATTTCTTCCCTGCTAAAAATCGACATAGTTATATGGATCCACACATGAGCAAACATGCTTCATACATGTTCACATGCATATATATATATGATACATAAGGGATCATATATGAGCATGTATCAGCATTAACGAAAATTGAGCTAATATTTACATATATAATCATACACATCCACACATGGTCATATGTGTACATTAAGGAAAATTTAGTTAATATTTACATGTATGATCGCATATGAACTCCTATGAGCATATATGAACCCTATATGTTGATATATGGACATGTATGACCTCGAATGACTTCATATATGAGCATAAGTGAGTTCATACATGTTCATAAATGGATGCATATGTTTCGATTTTTAACCGGAAAGATATTTTTTTTTTTTTTTTTTTTTTTTTAAAAAAAGAGAGGCAACACTCAGGAAATACTTCCTATATTTGGTGTGTTGCTTTCTTTGGAAAGGGATAGTATAGAGATGAAAGGTGGGGAAAGATGAAGGGCTTCAGACATGGCAACACTGTAATTGCGCGAGATGATAAGTCTTAGAACAGTTGTTGCTCGCCACCTGATGGAGAGTTGGCGAACTTATTGAAGCTTTTTGGTTCATAGCCCTGATTCATTATTTTACTTCGGTGGGGTTAATTGTTATGGGAACACCGAAGGTGAACATTGCGATACGTATGAGGGATAGAAAAAACTCATACATATTAATTTGATGTTGCCGGCACCGGGGATCGAACCCGGCACCTTCTGTGTAAAAGTCCAACGCGCTAACCATTACACCACAACGCCCACGCAAGAAAATCGCCATTCACTTGAAAAATCACCATTAAAATCGTCCGACACTATTTCAAAAATTAACTAGTCAAACGAGTTTTAAAATCGCCACGTTTGTCGGGAAACGCCATATCTGACAACACTGGTCAACATCTTAACAGTTCAGTTCTTTTGATCCCGTGCAGTGTTGCGTCTTCATTTCAACTGGCACAAAGTTGGTACAGATAAAAATCCTTCAGTGTTATGTCGTCTTTGTTTTTTTTTTTTTTTATATATATAAAGCAGAAGCAACACTCAGGAAATTCTTCCTATTTATTAATGTGTTCCTTTCTTTGGAAAGGGGTAGTGGAGAGGTAAAAGGTGGAGAAAGATTTCGCGAGATGATAAGTCTTAGAACAGTTGTCGTTCTCCACCTCATGGAGAGTTGTCGAACTTATTGAAGCTTTTTGATTCATTGCAATGATTTATTATTTTACATTTCAACCAAATTAACACTTTTGGTACACCGCAATTTTGGTTTCACCAGTTTCGTGACGTGCCCCCTAATCATATAGCACAGAATTGTCACTTTGGATCAATCAACCCTTCATTTCCCGAAGGGTAATTACTCTGCAAGGAATTAATTACATTATCATCTTTTAGATTTTTCTATGAAATTGCTTTGTCCAAAAGGGCACCCTGTGTATTCAAAAATAATAAAAGAACGTATAGACTGAAAACATATAAAAACAACTTCACGATTTTCTCCACCCTTCTGATTTTAACCAAACTTGGTATAGAAGATGTTCATCATATAACTATAACCTCGTCCAAATGCAGGAGAGCTAACCCCAGCGGATCTTTTAATATCGCGTTTCAAAATACGAAAAATATTCGAAAATTTTAAAAAAGTATTCGTACATAATATTCTGTATCTTTTTAACGGCTTAAGCTACGAAAGTCATTGATACCTCATTTTAAAGCTACTTAAATTATGAATATTCAAGTTCACTTATTAAATTGTTTTACTAGCGCACACAAATTATTCACTTTTCCGCGAACAAACGGGCATTGTTTTCAAAGCCGCAGTTCAAAAAGTTGTATTTAAAAAAATGGGTTTTTAAAACTTTTAAAAAAATATATGTTAATTATAAATTACTTCCCTATGCCGTGTCCAAATCTCTACGTGGAGCCCTTACGGTATCCAGAGTTATTAAAAAAAAGTGAATAAATGTAACGAAAAAGTCGATAACGCAGCAGCTTGAACCACGGATATTAAAGATATGCAACAGTGGCTTTAAAATAAGTCACATAGCTTTAAAAGTTAAAAAGATAAGGACGAATAAATTTTCGATTTTTTTTTTATATTTTAAAACGCGATTTCCACAACCGTTAGAGCTAACCCAAAACTTATATGACACTTAAATTGCCTACGAAGTTTGGTTAAAATGTAAGGTGGTAGAGGTTGAAAATTGTATATTTTTTTATGGTTTTATATGGAATGAGTATATTTAGCCATTTATGATCCCAAAAAATTAACACTAACTTTGAGACAGCTATTTAGACAGTTGACAAAACTTTTTAGATTGATTTTTTAGTTAGGTTTCATATTTTCTGGAATCATTTAAAACTCGTATTTATCAGCATTTCGAAATTGCGGTTAGTTAATTTTTTTATTTCAATTATTTTTTTACCCATTTTTTTATTACTTAAATATAAATTCATTTCAATTTTAACAGAATATATTCTATTTTCAATACTTAGAGAGACGCATAAGCAACTCGTTTTTTCAGACCACATAGAAAAAGTATAAAAATTGGTAGAACTAAACTCGATTTTTATGACGATTTTTTTCTAATTGATTTGACGAGTTTTCCTAAAAAAATATCGTTAAATTGACGATTTTTTGCCAAAGTCATCTGGCAGCCCTGACCGACACTCTTACACTTTCATACCCAAGAATTAAGTAAAATTTTTGTACAAATAATGTTTATCGTCGTTGTCGTCTTCGTTAGTTTTTCGTTATAATTTTTCATTATTACCTGCTTAGACACATATTTTCAGTTTCAAGAGTCATGTTTTACGCTTTAATGATTTATTATAAAAATTCATAGTTTTGCTAGTTTTAGTTGAAATACTTTTAGGAAAATGTTTTTCCTACATAACGAAAAACATTGTCTTTGTTTTTGCGAAGATTAACTAATAAATGTCCCTTTTGTTCCTTTTCTTTCTTTTGCCATTTTAGGCCTGATACAACATTGCAAGCCATTGTATACAAATTGGTGCCTGGTTTATATGAAAAAGAATTAATACGTAAACGAGCCTTTTACAAAGATCGCTCGGAAGAAGCTGCCTTAGCTACACCAGAACAAAGAGGTGACGATACTGAACATTTAATATTCAGTCCCTCGGACTATATGTCAATATCATTGGAATATGCTGATATAGAGTAAGTATTATTATTGTTTTTCCCCCTTTAGAATAATCAATTTTAGTTAATAATACACAGAAAGAATTTTCTTCGAAGATCTTTAATGAAATTCTTCATTAAACGAATGAAGTTGTCTCCTTAAAATTAATGAAAAATTTCTTAAACTTTATGAAAAAGCTTCATAAATTTCATGAAACTATGTTTAATGAACCTTTTTCATTTGGAGTATGTATAATATTTGTTAACAACTGAAATTAAATGTTTAATACAATTTTATAAATAACTATTAAGTTAATAAAAAGTTTCAATGGACGAATTCTAGTGACACTTCATAGATCTAATGCAAAAAATTATAGATATCATGTAGATAATTCTCTCAGTGCGAGCGATTAGTCGGGTTTGGCCAAAAACAAACAATCGGTCAGTAATCTAACCCAACAAAATAGCGCAGACAACAATTTACACTATGGGTGGACTTCGTTTCTGTGTTGAGTTACTACTGCGGTGAAGAATTGCATGAAATTTACCTATTTCCGCACTTTACCGCAGTATCCAAAACCGGTTCCGTATTCGAAATTGTTTCAAAAGTGTGGATTTGCTATTTTGTGTTTTAAGCGCCATGGGCTTGAAGTACCTTCGGTCCACTGAAAGAATTATCCTTCTTTATATTAATGAAACAATTTCATAAGAGTTTTTATTTGTAGCTTCAATATGGAATTTCATATTATACCAGAAATACAATTAATGTTATGAAATTTTTCATAAACTTTTTTCATAAAGTTCAGTTTCATAAAAAAAGTTCTGTAGATTTCAAAAAATATATCTTCATAAATTTAATGTAAATTTTCTTACGAGCTATGAAATTGTTTCGAAGACTTAACTTTTTATTGTTTTCATAAAAGTTCATAATTTCATTAATGTTCATACATTTCAAACCTTATTTTTAAGATTAATTCTCGAGCATTTATAAATTTATTTATTATTCAATGAACTTTTAAATATTATAGAATTTTATGAAATTGTTTTATACATTCTACGAACGCTTCATTGCAATTAGTTTTTTGAAATTTTTTTATTAATTTTACAAAGAATTTCATAAACATTGATTTTAACCAAACCTTTTTTTTATAGATTCAATGATACACGCAGAGAAAATAGTATCCTGTTACGATAGCTTAAGAGCATCATGTTATAGTTGAAAGACTAACAACCATAATATGATCCTCATATTCATATTATGATCCATGATGATGAATAAATTGTACTTACGGATCATAATATGATTAGTCAGAATCATGGTTATGATTGTTAGGATAATAATATGGTACTTTCTTGTCCACAATCATATTCAATCATATTTGTTCTCTGCGTGTAATTTTCAATGGACGAGTTCCAGTAACTAATTTCATTAAACAATAAAGAAATGCATTACTGCATTGAAGAAATTCTCTCAGTGTACCACATAATTTTCAGTTTAATTTTTGACTACGGCCTCCACATTAAACTAATTTTTAACTCTTGTTTTGTTTTTTTCTTTTATTCTCTCTTTAGTGAGCTTGTTAAGTCAAATGCTAAATATAATGAATTATTAAAACCTCGTTATCTTCAGTGTCCAGCCATGTGTACAGTGGCTCATTTGAAAAAATTAGTGTATGGTAAATTTGAAATCAATTCCAATCGTTTTACCATAGACATAATGTATAAAGTAAAAACTATAGTCTTACTCGATCATTATACCCTCATGGATGTGGCTTATATTTATACATGGAAAAGAGATGCTCCGATGCGTTTCTATTTCCGTGTTAAACAATCCCTTAAACCCCTAATAAGAGTCAAGAAAAATCTTATACCTCAACCTAAAAAGGAAGTTACGCCTACTCCGGTTGAAGAACCTAAATTACATTCCCAAGCCATGGTTATTGTTCATGAACCAACTCCTTCAATTGTAGAACCGGTGAAAACTACTTGTAGTACCATACTCGAACCTGAAGAAATAAAACAAGAAAATGAGGCTGAAGTATCATCGACTACCGAAATAACTATACCTGCTCCGCCAGAGCCTAAACAATTTGAAATTGTGCAGCCCCCAAGTCCTTCGGTAAATTCACCTGAAACCTCTCTAACCGATAAATTGAAAATTACTTTGGTAAATAAAGCCGTAAAAGACAAATCATCGCACAACGATGTTAATTCCCCGGCCCGTGTTAAATTGGCTAAAGAGAAAAAGGAAAGTCACAAAACTTTTCCCTCTACTTCTTTACCTAAAGATGAACGTAAAGTGGAAAATATTAAATTAAAAATTGATCTTTCTAAACAAAATAGTGTAACTATTATTAATATGTCCGATCCCGAGCGTAAAGAAATAGTTAAACCCGTAAAACCAGAAAAAGAGTGGAAAGTCAAAACCAAAAAAGATAAAGATGGTAGTCCCAAATCTTCACCTAAATCATCGCCACACAGTGAACGTAAAAGCAAGACTCCCAGTCCTTTAACCGTGCCACCTTTAACTATCAAAGCCGTGCCTCCTCTAAGCATCAAACCTTCTGCAGATATTGCTGAGGATGATAAAAAATCACAATTTTTAAAATCATTTGCTTTAGCACCCATTAATAGTATAAAAACTGAAAAATTAGAAACAAAATCTTCGAAACATACAACAAAAGAATTTACCCATAGCATAGTAAGTAAAAATGTAGGCAAGGATCCCTCGGTTAGCTCGTCATCCAAACGTAAAAGTAAAGAACCTATTAAGGCGGTAGTTAAAAAACCTAAGTTATCTCCACCATTGGCTACCGAAGATTTTAAAATTAAATTGCCTCCCATACCAAACATTAAACCTGTAGCAAAACCCTCTAATGCGGTAAATAATAACTCAAGCAACAAATCATTGATGCCTCCTCCAGCTCCATTAACTGCCATGAAGCCTCCATCTGCCTTAAACAAAAAATCTCACAAGCACCAACAATCTAAGATACCAGCAGCTCCTCCAGGTTCATTAACACCTCATCCCATGCATGGTGGTAATGATGGCATACAATTGGCGGCTCCAGGTAGTCGTACACCAATCGCCAAAAGATTCCAACCTATCTTGCCCAAAGCAAATCGTGTTAATCCATTTGCTAATATACCCAGTGATGTTAATAAACTATTAAAAGATGCTGGTACAGAAATTAAGTCTATACCCAATGAGCCTGTAACATCTAAGGTATATGGACCAAAAATTGATGGAGCACCTATAATGGGACCTCCCTCACTGCCTACTGTCTCTAAGGCACAAACTACTCCATCTACGACTTTGAATTCTAGAAACAATAGTAACACAACTTCAAGGGCTGGAGCTTCTAGCAAAAATAATAGTTATTTGAATTTGGCCTTATTTAATGCTTCCAAATCCAAGGGTAATGAAGTACCACCTGGTTGTCGCACTCCCATGTATACACCCAATTCTCCTATCTATTCACCCAGTTCACCACAATATGTGCCTAATTATAATATACCCACCATGCCTACTTACAAATACACACCAAAACCTAATAACTCCAATAATTCATACCTGCAAAGTGTTTTGAGCTCTAGTAATCAGATGGCCGGACTATTTCCTAGTCCACCTGTTAAAAGAGATTCCAATAACCCAACGAATAACAACAATAGTTATGCATCATCCAGTAATAACTCGAATTCCACTACTAATCGCAATGAACATCCGAATACTAAACGTGTTTACGTCAGAAGTCCCAGTCCTGTAGAAGATCCTCCCGAGAAACAACTTAAGGTTAAGTCATTATTAAATTCCTGTAATATAAATATACCTTCTTCGCTATCGATTACGATTACACGAGAAGATGGGGAATCTTCGTGTAATGGACAAACTTACCCCAAACATAAGAGTCCTGTTAACAATTATATAGAAATTTTAAAATTACCCGATCAACCGGCTGAGAATGCGGAAAATAAACGTTTATCACCACCCATGCAAACAACAACTAATAACTCTTTATTCCCTAATCCTCCGGTAAAAAGAGTTGCCACTCCACCTTTAAGTACTGGTAAACCCATGAATAATCATACAAAACAACAGCAAGTCAATAATAATAATAATATTAACAACCAAAAGCCACAGGTAGGGCCTGCTCAAAACGTCAACAATTTAAAAACTGCCTTAAATAATATGCCTGGTAATTTAAATGTAATGTCTAAAAGCAATACTAACGGTAATAACAAATCCCCCGTACTTAATAATAATAAACCCCAATCCTGTAATAAATCTCCCATAAATGCAAATGCTGGTGATAAAAAGACTCCCAGTCCAGAAAAAAGATTACATTCATCAACTTCAGAACAAAAATCACCCAAATCACCAAATGGTGATAGTTCGGCTAGCAAAAAATTCAGACATATATTACCACGTCAAATGGCAAATACCCAGCCAGAGGTCAATATACCAAAACCACAAAATAATGGCAATGTTATTGGCACTTATTCTTCACCCAATGGGGTTAATGTTAAAATACATTCTAATAAAAAGGTACAACCTAGTAAGAAATCACCTGGAGCACATAACTCCTTAGGAACTAACAAGCAACTGCAACAACCTCTACCACAATCTTCTAATAATGGTATGAAACCTTCAACGAAAGCTCCACAAACTTCGAAAGTTAATAATAAAACCAATCAAATTCAAGCTTTGAATACAAATAGTCCAGTTAATAAAATGCCTGCAGCACCACCAAGTTTACCTACATTACCACCAGGTCTAACACATCCTATGCAAGCTATGCTGCCACCACATTTGGGCGCAGCTGCTGCGGCTGCCTGTCAAAATGTTGCCGGCCAGGCAGAATTGAGTAAATTTCTTAAGGAGAATTTATTAAGAGCTCAAGTTCAAGCGGCTGTTGCTAATCAATCAAATATGTTTTATCCATATGCTGCTAATGCGGCTGCTGCCGCACAATTGGGCCAATTTAATCCCACCATGTACAATTATCAACAGGCTTATATCATGGATCAGTTATCACGTATGCAACGAGCAGGCAATGAAGCTTTCTCTGAATATATGCAAAAGTTAAAAAACAGCATGGAAGCCAATAAATCTCCAGCCGAGCTAACCCAGCAAACAAAACCAATGCAAAATGCTAAAAACTTATCTAGTCCCAAATCATTAACAGCCACAAACAGCAATCCCCCCTCATCATCATCTGCAACAACACCCTTAGCATCCTCAACACCACCAACCACACATCCCATTATGAAAGATCAACAAACTGCAAAAACTAAGTGAAACGTTTTTGGTGTAACTGCTTTATAAAGGGCGAGATAAACAGAAAGAATTTAAGTAGACGAAAAATAATGAAAATGTTCACTAAACTAATGAAGGTTTTCTTCACAAAGGGAACGAAAAAGGTTTCAACATTAATGAAAAGCTTCCTCCTTTTTTATATGAAACTTGTTTTTTTTTATTAAACTTCTTCATTGAGTGAATGACACTTTTAACTCTTCTGTCCTGTTTGGATCAAAATGACCAATTTTTGAAAAACAAATTTAAAAATCTATACTTTTAACCGCTAGTTTGTTGGTAATATTCGTTTTTATTTATTTCGTGAAAAATTTTATTACTGTAGAAAAATTTATTTGGTTTTCCTCTATGAGCGAATTTGTTTTAACGGCCACAGACTGTTATGATGGTATATTATCAGTTGGCCATGACGTTTGTAACGCATCGAAATATAGGTCTTCAAGCGAGGTTTGTCTGTCCGACTGTCTGTCTGTTGAAATGGAGATCACGCCGCGAAAACACAATCAGGACTGCTCATTTTTACCAAGATTAATGAATTAATTGGGTATTAAAAATAAATAAAATCGGTTCAGCGATTGGAAAGTTATGAGTGAAAATGCAAAGATACCTCTGAATTGCCAATATAAATTGCTGTATTCTAGAACAATCTGTTGTATAAGATGTTAAAGTCAGAGTTCACCTCATATATTTTTTTCACCTCAAAATTTTTTTTCACCACAAAAATTGTTAATAAACTTGTAATTATAGAGAAGAAAAATTATGGCATTTGGGTCAATTTGACCCAATAAACATAACAAATGGGGTACAATTTCAAACAGAACAGAAGTGTTATTTAATTAAATGATATTTTTCATAAAATTTTATGAAAACTTGCGTTAAATTAATGAACAATGCGACTATGTTGATTAAATGCCAACATTCAATAATAGCATACAGATAATTCTGATAAATGAGGTTTTAAAACTAAATCTTTTCTGCAAAGTAGAAAAAAAGGAATCCAATTCCTTGGAATTTTTTTTTTATTAAACTAAAAATTTAAAAAATGTTTCCTTAATTTTTATAATTTATATTTAAGTGTTATTTATTTCACAAATTCGTTTTTGTTTTAAGTTGAAATAACGGTTTTTTATATATTTTTTTAATTAAAGATTGTAAGATTTCGGTAAATTTTTTAAGGTTAAGTTCACTAAAGCTTGAGTTGAATTTTTTTTTTTTTTTTTTTATAATTAAGCAAAATAAAACAAAAGTATTATGTTAATTAAATGTACAAATTGTATATAATTACGATAAAATATTAATCTTAAATTATAAAAATCAATTATTTTAAAGAAAATATAAAATTATAAAGAAAATAAAACCAAACAATTTTTATTGAAAAAAAAAACTATAAATTTGTTTTACTTTCAAATATCTTTACTTTTAATCTCTTACAAATCCTCAGATCTTTAATGTGTCTTTAACTATATTCAATGATGATTAAATTTGATGATTTATGTGCGTGTGCACCCATGCGACAAATGTTGCCTAAAAGTATAGCGACGTGTATCGTCTTTCAGTAAAACGAAAAAAAAGGAAAAAATCAAAAAAAAAAAAAAAAAAAACGAGCAGAAGCAAAAAAAGACCCCGCTCAAACAAAAAAAGAAAACATGAAAAATTCCTTAACCGGAAATAACAATAATACAGAACATCATCATCGTAATCGAAAAGAACATACTCTTTAGAAACTACAGCACAATATTAAAAAAAAAAAAAAACCTTCTGGCTAAGAGCATCATCCAAATAATTTATCCCAAATATTAAAAAAAAAACAGAAACTTATAATTTCAACTCATATAACTAAACATACATACAATATGAACAATTTAAAAATAATTGTTGATTCGTTCCCTTTTCGAAATGATTAGAATGTTTACTTTAGCTTTTAACAATGGTGGTGGGTTTCTTTTTTTCTCTTCTCCAAAACTATTCAAGCATTATTTCATTTCAAAACTTGTATTTCTCGTATATTCAAACACCCAACCAACCAGCCAACCATTTATTCATTCCATACACTACTTGTATTCCTTCCCATTTTCCCTAAATTAACCCTCTAAAGTAACAAATATTTTTGGAAAAGAAAATCTAAAATGTTTTGCCAGAAATTGAAAATAACCGCAATGTTTAGAAATCAGACGCCCGTCTCTAAAAAATTTGTATTTGTTTAACTTGGGTTATGACAATGTCCCATTTTGACCCTAGCCATTAAGGGTTAAGTAATATATATATCTCTTCAAAAGTTTAGTATTTATTTTTTTTTTTATTTTGTTTTCGTCGCCGTCTTTAACATAGATTACATAGATCGTCAACTCTTTGACATTAGCTGTCAGTGCATGTAACTCATGAGAATGTGTTGGACATATGTACGTGGAGGTATGTATACCTATACAAATAATATTTGAATGTGTATGATAAATTGTGTTTGTTGAGAAAAGAAGAAGAGTTTGAGTTCTATGTAATCTATGGCCTTTACTATTGGCGTTTCTTTTTCGTAATATGTTTATACGAATATTACGACCAAAAGAAAATTCACAAAAACAAAACTCAATAACAACAAACAACTACAAAAAAAAGTACCATTAACTGCATGCATTCACAAACAGTTCGGTTTTTTATTTACGTCTTTCTACTTTGTAGTCCCATTGGAAATTACACTGTATACGAACAGAAATACGAAAAATTGGTATGTATGAGACTGTTCAGCTGAACTGTATAGTAAAAAAGTGTATACATTAGTGTGTTTGTATATATGGCTGTATCTGACTTTGTACGTAAGTATCTGTACGTACTTGTGTTAATGGCAATGTTCACAGATGAACTGTAGAAATTTAAACAGGGTTGCCATAGACTGTTAAAGTTAGAATTTTTACCCAGAAAACAGAGTCGGTTGTGGCTAATGTGTTTGTTGTCAATAGAATGTTTTGGTTTCTGCTACTGAATTTTTCGGTTGTGATAACAATCATTCGATTGGCACCACAGAATTGCTGCCGTGAATATAGAAGTTTTATTGACTCAGCCGAATGTCGTGATTTCGTGCTATAGTTATTTCTGCTCCTCGGGGTATTAAGAAAAAAAGCTTTTTACATGGATACACTGAAAAAAAAAATAAGTTACTAAAACGTCTTGTAAATCAACTATACTATTTTTCAGCAAATTTTTTGCTAAAATTATGTTTTCAGCTAAAATTTTAGTTATACTTACTCAGCACTTAACTGTTTTGAACTAATGTTTTACTAATATTTTACTAATTTATTTTTCTAAATAAATTGTGCGGATAAGCATACAAAAAGTGTGGACGACAACCAGAATGAAAGATATACGCATACTGAAGTAGATGTCGCGGCATGTTAAGATGTAGTAGAGACAAGAAAAATTATACTTAAAAGTACAAATCTTGTAAGACATACAAAAAAATCAACCATGGAAGATTTTTGTATCTGTTATTCATACATAAAAAATTATTAAAAAAACTTAAATTTTGTGTTGTCAACGGATTGTCAAAGTAATCTATTAATTAAATTAAAGACAAAATTAAATAAATTATGAAATGTTTTTCGACCTTTGAAATTAATGACTTCATTAAATAATTGAGCTCTAGGTCACGTTTGTATTTATAAAATATCCTTTATTATTTTATATAACTCCAATATTTCGTCATTCTTTGAATGACATCCTCAGGGAGTATGAACAACAACAAACAATATTAAAAACAAAATTTCCTGCCGCTGCCCTCCACTCTGGTCAACACAACATTTAAAAATTAAGATGACAAAGCCAATTGTGACAATTTTTTGTTGTTGTTTTTGTTTTTTCTTTGATATTTTAAATTTTGAATCTCGCTCCTAGACGAGGACAAGAAATTCTCATTGAGTTTGTGATTTAACATAACAAATATCTCTAGAAATTCTAATAACAAAGTCCCCTGAAGATTTCCTTAGGCAGGAATGAAATCCGGATAGGGACACGCCTACATCAGATTGCTTTTCACAATTTGTTAAATAAGTTTTGGGACTTTAGCACATTTAATTACTATAAAATATTTAAATTTAATAAATGTGTATTTGTAAACTAAATGGTTATAGTGGCTATTAATGTAGTGTGGTGATATTGCAAACAAATATACGTACAGGTAGATAGACATTTTTCTTATTGTAAAAAAAAAGGGTTGTATATTTCATATTTTGTTATTTCGTGTTGTTTCGTTTCTAGAAAGATGCCATCATTTAGACATGCAAGTACTTTAAAGATAATTTTTTTATGTTATATATAATTATTTTTATACATTAAATTGTTTAGTGTATAATTTTTCGAGTTTTTTTCAGTCTACTTATATTCAGCAACAATTTTTTTAACTTTAACCAGGATTTTTTAATTTTGAATCAACTAAGTTTTATCAAAACTTTTGCTGAATCTACTACATTTGTTGCTAAGAATTACTCGGTAATTTTCAGCAAAAGATTTTGCTGAAATTAGCAATTTTTTTCTAGCACCCTCCTGACTAAAGTTTTCCAAAAAAGGTGCCATCTTCAATAAAAATATGGCTAAGTCCAGGAAAGAGGTACATCAAATTGATTTTCACAGGGCTGCAGAGAAAGGATAAAACTACTTTAGCAAAATTTTAGTGTAAAATTTCATACCCTTTCTGGGGCGTAATTAGAGGTTCAAAAGTCTGCAAAATTACATAGTCATAAAAATTGCACGAAAATGCCTCTGAAAAATTGGGGAAGTGCATAATCGAAAAAATTTTTTGGTGGCTAGTAGTCTTGCTTGAAATATCGATTATTTACAAGGAAAAATGGAGAGTTTTCCGTTTAAAATCATAAAATAAATATTTTTTCAAAAAAACATGTAAGAATTATTTTATATAAGTGGTTAATTCTTAAGTCTCAAGTATGGGAAATCCAAATAAAAACTATACCAAATAACTTCTAAGATCTTAAATATTGAATAAGTGAAATTTAATCGATATTGGACGATGGTATCGGTGGTCATTCATTAATGGGTTAATAATACATACAAGTGAAGCATAAGCAGAATTGTTCATTTTAGAGAAATCAATCCTGTCTTGGTAAAACAAAGTGCAAACACTGTTATATGCGCCAATCTACAATTTTAGATAGACATTTGTCAAAATTATTCAACAGTTTTCGAAAACTGGTTTTCGGGTTTTTCGTATACCCGATCAAAAAATTCCGATATAGGTATACAGTGGCGTTCAAAACATTTGCAACTGAAATCATGGTTTAAGTAGTTATATTTGTTTTTGATCAAAAAGATTTGTGGTAAAACTTATTCTGTTTTTTTTTTTTTTATTAAATTCAGTTATATCATATTATTTTACAAATACAAAAAATTATTCATCACTTCTCAAAAATAAAAAAAAAAGTAATTTTAACAAAATAAGTCGATAGTGCAGTGTTCAAAACATTTTTAACTCTTCAAGTAATTAACAGGAAATACAAACAATGGTTTTAGCGCTCAGTATTTTGTAGCGTAGCCATTCTTTTTTATAACTTCTGAACAACCTCTTAGGCATTGAGGCAACGAGTTTTTTAATATAATCGACAGAAATTTCACTCCAATGCTTCTCCAACACGACGAAAAGTTCATCACCATTTCGGAATACTTTATTGCCGATATTCCGTTTTACAATCATCCACATGTTCTCAATATTTTGAATAATAAATGAACAAAAGCAACAATTTCTTAAAAATAATTATGCTTTTTCCTGGTTCACATACGGCAATTATAATTGCCCAATTCTTCTTCAACTCTCCTTTGAACTTGCTCTTGTGTTCACACAGGAAAAGTTTGTTTCAGCAATTTTCGTATATCAACCTGCAGTATTGAAAATTGCGAATGACAAAACAAAACGGAATTGGAGTACGGGCAATTCTGTACCCCCTATCATTCTCTTTCCCTCCCTCTTCTATAAACTCAAGAATTGCGCAATTATAATTGCCGTGTGTGAACCTAGTCTTTCTGTACTATGTAAAGGTAATTCTTATACTAAATAGTGATAAAAAAAATCAATACTCTGAAACAAGTCACAAGTCAAATGCGCCCATTTGACAGTTACACAGATGGTTTCGGGCGACGACGTATAAAAACTGAAAAACTAAACAAAAACAAAATTAGAAATATTCGAATCTTGAATAATTTAACAGTTTCTGTTATAAATAAAAAAACTAACGGCTTGTTTTTACAAGACGTATATAATACCACACGAAAGTGTGGCACCCGAACGAATACGTAATGAAATGAGTATTTATAATTCGTTCGTCTGACTTACGTTTGATTACGTAAAGCTTTATGTTTTGTCAAACAGTAAGATTGCCAACATTATGTTTTTCGCATTTTGTTTACTTTTTTCATATACAAATAACTAATTTTTCGTTGGTAGATGGCAACCTAACACTATATATGAAATATAAATAAAAACAGCTGATTTTTTATTACAATTTTTTGTTAAAAAGTATTTTTTTTTTTAATTTAATTGTGTTGCCTTTTTTCTTTGACGAATTCTTTTTTGTGAACGTCTGTTTTTTACGTTTGTGACAATTCAAATCGCAATGTGGAAACCAAAAAAAAGAGACGAAAACGAAAACTCTTACGTTTTCACTCAATTCAAAGTGACATTTACGATACAGAACCCCAAAATGAATTTCTTCACTCATTTACACGAATTTTTGAGTGACACGTCTTACAAAAACAGACCGTAAGTCACTGAGTAAAAAGCATTTTTTGTTTCTACCAAAAATCGTAAAGTTATCAATGATTGAAAATCTAGAAAACCCACCCGGGTGGATTTTAGAAGTGCGATTGTTAAAAGAATTAAGGCTAATGCTAGTTCCACTATCCCAGCGAATGACCACATATTCACTAACCCGGTAGATCAGCCAACTTCTTAGCTGGCATGTCTGCAAGAAATTCATTCTTTGTGGCTGGTGTTTGACCACTGCCCGAATGCAAATTAGTATCGTGTAATATGCCTATGAACTAGGTCAGTTTTACTGGTTCTTGCAGACCTCAACGTAAATAAGTTCTTATAGAATACCAGCACTGGTGCTGAAACAGTGCTCTTGGACGCTTGATCTTCCATTGGATAACTTTTCAAGCGTTTCGTACCGTGTGGGTGTCTGCCTTTCCCTTGAGAATGCCTAGCAAATCCCCAAAACAGATGCGGCTAATAACCCTAGATTAGATTAGCACTATGCACCGCGACCAGAAGTTGGTATTTTGTGCTGCCAGCGAATACACCATATAATTCGACCACCAAAATAACGCATCCTCTTGTCGGAGAGCCTCGGACATTTGCAGAGAACTTGCTCTGAGGTCTAGGGTTTCAATTGACAAAACCTGCACGTATCCGTAAAGGATCGTCCCATCTTGTACAATTGATACCTAAGGCCACAGTGTCCCGTGAGGTAACCCGTCACGGTCCTTAGTTCGCCCCTTGTCATAGACAAGAGTTTCCGCGACCTCTCCCCCAGAGGGAGCCTCGCCTGTCGATCTGGCCCAATAGGCGACAAACTCCGACTCCCTCCATCTTCTGAGCCTATCTCTGACATACCCATTGGGTACGCCACAGAAGGGTTCAGGGCCAAAGAATTGTCGACGAGCTCCGCAGTTGGCCAAACAGTAAGCCCGTTTGTTGCCCTCATGGCCAGGAACCCAGCCCAGTGTCAAGGAGTTGTTAAGTCCTAGACGATTTAGAGAGTCGATACATTCCTTAACCAGACCCGACGACACATATTGAGCCCTCAAGGCACCAAGTGCCGCCTGGCTGTCAGATAGAATGTAGATCGTGGCCCCACGTGTCCTCCTCCGCAGACACTCTTCCACACAGATACAGATAGCGAAGACCTCCGCCTGAAAAACGGAGGGATATTTGCACATGGGCAGAGCACGCAGAAATCCGGGTCCGACGACACCCGCCCCCGTATCCATGTTGGACTGTTTTGAGCCATCCGTGAACCAGACCTGTGCACCAACCTACGGTACCCAAGATCCAGTCAACCACGTCCTCCTGTCGAAAATCATAACAACAAAGTGCCTCACAAATACCTGCACAGGCAGTATCCTGTCACTGACCCTAATAACCGGGTCATCAGCGAACATTTTCGCAAATTCAAGATGCGCCTTCAGATCCCCACTCCTCATGCTGCCAAACTCCCGCAGTCTTAGGGATCCCATGCACGCGTTCTCCTTTACAGAGATATGCAAAGGAGGAGTGCCCAGCATGACTCCAATAGCATCAGTCGGACATGAGTTTGAGGCACCAGTGATACCAATACATGCCAGTCGATAAACCCTCTTAAGAATCATCTGAGCCCCGAGTTGTTCAACCTTTTTCCACCACGCCAATGAGGCGTATGTGACCATCGGTTTCACAATGGTGTTAAAAGACCAGTAGACCAGGTCTAAGGCCCCAGGTACTGCCAAAGAGCCTCTGGCAGGCAAATAACCCTAAAAATTGCATTCAATTTCAATATGCTCTGCGCTCTCGGAAGTGATGGAGGCATGGTTAATAACAATCTTAAGAAATATCTTGAGTCTAACACACTTCTTAGCGATCGCTAAGGAATAATCACAAACACAACATCATACAATACATGTAGTTACCCCGGGGGAAAAGGCATACGATACACAAAAGAACGACACCGATTGATTAATATTACTTAAGTCCACTGTATGTAAAAGCTTTTTATGGTGAGTTGGGTGAAAGCATAACTTTTTATTCATCCAAAGTACGGTTTCGTTGTTCTATGGATCGTACTCCTATTTAACCGGGGTAATGACATGTTTCGTTTGATGTTGTGTTTAAAACAGATTGTCCCTCCTACAATATAATCTCCTTGGTAAGGTTTCCGTAGAAGTCGTTCTGCAGGTTGCGATAGCGATCATCTCGGAACGGTGGAGTCGGTCCATCCACCGTTTTCTTGAGAGAAAAGTGGTTGCTCTAGATATTTGTATAAAACATTATTGCTTTTTTAATAACTTTGATTGATTTATTTGGAGCGCTCTCATAGATCGCTTTATACGTGTTGTTATATGTGGGGTCTATTCCGTCATCTGATCTAGAGTTGGCGAACTTATTGAAGCTTTTTGGTTCGTAGCCCTGATTCATTATTTTACTTTGGTGGGTTTAAGTGCTACGCGAACACCGAAGGTGGATACTGCGGTACGT
This sequence comes from Delia radicum, assembly GCA_021234595.1. Taxonomy (NCBI): domain Eukaryota; kingdom Metazoa; phylum Arthropoda; class Insecta; order Diptera; family Anthomyiidae; genus Delia; species Delia radicum. Next base: position 202,167,033 of record CM037855.1, on the reverse strand, counting down.
ATAAGGGATAGAAAACTCATATAGTATTTTTTTAAATTTATGTTGTCGTCGCCGAAGATTGAAAACGGGTCCATCTGTGTAACAGTCCAACGCGATACCATTACACCACAACGTGACCGGTCACAGGATCCTTTCAGACCGCACGTGTTTCCACATGTTAAAGTACAGATTTTTTCAGATCGGCCTTGTTTGCACCGGTCACAGGATAGGTTCTCGCATTCAACTGACTCTTTTTTTTCCACTGGTATATTACAGAGGTGATTCGCTTATCAGTCAAGCCATGATAAAGGACAATATTTGCGTGTTACTTACTAAAAACTTCAAACTTTTGGCATTTACTTCAGAGTTTGATAAGAAACACTAATCTTAACACAATATATTACTCTAGGATTAAACACTCTTACTATCAAGGGTCTCACTTAAATTAACCCGTTTTACCTTATATTCGATTAGCTGACTTGGCAACCCTGCATTGTTAGCTGGCCTCAGTGTTGCCATAATTTTTTTTAAAAAATCTGCTAATTTTAAAAAAAAAATCTTTTTTTTGGATAAAAATCTTTTTTCAACCAAAACCAAATTTTAAAAAAATAAAGAACACAAGTATTTTTTTTTTTCAATTTATTTATTAAAACATAACATAAAAACATATTCAAAATTCTATTATATAGATATATGTATAAAAAACTAAAAGTAAAAAAACAAAAATACAAATTATTCATTTAATAACATTTTAAGATAATATATCTTAAATTTGTGAGATCATATTACTATTAAAGAAAAATTAGTTGTACATGTGTTTACTGTATTTATTTGACATTTCTTTTGTCATTATAAAATTTGTGCAATTAGAATTATTTTTTTTAAGAAAATCTTTAGTTCTTAAAATGCCACATAGAGAAGGGGTTTCTAATTTATTTCTGGTTTTGGTTTTATTATTATTAATTTGAGAAAATATTCTCTCTACATTCGCTGTTGCCACAGGTATAGACAAAATTGCGTAGACAATTTTTTTTAAATTTGGAAAAGCTTCGGAGCCATCGCAACGTTTAATATTCAATATGACCTCCCAAAACGTTTCTATATTCGGCTCATCTAATAAATTATTGTCATTAAAATTTAAATGAAGTAATTCTCTCCATTCGTCGTCACTTTCCTGAATATGGTTTGAGCCTACGACATTTGGAATAAAAGTGCATAACTCTGCAATGCTCTTTACTGTTCCTTCAATTACATTGGCAGGCGCTAAAATCTCAACACATTTTAGAAAATCGTTGCTAAAATCAAATTTTATTAATAGCCTATTACAAAGCCCAACATAAAATTTCAAACAATGTTCTCTAAAATACTTTTCATCATTTTTAGATAGTTTATGTGTTGTCTTTAACGCAACAGTTACTTCAGCACCTAAGTATATGTCGTTGAGGGATTTTAGATACATAGGATTGTTAACATCTATTTTTTGAAACATTTCACTACATATATAAGAATCTTTTACTATATATTCAAATATTTTAAGATATAACCGTTTCATTTCACTGTTAAGTAAATGAATTTGGGGACTTTCACTTTGAAATAGTCTGTTTAACTTATTTATATCGGCTAATACAAATTTTAAAAATTTTAAATATAATTCAAATTCGGCTTTGTTTAAATAGCCTAAAATTCTCTGCGTTGAATCAAATTTTTCTAGTTCTTCGTGCAAAAAAAATAGTTTTAGTACATCTAAACGACTAAGAAGCTGATTTACTGTGGCTTCAAGTGAAAGCCAACGTGTTTGCGAAGGGTGTAACATTTTTCGTGGATTATAATCCAACAAAATTTGTAGATCTGCAAATAAACCTATTCGTTTCGGACTATTTTCAATGAAATTGTAAATATCCCTTGCACCTCCTTCGACATAATTGGGCAAAAAACCACAAGCGTAATTTGCACACAACGCAAAAGAATGGCAAATACATTTAAATATAATAAGGTTTGGGCAATCATCTTTCAATAGTGAAGCCACTGAATGATTAGCGCCCGTCATGACATTGGCTCCATCTGCTCCAAATCCTATTAAATTAGTCTTGTAATTAATATTATATTGACGAAAAACATTTACAATTATATCATAAATCCCATTGGCACTGCAATCTTTTACTTGTACGAGGTCAAAAAAAAAATCACATACCTTGCCATTAAACTCCATTCGGACAACTAATGACAACAACTTAGTTTTAGATATGTCTGTGGATTCATCTACGCATAGTGAAAAAACGTTTGCATTCAGCATTTTGCAAAGCTCAGAGTGATGGGTTTCCCCTAAAACATTTTTTACCAATGCAGTTGTCTTGGTCCTTCCGCAAGTTGTTGTTTTTATTAATTCCGAATCTATTACAGTTTTCTGAAGCAATGGAATCAAATGATCCATTGCCAGAAAAGGGATATTATGTTCGGCACAGAAAGCAGCCAAGTGGAGTTCAATATTTGCCACTTTATTACTGCATTTTGCCATTTCTTTGAAAACAGCGTTGCCGCCCGCATGTAACTGGATTGCTTTTGCCCTTTCGATATGCTTCACTGTTGTTGCATGAGCTTTTAAATCTGAAACTCCTCCCTGTACTTTTAATTCAATATTGCAAACTTTACAATACGCCAAATTGTTGTCACTTTTTTTGATCCACGTTCGCAGCAACTCATGTTCTTCCCAGGATTTACAGTAGTTTCCTCTTTTTTTCGTGTTAGATACACGGTGTGATTTAACATTATTATTTTCTTCACTACTAACAGAACCTTGAAAAATAATTTGTTATTTTAAAGAAAGATAGTTTTAAATGCTAGACTTACTTTTCTTAGTTAAATATTTATCCATATTTAAAAAAGCAAACACGAAAATCCGAAAAGAAAAATCACTATCTTACACTGACATTTAAACAACATGTGTTCAATGTAAAAAATATGTATGACATAGTTGCAAAAAAGGGAGTAAGAAAATATTTTAGTAAACAGAAGACATAGTTGCATTAAAAAGGCTGTTAACATTTTTATAACATTGTTGCATAGAAAGTAATATTGTACTTTCGTTTAAATTAAGTTGTATCTAATTTTGGTAAGGAATTAGTTCTCGTAGTAATCGATCAAAACCAAAAAATCTGATCTAGCTTTAAAAATCTTTTTTTTTTGGCAAAAATCTGAAAATCTGTCCAGTACCTTAAAAATCTGTAAAAAACAGATAAATCTGTCCATTTGGCAACACTGGCTGGCCTTAATGATATTTGAGAGCATGCAAACAAACACTAACAGAAAAAATCCACACAACAAAAAAACAAGCTGCATTATTTACACGACTCTAACTGCACTGCACAACAACAAAAACAACTGTAATTATTAACGTCAACGCTAACAGCCAGCTTAACATATTGTATACGAAAGACACAAACGTTCAAAAACACAACATCCCAGCAAAAAAAAAAGTCAAGTACTTGTAAATTAATCGATTTTTGAACATCTTGCAAACAACTATTTTAAACACCACAGCATAAACTGGTTCTTGCACACAACAAAACTTTTTCTACACCGAAAAAGTTGTTTTGGAGCAGTTAAACTACTGAGTACATGGGACATCCGGTGTAAAATAGTACAGTGTTTCCACTAACACGGTTGTTTGGATTGATTATAAAACTACTTTTTGGTAAGGTCTTCTGTTTTTTTGCTGGGATATGGCAATGTTAATCATTTGAACATTAAGTTAAGCGAAGTCTATCTATAATTCTTAGCACTCCTTCCTTACTTACGTACAAGTAAGTGCGTTCGTATGTCAGTTTGTGTGAATATTGTTGTACACTTGGTGTTATGGTAACCATTCATGCATAAGAGAATATTAATGTACAATATATTGAACAACAAAAAACCAGCGTAGTACATAAATAATTCAGTTCATAATTTCAAAAGTAAACACATACAGAGAGAGAGGCACACAGATGAAGCAACTACACAACCCTCACTACACTTGGAATTACGTATCATACTGCTTGACATTCATACACATACATAAATATTTTCTGTAAAAGGGGCACCCTAAAACCTAAAGTACATACAGACGTGTATACCAAACAAACACAAACAAAAATATATAGAGAAGCTGTGTGCGTGTGTAGTATGGTTAAGGTATTAATTCAATTTTGAAATTGAATTATCAAACCAAACAGACGACAGAACAGGCTTCCTTTCCATCCATCCATTCAATCATCCATCTAGAGAAGTTAACAAATGTTCATGATATAAAAATCATACTATGGATTTTATTTTTTCATTTCGAAAAGAATATAAAACTAAAACGAAATATAAGGAAAAAATATTCCAATATTTCGTAAAATTCATAAGGGTTTGTCAACAATCTGATGTTAAAAGTATATAAAGACTTTATCTATGTGTTTAGCATATAGTGAGTGGTATGTACATAAACGTGAATCTACATTAATATTTTATTTTTTTGTTTTTTTGACAAGGGTTTCTTAAACATTCCACTCAAATGGATATTCAATATACGACGTACATGCTGACTATACAGAAATATAACATTGAACGTAAAAACAGCAGTGGCAGTTAAAGTATATAGCGCCCATACAAAAAGTATGATAAATAATAGTTAGCATGGAAAAAAACACAGAAAGAAACAGCATAAAATACAAAATAAAAAACTAATGAACATAAAGTTACTAACGACCAGCCATGGCAGCAATACAACATCACCACAGTACAACCAACGAAAATCCGCAGCTCATTAAAAACCAACTATAAAGGCTCGCTGGATTGTTCGATAACTTGTGCTTATGTTAGCTGAATGGCTACGGACGGACAGACGAACAGACTAAGCATGCTTACCTCGTACTATCCACATCAGATGTTGACAACCTTTTTGTTATAGTGTGTCATAAATATTTAAATAAACTAAAAACGTTACAGACATTAACTTAAGAAAACCAGCGAATGGGACAAAGAAGTGTATGAGTTATCTATATATATAAAATAGAATGTGTGTTTGTTTGTTTGTATGTATGTACCTTATAGGAGACCAGACCACTGGACCGATCTTCCTGAAATTTTCACAGTATGTAACTGGAACTCCGGAATGGTCAATAGGATACTTTTTTTTGGCCACGCCCACTTTTACGCCCACTATTTCATTATTTGAAATTGTATACACATGATGCTTTAGCCTTGGGATAGAAAGCTAAAATTTTCACCATGTGTTCTTTGGAACATGACAAAATTTCCTGTACTTTTACTTTTTAAAATTTTGCCCAGGAACGTGGTAAAAGGGGGGATAAAAGTGGGGAAAAGTCTCCCCATTAGCGGCCTCACCGAACCCTTTACGATAGATAGCTGAAATTTTCACCATATGTTCATTCGGATATAACCCAACTTTCTGCAGTTTTACTGCTCAGGAACGTGGTAAAAAAGGGGATAATAGTAATATTATAAAAATGACTGTTGGTTTGTTTGTTTGTTTGTTTGTTTGTTTGTTTGTTTGTTTGTTTGTTTGTGTGAGCATCACGTCCAAACGCCTGAACCGATTTTATTCAAATTTGACACATAGATAGTGGACGGTCTGGAAGGAACTATAGGCTATACGCCCACTTTTTCACTATTTTCGATATGGCTTTACCGATGCAATTGATATTTGGTATCCAGAAAGAGATGTCACAGATAAGCACTTTAAGTTATATCAAATTTAGATATTGTGGGCGTGGCAATTTTACGCCCACATCTTCACTATCTTCTATATGGCTGAACAGATTTTATTGAAATTTGGTACACAGATATTGGGATGACTCATAAGCACTATTTGCTATAATAGATTAAGAATTGGTGGGCGTGGCAGTTTTACGCCCACTTTTTGTTATCTTTTATATGGCTTAAAGGATTTTATTAAATTTTGGTACACAGATAGTGGGCAAACTGAAAAGTAATATGTGCTGTATTTGATTTCGATATGGTGGGCGTGGCACATTTACGCCCACTTTTTCGCTATATTCGATATGGCTTATGCTATGTAATTGATATTTTATACCCAGAAAAAGATATCACAGATAAGCACTTTAAGTTATATTACATTTAGATATTGTGGGCATATCCTGATTAATATTACGAATAACAAAGTGCTTATCTGTGATATCTTTTCTGGGTGGGCGTGGTCCTTTTATGCCCACTTTTTACGTATCTTATAAAACGCTAAGCCGATTTATTGAAATTTGGTGCATAGATAATCTGTCTAATTAATATTACGCCCATCACGCCCAAACGACTGAACGGATTTTATTGAAATTTGGTACATAGAGAGTGAAAAAAAAATTACGATATGGTGGGCGTGGCTATTTTATGCCCACTTTTTCTGTATTTTATAAACGGCCGAACCGATTTTATTTAAATTTGGCATGTAGATAGTGGAAGCTCCGGAAGGAAATATATTCTATAAAAAAATTCGATATGGTGGGCGTGGCCCTTTTATGCCCACTTTTTACGTATCTCCTGGTCAGCTATTATATAAAAAATAAATATTAAGAAATATTAAATCGGCTTTTGAGAATAAAAACACACTTAAAAACAAATATCATACTAAGACAAGAACAACAAAAAAGGAACAAAAGCCTGGAGTGGGCTAAAGCGAATGCACTCCGTTTATTATTATTGCAATATTTATTAAATCTTTTTGAAAAAGTTTTATTTGAATTAAGCCAAGTTTATCCATCATCCCAAAAACTAGGTCTAAGGCACGCTAACAACGTAGCGGGCTGCGCCCGCTATTCCATATAAAAGCATCAAAAAGTATTCAATTTTCAACATCCTTGTAGAAAATGTCATATACATATCGCATCGTTTAAGTTTTGGGTTGCTAGCTCTTATGGTTGTAGAAATATCGCGAAATATGAACACATATTTTTTTATAAATTTAAAAAAAAAAAACAGTTTTTAAAAACGCGGTGTTTTTTGAAAACAAAGCATTTTTTCGTGAAGAAGTGAGTAATTATTTTGTATTAGTAAAAACATAATTTAAGTAGCTTCAAAATGAGGTATCAATTATTCTCGTTGCTTATGTCGTTAAAAAGTTATATTATGTACGAATACGTTTTTAAAATTTTTTGAATATTTTTTCATATTTTGAAACGCGATATTTCAAGATCCGCTGGGATTAGCTGTCCTTCATGTGGACTAGGTTATAAGTATGTATATGATGTACATCTTCTATACTAAGTTTGGTTAAAATCAGAAAGGGTGGAGGAAATCGAGCGGTGGATTTTGCATGTTTTAAGTCGTATGCTTATATAAATCTTTTTATTCAGGGCAAAGCTCTAAAAACTTTGAAATTGTGAGGGATTTCATAGATACAATGTATCTAACAGTTTTAATATAATATTCTGCAACGAACTCGCAAGTTTTTTTGAAAAGATAAGACTGAAACAATGACAATTGCTGCTGTCATTTGCAAAAGAATAGACAGGGTAGAAAGTTTGATCCAGAAGGTCATAAAGAAAGATGTAAGATTGTACTTTGCAAGTACTTGAGTAAGCCCCTAGTAGATCAGGCTTACTCAAGTACTTGCTAAGTACAATCTTACATCTTTCTTTATGACCTTCTGGATCAAACTTTCTACCCTGTTACTCTTTTGCAAATGACAGCAAGAATTGTCATTCATATTCTTCGATAGTAGGCCAAGCCTACGATGCAGATTATAATTAACTTTTCAAAATCTCGTAGCATTGAGTAACTATTAAACGAGATGGAATACCTCTCATGTGCCTCCCGAGAAAAAGGCGAGCTCTTCCCAACTCAGTAACCAACATTTTCTCTTTAAAATGAGTCGAGTTGCGTTATTTTGTTGAAAGCTGTTTCTTGGGAGGTTGCCATATTTAAAAAAAAAAACAAGTTGCGGTTGCCAGTTTCGGTAAAAATTATGATATGTTCTATTTTTTATAACATAAACCAATAACAAACCCAATTACAATGAAATAAATATACCAAATGCTTTTTAGTATTTTTTGTTTGTAAAAAGAAATGCTTTTCAGTACATTTTTTTCCAATCAAAATTGTGTTTTTATAAAATTTAAAAAAAAATATTTTTAAAACTTTTTGATGCTATTAAACAAATTAAAAAATTATTGTAAAATCATAAAACAGTCATTTGATGTGGTTTGTTTTTTTAAATGAACTACAAGGTTAGTAAAAAATTAAATTTGTTCTACAAATTATTGAAATTTACATTAAAAATAAAGAAACTTTAGTACAAACCAAACAACTACAAATTTTAAAAGCAGAAGTTCCCTGTGTGTCAATGGATAAAGGCGAGCAAGTATCTCTTTTGGAAGTCGGGCAGAGCTTAAGTAAGTCACTTAAATCTACGAATTGTGTGTAGTGAAATTGTTAACTCATCTCAAGCTAATATGGATTTAAAATGTTAACCCTTTCACTACCAACTTTTTGTCAGTGAATATATATAAATTTTGACTACTGATTCTTGTTTGGGGCACTTAAATTAGAAAGAAAAAGGTTTACACATTTGCCATCCCCTGCCTACCCACCAGAAAATAGGTCCGAAAATCGAAAATAGGTTGTTTACGAGCTACACCAAACGCCCCTTTTTTCCAAGATAAAAGCTTATAAAAAAATATGACTTTGTTAACAAATATCGCCACTATCCAAAAATCATCGACAAGGTCTTGGAAAATTTGGTTGACAGGATCCGCTACTGCAAAGACAGTCAAGAAAAGCCACAAGACTGAAATTGTGTACCATAAATAATGGATATAAATAAATGTTTGTTCTTTCTAACAAAGCCATAATATACGAAAATACACTTGTATTTGGACCACCCATAATTCTCTTTCGGTCGCACAGTGTTCGGTATAATCCATATGTAATTAAGAATTCCTAGATGAATATATGTACTTTCATTAACGAAACAAGTTTTTAATCCTAGACGATATGGATAATAATACCAGAGTTCTGAGTCCACAAAGTTCTGGAAGTGATAGTATTTTGCTGACATGTATAATTCTTCATTATTTTATAACTTATTCCTTTCCAAAACTTTAAGTTTAACTCTTTTTCGTCAAACAAAAGTTATCTGAAAGGTTAATCCAATAATATAAAAAATCTGAACATAAAATAAATTTCGAAGGTTTTTAGCACTATCTTTCATCCCCGAAAAAATAAGTTTAGGAAGTTGAAAAAAAACATATGAATCTTAATTATGTCTTCTTTGTAACGTATCCAAGTTTCTTTAAGATTTGAGAACAGACTTGGTCGGCGTCAATTACATTTCACAATCATTCACTTGTGAAATTGTTCTATATCATTAACAATTTCAATTACCCACACCAAACAGTTCATTTTTCGGGATGCATTGGCAGTATTTGGTGTGAAGAGCAGCCAGAAGCATTGCAAGCTTCTGGCTACTCTTAACAGCAAATACGGTACATAGGGCTGAACACAATTTTCTGATAAAAAAGTGGATTTTCATCCAACTTTTGCCAGCGCCCATTCACCAAAAGTTAGCCGTTGTGGCAGGTTGTGTGGCTTCAATTTTTGCACCAGCTGTATTTTAAAAGATTTTAAACCCAAATCCTTCCGCAAAATTTTCCACGTAGTGGAGTAATGGACGCCTAATTGCTGCGAACGGCGCCAAATCGATAAATCACGGTCATCAACAACACTGGCGGATACAGCTGCGCTATTTTCCTCTATGTATGCGTGTTGGTGGTTTAATGTCCAATAATATAAATTTGGTGCGAAATTTAGTTACAAGATTCCGAATAGCCGCCTCAGAAGGTCGCCCAAACTGCCCATAAATTGGAAGAAATGCACGATGCACTTTCTCAATCGAGCATCAATTTTGATAATAAAATTCAATAATCTGCAAGCGGTGTTCGTTTGTAAGTCGATTCATGGTTAAATTATAGACCAAACTGAACATGTTTAACAGTAACATGTTACACGAAAACAGCTGAGCTGCCAAAAACAGTGTTGCCAAAAAGAAAGTTAATTATTAACTTTATATAGTTAATATCGCAAAGTTATCGATACCACACACAAATTGATTAGGTGAGCCACCCCCGGACTGGCTTCCTTCAACGTTTATATAATATTTTATACGCACTTAAGGTTTTTGTGTTTAAATTTATACAACGTTCGTTCCTTCGTTCGTTCGTTCATCATAAAATTGAAAACCACATACTAACTACACTACAATCTTCTGTTTAATATTCTTTGAAGTCTTAAAAGCAGGGTTGCTTTTTAGTATGATTTCGATATGTATGTAAAATACAACCCTGTTTAAACATGCATGCATACATACATATATAATTACGAGGCCGTTCTATTTTTTTTTTTTTTTGCCTTTTTATTGCATTAAAGAATGACGACGACAACTAAGTTACACCCTTAATTAGAGTGTTCGTTAGTGGAAATTATTTTATAACATGAAATTTTATTTATTATTAAAAAAAAAAACGTCATTTACTTGGTTAATCATAAAGGTATGATTAAGGAGTTTTTCTTATAAAGAATCAGGTCTTAGATGGATTTTCTTGCATTTTATGTTTGGGCATATGAGGTGGTTAAAATGCTACTGTGTAGTTGACTTTCGAAGACACAATTTTTCTACGAGGTCTCAGGAGAACAAAGTTAATAAATGATGGAATTTAATTAGTTTTTGATTGAAATTGTGTATGTCGTTTTAAAAATAAAAACCCTTTCTCCTGTGTTTGCAGGGTAGAAGGGGAGGTTTCGCCACTGGGGCACATTTGCCAACACCAATTTTCGCTGTATTTAAAAAAGAGTTATTAAAATGTTCTTTTCCATAATTTGTGCAGTTATTGATCATCTTTCATGTCACCAAATTCTACACACAGAGAAAAATTAAGCTATTTGCCAACTAATATTCGGTTATTACGAAACAAAATCGGTTATTACGAAACAAATTCGGTTATTACGAATTTCAGATGGTTGGCACAACTTTACATTAGTTTTCAGAACAAAGTTCGGTTAATTCACCTGAATTTTAGTTGCAACACCCAAAATATTCAGTTATCTCTCGTTGTACTGACTGAATTTATAAGTTGTTGCTATTATAATACACTTTTCAATTCGGTTGGCACTTTATTTCTCTGTGTGTACACTTGTACTTCAGACGTGGACGAGAATAGTTATGTTTTTATGTTTCTTAAGGGGGGGAAAAATAATCTAGAGCTAATACATATATTTGGGATAACTTCTTCATTTCTTGTATTAAAATAAAATATATTTTAAGATGTGGAAGCGTTGATATTAATTTATAACAATACCACGAATTAATGTTTGATATAATTTTTATTAAAAATAAAAATTATGTTTTTTCGACCTTTAATTGTGCAATGAAAATGAAAATTATTCAAGTTCGAGACCATACTCTATATTTCTTTATTAGGATATTGTCCTAACAAATAATCTATAGAGTTTTTGTTTTCAAATTTATTAATTGTGTTGAGAGATATATTTCGGGAATTTTCTAGGTTCCCATCATCAGAACACGTTTTGAAAGAAGTGACAATCCCATGCAAAACATCAAACATTCATATAAACTAGTTTTCTCACTAAATGAGAACTAATATATGAGCTCTCATTTAGTGAGAAAACTAGTTTATTTGAATGTTTGTTGTTTTGCATGGAATTATCACTTCTTTCAAAACGTGTTCTGATGAGCTCTCATTTAGTGAGAAAACTAGTTTATATGAATGTTTGTTGTTTTGCATTGAATTGTAACTTCTTTCAAAGCGTGTTCTGATGAGCTCTCATTTAGTGAGAAAACTAGTTCATATGAATGTTTGATGTTTCGCATGGGATTGTCACTTCTTTCAAAACGTGTTCTGATGATGGGAACCTAGATAATTCCCGAAATAGATCCATCAACACATTCCTGAAAGTGGTCAATTAAAAAATTTGAAAACAAAAACTCTATAGATTATTTGTTAGGACAATATCCTAATAAAGAAATATAGAGTATAGCCTCGAACTTGAATAATTTTTATTTTCATTACTATTAATTTTTTAGAATTTATTTCTAAAAAGTATATAAAATTATGTAGGTGGCTGATCATGAGGCACATACGCCTGATCCCCAGTTGAGGTAGTTTCGTTAACAAAAATGTATAGCCCTTTAAAAGAAGTATACGTAACATAAATTCGTAACATGGTTATATGTGATGCACTATGTGTAACCCCATAGTTTTTGTTGAAAAAAATACGAAGAAAATATACTTTTTAATTTTTTTTTGTTGCTGAAATTACAGCTATTGATATCAATTTTTATGATTATTGTATTTAATATAAAATATTAGTTTTCCACCAGAACCGTTGTATTTATAGCTAGGGTTGCCATTCGTACTGTTTTAAACAGTACATGTACTGTTTTTTGCAAAATGTACTGTTTTATTCACAACACCTAAAACAGTACGCAAAAGTACTGTTTTTTTGGATTTGTACTGTTTTTTTATATATTTTACATATTTTTATATAAACAAGTTTTTTTGCGTGTACAAAGAATATATATTTTTTTAACCATGTTTTTTTTGTGTGTACAATAGTTTTTTATATAAATTTTTTGAATTCCCTGTATTAATTCCACTTCGTTTCTTTGTACATATATAAGTTTGGTTTGTTTACTTTTCAAGCAATGGATGTTTGTAAACACAATTTTTTTTCATGACACTGCCCAATGCAAAAAGTAATGGCGTCCAAACTAATAATTTTAGCCAATTTGAATAAAATTTGTTAAATCTTAAAAAAAAAATTGACAAAATTTCGTTAAAGATCTACAAAATTTTTTTTGTTGATTTTACCTACGCTATTTGGTTCGGTGTATTAACTTATTCTAAGTAAATATGTGATGTATTGAAGTAAAAGTTCTGTTAACAATAAATACAAAAATGTACTGTTTTTTTTTTGAAAAGTACTGTTTTTTTTTCATCAATGTACTTTTTTTTCACTTTTCAAATATGGCAACCCTATTTATAGCTGACAAATGTGCAACACCTACTTGGCGAATTTACCCCATAGCTGGGGCAGTTAAGCCGATTTGAGTTACTTTAAAAATCTTAAAAAAGAAATATTTATAAGGATTAATTTATGTGTTAAGCATAAAGTTAAGATGCATAAAATTTTAAATAAAAAAGAATTTTTCACAAAAAAAGTGGTGGTTGGGTAACGACAGCGCTTTTTTAAAAAAAGTGACGAATGATCCCCATCTACCCTACTAACACAAACCATAAGAAATTGAGTAGATTTTTTTATAAACAATATTTATTGTCATGACCCGTAAAAAAAGAGTAATTAGAAGCAACATTTCATATACTGCATGTTTATGCATGCTTAATTATATACGCAAAATATAGCATTTTCTTAGACATTTAAAAAAATTTTTTTTTTCTATAAATTTTATTTTTGATACAGTGTTCCTTTTTCGACCCAGTACTTTTAAATGGTTATAACTTTTTACTGGAAAAAGATAATTAAGTGATTTAAAACCCTTTAAAGTATTCAATCTCTTGACTGTAATCGTGAATACAAAAATTTTGGAAAACTTATCTTTGAGTTGCCAAATAATTATTTGAAAAACTTAATTTTTGATCTTTTTTGTTGGAACTTTTTTCAAAAATTAGTTAAAAATATAAAAAAAGTTAATCTTTTATATTTTTGAATTTTATGTTGATGAACAAATATTAGAATGTACTTCTCTGCTAGAATTTTTTTCCTAATTGCTTGAAATTTTTGAAAATCTTACCGATCGAGCGATAAACTTTTCAAAAACACAAAGTCTAAAATATTCCAACATTTATTCCGTTTTCACTCAAAACATAAATAATGGATGGTTTTTATTAAAACAACACTAAACTGATAAAAATTATATCGTCAAGGTTGCCATATGGCAATTTTAAAAAATGGTTAAAAGCCAGGATCTTTTTCTAAAAAATTTTAAAAAATATCTTTTCATATATTTTAAAATAGAGATTTGTTCACAAAATTATACAAAATTTAAATTTTTAAAATATCTTCAACCGTCTAGGATTTATATGCTGTCAAAGTTTCAGCTTTGGCTGCCAATATTTCCACTAGAGGGCGCTTTAAGGCAATTTATGACGTGCCATTAATGAGTTAAAGAAACTAAAGAGTAATTAAAAATACTTAATATACTGCATGTTTATGCAGACTTAAATATATACGCAAAATAAAATTTTTTCTTAGAAATGTTTTGGATTTGTTTTATAAATTTTTTTAATATTAGATTGCTGTTCGACATGTTTCGATTAGTGCTGGTGAATTTGGTTACTTTTTACTACTCAATACTACTACCTTTTTTTCATTTAGGATACCTGATACATTTTAACGGATTTTGTCAAATTTTAAAGCAGTGAAATTAAAATCCTTAATTTCGATAAAAAATTTAAAAATTGAAAACTAAAATTTAAATTATTTTTAAAATCAAGTTTTTAAACTGTTTATTATATTGTTCACAATTTGAATCTTTGTTCTTTTAAATTTTCCTCTAAGCCTCATTTTCACAATGTCCCGTTAGCTACTAACTGGGACATTAAGTAATCGGGCCAAGCAGAGTTGTATTTTAAGTTCGATAATTTTGGACTAGTCTCAATTTTATCTGACCAAAATTCAAATCTAAAAGTATTGAGTAGTTTGTGCTAGATATCGTGTATCTAAAAATCAAGCAAATATTCTGATATTCGATACCAACTACTCAGCTTTTGGTACTAAAACAAAAAAGACATATCTTCAGATAAATAAGCCCCTGACTTCTGAAGTTTGGTGTAACTACGAATTACACCTTCAAAATCCTTTCAGCCAAATCTGTATAGTCCTCAAATGACAGTAATTGGAAATGTGTGTTGGTTTTGCGAGGCGACAGTAACCCACAGATAAGTATTCTAGCCAAGGGTTTTTGGCAATTAGAATTGTCCACACACAGAAAAATAAAGTGCAAACCGAATTTAAAGATGTATTTCAGTGGTAACAACTTATAAATTCAGTTAGTACAGCGATATTTACATTAGATTTCTGAATATATTTGGTGTTGCAACTAAAATTTAGTTGAATTAACCGAACTTTGATGTGAAAACTAATCATAAGTTGTGTCTACCGACTGAAATTCGTCATAACCGAATGTGTGTCGTAGTAACCGAATTTCAGTTGGCAAATTGCTAAATTTTTCTCTGTGTACAGGTAAACAGTAGAGTGAATTTGTTTAAAGGTGATTTATAGAGAAAGGATCGGGCAACAAAAATGTAGAGCAATTAATCTCTATCTGGTACCACATACCCGTTAGAAGTCCTCAAAGTTAGGAAACAATAACCCTATATTTAAGGGGAAAAAAGGAACTTTTGGCAAGCGAAATGAGGAGGTTAGAGATGGTCTACGGAGCCAATTTTTTAAACATAACACTTTTTTAGTTGCAGATCTCGAAAAAATAAAAAAAATTAAATCCAATTCCCCAAAACGCCAGTCATATTTGCAGTGCTAAATAAGGGGCATAACTATTATTAGGTTAAATATAACGAAAATCGAAAAAAAAATTAAAATCGCTTCAGCGGAAAATGTATGGCCTTCAAAGGCCTATGGGAATCTTTATTGGGTATCTGCAACATGCTGGTTTAATCACTCAGGGATTCCTGCACGACTAATTTTAATGAGTATGTCGGCTCGTAATATCTGAGGACTCTTTCATTATCTGAGGACTCTTTGGTTTCTGAGGGATATATTTCTTTTCGGATTTGTCATCGTTTTGAGGCAATTTAGTTGGTTTAAGGTCTAAGAAAGGGATGTTAAATAAAATCTAAGATTTATCGGATTTTTTGATCTGCAATTTCTAAAGATGTTATTGAATGTTGACACTTTTGGCACAGGCGTGTATACAGGAAAAGTTTTTAGGGAGGAAAGCTAAGGCATTTTAATTAAATTGTGGATTAAATTTTTTATTTTTGTATAGAAAAATTAAATTTTTGGAAGAAAATATCCCAATTCCGCTCTTCTTGGATCAGTGCTGAATTCACACAACGGACGTGTCTCGTTATAAGATTGATAAGCTTGCTAGGTCTAACTGTGCCAGGGTTCTTAGTCGCGAGAAACTTTTTTACGAACAGCGTCTTCATGCTTAAGTTCTTTCTGCTCATCGGGGCAGTTAGACCTTGTGGTTATTTGCTTAAAGAGTAGGGAATAGTGCTTGTTCCTCTATCCCTACTATTGTAAGGAATGACGAAATATTCACTGACCCTGTTGATACAGTGAACCTACTGGCTGAATTATTCGCGTGAAATTCGTTCTTGTCAATCAATCAACCACTACATAAGCCGGAGAGAGTATCTCCACGATATTCTTTCGAGTTCGTGCTATAGCGTCCTTAGGCAACCCTCCTTTAACACAATGTACGGTACGGGAATATTTCCATCGTATTGGAGGGTTGCCAATGTTCAGCCAATGTTCCCAAAAAGGGTACGGAACCGCCCAATTATAATCTGGGCCCTCGAAGGTGGTTAATGATAGAGATGGGCATGCGTAATAAAACTTGACCGAAAAAAAATAAAATGTACAAATTGAGGTAAATTGTAAATTATTAACTTAATTTTGCTCTGAATATGTAATTTTGCAATTTATTTAGTGCTTTAAAACGCCAAAAACGAAAAGGTTAAAGATAACGTTTACTAAAGCAAAACCAATATATTTTGGTAAAACTTATAAAAATTTGAATCACGCACTCACGTTCACGTGAGTTAAACAAGGTTTCACTCGAATCATGTAAAATTCTGCTCGCGTGCTCATCTCTAGATAATTACCATATATTATAGCGAGACCAACTCACTTCCCAGCGATCCACAGTATGGATTTCTTAGAAATCGTTCTACGGGAGTTCTGAAGACGTTCCTTTCGGAGTTTTGTTTCGGTCGATTCACCGATTTGATAAACACAGTGTGGTTTCTCTAGACATTTCTAAGGCGGGTCGATAGTACGTAGCATAAAGCACCAGCGTCAGAAGTTATTGCCTTTTTCAGTAACCGCTCCATAAGAGGTGTTATAGATGGGGTCTCATCCAATGAGTTTCAGCTGAATTCGGGTATACTGCAATGTTCCGTTCTTTCTTTCTTCCTCACTTTTTTAATCTTTATAAATGAACTTATGGGCCAAAATTCAAATCCTCTCAACTCTTTCGCAGATGACAGCAACCATCAGTAATTCATACTCCTTCATGAGAATCCGATGTGATTAACAAGTGTCTAAAGAAGCATTATAGTGTTTGGGTTTTCTTAACGGGTGAAAGGGCTATTTCACTCCATCCGATTTTATCATTAGCACCTATATTCGGCTGAAACGGTGCTCATCAATGACAGAAGGGTAACCAGTTCTATTGACTCATTAGAACATCGTCGGAATGTGGGTTGTGTTACACAGTTTTATTTATATTACCGCGAAAGGTGAATTGCCTGGAGTTTTGTTTGAAATACTCGTCAATCTAGTAGATCACATCCGTTTGTTGTGAATTGGCCAGAGGATCGTAGAACGTATTATATAGAAAATTCGTTCTTTAGTCGTACAATCGGTATGTGGAATCAAGTCCCAGCAGAAATTTTTCCTGCAATTTAAGGCAAATGTCCACAGACACTAGTCCCTCTTTCCTCTACCCTTTAACTTAACTTCGTCTCGCCCACGAAATGAACTGCACAGTAGAGTATCCCCTAAGCCTTGGATCAAATAAAAAATAAAAAAACATGTCCTCTAAACCTAGCACAAATTATAGTCCAATGAATTCAGATCTGAACTATCAGATGGACAATCATACTGCTGGACAGAGAGCTTACAAAAGATCGACAATTCGTTTTAAAACAGTGTATTGTTAAGAATCTTCACAGCCTTCTCCGAAACTTCGGACTGATACATCATTGCCGACATTTTGACTCCTTTTTGGTAAAAAATGGAGCTTGGTAATCGTGTCACAGGCGACTCCACACTAATAATTACAGATACGGATAGTGGTCTCTTTGAACTCCTGGAACCAGTTCTGATGCTAACTGAGATGACTAAGCATAGCATGTTCCATTCGATTTGTTAAACTACTTCTTCACGGGAAAAATGTTTTCATCAGCAAACAGTATTCCTCTGTGGGCATAAATAGCGAACTGGTGAAACAGCGCTTAAACTTTTTACTTTTGCTTCAAAGCCAAGGTAAGCATATGTCCAGTATGTCTTTTGTTAACCCAAAGTCAAACGTCATCTGTAATAATACGAAAGAAAGATACTCTTCACGGCTTTGGCAGCTCTGTTTCAGTGGGGCTAGCACTAGTGAGTACATGTAAGTATATTTTACCGAAAAATATTTGACACTAGAACTAAAGTATACTTTTCTCAAGGTATAAGGTACGATGAATACAAGTATAAGAATCACTCTCTCACATCAGTCGTTCGAGATAAATTAAAGGAAAAGTCTCGTTTTTGATCAAAATCCTCAGATTTTTAGCATTCCTGGAAATATATTTTTATAATACTTTTAACTACTAGGTAATAAAAAACAACTATTAAGTTATGAAGGTAATAACTTCAAAACAATACATGTTCTTTTAGGATTAGAAGGAGGGTTCCGAAAATAATACTATCTTAAAATAAAAATGCCCTCTGGGCTCGGTTATTTAAAAGAATAATAAATAAAAAATAAATGAGTACTAAATATCTTGGACTTATAACAAGAATGCCAGAAGAAAGAACCAGAAAACTAGATTTAACATAAACATCTGCAGGCGTTCTCAAAAAGGTAGTCTATATCCAATCTACTAGAGATCTGCTTTGCAAGAAAAAAGTATTAGGTGGAGAAAGGCAATTCACATAGAGTATCAGAATGAATGTACTCTGTCTTTGTTAATTGGTTTCGAAGTAAAATTACCAAGTATAGCAGTACCATATTTATCTCTCAACATTAGTGGGTTTGTGAGTGAGTGAGTTTCTTAAGTCTGAATTTATATATTTTGTTTATAATAGAAATTCTTCCTATTAAATAATATATTGTTTGCTTTGGAAGGGGGATAGTAGAGAGATATAAGGTGGCAAAGAATGAAGAGCTTCAAACATGGCAACACTGTAATTGCACGAGATAAATGTTAGAACAGTTGTTACTCGCCACCTGATATAGAGTTGTCGAATTTATTGAAGCTTTTTTGTTTCATATCCCTGATTTATTATTTCACTTCGGTGGGGTTAAGTGCTATGGGAACACCGATAGCACTTAACTGAGAGTTAGTTAGCTTGAACTTACAATACGATTTTCAGAAGAGCAAGAAAACTATATTAACCATGAATATCTGCAGGCGTAGGAAAATTACGTGGGATAAATCAAATCTCCTAGAAGCCTGTTTTGTGACAAAGAAGTAGTTTGTTGGGAGAAGCCAACAACGTTCCGGTTGACAATCAGAAACAATGTAGATTCGTAACTACCCTTAAGGCAGAATTAGTCCTAGCGAAGCACTTAGTTTTACGATCATATATACTACATTTATTGATTCACTTGTATTCCTTCTATGACCCATACTTGAAGTTCCATGTGCAAATTTTCAATTTAAATTGGTCCATTTGGATCTATTTAAAATTTCCTAGCTCGAAAATCATGAAGATTTCTGTAGTCTTACTTGAACCGTTTGTAAATATAAAACTAAATTCTCTCTTATGTTGCCTACTGTTTTCTCTCCAACTTGCTTTCTTTTATTCTCTTTGTAACTCTCTGAATGTTATCTTTAAAAAATTAAATTCATATTTGACAATATGCCTTCAGTTCAGTAACTTCAGGTGCTTTTATTTATCTTTCATGGCATTTATTTAAAAATATTTAACTCATTTTATAGCTTTAAAAACAAAATATGAAATAAGAGTAGTATCTACTTTATGTATTAGTTGTTGGTATGTATATGAGAAGTGATGTTGAATCTGACGTTGAGTTTAAATTTTATATGAATGTTTGTATATTTACTGTTGTATTTAGTAGGTATGTATGTATATAGTAGAATGGTATGATATGGCTATGGTATGCTCTGTAAAGTTTCTTGTTAAAGCATAAAAGTATGTCGTTGACGTTGTTGGGTTTTCAAAGTTGATATTGTATTTGACATTATTAAAGTGGAACCATATATAAAAACCCATAAGATACACCGGTACCATACTGTCAGTCAGTTATTGTCTGTTTCGTTTTTTGTTTTGTATGTTTGTTTGTTGTTTTTGTAGCTGATGTGACTGATGTGTCTGTCGTCAGTTGTTTAATATGGGTTTTCTATAGAGTTGCTTATGTTGCTGGATTTTTGTTAATAACACAAATCATACATTCAGACAACAACCTCCAATATATTAAAACAGAATGTGGTGGTGATGTTGTATGAATGTGTGTGTGTATTTAGTTTTTAATGTTGTGTTGTATATGGTTCAATGATTGAATGAATGAATGGTTGGGTAAATGTTATAAATGGATATTAAACAATACAAAAAAAAATGTTTCAAATTTACCACCCAAAAACATTTATGGATTTAGAAAAGAAACGTACATACTCTCGTTCATATATGTTGTACGACTGACTCTTCATGGGGGTTAAAATTTTAATGTTGTTTGAGTTACATATGGCTTATGTTGTTGATGGTGTTCTATGTGTTTATATACCATTAGCCAGTGAACATACATAAGTTCACTGGCTGGTATATAAAGACCTTCTTTTTTTTTAATGTTTGTAGTTTACATTTTATGCTGAGTTTTCGATTAGTTTTTTCTTTAGTTTCCTTTTATACCATTTTCGTCTAATATAACAATCGCCATCAACAACATACAAAAAATTATTATCATCATCATCGTCGTCGTCTGTGTAGTGAACACAACTACTGTGTTGCAGGGATGGAAAATTGAATTTCCTTTAATAGTACCTGAATAAAAACTCAACGATTAATTAGATTAAATTAATCGTTATCAATTGTCATAGAAATAAAAGGACAATGATTAGTGACTATTAATAATTCAGGGTTTTATTAACAAAATTATGAGTGGCATAAAAAAAGTGGTGCTAACCTTAAGATGGCTGATGAACAAGAAAGAATGGAGGTCGTCCTTAGTAACGACGAAACCTCGGTTTAGCCGTTCTACTTCCACTGAATTATTGTTCAGTGGCAAGTCGAACATAAAAATACAAATTATAATTCACAATGGTTTTCGAATTACCGCGTTTACATTAGTAATAAATATAAGTACAAGGTAAGTGTAATAAGGTAAGTAAATAATACTTATAATAAGGTAAGTAAATAATACATAAGGTAAGTAAATAATACATAAGGTAATTAATTCAATAAATACTGGGTTGATAATAAATGGTTGTAATTGTTGTTCAAACGTAGTTTGGACAGTACCTACTAAATTTTAGGAAAAAGAGTACTTCTATAAAAAAAAAAAAATAAACTTAAAGAAATAACTGAAATTTCTTTGATTTTTGAAAAAAGTTTTCGTAAATTGTAACGATGTTTTAATTTTGTATTTTGTTTTGTTTAAGTTAGATTTACACATTGACTACTCCCAAGTATTCTTACCCAGTATTAAGGGTTATGCATTGTAAAAGTTTTGTTAATTCTTTTTTAAAAGTGACACGTCGGTCATCAATACAGGGCAATAGACAAAATACAGCGTATACATTACTTCTCAAATATGTGGGAAAATCTACGTAACCGTACGATTCCATGTAACTCAGGATTTAAACCATTTTAAGAACAATATAGGTATAACATTTTTGATGGTATGTATCATCATTTTTGAGGCAACTAATTTGACCAGGCGAACATCCTAAATTTTAATATTTATAATACTATTAAGCTCTACTCAATTAAAAACTACCCTAATTTATCGCAATTTTGCTTGTAACTTTTAAAAATTTTTCAACTGTTTTAGGTATAACTTTTTCAGCATTAAAGGAAATACCCTGAAACCTTTCGTAGATGATATTCCTACTGTTGCAAAATCTCCTATATGTTGAAAAAATATGTGCCCTAAGTTAGGAATAAATAGTAGCTCTCCCAAATCTGTAAGTATATATTCTTTTTTTAATAAATAGAAATTTCAGAGATTTTCAATTTTTGCGCTTTCAGCGTCAACGTAATTGAAAATTTGTTTATATTGGCATTTAAATGACAAATAAACTAATAAAACGACATAAAATCGATTAGAATACCTTCAGAAATAAAGAAAAAATGGCAATACAAATCTCATCATGTCTATGCGTGTAGATCTTAAAATTTCATATTTTTTGAGGGGCACATCCGCAGTTTGAGAAATGATTAGTTGCAGTCTTCTGTGATCGGTAAATACCAGTACTTATATTATTGTGTGTAAGTGTTAAAAGGATCGTATTAATATTTTGGTATTCAGAGCCATTAGGGGTTAAATTTTGTAGATTTTCATAATTTTTTTAAGCTAAAAGTAATGTAGAAACGAAAGCGATAATCCAATCCTTTTAGCACTTACAGAGAACAATAGTTAATGGTGAACCCTATCATATAAGCTAGACTTCAACCTGTAATTCTTTAAACTTTAAACACTAAACTGATGTGCCAATCAATGTAAAGTTGGATTCTCAGCGTACTAAGGAGCTAAAAGTGATGTAAAACCAAGAAATAAAATTCGATATATTTAGCACTTTCACATAATGATTGTTATGATAACATGTATAATTCAAGATATATTGGACCCCATAATACTTGAAGCTGCGGGTGTGCCTTCAATTTGAAGTTTGCTTTAAGCAATTTTTGTAGAGAAAAAAAGTTGTAGAGAATACAAAGTGTATCCAACCCATTTACCGCTTTCACATAATAATAGTAATGATGATTTCTACCGTTCAAGATATATTAGACCTCATAATTCTTTAACCCGCGAATGTGCCAGTCAATTTTGTGCTGCATTTTTGTTTACTTTTTATCTATTTTGAAGAACAAATTGATATAGATCGATTGATATAGATCCGATCGATTTAATATTTACATATAACAATAGTTATGCTAACATCTATCATTAAAATAAGATTTGACCCCGTAATTCTTTAAACCGTTAATGTACTATTCACTTTAAAGTTGAATTTTTCTTCACATTGAACTTAATTTCCGGAAAAACCATATGTTTTAGAAAAATTTGGAACCCAAATTCGGATTTAACGCATTTCCGAAAAATCCAAACATTTTATAGGCGAAACTTCTTGCGGTTTTTTTAAAACTTGTTATACACTTAAAAAATGATTTACGCGAATGCATTATCACTTTTTAATGTATATTAAATAAATTAATCCAAAAAAAAATTGTGTGCGACTAATTTGAAATTTTTAAAATCTGAAATCGTATGGTTTCGTAGACCGTTGCGAAAATTCAAGGGTTTTCTACATAATCAAAATCCTACGATAAATATAATAAAGTACTAAAGTACTATTTTTCCCATCTCTGCATTGTTATCTGTTCTATTGCTATATGAGTTTGTTTGCCTGCGTTCGTATACTTTGGTGTGATTGCATGGGGATTTTAGTCCCATTCTCTTATTCTCATCTCACTGAGCAGGGGTCGTTTGATTCTTGGGTATGTATGAACATTGTGACGTTCTTAATGCTTTGAAATGTATGTTTGTTGTTCGCTTTAGCCAACACAACAAATGGATTTTGCTATATTATTGAAATACCTTACAATTTTTCCATTTAACTTATGGGTACTACAATAAATGGCTTAACTTTATACCCAGGAACCAGACTCGATCGGCAATCGAATGTCGGTTGCAGCGACCTAAATTTTCGGGTTTTTTAATAATCATTTGATTGAAACGATAGAAATACCGACACGACAATAGAATTTCGATTGCCTCAACATAAATTTATTGATAACTATCAAAAAACACGATAGCTACACCAAATCATGCGATTGGCTACAAATACGGTTACAAAGGACCGTGTCTGTTCTCTGGGTGTACTAAAACAACATAAAAATGTCGTTCCATTGCTGGAATTTTTTAAATTTTTGTTTTGTTTTGAAAAGTTTTATTAATTTCAAACAAATTTTTATAAATTTATTTAAATTTTTAAAAATTTTCAACAGAATATACAACATTTCTTTACATTTAACCATCATTTTAGAGAAAGCATTTGTGTCTGATAAATTCTATCCTCTACATATTTTTAATCCGAAATTTGTTATAAAAATTCTATATTTCTTTATAATTTTTTAGTTTACATTCACAGAAATTGGTTTCGAAGTAAAATTGCCAAGTATAGCAGTACCACATTTATCTCTCAACATTAGTGTGTTTGTGAGTGAGTGAGTTTGGCGTTGAACGTGCTAAAGCAGCAATATAGTAAAGTATTCATTTACAGCACAAAACAACAACAAACTCACACAGAAATACCATACAACAACAAAAACCATAAAATAATAAGCAATAAAGTTATTAGGCTAAAACTTATTTTTACAAGACTCTCATAACTAACCTACTTACGACATATAACTGAAAAAGTGAAGATTTGCAGAAAAAAAATTATAAACATCTTATCAAATTATATATATGTACATAATTATATACGGAAATTGGTGGATATAATTATATATAATTCTATAAAATTTGATATAATCAGATATAATTATATCCGAAAAATGGATATATATTATTTCATATAGCAAAATATAAACAAATTTTAGAATAATCAATCCCATATATAATTATATCTAATTATATATCGTGCTTTATATGATTATATATAGTTATATATAATTATATATAAATTTTTTACTCAGGAGGAGATACTCCTTAAAACCCACAGCACTGCCTTACTAACGTGAAATATCTTTGTCCATAAATAACATAGCGCAACAAGAAAGGTCACCAGGAAAAATAAGTCTCCTACATGCTAATGTACTAATAGTAACAGAAGCCATTGAGGTAACCTTCAGGATTCTCAAATACATCCTGCAAAGGGACTAGAGTCACCTCGACGCCACGTTGGACACTGATATAAATCTGTGAGCCTTACTTTCTGGAAGGGAATTTGTTTAGTAGCCAAAGAATTCCAACTCTATCAACAACCTGAGCTTCTCCCTAACATACACCGTGGTTACATTATAGAATGGTTCTGGGGCGATGAAGGGTCCGCAGGCAAAGAAGTTGCTCAAACGATCTGCCACATCGTTGTCCTCATGACCAGACATCCATTAGCGTGTAAGCGAGTTGTTTCTACCAAGTTAACTCAGAGCCCGAATGCACTCCATGAACAGTTCAGGCCATCATTGGAGCTTTAAGTGCCGCCTGACTGTCAGAAATAGTGTTATAGCGGGACACAAATGTCGAAAATCTCAGCCTGAAAAATGAAGTCGTATTTGCCCATATGCAGAGCAGACTGGAACCCGTGTCCAAAGATCGTTTGGTACACATGATTCTATCAAATAACATAGTTTCAAAGTATCTAACGAAAGTATTAACTTTAGTGACACCATATCCGCGACTAGAGAGATTGGGTAGTACATGAAGATCCAAGCGTTCACCAGCCTTCATGTCATTGAATTTCCCAAGCCTATTTTACAGAAATGGAATGGTGAAATGTCCTGCATAGCCCTGAGAGCATATGTATAACAATGTCCAAGCGTTCGCCAGCCTTCATGTCATTGAATTTCCCAAGCCTATTTTACAGAAATGGAATGGTGAAATGTCCTGCATAGCCCTGATAGCATATGTATTACAATGTCTGCCAGCCCATAAGTAATCCGTTTAACAATAACATTGATCGCCCTCCCAAAAAATTCTTGCTGGCCTAAATGTGCATTCCTGTTAAGGGAAGTTTTAGGCTTTACCTCCATAAACTGCACACTGGCCGAGAGGCATATTGTCAACAACAAATAACATTCATAGGTTAAGTTTCCTTACACATAAAACTATACTGCCAACTATACGCGTATTCGATGGGTTGATAGACGCTTTTCCGGCACCACGTATGAGCGAAGTGCAGCGCCTGCTGATCTTTCCTCCCAACAGTATCCGTAGGCATTGAAGCCTAAGTAGTTTAGACCCTTAAACAGTTCAACGGTGACCAGCGTCTATAACAATAGGCATAAAGCACCCGCTGTGGACACCCGCCTGTCGTATTCAATATCCTATAAGTATTCCCTAAGCAAAACCAAACACAGCCAATCATCTACAACGTTCAATTAATTATCATAAGAGGAAAGCCTTTCCCTAACAGGGATACCGTAATAACGTCATAAAACGTGATATCAAAGTCGTTCTGTATATCAATTTAGGTACAAAGGGCAATATTACATGACTATTGTGCGGGTTATATAGTCGTGACGATAAACTTATGATGTAAGTCGTGACAATAAACTACTGATGCTTATGTATCGATTTACGTTCGAGATATGTGTCCTTTAAGTCGAACGGAGATATGTCTTCCATTTTAAGCTTCACTATACCATCATTTCACTGTGGAGCGCAAAGCAAGCAGGAGTTACATTCGCTTCAATCTCAGAAACCACACTTCGTTTTACAAACGATAATGGAAATTCTCCCGGTTCGTACGCTTAGAATTACTGTAAACCTGGCATGAACTCATGTACACTTATGCTTCGAAAACATGGGTATTAATTATGTATCTTTTTTGCGACGCAGGACAATAAAATTACACCAATCATTCGGAAATGGAACTTATTTTGTTTATTCATTTCGTGGGTTATAAATGTCATACGAAACCGATGCAACAAAAATTGCTACATTTACGCTTTTAAAACTACAATGATGTAGGTGTCATTGTCGTGTATCGTAAAAAAGATACATAATTTATGCCCTGGTGTTGATGATCAGACATTGACAGTTAATTGGAGACATGGAAATATCAGAACTAGTAAGAATA
Source organism: Delia radicum (assembly GCA_021234595.1). NCBI lineage: Eukaryota > Metazoa > Arthropoda > Insecta > Diptera > Anthomyiidae > Delia > Delia radicum. The sequence continues at coordinate 202,140,088 of CM037855.1, read as the reverse complement.
AGATTCAAGGAATACCTAAAAAACGGTTCGTCACGCCTATTCTATTATAGCTGGTTAACCAAGTCGTACCTTTCATTTTTTATCGATATAGTCACATTGTGTTAAGTGGCATCCTAATAGAAATGAATGCATGGTAGAGTGTCGTAACGAAACGTATGCAATAACGTCGACGTTGGCATACAATTTTTTGTATACAATATAAAATTGAAATACGAACTAAATTGCTGGCTGGCTGACTGGTTGGATCGAATGGATGGATTGTTGCTTTTCAATGATGCCAACTATTTTGAATCATAACGCTCAGTCAGTCCCTTAAATAAAAGCCAATATTTATCAAAATGTCTACTATGGTGCTTCAGAATCGTATGAAGAAACTAGACGTAGTGCGATTTGTGACCTTCAAGGCTGGATCGTTGTGTATCGTCAGCGAAACGTCGAATGACGTTTTAATGTAGTTTTAAAGTGTAAATTTTTTCGAATATTTTGTATGGAAATTTAAAAAAAAGTTAACATTTAATTTCTAATGATTTATAATTATGTCCTTCATGAATTCATTCATGAATTCTGAATCACTTTAAATATCTAGTCACAATTATTGGGCCTAAAGTTTTGAAGGACGTCTAGAGTTTAGAAGACCCTAATGTCTACTTTTGCTACTAATTTATTCGACAAAGTTATTAAAAAGAGCTTAAAAGCACTATTTTGGGAATATAAATTAATAAAAATAAAATTTAGATTTTCATGTGCTAACTTAAAGTCCGTTTCATATGTATGCAATTATACTTTGCAACTCTATAAAATTTAAGCTAATCAAGTTACGTTGAATTGTTGAATTGAATATGAATTGAAAGAATGTCAGATATTAAAATATGTATCTGATTTGAATCAATTGTGTATTGTTGTTAGCGATATTTAGTATTTTCTGAAGCCATTTTTTACTCGTGTTTATACTCAGGGAACTTCTTTGTAATTTGTAGTTGTCTGGGTTGTAATACAATCTCTATATTTTTAATGTAAATGTCAGTCATTTGTAGAACAAATTTAATTTTCCACTAACCTTGTAGTGAATTTAAAAAAACAAACCACATCAGAAGACTGTTTTATGATTTTACATTCATGTTTTACTTCATCGGAAAATATTGTGCGAAGTATATTGAACGTAGTTCCACGGCTTTTAGAAAGGCACAAAACCAAAATGTGGTTTCCAAACATTCCACCTCTTGACTGGATTGCATGCTCACCAGATCTAAACGCCTTAGAAAATCTATGTGGTATATTGGTTCGTAAGAGTTAATCTATTGAGAGGCAATTTAACACTGTTGAAGAGCTAAAATCTGAAGAGCTAAAAAATTAATTTTTAACAGAGTGGTCAAATTTGGACTTAAACTTAAACAGTTTAATGCGTAAAAGATTATTATAAAAATGAATGGGTTATAAATCTGAAACTGAGATTAATAGGGGTTTTGAAAATAGGATAGCCAACAAAACAAACAACTATTAGCGAACAAAACAAACAACTATTATCAGATGTAAAAAATTAAAATAAATTGATTAGTTTAAGTTTTATAAAGCTGCAAAGTATAACTGCATACATTGGTTTTAAATTCCAAACGGACCTTAAAGCAAAAATCACTTTTGAGAACCATCTCAATTTTTTTATGCTAAATTGCAAAAGAGTTTATGGAAAAGTGAGGGAATGATCCCTATTGTGGCCTGTTCCTCTTTGTTTTCTTCGTGTTATTGTATAAAAATGTCGAAACTGGCAACTGTCTTTTCCGCTATCACTTTTTAAAAAAAGTTTCGACACGTTTTTCTTGGTTTTATTGTGTCATTTAAAAAATACGCAATATAAAGTATAATTTATCGTAATTAAAAAGTGAATAACAAACAAGATTTAAAGAATTTTTCAAGCCGGATTTTTTGTAAACGGTAAGAATTATATTCACAATTTTAATAAAACTAATTCATTCCATAAACTGATATAATAAATTAAACAAAAATGTGATAAATTAGATTTTAATAATTTTCCCTAAAGTGGACCTTTGATACATAATCATATTTTTTTCCCCAGGTTTTAGTATTATTTAAATGGTTTACTTTTCACTTTAACTGTTTTTGTTTATTTTGGACAATTTTTCGACATGTTCCACAACAACACAAATATCGTTTGTTTTCCGCAATATATATCTTACCAAATTCAATCTTAGAACTCTTTTTTTACTTTAATTTTTATCATATCTGCACTTTCTCTGTAACCTTTACTTTTTACATTATTTGCATTACTGTTAGGCCCTTAACAATCTTTTCATACAATAATGAACGCTTCAGGTAGTACAAACTATTATTCCAAAGACTCCACTATGAATATGATCAGAATACTAGGTAAACAACGTTTGGGTATTAAAATTTGTCATATTAATGCTCAAAGTCTGAATAATAAAGTTGATGAGTTCAGATTTATTTTTGAGAACTCCGGGATTGATGTGATTTGCGTTTCGGAAACATGGCTGCATGAAGATACCCCTGATAGCCTTATTTGTCTGAACGGATACAAAACCTTTAGAGCTGATAGAAAAACTCATGCAGGTGGCGTTGCTATTTTCGTAAGGAATAAAATCAATTGTAAACTAGTTTGCACATCTGTCACAGAGCCAATCAATCCGATTAATGGAACTAAACCAAAAAAGGTCGTTGAATTTTTATTTATTGAGATTTTGTCACTGGGTAGAAAACTTATTTTAGGTTCCGTGTATAGGCCAAATCGTCGTATCAATATGGATATATTCTTTCATAAACTGGGCTCCTTATCAATGACATGCGATGATTTAATAGTATGTGGAGATATAAACTCTAACTTGCTTATAGATGAAACTCTAATGGCTGATATGTTAGAAATCGGACTTAAACCTACCAACACCGAACAACCAACACACTTCACAGATACTAGCAGCACCCTTTTAGATGTTTTCTTCGTTGGCAGTATTTCACGTGTACAACTGTATGATCAAATACCTGCGCCTGCTTTCTCGAAACATGATTTAATATTTCTTACCTATGATTTTAATTTGAATGTTGAAGTGGAAACATATACATATAGAGATTTCAAAAACATCAATATGGAACTCTTAAACGATGAATTTTCACATATTAATTGGGATGCGGTTTATTCAATGACGTCGGCTGATTCTAAATTATCGTTTTTGGAATCCAGCATTACACACCTCTACAATCTAACAGTACCCGAAAAAACTAAATGCATAACGAATAAGACAAGACCATGGTATACGTCTGAAATTAAGGCTTTAACTGAGAGTAGAGATCGGGCTTTTATGAGTTGGAAACGCTTCAAAACCACCATATTACGTGAAGAATTTCGAAAGGCTAGACGTAAGGTAAATAACTTGATAACGAAAACAAAATCCGAATATTACACCAATAGATTCTCTAATGCGGTCAACTCTAAGCAAACATGGAGGACGATTAAAGAAATTGGTGTTGGGAAATCCGTAAAAAAGGCCGATAATGCTATCAACGTAGATAAGATCAATGAAACTTTCACCAACTTACCTGTAGTACCACCTGATCCAAATTTTTACAAATTTAGTAGCAATAGCAATGTAAATAACTTCTCTCAGTTTGAATTCAAGTGTGTAAGCCAAATTGAGGTTTTTAACTGTTGTTTGAGCATAAAATCTAATGCTGTTGGACCAGATAATGTTCATCCTAAATTCTTAAAAATTCTTCTTCCTAAGCTCTTTCCTTATTTAACAGATCTCCTTAATACAGTTATTACTACCAGCTCATTTCCCCTTAGCTGGAAGCACTCCAAGATATTACCCGTACCCAAGGCAAACTCTGAGTTTAGACCTATAGCAATCTTGCCATATGTCTCTAAAGTTTTAGAAAGACTACTGCACCAACAGATGAACAATTACCTAAACAGATATAACCTACTGACAGGAAAGCAATCTGGATTTCGGCCAAAACACAGCTGTGTTTCTGCCCTGTTGAATGTTTCCGAGGACCTTAGACAAAATATTGATAACGATGAAATAACTTTCCTTGTTTTACTGGACCACTCTAAAGCCTTTGATACGGTAGATCACCATATTCTATGCGAAAAGATGAAATATATGTTTAATTTTTCTGAAACTTCAGTAAAATTATTAAGGTCATATCTTTCTGGCCGCACGCAATCCGTATATATTGAAAATTCTATTTCTAAAAAACTTTCTGTGACAAGAGGGGTACCCCAAGGATCTATTCTTGGCCCTCTTCTTTTCTCAATGTATGCAAATGATCTACCTATCCAATTAGACAACTGCAACGTGCATATGTATGCGGATGACGTCCAGCTCTACCTTGGCACCTCAATAGGTAAACTTGATGAGTCACTAAATAAACTAAACATGGATTTAAATCAGATCTACAGGTGGGCGACAGCCAATGGCCTTTGTCTAAACCCTAAGAAGTCTAAATGTCTATTAATTTACAAGAAAGCTTTGAATTTCACAAGAGACTTGGATATCACGTTGAATGGCCAAAAAATTGATATTGTCAAATCTGTCAAAAACCTAGGAATTATTTTTAATGAAACCCTTACCTGGTCAAATCACGTTAACAGCATCGTAGGCAAAACGCACTCAATGCTACGGAACCTTTGGGTAACTAGATCGTTTACTTCTTTTAATACCAGGAAACTCATTGCCAATTCATATCTTATGCCCAGCTTAATCTATGGATGTGAAATTTTTGCAAATTGTGACTCTATCAGTAAACGCAAATTGAATGTCGCTTATAATAATATCACTAGATACATCTTTGGACTTAGCAAATATACTGAACTATCACCATACGCCTCGAAATTACACGGAACTACCTTTGACAACCTTATGAAAATCCGATGCATAACGTTTTTTCATAAAATTATATACGATCGTGAACCAAACTACCTATATCAACGTGTGAACTTTGCTAGATCGAATAGAGATAGGCTAGTAAAATCTTTTAAATTTAAATACCTACTTTCAACATGGCAGTTTTTTGTTGCCGTGACACGTCTTTGGAATAGACTACCAATTAAACTTCAGGGTAACAGTAATGCAGTAATGTTTAAAAAAGACCTTAAAATATACTTTAACAGCAATGCTTAGTGACTTTATTATGCAAATTATTATGATTTTTTTTCTTTCTTTTTTTTCTCTTTCTTTTTTTTTTCTTTTTCTTGATTTGATCCTATCTTTTTATTTTATTTTTTTTTAATGTCATGGTTTTTAAACATTTTGAACTTAACATCTTTTATATGCTATTTGTTTTTATCTTATTTATTCTTCCAAATAAACATGTATAACGTAGTTTTGATTATTTTCTAACAATTGTTTTTATATACATATATATTATTTTCTTTATTTGTAACTCATGATTATTTTTATATCTAAATTACTGTTTTTAATGTTTTAATTAAACAATGTATTGTACAAATTAATTATGAGCACAGATATTTCTATGCTTTAATTATAAGATTTCATCTTGTTGCATAGAAAAGGAAATAAATAAATAAATAAATAAATAATAATATAATAATAATATATTTTTTATGTTAAGTGTACCTGTTAAACATGAATTGTTACTTAAAACCATATCATAAAATTTATTGTTTACTTCTTTACCTTTTTTATTTATTCTAGGACTATGAGGAACGCTAAAACAATTTTTGAACAACATTATTAAATAAGCTTGCAAAAAGTCTTGAATGTGATAATTTATTTTAATGCTTATTTGTTTTTTGCTTTTGGTACCACGCCCATTTATCCCATTCCGCCCATTTTCAGTTCAACTACTAATATTTGTAATTGATGGACTCGTACAAAATTTGAAGGCTATATAGTATATATAGAACCCTAGATATTTAATGTTAATATTAATTTTGTATGTGAGCTAAATAATCACTTTGTATGGGAGCTGCCACGCCCACTGGTATGATCCCGTCCAATTTTCCCACGACTATTCATAATATAATTAACGTGCACAAATTTCTAAGACTCTGGCTATTATAGAACTGTAGATATATGATATTAAATATTTACTTTGTATGGGAGCTGACACGCCCACTGGACCGATCACGCCCATTTGTCCCATGACTATTCACATTAACAACGTGCACAAATTTCTAAGACTATTGCTATTATAGTTCTGTAGATATATGATATTGAATATTTACTTTGTATGGGAGCTGCCACTCCCACTGGTCCCATCCCGCCCATTTTTTTCCTGATTATTCAAATCAGTAACATATGGGATACTGCAATGTTTCAGAACTCTTGCTATCACAATAGTCAAGATATATGATGTTATTCAATTTATGTGGGAGGTGCCACGCCCACTTGTAATATATATAGCCGAAAACCTAACTTGGACTATAAACTTTCAAATGAAACCGGTTTGGGCCAAATCGGTTGGATAGTTTTAGAGTCTATAGAGGACAAACATACAAACATTGTATTTTATATATATAGATTATTTTTATGTTTCCGCTCATAACTTAAAAAAAAAAATAATTCGGAACGATATATAGCCTATGTCCATCCTGGAGGACCAAATTAAATATTGGTAAAAAAAAATTAGAAATCGTATGATTAGGTACGGAGATTACTTTCTACAAACAAACAAACAAACATACAAACATACCAACATTACCTCTTTATAATATTAGTATAGATTTGCCGTCTTTGGAAAGGGGATAGAGGAAAGATGATGGGGAAATATGACGGGCTTCAAACATGTCAACACTGTAATTGCGCGAGATAGTGAATCTTAGAACAGTTGTTGCTCGCCACCTGATGGCGAACCAAACGCTATGAACCAAGAAGCTTTTTGAAGCCCTGATTCGTTATTTTACTTCGGTGGGGTTAAGAGCTAAGGGAACACGGAAGATGGGCATCACGTATGAGAGATAGAAAACTTAAATATATTATTTTTCTAAATTGATGTTGTTGTCGCCGGTGATCGAACCCGGGATCAGCTGTGTAACAGAACAACGCGACAACGTATTTTCTTAAATAATATTGTACTGAAAGTGGTCGAAAATTTTGTTTTGGGGACAAACCACTCCTCAATCGGCTAACCTTTATAATTAAACCATGCCTCTTTACTCTTTGAGAACCAAGCTACATGCAAAGTTCTTGTTTTTTAAGTTTAACGTAAAATAAATTAAAAAGTATTACACTTTCTCTATAGTTATACATATGTTATGAACTATATTTTAGTTAAAAATATAATAGGACTTTTTTAATCTCAATCGATCTATGACTATCGGAAATATATGCAGTTTTAGGAGAAAACATCATATCTGACAATCTTGAGCTTCGGTCTCAAAGGTTTAATTAAGCAGCTTTAAACGATACATAAAACATTTTAATAAAGAAAGCGTAACCACGTTATTTATTTAATTAAAAAAAAAATATTTGTAATAATTTTTTTATCAAATTTTTTTTTTTACGAAAATCTATTTGTAGACTTTTTCCCAACATGTAACCATATAAGTAACCAGTTACTTTACCCTAGAGTTGTGTAGTTCGTGAACGAACTAGTTCAATTGAACTAGTCTTTTCTTTGAACTAGTGAGCTGGATCACAATCATCAGCTCTTTTAGGTCTTTCGCTCTTTTCGTTCTTTTTGTTTTTTGAGTAATATTTCTTTTCTTTATGTTGCTTTTGAGTTTTTTTTAATGTTGCCAGCTCAATTTTTTTTAACGTTTAATTTCATTTCTTCTTTCTTTCCAAAAATTGTTACCTAGTTCTTTAAAAATACAATAATTTCTGAAAATTAATAAAAAATTCAATTTTGAGTTTATAAAATGTCTGGAAAACTGGATAATTACGTACCATTTTATGATTTAACAATCATTTTAAATATATTTTAAAGTGTTGAATTATTCTCCGATAGTGAATTTAATAGAAAGTTACACATTTTGTTTCGCATTAGCTGATTCAATTCACTTCAAATAGTTCGTGTCGCACAGCTCAATTTAGTATAAAGAGCGACCATTGAAAGGAGCTGAGCTGTAAAGAGCGATCTTTAGAAAGACCTAAAATGCCCAAGCCTACTTTACCCCCTACAATATCAAGAGTCCACTCCTTATTTTTAAGATCATTGCCTGTAAAATTCATCAATGCAGTAATGCGTGGAACCATATGGTGATATGGTGATAGATTACTTTATTCTTTATTATTAGGTAATGTGTCGTTCTGCTGGGCAGTTAATGCGTCTTCAAAATCTCTTTCATTTGGTATACCATTTGTCTAAAACTTCTCTAAAACAATTCGAAACTAGCAGGAAAATTTAAAATGGGGTATTTTTTGACTCCACTCTTTAACACCTAAACACAAGATTGGGCCGATAAAAAAATAAGGGGTCCTTTTTTTTTTTTTTTTTTTTTTTTCATTATCAGATATCCAAATTTTATTAAGATCGGAGAGAACGCATCAGGAGATTTCCCTTGTAAGTGATAATAAACGCCATGTGTTTAACCTCCAAAATACCATATAAGTTATTAAAGACACAAACCATGTGTAAAAGATACGCCAACTGTTCTGAATCCAGAATTTTTATGTTATGCGCCAATAAAAAAACGGAAGAGGCAAAAAGCGCTGACAGAAAATAATGCGAGTTTCGGGTAAAGAAAAAGCGCTAAATATATAGTGAAATGCGCTAAATTTGCATCACTGTTGCTTTTTACTGTTTTTAAAAGTTCTACGAGAGAAGGGCAAAAGGAAAACAGAAACCGAGAAAAAAAATAAAAACGAATAACAAAAATAAAACACATTGCCCATATTTATAAAAACAACAAACAAATACATCCATGCAGGCAGGCATAGTGTATAGAAAATGTGTGATAAATATAGAAAAAATAATAAATAGATGAGAATACTTACAAATGTACTACGCTACGTAAAAATATCGTATGAAGGCTTTGTTTTTTTTTTTTTTTGAAATTGTATATAAAGGCAGAGCATATAACAGCAAACTTCGTACTACACACTAAAAACGAAAAATTACAATTTCACTCAATTATAATGAAAATATGGGCACTTTATATTTTATTCAATATTATTTTTTTTTTCTTTTGAATATTTAAATGAGGGTTTGTTTTATTTTTTTTTTCTTCTTTCCGTTTTTGAGTGGGCGCGGTATGAGTTTGAGTTACAGAATGGAAAAAACACGATTTTTTTAAATCAAACAAAAAGAAAAATCCATTTGTATTTTTACACATTTTATTATTATTATTTTTTTAATGAAAATCACTGCACAGCAATAAAATACAAAACGTAAAAGAAACAGAAGGGGTTTCTTTGTCAGTCAATGTACTTGTACTAACTGAATATAATTATTGTAGTTTCTTCTTCTTCTTCTCCTTCTTTTGCAACAACAACAACAACGACTAAAACAACCGTAAGCCGTAAGCTATAAGAGAGATTATTTTTGTTGTTGTTTTATTGTTCGTTTCTTTTGATTACTGTAAAAAAATAAAGAAATATTTAAATGGGTGGTGCTGATTGTGATTAAAAAACAACAACAAGAAAGAAGAAAAAGATTTGTAGGAAATATACACGATGCGATTATAAAAAATAAAATTTGCATTTTAAGTGGCAGATTGATATTGCGTTGTGGAATTTATAAAAATCATTTAATATACAAGGTGGCGCAAAAATAACCTTCCGATGTTTTTTGTCTGTAATTTAAAAAAAATGAGAAACTTTGATTCTTCTTGTGGATTATTTTTATTTGGTATTTTAATTTTTTTTACATCAAGTCGAGAATATGATGTCATGTAAATGGCCGCCGCCACAATTGATTGTCATTTGAGCCCTTTTTATGGCAATTTCCATCACTTTGGCCAAAACTTCCGGCGATAGGTCCTCACATTCTTGACGGATATTGTCTTAAGAGCTGCAAGAGTCTGAGGCTTGTTGACATAAACCTGCGACTTCAAAAAGCTCCACAAAAGAAGTCTGGAGCGGTCAAATCAGGCGATCTTGCTGGCCAGTGCAAATCGCCAAAACGGGAGATTAGGCGCCCGGGAAATGCATCCTTCAGCATATCGGTTGTGGCACGTGCAGTGTGTGCCGTTGCACCGTCCTGTTGGAACCACATGTTTTCCAATCCCAATTCATCAAGTTGCGGCAAAAAAACTCGTTGATCATTGCTCTGTAGCGCTCACCATTCACAGTAACCGTTTGGCCGCGACGTCTTCGAAGAAAAAAGGTCCGATGACTCCTCCAGCGAAAACAGCACACCATACAGTGACTTTGAGCGGGTTGTAATGGCTCTTCGTGGGTTACACGCGGATTTTCAAAGCCCCAGAAGCGTAAATTTTGCTTATTTACGTACCCGCTAAGATGGAAATGGGCCTCATTACTCATGATTATTTTTGATGAAAAATGTCAAATAAATAGGTCAAATAAATAGTTACCAATATTCCGCGTTCTGGAGCAGTGTAGCGTAACATTGTTTATTAACGTGTATTTCGCATGTGTTTACTACACAAATGTCAAAACAGAACTGACATTAGGGGCCAATCGCAAAATTTATAGCATTTGCTGATAGGAGGATTACTTTTGCGCCACCTTGTAGGTATGTATGTATGTATATATATTTTTATTGAAGATTCAAGGGTTTGAGTTAATTCCATTAATATTGGAGATTTTTATTCGACTTACAATAAATACTATGTAGGTAAAGATCACTGCAAATGTAGTTAAAAACAAATGAAACTTCACTTAAAACAATTACTACTACTTACATTTCAGTAAATTTAACTAACATTGTCATTTGTTTTTTCACTTAAACGCAACTAATATAAATTTTGGACGTTTAGAAAACTGACGTTGTTGCGATCAATTGGTTTCTATTCACCTCAGTCTCTCTCATTCCTTCATTTTGTATGTTCGTAAGCTCGCACCGAGCAAATGAAGACATGTTGCAGAAATTTAATAGTTTGAATTAATTTGTAATATGTTTTTGAATAATAATTTAATAAAATGTTTATTATTTAAAATTTTAATGATAAAATAAAAATACATACAATTTTAATAGAAAATAACAAAATACATATGTATAAGCAAATTAAAAGCGAGTGTTTAGGCAACAATTTTTTTTATCAACATGTTGCAATTATTTATTAGTGTAAAAAAAATGTTTTCATTTGCTTGTTTAAGTTCGGTATTTTATTGCTGAGAGGTGTGTGAAGAGTGTTTTCTCTATTTGTATATACTCTTTGGTTGCGATAACTGAGTCACAATTTTTTAAGGCGCAACTTCTCTTTTATGGTTTAAATTGATAAAAACTAATTTTACCACACATTTAAATAATTTGTTTTTAAAATATGTAAATTCATTAATTTTATTAAAAATAACACAAAAACACAGATATGCCCTTATCAAGTTTACAGTGCACTCGCGATAATATGAACTAATTACAACCAAGCCAGTTCACTTTTGCAAGATAGTTCATATATGCGAATGACATCTAATTTACCTTTTAAAATGTTTTTCCAATAAAAATAAAAGTTTCTTATGTTAAATTTTTTATTTATTGTTTATTGGAAAAGTTACTTTGCAAAAAATACGTTAAAAATACAAAAATAAGCTGTTCATAATTGAAAGCTTTGGCACTAAGTTCATATTTTAGAGTAGTCAATGGAAGAAAAAAAAAAGTTCATATATGGGTGTGTTCATATATTAGGGTGTTCATATTTTCGCGAGTGCACTGTATTAAGAAAAGGTATCACTTTTTTGTTTTATTGAAAATTTCACAAATTAGGCAATTACCGGCATTTCGTTCAATACAATTAGAACAACCTTAAACGACCTTTCATACGCCATGGCGTATGAAGTTTCTACTTATATTAATTGCTTCAGCCGCGCATGATCATAAAATCGAAACCACTTCGAGGGGGACCTGAGCGCAATTTTTATTAATAAAATCCGCTAAGAAGTAAATATTTTGTTCAAACGGAAAAATTAATTTAGTTTAAAAAAAAAAAATATAATTTTTAGCAATACTAAAACCCAGTGTACCCGATATTTCTGTTAATTTGTTTAACCCTTTCACTAACTACTTTTTGTTTTATGATATATTTCTATTTTGACTTCAGATTATTGTTAGGGGTCCTTAAATTAAAAAAAAAAGTACATGTGTACCCCTTCCCACTCCTACTAACCAAAATGCGGGCCCGAAAATCGAATTTGTTAAACTTATCAGACCGTTTTCACCTCTAATACATTGGAATAAGCAAAAATGCTTTAATTTTGTTCTGGTTATTAGATGAACCTACATGCCATATTTCGTGATTCTAAACATAATTCGGAGCAATTATTCAATCAAAAATATAAAGTTCAATTGCAACAAAAAAAAAAAAAAAATTCGTAAATAAAATTATCAAAGTTTTTATGTGTAATTAAATATGTGTACTCTGTAGTGTACATGGGTAGTCAAAGGGTTACCTTTATGTAAAAATTTTAAGACATTTATTACGAGTTTTATTAATTCAAGTAAACTCATTAATATTAAAAAAATTTACTAAACTCTGTTCATAAATTTTATAAACATTTTATTGTCGGAGCGATTAATTAGTTTTATAAAGATTTTCATTATTTCTACAGACGTTTCATAAGCATTCACTTTAATGAGACCTGTTTCATAGATTCTATGAAAAGTTTCAATTGATAAGTTCCAGCGACAATCTTCATTATGGCTATGAAGATATTAATTACAGAAGTGAAGACAATTCTCTCAGTTCAGATGCCTCTTTAAAATACATTTCATATGATACCCAATTTGCTTATATTTTAATAACTTATGTAAAAAATATATTTAAAAAAACCTCAAATAGGGTCACATAGCACCTAAACTTGAGATTGCGCACCAAAAACAAAAAAATACGTGTCCAATAATTTTGTTGGCCTTTTACAACATGTCCCAGTTTCATTCATATCTGAGGGCTCCCCACTGTGTAATTTCCTTGTAAGTACTACACAATGCGTACACTTAGAATACTATGTAGGTAAAGACCTCTGCAAATGTAGTTAAAAACAATTGAAGTTTCAGTTAAAGAAATTACGACTTACACTTCAGTAAATTCAACTAACATTGTCATTTGTTTTTTAATGTTTAAAAAATTAAACACAGTTGTGGTAAAAATTAAACACATATACAGTAAAAAATACACAAACTTTTATTCGTTTTATTTTGTTAAATACAAAAAAAACTACTAAAATGAATGTAAAATCATAATACAGTAATTTGATGTGGTTTGTTTTTTTAAATGATCTACATATCGCTCATTTCATTCAATAACGTCATAACTCAAAAATTTTGATTTTGTAGAAAACGAGTTAAAAGTTTTCAATTTACTCCCATCTTAAAGAAAACAGGATATCAATACAACATTTTTACACAACAAGATACGTGATATAACGAATAATTCAGCGTCATTCACTCAAAAATCATGTTTTCTGAGTTGTGACGTTCTTGCAGTAAATTAGCGAATTCAGTTTCTTCAATAAATGACTGCCTTTTCATTTAAAAAAATAAAGATTACTGTATTACAACTCAAAGAACTACACTCAGGGAACAACTCACATCAAATGACTGTTTTATGATTTTACATTAATTTTTTACAGTTTTTTTTTTTTTTTGTTATTCAAAAAAATAAAAAAATAAATGTTTGTTTCTTTTTTACTATATATGTGGTTCATTTTTACTACAACTGTGGTTCATTTTTTGTACATTAACAAATGACAATATTAGTTGAATTTACTGAAATGTAAGTCGTCCTTTCTTTCGGTGAAATTTCATTTGTTTTTAACTACATTTGCAGTGGTCTTTACGTACATAGTATTCTAAGTGTACAAAATATTTACATCAGAAGTTTCATGAGTGTATGTAATCAACAAAAAAGACAAATAATTTTTTTTTTTGTTATTTTTGCCATTTTCACTCTTATTTGTTTTTTTTTTCCATTTTTTGATTTTCATTTTGGACTTAAAAACAGCTTTTTCTTAAAAATTGTGAGCTTTTAAATTGCCTTTTTCAGATATTCATTGCTTTAAATGCTTTCTTCTTAATTTTTTTATTTACATTTTCTTTCAAAAAGTGTATTTTTTTTAATTTTTTTTGTAGTTTTGCTATTTTGTGCCATTTTACAATATTTTTGGCAAAAACACCTAGAATTTCGCCAGTTTCTTGCCTTCTCTTTTAATAAAAATACGTCTGAGCAATATTATTATTTATTAATCATACGCCATGGGTCAATCAATTCTTTATAATTTAACTTTCTTTGATTTTTTTTGAATATTCACGTAGTTGGAAATATTTAATTAGCTTAACAATTTTATTGAACTAAGGCTAAAACTATAACATTACCATTTAATTATTATGTGAGCAAGATTATTCAAGTTCAAGATCATTTGCTTTATTTTTGAGTTGAATTAGTTCAATTCTTCCAATTTTGTTTTTCTGTAAACTAAATCAGGTAAATAAAACAATACGGGTTAAGCGTTGATATTTTTCCTAAAAAATTTGGTTAAATCTTCTACCCCTTCTACATTGGTTCTCTGAAGATTTTTGGTGACGCGGAATGAAACATATAAGGACCTGTCAGTAGATAAAGACTGCTTTAAATTAGCGGATGAAGAACTTTTTTAATTAATAACTTGAACTTGAATAATCTGGCTCTATGAAACAAGACCCCAATGAAATAAGTCCCCAAACCAAAAATGAAATAACGCCCCATTTTTTGGGGCTTTATTTCATTATGAAGCAATACCCCAAAAAAAAATGAAATAAACCCCCAACCAAATGAAACGAAACCCCAAAATAAAATGAAATAACACCGCAATTTTGAGGCTTTATTTCATAATGCAGTAAAGCCCCATTTCGAAAATAAAATAAGGCCCCAATTAAAAAAAAAAAACCAAAATTATATATCACTTTAAAATATTTCTTTATTCCTAATTAATACATAGAAAATAAAAAGATTAATAATATTTAGTATATCAATAGAGTTTTTTTTTAATATTTTTTAGTAGTATATCACAAAATAAAACTAAATTTATAAATCGTATAATCGCACGCAGAAAAAAACTATATTTCGCGAAGCCGCCTGCCGCGTTCTACGGAGTAAAAAAAAACCCTTAAGAGCGGCCGAAGGCCGCCACACATAAAAACTTGTTTTTACAAATTACTTGATGTCTTAAAAATATAAGATTTCAACGGATTCGACATCTGATTTGAAAAACAAGTTCTTCAGGGTGGCGGCCTTCGGCCGCTCTTAGAGGTTTTTTTTCCTCCGGCAGGCGGCTTCGCGAAATAATTTTTTTTTCTGCGTGCGACATAAAAGAAACTTCAAAATTACTACACGGTATAATCTCACTTACTAATAGCAAATAACTATTTACATTAATAACTAGATAATTCATGCAGTAATTATAACGGTTATTTGCTTATAAGCTTATTTCATTTTCTTAAAAATCAAAATTTTTAAGTAATATAATTATATAACTTAAAAATTTTGATTTTTAAGAAAATGAAATAACACCCCAAAAATATTATTTAGGGACTTATTTAATTTCTCATATTGGGGCCTTATTTCATTATGAAATAAAGTCCCAAAAAAAAAATGAAATAAAGCCCCAAAAAATGAAATAAGACCCCAATTTTTTTTATTATAAATTTTTGGGGCCTTATTTCATTTTTGGTTTGGGGACTTATTTCATTGGGGTCTTGTTTCATAGAGCCGAATAATCTTGCTCACATCATAATTTATGATAAAAGATCGAAAAATAAACTTTTGGTGTTTATTTTTTTTGAATTTAAAAGTAAAACATTACCATTTATATTATATATATTATGTCCTGTGGTTCCTATTGGGAACAAAGGGCCACAACATTACCATTTAATGCTAAATAATTTTTTTTTTTAATTGAGCATTGGTTCTACAAAATAGTCTGTTACACACAGAAAAATAAATCGTCAACCGAATTGAAAAGTGTATTTTAATTGTGACAACTTATAAATTTAGTTATTACAACGATATTTAGATTTCTGATTATTTTATGTGTTGTAACTAAAATTCAGTTGAACTAACCGAACTTTGTTGTGAAAACGAATAATAACCGAATTTGGGACGTAGCAACCGAATTTCAGTTGACAAATAGCAACATTTTTCTTTGGGTGTAAGAATAAAATTTAAATTTTACATGCCAGTAACTTAAAAACTGTTAGCCAACGGCCAAATAAAAATTTACATTAATTTTCTCGCATCAACCTTCTAATTAGTAAACATTAAAATGCGACGGTACTTTAAAAACAAAATAAAATATTGAAACATTTTTTTTCGGCCCTTAAACTGCTTAACTAGTTGAATAGAAGTTTTTGTAATATTTCTTTTTATATGAAAAATTTCATAAAAAGTTTATCTTTTTCCAATCATTGAAAATAATTACAAAAATCTTTACCCACCAGATTATCGATTTTTTCATTGCCAACCAACCACTGTCCATTTTGTTTAGCACTTGAAATAAAAACGACAAATTGCCGTCGGAAATTAGAAACCAACCACAGAATACTAAATACACATGAGAGCAAATAGCACAAATGTCAGAATACAGACACACACTCATGTACTCAAAGGTAATAATGTTTCCGGCACACAATTAAGAACAAAATTAACAATAAGGTAGATAAGATATTATATGGAATGGTCATAAGCTAACACGACTTAATTAATTTTCTTATTTTTTTTTTTTTTTTTTGTTTGTAATACATTTTTTGGTTCCCTTGTCTTAAAGTTGAAAAAGAAAATTAATAGTTAAGAAACATCATTTTATGAGTATCGAGATGTGGACAGTTGTGTTTAGAATCTAAACACAACTGTCCTAAACTAATCTAAACTTTAGATTTTAACAAAAATGTTAGGTCAGTCAATATATAATAATTATCTATGATTATTGACGATTTGTCACACTTAGACTAAAGTTTAATAAATTTTTGTTAAAAAAAAAAAAAAAAAACTATTTTATAAACATTTATGAAACGCCTAAAAAGTTTAATAGACTCTAGTGACCATATCACATGTCACAACGAGGACACGGTAGTTGAAAGTTCCTGTTCCTCTGTGAACCGATGTCACAACTTTTTATGGTAATTGTGAGTTTACATTTTTACTGTAATGAATACCAAAAGAATGTTTTACAAAGTTATATTTTAAAACATTATTAACCGACGGCAAAAAATTGTATCCGCTTATACACAGAGAGAATTTCTTGGACGAGTTTAAATGAAATTTTTTCACTAAACTGATAAAGTTGTCTACACAATGTAAAATTTCTTAAGCTTTTTGAAAAAGCTTCATAGATTTAATTAAACAATTGTTATGAAACTTTTTCAATAGTCGTATGCAATTTTTAATAATTAAAATTAAATTTTTCATTTAATTTTATGCAAAACTGCATTACTATAACGAAAAGTTTAAATGAACGAGTTCCTGTGACACTTCATAGATTTAATGCAGAAATTCATTGATGTCATGAAGTTAATTCTCTCAGTGTAGCTACACTCTAAAAAATTTGGCAAACACTATCTTTTGATTGTAACAACCACGCTCACCTCAATACCGATGTGAAAATTTTAAAGCTTTGATTTCTATAGTGGCATGTGTCTTCTAATATTAAAGGGTTGATAACAAAATTTAGCCCATTTAATTTTGTTATATCTACAAAATGCAGTTATACATCGGTGAATCGGTATTTTAGCGTTATTTTAACTTTAGTTCAAAATATTTCAAAACTAAA
The DNA here is from genome assembly GCA_021234595.1 of Delia radicum. Taxonomy (NCBI): domain Eukaryota; kingdom Metazoa; phylum Arthropoda; class Insecta; order Diptera; family Anthomyiidae; genus Delia; species Delia radicum. The sequence continues at coordinate 202,122,236 of CM037855.1, read as the reverse complement.
CCCGTAAAATAGCGAAGTAAGAACGGTTATACAAGAACAAACATGTATTTTAAGGAAACGCTTTTCTAAAATTTTCAGTTCGGTCTTGATGTAACTGTGGTAGCCAACTGCCGTTATTATGAAAAGTTTTAGTATTTTAGCGTTATTTTAACTTTAGTTCAAGATATTTCAAAACCAAACCCGTAAAATAGCGAAGTAAGAACGGTTATACAAGAACAAACATGTATTTTAAGGAATCGCTTTCTAAAATTTTCAGTTCGGTCTTGATGTAAATGTGGTAGCCAACTGCCGTTATTATGAAAAGTTTTGGAATGCCAACCCTGTTTTTCATAATTTCATTTATTCAGTCACTGAATTTAATCGTTGGGAATTTAATCATTGGAAATTCAATCGTTGGGAATTCAATCGCTGGGAATTCAATCTTTGGGAATTCAATTGATTTTGATTCAGCGACTTTAAAAAATCGCGAAAATTTAAAAAAATTGCTAAAATTTAAAATAATCGTGAAAAAAGTAAAATATTGCTAAAATTTAAAAAATCGCCGAAATTAAAAATCTTTCTAAAATAAAAAAAAACGCCAAAATTTTAAAAAATCACTAAAGTTGAAAAAAAAAACAAAAACAAAATAAAAATTAACGGTAAAAATGAGAATAACTGCTACCTATTATGTACAATTGCATGTGTTTGTTGTTTTTTGTACACTGAGGCGTATAAAATTTCCCTTTATATTAATTGCTGGAGCCGCGCTTTTTAAGGTATGTGAATCTCATGTCAATTTCTGAAAGTTCTTTAAAGAATCCGAAGACTCCAAGTAAATCCCACATAAAAGAGATTTTGGATTTCAATAAGTTTTTTTTACCATTTTAAAAATTTAATTTTCCATCCCTGGTAAAAAAAATTTTCGCAAAAAAAATGTTTTTGTAAAGTAGTGTTTACAACACCCCATTAAAAAAAAGCTACATCTCAAATACGAAATTAGATCTCATGTGATATAGATCGGTAGTTATTCTCATCCAAGTTTGTTTCAAAATTGGGCTATCCAACAATATCCGATTCGATCCCTCAAATGTATTACTGAATTAAATATCTAATTTAAGATCGTGATAGATCCTAAAATATCCCATGGAATTAATTTAGATCTAAATGGATCTAATTAGATTGAAAAACTAAGTAATTTTTAATATTTTGAGATTAAATTGGTTTTACTTAAATTCCACAACATATATAATTTTAAAGCATATTAAAAATAATAAAAATAAATATAATATAGACATCTGAAGCATATATAATTATGTATGGGGTAATATATAACAACATATAATTATATATTATACGCATATAAAATATTAATGATGTTGGACCATATATCAAACAAAATTGACAACCTTGTCTCATCATATATAATTATATCTTAAGTTGTAATATTCATACCCTCATATAATTCATGCATAAAAATAGGAAATTATTGTCAAAACTACAAAAAATTTCGAAAAATGTACAAATTTTCGTGTATTTTACAAAAAATTTTGTTACTTTGACATTTTTTTGTAATTTTACGCATGGGTTATTATCAGTGTATGGAACCATACATAAGCATGTCTTATATCACACACAAAAATATGTTTTATAAGACAGTATATAATATTTTATTTTAAATTATATGGCTTATGTGCAGGCGCGGTTCCATGAAAAGTTTTTGGCGAGGGAAGTTAGAGTATTTTTGATAATTTACAAATCTTTTTGATTTTTTTGTATTGAATATTTTTTTTATTTTTTATTTCTCTCCACCTGGATCCGTGTCTGCTTATGTGTCATCATATACGATTACATATTATGTTATATATGAGTATATATTATTGTATATGACAATAGATCTACCATATCTGATAATGTATAACATATATGTTTAATATCTAATTTTATATATAAAAATACATCGTTGTATATGTTACCATATAATAACCATATATATGGCTATACATAACATCATATATAATCACATATTAAAATATATTTTAAGATGTAGAAACATAATACCATACATCATTTTTTTACTCGGGCAGTCTTTCAAAGTTTTGCGTTGAGAAATGCGGCTAACAATAAAATTCATTTTTTAATCGTCAAAACCTGTTAAAAGTCCTCCAAAGCAAAAAACAACAAAAGCATTGAAAACTACGCACATCACTTAAGGCGATAAACATGGCTGAAAATTAATATTATTTAACAAAGCTGCCAGATTTGCAGATTTTTGCATCACGAATGCAAATTGTTTGTGTAATGCAATATTAAAGTTTTTGCATATAGAGTTGGAAAATGTATTAGATTAATACTTAAAAACATTATTTTTTTGTTTCTGGTATTTCATGGGTGGTCTCTTAGTTATTGACAAAAAAAATTCTCCACAAAAAGTGAGTATAGGGTTGAAAACAATTTTAATAAAAATATGTAGACAAATTTAAAAGTTATGCAATACATGTTTACAAAAGTTTAGAGACGTAAAGATCCAATGAGGTCCGATAAATCAGAATCTGGCCTCACGTATTTTTTTTAAAGGCCCAATCTCACGTTTAATGATTAAAAGGTGGTACATATTTTGAACACAGCTTTGACGATCTCGAGAAAACGAAAATTTTGATACCAATACTACTTTCATACACTAATATCATAAGTACTATTAATAAATATCTTTCATTAAGTTGGATTCATAGGTTTAATGAATAATTTTCATTAAGTTAATGAAAAATACATTAATTAAATTATTATTTTTGCTTTATACTTAAAATATGCAATCATTTTTATATCATTTTATTTTTGGTACACCAAACACTTAGTCCCATCAGATTTACACAGGAGGCGCTTCAACTATTGGAAAAAAATATTTTAATACAAAAGTCTAAATAAGCACATTATTCTAGTCGTGTTCAGGGAGATGTAAAAAAAACAGAAGAGTAAAATAAATAAATATTAAAAAAATAAAAAAATTAACAAATATAAAATCAAAATAAATAAATGTGAAACTGGAAAAGATATTTTTTCCATTATAATTAATTTAATAAAATTTTTTGTTTCAATCAATGAGGACATTTTAATGAAAAAATCCATTGTTTTAATGATGGATTTAATTAATACAACTCAGAAAATTCTATCAGTGTAGTATGTTAGGTTTGCCATTTATTAAAAATACTTAAAAGCTTCATCCTGCTATAATAACTTGAGAGTTATCCGACATGTTTCGTATACCAATTAATGCGTCTCCCAAAGCTTTTCATGTGGTACCCCATTTGTCCAAAACGAAAAACGGTGTAATTTATGACACCACTTTTTAACCCCAAAACATTAGGTTTGGCCACTAGAAAAAAAAATACGTGTTCCCAATTTTTCCTTTCTTTATCGCATATCCAAATATCATTAAGATCTTAGAGAACACATCGCGAGATTCCCCTTATACGAAAACAGCGAACGTGAAATCAAATTTTTTAATAAATTTATATAATTTCATACTGTTTTATGCAAATTGTAAACTTTTATTATTATGTTACTTTATTTTTTTATATAATATCATTAATTAATTTTATTATATAAGTGATCATCGTAAATCGTAAGTAGTGCATGGAAATTTTAAATAACTTACCAAAAGTACTGCATTTCGGTAACAGTTATTTTATGCAGTTGTTTCGACTTTTTGACTAAGTGTGTGTATATTTAAAGATACAAAAACCAATATGGCGTTGTATTTCTTTTCTTGTTGCTCTTTATATATATATATATGTCCTTTATTTATCTAAATATAAATAGAATTACATTTCTGAACACCATAAATACTTAAATAAAGTTCAGTGTGAACATAGGGCGTCAACAAATTTTCTCCATCTGATTCTATCTCTGGCAATTGTTTTTGTTTGATTCCAGGATACTCGAGCAAGTAAACATTCTTGTTTAAGGCAACGAACCCAGGTGTTACGGGGCCTACCTTGGCGGCGTTGTCCTTGGGGGTTCCAGTCGAGGGCTGTTCTTGCAATTTCTGTTTGTGGTCTTCGCAATATGTGGCCTATCCACGTCCACTTCCGTTTACGAATATCAATGTGTGCTGGCAAGGAGTTTGCTCTTTGGAGCAGAGCTTCATTTGAAATACGATCTGGCCAGTGGAAGTTAAAGATCTGTCTTAGACATTTGTTGATGAAAGTTTGAATTTTTCTAGTGGTAGCTTGCGTTAAGCTCCATGTGGTGCAGCCGTAAAGTAATACTGACTTCACACTGCAGTTAAAAATGCGGATTTTGGTTTTCCGAGAAATATTATTTCTTCGCCAAATTTTAGATAAGGAAAAGAAGGCTACTCGAGCTTTATTAATGCGATCGGTAACGTCAGCATTTGAACCACCATCCTTAGTTATCTTGCTACCAAGATAACAAAAAGCATCCACATCTTCAATACGTTGGTCATTTATTATTAATGGGGTAACGATATCTGTACCTATGCGCATAAGTTTTGTTTTACTTATGCTAATTTTTAAACCAACTTTTTTGGCGTTTTCAGACAGACTTGTGAGTTTAGCTTCTATATCCGAGAAGCGATGGGCCATTAGACATATGTCATCGGCATAGTCTATGTCATATAGAAAATCAGACAATGTCCAACGAATACCGAAAGGAGCATCTCTGTTGGTTTGTTCCAATACGCAATCGAGCAGTAGCAAAAACAACGTTGGAGACAGGACACAGCCTTGACGCACACCTGTGCCTGGAACAAACGACCGACTCTCATTCCCATTGAAACGTACCCTACATTGAGCGTCCCTATATAGCTCACGTATCATGTTTACTATTTTATCAGGAATTCCCTTGTAGATTAATGCAGACCACATAGAATTTCGGGATATAGTGTCGAATGCACGTTCAAAATCGACGAAAAGTAAATAAAGAGGGGTGTTATACTCAGCGGACTGTTCAATTATAATGCGCAAGGTATTAATGTGGTCAGCACACGAACGACCTTGTCTAAAACCAGCCTGCTCACCACGCAATATCTGATCCACAATAGGGGAGATTCTATGAAGAATGAGGGTTGCCATTACTTTACCAATGGCGTTTAGAATGGTTATACCGCGCCAATTTTTGCATTGCGTTAAATCCCCTTTCTTGGGTAGTGTGACCACTATACCTTCCTTCCATTCATCTGGTATATAGTCCGATGCCCATGCTTCTTGAATGATAGGAGTGAGAAACTGCGCTAAAGACCTAGCTCCATATTTTAAAAGTTCAGCAGGAATGTTGTCCGTGCCAGGTGCTTTGTTGTTTTTCATCTTATTTAAAGCATCTTCAACTTCTGAGCATGACGGTGGCTCTGTAGATATGTCCCTTCTTGGGTTACGACGAGTTGTAAGAAAAAGAGTATCATCTTCCTGATGATCATTGTGGTTTGTTGAAGCTTGCAAGGAAAAGAAATCGCGCCATCGCTCAAGTTGTTGTTCGGGTGATGTTAATTCAGTTCCATCGGCTGCTTTTAGAATCGTGGTACCTCTAATATTATTTCCACTCAGTTGTTTTATGGCCGAATACACACCACGCAAGTTGCCTGTATTTGCGGCTTGTTCCGCCTGTTCAGCAATGCTATTATAATATTTTTCACGATCAGCGCGTACCAAGTTTCGAACTCGACGAGAAGACTGTCGATATTGCGATCTTGCTTGTTCTTTTTGTGTTTGGGTTTTAGCGTTTATACGTTCGCTGTGCAGTCGTTTACGGTTTTGGATCTCAATCCACGATTCTTCGCTGATCCACGGCTTAACCTTGCAGTTTTGTGTTCCAAGCACCGATCTGGCAGTTTCCTTGCAAACAGACGAAACGTCCGCCCATGTGTTCTGATGTTGGTTTTCGAGCAAGGCTGTCCTTAACTTTTCGTTATACATATGTGCAATATTACGATCAAGAAGGCGTGTTGTGTTAAATTTGTCGGGCCTATCCCTAGTTTTAGTTGCAGCAGGTCTAAAACGAAACGTTGCCACGAGTAAACGGTGGTCACTATCAATATCCGCTCGCCGACGGGTTTTGACATCCATTAAGGATCCCAAAAACAATTTACTCATCAGGACGTGGTCAATTTGGTTGTACGTGCGGCCAGAAGGACACACCCATGTATACTTGTGTATGTCCTTGTGGGGGAATTTCGTACCACCGATAAATAATCGGTTTCGAGCACAAAAGTCAACCAGCCTGTCGCCGTTGTTGTTCCTCACCGTTCCCAGACCATGTCTACCCATAACGGACTGCAGGTTGTTGTTATTATTACCAACTTTCGCGTTAAAGTCCCCAATGAAAACCTTTATATCCCCAGTAGGAATCTTGCTAATAGCTGAATCTAATTGATCATAAAAAGTATCTTTTACACCGTCGTCATCAGGTTCTGTTGGAGCGTAGCATTGAACAATGGAGATCTTGCGGAACTTAGAGTTTATCCTGGCAGTGATAATACGGTCAGAGATAGCATTGTATTCCAATAAAGCGCAGCTAGCTTTTGGAGAAAGTAGTATTCCAACTCCATTTTTCTATGCGCTTCGTGACCTGCATAAATAAAACGATAGCCAGAAGGCAAAAAAGTGGAACCGTTGTTGAGCCATCGTACCTCACTAAGTCCTAAGACATCCAAGCTATGTGCAGCCATTACCCTACGTACTTGCTCGATTCGAGATGTTTCCGAAAGAGTCCTAACGTTCCAAGTACCAATCATAAACCGTTGTTTAAAGCCATAAGTCGTCATCGAGGGGGGATCATTATTTAAATTTATTGACGTTTCTGTAATCGTAGTAGTTTAAGAGTGAGGGCTGATTGGACCACTGCACTCCGATCCTAGTGTTGGGGCTGCCAACTACCTATAGGCAGGCAAAAAAAAAAGAAAAATACAGCTGAGTTTCAGAGGTTCTTTAATATTTACATATTAATTCAATGTGAGGCGAAGAAAAAATAGAAAAAATTTTATATCTCTTGAAGACAGTCATATAGCAGAAATAATTTGGAAAAATAAAGCGAGACGTGAATATTTAATGTCATAGGTATTTCGTGTAAATGTAGTTTTAAAATAGTGAGTTTAATAAGCTCAGATTAAGAAAATTTAAAATATTGAGTTTTTTATTAAATAACTCTCATAATACAAATAGGCTAGGTCCGGGAAAGATCACGAGATATTATTTTTTTTTTTATCAAACAGAAACAGGATGTCTTAATTTTTTTTACCCAAATACGTACGTGAAAATACCAATTTAATCACTACGATAATAAAATGGAACATTTGTTCAAAATGGGACTACATGGAATGAAACGGGGAACGAGTGGTAACAGAACATTTAACACATTCGTATTATCGGAACGTGTAACGCTGTTTTAAGTTTTGCAAAGATTTTGTCCGTTTTGCGATATATGACTTAGTTTTTGAGATACTAGTCATTTTCTAAAATGGCGATTTTTGAAAATTTTCCAGTATCTCCGTAAATAAGCGAGATAAGGCAAATCAGACAAAATGTTTGCCTCTTTGGAGTATTAATACACCTTTATGCTATAAATAGGCTAGGTCCGGCAAATATGCCGACTGATAAATTTTTATAAAACAGCCCCAAGATGATTTATTTATTTTTTACTTATCTACGAAATAATACAAATAAACATACTCGGATAAGAGGAAGTTAGTTTCTCGTTCCATTTCGTTTCCCGTATTCAGTGTTATAATCAGTCATGCCAACTTGGTGCTTTTATCACTATTTGTGGTGCTTTTCGATAACCTAAAACGCGGAAATTTTACTCGTGGTGCCAAATTGTAAAAAGTTTTGTAATACTTCGTTGGTGCATATAGTCCTTTTTAGGCATTTTTGTTTTTACTCCCTAATTTTAGCGAAAACGATTTTGAAGCCTAAAAAAAATTAAACAAAATCGTATATTTTGGCCGAGAAATGTTTAAATTGTGACACTTTCCAAAATAAAACTTTATCAATTGCTTAATTTTAGTGCACACAGAGAAATAAAGTGCCAACCGAATTGTAAAGAGTATATTAATGGTGACAACTTATAAATTTAGTTAGTACAATGATATTTACATTAGAGTTATGAATATTTTCGGTGTTGCAGCTAAAATTCTGTTAAATTAGTCGAGCTTTCTTAAGAAAACTAATGTTAAGTTGCGCTAATCGACTAAAATTCGTAATAACCGAATTTGAGTCGTAGTAACCTAATTTCAGTTAGCAAATACATAGTTAAATTTTTCTCTGTGTGTGGTTATTACAAGTTTATTCCCAACTTTTAAATTGATTTAATTCTACAACTTTTCAAGAAAATTGCTAACTATGGAAAAATTGTCATGTGCTTTTTTAAGATTTTTGTTGCGGTTTTTACCCTCAAAAAGTGGACAACACTGGGTACAATTCCTATCGATCTCCGATCCATTCCTATGTAAAGCAATTTACGCTCTTGACAATTTTGCCATTTTTTTTTTTTTTACCAAAATCATCTGGTAGCACTATTTTGGATCAAGTGGCGCTTTTTTGGCAAATCAACAATAAAAAAACATTAATGCCGACGGTGAATGGCGTTGATAAAATAAATAAAAAAATGGAAGTTTTACAGAAAATTAAAAACAGGCGTATCAATAAAAATTTATGCATAGAAAGCAATTGAAATTACCAAACTACGAGAATAAATAAAACATTTTGTCATTGTTCTTAAATTCTTTAGGATTTGAATAATTAAGACTTCGACAATTCATATTAAAAATAATTATTTTTAAAACAAACATAATAAACAAAATCAAGAACAAGCCAGCCACAAATTTAAGATTCAACTTTTTTATTGAAAAAAAAAATTATAATTGTAACAAATTGGATTAATTAAAAACGCAGTTATACGTTACTACATACATAAATCGTACGAAATTCAATAAACCTCAGCTATTTGTGTATTTCACAAGTACACGAAGACAATTCGGGTTTTGCTTGATTTTGATTCGTCGTTGCCTACATTCAGCATAAATGTGCTGAATATACATTTAGAGAAGGGGAGGAGTTTTCTTGACAAAACCATAATATGATGAGAATTGAAGAGTCAAAGGGAGAGTGAGCTAAATGAGAGAGAGTGAGAACCAAAAAAATACGAAACAAACGGCGAATATTGTATGACAACATAGAGCGAAAAACATTTTACAATTACAAATAAAAAATGGGGATAAACAACGAAAAGAAAAAAAAAAACACAAAGTATAATGAAGCAAATACTTAAATTTCACTTTGAAAATAAGCAAACAAATTTATATTAAAAATTGTATGTATAAAAAAAGTTTGTTAGAAACAGACCTTTAAAATTATAATTTAATCATCATTATAGGGTAAACGTCCCTAAGTTCGGCATGTACCAATAGTCGGCATATTTTGAATTAAAATGTAAATAAATAAGAATAACGGTAGTTATATATTTAAATAAGATTTACTTTTAATAGAAAATATACTTATTTATCTCTATGTAATGATTAAATTTGACTGAGATGAGTATTTTATTATATTTTTGTCCTCAGTCAGTGACAGTCTTTCAACACGTGCAGTAGTGCTTGTTTTTTAAGTAATTTTTTAGTGGCAAAGCCAACTTAAACAAGTAAGTAATCATATTAATTGAAGTAATTTTTTAACCAAAGCTGATTCTAAGGATAGAAATAAGTTAAAATATTGCTTTTAATGTGCAGGATTTAATAAAAAAATATTGTTTTGCTCATTTTAAAGCCTGCCGACATTAGGGACAAAAATTTCTATGATTTCCAATGGTCGGCATGTGGGTGCCGACTACTGGAAAATTAGTATTTTCTCATATTAAGCTCAAATTCCAGTAAAATGCTTATTACTCATCTCTCATGCCTCTGGTTATAAAGAAAATGAGTTCAAAATGAGTTTACCCAGTAGTCGGCATAGTTTATATTGGGTATTTTAAGACCTGCCGAGTATAGGAAAAAAAGTGTTCTGAAGTCGGCAGCAGCTTTTATTCCTACTTTTGTTTGACTGAAAGTTCCAAAACAGAAAACATTTTAAGCTTCAGTACATTCAGACAGTGGCAATTGAATCCGGAAAATGATAACAAATTAATTTCGAAGTCCACTTTTTGTCCGCTTCTCCATAAGGTTCTTTCTAACCTAAACATGGAAGATACCATTAAAAATGGGTTTCGGAAGTGCGGTTTATATCCTTTCAATCCTGATAACGTTGACTACACCAAATGTGTCAAAAATCAATTGGAGTTTTTGGCCGGTGATCATCACGAAATCGACAAAAGATTTAAAGAAACAGATTTTGATGCAGCCATTGAAATAATTAACCGAATAGATCCTAATTTACGACAACGTGGTATTAATCCCGATGTCATTGTTGAAGAAATCGTTAACTTAAAAAAAAAGAAAATGATCAAACTGTTGAAATTTTAAGTAACGTTACTATAGAGTCAGGCACATACATAATTAATGAAGAAGAGGTTTTGGAAATGCAAACAAAGCAGATAACATCAACTTGCAACAGATAATCATAGTAACCCTTTGGAACCTGTTCACTGCTTATCTATAACTGCATCAAAACATCATGATAACGATAATTCGTTTAAACCTTCCAATTGCTCAAGTCCAGCCCCATCTACTCTTCCAGAGAATAGCTCATCAGTTATTAGCACGATTACTAAAAATTACTTTTTTAAGTCCATAAGCTGTTCTCCAGTTACTGGTACTAAAAATGTTCTATCTAATTTGCCACATATGTACATGCTTTTACTGTTTCTATTATTAAACTCCTATAGGCGCTACACTAATTAAAAACAATGCAATTTCGATGTCACCAACATTCGAAAAACATTTGTATTTCCCAAAACCATCAACTTCCTCAAAATTCGCATCAAGACCCAAGGCCCCAAGTGCAATATCCGCTCTAGCATGGAGGGTGCATATAGAGTCAAAAAAACATGAAAAAAATGCCAAAGCTGAAGCTGTAAAAAATAGAAAAGTTGAACGCCAAAAAAGAAAGATGGAAAAAGAGAACAAACAAAAGAAAGTTAAAAAAGGGAAGCAAAAACAAGTTTGTGGCACGTGTGAAGAAGATTTGGACACTGATGCTGAGGATGATGTACTGAAAAACGTAGGATGTGATATTTGTCCACTATGGTTTCACCTTAAATGCACTAATTTAAAATAACTGTCATATGACCATGTAAATGAGATGGATTGTGTATGCAAAACATGCAAAGACCAAATAGACTGAAGTTGCTACCAAATATCATTTTTAATTAGTAACTACCTAGTTTAGAAAATGAATTTGAAACAAGTACAAATACCTATTAAATAGGTATACATTTTTGTAATTTTTATATAATAATGTAAGTAATTAATGAATTCCAACGATCGGCATTTATAAGTACCTGCCTTTTTTTATTGTCTTATTTTTTTATTCTCTTATTAGTTTTTATTAAAAATTTTAAATAAAAAAATTACTTGAATTCCTTTATCTACGATGTTATTCTTTAATAAAAATGGCATGCCGACAATGGGGTCATCATATGCCGAATTTAGGAAAACTTGTGCCGACCACTGGCAAAAGCGATGCATTTTAGAAAATACGTAAATTACCCAAATTTAATAAAAAAGTATTTGAAAACAGTTAAGTGTATCTGAAACAATGCCAATTACTGAGTAGTAATAACTAGTTGTCACACCAATACTATGTTCACATTCGTAAGGGCACCAGTTTAAAAAAAAAAAAATGAAACTGCCGACTACTGGCACACTTACCCTACACTGCGTTGCAAAACTATAATTACACATTAATATCATAAAATTTCGTAAGTTAAAAAAAAAAAAAAATTGGAGAGTTTAACCGGCATAAATGTAAAGCCAATGAAAAATTTATATATAGTAGTGGCCAAAACATTTGGAACTGAGATCGCATTTGTTATTTTCATTGATTTATTTTCTTCAAATCACACTTAGTTACTAAAATTAAATTTTTTCATATTCTTCATACATTGGTTTATGTTAAACAAATAAAAATAATTAATTCCGTTAAATTAAAACAACAAAATTAATAATAATAGATGTATTCAAAATGCAGGTGTTCAAAACATTTGCAACTCTCATTATTCTTACTCTTAACGAAACAATTTATACTAACAAATGCTAGGATATAACGGTAATCGCATTCCTTTTTAATATGAGATTCAGGCCGTTACATTTTTTAAACAAATTTATTATAATTATTGTTCTTTAATAGTTGTATTAAGATGTTCGAAGAATAAACATCATAAGAATAATTTTTGTAAAAAATGGCAGGAAATAAATACAATTCTGATTTTAAATCAAAAGTTTTAAATGATTTTCAAAATGGACTTTCCCAAAAAGAATTTTCTATAAAGTAATCCGTTCCAAAATCAACGATTTGCCACATTGTAAATAGTGTTAACATCCACACAACTCATAAAGGTGGAAGACCCCGTATTACAACTGTAAGAGAAGATCGGAAAATCAAGAATTTTTTTACAAAATATCCCAAAGCAGTTCCCAGAGAAGCTAAAACTGAACTTTTAATAGATGCCAGTCTTCCCACCATTAAAAGAAGAGCCCGAGAATATGATCTTAGAAGTTATAGATGTACAAAAAAACCGTTTGTGTCGGAAAAACCCGAAAAGCTCGGCTTGACTTTGCACGCACCCATTTGAACTGGATTCAACAGCAATGGAAAAATGTATTGTGGTCAGATGAGTCTAAATTCAACCTCCGGGGATCAGGTGGAAAAGCCAATGTTCGAAGACCACGAGGCGAAAAGTTTAATCCCAGCTACACAACCGCCACTCTGAAGCACGGAGGTGGAAACATTACGGTGTGGGGGTGTTTTTCAGGAAATGGGATTGGCCCAATTCAACGCATTACTAGCACAATGACGGCCACAATCTATATAGATCTTTTGAGTTCAGTTATGCTTCCGTATGCTGAATGGGAAATGCCACTCTCATGGACCTTCCAGCGCGACAACGATCAAAACACACGGCGGGGTTTGTAAAAGTTTATTCGCAGCTCTTCCGTTATAGATCTCCACACATCAATAACTACTTCTTTTTTGTTGAAAAACGCTTTCATACTGACGGTTTTCTGTGTAAACTCGACGGATTAATATTCTCATTGGGGTTTTGATCCGGAGAATATGCGGGCCATTCCAACGTTTTTATATTTTTTGATAATAGCAATTACATCATCTGACTACTTACATGTACTGAGGCATTGTCTTATTGGAAAATGAATTCTTATTCGTTGCCATTTTCACCAATTTCTCTTTTAATACTGTAATGTACTCAGAAGAATTCATTTTAGTGCTTGAAAATGCCAAATCAACCAGTCGGAACAAAAAGCGGCCCAAATCCTTAAACGTGTATATATTTAAAAATTAATTTAACCCTCTAACCGGCATAAGCTTTTTTGGACTGAAATTAATTCCACTTGTTCGGCACGAGAAATAAATAATATTATGTTTTAGCGAAATTTTTTTTGTTGCCTATTTTAGGCGATATGGATCAAAATAGGTTTAGAGGCTATCTCAAAAACTAAAATATAAAGTTTAAAAATTTAACGCATAAATTATTCTTCTTACAAAGATGTAACAACAGTCCAAAAATTAGTCGTTTTGAGCTTTTAGATAAAAAGATATGGCGATTTTCGTTTTTCGAAAAACGCGAAATCGAGCGAAGACGAACCTTAACTTTAATATATATTGACGAAACTTTGAAGCTTTGATAGTGTTACCAAATATAATATTTCTGCCAAATTTCATAAAAATCCGTCCACTCGTTTTCAAGATATATCCTTTATATGTATCCTTTTAATGTCCTGTATGTCCTTGGAACAAACTTAGAGTATTTTCCAAAAGTTTAAGCTTTAATCTTCCTTTGTGTGGAATATAGATGGTTTCATGTTAACAGAAATGTGTTTTAAGGACTTTTCAAAATTGTGGTTGTTTCAAAATATTTATTTTTTGAAATTACTGAAAATTTTAACTATAACGCTTTCTCGCTTTTAAACCATGACATGTACACAAAACATTACTTCGCAAAATATGTGGATAACTTCGTTCTCTATCGATATAGCTCACATTTTTATAATAAAACACTTTTTTGGCGAACTTATGGCCAATTTAAAATACCCCGCCTAGAGGCGGGCTTGCCGGTTAAATTGTTAAAAATAATTTGGAGCAACTGAATAACAAAATAAAAAAAATAGTCTAAACCTATATTTTATTTTTAAGCATATATCGTTTTCGACTTCTGCTGGAAGTACGAAAGATTCCTAAATTTTTTTGAAGTTTTATTAAACCAAATTTTTGAAGACTAGTTATGATAATATTTAATGAAATATTAAGTTTTTTTTTAAAACATTTTTAGAAAACGATTTATTATTTTTTGCACAATTAAGGGGACCTGTGCAAAAAATTTATTTTGGGGTTTCTACTTGAGATAATTGACAAAACTGCTTGTACTTTTTTTGTATTAAAAGTAACAAACTAATGATTTTTTTTTTTACAAAATATGCATCTATGATAATCACGTGTTTTGCCAAAACGAGTGTAAAAGAATACAGAAAATAATAAAGAGCCTAAATGTGTGTTTTGTCAAATTGCGGGTTTAGCAATAATGTGTGAACGTCATATAAGATAAATATTTAGCCAAGATCTGACAAAGTTTTGTAAAATAAATTTTAGTTTTTGATATTAACCCATATTGGATCAGGCTGATTTATTCAAATAGTAACTTTCAAAAGTGAATATAGCCTAGATGAAAAAAGATACAACAAGATGAGAACATATATTACCATTTGGTAGCTATCAAAGAGTATATACAAATAGAGAGACTACACTTCTTACACCTCTCAGCAACAAAATACCGAAATCGGGTAAGCAAATGAAAACATTTTTTTACACTAAAAAATTATTGCAACATGTTGATAAAAAATTGTTGCTTATAACATTCAGTTTTATTTTGCTTATATTTTGCTATTTTATATTAAAAATTAATATATTTTAATTTTATTATTGTGATTTTATCATTTATATTTGAAATAATTAAAATTTTTATTAAATTATTATTTAAAAACATGATAAAAATTAATTTAAACGATGAAAATGAAAATTATTCAAGTTCGAGGTCATACTCTATATTTCTTTATTAGGATATTGTCCTACAAAATAATCTATAGAGTTTTTGGTTTCAAATTTATTATTTGACCACTTTTAGGAATGCGTTGATAGATTGTTCAAATAATTTTCGTTGCACAATTAAAGGTCGAAAAAAACATAATTTTTATTTTTAATAAAAATTATATCAAACTTTTATAAAAGACAAAGTATGGTCTTGTTTACTACTTCCCCTGTACATTTTGTTTTTTAAAAACAAATGTAAAAATCAAAAGGAAAAGAAACAAAAACGTGTATTGAATATTTACCAAAGGTAGACATACACACAAAAAACAAGTTTTCAATTTATTTTTTGATCAATGGTGATAATCTTTAACTTCGAGCTCATATATTAGTTCTCATGTAGTGAGTAAACTAGTTTATATGAATGTTTGATGTTTGGCATGGGATTGTCACTTCTTTCAAAAAGTGTTCTGATAATGAGAACCTAGAAAATTCCCGAAATAGATCTATCAACACATTCCTGAAAGGGTCAAATAATAAATTTGAAAACAAAAAACTCTATAGATTATTTGTTAGGACAATATCCTAATAAAGAAATATAGAGTATGGCCTGGAACTTGAATAATTTTCATTTTCATTGCACAATTAAAGGTCGAAAAAAATATAAATTTTATTTTTAATAAAAATTATATCAAACTTTTAAATAATTTAAACTTTTAAATTTCTGCAACATGTTGTCATTTGCTCGGTGCGAGTTTACGAACAAAAAAAAAAAAAATAGAGAGCAGATCGAGCTACACTGAGTAGTATGGAAACCCACTGTAGATATGGGCTAAACTAAACTACTTTTGTAAAATAAGAGATTAACATACACTCACAAGAACTTTTCCATAAAAGTTCTTCGGTAATTTAAAAAGTTAAACCGAACTTTTGGTATTAGTTGCAATATTCAGTTAAAATTTTCTATTTAAAACAAAAAGTTGTTATAATATATTGAGTATTGAAATAAACGAAAACAATCTATTGTTTTTACCGATTTTGTCAATTATTTTTTTTACAGTTGAAAATAAATTAATAAATACAATTGTTTTAAACGAAAAGTAAGTAGTAATTTTTTACTGATTTTCTCTTAATTCAATGTGTATATTCAGTAGTCTTAACCAAAAAAATATTCTGTACTTATTATTGGCAAATAGACTTAAAATTTCCCTACATTGATAAAGGACGGTCACGTAGTATTGAAGAGAATAGCTGCAAAATGTTTAATACTCTCGAAATGGCATGCGTTGCCACCCTGTGGCTTATGCAGAATAAAAAACAGGGTGACTATAAATTAATTTTTTTAAAAGTTTAACTTCTAAGCTGTAAAGCGTTCTATTCGGTCCAGTAGTTAAGAAATTGCAATATTAACTACCACGTTTTCCAGTTTTAAACTACAGTGCCTTTATATTAATTTACTCACTGTAGATTTGATATACATTTTTTCTAAAGTATGTGATACGTTTTCTTCTTTAACAAAACTGTGGTTTGTTTTATGCGCATTAAATGTTTTTTTTCTATGGTTCAATATTGACCCCGTGGGAGAAATGTGTAAGTTTTTTATGGGATGGTATGAATGTTAAACAAATTTTCAATTACAAATATATTTTTTATTTAAATTAGTTTTTTTTATTACCTAATTTTAGTTGTTTATAGAGTTCATTATTTTAATATCATGTTATAAAGGGCGTTGTTTACAGAGGTATAAAACTTTGAAATGGAATAAAAAAAAAAAATGAATTTTTTACATTGACATGAAATTTACTTTATTCGAAAGATAATCTTCTGGCATTATAATTTCAATATGGCTTCTGGTATATGACTGCCACTGCTGTCTCGGACGTAGTCTAATCTGGAGGTCCAATTTTCGATGACTTTTTCCAACATTTGTGGCCGTACATTGGCAATAACACGGCGTATGTTGTGGTCAATCGTTTCGGGCTTATCGGCGAAGACTAGCGACTTTACACATCCCCACAGAAAATAGTCCAGCGGCGTTAAATCGCACGATCTTGGAGGCCAACTCACGGATCCGAAACGTGGAACTATGCGGTTACCAAACGTTTCCTTCAATAAATCAATTGTGTCAATAGCTGTCAGACATGTTGCGCCGTCTTGTTGAAACCACATCTCCTGCACATCATGGTTACTCAATTGATGAACGAAAAAGTCAGTAATCATGGCTCTATAGCGGTCACCATTGACTGTAACGTTCTGTCCAGCATCGTTTTTAAAGAAGCACTGATTTCCCCAGCCCATAAAGCACACCAGTCAGTTTTTCTTGATGTAACGGTGTATCAACACACACTTGAGGATTATCATTACTCCAAATACGGCAGTTTGTTTATTGACTTATCCATTTAACCAAAACTGAGCTTTATCGTTATTAAAAATTCGCTTATGACAATCGGGATCAACGGCAATCTTGTTTTGGGCCCATTCACCAAATTTACGCCTTGCTAGGAAGCGTTGTTCAGGCGTCAGTCTATTCATGTTGAAATGCCAAACCAAACTAAACATAACAAAATGGCCGCCAGTTAAAAAAGTGTTGTCAACTTAAAGTTATATACGTGTATAAAAAAAACACCCTTTATATCGATGGGAAGCTTATTGCAAAATGCACAATCTAGTGCAAAAATATTAATATCAAAAACTAAAATTAATATCAAATTTTAGTTTTTGATATTAACCCATATTGGATCAGGCTGATTTATTCAAATAGTAACTTTCAAAAGTGAATATAGCCTAGATGAAAAAAGATACAACAAGATGAGAACATATATTACCATTTGGTAGCTATCAAAGAGTATATACAAATAGAGAGACTACACTTCTTACACCTCTCAGCAACAAAATACCGAAATCGGGTAAGCAAATGAAAACATTTTTTTACACTAAAAAATTATTGCAACATGTTGATAAAAAATTGTTGCTTATAACATTCAGTTTTATTTTGCTTATATTTTGCTATTTTATATTAAAAATTAATATATTTTAATTTTATTATTGTGATTTTATCATTTATATTTGAAATAATTAAAATTTTTATTAAATTATTATTTAAAAACATGATAAAAATTAATTTAAACGATGAAAATGAAAATTATTCAAGTTCGAGGTCATACTCTATATTTCTTTATTAGGATATTGTCCTACAAAATAATCTATAGAGTTTTTGGTTTCAAATTTATTATTTGACCACTTTTAGGAATGCGTTGATAGATTGTTCAAATAATTTTCGTTGCACAATTAAAGGTCGAAAAAAACATAATTTTTATTTTTAATAAAAATTATATCAAACTTTTATAAAAGACAAAGTATGGTCTTGTTTACTACTTCCCCTGTACATTTTGTTTTTTAAAAACAAATGTAAAAATCAAAAGGAAAAGAAACAAAAACGTGTATTGAATATTTACCAAAGGTAGACATACACACAAAAAACAAGTTTTCAATTTATTTTTTGATCAATGGTGATAATCTTTAACTTCGAGCTCATATATTAGTTCTCATGTAGTGAGTAAACTAGTTTATATGAATGTTTGATGTTTGGCATGGGATTGTCACTTCTTTCAAAAAGTGTTCTGATAATGAGAACCTAGAAAATTCCCGAAATAGATCTATCAACACATTCCTGAAAGGGTCAAATAATAAATTTGAAAACAAAAAACTCTATAGATTATTTGTTAGGACAATATCCTAATAAAGAAATATAGAGTATGGCCTGGAACTTGAATAATTTTCATTTTCATTGCACAATTAAAGGTCGAAAAAAATATAAATTTTATTTTTAATAAAAATTATATCAAACTTTTAAATAATTTAAACTTTTAAATTTCTGCAACATGTTGTCATTTGCTCGGTGCGAGTTTACGAACAAAAAAAAAAAAAATAGAGAGCAGATCGAGCTACACTGAGTAGTATGGAAACCCACTGTAGATATGGGCTAAACTAAACTACTTTTGTAAAATAAGAGATTAACATACACTCACAAGAACTTTTCCATAAAAGTTCTTCGGTAATTTAAAAAGTTAAACCGAACTTTTGGTATTAGTTGCAATATTCAGTTAAAATTTTCTATTTAAAACAAAAAGTTGTTATAATATATTGAGTATTGAAATAAACGAAAACAATCTATTGTTTTTACCGATTTTGTCAATTATTTTTTTTACAGTTGAAAATAAATTAATAAATACAATTGTTTTAAACGAAAAGTAAGTAGTAATTTTTTACTGATTTTCTCTTAATTCAATGTGTATATTCAGTAGTCTTAACCAAAAAAATATTCTGTACTTATTATTGGCAAATAGACTTAAAATTTCCCTACATTGATAAAGGACGGTCACGTAGTATTGAAGAGAATAGCTGCAAAATGTTTAATACTCTCGAAATGGCATGCGTTGCCACCCTGTGGCTTATGCAGAATAAAAAACAGGGTGACTATAAATTAATTTTTTTAAAAGTTTAACTTCTAAGCTGTAAAGCGTTCTATTCGGTCCAGTAGTTAAGAAATTGCAATATTAACTACCACGTTTTCCAGTTTTAAACTACAGTGCCTTTATATTAATTTACTCACTGTAGATTTGATATACATTTTTTCTAAAGTATGTGATACGTTTTCTTCTTTAACAAAACTGTGGTTTGTTTTATGCGCATTAAATGTTTTTTTTCTATGGTTCAATATTGACCCCGTGGGAGAAATGTGTAAGTTTTATATGGGATGGTATGAATGTTAAACAAATTTTCAATTACAAATATATTTTTTATTTAAATTAGTTTTTTTTATTACCTAATTTTAGTTGTTTATAGAGTTCATTATTTTAATATCATGTTATAAAGGGCGTTGTTTACAGAGGTATAAAACTTTGAAATGGAATAAAAAAAAAAATGAATTTTTTACATTGACATGAAATTTACTTTATTCGAAAGATAATCTTCTGGCATTATAATTTCAATATGGCTTCTGGTATATGACTGCCACTGCTGTCTCGGACGTAGTCTAATCTGGAGGTCCAATTTTCGATGACTTTTTCCAACATTTGTGGCCGTACATTGGCAATAACACGGCGTATGTTGTGGTCAATCGTTTCGGGCTTATCGGCGAAGACTAGCGACTTTACACATCCCCACAGAAAATAGTCCAGCGGCGTTAAATCGCACGATCTTGGAGGCCAACTCACGGATCCGAAACGTGGAACTATGCGGTTACCAAACGTTTCCTTCAATAAATCAATTGTGTCAATAGCTGTCAGACATGTTGCGCCGTCTTGTTGAAACCACATCTCCTGCACATCATGGTTACTCAATTGATGAACGAAAAAGTCAGTAATCATGGCTCTATAGCGGTCACCATTGACTGTAACGTTCTGTCCAGCATCGTTTTTAAAGAAGCACTGATTTCCCCAGCCCATAAAGCACACCAGTCAGTTTTTCTTGATGTAACGGTGTATCAACACACACTTGAGGATTATCATTACTCCAAATACGGCAGTTTGTTTATTGACTTATCCATTTAACCAAAACTGAGCTTTATCGTTATTAAAAATTCGCTTATGACAATCGGGATCAACGGCAATCTTGTTTTGGGCCCATTCACCAAATTTACGCCTTGCTAGGAAGCGTTGTTCAGGCGTCAGTCTATTCATGTTGAAATGCCAAACCAAACTAAACATAACAAAATGGCCGCCAGTTAAAAAAGTGTTGTCAACTTAAAGTTATATACGTGTATAAAAAAAACACCCTTTATATCGATGGGAAGCTTATTGCAAAATGCACAATCTAGTGCAAAAATAATTTCTTCGTCGCACATTTAAAAAAAAAATATAAAACGAAAAAAAGTTGTTTTTTTTACAGATTTTAGTATGGCAGCCACCGTAAATTTACGAATTCATTTTTAATTAACTTAATTAAATTTTTTTACATGACCGTAGAACATTCTAAAAAATGTTAAGTTTAAAATGTCTATGTTTGAGCAACAGGGTTGCCAGCATACTGCAAAACATAGAGTTTCGGAAAAACCCCTACATAACCCGAAGTAGCTGTAATAAAGAAAAAATACATGTCCGCTTAAACTTAATAACGATCAATATATGTGAATTTGGCAGTCTTACCACTTATACCAGTGGGTTTTCATACTACTCAGTGTCGCTCGATCTGCTCTCTAAAACTCTGAAACTTAAAAGTTTAAATTAATGTTTGTCATGTTTTTAAATAATAATTTAATAAAACTTTTAATTATTTCAAATATAAATGATAAAATCAGCCAAATAAAATTTAAATAATATTAAAATAAAATAGAGTGTTTTAAGCAACAATTGCTTATCAACATGTTGCAATAATTGTTTAGTGTAAACAAAATGTTTTTATTTGCTTTCCCGAGTTCGTGCGATAATTTGTTGCTGAGAGGCTTGAGAAGTGTAATATATCTATTTGTATATAAAGTACCTTAAAATTAGCACATTTTTTACAACAACAACTATACAACAATAAAAAGTACCAAAAAAAAGTACCAAAACAAAGGTACTAGGTGATGGTTTTTGAAAATTCCTACCCGAAAATATAACATTTATTTGATGTTTCTTTGGATCAAATGACACATAATTACATAAGTAATTTTTGACCCAACTTTTAACCCTTACATCCCCACTATGGCCGATAATCTTACACACCCCAACCTTAAAATTTTTTTACCTGCAAAATATTAAAATTTCATCAAAATCGGAAATTATCTAATGAAACCACTTCCTTGTCAGCTAAAAAAAATTTAAGTATTTGAAATTTTTTTAAGTACACTCACAATATATTTTCCGTTACCGATTGTAGTTTATTTAAAAAGTAATCCGTAAAGTTTGTTTTTAACTGAATAAACTATTAAAATACAAAGAAACATATTTTTCAACTTTTTTATCTGTTATTTAAAAAACAAACTATGAATTAATACGGATTTTCTGTAGCAGTTAATATTTTCGTTTAAAATCTACCTACATTTTTTAAAAAAAATCTACATGGTGAATTTTTATTGTTGATCTATATAAATTGTATGTGAGTTGTTGGTTAGTTCGGTTAAAGATCATGAATATTTTTCCATATTAACAGAAAAATTATAATTTTATTTGTGATAATTTACTTTAATTAACAGAAAAAAGTTACGGCCTATTTTTAACCTAACTAGTTGAGTTAAATAGATGATGTTTACAATTTAACACTTTAAGGCACGAAGAATGTTGATGAAGGCCGTTGCGGGCTAGAAAGTTAACTCCATTCATGCAGGTGTCAAATAACTTTTTTCTAATTGTTTTTTCTGTTAATTAAAGTAAATTATCACAAATAAAATTATAATTTTTCTGTTAATATGGAAAAATATTCATGATCTTTAACCGAACTAACCAACAACTCACAAAAATCTACATGTTTAAAAAAATAACACAAAAATCACAGTAATCTTTTTAAAAGTTCTCTCAAACGTTTTTCATATGCATACACTGGGGATGGTAAATAAATTACTTATTTACATTTTCAGTCCAAAAAGTACCAAAGTGGCCCAGCTGACGATTAAGTGCTTTGTTTCAGTAAATTTTGTTTTACTTTTTTTTTGTCGAGCAGTATTGACGGTGCATAATGTGCATATTAGAACAGAGATGGAGTTCCCTCATTGTTCCAAATTTATATGTTAAAGCACATCTTGTAGATGACATCTTGGAGATGAAGACATAGTAAAATATGGTAAAAGTCAAGTGTTTTTTAGGTAAACAAGATATATTCTTGTACATATGTCATACCAGTGTATATGTCATATTGGAAGGTTAGAAAAAATGAAAAAGGTTTTGATTCTTATTGGAGACACAAATGTGAAAAATATTTAACATTGAGTTGGCTACATTGAATGATAATAAAATTGGCAGTAATATGTGCATTAATATTGCAAAGGTACCTTATCAATTAAATTAAATCAAAAAGTACCAAAATTTTTACAAAAGTGCTTTTTACTTTAGTACTAAACCAAATATTTTATTTACCATCACTATAGTCTTTCTTTAGATTTTAATTGTCTTTTATTTTGTGCAAAACAAGAGTCTGTCAAGTGGGTTTGCTAAAAGTTGCAAAAAAAAATATTTTTACAATCAAAATTGGTAAGTGAAAACAAAATTATTGTAATTTATAATATTTACACATATGTACATATGTTTATTCCAGATGTTAATTTAAAAAGCTGATCGTGCTTTCCATCTGGTAAAATCTGGAATGTTAAGGAGTAAGAAGTTGGCTTCCTGTGGTTTTTTTTGTACAATAAGGTAAATATCCCATTACGTTTTTCAATGATATAATTGCATTTCCTTTTAATATTACTAATTTACATAATGGTGAAAAAGCTATTAGAGTTACAAAATTTACTTCTAATTAACTATATTCAAAATTATTCAGCCATTCAATGGATTCAAACCGTCAACCTGAGTTATTCCAACCAACCAACGTGAAATTAGCAATCAATAACCGCCAATCAACTTGCAAAGTCCTTTAAACTTTCAACATGAATTAAGCAGTCAACCTCAAATTGTCCATCAACAACTGGCACTCAGCAATCAAAGTGCTTTAAACCCCCAACATGAGTTAAGTAACCTACATCAGATAAATAATGCGGCAATTAATACTCAAACTGGATTTACAGCGCATGAAAATGAACTGTTCGCTTTTTTAAAGGAAATTGACAACGAAAATGCCACTGATACAAGGTAAAATATGAGAAAAAAATCAAACTAAAGTTAACATAAAAGAGCTCAATTAAACACTATCCAAAAATGGTTCCTGTAAAAGACCAAATTCGATGCGAAAAATTCATTTTTAATTAAAATAAAATTCAGATGAGATAGCCGACCATAATTAAACTTATATCTTTCGCGGCGAAACATTAAAATATAAATTTAATAAATTTTTTTTTTAAGCATAGACTCCATTGTTTAATAAAGACTAATTTCCATTTTTACAATAACTGATAGTTCTTGACTCGATAATAGCTCCAAATATAATCCTGTTTTTAACGAAATCAGCAAATCTTCCTCATATATTTAAATTTTTTAAATTATTTTTATAGAACACCTTTTATTAGAAGTCATAAGCTCTTAGAAATAGACGAGTCTTTAGGCGCACTTTAGTAAAAAATTCGTAAGGACCTACAAAGTTGCCTCAAAATAATCAATGTTAAATGGTAGTTCTTAACTGTGGTTATTTTTGTTCAGTTACCTTCCCTGACACTGAAGTACAAATTTTTCTCGAGATTTTATAGTGTTTTGAGCATTACGATTAAGATACATATTCTAAGACCAGCCAGATTAAAAATTCTTTAACAATTTTACTTAAAATGCCTTTATACTACACTTATGTTTAAAAACTTTTTAGTATAGACTTTAAAACTGACCCTTAAACTCTTCGATTTGATAATAATTTTCTAGTTCCTAAAATCGGATCTTTAGGGTATCTCGATTATATTTCCTTTATATAGATTTTCATACAATGTAATTTAATACTTTATTTCTGTTTTTAAATAACTTTATATTTTACAGAACAGAACATAACGTCGAATCAAGTAAAAATCTTTGATCGATATCATTTAGAAAAATTGTTTGAAATAGGAAGTTTTCAGCACATTTGACAACTTGGAAGAGAAGTCGAATTTATTGGAAAATTTACTGTTTGGAAATCTTCTCAAAACTTAAACAGTGTTTGTGGTAGTTTACCTAATGACGCATATGCCCACTTGCCTCGCTTAAGAAATGATACTATTCCCAACTATGTACGTTATACTATAGAGCAATTCCATATGAAAGCGATCACCTTTTGGACGACCCCTCTCCGATTTTAAAATAAATAGTCTCAATCGATTGCCCAGCAAAAAATAATGTACCTACATATTTTTTTTTTTTTTATAGTGACTGGTTTAGTGGTGGTGTGCACCACTGTCATGTGACAAAATTGAAGAATTCTTCATAAGGGACCCCATTGAAAGTTGTTTAAAAAAAAACTACTAAAGCGATCGCAACGAGTGATAGCTCGTTGGAAAGGTATTGAATCAGGCTTTAATTGAAAAATAAAATTTTCCTAATTTTTGTCACCACTAAACCAGTCACTATAAAAAAAAAAAAAAATATGTAGGTACATTATTTTTTGCTGGGCAATCGATTGAGACTATTTATTTTAAAATCGGAGAGGGGTCGTCCAAAAATTTGCCAATTTTGATCGTTTTCATATGGAATTGCTCTATATATAAATTATTTTTGATCTCTATTAACAAAGCAACTTATGTTTATTTTTAGACTTTAAATCACGTTTTCGAAAATAATCCAATATTGAATGATCTTAAAACCTTTTACGATAAGTATGGGGGTCTAGGCAATACCGAGCAAAATAAGCTAACAAGAGCAATTATTGATTTTTATGTATCAAAAAATGTAAAACTATAGTCAATTAGTATGGAAAATCTGGCTTGTCAAATAGTGGCATTATTTCCCAATGAATGGGGAGAAATTTACTTTGAGAAACAAAAAATCAAAAAGGCAAAAGGAAAACTATTTAATAGATACCAAAATATGATAAAGTTAACGTCCAAAGGAAGAACGATTGAAACGTCCCATCAATATATAGAAAAAAATGTCTGTTTTCTTGGAAATGGTAAAAACCTTTAAATATTTATTTTAATAGTATTTATGCATATGTTATATTTCTAACAGACCAAGATGCTTCCGCAATGAAATCGTTCCTTAAATATAACTTTACAGACAAGGAAGGAACATGCCAACGTTGGAAGCAGTGCGTTGAATACAGATTAAAGCAATTGACTGAATGTAGTGATGCTAATATTGCAAACATTATTGACAATTGGCCTGCATATAAGCAAAGTTTTGGTTCCGAGCTGGTAAAAAAAATATTGATATTCATATTTTTCAATCTTTTATTTCTCCAGAGATTAAAAAAAATTAATGCGAAATACTTTGGATACAATAATTCTTTGAAAAATTGCACTTAAAGATTTTTTGTATCCCAGGATTTCAGATTTCATAATGTTTTTTTCTCTAAATAAATAAAGAATCTAATATGACCTTTTTACATTAAGAGCGTACCAATTATTGATTGATTACGTAATAAATTACCTGAAAATTAAAAATCTTTGGGATAATTTAGTACAGAAATACATAAAAGTTTGTTTAAAGTTTAAACTTTAAACCATCATGTGATTTTTTTAATGAAACACAACCATGCCAAAAACCACAATCTCTTATTTACAAATTACAACTGTAAGCGTTTGTAAATATTTAAGCCTTTGACGATCGAACTTAAACGGCTGAAGATTTTTTGACAAAACTTCGTGGAGCCTTAGGCCAATGACTAAAAATAAAATTTGTGCTGCTCTTGGAGCTTTACTGCACCTCCTATCGGAGAAATATACTCTAATGGACTGGCGATCCATAATGGGTTAAGATTTTGTCCATGTTTTAATTTTGTATTTTGCTTTAAGTTTTGCAAAATTCAAAAATAGAAACCCTTTTGTATAAACTTAAAACTGAATTTTTATCATTATAAAAATCAAAAACGTAAAATAACATAAAAAAAAACAAAAAAAAAAAACAAATTTTTGACTTTGGTTTCACATTGTAAGGCTATATAGACTTCTGTCTAGTGTCGATCATAAGTTTTGTTAAAATCGTCTTACATGTTTTCGTAAAATGGCAAAAGGTGAAACTGGAACATTAATAATTTTAATATTTTTATATATAAAAAATTTAAATTCGCAAATTGTGGGAAAATCTTTTTAATTTGAACCCGTTAATGTAATAAGGATTATTTGTAATAGGGATTATTTGGGTATGTTTACATGATTATGATTAATAACTTATTGTTCAAGTACACTCATAGAAATAAACCTGTAAAAATAACATAAAAACTACTAAACATTAGTTAAAAATGACGTTGCAGAAAAAACTGCAAATTTTTTTGCTAAATACGAATAAAATAAGATCAGTGAAAATAAACCAGTTAACTTTACAAAATTTTATTTACATTCGAGCCGAATTTTAGTTAACTGAAAATACCAATTTAATCTGCTATAATAAGCAAAAACCTTTACTAAATGTTTGTAGACTAAAAAAAGCAAACAAAAGCTGTAATATCAACACAATTTTTGCTATATTTGTCTTAAATTTTGTAAAATGATAATAAAAACATATTTTGCTAAAAAAAATGTAAACTGCTAACTGAAGTCAGATATTTATTGAAATTGAAAAAATAATATAAAAAAAACTTTGAATTTTTAAGTTTTTACTAATATTAAGTAAATTTTTTTGATTTTATTAGATTGATTTGCTACTTTCAATTAACAAAAATTCAGCTCAAATATAATTAAATATTTGTGCATGCAACAGATTTATTTTTTCTATTCTTATCTTACTAATATTCATATTAATTTTTGCAAAAATGTTACTAAATTTTTTTATATGTCTATTATGGCGTTTCAACATTTCCACTTTCTTGGATTTTTACAACTCTTGAAACGGAATATAAAAGCTTATTGCACATAAGATTTTTATGAATTTTTTTAAAAGGTATAAGGTGTCGCTGAAATGTAGTTTTTTTTTCAAAAACTACATAAACCACTACTTAAGAAAAAATATTTGGAGTACAAACTATTAGTTTAAGGGACACTCTGATGTCTTTTAATGTGAAAATTGCAAATTTTGTTCATGAAATGTAGACGAAAGGTATGTAAATTTGTGTATAACTGAAGTTTGTATCAATTAAAAGGTATTAAAAAGACCTATCGTGCAAAAACGATGCCTATTTTTGAAGTTATTGAGGTTTTAAAATTCTGAATTTTTAATTGTGAGGTCATATGAGTGTACCTTAAACTAATAATTTGTACTTCAACATTTTTTTATTGTTGTCTGAAACTCTTTAGTAGTGAAATCAAACCGCAAGAGAAAAAATATTTTTTTTTTGTTTCATGACCTCTTTTTTGCACAACCATCCATTCTAGCGACCTCTTCAAAAATTTCTAAAAAATCATGAAAAATCTATTTCCTTTCAAGAGTTTCAAAAATCCAAAAAAGTGGAAGGGTTGAAATGTCCTAATATCCACGAATTGGCTAACATGAATCTTCATATGTTTTGTGCTGCTTTATACACAGATTTCCATTGATTTCGATGTGCGTTATCCTGAAAAAACAAAAACGTTTTTGTTAACTGGAATAAAATGAATACCATATTACCAATATACCTTAATATGAATTTGAAAGATAAAAGGTTGAATTCAATATGGTGCGAAGCTCAAGAAAAATGGCCAAAACTGGATCAAAGTAATTTCTGTTTACAATTAAAAAATAATAGATATATTAAAATGAATTTTTTTTTTGTTTTCAGACTAAAGATGCAGTATTTGTATTTGTACTTCATGGTGTTTTGAAGCCGGAAGCGCATTTCAAAAACACTGGAAAGCCAACTATCGCCGACTCTCAAATATCTACAATTAAAATTATTGATACCGATATTGAACTTGATTTGTACAGCGGACATCCACCATTTCTTCTAATAAACAAAAATGTTTTTAATGTTGAAGGCATATTTGTTGTAATTGACCAAATAGTCTTCAAAATGGATTCAGTGGCCGCAGCATTAGCGTTATGCTTTAAAGCATACCAAGTCTTTAATTTCAACTACAGCACTAACAGCCTCAACTTTTGGCTATTTGTTCAAAAAGTTTTATGCGGAATAGACCTAAAATCTGATTGTATAGGCAGTAGTTTACGATGCATATCATCGTTTTTTAAAGGATATGATAAGCTATTGTAAATACACTTTTTTATAATGCCTACTATATTCAGTTTTAATGGTATTACACATAAACAGCATTAGGTACCACCAATGGAATTTGTAAATACAATTTCAAATTCAAATTTATTTCCAAAAAATTCTTTAAGTCTTTGTAAATTGTGGTTTTTTATATGAAAATTCTTCAAAAAGAACAATTCTAGATTAAAAACAAATCAACAAATGAATGTTTTTATTTACAAATCCCCATTTTTGGTGCCAATTTAAATAACTTGTTTTTTATGTGTACATAGCTTTCCTATAAGTTAGTTTTTTCGTTTGTTTTAATTTACTATACAGCGCTTCAAAAGTGACCCCTAAAATCGAAAACAACAGTACCTACCATTGATCCTAAATATTTTGGTCTCGCTAATTTAATTGGCGTAACCAGTTTTTTAACGAAGTTTTATTTTACATACAACTTTAAAATTTTAATTTTTTCTGCTAAATACTGATAAGACCTTCAGCAATATTTGGGTATTAAATTTGTTTAATAACTAAACAACATTAACAAGTAAATCTGTGGGTTTTTTCATATTTTACTAGATTTTACTATTTTTGCACAATTAACCATAATATTTCGCAAAGCATGAAATCATTATTATGCATAAGCAAGAAGACAAATCTGAATAATTATTTCGTATAAAAAGATAAAAAAAGAAAGTACTCTTTATGGGAAAAGCGCGCCTAACATTTATATGGCAGCATAACAAAAAAGGATGACCTATGATAATACGTAAATAACTTAAAATTCGCTTAAATTACGTGTATAAAAATTCATTCACAAAAGCTTTTGTTAAACTAACCCTCGCAAAAATTAACTTTTCTGGCTGAATTTTCGTACACATAGTTTTTTAAGCTATTTACATATTATACTAAAAGATGAATTTAAAGGTCATCCTTTTTCGTTATGCTGCCATATAAATGTTAGGCGCCATTCGCTCTTTGTGCATGAAGTGTATTTTTTTCGTTTTTTTTTTGTATTTTTTATTTTTTCACGAAATAACTGTTCAGATTTGTCTTTTTGCTTATGCACAATAATGATTTGGAACTTTTCGAAGTGAGATGATAAATTGTTCAAAAATAGTAAAATATAGTAAAACCTAAACACCCCGCGAATTAACTTGCTTAATGCTGCGTATTTATTAAACAAATTGGATACCCAAATGTTGCTGAGGGTCTTATCAGTAATTAACTGAAAAAAATTAAGAGAAAATATCATATTTTTAAAATTTGATGTAGTAAAAACTTCGTTAAAAACATGCAGATCTTTAATCTTGTGAAAAATCTAGTCCATAAGTGTAAAAACTGGTTATTAGCGTGGTCGAAATATTTAGGATCAATCTGTAAGGTCAGTAAGCTTGGTTTAGTAGTATTATCTAATTTATTAACTTATTCTTTTTATATATAACGTCTTATCTTTTTATTGTATATATCCTTTTGTCGTATTATTAAATATAACTTAAAATTTTTTAATATTCAATTAATCTTATTATTTAGTTTTAAAAATAAATCCTAACATATATTATTATGTAAATAATACATTATAAAAAAAATTTTGTTTTAAATAAAAAATATAACCAAAAACATAAACAAATACGAACTCGTGTTTTTATTTCTTTTAAATTTAATTTGGTGATAGCTAAAATAAACGACAATCGTTTATTTTTACGTTTTTGGGGGTAAATTTTTGATAGTTAAAATAAAGGAAAATCGTTTATTTTTAAGTTTCGGTAGTTAAATTTTTAATGGTCAAAATAATGGAAAATCTTTTATTTTTATGGATTTTCGGTAATTTTTTGATAGTCAAAAAAAGCGAATGTCGTTTATTTTAACGGATTTAGCAATTATTTTTTAATAGTTAAAAAAAACGAAAGTACTTTCTTTTTATCGATATTTTTAGTTATTTTTTTAACAATTGAAAATAATTGGAAATTACTATTGTTTTAAACGAAAAATCAGTAGTCCTGTTTTTAACAACTTTTTCTATAGTTTTAATGTACAAATTCGTTTGTTTCTAACTATAAAATATTGTGAGTGTATTTTTGTCCACTCGATCAAAGGCAAATTTAACTAAAACAAACATATTTTTTGGGTGTATAATTCTGAAAAAAAATTGGGGCCACCTCAAAATAAATTCCTGGCTACGGCCCTGTTGCAAAGTACTCTTATCGTTCTAATTTTTACAAACAACTTAAAATCGTCAATGTTTTATTTTTCTTCCATTATGGAAAAATTATATTTATTAAATAAAAATGATAACAAAAATACGTAAATATTAAAAAAAAAAAAAATAAAAAATCTGTTGTTCAAACTACAACAATTGTCTATGGTTTACCACCTTGAACTAAGCTCTGACTAAAACTTCATAATCATGAATGCGAACTTCTTGGCCACCGAAGGGAATATACAAACAACCATTGGAAGGATGAACTTTACCAGGCGTCAAACTGCCAGACCAATGGCCGCGACCAATATACAATGGTTCACCGCCAGATGTACGACCACAAATAACAGCACCGGGAGGTACACTGCCATTGGAATCAGGTACCCAACCATAACCGTAACCGGCCAACAACTCAAAATCATATTTGCAATGTTCTTGACCCCCATAGGATACATAGGCACAACCCTTGCTAGGAATAACTTTGGCAGGCAATAAATCACCATTATGATAAGCACGACCAACATAAATTGGAGTGCCATCAGAATCGCTACCGGCATGAATAGTACCAGGAACAACATTACCACCCGACGAAGAAACCCAAGTTTCCGGTTGTACTAAAACTTCATAATTTTCCAATTTATGTTCGCCACCTCCGAAGGGAATATACAAACAACCATGAGAAGGATGAATTTTTCCTGGTGTCAAACTGCCAGCCCAGTGGCCGCGACCAACATACAATGGTTCGCCATCACTAGTCTGACCGACTTGTAAAGCATGAGGCGGAACTTGACCACCACTGCTGGGAATCCAAACTGTAAAACAACTTTCATTAAAACACATTAAAATAACGGATTTTCATCTTTTACTCACCATAATGGTGACCGGTTAAAATTTCAATATCATGTTTATTGTGTTCCTCGCCACCCCAGGCTACGTAAGCTTGCTTCTTGTTTGGCACTACTTTGGCTGGCAGCATATCACCGTTGTGGTAAGCACGGCCAACATAAATTGGATCACCATCGGAATCATGACCGGCATGAATAGCGAAGGCTGGTAAATCTTCATAAACATTTGTGGCAACCCAACAGTGATCTGGAATTTAAAGATTTATTTAATAGTTGATGAAAAAAAAATTATATGAGCTTTATCAGGCGCGGACCATGAAAAGGGAGGGGGGAGCTTAGAGTATTTTTAATTAATTTTTTAATCTTTTTTCCATTTTTATATTGAAAAATATCATTTTGTAGGGGGGGGGGGGGGATTTACCCATAATTTCAAAATAACACATAACTAGCACTACTTGTAGGCTAGCCGACGATATTCAATGCGATAAAGATGTATTAGCAAACATTTTTCTATTAAGGCTTTAGTATTAAAAAGACACTTTTGCATTGTGAAACTACTGAAGAAGCTTTTCAGCTGTTAAATAACCTAGTTAATACTATTTAAATGGAAATTGTTTACAAAAGAAAAATTGCAATTTTTTAAATTTTTTTTCAAAAAGCATTAACATATTAAATAAAGGGTCTACCATCTAACGTTTTTTTTTTCAACTAGTGCTTATTGCGTGAATGGTAACACTTAGCTCATGTCTGATTTGAGAGATAATTAGTTGTATCCTTCCGCTGAACGAATATAGTCCGTATGTTCCTTATCTTGTGAAAAAAGTGAAAGAAACTGGAATCCTCATCGATAAACCAAAGCGTGAAAAGCCAAAAACAGTGCGTACATCCGAGAATATTGCTGCTGTGGCAGAAAGTGTGCGTTAAGCGCCATCAACATCAGTTCACCGTCGTTCTCAACAATTGAACATTTCGGAGGCATCATTGAAACGAATTTTGCATAAAGACCTTGGTATGACGCCATACAAAGTCCAATTGGTTCAGTAGTTCAAAAAAAAAAGTTATTTGGCGGACCCTTTACTTGTTTAAATAGCTATTTACACAGTATTTTACAATACCAAATAGATAACAGACATTCATCGTTTACGTTTGAAGTCATTTATTAACCGGCAATAATGAATCATTATTACGAGCAAAAAACAAAAATTGTTTTTTTTTTGTATCCAATCAAATATGAAGGAATTATAATTGTCACATTGGGCTGATTAAAAGTTAAACCCCTCTTCTGCTAAGTATTGAATGACAAAGTCTTAGTAAATTAATGTTACCGCTTACTATAATTTTAACAAATCGAATGGTTTTGCTTGGAATTAATGGAATTAATATGTGAACAAATTTTGATATTGAAAACATTTTTGTTTGCCCGTTTTAATTAGATTTTGAGTACAAATTTTAAGGGAAATGCCGAAGTTTTGCTTTAAAGTTAAATAATTGGCCGTCGAAGTTTTTCCAATTTGACCGATTATTTAATTCATTGCTTAACTATGGACTTTTCTTTAAATTTGTCACTCAAAATATTATCTTAACTATAAGCTCAATAAACATTTTTCCATTTGTCAAATTTGTCTAAATATAATGCTTTAAAATACCGAATAAAAACATTTTCTGGCCAAAGTCTTCGGTCGGAGACTAGTTGCCATTTGTTTAGACAATCCAACAAGCATTTCCGACAGGGTCTTAATATTGATGCACGCTGAAAAAAAAACGACCTGCTGGTAATATACCAT
Source organism: Delia radicum (assembly GCA_021234595.1). Classification (NCBI taxonomy): domain Eukaryota; kingdom Metazoa; phylum Arthropoda; class Insecta; order Diptera; family Anthomyiidae; genus Delia; species Delia radicum. Next base: position 202,088,377 of record CM037855.1, on the reverse strand, counting down.
GTTTTCAATATAATATGTTTGTTTGCAAATATAAATATGTTTGTCTGTAAACATATACAGTAGAATCTCACAAATTAGAACGCTCACAAATTAGAACCGTCCAGAAATTAGAACCGGCCATTTCAATGTATTGTACGCTCTGAAATTAGAACTGCCCGATGTACAAAGTGGTTCTAATTTCTGAGATTCTACTGTATATATATTTGAAAAAGTGAAAATCGTCTACTGCCAAATATATACATGTTTGGTTGCAAATATATATGTATATTAGGGTGGGGCGATTAGTATGGAAGGAAAAAAATCTTAATGGGCGCTTCGCGTTTCTGATTCTTGGAATTGTACTGAGCAAAAAGTCCACTAGACCATACGTCTACGGTGAAAATCGAACTTCAACATTTTGACTTTACGGCAAAAAAGCCCTATTTTGAAATTTAAAATTAAACCCTTAAACCCTACCCACAAATATTATTGATGCATTAATCCACTAGAGAATATTCAAAAGAAGAGATTGATACCATAATCTTGGATAAGCTCTTCCTACTTCCTGAGATATGTCCATCCCACACATTGTTGCTTTCACAAAATCCGGCAAAAAAGCCCTATATTGAAATTAAAAATTAATCCCTTAAACCCCACCCCCAATTATGATTGATGCATTAATCTGCTAGAGAATCTTCCAAAGAAGAGATTGATACCATAATCTTGGATAAGCTCCTCATACTTCCTGAGATATGTCCATCCCACACAGTGTTACTTTCACAAAATACGCTAAAAAAAGCCCTATTTTGTAATTAAAAATTAGCCCCTTAAACCCCACCCACAAATATGATTGATGCATTAATCTGCTAGAGAATCTTCCAAAGAAGAGATTGATACCATAATCTTGGATAAGCTCCTTCTACTTCCTGAGATATGTCCATCCCACACATTGTTGCTTTCACAAAATACGGCTAAAAAGTCAAAATGTGGAAGCTCGATTTTCACCGTACCCGTATGGTCTAGTGGACTTTTTTTGCTCAGTACAATCCCAAGAATCAGAAACGCGAAGCGCCCATTAAGATGTTCAAATCGTCCCACCCTAATGTATATGTTTATTATATGTATGTTTTCATGTGTCAAACATAATATCTAAAAAAATTTCAATTTCAAATATATCTTTGTTTAGGTTTGAAAATTTGAATGATTGTAAACATATAAATAATTACCTGCAAGCGTTATTAAACATATTGTGACAATCTAATTATTATTCTATAAACAAAGTAACAAAATTATTTTAAACACGCTTTTAAAAATTTTGCTGGGAAAACTTTTTACAAATTTTTATCAATTTTAATAGTAGTTAATAAATTGTTTAGGTTATCTATAAATAACAAAGTAATCAATATAATATTTTTTTTTTATTAAAAAAAAAAACACGAAACTCAAGGTTGAAATCGTCAGCAAAAGAAAAAATTAGGTAGCATGCTAAAATTGTAACGGTTTTTCTACTACAACTAATTTAAACTTTAATTTAAATAATTTTAACTTTTTAGTTAGTTTTCAGTTTTTAATTTTGAGCAGATTTTTTTAGATAAACTTATGCCCAGTTTTTCACTTCGTATTTAAATGACATTTGGACTTTAATTTCTATTTAAATACAAACGTCAGTTTTTAACTTCAAATTTAAATCACATTTAAGTGACCAATCTTGGGCATTTAAAGTCTATTTAAATTGTACAAATATAACATATGATTTTGACAGTTTGTTTTTTTTTTTCGCGTGGTAAAACAAACAATAAAAAATAAATTAAATTACAGCAGCCAATAAAAATTCAACTTCGGATGAAATTTTCACTTCTCTTCATTTTCATTTTATTAATTTAATTATAATTTATATTTTATTTCTATTTATATATCGCACTTGATCAACAAGAGGGTATTAACTCAAAATTTTTAAAATATCACTTTTTTCAAGAAATCAACTAACAACATCAATATCTATCTATTGTAAAAATTTCAACGTATTCCGATTACTCTTTCATCTCGAAAACCACTTTTGAGACCATTTTCATGATAATGTAGTGATTACCTTTATTTCAACAAAAAGGTGTTATTTCGAGTTAATACAAAAGTTCAAATAGAAATGAATCGTATATTTTCATAAAAAAGGTATTATTTTGATTTAAGCCTTTATTTATGTTAAAAATAATCAAACTGTTTTATTTATATTTGGTTGTATTTTGAGTTGATACTGTTTTGTTTGATAAAATTTGTTTTATTCTATAAATTTAAATCGATAAAATTTCAAAAAAATGGTATTAACTCAAAAAATTGATTTTTTTTGTTATGAGTGGTAAAATTTAAAACAAAAACAATGTGTATATATTTTTAAATGGAATTTGCTTATTATGATATGTTTGAATTTTTAAATTCTGTTAAAATGTGGCCATAAACAGTTTTTTGACTCTACTGAAAATTTTAAAAGTTTGAGTTAATACCATCTTGTTGATCTATATTTTATATTTCCTGTTTTTTCTATTCTTTAAACAGCTGTTTTATGAATAACGATCATTAATTTTTTGACATTTCATGATGAAACCATATTTTTGTCGCAAATAAATAACAATTATCATTTAAGACTGAAAAACTGAAATTGTATTTAAATACAACTTAAATTTAAATGGCAATTAACTGAATGCATATTTAAATACGAAGTTAAAAACTGGGCATTATTAAAAGAAATTTCAGCCGCAATGATTTGAACAATTTCCCAAGGGTTTTGCAAAGATAGCTGGGACGTTTCCTCTCTGCTGCGTAAGACGTATATATACGTTTAATCTATTATATTGCATAAGACGTATACATAAGTCCACTCTCTATGTGTTTTTTTAATTTCGACGCTACAGGCGAAAGTTTTTTTTATTTTGACTACGCAGTTAAGTGGTTAATGTCTCTTCAAATGTCTGCCTTCCTTTACAACAGACAGAATTTGTTTGGGTTATGGTCTATGTACTTTCATTTTGCGTTGAAAACATTAAGGCTGAGGCTGATGACTTAAAATGTTTATCACAGTGTTATAAATAGACTCAGAATATTAGTGGCATTCACAATCGGTCTAGTAAAAGATATTCGGTAAAAAAAAAATTAACATACCAAAATTTTAAAACACATTTATTTTTATTTTTTTACAAAAAGAACTATTTTTACTAGGCAGATTGTAAATTATGCCACTTAAGAGTTTTTTAAGAAATTCTTTTTTAATATTTTCTAGAATTATTCATACAATTTATTACTTACCCATTGTAAAAATTGTTTTTTTTTTTATAAATTACTTGTATTAAAAATGAAGTATAACGTTCTTTAGTCTTTGAGCTTTTAACTGAAACTGATACCTTCAAAATTATTTTATATACTTGAGAAGTTTTTATCAGTTTTAGTTATTTTAACAAACACCTGATAAAACAAATTCGCAGGTAAATAAAACAGCGTTAAAATGGGTGTTGAATAAAAAATTTCGCAAATATACAAAATACATTTTAAAAGTTAATTAATTTAAAAAAAAACATTTTTAAGACTTCGCAGAGTAAAAAAAATTTGAACATACACTCATAGTAATCCATGCATAAAAATACGAAATTAAACAACGAAAACTTTCGTAAAATGAACAAAATTTTGTTTATTTTAATTTTTTTTGGTTCCTTTATGCATATATCATTATCAGTGTAGTAGTTATTTTTGAATATTTCATTAATTTTTTTGACAGTTTTGAAAAGAAGAATAGTTTAGTTTTCCAAATATATGGGCTATTTTCAAAAATATGTAAAGTTGGGGTTAATTTTTCTCAACTTTATGGCACATTAATAGAATTTTACATGATAATAAACCAGTTCAAATCCGTTTTAGTGAATCACTTTCTGCAAGGGCGCAAAAGTTATGGCGGTTTACATTTTAAAATTTAAAAAAAATTGTTAATATTTCTTTGATCTTCTTTTGTTTAGTTCTTTTGCCTTTTAAACGAGCTTAATATTTATAATTATTTATTTCCAATATTTCATCGCCACATATGGTAACTTCTTCAGGGAACAATTATTACAAATAATTATAATTTATAAATTAAGGATCTCAATTAAAAAAAAAAAAAATTTTAAGTATTTAACTATACATACATTGTATAGTTAAATATTTTTTTTCGCGTTTTCATGGAAATTTACTCCCGTATTGTGCACTTTCCAAAAAATCTATTTCACTTTTAAGTGCATGTTTTTTCATATATTTTAGTTTCTATTGCATAGTTTTGCATATTTGAGATAATCTAAATAAAATCTGTTGAAACTTATCCAATTTATAGCAGTAAACTGTACTCCTACTATATGTTGGGTAAATTTATGTAATTTTTGAATGGAAACTAATACATACATAACGTGTAAGTTGGTGAACAAATAGAGTGTAAATTTACTACGCAAGTGCGTAAAGTGCGAATTGACACGTAAAAAAACATATTTACATATAAATATACGAATAAAATGAGCAAAATTACATTTTAATATGCGTAAAAACCCCCTAAAAAATGTGTATATTTACCTTGCGGTAAGACAGAAAAACAGCACAAAAAATATTTTTAGAAAAAAAAAAACAAAAAAAGATAGAGAAACCGCACAAAAAATGTTTTAAATAAAACAAAAACTTTATTTTTAGAATTAGTTTTGTTGATGTGTTATATAATGTAAATTTAACAATCAATATTTCTATACAAGTGGTTGCTACATATACAGAGCTTCGAATACTGAAATCTGTTTTGATTGAATTCCTTAAAAATCAAATCGAATGAATTTTTTCTTAATCAATTACAGAGAATTTATTCTTTGGAATTCATTAGCAGGGAATTCAATCTGATTCTGATTTTTGGGATTGTACTGAGCAAAAAAGTCCACTAGACCATACGTATACGGGATGGACATATCTCAGGAAGTAGGAGGAGCTTATCCAAGATTATGGTATCAATCTCTTCTTTGGAAGATTCTCTAGCAGATTAATGCATCAGTCATATTTGTGGGTGGGGTTTAAGGTGTTAATTCTTAATTTCAAAATAGGGCTTTTTTGCCGTAAAGTCAAAATGTAGAAGCTCGATTTTCACCGTAGACGTATGGGCTAGTGGACTTTTTGCTCAGTACAATCCCAAGAATCAGAAACGCGAAGCGTCCATTAAGATTTTTTTCCTTCCATACTAATCGCCCCACCCTATTATATATACACACAGAAAAAAAATAGTTATTTGCCAACTGAAATTCAGTTACTATGAATCAAATTCAGTTATTACGAATTTCAGACAATTGGAACATCTTTATATTAGTTTTCACAACAAAGTTCGGTTAAAATGACAGAATTTTAGTTGCAGCACACAAATTTTTCAGTAATCTACTGTTAATATCGTTGTGCTTACTGAATTTATAAGTTGTTACCCTTAATATATACTTTTTAATTCGGTTGGCACTTTATTTCTTTGTGTGTATATATATACTCACCAGAATTCAAAAAAACACTAAAATTTAAAAAAATCGCCAAAATTTAAAAAATCGAATTCTTTTAAAAACGCCTAAACATAATTTCAACACGAAAACTAAAAGAGCTAGAGGAAAAATGTTTGCACCATTGTTCAAAATTCAAGCCCATTACCGATACAATTTCAACTTGATTGACTAGATTCTTAGATCGCGTTGTTCTCGAAAACAAAAGAGCATTTATTTGGAAGAGCATTTATTTTTGTTGCAAAAATTAGCTTGTTTTTTTTTAAATAAGTTTTTTTTTAAAATAATTTCGAATTTATTTTTAGCATTTTTCTGTTTAAAAAAAATTGCTACGTTTTATTGAACAAAATTTAACTTAAAAATTTCCTATGGGGAATGAGGAGTCAATTGACCTAAGAGTGACTGGTTAAAGAAGGACTTATCACAGGACTGGTATAATTTAATACTGAAGTGGGTTAAGCAGTATCAATTGTCCTAAAATTACCAATCCTGTGACTGGTGAAGGGAATGCTTATTTACAAGAAAAAGCCAGTTGGCCAGAATTTTACCCATTGGAAGCTGTTTAGTTTTCGTTTATTTTATACAACATGGGCCTTTTGCGACAGTCTTGTGGTATGCCCATCTTTGGTTAGTCCTGTGGCATGCCACTATGTGGTTTAAAGCAGGACAAATGACCCCCTCCTATGACAAGCCAATGTTAAAGTTGCCAGTTGTGTACATAGGGTAGGGTTTAGCAGAGTACCGGTCTCTGGCACGAAGGGACCGATCCTGTGGTACACGCAGAACCGGTCGCATTCCCCATAGGGTTACATTCCAAAGTAAAAAAGTTTTTATATAAGCAGATAAAACTTGGTACAATTAAATGTTTCAATTTAAATATAGTCATATAAAAATTTATGTTATATCATAAATATTCGTATCTAATTGTATATGGCTTTGTGTTGTTCCAAAAATTTCTATATGAGGGTATATATAGCAATATCATTTTATATTGTCCTGTATATAATTGTACTTAATATACATAATTATATATTACTATGTGGCCCTTTGTTCCCAATAGGAACCACAGGACATAATATATAATATATATATTACTATATTTACAATATAGAGTTATATATTGGATCGTATGTAATTCAACATAAATGTTCATATAACTACATATGAACCAACAATAAAAATATTTTTTTTTTTAATTATTGATAAAGCAATATATTGTTACATACAAAATTATATTGAAATTAATAAGGTCCCACGCTTTGAATATTTTTTAATAATCTCAGATGGGATTACATATATATGGTTCATTATAAAGACACATTCAATTACATATATGTGTTGAAATAGCAACATTATTTTCCAAGTGATTTTAGATATTAACATATATTACATGACATGTATTCAACACAAATTACGTTAACTAACTGCTTACGTTATTACTAGAGATGCCACGAATATTTGGTTACTATTCCGTTTCGAAGAGTAGCACTATTCAGCAGAATTATTTAGTTAAAAGAAAATAGCTCTAAAATGTGTATTTTTCATCTAAAAATTTAAAAAAATCTAGTTTTTCATAATACTTTTTCCCTTTGTTTTTCAACATAAAATGTATTACGGTTCAGTTTAATTTCGTATATGTATATCTAAAGGACACTGTACTTTTATATTAATTTATGTGAAAATGAATGTAAGAACTATTCGGCAAAGATTCGGTATCCGAATACACTATTTATGAAATCTCTCGTTATCACACAACCGTTTCAAATTAATCGTTTTTAAAATGTTATGAAGTTATATATAATTTGATACAATTGTTCAGAAAAACTCGGAACTCTTTTTATCAACTCTTATCCAAAAATATTAAGTTATATATAATTCGATACAATTATTAAAATAATACCCAACAATTTGCATTTGGTCAAAATTCGGATGAAATTGTATCTAATATACATCAAATTGTACAAATTTTTATCTAATTGCATCGAATTCGATCTAATTATATACGTTTGTATTGAATTCGATACAATTTAATGTATTTTAGTTACAATTAGATCTTCTCATTTTTCGGATCAAATTTGATATCATCTAATCTAATTTATATGTAATTTGCTGTTGCAAATATAAGTTTTTTTTATTTGGGTTATCAATTTAATGATACATGTTCTAGAATAAATAAATTCTCAGATTTAAACTACTGAAATTAAATTATTTAACTTAATCGATTAATAATGCAAATGAGAATTTATAAAAATATGTTCGAAATGAATTTAAAATATGCACTTATTACTAATACATAAACATTTATTAAAAACAACTACATACATAAATGCTTTTAAGCGATAAAATAAAAAATGTCAAACAAGTTGCGAATTTGAGCAATTATTTAATTGATTCAATTAAATTTTAGTTGACAGCTTTTACAAATTTCTACAAATCAATTTAATTCAAAAAAAGTTGGGAAATATATTTTTCTGTGTAACTATCGTATCGATCTTAAAGGTGGTCCAAAAATTGATTTTCTAAAATTAAATTAAAAAAAGTTCATATACAATTTTTTTGGTCCTGCCGGGATTCGAACCCTGGTCGCCATATTGGTAGCCCAGAGACATATAATCCCAGTCAGAAACTGCCAGTGGTACAAAAAACCAGGCACAGGCTAACCGAGGAATTGTAAATAAACTAGTGGCAGAACACTTGTTTAAGACGCTTTGCCTGCGATTCCAAAAAGCGGATTGTCCAATATTTGTTTTTCAATAATTTCAATTGTCTACAGAAACAATCATTGGCAAAGAATTAGCTGACGCCACTATGCCAACGTTGTGAAAAATTGTTTTCCCAGTGCTATTCAGTCAGTAGTTACCAAAGGCTTAAAAGTCTAACCACTGGTAAAGCATTATTTTATAAAAATGATTATTTTATGGAATGAAAAAGAAAATTATTCAACTTCGAGGCCATACTCTATATTTCTTTATTAGGATATTGTCCTAACAAATAATCTATAGAGTTTTTTGTTTTCAAATTTATTATTTGACCCTTTCAGGAATGTGTTGTTTAAAAAAGTTTGTAGTAGGAAGGTTCCGAGTTCGAGCCCGGTTTTCAAGCAAACATTTTTTTTTTGCTTTTTTTCGGCTGACAATCTGGCGGCCAGGGTTCGAATAACGGCGGGACCAAAAAAATTATACATGAACTTTTTTAATTTTATTAAAAAAAAACAAATTTTTAGACCATGGTTTGCCAACGTTGCAAATTTTGTTTTTCCAGTGCTTGTCCGAAACTTTGTGAACAGATGCACCTTTTGCCTAATGATGTTATCATTTTGGGATTGGGAAAGCACATATACCACTTGCTAAAGTGCCTTGCCAAGAGTGGTCCGTAAGCTCAAAACAGAAATAAATAATAACAGCTGGTAACTTACCAACGCCGGGAAATCAAAAAATAGTTGGTCTAAAAAAGGTTTTTCGCAAACATGCAGAAAAACACAATTTTACAACTTTTTTTAAAAAGTGTCGTAAATTTTTTTAAATCATTCCTTTAAAAGCAGTTTTTACTAATGTTGGCAAATCGTTTCAAATCAAGGCTTTACCAGTGCTTTAATTTTTTTAGGGTTGTAAATTTTATAAATCAAGTACTTGCAAAGCACATTTTGCAAGCGTTGGGAAAGCTTCATAGACCAGGTCTTTGCCAGCGCTTTAATTTTAATTTCTGCCAATGGTACTACACTTAGAAATATAAAGTACCAACCGAGTTGAGAAGTGTATTTTGGTGCCTACAACCAATTAATTCGGTTAGTACAATCATAGCCGTTGTGGGCGTTGTGGTGTAATGGTTAGCGCGTTGGACTTTTACACAGAAGGTCCCGGGTTCGATCCCCGGTGCCGGCAACATCAAAATAATATGTATGAGTTTTTTCTATCCCTCATACGTATCGCAATGTCCACCTTCGGTGTTCCCATAGCAATTAACCCCACCGAAGTAAAATAATGAATCAGGGCTATGAACCAAAAAGCTTCAATAAGTTCGCCAACTCTCCATCAGGTGGCGAGCAACAACTGTTCTAAGACTTATCATCTCTCGCAATTACAGTGTTGCCATGTCTGAAGCCCTTCATCTTTCCCCACCTTTCATCTCTATACTATCCCTTTCCAAAGAAAGCAACACACTAAATATAGGAAGTATTTCCTGACTGTTGCCTCTCTTTAAAATAACATAATACATAAATATTACAAAAACACAACAGCAATATGTTAGTGTTATCTTATTTTTTTTTTTAATTAAATAAAAAATGTCAATCAAGTTGCGAATTTGAGCAATTATTTAATTGATTCAATTAAATTTTAGTTGACAGCTTTTACAAATTTCTACAAATCAATTTAATTCAAAAAAAGTTGGGAAATATATTTTTCTGTGTAACTATCGTATCGATCTCAAAGGTGGTCCAAAAATTGATTTTCTAAAATAAAATTTGTTTTACAATAATTTCTACAGAAACAATCATTGGCAAAGAATTAGCTGACGCCACTATACCAACGTTGTGAAAAATTGTTTTCCCAGTGCTATTCAGTCAGTAGTTACCAACGGCTCAGAAGTCTAACCACTGGTAAAGTATTTATTTTATAAAAATGATTATGTTATGTTTAAAAAAGTTTGTAGCCGGAAGGTTCCGCGTTCGAGCCCGGTTTTCAAGCAATCATTTTTTTTTGCTTTTTTTCGGCTGACAATCTGGCGGCCAGGGTTCGAATAACGGCGGGACCAAAAAAATTATACATGAACTTTTTTAATTTTATTAAAAAAAAAACAAATTTTTAGACCATGGTTTGCCAACGTTGCAAATTTTGTTTTTCCAGTGCTTGTCCGAAACTTTTTGAACAGATGCACCTTTTGCCAAATGATGTTATCATTTTGGGATTGGGAAAGCACTTGTACCACATGCTAAAGTGCCTTGCCAAGAGTGGTCCGTTTGTCTTTTTGTGACTGGGATACTTCATAGCTCAAAACGGAAATAAATAATAACAGCTGGTTAGCCGTTGGTTGTGCTAGTTTGTCACCACTGACAAAACGCTTGTTGGAAGTAACTTACCAACGCCGGGAAATCGAAAAATAGTTGGTCTAAAAAAGGTTTTTCGCAAACATGCAGAAAAACACAATTTTACAACTTTTTTTAAAAAGTGTCGTAAATTTTTTTAAATCATTCCTTTAAAAGCAGTTTTTACTAATGTTGGCAAAACGTTCCAAATCAAGGCTTTACCAGTGCTTTAATTTTTTAGGGTTGTAAATTTTATAAATCAACTACTTGCAAAGCACATTTTGCCAACGTTGGGACAGCGTCATAAATCAGGGCTTTGCTAGCGCTTTAATTTTAATTTCTGCCAATGGTACTACACTTAGAAAAATAAAGTACCAACCGAGTTGAGAAGTGTATTTTGGTGGATACAACCAATTAATTCGGTTAGTACAATCATAGTCGTTGTGGGCGTTGTGGTGTAATGGTTAGCGCGTTGGACTTTTACACAGAAGGTCCCGGGTTCGATCCCCGGTGCCGGCAACATCAAAATAATATGTATGAGTTTTTTCTATCCCTCATACGTATCGCAATGTCCACCTTCGGTGTTCCCATAGCAATTAACCCCACCGAAGTAAAATAATGAATCAGGGCTATGAACCAAAAAGCTTCAATAAGTTCGCCAACTCTCCATCAGGTGGCGAGCAACAACTGTTCTAAGACTTATCATCTCTCGCAATTACAGTGTTGCCATGTCTGAAGCCCTTCATCTTTCCCCACCTTTCATCTCTATTCTATCCCTTTCCAAAGAAAGCAACACACTAAATATAGGAAGTATTTCCTGACTGTTGCCTCTCTTAAAAAAAAAAAAAAAAAAATTGTGATTTCTTAATTGTTAGGGTATTGCAACTAAAATTCAGTTGTAGTAACCGAGCTTCGTCGTGAAAACCAATATTCAGCTGTACCAACCGATTTCAGTCGTGGTAATCAAATTTTAGTTGTCAAATGGCAAAATTTTTTTCTGTGTATAAAGATTTCTCTGACCATCAGAAATTACGGGCTGGGTAACTTCAGATTTTGGGGGCATATCTAAAAAAAATTAATTTATCTACTCAACCAGATTGCTTTTATTAAAAATTTATTTGTTAAAGTCGTAAAATAAGTTGAGTCTATGGTTTGTATTTAAATATCTAAAAAATTTTAATTTAACATTCTCAACCAGACCACCTTTTGAGTGTAATTTCACTGTAGCGCCTAGTTATAAAAAAAAAAAAAAAAATAGTTTTTAAAAATGTTGTGTCGCACCCTGTTTATTTTCATAAAACCTAGAAGTATATTCTTTCTTATCTATCTTGTGAAATTGTTAGTATACAATTTAAGTATAAATTCGTTCAGTTAGTAGCTCTATCAACTCGTCAGTAATATTGTTTCATGGAAATCAATATTATCTTTATGATATTCCAATATCAGTCGGGGTGGGGAAGTCCCTTAAACTTTCACAACAACTCTTATACTTTATGAATGACTAATTTGGTTGATAAAAAATAAAACTTTTCACAGCTTTTTTTGCAGTGGAAGTTTCTTATCAACGACATTTTAAATTCACTGGAAGTTTGTTTCTTTTTTTTTCAAAATAAAACAGTTTTTTTTTTATAATATTAAGCTGATAAAAATTCCATCATAACACATGAATCAGCTTTAACGTATAATTTTTAGCCAAATAAAATCAAGAAGTCAAAGTGTTAAAACAAAGAACTTTTTTGCTCACATACGGATAATTTCATAAGGATTTTTCGATCTATTTTAAAAAGATGGGTAAGTTTTTTGTAAAGATACAAATAGCTGGAAAAAACGAAAATTATCATCGTTAAATTTAAATAATTTTAATAAAGCAGAAACATAACTTATTTGAGCGATTTAAGTTTGTGTGTTGTTAAAGTTAAATTTTTTGTAAATTTTATTTCTAAATTTCCGATTCGGAAACCAGAGAGACAAAACTTGTCTTTTTTAAAAGCTTTGGACCTGACGTATAGATGGCGGCAGTAGTTTGAAAAAAACTTACTTTGGTGGAAAGTGGCAGCCTTATAGAACATATGTTTTAAGTTTCAAGGCGCCACATTGTTTAATATTTTTTTTTTTTTGAACCAACAAAAATAAATGATCTCAGTGAATTTTCAAACTTGGAAAAAATTGGTCACCGTCAAGTAATTCAATTCTTTCATTTGAAATTTCTCAGTCCAACTAATATTAAACCCGAGCTAGATTCTACTCTGAGGGAGTCTGCACCTACGTTTACGACTATAAAATTTTGGGTTTCAGAGTTTATACGAAGCCGTACGAGCTGCCAAACCGAACACCGTAGTAGTCGATCAATTGAGGTGTCCACGCCGGAAACGGTTAGGAAAATCCCCGAAATGGTATTGGATGATCGTTGGCTGAAGGTGCGTGAGGTGGCTGAAATGATATAGCATTTCAAAAAGTGCTTTACATTCCATACTGACCACAAATTTGGAGATGAAATAGCCTTGCGCAAGATGGGTGCCGCATTTGCTCTCAATAGAACAAAAACTGCGTAGTGAAGATGTTTCAATAGAATGGTTGGCGATGTTTCACCGCAATAAAGCCAAGTTTTTGCATTGCTTCGTAACCATGAATGACAAATGGGTCCACAACTTCACATCTGAGACAAAAGAACAGTTAAAGCAGTGGACTGGAATGGGAGAATCGTGTCCAAAGAAGGCAGAAGACAGTTCCATCTGCTGGCAAGGTCATGGCGTCTGCTTTTTTTTACAAAAAAGGAAAAACAATTAACGGCGAGTATTATTGCAGAAAGTGTTGCTTCATCAAAACAATGCACCAGTTCACATATCAACTATTGCGATTGCCAAAATCAGTGAATTAAAGTTAGCATTTCTTCATTACTCACCCAATTCGCCAGATTTAGCTCCCTCTCATTATTTTCTATTTCCAAACTTGAAAAAATGGCTCAGTGGTAAAAGATTAGCCAACAAAAGTAAAGAAATTAAAAAACGTATTCTTTGATATTCTTTTATTTAATTCTTCTTATTTTAAACGAGCTTAAGATCATTAATTTATTAATTATAATTGTTTATTTCCAATATTTCGTCTATATATATAAGTTTTTTTATTTATTAAAACAAGTTTTCCAATCAGATTGTAATAATTGTTCCCTGAAGAAGTCACCCAATGTGGAGACGAAATATTGGAAATAAACAATTATAATAAGATATAAATGATCTCAAGCTCGTTTAAAATAAGAAGGATAAAAATAAAAAACCTCAAAACTATTAATTATATTTAAAATCTGGTCAAACATTTTAAGAAGAATATTTAAGCGACAACGCAAATAGTCAAATTACCAATATATTAAACATAAAACCCAGTCCTTAGTATATAAAATACTTTTTAGCTTCTCGTAATCGCCTTAACCCTCTAACGGATAACGCTGCCTCAGGGCAGTCTTCATAAAATTTACCACAAATGCGTAAAATTAGCGTTTTTTAATATATTCCGATAGAAAACTAAATTTGCTAAATATTTTGCGAAGAAATTTTTTGTGTGCCGTCCACGGTTTGGAAGCGAGAAAGCTTCAAAATCAAAATTTCAAAAACTAATTATTTTTAAAACTATCAAAAATTAAAAAACCAATTTAAGTTGACTAAAAACTCTTTATAATAAAATATAAGTAAGATTGAAGCTTTATCTTTAATAATAAGTCCTTACTTTAGTCCAAGGACTCACAGGATTTCATCAGGACTCCTCTAAAGGATATCGTCTTAACTTATAAACTAATAGACAGATTTTTATGAAATTTTGCAGAAAGAAGACATTAAGTATTAATAGCAAAGCGTTAAAGTTTGAACAATATAAATTGAAGTTTAGATACTTTTTCGCCTATTTTTGCTTTTTCCAAAAAGCGAAAATGTCGGTATCTTCTTAAATAGGAGTAGAAAAAAAAAATTTTTTCCAGCGAGGTTAAATCTTGGTAAGAGAAATATTGTTTGTCCAAAAGATCTCTTTTATATGCTTTGGTTTTCAAAATGCACCCTAAAATATTTTTTCTAATATCGCCTAAATTAGTCAACGATAAACAATTTTGTTGAAGAACTTAGTAATTGTTTTTCGAGTGGAGCATGAATTTCGTTGCAAAACATCGTTTGCCAGTTATAGGGTTAAGAAGCTAGATAGTTCCTTCTATAAACAGGTTATCGAAGCTATTGAATATTGCTGGGAAAAGTGTATCGACCTAAAAGGAAATTATGTTGAGAAATAAAGAAAATTTTTAACAAAGTTGTTGTGTTTTCTTTGTTAGGTCGGCTAATTTTTGGGCAGCCCCCGTATATCCACAAAATTTCGTTGAAATCCTAAACGGTTTGGTTAACTCATTAAGGACACCAAATTCACGTCAATTACTTGGCACCGATTTTTTTCTGTGTATTACAAGGGAGGTCGAAATCATAACTTTTAAAAATACCATACCACAATACTCCTTTCTGTTGAAATGTAAAGACAACCTCTGTATTCTTATATTAGGTACATATTTGATTCACAAAACTGTAATTAAACCCGCTATTAGTAGTTTTTATCATATCTTCTAATTTTACCGGTTTAAGTAAATTTTATCGCCAAACTAGTAATTGACCTTAACAAATGTTCAATCAGTAGAAATTGCCTATTAGAAAGAGGTCTTTCAGCAAAAAAACTATTATTTCAATATGGTTCCTCATATACAAAACGCGCGATTTGTCAAAACTTTTATATGGCACACACAAAATAATACAAAACCCATTTAATCACAAAAACCACCGATTCAATAACTGAAATTCCGCCAACAACGAAAATAGCTAATTCAATTAAAAATGTATAGCCCTTTAATTGAATTATTTTTCAAATTACATAAATATTAACTCATTCGATTAAAAAGTGAACAGTATTGTATACCTTTTCAAAAAGCAAAAAACAATTGGATTGGAAATATTTTTTATAGCTGGAATTTTTTAACATTGAATTTAAACCGGCATGTAATTCTCTCACTATCGACTTATTTTGTTAAAATTACTTTTTTTTATTTTTGAGAAGTTATGAATAATTTTTTTGTATTTGTAAAATAATATGCTATAACTGAATTTAATAAAAAAAAAAACAAAAACTTATCCCACAAATCTTTTTGATCAAAAAAATTATAATTACCTAAACCATGATTTCAGTTGCAAATGTTTTGAACACCACTGTATACTGTATTTTAATAGGTTCTGATATAAATCATGCAACCGATTTTTTTTATATATGAAGTTTGTCTTTCGAACCGTTTCTAGAACCAGTTATAGAACTGGTTCTGAGACAGTGAAACCTTACATTTTGATTCCCGCGAACCTGTTCTAGAAGAGGTTCCATGCAACCGATGGTAAAAGAAGCTATTCAGATGAAATCAGCTCTAAAAAATTTTGCTGGGGATATAATTTTAATTCGTTTTTTATTAAATTTTTTTTTTGTGTTCTTACGACAATTTTTTTTTTCAGCCACTAAATGGTTTCATTCCTCACCATTTGCCCCATTGCCACCAAATGCAGTTATGGGTGGTTACGATAGTGATGGCAGCCCCATCTATGTAGGACGTTCATACCATGAGGGCGATCATCTTCCAGTCAAAGTAATACCGAGCAAAAGAGCAGCCTATGTATCGTGGGGTGGAGAAGAACACACCAAGGCCCATTATGAACTATTGGTGGGCGATAATTATACATGGCAACCCTGTTTCGGTGCGAATATACCACCCAATGCTATACGTACGGGTGAGACAAGTAGTGGAGAGCCACTGTTTATAGGACGAGGTCATCATGGTAATAGTTTGGTGGTTGGAAAAATACAACCCTCACATGGTTGTTTGTATATACCATTTGCTGGTGCAGAAATCAAATTGGAAAAATATGAAGTTCTAGTTTATGGAGGTGGTGGCACAGATGCAAGTTGCCCTGAAGCTGATGTTTTGGAAGCTTTTGAAGGTGTGTAAGTTCATGCAAATGCATGTGTTTTTCCTTAAGTCTGACAACAGTTTAATTAAAATATCTACACTCAGGAAATTAAGAAGGTAGAAATTACTTAAAATTACAGTTAAAATGACTACAAATGTAGTCAAAAAGGCGATGACTTTATTTATCAAAAAAATTACTACATGGTTAGCCATTTTTAACTACAATGGTAGTAAAAACGACTATTGAAGAGGTCGAAAACAACTAAGCTTAAATGAATGCATAAACCATAAAAAGGAGCGGAAAAAAAACAATAAAAATAATGAACATAAAACGATTTCATAAGTTAAAAAAACTACTGTTTTTAACAGTTATTTTTTCGGTATTTTAGAAATATTTTTTAATGAAAAAAAATATTTTTTTCTTTTGATTACAATAAAAATTTGTAGTTCCTACATCCTACTTAAAAGTCAAAGTCAAAATTCCAAACGTTATTCTAGTTATAACGTTTTTATGCATTGGAGATACAATGAAATTTTCTAATTATTACTTACAAACTAAGAAGACATGTGGTGTAAAGGTTAGCGCGTTGGAATGTTTCACAGATGCTCCCGGGTTCTATTACCGGTGACTACAACATCAATTTTTTAAAATAATATATATAATTTCCTATCAGTCATATGTTCCCATAGCACTTAGCCCCACCGAAGTAAAATAATAAATCAGGTCTATGAATCAAAAAGCTTCAATAAAGTTCGCCAACTCTCCATCAGGTGGCGAGCCACAACTGTTCTAAGAATTATCATCTCGCGCAATTACAGTGTCACTATACTTGAAGCCCTCTACTTTCCGCACCTTTCATCTCTCCTCTATCCCCTTTCTAAAGAGAGCAAAACATTAACAAATAGGAAGAATTTCCTGAGTGTTGCTCCTCTGTTTAAAAAAAAATAAATAAAAATAGTAACATATAAACTAAACGGGTATTTTTAAAAAATCGACATAGTCTCCTATTTTTATGTGACTAACAAAAATTACCTGTTTATTGCAAAATTACTCTTTTGGTATTTTCGGTTAGTTATTTTTTTAAATAACTGTCTAAAATAGTCGTTTCCCATTTTCTCATAGAAAAATTACTGCAATAGCAGTTAAAATAACTCTATCTGACAGCCAGGCGTCACTTGGTGCCTTGAGGGCTCAAGATGTTGCGTCGGGTCTGGTTAAGGAATGTATCGACTCTCTAAATCGTCTAGAACTTAACAACTCCTTGACACTGGGCTGGGTTCCTGGCCATGAGGGGCATGAGGGCAACGAACGGGCTGACTGGCCAACTGCGGAGCTCGTCGACAATTCATTGGCCCTGAACCCTTCTGTGGCGTAACCAATGGGTATGTCAGAGAGAGGCTCAGAAGATGGAGGGAGTCGGAGTTTGGGGCCTATTGGGCCAGATCCCTCTGGGAAGAAGTAGCGGAAACTCTTGTCTATGACGAGGGGCGAACTAAGGAGGGGTGAGGGGTTACCTCACGAGACACTGTGGCCTTAGGTATTAATTGTACAAGATGGGACGATCCTCTACGGATACGTGCAGGTTTTGTGAATTGGAACCCGATACCTCAGAGCATGTTCCCTGCAAATGTCCGAGGCTCTCCGACAGGAGGGTGCGTTATTTTGGTGGTCGAATTGTGATGCCATCGGACGTTTGGAATTGTTTACCTGGTAGATAGTTGGCTTCGTAGGGAGCCTGAACCTATAGGGTGTATTCGTTGTCAGCACAAAATACCAACTTCTGGTCGCGGTGCATAGTGCCACTCTAGTCTAATTACTACCGTTTACCCCCGAATGATCTACATGTAGCTGCTGTAAGATCATTCTGAGTGAATTTATTGAATTTTTCTTAATTTCTCGTAAAAAAAATTTAATTTTTAAATTTCATATGAAATTGGGATTAAGAGAAACAGCTTTAGTTGGATTTTTAATTGCATATTTTTTAATATAAATCATTAAAATGTTCACTTGTTGTGCAAGGCGTTTGCAGAGAATATATTAAACAATAAAAATTATCTTTGAAATTGAATTAAAATATCCACATGAATTCCCAGTCAGAAAAAGACAAACGGACCAAAATAAAACTAAAAAAAGTTTCATGTATAACTTTTTTGGTCCCGCTGGTATTCGGACCCTCGCAGCAAGATTGGCAGCGTGATATTTGAAAACTTATGTAAATGATAACTGCTGGGCAACAATTGGCAGCTCAGAAATGTCAGCACTGGCGTAAGGTCTCATGAAAACAACTTGCCAACGTTGGAAAAACAAACACAAAAAGTTTGTCTTTAAACAGCTTTTTTAGTAATATGTTTGAGAGGGATATAATTGGATATTACTGTATACCAAAATTTTGAGATCAACTTAGATGAGACTAAGTATCGATCTATATAAAATGGGATATGATTATATATTTGAGATATATATTTTTTATTTGATCGGGAATAATTAACATAATACAAATCTAAAATTTTTTTTTTTTTAATTTTTATTTTCTAGAACACAAGTGGATCCATTCTTCAGCTTATTCAACATTGCCTCCCAATGCTTTGGTAGGTGGTAATGATGTTGATGGTGATATGATTTATGTGGGTCGTGCATTCCACAATGGCGACATGTTGGTGGCCAAAGTTATACCAGTCAAACAAATTGCCTTCGTTTCCTCAAGAGGTGCTGAAATACCCAAAGATCATTTTGAAATTTTGTGTGGACGTAATTTAATATGGCGTCATTGTTATAATCACATGATTCCCGAAAATGCTGTAATTTGTGGTAAAACATCTTTAGGTCAACCTGTTTATATTGGTCGTGGACATTATGAGGGCAGCTTGACAGTGGGTAAAATTTCATCAGTACATCGTGCATTGTTTATACCCTTCAAAGGTGTCGAAAGACGCTTAGAGACTTATGAAATTTTAGTAGTAGAAAAATTTACACCTGGCTGGCAAGTTCCCGCAACTACTGATCATCTACCACCACCACCACCACCTCCCATGACACCAGAAAAACCTTTACCATACCCGCCACCGCAATCAACATGTCCTTATCCATTATCTGAGAAACCATTTTCTTATACAGAAATGAAGCCATCAATGTCAATGCCGATGCCAGCACCATTGGAACCACCACCTCCATATGCGGCTGTGGGTCCTGCTATGGCCATGCCTATGCCTTCGCCATTACCAAGCTATTCAGCTGTAACAGGACCTGGTATGCCCATGCCAAGTTATCCCCCACCTACACCCAGTTATCCTAAACCGGCCTGCAAGTTGCCTCCACCAACACCAGCTGAAACATACACTGGTCCATCAACGTATACACCTGCTCAAAGTTATCAACCTCCACCTCCTCCATTTACGGGTTCATCATCACGTCCTTACCACAAATGGATACCAGCACAACCCGGTTATGTTCCCGGCAATGCTGTTCACGCCGGACATGATACCGATATGTCTACAATTTATGTCTGTCGTGCTTTCCACAATGGTGATTTTCTACCAGGAAAAGTTATACCCAGCCGTTCATCGGCCTACATTTCCTATCAAGGACAAGAAATTCATAAAAATAATTATGAAATTTTGGTGGGCGAACATTATATATGGGTTCCAGCCATCGATAGTTTTGCTTTTGGTGCCGTAGAAGCTGGTCGCACTGCTAATGGAGAACCCCTGTATGTGGGTAGAGCTCATTTTAGTGGAAGTTTGACTTGTGGTAAAATTCAACGTTCCCATAATTGCCTTTATATTCCGTACGGTGGTAGAGAGATAAGAATCAATCATAATTATGAAATTTTGGTGAACAGAGATGAATATTATCGCGGTCAATCGATAGGACTACAATATTGATGAAATTTTTTGTTGTAATATGAGATTTGCATACATTCATATTTATGTACATGACATTAAAGTACTAAATTATACTATATAAATACTAATAATTAATAATCATACAAGTTTGATATAATTTTTATTAAAAATAAAATTTATGTTTTTTTCGACCTTTAATTGTTCAATGAAAATGAAAATTATTCAAGTTCGAGTCCATACTCTATATTTCTTTATTAGGATATTGTCCTAACAAATAATCCATAGAGTTTTTGTTTCCAAATTTGGAATGTGTTGATAGATCTATTTCGGGAATTTTCTAGTTGTCTTTCCGGATGTGACCAGAGGCAGGTCCACATTTATAAGCGGGATTATAAGTAGTTAATATAGATACGGAGTAACGATTTGTGGTATATTTGTCTCTATCTCGCTTCGTTTCCGAGATATAGCCTATTTTATGATTATAAAATAAAAAATATGAGAAAATAACGGCATCTACAAGTGAGACTAATAGCGGAGATATAAAAAAATAATGGTTTGAAGACAATTGAGGTTTAAATTAACTGGCACTACTTACTAAATTTGAGAGTCACGATTTACTAAATTTTAGGTCGAAAATTAGTTGAAATATGTATAAAATTTATTCTTGAGGTAAAATAAGGCAATTAATAACTTTAGTTAAATTACTGATTTAAACGATGACAAGAGAAACAATTAGCTGACCTGAATTAGAACCAGTTTAACAGACTTTTAAACTAACTTTTTTATGAGTATAGAGTACTTAAGTATTCTGCATCTACCTTAATAAGTAACAATAGTTGTGGTAAGATTTTTTAATTTTCTTTTTTAGCTAAAAATTATTTACATTCCCTTTGGAAGAAAGAACTGGAATGGCTGTATTCGCCAGTACAAATACATTTAGTATCCGCCAAGTTATAACGAAGCTGTCGGAATCATGCCTCAACCAGAAAATATATATCATCAATGAACACTACAACCACCAACTGAAAGCAATCCTGCAATATCATCCCAATATCCTGATTGTTTAAGGCCTCTAAATAATACTCAAACTCTAACTGAAAGTCAGCCTATACTATTGCCAATAAATTCTTCAACACCTCAAACTAATTCGCAGCTTCCCTCAACATCAGTTGCTGTTTTAATACCTGCCAAGGAAAAATGGATAGTAGCACAACATGGTTGTATTCCCGCAAATGCTGTACAGGCTGCCCATGATTTTGATAATACCAAAAGTTATATTTGCAGTGCTTACCACAATGGTGAATTTCTACCCGGAAAACATTCACCCAAACTCAAGTGTATTCATGATATCCGAGATGGTCAAGAAATCCGGAAAAATAAATTTGAGTTTCTAGTGGGTTGCTGTTGTTAATGGATTTCCTGCAAGTGCTTTAAGAGCAGATCGTAATTCCTTAAAAGAGCATTTATATTTTGGTAGAACTTATTACAAAGGCAGTTTAATTTGTGGCACAATTAGACCTTCTCATAATAGTCTTTCCATAACTTTTGGTGGACAAGAGATAAGAATTGATCAAGATTATGAAATTTTGACAACTTAAAGTTTAATCGCTGTCACTCTACACTGAGCTCTACACTGAGAAATTTATCTGCATGATATTAATGAATTTTTCCATGAAATCAATGGAATTACATTAGAATTCGTCCGCTGAAACGTTCCACTATTATAATGCAAGTTTGCATTAAATATAATTTTATTGACTAAAATTGCATACATTCAATGAAAAAGTTTCATATAAAAAAAGCTGGTTTCATAAAAAAAACAAAGCATTTCATTATTTTAAGAAAATTTTCGTTTGTGAAGAAATGTGTAATTGACAACAAAATTCTTTCTGTGTATGGAACTAAAAACTTATTTTTAAATATAAATATACAATATGTTCCACTAACTATTTGTAAATGATAAACTAATTGAACAAAAATATAGAATAAAAACATATACACTGCGTTGCAAACATACATTCATTTCACCAAATTTCAAAAGTAGAAGAGCTTAACCGGCCTAAATGCAAAACTAATGGAAAATTAATAATATTTAACAAAAAATAATTCATTTTTTTTTATTTTTATCGGAGGAAGCCCATCGGGGCTATACTCCATGCCTTTTATTAACAAAATCATAAATTTTCCAAGGAAGCGTTAAAGCTCACTAGTGTGATTGTAGTCGGAAAGAAATAATGATAAAGATAAATGCAATTAATGTTTATCCCGATGAAAATAAATTTAAATAACAAATATGCAGGTGCTTGTGCAAATTTAAATGTAACTGACACTAATAGAAAACATATGATTTTCTATTGTTGATTTACTTGAATAAACGTCACTACATTGCTAGGTCTGTCAAAAAAACAGAGTAGTATTTGGAAGATGACAAAGCCAATTGTGATAATATTTCGTTATTGTTTTTGTTTTTTTCTTTGATATTTTAAATTTTGAATCTCGCTCCTAGACGAGGACAAGAAATTCTCATTGAGTTTGTGATTTAACATAACAAATATCTCTAGAAATTCTAATAACAACGTCCCCTGAAGATTTCCTTGGGCAGGAATGAAAAATCCGGATAGGGACAAGCCTACAGCTGATTGTTTTTCACAATTTGTTAAATAAGTTTTGGGACTTTAGCACATTTAATTACTAAAAATGAAAAAATATACAATTGAAAAACTTAAAAATATACCTGACATCCACCAGGTCTTATTTAAACTAAATTGTGTATTTCCAAATCACTTTTCTTTGATCAATTTTTTAAAACCCTTTAAATTTTCTAAAAAAAACAACAAAATCGTTATAATACAAAGACTAGTTTAGCTGTTTCATTTTAAAATGTCGCATTTCAAGGAGCGCCGATCGAAATTTGTTTAAATTTAGTCTAAAAAAAAATTGTGAAAATTTGATTCAAATTGGACCACATTAACACATAATGCATGTCGATCAAAGTTTGAGGTTCAAATTTTATTTCAAAAAATTAAAGAAAATAGTCTCTGTGTGCTAAACACGAGTCGCTTTAATGGATTTTAATGTATCGTAATATATATCGTAAAAAAATACTGAAAACTATGTTACCAGACGCGTGCGTAGCAAACCAAATTAAAATAAAAATATTGCGCTGCATTGTAATTAAAGTATCAAATTTGAAATGACACACTACGGCACACGTAAACTTAAGTTTGTGTCGTAGTGGTAACTACGTAGTGGTATCTCCGTTTTAAAAGATTATGTCAAAATACACAGCAAAAATTATTGCCAAAAAATTCAATTAAACTTTTGTTCGATTTCAAACTCACTTTCAATTAAATGCTTAAAGTAAAAAATTGTCATTGTCTCAAGCAATTTTTCGATTATATGTTAAGGCAAAGACATCGAAATCTCATATGAAATGACTTTATTTATTGTTTTTTTTTTTTTGTCGAAAATCAACTCTAACTATTCGTAAGGAAACAGATTCTCAAATTAACAAAACATGCAAAAATAGACCCATTTTCAAAATGGTCCAGCTCACGAGAGGTCAAAGCTGGAGCCGAAATATTTTAAATGTCATCTTAAAAAAGTGCAGGGTTTCATTTTTAGGAGGGTACATCGAGCACTTTTTTTGGTGAGTCGCTCTAATATTCAGTAGTCTTTACAGAAAAAATATTGTGAGTGTATGTATGTAGTTGTTTTTTATAAATGTTTATGTATTGGTAATAAATCTTTTAAATCCATTTTAATTACATTTTATTAATTCTCATTAGGTTTATTACTTTATTTAGTTAAATAATTTAATTCAAGTGGTTTAAATGTGAATATTAATTTATTCTAAAACATCATCATAAAATCGATAATGTAATTTTTTAAGTTAAATTTAGTTTAATAAAAATGTAACCATTTCCTTTTAAACAAAAAAATGCTAAAAAATAAATTAAAAATTATTAAAAAAAAAACTTAATTTCGTTTTAACAAAAGGGCCAATTTTAGAAAGACTAAAAAGAAAAAAACTAATTTCTATGTGAATTTGTTCGCACAAGTATAAACAAATCAGCTAACTAAATGAGAATTATATGCCGGTTTAAATTCAATGTTATAAAATGAAAGCTATAAAAAACATTTGGTATGGCAACAACGCATTATGCAATTGCTTTTTGATAAGGTATACAATAGTGATCACTTTTTAATCAAATGAGTTATAATTTAATTTGAAAAATAACTCAATTAAAGAGTTTCCAATTTTTAATTGAATTAGCTATTTTCGTTGTTGCCGGAATTTCAGCAATTAAAGTTATTAAATCGGTGGTTTTCCTAATTGAAATGGGTTTTTATTTTTTTTGTGTGTACTGGAAAACACTTTCTTTGCCAACAACACAGAGTGTTTTTTTTAGTATAGTTAATATTTGTTGTACTTTGGTAATAAAATTGGTTTCCCAGCACAATTTTACGGTTTGTAATTTCTGCCTGAGTAGTGTTATCATAATCATAAATTTAGTTAAACAATAATAACAAAATGTCTATTGCTAAAAACGCCATTCATTCTAATCTTATCAACAAAATTTACAATAATTTCTTTTGTCCGGATAAAGTCTCAAAATCAGTTATCAAAATTTTACACATCTCATTTTTGTGTGCCAAAGTATATTTAAAATTTAAGTGAAATACTTACTTGCTTGGAATGATGTATTAACGAGCTTAAAAGCCCGATACTTCGTTACCAGTTGTTTTATATATATATTTTATATATTTATTTTTGATCAATGTGGATGATAATCTTTAATTTCGAGCACATATATTAGTTCTTATTTAGTGGGATAACTAGGTTATATGAATGTTTGATGTTTTGCATGTTATTGTCACTTCTTTCAAAACGTGTGCTGATGATGGGAACCTAGAAAATTTCCGAAATAGATCTATCAACACATTCCTGAAAGTGGTCAATTAATAAATTTGAAAACAAAAACTCTATAGATTATTTGTTAGAACAATTTCCTAATTTAGAAATATAGAGTATGGCCTCGAACTTGAATAATTTTCATTTTCATTATCGAAAAATATTAGAATGGAAAATGAAATGTTTTTTAAAGAATTTATTTGTTTTAATACATATATTTATCCAGTTTAAGTGGATTCAGATTTTTACCTTAAAGGTCATTAAAGGTGAAACTTTTAGACTTTGTTGGCACAAGATGCTTGAAAGTGCCTAGTTCCAACGGTTCATGCGGGTGGAGTTTTTAAAAATTATACCTAGGCTCGAGAAGGAATTTACAAGTGGATTGAAAGAACAAACTTATCAAAATTTTAAGTTCTTTACTTCAGCATTTTGGCCAGGCCGTCTAGGGAGGCCTTGTCGCCTTTGTGCCACCATTTTTATTACGTTCCCGGTCAAATTCCAATATCACATTAATAGTTCCAAGAAACATATATTTAAACTTAAGACTTTTAGAAATCGGGTTTAGGCAGCACTTTAAGCAAGATAATCAGTTTGGCCTAACCGTTAAGGCCCCTCTGTACACCTATTTTTACCACGTTCGTGGTCAAAATTGGAAAAATTAATATATCAATGTTATTCAAAAAAAAAAACATACATATAATAAATTTCAGGTTTCTAGGCAAAGAAGTTTGTGCAGGCTGTCAAGGAAGAGACTTTTTCTACTAGTACAAGTTTCTAAAAATCCCGTCTAAGCCGATGACTATTCTGAATTAAAAACACACGTGAAATTTTAAGTTCCTCGCATTAGCGGTTTGGCCAGGCTGTCAAATGGCAGAATATTCCCCTTTTTTGGCTCTCACCGTAGAAAGTTCCAAAAATCCCATCTAAGCAGTTGTCTACGCTAGATAAGAAACCCATATACCAAATTTCAAAATCTTCGCTTTAGCGGTTTGGCCACGACGCCAGTTAGGAGACTTTCAATAATTTTCATATTTGTAAGTTAAGTTATATTCAAATGAACTTATTTTTTAAATTTCAAATTCCTTTCTAAAAGGGTTTGGAAGGCCGCAAAGAAGAAGCACTTCCCGTTGAAATTTTCTAAACTCCCGTTCATGCAGAAGTTTACTCGTCTACCCACATACCAAATTTCGGGTTCCTAGCTTTAGCGGTTTGGCGAGGCCGCACAATAGAGTTTTTAACCCATATTTTAACCACGTTCCCATCCAGAAATCAGTGACTTAGGTCATATTCGAAGAAACACATATATTAAATTTTAAATTTCTATCCAAAGTGGAGACTTTGGGCCTTCCCGCAAAAATTTCGAAAAACCCGTCTATACAGTTGTCTACTCGTGGTAAGGAACCAACGTCCGAAATTTGAAGATTATCACTTTTGCTGCTTGGAATTGCGTTTTGTCTACTATACAGATGTCTACTCGTGCTAAGGAACCGATATTTAAAGTTCCTAGCTTTAGGGTTTTGTCTGGTTGCCAGGAGAGTTTTCCCTTAGTTAAACACTATTTTTACCACGTTCCTGGCCAAAAACCCTGAAAGTAATATATCAGTGAGTTGGGTCATATTCTAAGGAACATATATTTAAAACTTCAAGTTTCTGGCCAAAGGTGTTTACCCCTTACCGAAGGAATTTCCAAAAATCCCTTCTATACGTGATTTGGAATTCTATACATGACAAGATACCTACTATTCAAATTACTCGGGTTTGCTTTTGTTCGAGTTAACAAGTATCTCGACTTTGAGGTTTTGAACTTACTCGATTAAGCGAGAAAAGTTTTTAAAATTACTCGAGTAACTTGAATAATTTCAATTAGATTATTTAATTAATTTTTTCATTAAAAGTACACAATTCCACACAAGATATATGGGGAACTTCAAAAATGTTCGACACTTTGAGTTAAAGTATTTTGAAAACATTTTTTTATGACAGAATAACCTTTTGTGTGTATGTTAGATGATGTTTATGCATGATAAATTCTATCGCATTAATCATTTATATTTAACGGCGCAAAAATTATGGCGGTTTCAAGTTGCAAGCGAATTAAAAATATTAAAATAACAGTTTTTAGCTTAGATTAAATATTAAAAATGAATACATTTTAAAACATATATTACACCACCAAAAAATAAAAAAATACACTCAAAAAAATTGTTTGTCATATTGGAAATTAAAAAAAAAAACGCGATTATTTTGGAAAATCCGATTTTTTTTTGTCGGCTTAATGATATTTCGTTGGTTTTAGCGTTACTTATTTGCAGGAAATTATATTAAATACTTTTAAATTTGCAAAATTAAGTAAAAATCAGAAAATCAAAAACCAAAAGGGAAGAAAAGTACAAAAAACTAAACAAAGCTAAATTGTCTTCACAAGATTTTATTCTTATTCAAGAAATGCATATTTCTTTGAAATTTTATATTGAAAAATATTACGGTTTGTAGAATAACTCTAAACAAATGTGATATTTTAGAAATTGGTCTCGGTACGTAACGTTTTTTCTCCACAATGACCCAAATAATATTAATTTTTCCGCCTAAAAAAGATATACCCCTACTAAACTGGCATATTACTTTATATTTTACAATTTATTACTTTATATTTTACAATTTTTTTAAAATATGAAACAAATTAATAAACATAAGTGTGAACCGAAATAAAGCAATTTTATTTCGATTTACTCGTTTAATCGACCAAATTTTATCGAGTTATTCGTTTTTCGAAATTTTGCATTTTAAATTAATCGAATAGTTATTTGATTAAAGTTAATCGATTAAACGAGTAACGAGTAACCGATTAAATACCCTAGTAACAACATACAAAATTTCCAATTCCCAGCTTCAGCGGTTTGGTAGGCCGCTAATGGAAATGGCCGTTAATGAAACCCTATGCCAAATTTCAAGGCTACTGTTGAGTCAGTGAGTAACGTTGTTCTTTTGTATATATAGAAAAAATGTCATGTATGAAATCCAAACATGTAGAGTAAAAAGTTCGCTAGTCACAATGATTTTATTTTCTCCATGCGTAGAATTAAATTTAAATTTATTTTTAGAACTCAATATCAGTATTATCGCCGGCTGCACTCAGAGAAAAAAGTTTCATCATATTGATGAAACAATTTCATAATGTCATCAATTATTCATCAAATTTATGAAGTTTTCATTTATATGATGAAGAGTTTCATAAAAATGTATGTCAAATGATTCATAAATCTTCATCATTTCATAAAAAAGTTTCATAAACCGTGTGAACATATTTTTTTTTTTCCTATCGATTGAAATTAATAATTTCCGTTTAAAATTTGAAAATTCTTAATAGAATTTAAGATTTCTCATTTGAAACTAAAAAACTGCAATTAGTAATTTAGATTTTTTATTTAAAATTCAGAACCTATCATAACATTAATTGAAAGTCCTAAATTCTAATCAGTTGATTTTTTCTAAATTTTGCATTAAATTTTGAGAACATAAATACAATTTTTATAAATTTTAGTGGAAATTCTTAATCCAATTAATGTTTTTAAATTCAAAGTTCTGAATTTTAATAAAAAGGAATATTAATTGATATCTTCTTAATTTCAATTTGTAATTCTGAGTTTTAGTTTATATATTCTGAGTTGCAGTTGCAAGAATATTGGAGTGTGAAAATAATGTATTAAAGATAAATTTTCTCCAATGGCTGAAGTCTTTATCAAATTTGTACGCTAACAAAGAACATTTTTCATTTCATAAAAATGTATGAATTTGTTTATCATATTAATAAATCATCATATAACATTAATAAAACATTTCATGAAAAATTATAACACTGCTTTATATTTATGAAACATTTCATAAATATGAACTTCATGGCACAACTCCATGGCACAACTTCATCATATTTATGAAGTGTTATATTGAACGAAAGTCAATGAAGATTTTTTTCAATTTATAACGAGCTTTCAACCTCCGTATATTTACAAAAATAAAGCAAATCAAATATATTAGCTAGGTTGATACTAGTATTTCGATCTGGCTAAAGATCTCATCAGAACCCGAAGTTTTAGAAAAGCTAGAGCCTCCATAATAGGCAGAACTTAACAAAAAACCTATTAATCATCAATTTTAATTGATGTCTTGTCTTCTTAGTAATCAATAGTGTCCAACCGAACAGTTTGATA
This sequence comes from Delia radicum, assembly GCA_021234595.1. NCBI lineage: Eukaryota > Metazoa > Arthropoda > Insecta > Diptera > Anthomyiidae > Delia > Delia radicum. Next base: position 202,058,916 of record CM037855.1, on the reverse strand, counting down.
TCTAGAGGCAATGATGACAAATTTTGGTATTGGAAACATGTTTGTTGAGCCGATCTAATACTGAATACAGACCAAATGCATTTTCTGGCCGAACTGTGCGGTCGGACACTAGTAATCAAGCACGTGGTTAGGTCTTTTCCTAACAAGCATCATGGAGTTACTAAACGTGGAAGACCAAAAATGTTCTATTTATATAAACAAATTTTAGTGTGCACTCCGGCTCAAGTAATATTTTTATATAGTTATATTAGTTTTTTGTTTTTATATACATCGAGATTATTTTTATGTTATTTTCAATTTATAACGAGCTTTCAACCTCCGTATATTTACAAAAATAAAGTAAATCAATATTTTGTTATATGACGATTTATTAATATGATGAAGCAAACTCATTAATTCCCTGACTGTACTCAATTTCACTGTTAAAAATACAGTTCTGCATAAAAACGGATATTTTGAGGCTTTTGAAAACATTTTATAATGTTAACATTTTATAATATTTGCTGAAAATTTGTTTCAGTGTATACCTCGGTGAGACCTAGATTATCCGTGATTCGATTAACCGGCAACATCAATTATCCGGGAAAGAAAAAAATATAAGTTTTTTTGCGTCGATTTCAATTTTTTTTTTTGCATCAATTAACCGTGATTACCTCTATTATCCGGGATTACAAGCATACTTTTTTCGGAAATTCCATAGTTTGCATACGATGAGTCAGAGGCATATAATCGTGTCTAATTTAATTCAGTTTTGAAATTTAAAAAGTGCGGATTGCTATTGTCGCGTGTTAGTACAATAATATTAATTTATTAATTTTTTATATTTTTTTTATTTTAAAAAGAGAAGCAACACTCATGAAATACTTCCTATTAATTAATGTGTTGCTTTCTTTGGAAAGGGGATAGTGAAGAGATGAAAGGTGGTGAAATATGAAGGGCTTCAAACATGGCAACACTGTAATTGCGCTAGATGGTAAGTCTTAGAACAGTTGTTGCTCGCCACCTGATGTAGAGTTGGCGAATTTATTGAAGCTTTTTGTTTCATAGCCCTGATTCATTATTTTACTTCGGTGTGGTTAAGTGCTATGGGAACACCGAAGGTTGGCGCAGCGATACATATAAGTGATAGAAAACTCATATATATTATTTTTCTAAATTGATGTTGTCATCACCGGGAATCGAACCCGGGACCATCCGTGTAACAGTCCAACGCGCTAACCATTACACCACAGCGCCCAAAAACTTTTGTGAAAAACTATGTCTATTTTGGATGTGAAGTTGCGAATTTAAAACTCACTTGTGTCATGCAGAATTTATCTTTAAAATTAAAAACAATTTTTTGCATTTTTAAAGTATTAACCTTCAAATAAGCAGTTATTAGAATTTAACTAAAAATCCAAATATTATCAAAATTACTGTGTGAGATAGAGTTGGACATTATAGTTCATAGCTCATTTCGTTCATTTGTATTTATTGAACTAGTTCGTTGTTTTAGTTCATATGTTTGTTCGACATTTTTTTCAATTATTACCGAAAATCCAAAAGGCACGTTTACAATTTAACTACACCATTTCAAGATTAATTTCGGCAGAAAAAAAAGAGTTTTATAAATTGTTAAATAATTTTCAAATTATTTACATGTATTTCAGCGAATATAAAACGGCTTCAGAAATTATCACACACATCATATCAAGTCTAAATGTAAATAATCAGTTGTAAATATACCACATGCAAATCAGGCATTATAACGCTACAATATTTAAAAAAAATGTAAATGAGCAATAAAAACTGCCATTTATCAAATCCCAATTGTAAATTTTTACAGCCAATTGTAAATATTCATTGTCAATTTTAAATATTTGTTGTCACATGTATTGAATCAGAAAAAATGTCAATGAGAAGGTATACACATAGACTAAACAGTCCCGACACAAGTGACAGATGCCAAAATAAACCGGGTTTTTTTAAAATAACTTTTGTTCTGAGTGCCTTGTGAGAACGGATAAGGACGTTGAATTACCCATTAGTTATTATAGACACTGTATTGTTAATATTAGGCCGGGTCGATTTGTTTGGAGGCAAAAAAATAGCTCAACGTTCAAGGAAAATCGTATTCTAGGGATCAAAATAAGAAACTTTGCCGAAGGAACCATACCTCTAAAACGAATTCTGATGTCCCGACTTTTGACCCGTAGTTTAAAATTTTGAAAAATCCCACTTTGACCTATTCAGAGTGCCACAATCGAATCCAACCCAATCGAATATAATTTATACATTAATCTGCTAGAGCGTCTTCCGGAGAAGAAATAGAGACCTTAATCTTAAAAAGACTCCTCCTACTTTCTGAAATATCTCTATCCCGAGATTTGCAGATTTTGCTATAAAAACACGACTAAAAAGGCCCTCTTTCAACTTAAATTTAACCCCTTAACGGTCACCTAGAATGATGTTTTTTTCATTAATCTGCTAGCATGTTTCCCGAAGAATAAGTAGCTCCCATAATCTTGGACAGATTCCTCCTACTTTCTGAAATATCAAAGTGGGCTTTTTTTCGGGACATCAGAATTCGTTTTAGAGGTATGGTTCCTTCGGAAAAGTTTCTTATTTTGATCCCTAGAATACGATTTTCCTTGAACGTTAGGCGATTTTCAAATCGACCCGCCCTAGTGTTTATATTTTGAAGAGTTGCCATCGACAGTATTTTTAGAAAATTTGTCATTGCTGCCAGACTTTAAATTTTCGTGTGCGGTCTAATTAGTATATGGTATAACAGGGGGGGGGGGGGGGGGCAAGGGGTCTAGAGCCAAAAATCCATTAAAGCGACTCGTATTCAGCACACAGAGACTATTTCTTTTAATTTTTCGAAATAAATTTCAGCCTCAAACTTTGATCGATATGCAACATGTGTTAACGTGACTCAAATTTTCACAATTGTTTTTTTAGGATAAATGTAATCAAATTTCGATCGGCGGTTCTTACTAAAAGAAAATGTTAACTAAGTGTTAGCAAAACTTTTGCTGAATCTACTAATTTTGTTGCTAAAAATCAGCTTGCTGATATTAGCAATTTTTTTGCAAGCACCCTCCTGACTTTGCTGACTTTACATACTTTTTTTTTAGTGTAATAAATTTCAAGGTCCTACTTCAGGTTTTTTGGACAGGACATTAACAGATAGAAAGGACATACCAGGAGATCCACATTATTTTATATTTCATTTTTAATGTTCCTCCAAAAAGTACATTATGTATCTGTGAATTAGCCCATACCCCGGCAAATAGGTATTTAAAATTACATATTTCTAGGCAAAACGCTATAGCCAGGCCGGCAAAGGGAGACTTATGCCATTTTACTCCTGCACAAATTTTTTTTCAAAATTACTATCTAAGCGGATGTCTACGCCGCAGAGGGAGCATAATCACCAAATTTCAAGTTCCTAGCTTTAGCGGTTTGGCCAGGACGTTTAGGGGGAGACTTTCCTCCTTTCCGGCTCTGCCCGGAATAATCCCAAAAAGCCCGTATTAGCGAACATCTACGCCGGAATAGTCAGTAACGTTATTTTTTGTATAAATGTAAATTCTCTTTTATTACAGCTGATATACAAAAAATATTTTCCTATTGAAGGTTGTACATTCTGATTTACATGTAACCACAAATATTTGTAATTGATGTGTGGTATATTACATGTAGCAACTTCTAAAAGTCCATTTTAAATTCTCATTTACACTTTTTTAATTTTGAATTTTACTATTGCATATTACATTTTTTAATGGCTCATTGTCTGAATTATATATAACTATTGATACCTGTATGTTAATATAGATATTCAAATGTTACAATAGATTTTTAGAAGTTATATCACCTGATTTTCATGTTGCTTTATATATACAAATGTTATTACGACTTTTTGACCGTTATATGGGCTGATTTGCATGTTACTATGTATATTGAATTGTTATTACGATTATTTGATCGTTATATAGGCTGATTTGCATTTTACTATAAATTTATATTCGATTGTTATTACAAAAATTTGGATTTTACATTGGCTACACCTCCATTGAAAACCCCGAAATGGATTTCACTATGTCTCATTGACTTTTACAATAAGAATTTACAATTTACTAATGTATTTTATATATTACTATAGCAAATTACAATTGACATTTTCTTAATTTCGGTGATAACTTCTGATATAACGAAATGTTTTCTCATTTACATTTACAATGAAAATTTAACTTTGATATTAGCTGCACAAGAGTTTTTCCGTCTGATATTAATGTGAAATTGATTTTGAAATGGTGTAGTTAATTTTGTACCCGTTCATTTGAGATTTTCTCTCATATTATTCAGATTTGTTAAACAAACCATTGAACAATATAAATAATTGAATAACAATTATCGAACACACTGATGAACGAACTAGTTCAATAAATGCAAATGAACGAAATGTACTATGAACTAGAATGCCCAACTATAGTGAGGGATAAATAGAGCATTCAGAGAAACACACTCTTAACTCATTATTGACACAGTGTTCCTTTTTCGACCCAGTACTTTTGAACGGCTATAAATAAAGATAAATTTGAAAACCTTAAAATTATTCAACCAATTGACTACAATCGGGAATAAAATGTTTTTTTTTTTAAGATTGTTATCCAGAGTTGACTAATAATTATTTGAAAAAATCAACTTTTGACATTTTTTGATGGGACATTTTCAAAAAATTGTTTAAAAACGCCTAATCTTTTATATTTTTGATTGTTATGTTGATGAAAAATATGAATATTAGTCATCAATTGCATATAATTTTTTAAAATCTGACCGATCGGCCCATACAATTTTCAAGTACACATTCAAAGCTCTGCTAATACTTTTCGAATTTATGCCAAATATTCCAAAATTTATTCAGTTTTTACTTAAAACATAAATAATGGGTGGTGTTAGTAACACACTTACAAAAATTATAATGTCAGGGTTGCCATGTGACTATTTTAAAAAAGGGCAAAAAACCTTAATATTTTTCCATTAAGAAAAAAATCAGTTAACCTTAATTTGTTGTATATTTTTAATAAAGATTTGTTCACAGAATTATAAAAAAATATAAATTTTTAAAATATCTTGAACCATCTGTAAAAGTTTCAACTTTGGTTGCTAATATTTTCACTAGAAGCTGCTTTAAGGCAAAAGAAGTTAAGAAATTCCTGATGAAGCATGGTTTGGTTGACAAACGTCTAGCGGATCTATGACGTGCCATTAATGAGTTAAAGCAATTTCGATTTGACTTTTTAATTTGTATTGAATAAATTAAAACAATTTTATTATAAAATTAAATTAAACAATGATGGTATCCCAACTGATACACACCGGTTTTTTTTATGATTTTTTATTTGCAATAGAACTAAAAAATCTAAGATTGACCGTTTTAGTGTTTAGAGCTTTGATTTACACTCAAAGAAAAAATATGTAAAAGTAACAAAAAAAAAAAACTGAAATTTTACAGAAAAATTAAATAAATTTTCTTCCAGCAGACTGTTGAGCTAATTTAAGCAAAACGTGTCTGTGTTGTTAAGAAAGTGGAAGTAGCTGGAAATACTAAATTTTAGAAAAATTCAAATAACCCCTTAATTAAATCGGTAGGTATGCTGATATAAGAAAATATTTTTAATAAATATTAAGTAAATTATTTTTTTTAAATTAAAATTTATATATTTACACAGAATATTATACGAATTTTAAAATATTTGTTGAATCATTTAAAAGTTTAATTGAATTCGGTCCTATTAAAGAAATTGTGGTATCAATTTAAATAATTTGTAACTATTTAATAGATTTTATTTTCAATTAAGTCATGTCTACCAAAAATTTAATTGATTATTGTTTCTAATTTCAAGTAAATTTTTAGTAGATCCTACACTCAGGGAACTTTTGCTTTAAAAATATGTAGTTGTTTGGGTTGTAATACAGTTTCATTATTTTTAATGTAAATGTAAGTCATTTGTAGAACAAATAACATTTTTAACTAACCTTGTGGTTCATTTAAAAAAAACAACTCATATCAAATGACTGTTTTATGATTTTACATTAATTTTTTACAGTTGTTTTTTGTTATTTAAAAAATAAAAAAAATAAATGTTTGTTTATTTTTTACTACCATGTGGTTCATTTTTACTACAATTGTTAGTCATTTTTTGAACATTAAAAAACAAATGACAATGTTAGTTGAATTAAATGAAATGTCAGTCGTCTTTTTTTAAATGAAATTTCATTTGTTTTTGACTACAATTGCTGTCGTCTTTGCCAACATAGTTTCCTAAGTGTATTAAAAATTTAATTAAAAATAGCAAATTTTCAATTAAGTCATGTCTACCAAAAATTTAATTGATTATTGTTTCTAATTTCAAGTAAATTTTTAGTAGATCCTATTAAAAATTTAATTAAAAATAGCAATAAATCTCACAATTTGGAGAAAAATCACTAAAATTACAAAAAAAATTGCTAAATTGGAAAAAATTTCAAAATTAAAAAAAAAAAATACGCCAAGATTAAAAAAACTTTAAAATTGGAAAAAACAAGTCACGACACAACAAATTTGAAAAAAAAAATTGTTAAAAATAGGACAAAAATAATTTCAAAATTAAAAAAAATCGCCGAAAATTCAAACTCATTAATATCTCGAGTAAAAACATTTACATATAATCATGCATTATTTTATATAAATATACTAGCTGACCCGGCAAACGTTGTTTTGCCTTCAAATTTCAATTGTAATTAATTCCTTAAATCAAGAAATTTTTTTTACGCAAATAAATAATTAAAAAATAAATTCACAATAGTAAATCATTTTAAAATTTGTAATTTCATGGTAAGCCTAACGCCTCTTTGTCCTTCTATCGCCTTTATTTGCTGAAGTATATAAAATGAATTGCTGAAAACAACTGACATAAAAACTGCCATAGCAACTGCGACGTCACCTATCACCGGTGCATTGAAGCGCCGCGCATGCTCACCAACCGGTGTCTTGTCAGCTCTTATCACAACCGTATAATAATCTGTCAGCATCTGGTCTAGGGCTGTTTTGAATAGACGGATGAGGCTGTTGTGTTCGTGTAACATAGCTTGAAGATTAACATAGGTTTTTTGTAAATATTAACATAGGTTTTTTGTAAATATCTTCGGAACTACATAACCGATTTAAGACTTTGATATCTCTTTTGAAAAACATGACAACGGGTTTCAAAGAAAATAAAATAAAAAAAGCAAAAAAATAAATATATGTATATGTCATTGGTGGTACAATAGGAAAATTAGATTTTGCCACGCCCATACATATGTTTATTTATGTTTAAACAGTGAAGCATGATTATAACAACCGATTTTTCTGGCCCCAACGCATTTACTACCATATTTCATACAAAATAGTACGGTTATAACGAACATCGTTTATAGCGAACTTTTTATATAACGAACTAATTTGTTGGACTCTTTTACGAATTTTCATACAAATTTTTACGCTTATAATGAACACATTAAAAAAATCGAGATTTTTAAATGTAAAATGCGCTGCAAATTTTGAAAACGGCAGCTTTTTACTTGATTCCTCACTGAGAAGAATTAAAATTTGTATAAAACGTAATTTAATGGAAGAATTATTTCAAAATAACAAAGAAAAACTTTAAAACTAGGGGAATTGAAATAAAAATCGTATAATTTTATTAATTTTTGGAAAATGTGTACCACGATTATAGCGAACTTCGCTTATAACGAACTAAATTGTCAGATCCCTACGAGTTCGTTATCACCATCTGATATTGCACCAATATCAGATGCAATATCAGATGGTGGTAAACAAACAACGATAGTTCTAAGCTGTGTTTTTATGTAAACATTAAATATACTTTTCCTGCAGATGACATTCGACGAATGTCGAAATATCGAGAAATAAATTAATTTTATATTAACTACAACTGGCCTCGAGCTCGAGCATTTTTATTTTTTTTATCCATTTAAAGGCTTAATAGTCTTGAAGTCATAATTTAGATTTAATATCATGGGTCCTTTTTGTCCCCCGTCCAATAAGGGTTAAAGATTTTTTGAATTAAAGTAAATATATAAAGTAAATATAAATATAATTATACACTTAGAACAATATGTAGTTAAAGACCACTGCAATTGTAGTTGAAAACAAATGAAATTTCTCTTAAAGAAAGGACGACTTACATTACACTAAATTCAACTAACATTGTCATTTGTTTTTTAATGTTCAAAAACTGACTAACAATTGTAGTAAAAATTAACCATATGGTAGTAAAAACTAAACAAACATTTATTTTTTTAAATAACAAAAAACAACTGTAAAAATTAATGTAAAATCATAGAGCAGTCATTTGATGTGGGTTGTTTTTTTAAATGAACTACAAGATTAGTAAATATTTTAATTTGTTCTACAAATGACTGACATTTACATTAAAAATAAAGAAACTGTATTACAACCTAAACAACTACATATTTTTAAAGCAGAAGTTAACTGAGTGTAGTCTTATCAAATGTAAGTGATATTCTTCCGAAATGTTGAAAATAATGAAATATTAGTCGTCCTTTCTTCAAGTGAACATGTTAATCTTAGTGTAATAATGTCCATACAACAAATTTTAAAATTGGATTGTATTTGTTAGAATACTTCCTTTTTGAAACCCAGAAATATATAAGAGCCCATCTTATGTTTTTATGTATACAGTAGTTTTCGGTTTAATGTTACGTCCTATTAGATGCATTTAGATATAGGGTAAATAATTTATATTTAGAGTGAGTTGCTTTGATACTTTTCACCGAAGTATCCACCTTTTTACATTAAGCCCTATTCAAATTGTTCGTGTTAAATACATGGATGAATTCAAAAAGGGGCAAAGATTTCCTCTGTATATAAATCTGTTTACTCTATAATTAAGATTGGATGTATGCCATGCTTTCTTAACTGAACTATTTTGCATTTACTACCCTAACAACTTGAGTTTCGTACGGGTTATATATATTCACGTGTTTAATTTTAAATTTTTTTTAACTTTCACAAAAATAAGTTAATTCTTACAAATTTGGGCTTTTCAGAAAGCTTATTTGAAGAGCTCTCTTAAACAGTCATAACCTTAATGTGGTGCGTTTGCGTTAGCGCATACGCATTCATTGAAAATTAATCGGATTTTGCATTGAGATACAAATTTGACCACTTAAGTTTCGTACTTCCAAAGAAATTTTAAATATTTTAATTGTTATACAAAAAATAATGATTTTTGAAATTGAATACTGTCATTTAAGGTCCAATTAATGCTTTTTTATTTTTTATTTTTTTTATTAATAAATAATCATATAATTACAAATTATATGGTATTACCCTACCCAAGCACTAGCTACTATGTCTTTCGGCGCCTTGTAGCGAAAACAGACCAGTGCCTCTGGCGGGAATCGAACCCAAGACCTCCGCACTGATAAGCCAGCACGCTACCAACTAGCCTACCGGGGCGCACAATTAATACTTAAAATGCAAAATAGAACCACAGTTCAATGACAATCGGTACCAGGTGAGTTTTAACGACTTTTAATGCATGATTGAACAATAATATTTTATTTCTCTGAAATTTAATCGAATTTGTGTTATTTATCATCGTTTGCACCCTGATTTTTCATTACGACACAAAAAAAATCAATGAAAAGCTAACAACAGCAGTAAACGAGATTACGCTTAAGACGGAAACACCAGCGTATGCCAAATCGCGGTTTTAAGTTGTTCAGAAAAAAGTAAAATTCATTTTCAAATTCTGCTAATATGTGCCTTAAAAATAAATTTTAAGACCTCGAAACAAGAATCCATTAAAAAAATTATAAAAATATAAAAGCTGAAGATTTTTAAGAACACGTTAACAAACATTAATATTTTTTTCGAGTAGTATTAAAGGAATACTTATTCAAAAATTACACAAAAATAAAAAATGGAGTTAAAGTTTACTATTAAAATTATAAATATTTTGGTAATACAGTGAAAGACGGTTATAACGAACACCGGTTATAACGAACTTTTTTTATAACGAACGATTTTTCTGGTCCCCACGCATTTACTAACATATTTCATACAAAATAATACGGTTATAAAGAAACATCGTTTATAACGAACTTTTTATGTAACGAACTAATTTTTTTGAACCCTTTTACGAATTTTCATATAAATTTTTACGCTTATAACGAACGCATTAAAAAAATTGAGATTTGTAAATGAAAAATGCGCTGTCAATTTTAATAACTTCAGCTTTTTACTTGAAACTTTTCTGAAAAGAGTTAAAATTTGTATGAAACGTAATTTAATGGAAGAATTGTTTCAAAATTACAAAGAAAAATTTAAAAACTAGGGGAATTAAAAGCAAATCCTATATTTTTTTTTTATTAATTTTTGGAAAATGTCAAAACGACAGCTTTTTACTTGATTCTTTACAGAAAAGAATTAAAATTTGTATAAAACTTAATTAAATGGAAGAATTAATTCAAAATAACAAAGAAACTGTTTTTTAAGGCACATATTAGCTGAATTTGAGAACAAATTTTACATTTTTCTGAATAACTTAAAACGGCGATTTGGCATACACTGGCGTTTTCGTATCAAGTTAAATGTCTTTTACCACTGCTTTTAAGTTATTTTTGTCATTTGTTGTGTCGAAATGATAAATTATGATGATAAATATGCGCTATGCGCTAACGCAAGCGCACTACTAAGGCTATGACTAGTTTTAGAGAGCACTTAAAATAAGCTTTTCGAAAATCCCAAATTTGTTCGAATTAATTTAATTTTGAGGAAGTTATAAAAAATTCAAAATTAATACATGTATACTTATTACCCGTACGAAACTCAAGTTATTAGGGTAGTATATGTGATTCTGTATAAATTATTCCCTACTTAACCCTCAAACGGACCTAAGCTTTTTCGCATTGAAATATATACCGCTTGTTCGCTTTTATAATACTACTGAATAAAATCTTTCTGTCAAATTTCATTAAAATCCGTCCACACGTTTTAAAGTTAAGGTGATATCCATTAGAGGTATCCTTTAGGAATCCTGTATGTCCTTGGACCCAAACTAGAGTTTTTTTTAAAGAGCAAGCTTCAATCTTACTTTGTGTTTTGTATCAACTTTTTCTAGTCAACATAAATATGTTTTCAAAATTTTTGAAAATTGAGGATATTTATTTTTTTGAAATTTTTCGAAATTTTAAATTTAACACCTTCTTGCTACTTTTGTATAACAATTAAAATATTTAAATAAGCTTTTCGAAAATCCCAAATTTGTACGAATTAACTTGACTTTGAGAAAGTTATAACAAACTCAAAATTAAATACACGTATACTTATTACCCGTATGAAACTCAAGTTGTTAGGGCAGTATATGTGATTCTGTATAAATTATTCCCTACTTAACCTCCACGCGGCCATTAGCTTTTTCACAATGAAATTTATCGCACTTGTTTTGCACGAAAAATAAACAATATGTGCTTCTACCATATTTGTTTTTTTGTTGCACATTTTAGGCGGTATGGGTCAAAATAGGTTAAGAGCGAAACTCAAAAAATAATCCATAAAAACAAATATGTTTAGGCTTAAATTATTCATCTTACCAAGATGTAACTGCTGTTCAAAAATTACAGTTTTTGTGCTTTTACTTAAGATGATATGGCGATTTTCGTTTCGTCGAAAAACGCGAAATTGAGCGAAAACGCACCTAAACTTTAATATATATTGATTGAACTTAAAACCTTTACTAATACTACTCAATATAATCTTTCTGTAAAATTTCATAAAAATCCGTCTACACGTTTTCAAGTTAAGGTGATATCCATTAGAGGTATCCTTTAGGAATCCTGTATGTCCTTGGACGCTTGCTCTTTTAAAAGAGCAAGCTTCCATCTTACTTTGTGTTTTGCATCAATTTTTCTAGTCAACATAAATATGTTTCCAAAATTTTTGAAAATTGAGGATATTTCAAAATATTTATTTTTTTGAAATTTTTCGAAATTTTAAATTTAACACTTTCTTGCTGCTTTTGTATAACAATTAAAATATTTAAATAAGCTTTTCGAAAATCCCAAACTCGTGCGAATTAACTTGATTTTGAGAAAGTTATAACAAACTCAAAACTAAAAACACGAATACTTATTACCTGTACGAAACTCAAGTTGTTAGGGCAGTATATGTGATTCTGTATAAATTATTCCCTACTTAACCCCCAAACGGGCATTAGCTTTTTCGCAATGAAATTTATTCCACTTCTTCGGCATGAAAAATAAACAATATGTGTTTCTACCACATATTTTTTTTTCGTTGCACATTTTAGGTGGTATGGGTCAAAAGAGGTTTAGAGCGAATCTCAAAAAATAATCCATAAAAATAAACATGTTTAGGCTTAAATTATTCATCTTACCAAGATGTAACTACTGTTCAAAAATTACAGCTTTTGTGCTTATACTTAAGATGATATGGCGATTTTGGTTTTTCGAAAAATGCGAAATTGAGCGAAAACGCACATAAACTTTAATATATATTGATTATACTTAAAACCTTTACTAATACTACTCAATATAATCTTTCTGTAAAATTTCATAAAAATCCGTCCACTCGTTTTCAAGTTAGGGTGATATCCTTTACAGGTATCCTTTAACAATCCTGTATGTCCTTGAGCCAATATTTAAGTTTATTTTTCAATCTTATTTTGTGTTTCGTATCAACTGTTTCTAGTCAATATAAATATGTTTTCAAAATTTTTAAAATTTGAGGTCATTTCAAAATAATTATTTTTTGAAATTGTTTGAAATTTTATATTTAACTCTTTTTTGCTGCCACAGTTTCTTCACAAAATATTTTGTGAATTTAGAAATGTTGAGGTTAAGAAGAAGAATAAACGTTTTTCTCTAAAAACTATAATATAAATTTAGTTTTCTATCGAAATAGCTTAATTTTTTATTATAAAACACTCATTTGACGCACTTATGGCCAATTTAAAATGCCCCGCCTGGAGGTGGGCTCGTCGGTTAGAGGGTTAAGAGTATATTTTTGATTGCGCATTTAATAGGTGACTACTGTACTTACTATTGTTTTCAAACACGTTTTACTAATGAAAGTTTAAGATTTTTTAATCGATTTAGCAAATATTTAACTCTCAGATTGTTAATAAACGTTAAACAGTGCGGTTAAAATAAAATACTAGAAATATCTACTACTCGTATATATTTGTGCATTATTGTCAAAAGATTTTAAGTTGCTGCAACTTTGGCTATCTATATCAGGTATAAGATAGCTTATAGGTAAAATATGAAATTTTGATTTATTTCTCTTAATTCATATGATGTTGGGAAGGACGAGAAGATCCTTAAATTGTAAAACAAGTAATATTAATTCAGTTAAAAATGGCCGTATTAGTTTAATGTTTGTCTATGGTTTATATTAAAAAAAATTCAGTCCAGATAATCTAAAATATGACCACAGATTTTTTAAAAGTAATTTGTAAGAAATAAAATTAAAAAAATTGTAATTTTTGAACTTATGTGTTCCGATTTTCTTTATATTTAAAACATATGAGCAACTTCAAAAAATTTCGACACCTGCTGAAACTATAAAAACTGTAGGAAAACTTCTAAATTTAGCAGATTTGTTTGCTAAACATTAATAAAATAAGAAGTGCAAAAATAAATAAATCTGTTAACTTTACAAAATTATAGTCATATTCGATGTGAATTTTAGTTAATAGAAAATAGCATTTTACTCTGTAAAACAAGCAAAAACTTTTACTAAATATTTGTGGACTTAAAATAGCAAACAAAAACTGTAATATTAACAAAATGTTTGCTTTTTTAACTCAAAATTAGTAGAATGCAGGTAACAGTTTATTTAGCTAAAACCAACAGAAATGTTTGCTAAAAAAATTTAGATTTGCTGATTTCATAAGGGCAGACATTTATTCAAATTAAAAAAATAAAAATAAAACTTTAAAATTTTCACATTTTTAATGATTTTTTTTTTGTCTCATAAAATTTAGTAAATGTTTTTGATGATTTTAGCAGATTATTTTGTTACTTTTTATTAATTAAAATTTAGCTCAAATATAACTAATATTTGTAAATTCAACAGATTTATTTTTGCTATTCTTATATTACTAATATTTAGAATCTACTAATTTTAAAAGCTTTTTTTTTTTGTAATGTAATTTTTAACTAATTTTTCGTAGTTATTTTTGTTTTTGCTATATTTACAGTTTTATTTCCATGGGTGTAGCGGTCGTTTTTTTTTCAAATATGAACGAAAATATGTTGCGTTAACTTGTCCAAATTATTTAAATTCCTCTCTATGGAGCTTGTAACACATCTCCATATTCAGTTCTTAAAATTTTCAAAAATCGCAATTATTTCAGGGTTTGAATTTTTAAGAAAATTAAAAAAATCCCAGAACTATGTAATTTTTAAGAGTCATTTATTCGAAAGTTGCTATCAAAATTCTCTAATTCAAAAATCATTCGATTTCTAAGGTTGTCTTCTTTCACATTTATGCAGTTAAAAAAATACATATGTATATAAAAAATGAATTTTTATGCAAAATTTTTATGCAAAACTAAGCATAGCTTTTTCTGTGACGCCAATGCCATCTCATTTTCTCGAGTAAAAAAACCTTATCTATTATTTCAATACAAAAAAGATTTTTTTTTGTATAACACACTTCGACAAGCTTTCTTGGTTTTCTTTGATTTTCTGATTCTAAATCCTGCAACCAAATTTTTCCATCAAGTCACAATTTTGAGAAATCCGCGGTTAAATTTGCAAAAAAAATACTATTTTTGAGCTTTTTGAAGACTTTTACTACATGATTGATGCAATCTAAAAATTCAAAATAAAGATAAATATTTAGAATAGAAAGGCCAAAATGCTCTATTTCCCAATAAATTTGTTTACACAAAACAAAGTAAAAATATGACAGCAGATTTGATAACGATTATTAATAGAGAATAAAATTAGCTAAAAGTTGAGATACATTTTGTTTATATCCCACAATTTTTAAATTTGCCCAAAAAAAGTCCAATTTTCCCACACTGTGCCCTCGGCCAATTTCTACTTGATGTAACAAAGAACTCATGAAAATACAAAAAAATTAAATTTTGCGTCTTATCGAAAATATGATGAAAACACGTCCTTTTGCAAATAATCGAAACTCTACTGTAGAAAATTTGATTAAAAGATAAGAAATCTTTTCATTTGTCTACAACCTGTTGATTATTAAAAATAGATTATGAGAGAAGTGTAGGCAACAACAGGCAACAGCAGATAATTCTTTAAAATGAAAACTAAAACAATATTTGTTTATGTACAATAATTTAATTGTTATAACGACCTAACTCTATCAAATAAATATTTAACAACAATCAACTGAATGCTTGAGTACTTTATTTATAGAGATGGTCATAAATTGACAACACCTAATTATATTTCTATATATTTTGCAAAAGCACACCAAACGATTTCATTATCGAAATATATCACACAGAAGTCAAAAAAACAAAAAAAAAATCAGGGAACGAAAATAACAGTTATATTTAAAATTTTAAACGAAATAAGCATATAGAGGCAAATGTCGAAAAACTGATTCAAGTATAACATATTGATTCTCGTGGAGAATTCTTTCATATAATGCCCTGGACTTATTAAATTTGATTTTTATTTTTTCGAGTAAAAATACAAGTTATTTTTTATAAAAATAAAAATCAAAAAATAACTAAAGGGTCCGCCATCTAACGTTTTTTTTTTTCAACTAGTGCTTATTTCGTGAATGGCATGTCTGATTTGACAGATAATTAGTTTTATCCTTCCGCTGAACGAATATGGTTGTGTATACGCTTGAACAACGCTGGGAAATTTTGCGACATTACTTTGAAAATCATGGTAATGTTGCAGAATGTGTGCGAAAATTGCCAGTTTTCTTCGAAAATGAGCAAGGTGTGGACGTTACAGGGCCATGTTGAACGAATTTTTGTTCACAAAAATTGAAGAGGAGGATATTGGCAACATTTGGTTTCAACAGGACGGAACAGGAAGCCATTGGTGAAATACAGCTGCACACAATCGATAATGTGCTTAAAAATTGGACCGATCGTGTAGGCTACTGCATGGTCAGCCGAGGCAGCCATTTGAATTGAAAGGATTGTACTTTCAAATAAAAAAAGAAATTTGAGAAAATATTCAATAGTTTTTTTTATAGCATTTTCAAAAAAAAGTTATTTGGCGGACCCTTTATTATTATTACCAAAGAAAATAAAAATCAAAAAATAACTTTTATTTGTGCTCAAAAATATAAAAATAATTCTGAAAAGATCACAACAAACACATTTTTATGTGAGGAATCCCGAATAAACTTCATAGGAATTTTGAACTGCCATAAATATAAAAACAAAAAGAGAAAAAAGTTGTTTAAAAATTAAAAATCTAAAAATAACAATTAACAATTATTATTTTTGCCCAAAAAATAAAAATCAATAAAAATTTTTTATTTTAACTCAAAAAAAATAAATGTCAAAAAATTACTTTGTTTTTTGCTCAAAACAATAAAAGTAAAAAAATTACGCCGACGAAAAAAGTGTTTATATATCGTTATATAATTTGATGTAATTATATGTGTGGTCATATGTAACGACATAATTCACATCTCATACTTATTTTTACGAAAATTTCTAATATAGCGCTATATATATGATATATCATTATATATTATGTTACATATGAGTTGATCTTTTTTAGCTCTTCATATATTATTGATATAGCTAAATATGCGATCATATATATTTTAATATATAATTATATATAGCTATATATGATACAATGAAATCAAACTAATTCAATCACTTTTATATAGGGCATCACATATAAGTCTGTATAAATATATGTTAAAATTAAAATTCTATCACTTTCATATATAATTATATATAAACATTAGGGCAGGTCGATTTAAAAATCCCTCAACGTTCAAGGAAAATCGTATTCTAGGGATCAAAATAAGAAATTTTGCCGAAGGAACCATACCTCTAAAACGAATTCTGATGTCCCGACTTTTGACCCGTAGGGTCAAATTTAGAAAAAGCCCACTTTGATAATTCAGAAAGTAGGAGGAATCTCTCCAAGATTATGGGAAATACATCTTCTCCGGGAGACGCGCTAGCAGATTAATGCATTTAATCATCATTCTAGGGGTTAAAATTTAAGTTAAAAGAGGGCCTTTTTAGCCGTGTTTTTTTAGCAAAATGTACAAATCTCGGGATAGAGATATTTCAGAAAGTAGGATTAGTCTTTCCAAGATTAGGGTCTCTATTTCTTCTCCGTAAAAAATAGAGTATAAATATATTCGATTGGGTTGAATTCGATTGGGGCACTCTTAATGGGTCAAAGTGGGATTTTTCAAAATTTCACCCTAGGGGTCAAAAGTCTTATTTTGATCCCTAGAATACGATTTTCCTTGAACGTTGAGCGATTTTTTTGCCTCCATACAAATCGACCCGGCCTAATAAACATATATTGTAGAAATTAACAAAAAAATCTAACTTTATATATAGTTATCAGAAAAGACATAAAAATAAAAGTCAATGTATTTAAAGCAAAAAAATGTTGTAAACAAAGCAAGAGTAAAAAACTAGAAAAGTTGCACTTAAAACAGAGTTCAGTTTCATTTTAAGTCAGAAAATCGTAAAAAAGCAATTATAATCAAAAAATCTAAAGAATCTTTGGAAAATCCAAAACAAAATGTGAAACAAATTATTTGTTCGGATTTCCAAACAATTTGAAAGGACTTTATGAAGTTATATCAAATTGTATCATTTAACATTTATTTAACTTTATCAAATTAGATAGACCCATTTTTCGGATCAAATTATATCAGATGAGATCCTGTGGGCTCACATGAGAAAAAGTTATGTATGCCAATTTTCCAATAATCTAAGATATGATGTGATATGAAATTATATGCACAATCATAATAATCCATGCTTAAAAATACAAATATATTTTTCGTAAATTTTTTTTCGTAGAATGTACAAACATTTTGTTTATATTACAAAACTTTTGTATAAAACAAATTATATAAATTTACAAATTTCGTAAAAAAATACAAACATGATTTCGTAATATTTGTTTAGTACATTGTACAAAAATTTGTAATGTTACAAATATTACATATGGATGTTGATGTGGTTAGAGGTCGGATTTGCAATATATATACCCATATCGGAACTTTTTTTAATCGGGACTTTTTATTTTTGCTCAAAAAGTCAAAAAATAACTTTTATTTTTGCTCAAAAAAATGAAAGTCACAAAACAAATTTTTGCGTCTGACTTTTGTAATAAAAGGAATAATAATTACGGTCCCTGACAAAAACATCAATAAAGAGTTATCAACTTGTTACCCTCGATTTGTGGAATATTTTATGGAACCTCCACATTATCGTATCTTTGAGTATAATTGTTATATGTCGAATTGTTATATGGCCACCACTTATTGCGGAATAAAAATATTTTCAAATTATGAAATTCTAATGTTAATATTGCAAATACTTTGACTATATAGAAAGGTTTTCCAAAATATCAAAATTTAGTCGTTTGTTATCGTTGCTAATATTTGGACGGGTGTTCGGTTCTTAAAAAAATATTTTTTTTTTTTCAAATTTTAAAAACACTAGATTGCACGTTTATTTTATGGTAAATCATTCAAATTTGTTGCCACTTGAGCAAACCTTATAGACTAGACGTCATCGTACTTATCGTTTACTAGCTTTGAAAATAGAGTAGATTAATGTGAAAATTCATAGATAAATTGTGATACAAAGTAAGCGTACTTACTACTATTATCATCTTACTACAAGATGATTAAATCAACAAAATAAATATGTTAAAATAATGCAATAATTCCAGTTATAACAATAAAAAAATGAATAAATAAGTGATCGAATAAATAATTTCAGACTGATTTTGAATTACAAAACTCGTGTAGTACTCAATGATTAGAAATATTTTAACTGTTATACACTCAAATAAAAAAAGTTTATACAAGTTAAAAAAAAAACTGTGATGTTATAGAAAAGCTAACTAGCAAAACGTGTCCGTACAGTAAAGTGAATGTAGTAAGTAGGGTTGTCAATTATTCGGGTTTTTATTTTGATCGATTAAACGATCAAGAAATTTTTGATAGAACGATCAATCGATTAACTTTTTTAAATTATTCAATTAATCGAGCGAATAACGAATAAAAATAATTTTGAAAATAAATAAAGTTGTTGCCCTATCATCTGCAAAATTTTGCGAATTGTTCCACCAATTTGAATACTACATACAGAGAATGAATACTACACACAGAGAAATGACGTGCCAACCGAATTAAAAAGTGTATATTAAAGGTAGCAACTTATAAATTCGGCTAGTACAACGATATTTACATTCGATTTCTGAATATTTTGGACGTTGCAACTAAAATTAAGTTGAATTAACCGAACTTTGTTGTGAAGACTAATGTTAAGTTGTAACAACCGTCTGAAATTCGTAATAACCTAATTTGAGTCGTGCACTCTGGGAACTTCTGCTGTAAATATGTGTAGTTGTTTGAGTTTTAATACAGTATGTTTATTTTTAAAACAGTCATTTGTAGAAGAAATTTGATTTTTTACTACAATTGTAGTTCATTCAAAAAAACAAACCACATCAAATTACTGTATTATGATTTTACATTTGTTTACTACTGTAGTTTTTTTTTTTAAATTA
This sequence comes from Delia radicum, assembly GCA_021234595.1. Lineage (NCBI taxonomy): Eukaryota > Metazoa > Arthropoda > Insecta > Diptera > Anthomyiidae > Delia > Delia radicum. The sequence continues at coordinate 202,039,104 of CM037855.1, read as the reverse complement.
AACAAATACATGTTTGTTTATATTTTACTGCATATGTGGTTAATTTTAACTACAATTGTGGCTCAAGTTTTGAGCAGTGCAAAAACAAATGCCAATGTTAGTTACATTTACTGAAATGTAAGTCGTTCTTTCTTCAAGTTAAATTTATTTCTTTTTAACTATATTTGTAGTGGTCTTTACTTACATAGTATTCTAAGTGTAGTAACCAAATTTCAGTTGGCAAATAGCTAAATTTTTCTCTGTGTGTAAAAATACAAATATTCAAATGGCGTATTATTTTATAATCATAGCAAAAATGCTAAGTAATCTTATGCATAAAAAGTCACTTAAAAGAAAAATGTTAAATATCCCCGTTAAAGCTAAAACGTTTTAAGAAAAATCTGTTTTTAAGCTCAAAAATTAAAATTTTCATTTTTCATTGATTAAAATTTAAAGAAAAAAAAAATCAAAAAAATAAAATAAATTGATTTTTCTTTTATGTTCATGGTGGAATAAATAAAATTTTCAGTAATTGAATGGAACATTTCTTCACAAAAAAAACGAAAATTTTCTTAAAATTAATAAAAACCATCAAACTTTTTGCTGAATTTAGATTTTTAAGACAACTTGTTCATTGATTTAAATAATAAAATGATGTTTTTCATACAATCTTATGGCAACTTGCATTAACTTAACGAAATGTTTACATTGACCAATCCCAGTGCAGTTTCATTGCATTTGGGCAATACCGACACTTAGCATACACACAGAAAAATAAAGTGCCAACCGAATTAAAAAGTGTATTTTTTAAACTTAAACATTTTGGGTGTTGCAACTAAAAGTCAGTTGTGTGAAACCCAATTTTCAGTTGCTACAACCGATTTCAGTCATAGTAACTAAATTTTTGTTGGCAAATGGAAACATTTTTCTCTGTGTGTAAATATTTTTTAAAGAAATAAATCTTTCTTTAAATATATCAACTGTACCAAATATTGCTAGTTTTTAATGATGGAAATGTTTGCCCAAAACGAATCCCAAAGATATCCTGAAAGTCCTTAAACAAAAGTAATCATGACAATGGCGTTTACACAGTTTCAAGTCTCACATTTTCCACGTGTGGTAATGACTTTATTTGTGATGTTTAAATAACAAAGACATTCAGACAAAAAAAATGTATAAATTTTGTATTTAAAATAGAGGTAAACGGTAAAAGTGTGAGCACGAATTACTGCGATATTAAATCTGTTAAATAGAGAATCTAAACAAGGTTTTGAGTTATCTTGAGTGTATTACTGAGTAATAATAAATACTTTACGATGTATTAAATTTTGTAATTTATATGACATATTTTCAAACGCTTATTAAAGTTTAAAAAGATTTAAGAAACAAATTTTCCACAAAAAATTTATTCGATAAACCAATTTTTTTCTTTATTAAGCGTTTGTGAAAAAAAACTTTAAAATTTTACAAACAAAAAAAAAATTAGCTTCTTTAAATATGAAATTTTCTTTTTGGCGAACTTCCCAGCAAAAAATTTCCAAAAAGGTAAGCGGGTTTGTAATCAAGCATTTTGGGCAGAACGCATTTCTTACTAGATTACCTACTCGATTCTTTTAACAGGGCGTGAGACTAAAATAATTGATTCTTTAGAATTGATTATTTTTTTTTACCGAAGAACCATTTACTTTATATTTTTAAGAACTACATACATTTTTTAATAAAGAAATAGTTCTACGAAGTACTTACACAAAAAAAAATAAATAAATAGTTCCCTAGAAAAAATAAGAAGTACTTACATTTAAAAAAAAAAAAGTAGTTCCATAAGTTAATTCAACATTTACTAACACGTGATTCTCCTAGGTCACTCAAATATAACGATCTAAACTCATACGGAAATAAAATCCTAAAAAGAAAACATCGAATTGTTATGATAACATGGGTTTGTCATAATTTTGGAGCTATAAACCACGAAAATATAAATTTTTCAAAAAAAAGAACAATTCAAAAACAAAAATATGACTCACGCACAATCACCCTCGAATTTTTTTTTTACACTCACTCACGATAACGTCAGTAATTTCAACTTCCACTCACAATTTTCTGCTCACGTGCGCTTCCCTAATTTATACCTAACCACAGTTTGACAAAATTTAGGCAACATGCAATTTCTGTTTTTAGTATTATTTACAATTACAATACTATTTGCTTTTTTGACTCTATCGTTAGAATGAGTTTGGTATTGCAGTTACTAAATTTGGCAATGAGATATGTAAGCAAGTGTGGGCATCACCTTCTTTTTGGAATGTGTAATTTTTTCCTGGGTTGCTCATAAGAAGGTTAACAGATCACAATTTTTTCTCACTATTGTATATATAATCATTTAGATTTCATTCATTGAACCGTTAACTTTCCCTTTGCATATACTTAGCTGGGAAGGTATCCTCACAGTTACGCAGAAATTTGGATATATTATATCGGAGACAAAATTATCTGACCCGCATATTTTTAAGCACCAAAGTCCTATATTATTGATTGCATTATTTAATTTTACTTACACACAGAAAAATAAAGTGCCAACCGAATTATAATGGTCACAACTTATTAATTTAGTTAGTACAACGATATTTGCATTATATTTCTGATTATTTTTTATGTTACAACTCAAATTCAGTTGAATTAACCGAACTTTGTTTTGAAAACTAATGTTCAGTTGTACTAACAGACTAAAATTCGTAATAACCGAATTTAAGTAGTAGTAACCGCATTTCAATTGGCAAACAGCTAAATTTTTCTCTGTGTGTACTTAACTAGAGATTGGGACGATAAGAGAAAAATTTGGGTCCGTTAAGTTCGTCTCATGTAACACATATTTATAAGAACTTCCGCCAAATCGGTGAGTGACTCCTAGGAATACTTCCTTGTTAGTTAAACTTAAATAGCATATTATTCATTTATTAAATTCTTAGTACGATTTTAGAATTGTTGAATTAAACATCAATCTATTCATAAATAAGTATTGTATTAATTGCAACATTCTATGTCAGAGCTTTGAAGAATTCACATTTTTTCAAATGATTTTAAATTTTACGAATGAATTCCCTGATCAACTTTAAGGAACTAAATGACTTTCTTTTTTCATTAGATTTGCTTTGAGAGAAATTATTTCCATTTTTTTAAATTGTTTCATAAACATTATTTAATTAATTCAGTTGGGAATTCATTTAAATCTAATAATTAATTCAACTTTTGGTCATTTTTGTCACTTTGAAATTAATGCCTTAGAAATTCATTCCATTGTCTTTTAATTCAATTACGGACATAACTTAATTGCTAATTCCCTAAGGACTTAACTTTTTGGTTTATGTCCCTAGAGACTTAATTTTTTTTGCTTAATTCTCTGAAGGAACTGCATGCAGAGACTGATAATATACAAATAATAAGTAAAGAAAACGCAGTTTTTCAATTAAATACAATAAAGCTGGATTTGTATTTTAATATTTTAAAAATTGGTTATTGGAAAAAATAAAAATAATGGAACAAATGCATAAATAATAATACATTTTAAAACCTACGCCCGATTTTTGATACAAAAAGTATTTTTTTTAGTTAAAGATCAGGTAGTTCTTTTCAGGAAAATTTTTATATTCCGACCATCCCAAATTTAACCAGAAATATATTGTTTTTCTTATTATAGTCAAATGTGAAAAATAATTTATTTTGACTTTATAGTAATTAAATGTGCGAAAGTCCCAAAACTTATTTAACAAATTGTGAAAAGCAATCTGATGTCAGTTACTTAAAAACTTATTTCAGAGAATTATACAAAAAATTTAAGGCACAGGGACTTAAACTAAAAAGTTAAGTCCCTAGAGAATTAAACAAAAAAGTTAAGTTCCTAGGGACTTACACCAAAAAGTTAAGTGCTTAGGGAATTAAACAATAAAAGTTCCGTGGAAATTCATTCCGTAGGGAATGAATTCCTTAATTTAAATGCTTAATGTAGTAGTCATGGAATTCATTTTGAGCATTGTGTATTGAATTAGAATACGTTTATCATTATGCATTTTGTAAAAAATCTAATTGGAATTTGCAAAAATTTAAACTTGAAAACATGGAAAAAGGGTATACAAACCAATTTATTTTTGAAATATATTTTCAACTTATAACGAGCTTTCAGCCAAGTCAAACATATAAGCTAGATTGATACTAGTATTTCTATCTGGCTAAAGATCTCATCAGAACCCGAAGTTTGAGAAAAGCTAAAGCCTTCATAGTAGGCAGAGCTTTAACAAAAAACCTATTAATCATCAATTTTCGCCATTCTTGTCTTCTTAGTAATCGAACACGTGATTAGGATCTTTTCATAAAAACCATCATGGTGTTACTAAACTATTTATATAAACACAATGACTCCGTAAAAGCTAGAAGGGCATCAAGGACATTTTTTTAAGAAATGTAAGGATAAAATATAAATGTATCGTATCATTTGGCAGTACCCGATAAAAAAATATGATATCTTATTAAATTTCATCCGAAATATGAGCCCATATAATTGTATATATTTGTATGGGTTTAGATCTAATCGGATGCAATTAGATAAATGTATATAATGAAAAATTATATATATCCAGAAGTTTTTATAATATATTTTTAAAGTTATTTTTATTTTGGATATATATCCTTTTTAAAGTTTCTACACTGAGAATAAAGGGTCCGGCATCTAACGTTTTTTTTTTTTCAACTACTGCTAATTTCGTGAATGGTAACACTTAGCTCATGTCTGATTTGAGAGATAATTAGTTTTATCCTTCCGCTGAACGAATATGGTCCGTATGTTCGTTATCTTGTGAAACGTAGGTTGGGGGTGTTATCGCCTGACTTCTGTAGGAGCTGCGGGGACGAGGAGGAGGAGGAGAGTATTGAGCACTTTCTCTGTTCATGTCCTGCGCTGGCGCTACGTAGGAGGGCCTCAATTGGATCGGCGTTCTTTCACGATCTTGGGGATCTTTCAGGTGCTGGTATTCCACACCTCCTTAGCTTCGTAAGGAGCTCTAACTGGTTCAACTAGGGTTGCCATTCGTACTGTTTTAAACAGTACATGTACTGTTTTTTGAAAAATGTACTGTTTTATTCACAACACCTAAAACAGTACGCAAAAGTACTGTTTTTTTGGATTTGTACTGTTTTTGTACTGTTTTTTTTTGTATATTTTACATATTTTCATATAAACAAGTTTTTTTGTGTGTACAAAGAATATATATTTTTTTAATCATGTTTTTTTTCGTGTGTACAATAGTTTTTTATATAAATTTTTTGAATCTCCCTGTATTAATTCCACTTCGTTTCTTTGTACATATATAAGTTTGGTTTGTTTACTTTTCAGGCAATGGATGTTTGTAAACACAATTTTTTTCATGACACTGCCCAATGCAAAAAGTAATGGAGTCCAAACTAATAATTTTAGCCAATTTGACGAAATTTGTTAAATCTTAAAAAAAAATTGACAAAATTTCGTTAAAGATCTACAAAAATTTTTTTTGTTGATTTTACCTACGCTATTTGGTTCGGTGTATTAACTTTTTTTAAGTAAATATGTGATGTATTGAAGTAAAAGTTATGTTAACAATAAATACAAAAATGTACTGTTTTTTTTTGAAAAGTACTGTTTTTTTTTCATCAATGTACTTTTTTTTCACTTTTTAAATATGGCAACCCTAGGTTCAACGGTGGAGTCTGATCGGTAATCCGTCAGTCTCGTGGCATCACAACGGACCTCAGAGTCTAAGTGTGCTGGTGATCACGGAGCCGGCTACCACTCCGACCTAACCTAACCTATCTTGTGAAAAAAGTGAAAGAAACTGGGATCATCATCGATAAGAAAAAGCGTGAAAAGCCAAAAACAGTGCGTACACCCGAGAATATTGCTGCTATGGCAGAAAGTGTGCGTGAAGCGCCATCAACATCAATTCGCCGTCGTTCTCAACAATTGAAAATTTCGGAGACATCATTGAGACGAATTTTGCATAAAGACCTTGGAATGACGCCATACAAAGTCCAATTGGTTCAGGAGTTCAAAAAAAAAGTTATTTGGCGGACCCTTTATTATCTGCATGATATCAATGAATTTTTGCATTATATCTATGAATTGTCACTGGAAATCCATTGAAACATTTCATTTGTTCAAAAAATTCTATGAAAACTTTCATATTATTTATTAACAACTTCATACGAGTACAGAAAAAGTTTCATTAAGAAATTTTTCATTCACATGGTGAAGTAAACTTCATTAGTTCAGTGAAAAATTTCATTAAAACTAGTCCAAGGAATTCTCTCTGTGTACTTTAAATACTAATAGCACTTATAATAACAGAATTTTTGCTAATTTTAAAAGTAAACGTAGGACCTTGGAATGTTATGTTACAACTTTGTCAATAAAATATTTGTTTTACTCTGGTATTTTTAAAATTGTGCTAAAAAAGAAAAAGTTCTATATAATTAAATTCAAAAAAAAAATTAAATAAATAAAAATACTATCGAAAATTTAACATTTAAAGAATGTTTTTTTTTAGATAAAAACGCTGAAAAAGAGCAAAATTTTTATCGAAATTTGTGGAAATGTACTAGTTCTATTACATTGCGTAAAAAACGCGATTCCCAAAATATGGTCTGTATACCCCTATTCGCCTCCCACTCTTCGAAACGATATTTTTTTTTTATAAATTCAGTGATCGGTTATTTTTATACTGTGGAAAAGTACTTAAACTTAAACTGGCATAAACAAGACATTAAAATAATAAAAAAAATATAATGCCGGCGATAAGAACATTAAAATTGCCCGTCATAAATTTTGAATAGAACACTGCACAGTGGGACATATCACAAAATTTTTGGAAATAATTCGGCCATTTCTTACTTAGTAGTCCGATTGTAATGCAATTTATAACAGGCATAAATGACTTAATATCGAGCTTAAGTTTTGATTTTTAACGTTCCAAACCCCCCGGCGGCTGCAATTTTACTATCCAAAATAGGTAACTTCCTGCATATAAAATTTGAGTGCTTTCCATTTTTTTGTTTTTTATCTGATTTAAAAAAAAATTAACATATTGGTAATCTGACAGTGGAGACTAACAAAATAAATGCTTACATGTGTATGTTAGCTCTAAGAGTTTCCGAAATAATCTCATTTGAAAATATGAAATTCCAAATTTGTTTCGACTCAGGTCAAGTTTTTTGCGAATAGCGGGACTAAATCGGTTATTTAGATAAATAAATTCTTGATGAAATAAAAAAATTAATGCAATATCTTATCTATCTTGTTTCACTCAAAAACTACATCCGTTTAAATTAGAAATTAAAAAAAAATCAAATTTTTGCTATTTTTCCCCCAAAAAATTACCAACAGTCTTTTACCTCCAGATAAATATTTTCTTTCTGAACATATAAAGTATGCATACTATTTCGAAAGGTATTTTGAAACAAAAACGAGTTGTGAATAAAAATGAATATTATTCTAGTTCGAGGCGATACTCTATATTTCTTTATAATGATATTATCCTAACAAATAATCTATTGAGTTTTTGTTTTCAAATTTATTAATTGACCACTTTCAGGATGATGGTGATAGATCTATGGAATTTTCTAGGTTCCCATCATCAGAACACGTTTTGAAAGAAGTGATAATCCCATGCAAACATGTTAAAAAAATGTTTGATTCGCATATACTTTTCTACACAACCGCTTCCAAAATTTGCCACATTTGTAAGGCAAATATCAACTTTAACCTACTGTTAAAAATTGTGCACGCCTCCAATTAGGTACTGGAAGCGGCTGTAGATACTCTAGCATATACCTAATTTATAGGGTAATTTAGACATGGCAGCAAAAAAATTAAAAAATCTCATTTTTTATTTTTGGGAATTCTGGGATTGCCTACAGCCACTCATAAATTCGGACATAAATTTCAAACTGTTGACTTAAGAGTCTATTTAAGTCCAAAAAATCATTTGATTATGTCTATTAATAAATATTTTATTGAATAGTTCTGATGAGATCTTTAGCCAGATCGAAATACTAGTATCAACCTAGCTAATATGTTTGATTTGCTTTATTTTTGTAAATATACGGAGGTTGAAAGCTCGTTATAAATTGAAAATAACATAAAAATAATCTCGATGTATATAAAAACAAAAAACTAATATAACTGTAAAAAAATATTACTTGAGCCAGAGTACACACTAAAAATTTTTTATATAAATAGAACATTTTTGGTCTTCAAAGTTTAGTAACGTCATAATGCTTATTAGGAAAAGACCTAGCCACGTGCTTGATTACTAAGAAGACAAGAATGGAGCAAAATTGATTATTAATAGTTTTTTTGTTAAAGTTCTGCCTATTATGAAGGCCCAGCTTTTCTAAAACTTCGGGTTCTGATGAGATCTTTAGCTAGATCGAAATACTAGTATCAACCTAGCTAATATGTTTGATTTGCTTTATTTTATAAATTGAAAATAAGTGAAAATTTACATTTTTATAAAAACGCAAATTTTTACCTTCGCATTAGGATTTCCCAAGTTTTTGTTCTACCAAAATTTAAGCACGATATCACGTTACATATGCCTGTTCTAAATTTCATTGCAATCGGGCTACTAAGTAAGAAATGGCCGAATTATTTCCAAAAATTTTGTGAGATACCCCACTGTGCACTGTTAGATTTAGACACACATACATTTTAAACAATATTAAAATCATTTTTATACACTCAACAAATAGTACATTTGATTTCTTTCTTTTAATCCCTCTTATAACAGACGAATGATTCATAAAAACTCTCAACATACAACATGGCACCAGAAGGCACATCTCAATCAACATTTAGTACAAATTTACAGAAAAAAGATGCAAATGTTTTACCACAACCCATAGATTTTCAAACAGCAGCAACAACCTCAAAGACAAATAAAGCTAAAAAAGCAAAAATCGATCAAATATCATATTTTGAATTGGTAAGTGAATGCAGTGCAATAGTACCAACATTTATACGAGTGATATAAATAGGGCAAGGAATTTCATGCTATTCCATTAAAATTTTATAACTGGTTTTTTTATTTTTTTTTAAGAATTAATAATCATATAATTATAAATTATATACTATTACCCTAACTGAGCACTAGTTACTATGGCCTTGGGCGCGTTGTAGCGAAAACAGACCAGTGCCTCTGGTTTGAATCGAACCCACGACCCCCGCACTGATAAGCCAGCGCGCTACCAACTAGCCTACCGGGGCGCACAAAGCAAAAGCATGTTTTTAGTCTGTAGCTTAAAAGCGATTTTGACCATCAAAGAACCGAATCAAAGTATTTGCAACAAAATGGCATCGATTTGTTGTTGCATATTTTTGCATATTTAGTTATAAATGCATATTTTGCTATAAATGTACATTTGACCAGTGTTTGTTGCATATTTTCAATTTAATTACATATTTTTGCATATTTTGTAAAAATTTATATTCAGTTGTGATTAAAATAAGCAAAAAAAAAAAAAACATTTTTAACACTGAACAATAACATATACTACCCTAGCAACTTGAGTTTCGTACGGATAATAAGTTTTCATGTGTCTAATTATGAATTTGTTATAACTTCTGCAAAAATAGATTAATTCCTACAAATTTGAGCTTTTCGGAAAACTTATTTTAAGGCTTTCTGAAACAGTCATAACTTTAAAGTAGTTCGTTTGCTTTAGCGCATACGCAGTAATTGGAAAACTTAACTGATTTTGCATTGAGCTAAAGTTAAGTTGGCCACTTAAGTTTCGTACTTTCAAAGAAATTTAAATGTTTTAAACCTGCTAACTTATCTCTAACCGCAGTTATGAATGTCAAATTTATATGAAAATATTTGTGGTTATTTATAGAAAAATGCATAAAAGGGAAAAGAAAAATGCATAAAAATTCATAATAAAATTTAATGTCTAGTTAATGCAATAGAACCACAGATCAATGAAAATCGGTACTAGGACAATTTTAACGAATTTCAATGCTTAATTAAACAATAATATTTTTTATTTCTGTGAAATATCATCGAATTTGTATTAGTTTTCATCTTTTACATATAACTTTTTCATTTCGACACTAAAAATGTCAAGCTTGAGATGGAAACACCAGTTTATATGTAGCAAAAAATAACCGGGATTTGGTAAGCAGTAACTGCATTTGTATGCCTCCAAAATAGCGCTTCACCGCCTTGCATACTTTAAGCAATTAGGGAAAGCATTATGTAGCGCTTCCCACAATGCCTTCTGTGAAGCAGTGAATAATACTTACAATGAAACAATAAAGAATGCTTGAAGAAGGCATGGATTTATTGCTTCTAAGAGCACATGAGCACACCTCCTTAAAAGAGACATACCTAGTTGGACATCGCGAAAAAAATCATGCTTTCTGGATATTGCTTTGGAAGCGCTTCGTAATTAAATAATGCTTTCCGAAAGCGCTTCTGGACAAGCACTATTTTTGCTGGCAGTTCAAATCGCCATTTTAAGTTGATCAGAAAAAAGTAAAATTTGTTATTAAATTCTGCAAATATGTGCCTTAACAATAGATTTGAAGATGTCAAAACAAGAACCCATACAACAATTCTTAAGATGTAAAAGTTAACAATTTTGAAGGCAGCGTAACAAACAAGTTAAAATATTTTGAGTATTATTAAAAAATAGATTTATTGGGACTAGTAAAAAAACATATGAAAAAATAAAAGGAGAAGCTAATTTGTAATAAAAATTATTCGCTATTTTTGTCTGTTTTTATTAAAAAAAATACTGTTTATGATTTTAATAGTTAATTATAACACCAATATTTGCTTTCTTGAAAAATATTATCTTGTTTGCTACCCTGGACTTAAAAATCATTAGCTTCTATATCATTAACATTTTTTAATGCATACTAGTCTCGAGGTCTTCCAACCTATTTTTGAGACATATATTAGCAGAATTTGAAAGCAAATTTTACTTTTTTCTTAACAACTTAAAACGGCGATTTGGCATACCCCTGTGTTTCCGTCTCAAGCTAAATCTCGTTTACAGCTGTTTTTAACTTTTCATTGAAATTTTTAGTATCGGAATGATAAAGTTTAGTTCAAAAGATGATAAATGTGGGCGTTGTGGTGTAATAGAAAGCGGGTTGGACTGTTATACAGATGGCCCCGGGTTCGACTCCCGGTGACTACAACATCAACTTATAGAAATAATATATATAAGTTTTCTATCCCTCATATGTATCGCCGCACCCACCTTTCGGTGTTCCCGTAGCACTTAGCCCCACCGAAGTAAAATAATGAATCAGGGCTATGAACCAAACAGCTTTAATAAGTTCGCCAACTCTCCATCAGGTGGAGACCTATCATCTCGAGCAATTACAGTGTTTCCATGTTTGAAGCCCTTCATCTTTCCCCACATTTCATCGCTCCACTATCCACTTTCCATAGAAAGCAACACATTAATAAAGGGGCAGAATTTCTTGGGCTTTTCTTAAAAACAAAAAATTCTCCTATTGCCGATTTTATTGATCTGTGGCTCTATTAAAGTTATATTTTCTGTAATTTTGCATTTAAATATTAACTGGACGATAAATACTACTATTCAATTTAAAAAATCATTATTTTTTTTATAACAATTAAAATATTTAAATTTCTTTGTGTGCGCCCCGGTAAGCTAGTTGGTAGCGCGCTGGCTTATCAGTGCGGGGGTCGTGGGTTCGGTTCCCACCAGAGGCACTGGTCTGTTTTCGCTACAACGCGCCGAAAGCCATAGTAGCTAGTGCTCGGTTAGGGTAATAGTATATAATTATTAATTCATAAAAATGAACTTTACTTTGACTGTTTTAGAGTGCTCGTAAAATAAGCTTTCTGAAAAGCCCAAATTTGTTCGAATTAATTTATTTTTGCGGAAGTTACAACCAATTAAACACATGCATATTTATTAGCCATACGAAACTCAAGCTGTTATGGTAGTAGTTGTCATTTGTTAGACACTTATATTGGATTACATGTTTAAACCAACAATCTCAAGTAATAATTCAATTTTTAAAAATCCAAATATTATACGTGTATATTTTTTTGATATTTTGTGCATATTTTAGATTTTTAGAGCATATTATTTGTTTTTTTTTTGTGCATATTTAGATTTAAATGCATATTTTAAGCGCCAATTTTCCTTCTTTAGTTGCCTTAAATTCCTTGCCCTAGATATCAATAAATATTTAAAACTTGAAATCTTTACTTTTTTAACAGTTTCGTTATTCTACACTTGGAGAACGGTTTCTTATTATATTTGGTGTTATATTAGCATCATTAGCCTCAGTGGGAATTCCTTATTCCATAGTTATATATGGAGAATTTTCCTCATTACTTATCGATCGTACCGTTGGTATTGGCACTTCGTCCAATAGTTTAATTTTACCACTATTTGGTGGTGGCAAAAAGTTGTAAGTATTACGATCAAATATTTCTCATAGTGTATTTTAATTGACTGCAATTATCTTTCAGAACTAATGCCACCTATGAAGAAAATATGCAAGCTATTAGAGATGATTCGGCTGCATTTGGTTTAGGAAGTTTAGCGGGTGCTGTAGCGGAATTGATTTTAATTGCCGTTGCAGTGAATATATTGAATAGAGTGGCTTTAAATCAGGTATGAAAAAAATTTAAATAATAAAAAAAAGAATTTATTAATTTATTAATATTATTTTTTCAAGATTGGCCGAGTGCGAAAATTATTTTTGGAGTCTATTCTTAGACAAGACATGTCTTGGTTTGATACTTCATCCGGCAATAATTTTGCTAGTAAAATGACAGAGTATGTATTCGTTTATTTTTTTTTTTTTTAGCATAAAAAAGAAAATTCCTTAAGAATTTGTTAGAAGAAAATCTTATTAACTAAACCCACGATGCTTTTGTTCTAAAAGCTTTTTGAGAATTTTTTCACCTTTTTTGAGGGGAGGGTAACGGGGTCGCAGGAATGGCTTTTGTGCAAAAAAAGAGATTTGCTTTGTTTTTAAATACACAGATAAATCACTGCTCTGGAGTTCTAGCCTACTAACAAAATTATTTGGGGTTACCAATTACACAGGAGGACAAAATCTCAACTTTTAAAAATTAATAGGGTTATGACAACCAATTCTATATATTACAGGCACGCAGATCTCAATTGCGTACTTTATTTTTCGATGTAGTTATGATACAACCCAGCAAAAAATAGTGCTTACTGCTAAATTTAGCAGATTTTTTTTTGCTAAATATTAATAAAATAAGAACTGCATAAATAAATCTGTTAACTTTACAAAATTTTAGTTATATTCGATGTGAATTTTAGTTAATTGAAAATAGTTTTTTACTCTGTAAAATTAGCAAAAACTTTTATTAAATATTTGTAGACTCAAAATAGCAAACAAAAACTGTAATTAACAAAATTTTTACTATATTTACCTCAAATTTAGTAGAATGCGAATAACGGGTTATTTTGCAAAAATCAGCAGAAATTTTTGCTAAAAAATTGTAGATTGCAGATTTCATAAGGGCAGACTTTTATTCGCATTAAAAAAATGATTAAATTTAATAATTTTTTGGTCTACTTATGTTTAGTAAAAAAATCTGCAAATTTTAGCAATTTTTTTTTGCAATGTCATTTTTATCTAATTTTTAGTAGCTTTTTTTTTTGCTATTTTTACATGAGTGTAATACAAAATCTTAAAAAATAGTTTTTGTCCCTTTTTGAACCATAAATTTGTAATATAATCGATAAAGTATAAGAACAAGATACAATTTTTACACCTTTGAATTGCGACTAGGGAATGCACACCGGGATTTTCCGTCCCGGGATTCCAGGGAAACTTAGCCTTTTTTCGTCCCCGAAGTCCCAAAAATGTTATACGGGTATCCTGAGATTTTTAGGAATAAGTAAAGTAAGTTAAATATTCCTCATTTTTAATAAAGCAATTAGTAATTTTAACAAATTTTTTAACAACCAATTTAACATTAGACATTCAAAATCACTCCAGATCTATCCTAAATTTAGCATGAGAACTAATATCAGAACACGTTTTGAAAGCGGTAACAATCCCATGCCAAACATCAAACATTCATATGAACTAGTTTGCTCACTACATGAGAACTAATATCAAAATTTGCCCAAAACACTTTAAATTACAAAATATTGTCCAATCGCAGTTTTTGGTAATCTATATTGTTTATAAAAAATGTTATAGTTTATTTTTCATGCGGGAGCCCGCGAATTTCAAAAAAAAACAATCCCCCATTCCCGGTTGCTTCTTATCTGAATACAGCCGCTGATATTTTGCGTCGGTTAACATTTATCTGGAAACCGAATTACTTTATGGTACAAAACACTCAAAATTTACTCAAAGTACACTCAAAATAGTACTCGTATGTCTTAAATTTATTTTTTTAAACAATGATTTAAGTGAAATTTATACGACACAAAATTAATTTTTTTTTCGAATTTTCACTGATTTTGATTGTTAATTTTAAAAGTTTTTAGTAAGGAATTTTTAAGATTTCTTCTGCTAATTTGAACTCAACCTATTAAAAAAAAAACAATCCTAAATTATTCTAAAATCCGCTTTAACATACCCGATATTTCGTTATCTTCCTCCCTTTTTTGAAAAACTGAGAGCGATAGCTACGTCTAACTAAAGTATAGCCTCTTACTAGAAATAGACCTTGTTTAGGACCAGAAACCTTGGAATTTTTTTGAAAAAAAAGTATACTCAGAAAACAGATTAGTGCTGACAACCGAATTTATGGTGCTGACAACCCTTTTTTTGATAAACTGAGAGCGATAGCTACGTCTAACTAAAGTATAGCCTCTTAAAAGAAATAGACCTTGTTTAAGACTAGAAACCTTGGAATTTTTTTGAAAAAAAAGTACCGAATTTATGGCCAATCGAATGGTTCGGCTGTGCTATTCGAATTTTTCAGTTGTAACAACAAAATAATTGTTAAATGAACTGAAATTCTGTGATCATTATTAAATTAATATTGTCTCAACTGATTTGCCGTTGCCACAACCAAAAATTAAGTTAGCACAACCAGACCATTCGAATTAGTTTTCTCTGTGTTAAAATACTCTCCTTCTATAAATTTGGAAGATGTATTGGTTAGGTCCACATCTTTCAATAACCTATTTTGATATATCAGAACTAAACTGAGAAAATAGATTCGTTGTGGTAACTGAATTATTTGACAAATAAAATAAATTCGGTTTCATTTGTGTTATTAAAAACATTTGACTACGACAACTAACAAATTCGGTTGCTTTAACGAAACGATTCCATAGAATAGAATTGTCGCAAGGAATCTATTTTCAGGGAGCATCACTTTAAAAGTCTCGCTATTGTTTCTGTAAATTTCTTTTAGCACCTTAAAATTTTTGGCAACTGTAATAGTTTATTTTCAATTTTCTTCTTATTTTTAGAGACTTAGATAAAATGAAAGAAGGTCTCAATGAAAAAATCGCCATTTTTGTATTTCTCATAATGACTTTTGTAGTTGCTATAATTGCCTCGTTTATTTACGGCTGGAAACTAACGTTGGTGGTGTTAATCTGTTGTCCCTTCATTATAATATCCACAGCAATGGTAGCTAAAATACAGAGTTCGCTTACGGAAAAAGAACTCGCAGCTTATGCCGAGGCTGGCTCCGTGGCAGAAGAAGTATTCGCTGGCATACGCACTGTATTCGCTTTTAGTGGTGAACGTAAAGAGGAGCAACGTTTTTCAAAGTTGTTGGTGCCAGCTGAAAAGACAGGACGTAAGAAAGGTCTCTATTCTGGTATTGGAGCCGGAACAATGTGGTTCATTATATATTGTTGCTATGCCATTGCTATGTGGTATGGCGTCAAATTAATTTTATCTGAACGTTATGATGACGATAGACATTATACTCCAGCTGTATTGGTTATAATATTGTTCGGTGTTATTATGGGTGCTCAGAATTTGGGATTTTCATCACCACATATAGAAGCTTTTGCAACGGCCAGAGGAGCTGGTAGTAATATATTTTCTATAATTGATCGTAAATCCGATATAGATCCTTTGGATGCTGAAGGTCAGAAACCTACGGAAGTAGTGGGTAATATAGAATTCGATAAGATATGGTTCCGTTATCCAGCTCGTCCCGATGTAGAAGTTTTAAAAGGTCTCTCAATAAAAATAAAACCTGGACAAACGGTAGCCTTTGTGGGTCCTTCTGGTTGTGGTAAATCCACAACTTTACAATTAATGCAAAGATTTTATGATCCTCTTCAGGGATCGGTTAAAATTGATGGTCGCGATTTACGTGATTTAAATGTATCTTGGTTACGTTCACAAATCGGTGTAGTGGGACAAGAACCGGTACTATTTGCTACCAGCATAGAAGAAAATATTCGTTATGGCAAACCGGATTGTACAATGGCTGATATTGAAAATGCGGCTAAAACGGCCAATTGTCATGATTTTATTGTTAAACTACCCAAGGGTTATAAAACTCTAGTAGGTGAAAGAGGTGCCCAAATGTCGGGTGGTCAAAAGCAACGCATTGCCATAGCTAGAGCTATTATACGTGACCCTAAGATTTTACTATTAGATGAAGCAACTTCTGCTCTGGATCCCACTTCTGAGAGACGTGTACAAGATGCTTTAGAAGTGGCCAGTAAAGGCAGAACCACGCTAGTTGTTTCCCATCGTCTGTCTACTATAACAAATGCCGATAATATTGTATTTGTTAAGGATGGTATTGTCGCTGAACAAGGCACTCATGATGAATTAATGGCTAAGGGTGGTTTATACTATCAGCTCGTTAAAATAACAAATCGTACTGAAGAGTCGGAGGATGACAAAATATACAAATCTCATAAAAAATCAAGCAAGCAGCAAAATTCGAAAAGCGACGACGACGATGATGCTGACGATGATGATGACGACTATGAGGTTGTAGAAGAGGAAGTAGTCAATGAAGTGGAAGCAGATTTAGAGGCAAAAGGAAATAAAGTTACTACGAAGAAAGGAGTCATAATTAAGAAAAGTAAGGAAAATGTTATGAAAATATAAACATTTTTTTCTTATAAAAGTTTTTTTCTGTACATCGTTAAACTTTAGAAAAAGCCAAGGGTAAAAAATCTAAAAAAGTTGAAGAAGAAAAATATGAAATATCCTTTAGGCAATTAATGAGATTAAATGCTCCTGAATGGCGTTATATTGTAGTGGGTTGTATAGCGGCTATGTTACATGGTGCTACATTTCCTATATGGGCTGTATTGTTTGGTGATTTCTTTGGTGTAAGTATTGAGTTGTCAAAACCGGTTTCCGAATTATTCGATAAACTGGTTTTTTTTCTATATTTTTGGTTTTGAAAACCTGGTTTTTGAAAAAAGGTAGATTTTCGAGCTAGTCCAGAAACTGGTTATTTCGTGTCGAATAATTCGTCAGTTACGAATAGTTTTCAATTTGAAAATTTTTGAATAATAAATTTTTTTGACTTAATTCGAAAGGGTTCTCTCAATTATAAATAAAAAATCCTTTACCTCGTTTCTGCAAATTTCGCATCGAAAAAGTTTCGCAAAAAACATGTAAAACACAACTTTGCTCTGCTTTACATAGGGTGAGTCCTAAGACATTAAAATATAAAGTCAATCAAAAAATCTAATCAAACGCTGTTTTTAACTTATTTCTCTGTTTAATTTTGTGTTTTACTACATTTGTCGCAATTATAAAAGTTACAAGATCTGAAAGTTTTAGCTCTAAAAATTTAGTCAACTTCATCATTTACTACTTCGCCCTGTAGAATAAAGGGTTAATTTGTATTTCTCGATGCAAAAACTTCTAGCATTACCCTATTGGGAATAGGACCGGTTCTGCGTGTGCCACAGGATCTGTCACTTCTTTCCAGAGACCGGTCCTCTGTTAAACCCTACCCTATGTAAACAACTGGCAACTTTAACATTGGCTTGTCATCTATCATCCATACTGTCATATCTATAGATACAGAAACTGGGTGCTAAGAAGAAAAATTAGCTTTTTTTGGGTTTTTTGGATTGTCTGATTTTAAGTCTGAAAAAAGGGTTTCTTAAGATTTTTGAGCTTTTAATTTGCTTTTTGAAAACTTTTTGGCTTTAAATATTTTTTTACCTATAAAATATTATGTTTTCTATTGGCTTTAAACTTTTTTTCTAAAAATGTTTATCTTTTTACTTTTGATTTTTTACAAATATTTTTGTGTACATTTAATTTTGATTTTTTTGTCTTCTCTGTGAATCGTTCGATTCACATATAGGATCCGCCATTTTTAATATTTCAAATCTGCATTCAGATTCATACTCAGCGACAACCAAAACTACATAAGAAAATATTTGATGCAGAAACGATTACTTTTCAAAAAAAAATCCGCCATTTTAATTTTTTAAAATCTCATTTCAGATTCGCAATCAGCGAACCTTAAACTGTCTGAAAAAATATTTAATACAAATTCCATGACTTTTCAAAAAAATCATGCGCCATATTAAATTTGCCATTTTGAATTTTTAAAATCCAAAAGCTGTACCTTAAATAATATACAATAAAATCAATCACATTTAAAAAAATCATCCGCCATATTGAATCCACTATTTTGAATTTTTTAAAAATCTATTGTCAGATTCATAATAAGCGATCCCAAAAACTATTACGTGACAATTTTGAAGCAAATTCCGAAATGTTTTCAGATCATCCCACATATTGGGTCTGCTATTTTGAATTTTAAGAAACTGATGCGAGATTCGAGCTCAGCGACTGCAAAAAATACGTGCGTCAATGTTCAAGCCGATTCCATCAGTCCTTCACATATTTTTAACAGTCTCTGAAAACAGTATCTCAACTTGCGGCTCCATATTGGCTAATTATCTACATATTTCGCCATTCGGCATTTGAAAGTAGAGATATGCATTAAAATTTAAGCCCTGTATAATGGCTTAGTCTCTGCAAGTCAAGCTTAATTTTTACAAAGAATGCTTGTGAAAAATTTAAAATTTTGTAACAAAATTTAGAAAATTAACTTCGAAACGTGAAGAAAAAATTACTATATTCACAAACACTACTCCCTCTTTCCTCCTCCCCATAACCTAATTTCCTGATATCAACACAATGTATTGCATTATAGGGGGCATCCCCTGAGTGTTGGTCTAACGAAAAAAAAAAAAATAATGGCTTATTCTTCCGGCTAGATATAATCAAGCCCTTTTATGGCTAGATAAAAACAAAATGGTTAGGACTATTCGGAAAAAGGGTAGTTCTAGTAAAGACGCAACACGTTGGATTATTATTTCCCACGCTGTAATTTGAAATTTTTTTTAGAAAAGATATACATATGTTTAGTTTTAAAGTCAACATTTAAATTTTTAGTAATTTTTTAAAATTCTTAAAAAAATTTCCCCAAAACTGTAGAAAAACAACTAACAAATGTATTAAAAACTACTAACAATGTAGTAAAAACAGCTGAGAATTTTTTACTACAACATTTTTGTAACAACTGTAAAAATTGGTAAAAACTGCTGTTTTAATAGTTATTTTTGCGGTATTTAAAAAATGCATCTTATTTTAAACGAGCTTAAGATCATTTATTTATTAATTATAATTGTTTATTTCCAATAAAGGGTCCGACAAATAACTTTTTTTTTTTGAACTCCTAAACCAATAGGACTTTGTATGGCGTCATACCAAGGTCTTTATGCAAAATTCGTCTCAATGATGTCTCCGAAATGTTCAATTGTTGAGAACGACGGTGAATTGATGTTAATGGCGCTTCACACACACTTTCTGCCACAGCAGCAATATTCTCGGGTGTACGCACTGTTTTTGGCTTTTCACGCTTTGGTTTATCGCTGAGGATGCCAGTTTCTTTCACTTTTTTCACAAGATAACGAACATACGGACCATATTCGTTCAGCGGAAGGATAAAACTAATTATCTGTCAAATCAGACATGAGCTAAGTGTTACCATTCACGAAATAAGCACTAGTTGAAAAAAAAAGTTAGATGGCGGACCCTTTATTTCGTCTCCACAGTGGTGAGTTCTTCAGGGAACAATTATTACAATTTGATAGAAAAACTTGTTTTTTTATTTTATTCTATCAAATACCATAAAAATTAGTATTTTCTACTTCATGCTTAAAATGCAAAGTCAAAATATCAAACGGTACTCCGGTTATAACGTTTTTATGCATTGGAAATGCAATCAAATGTTCTAATTATTATTTGTAAACTATGACCATATGTACATGTAAATAATAACAAATGTAAACTAAACGAGAATTTCTAATCTTTCTTTTGTTTAAATTAACTAACAAAAATTAACTGTTTACTGCAAAATAACAATTTTGGTAGTTGTTACTGTTAAAAAAATACCGTAATTTTCTTCAGTTATTTTTTAAATAACTCTCAGAATGGTTGTTCTGTATTATTTCATAGAAAAACAGCTGTGATTGCAGTTATAAACAACTACTACTGAATAATACACAAAACAAATGGCATGTAGTAACGGTAAAATTTTTTTGAGTGTAATGAAAATAATTTCATTACAATTGATATCAATAAAATGGTAATGAAACCACACAATTAATTAGTCCCATGTATGGTTTTTTATTACACTAAAAATTCAAAACTCAACTTAAATATCGAATTTAAACCCTTAAGACTAAAATTTCTGATTTCACCCTTTACTTCCTTTTTAACCAGGTTCTATCCGATGAAGATGAATCCTATGTTCGGTCCGAAGCTGCTTTCCTATCTTATATGTTTTTAGTCATTGGTGTAATTGCTGGTTTGGGAACATTGTTACAAACTTATGCCTTCAATACAGCTGGTGTCAAAATGACTACGCGTCTCAGACAAATTGCATTTGGAACCATATTGAAACAAGAAGTGGCTTACTTTGATGATGACAAAAACTCTGTAGGAGCTTTATGTGCCAGACTAGCGGGAGATTGTTCCAATGTTCAAGGGGTAAGTTGTTAAACATGCTGAAACTACTTACTTTGCAATATTAATGGAAATGCTCCTCAATTAATATAGGCTACAGGTGCTCGTATTGGTATTATAGTGCAAGCTTTGAGCACTCTGATAGTGGGGGTAGTTGTAGCTTTTATATTTTCTTGGAATTTGACCTTGATTACCTTGACCACTGTGCCCTTTGTATTACTGTCGATTTATTTGGAGGCCAGATTCATGGAATCTAGTGCTATGGCCGAAAAAACTGCCATTGAAAGTGCCTCCCAAGTTGCGGTAGAAGCTATTGCAAATGTACGTACTGTTGCTAGTTTAGGACAAGAGCGAAGTGTGCTGGAACGCTATTGTACCCAAATCGATAATGTGGAAAAGGCATGTGCAAAAAAAATGAGATTTAGAGGTTTTGTTTTTGGTTTGGGTCAATCTGCACCCTTTATGGCCTATGGTTTGTCATTGTATTACGGTGGCGTTCTAGTAGCCAATGGTGATTTGCCTTACGAGGATATTATTAAGTAAGTTATGCGGCATAGAGTTTCAAGAATTTAATAATTTCATCTTTTATTCTTGATTATAGAGTATCTGAAGCTTTAATCTTTGGCTCCTGGATGTTGGGTCAGGCGTTGGCGTATGCTCCCAATATAAGTGAAGCAGTAATTTCGGCTGGGCGACTTATGAAACTATTTGATCGTGTGCCATGTATGCACAATCCTCAAGATAAACCATTTAATACAGCAGATGTAAGTATCTAACTAGAAACAATAATTATTTTTAAAAACAATTGGAAAAGTAAAACTGAGATCGGGAGTTTTTATTATATCATGAGATTCATGATAAATGACACATGGAATTTCCCAATAGTCTCCAAATTTGAATAATATGTTGTACACACATAGTCCTTTGAGCTCATAACACAGCTCCATATTCCGTTTTTAAAATTTTTAAAAACTCGCGATTTTTTAACGGTTTTAAATTCCAAAAAAAAAAAAAAAAAAATCAGAGAAATATGTAATTTTGAAGAGCTCTATATACGAAAGCTGTTATCGAATTTCTCTGGTTCAAAAGGGATTCGCTCTTTATAATTATCCTTTTTCACCCTTGTGCAATAAAAAAAGTACATATTAAACAAAAATGCATTTTTTACACAAATGCAATTTTTTGAAATTGTTCTCCCCCTTCAACATTTTTTAACATTTATAAATCTAAAATCTTATTGTTTGTTTTTATGTAAAATTAAATTTCGCTTTTTCTGCAAATATCATTTAATTTTCTCAATTATTTTTCAAAAAAATCCCTAATTCAACATTTCCATACAAAAACTGAAATTTTTGGTATAATTTGTAATTTTTATATTTTGAACAGTTTAAAACTTACAATAGAATCTTTATAAACAAAAGAAGAGATTTATTTAGGTTTATCTGTCCAAAAAATGCATCTGCATCAAAAAATTATATTTTTTATACAAATTAATTTAAATACATCACGTTTTTGTATTGTTAGTAGTGTGTTCTGAATTTTAAACAAAATTTAATTTTATAAAAAAAAATTTTAAACTATTTATCCATGTTTAAAAAAATTTTGATTGGGAGAACAATTTCGAAAATGCATCTAAAAATCTCATTTGTATAAAAAATGCATTTAGTTTCAAAATGCATTTTTTTATTGCATTAGTGCGAAAGAGGACAATCGTAAAAATCTATTGCTATTCGAATCAGAGATATCCGATAACAACTTTCGAGTATATGCTCTTCAAAATTGCATACTTTTGGCCTTTTTTTGGATTTATTTAAAAATTAAGACCGTAAAAATCGCATGTTTTACAAAAATTAAAAAAAACTGAATATGAAGATGTGTCAAAGGCTACATAGAGAATATGTGTTTTTAATATAAAAAATAGAAAGACACGAGGTCAAAAAAAAAAATACAATTTTTTGGCCTTCTTTCAAAGAATAAATGATATACACTGCGTTGCATAACTGTAATTACAAATGATTTTTCTTATTTTTTCTAATATTACAAACATTTTTTTAAAACTTAAAACTGTTTTTAAGAGTGTGATAACTGATCTCTTAGTGTGTACAATTTGCTTAATTGTGTTAAGAGAAAAATTTTGTAATATAATAACTATAATTACATGTATCGGTAAACAAAGAAGAATGGCAAGTAAAGCTACATTAAAGAATAATTTTTGTTTTTTATGCAATTTTCATAAATTTGCAATAAACTGCCGCGTGGCTTATACCTAAGTTATTTTGAAAAATGGCACATTTCAGCCCATTTTAATAGTGGTGTAAGTTTTAGCTAGAAAAATAAACCGTTCACATGTTGTTGTCACAAATTTTGCAAAATAATCCAAGTGCTTATGGTAAAAATAAAACAGGCGGCAAGAAAAAAATGCTTTCTGATCGGAGCCGCCGTCGTAAGACAACTGTGCCTCAATCAGATAATCGATAAATGTAAATGTGTCCAAATCAACCATAAGTAGGCTCTTAAAGGATTCCCAGAGAACTACTCGTCAAAAACTGATGTCTGCGCCAAGATTATTTTACGCCGCCACAAAACTGCTCGACTTGAATACACTTAAAGGAATTTATAAATCGACTGGAGAAACGTAAGTCAACAATCGCTGTTGCTGGTAGGACTGTTTAAACACAAATTTCTTTTAAAAGTGAGTTTTTCTGATCAGAAAAAGTTCAATCTTGATGGTTCAGATGGTTTTAACAGCTATTGGAGAGCAGCCACGATATTTCTCAAAGAGTAATATCGGAGGCGGATCCTTAATGGTTTTGGGCGCTTTTTGTTTCGACGGTATGGTTGATTTGGCATTTCCAAGCACCAGAATGAAATCTTCTGAGTAGATTACAGTATTAGAAGAGAAATTGGTGCCATTTATTGAAAATAGCAACAAATAAGAATTCATTTTCCAACAAAACAATGCTTCAGTATATGTAAGTCGTCAGACGATGGAATGGCTATCATCAACAAATATAAGAGTATTGGAATCGTCCGCTATTTCTCCTCATTGAGAATATTTTGGGAATATTAACCCGTCGAGCTTACGCAGAAAATCGTCAATATGAAAGCTTTTTTCATCTAAAAGAAGCAGTTATTAATGCGTGTAGATCTATAACGGAAGAACTTCGAATACATCTGTATGTCTGATTGAATTTTCGAGTTGATTCAAAAAAAAAGGAAGCCTCACGCTTTAATAAATATATATAAATATATAATATTTCTCTTACATTTTTGTAAATTTTGATATATTAAGTTAAGTGTATTTATAGTTATGAAAGACTAATTGATTTTATTCCTTTTTAAAAAGTAAAATAAAAAATAAATTAATTGCTTTTTTGTTAAATATTATTAATTTTCCATTGGTTTTACATGTATGCCGGTTAAACTCTTCTACTTTTCTTTAATTGTGAAATTTAGTGAAATTATTGTGTAGTTATAGTTTTGCAACGCAGTGTATAGAGAAATAATTGCAATATTTCATTGAAAATTTATTTGTTCGCTTAAAAAATAAAAATTTGCATTAAAAATTGTTTCAGTTTTAAAATAAATTCTTTTTAATTTTCACATGAAAACTTTATTTAGTTATTTTTTAATTTGAACTGAATTTAAATAAAAATTTATTTTGTAAATTCTTTTCAGAAAACCGAGGGCAATATTACCTATGAAAATGTGGACTTTGAATATCCCACAAGAAAGGGTATACCAATTTTAGAAAATTTCAATTTAGAAATAGAAAAAGGTACTACGGTGGCTCTTGTGGGTCCTTCTGGCTCCGGAAAATCAACATGTGTTCAATTGCTGTTACGTTACTACGATCCTGTAAAAGGATCGGTAAATTTAACTCAAACTCCTACCACAGATTTCTCTTTCGATACATTGCGCTCTAGAATGGGTCTAGTATCACAAGAGCCGGTACTTTTCGATCGTACAATAGCAGAAAATATTGCCTATGGCAATAATTTCCGTGATGACATACCCATGGTTGAGATAATAGAAGCAGCCAAAAAATCGAATATACATAATTTCATTACCACTTTGCCTCAAGGATATGCCACTTCATTGGGCAGTAAGGGCACCCAATTGTCGGGTGGTCAAAAACAACGTATTGCGATAGCCAGAGCTATGGTTAGAAATCCCAAGATTCTAATATTAGATGAGGCTACTTCAGCTTTAGATATGGAAAGTGAAAAAGTTGTACAAGAAGCTTTGGATGCTGCCCGTAGTGGTCGTACTTGTGTAACAATTGCCCACCGTTTGACCACTGTACGTGATGCCGATTTGATTTATGTTCTGCAGAAAGGTGTTGTCATCGAAAGGGGCACCCATGATGAATTAATGTCGCAAAGGGGCATGTATTATGATTTGTATATGATGCAACAAGTTGATTAAACTCAACAGCTACTTAAAAAAAAAACTCATTGTACGTTTAAGGGTTAAACATGTGATGTATATTATATTTTAAAAAAAAAGAACAAATACTTAGGAATTAGATACTTAAATAAAATACAACTTTTTTTCTAAAAATTAAATTCAATTTCTAATACTTGGACTTTGAGTCCGTAATAAACGTTATTTTACAATTGTAACCACAGACGACAACTACCAATAAAGAATGATTGCTTATTTGTTAACGAATTATAATTACGTTTAATACTTTAAATAAGGACGAAAGACGTATAATTTATTTTTAAAAATCTTGTCCTGTCTGATAGTTTAAAATATCTACAGTAGGATTATAACTTTTGATAATTTTTGCAAATATTAAATTTTACATATCCTATATAAGGTGTTCGCGTAGTCGAAATTGGGATACCGCGGAAACAAAATTTTACCAAAACGCGTTCGTATACTCAAAAGATGTGTAAATGAGAGTTGCCAAGAGAAAGTAACATTATTCATCTTGCACGAGCAAGCCCGGTCTTTTTTTCGTGTAAGTTTCGGTAAATTGTTTTTATCAGCTGTTATAATATCATCAGCTGTGTTACCAGGTCCAAAAACAGCATAATTTATCGTGAAAATCTCTAAAAAAAAGATAGAATTTTAAGGAAAAGACTAGTTGGCAATTATCTATTTTTTTGGTTTTTTGTCTTTAATGGTTGTTTTCTTTCTGGGAGAGTATTTTTTGTTAGCTCTCATTTTACCGAACTTTACTCAAGAGGTAAGAAAACAAACCTATTATTACTTTTGCTCGGTTTTTAATAAACGTTTTTAAAGTTCGGATCAGTATTTTTGTTTAACAAAGCTAAAAATCTACATTTCGATAAAATTAGACTCTAACTATGCGAATCGATCTTAAAAGACACAAAAGCTTTTAAATTTAACAGTTTTAGCGTATTTTAATAAAAAATACATTATTGAGTTTTTTCGCGATATGGGCATCAACATTTGAAGAACAAGGCGGACATTACTTATCAAGTATTTTAAAAAATGTGGTGACGAAATTTTGCTCCACTAATGCAACTTTATAACGGTATAACACTTTGATCATTTAATTTCAGTTGAATATACCCAGTAAAATAGTAAAATCCAAATAACAGGTTGCAGAACAACTTATACTGTGTTTTAATAGCTTCTAATTTCTGATCTACAACCGATTATTTTGTAGGCTCTTTACTTCCAAACTAGAACAGGTTGCTTTCAAACCAGTTCTAGAACCAGTTATAAAACTAGTTATGGGACAGTGAAACCTTACATTTTAACTCCCAGGAACCTGTTTTAGAAACGGCTCCATGAACCCGGTGGTAAAATAAGATGTTCTAGAACAGGTTCAAAGGTAATCTGTTCTAAAAAATTTTGCTGGGTAATTTAAGATTAGAATTGTAAAATCACAAAATTAACTTTTTCACAAAAATTTGGGTTGTTTCATAAAATTCCTCACTTTCAAAAAGTTTGTTCAATTCGTAGTTAAACAAAACACAATATTCTAACGCGGACCACAGAAAAATTCCCAATTTTTAAGTTTTGGGGTTTAGTGGTAGATATGACCAGATATATGTAATTATATATAACATTTTAGGCTATCCAATTATATCAGAGTTGAAATATATTTATATATACCTTCAGATATAATTATATTTTTAGATATGTTTATATATAAATATATATCACGTTATATATAAATATATATATATGAATAAATATGGACTCAGATATCATTGGGTAGACTCAAATTTCAGATAAAATTATATATGGTCATATGTAATCATATATAACCTTTTTTACACGGGTATTCAAAACTCAGAACAACGCCAAATATATGTATACATATTTGAAATTTAAAAGATTAAGCGCTTAAGTATTGTTGAAGGTATAGCAAAATCGACAAACATCAACACTGCCCCTACCAAAAATTTATAACTTACAAGGAAACTACACAGTGGCGAATCCGCCGATTTTAATTAAACATGGATATGTTGTTGAGGACATACAAATATTAGACACGTATGTTTTTTTTTTTAGGTGCGCAGTCGCAAGCTTATGGGTTAAAAAGGGTGGTCGAAGATAACAACATTTTTGTATGAAAACATCTTTAAAATTTAAGAAATTCAGATTTTTTTTGCATTAAAGTACTCGAGAAAACTCAAATGTTGATACCCATATTGCCTATGCTGTGTAACCAGGGTTGCCACTTATTTGAAATATTTAAAATATGGGTTTTAAAATCCCTTCGAGAAAAGTCGTGTTAAAGCCGAACGATTGCGAAAATTTAAGAAAGCTTAGACGCCCCCACGATTGAATTAAAAAAGCATCATTATATATTAATTTGAACTCAAACCAACCGCGAATTCCCATACAAATGTTGTATTCGAAAAAAATGTTTTTTAAATAGCGAAAATGTTTGGACACGCACGGACATGTTTTATATTCCAGTCTTCAAAATACCTTTCATTTGATATGAAATTTCCCTATATTTTTATAATTTGTATACGAAATATATTAAAAAAAACATCAAATTGGGTAATTTTTGATCCCACTTTTTAATCCCTTAACTTGAGATTGCGCACATAAAAAAATACGTGTCTAATAGTTGTTTGTCCTGTACTTGAATATGTTAAAAGTTTCATTAAAATCTGATTATTCACCACTGTGTAGTTTCCTTGTTAGTAACAATGTCATCCCTATTCAAATTTCAAGTCCAGCACTAATTTTGTGGCATTTAAGCATAGACGAACTTTAAGATAATATTGTAGTTCTGTGGTTCCAAATTAACATTTTTAACAAATTCTTTTGATGAAATTTAAATTACAAATGAGAATCTTTCATAATACCAGGATTTGCTAAAGCATTTTTTCTTTCTTGTATAGCAAAGCTTAACTTGCGAAAAGGACCAAGGGGTAGTCCAAGTGATTTTAAATCAGCTTCCGTTAGTAACAGTAAAGTATCCAAATCAATTTGTTGTTTTTGAAAACTGAAATGAATTGAAAAATAAGAAAATAATTAGTTTTCACTTACAATCAGTCAGTCAACTCGATTTATGCGCCGCTTTTGAACACAATACATCTGGGTAATGTTAAAAAAATAGTTAGGAGGTCACAAGTTTTCTTTAATGACACAGGCCGACAAAATTTGAAAAAAGTCCAGGCCCTGACACTAGAGTATACTTTTCTAAAGGTTTAAGCAACTGAGCTGAATATTAATTTGATATCACTGATTCTCAATCACATCAGGTTATCGATATATCCCAATATAAAAACTCGGGTTTTCGGTATTTCGGAACGTTATAACATTGCAAATAAAGCTTTACTCAAAAAAATTGTTGTCATTTTAAAAGTCCTACCCTTTGAATTCAATATCATATTCCTTCTCGGAAAAATCTGGCGATATTTCAGAGAACGAACGGGCGATATTTCAGAATACGAAAGAAATATCTTTATAATTCAAATAAAGAAAAAATTCAACAACTAATCTAAACACCATATTATTAAATTTCAACGGCCTATATCTTGAAAAATATAAAAGATATTTAAAAAACTCGAAAAGCACAGTAAGTATGTGAAAATTGCAGCAAAATTCCCGGACTCGTAAACTTAATTTCGAGGCGTATGCAGGTGGTATACTCCGTTTGTAATAGGTTGGGTCAAAATAAGAAAATATTTCAATTTTTAAGTTTGCATTGACTCAAGCGATTTTTTGAGAGTTTTTTAAGTAAAACCCATTTTTTGAAATGACTTTATTTATTGTTTCCCAGCAAAAAATAGTGCTTACCCAGAAGCGCTTCCGGAAGGCAATAAAGAAAGCAAATAAAGAAGGCATGATTTTTGTTCTCGATGTCCCACTTGGTATGTCTCTTTTAAAGCGCTTCTTTTATGTGCTCTTAGAAGCAATAAATTCATGCCTTCTTAGGCACTAAGAAGCGCTCTTTGTATGTTGACAACATTAGTGCTTCATGGTATGCATACTTTATTGCTTTATTGTAAGCATTATTCACTGCTTCAAAGAAGGCATTCTGGGAAGCTCGACAGAATGCCTTCCATAATTGCTTTATTGTATGCAAGGCGGTGAAGCGCTATTTTGGAAGCATACAAATGTAGTTACTGCTTACCAAATCCAGGTTATTTTTTGCTGGGTTATTTGTCTAAACTTAAGTCTAACAATGATGGTCGTAAATCAAAAGTTGAAATTTTACTTAGTGTATAAGACCTTTTTCTAATGAAAATGTAGCGAAAAATTTCAGTTTTGAATTAAAAACGAATGAATTTCAACGGGCGATTTCTTCGAGAATAAATTAGATAATGAAAAGGTTAAAACTGAATTTTGAAGACAACAGAAAAGCTTTTCAGATGACAACAAATATTTTTTCCAATAAAAGTTAATTGGCTTTATAATGTTCCGGTTCTGAGCAACTTAATTCTTTAGAAAATATACTCTCCTCTGAGAGTTCAAAATTTGTTTCGCCCGTGTGATTTTCTCAGCTTTTTTCAATTGTATTATACACTAAGAAAAATAAAGTGCCAAACGAATTTTTTTAGGGGCATTCAAATTAGTCCAACAAGTGAAAGTCAGTCTATCAATCGAATTTAGTTGCGACAACCAACATTCAGTAGTACCAACCGATCTTGATTGGCGTAATTGAATTTTAGTGGTAAGTGAAATCAATCAAAAATACTTTAATTAGTAATAATTTTAAATAAGGGAAGTAGACGCTCAAATCGGTGTTCGACTGTATTACTTATTTTCAAGCCACTTACATTGATAAATATTCTTCCAACCCCCAAACGGTTAGAAAACGTTGTATAGGTCCTCCAGCTACATCCTGATCATCATCATCACTATAGGCTTCAGCACCATCCGAATCGGAATCGGTTAAATTTAAAAATGATCGCTGTTTACCCGAACGTGACTTTGAACTTATTGAATTTGTACGAGTTGAAGGTTGTGTGCTAGTGGCGGTAGTGGTGCTGGAGTCTTTATCCATGGTATAGGCATCATTGTTGAGTTGGCTTAGAGCTGCTGTAACCGATCTACGAAAAGCTATACTACCTAACATGGGACGATCAAATAAACCGGTAGGTCTTTGTAAAGTCATTTCTGTTCTCAAATGATCACTGGACTCATTATCAGCCAAAATGTCAGGTTGTGAAAAAGATCTAGATAAAGTACCATATGCAGACTTGCCATTATTATAATCTGTATCTGAATTATTACTTTCATCGACCTCAAATAGACCACTTATTTTGCCTCGTTTGCCATTATCTTCATTGGAACTAAATGTGCCCACATATAGAACTTCTGAATCTCTTTGTACACCACTCAGGGAAGTTATTGTACGTCTACCATCGGCTTCAATTTCTCCAATTTTAAAACCACTATCTATTGTACAACCTTTCATTTTTGATACAGTATTACCCTTACGACTGGCTATAGAACCACCACAACTTCCCGATCCTGATTGCACTAATTCACTAAATTTAACACCACCATTTATCGGACCTGGTGAACCCTCTTTTGATACTTTATGTAAGTTACCCTGACTTGACCAAATTTTCTGTTTGAGGGTAGATAACATTTTACCCGATTTACCATTGGCCGGTGGGGTTGGCGACTTAATTTCTTTAAAGTCTAGATCTTGTTTTTGTTGTCGTTTCATATATTCCTTAATACGTTTTTCACAATTCTTATCGGCAATTTCTTTCATAGCTCGAGCTTTTTTTCTGGAAAATTTAAATTTATTAACATTAGAGATATTTTGTTTGGTTAAACATTATTCATATATCTACCTATCTGTAGCTTCAAAATTCGCCATAGCTGCATCTAGATAGCGTAAAATTTCATCCCGATTATTGATAGCCGCCAAATCTTTAGCACTGTGTTTGTCGATATCCAATGCATAGACATTCACTCCAAACTTTACTAAGAAGTCCACACAACGCAGGTGACCTTTGGCTGATGACAGATGTAAGGCGGTATTACCAAACTGATCACATTTATCAGGATCACCTCTGGAAGATGATATTAAAAAAAATAACTCATAAGACACGGTTTGTACTTAATATTATATTGAAAATAGAGGATAGAAGTAGTAAGCGAAATATTCTTAATATACACTGAGAGAATTATCTGCATGATATCAAAGAATTTTTAGATTAGATCTATGAAATGTCACTGGAACTCGTCCATTGAAACTTTTCATTAAATTAATGCAGTTTTTCATAAAATTTAATGAAAAATTTCACATTATTTATTAAAAATTTCATACGACTAATGAAAAAGTTTCAGTAAAAATAGTTTCATTAAAACTATGAAAGTTTTTAGCTAACACTTAGTGGATTAGAAATTAAAAAACCCTTGCTGAAAATTAATAAAAATTTTTCTGAATATTAGTAGACTGAAAAAATTTGCAGAAAAATTGTACTTTAGTTAATTTATTTACTGAAAATCATAAATCATATTTTTGTGTTTTTTTTTAAATAATGCACAATACACTACAAAAAATTATCATACTTCCACATCGACGGCATGAATTGATGTAATATCTAAAAAATATAAATAATTATTTATAACACAAACAAAATTATCTTTCAACTACTTACATCAATGGTTGTCTAAAAAATGCTATATTTTATGGGAACTCAAATGCCGCAGATAATTATAGAAACGAAACGAAAAAATAACAAAATATGACATATTCAACAATTTTTTGCATTAAGAAAAAGGAACCATAAAAATCTACCAAAGATGTGAGTCTTTGTCTTTCGCTTTAGTTTGTCTACCTGTCTGTATATTTGTTTGCAATTTTACCACACTGGATTATTAATCTCTATAAACATTTAGTATAGAAATACACATTTATTCTTTATTAAATTTAAATATTTTATTTTGTCTTTTATTTAATTAAAAGCCAATTATTTTCACAAGCCAGTGACAACACAAAATTTAAGTTGTTTTAATTCGCAATTTTGTTTTATGTGTGAAAAACAGATACAAAAATCTTCCATGTTTGATTTTTCGTATGTCTTACAAGAGTTGTACTTTTTAGTATCATTTTCCTCGTTACTACTACATCTTGATATGCAGCGACACACTATTAATGTGCTTATCAGCACAATTTTTTTTCTAGCAACATAAATTAGTAAAATATTTGTAAAACAGTAGTTCAAAACAGTAAATAAGTATAACTAATATTTAAGCAGAAAACATAATTTTAGCAAAAAAAAAAATTCTAAAAAATAGTATACCTGATTTACAAGACGTCGGATTTCCCAGATTTGGTCGATTGTTCCTCATCAATCTTTGCAGATGACACTGCAGTTTTTAGCCATGGAATTTTATCTGAGGATATCATCATCAATCTCCAAAATGCATTACTCCTCTTAGAAGAATACTTCAAAAAATGGAAAATTCTTATAAACTCACAAAAAACGCAAGCCATCTATTTTACACGTAAGCGAAAGCCGTGCTTTCTCCCACAAAGAAATCTTTGCATCAACAACACAAATATTACATGGGATAATAAAGTTAAATATCTCGGTATTGTTCTAGATACAAAAATCAACTTCAGTCGTCATGTTTCCTACGTAATAGACAAGTTAAATAACGTAACAAGACTATTGTACTCGTTTATAAACAGAAAGTCTACATTAAGCCAACGTAATAAACTCATTATTTTTAAAGCTATTTTTATGGCCATATTATATTATGGAGCCCCAGTGTGGCATGATGTAGCAAATTGTCATATTCAAAAACTTCAAATAAATCAGAATAAATTGCTAAAAATTATATACAACCTACCACGCTACTATTCCACACGACGATTGCATTCTATTAACGATATTGCTATGGTTAAAGACAGAATTTCAAAACTCACAAATAACTATGATCTCAGGTGCCAAATGTCTGAATATAATCACATCAACCAATTGACGGTCTAAACGTAGCCTTAAGTTTTATCTTAACAAAACAAATTTTTTTTTTTTTTTTCGCTTCATTAGGTTTTTGTTACTTTTTGCCTAAAAATGTATAAATTTTAACTATATAGTATAACAATTTTATTATTTGTAAAAATTTCTAAGTAGAAAAGGTTTATATATTACCTGAACTCTTTATGAAACTATATTTTGTTTAATGTAAATATTTTCTCATGTTATGTAAAATAAAAATTGAATTGAATTGAATTGAATTTACAAGACGTTTCACTAACTTTTCTACTAACTTATTTTTTTTAGTGTAGTAACAATTTTAATAAAAAGTTTTAAAATTGAACGGTTTACTTTAAAATTGAATGGTTTAGTTTTTAGTTTTAACTGCTTTTTTTACTGCTTTTCAAGTTTTTTTAGGCTTTATGCAGCATTTTTTAGGTTGCCCTAGTTATAAGTTTAAAAGTTAAAAATGTTTCACTCAAAAAAGTTTTACAGTTACTACATGATAGTTGTTTGTGTAGTAATCAGTAGTGGTTATTTTTAACTGCAATTACAGTTGTTTTTCTGTCAAATAATACAAAACAAATGTTATGACAGTTATTTAAAAAAAAATCCACTAAAGAAAATTAATGTATTTTTTTTAATTTGTTTGCAGCAGTTATTTTAGTATTTTCAGAAAACAACTACTAAAACAGTAATTTTGCAGTAAACAGTTAATTTTTGTTAGTTATTTAAAAATCCTATATTATATCAAGTTTTAAAAAATTCTCGTTTAGTTTAGATATGTTATTATTGATATGTTAGAAAATTTTATTGTATCTCCAATGCATAAAACCGTTATAACTGGAGTACCATTTAGAATTTTGACTTTGCGTTTAAGGCAGGATGTAGGAAATACAATTTTGTGTTGTAATTGAAAGAAAAAAATTATTTTCTTTATTCAAAAATATTTTTAAAATACCGAATTTTAATTTTACAACTGCTTCAAAATTATTGTATTAAATTTTTTTAGTTGGTTTTACAACATTTGTTAGTTGTTTTTTACCAACTACATTTTTAGACATTTTAACGGTATTTACCTTTGTCTCTTTTTAAATGAAATAACGGTTGCTTTAACTGTCTTTTTCAGTAGATTATACTTTTTCTACTTTTTTTAGTCAGCAAATGCCCTTTTACATTAATTTTTTATCAATCGGATTATAAACAACAATATAGCGAGCACTCAAGTTGTATGGGTATAAAGTTCCCTACTTTGGGTGGCCATATTGCCGCCCCCGGCGGGTCTGAAAGGTTAAAAATCAAAACGTACGCTTGATATTATGTCAGTTATGTCTGTTCCAAATTTCACTACAATCGGACTACTAAGTAAGAAATTGTCGAACTATTTCCAAAAATGTTGTGATATATCCCACTGTGCGCTATTTAACTAATTTAAATTTTTAGAAGGACCTCCTCTTGCATTACATCATTTTCGCATAATCCTGACACGCTGATCAAAAATATTTTAAAATCTTTCGGTTAGTTTTCGGATACTGTTTATTTCAAAAAAAACGTTTGTAGTTTTGAGATCTACGAAATTTAAGCTTTCATTTGAGTATAATTTTTTTAATGCTCGAACTTGAAAAATCTTATTTTTGAGTTAAGTCCCCCTAGTTTTTACAGCAGCAAATGCATTTTGGTTTTGCAATTCTTTATCCTAATAAGTTCAAGATTTTTTTAAAGCCGAGTTTTCTTCAATATTAAAGTTCTGCCTATTATATAGGCTCTAGCTTTTCTAAAACTTCGGGTTCTGATGAGATCTTTAGCCAGATCGAAATACTAGTATCAACCTAGCTAATATGTTTGATTTCCTTTATTTTTGTAAATATACGGAGGTTGAAGCTCGTTATAAATTGAAAATAACATAAAAATAATCTCGATGTATATAAAAACAAAAAACTAATATAACTGTAAAGTCATATATTTTAGCATTTTCTTAAAAAATTTAAACTTTAAAGAAAATTTAAAAAGAATTTCGACATGCTGGCAAAAACTGATAACACAGCTTTACTATGTATATGGTATCTAGTTTCACGTATATATATATATAGTTTTGTTCATGTTCCAAGTAATAAAGTTTTGGTATTGTTATTTATTACTTCGTACAGTTATTTATAATGATATATTTGCAAAATATATAAAATAATATAAATTCATATAAAATTATATATCAAATATATAATTATATATTTCATTATTTTACATTTCATATAGTGCAATATGTAAAAATATATAATTACATATCGATCTATATACGATTACATATATCATATGTCTATAAAATTTGATACATTTGAATGAGGACAAAATTCGCATAGAACTGATTCAAACTATAACTAACGGACACAAGGGATACACCAGACTGCCGCAGTTTCGTCCCCCTCCTGGGACTCGTCAGTGGTTAATTTATGTGTCAATTGAACAAAGTATTTTTATATTGTTAATTTGCTCTATATGAAAAACTTTTTATTTTTTGGTGTCATA
Source organism: Delia radicum (assembly GCA_021234595.1). Taxonomy (NCBI): domain Eukaryota; kingdom Metazoa; phylum Arthropoda; class Insecta; order Diptera; family Anthomyiidae; genus Delia; species Delia radicum. Next base: position 202,003,203 of record CM037855.1, on the reverse strand, counting down.
CTGGTATTTGAACTCACTTATCACTATTCATCAAATAGTATCTAATTGTATCAAATAATATCAAATTGTATCAGATTAGATCTAATATGACACAATTAGATGTTTTTATTTTTCGGATGGGGGATGGGGTCTTTCACAGAGGTGCACTTGTGCGGAAAGCTTTCTGTCTGTTATCCACTTGGGGATATCAAGAAGCGATTCCTTTATCAAACTTCCCAACCAGCTCACTACTTCCGGTCTTACACGAAGTATCCCCGTCTGGCGGCAGCTAGAGTGAGAAGGCGCAGCTGCGTAACCTGATGGGCAAGCAAACACTGTCTGTCGCTGAAACTCAACTGTTTTTATGCCGCTTTTTTCGGCTAGCCTGCCTAGAGGTTGTTGGCATCACCAACACTAGGATCGGTCAAGGTGGCCCAATCAGTCGCTTTGTCCTAAACAACAATTATTACTGAAACCACAACTAATATCGATTGTGGCCCTTTGTTCCTCTTAAGGAACCATAGGACATTATGTATATACATATATATAATTATATATAATACGAAATTTCTTAAAATATTTTTGTACAAGAGGTGTGAAAACTACTGCCGCACAGTATAATAACACCGGTCGACACGATTTTTGGGTCTGACTCCTAAAAGTCAAAATTTCGGGTTATTTTTTATTACTAATAAGGGGAAAATCGTTTTTTTTTAAACAAAGTTTGCTTTTTATCTAAATGAACATAAAATCGATTAAAATCTTCAAAACTTACTTAGAGACAAAAGCAAACTTTAAAAGCTAGGAATGGATAATTTTGTTGTTTTTCGGTGTCTTGGTTCTGAGTTATTGTCAAAACAACACAGACTTTTGTAAAACTTACAAATTTTCAGTTACTTTACGAAATTTAATTTGAATTTTTTTCGTATTTTTATGCATAGATTATAATCAGAGTAGTAGATTTGAAAATCTTATAAATTGACTCACTATTTCAAAAGAATGTATACTAACCCTCGACCACACAATAACCGTAAAGCCTCCAGATGTCCCTCAAATGCTGCCCATAATACCGGTGTCATCGAATCATCATCTTTAGAATTAGCATCTTTGCGTGTGGCCTCCTTTAGAACATCCAATAAACCATCTTTAGCTGCCCTAAAAGAAAATATTACAAAAAATGTCTTCAAAATGTTATGCCACATAGAGAGAGATACAAATTTAGATTCACTTTCCAAGAAACATCTTTTCAAGTTTAAGCAAAAAAAAAAGCAAACTTTTAGATACCAAACAACATACATACAACATGATAAGATAAAGATACTCACTTGTGAAAACGATCGGAAGACATTCTCAGGCAAAGGTTTGTAGTATATTTGCTTCCCTCAAAACTTCAAGCTAAAAACCTGTGTATCAATAGAGTAAAAAGAAGTCAATAAGTAGCAAAGTAACACTTTCCATTTTCTACTACGAGACAATCATGCAACCAACTTAACAGCAACAACAACAACAACTTTAAATTAATGTCTTCACATACGACGACAACATCAACAAATATAGCCAACTCAGTAATGGGCCGAAACTAAAAACAAGGTTTTGTTTATTTGTTTGTTAATTCAAGTCAACATGCACGATATTTCTGAGTATAAAAATTCGAATAATTGGGTTGGCATACTTGCTCGTACTTATTGTATGTAAAGAAGATTTACATGAAAAATTGTCATAGAACCGATTAGTATTCGTGAACATACAGTAACTTTAAAGATTCCAGCGTTTCTCAAACTTTTTAACAAAATGCTTAAGCGTATGAAAAAGATCGAAGCTTTAAGCTGCACTCAGGGATAAAAGCTTCTTTATATATGTGTGACTATGTTTTATTGGACGAAAATCTATGAAGTTATATTGTATTTATATAGTTTTCATAAATTTTATAAAACTTTTCATACATTTTTATAAAACATAGTTTAATCTTCTTCATCAATATTATGTTTATGAAAGTGTAACATATCACGAAGGCCAAAGGAGATAGTACAAACGGACAATTCTTTTTAGTTAAGTGGCGTAATATAATTAGGCTAGATCCGGGTGGAATTCCGAAATACATCACCTCAACAATATTTTTATAAAACAGTATCATAAAAATTCATAAAATATTTCATTCGACGAAAAACTATGGCGTTTCTTCATATTTATGAAGGTTTTCATGAATGTGATGAAGCTTTTCCTTTAAGTGTGGATTCACAATAGGTACTTCACACCGAAGAGTGGCATGATAAAAAAAAATGTGTAAGTGCGAAGGAGAAGGGGACAAAATATACTATACAGAATGGAATACTCCACAATTGTGAATCGTCGTTTAGAGATTATTTTTACACCTTAAGGCCTATTAACTTTATACTCTGGTTAACCAATGAAATCGGCTTAACCATAGTTAAAAATAATTTTTCATGAACTTAGAAAAATTTAAACCAAGTTTTTCTTCTAACCATTGATAAAATTTAACCAAAGAAATTTATTATATTTGATGCCGAGTTTTTCGGATGTAAATTATCTTTAATCTTAGTTTAACACAGTTTGTAACTAGAATACTGCTATTGGAATTATGTTTATTTTTCTTTATTTCAATAAAAACCGAAATTCTGAACTAGAAAAAGTTGTTCCGGCAAATGTTTGTTATTAAAATTTGAAGTGGTGGACAAAATTCGTTGTCGGTTTAGCTAAACGAAGTTTAACTGACATCCCAAAAACTAGCCCTAAGAATCTTAACCAAGGCTATATTGTTATAGTGCACCCTACATAAGATATATTAATAAAGTTATAACCGTTAATACAAATGTTTCACACCAACATCATCCTAGATTGTTGTAGATTCTAAGATCCTCAACACAAACTTAATTACCCCCCTTTTAAGTCAAAGGTAGATTAGACAGAGAAACCAGATTCGATGAGGCAACCTAATTTCTAGCACTCACAACTACTGTTGTTTGATTAAAAACGGCATGAGAGTCTTTCGAAAAGCCGTTTGGAAATCGCTGAAAATAGATGATCATAACATTCGCTATTCTTGCGCTTAAGTTAAACAACATTTTTGGTTTGAATTGTATATTGTTGTTTGTACTCATTACATGTATGTAAATAATTGTTGTGGCTGTTGTTGTTCTTCTACTCCAGTGTTTCCAGTGCTCAGTGAACTATTGTTATTATTAGGGCAACCAAAAAACCGGTCTAAAACGGCTGTTTAAAGCTCTCAAAAAAAAAAGCTCGAAAAACAATGAAAAAGATAAGACGTTTAAATATAATATTAAGCTGTTTAAATTTAAAATAATACACTGTTAAATTTCATTTAGTGTTATTAAAATTGATACTACAAATAAAATTTGTGTAAAATTTGCTCTTTGGTACATCGTCAGTCAAACAAAGGTACAAAAGAGAAATTGTTTTCTTAAGCTTTAAATTTAAAATTGGTTTATAGAAATATTTTTTTAATTAAACAACCACGTATGATATTACATTTTCAATTTTCAATTAAAACAAAAATCTTCAAAATACCGATTGGTAAAATATAGAAAAAAAGCTCCATTTTTAAAGGAAAACCCCTAAAATAAGCTTAATTTTTAAAGAAAAAAGTCAAAAAGTAGCTAATATTTACAAAATAAGCTAAAACAAGCAGGGACTGTAAATAATGATTATTGTTCGTTTTTTTTTAAATCAAAAAATCAATCACTTAGAACAGACATAAAAAACATTTATTGCACCAATATTAATATTTTTTGACAATCTTTGCATATCCGTCATGATTTTTAAATTTCTGATTTTTAAAGTTTTCTTCAATGGTAATGATTATTTTTGAGTAATAATAAAAAAAATCAGCCATAATTATTATTTTTCAGCAAAAAAAAATAAAACTCAAAAATAATCATTATTTATGATTTTTATTTTTGAGTTGTATTTTTTTTGCTCAAAAATAATGATTATGGCTGATTTTTATTAATATTACTCAAAAATAATCATTACCATTGAAAAAAATCCTTAAAACTCATAATATAATCATTATTGTGTAATTTTTATTATAAAACTCATAATGATTACGGTCCCTGAAAACAAGCAAATATAAAAAAATAAGCTAAAAATAAGCTCTAACAAATATAGCTTGTAACTTTCATAAACTCATGATCAAAACTTGTATTTAGTCTAAAAAGTTCTATCATTTCAAGCTAGCTTTTTTTTTTTTTGGTTGCCCTAATTATTATTTTTTGGTTGCCCTAATTATTATTATTAGAGTATTACCACTATGATTATATTTTTTCAATGATGGCTAGGGAAGATATTACAACGTGTGTAAAAGGTAAGCAATATTAGCATACAAACTCCAATCTGTTGGATATATTAAAGCATACAAAAATTCACTCAACCATTACTATGGTAAGTAACCATTCGTGTTATTTAAAAAAGGTCTTTCTGTCTTTGTTTTTTTGTTTTTTTATTATTATTTTGATGAATCCAAGTTCAAAGTGTCATTATAATTTATTTTTATGAAATTATAATTTGTTTTTGTACTATTATTAAGTACATATTTAGTTATTTTCTTGCAAAACTAGTACCACACTAAAACTGAATGAGACGTGATGGTGATCTTTTGTAAACTTTCAAATTTAAATTATTAAAACTACACACACTTAAGCTACAAACAAATACGTTTTGGTTACGAACAATAACGTTTTCAAAGATGCGCTTTTTCCCGTTTTAACTTCTTTTAACAAAGAGTAAAAGAACTTGACTAATTTTAATGTTGGCTTACAACGAGAGTTTTAGCCATATATTACTTTTTGTTAATAACAATCAACTAAATAATAATGTTAACTTTATAACCAAGTTATAGTGAGAGATATGGCCTGGAGAGAGAAAAAGTATAGGTTGTTAGTACAGGCTTGCCAGACTTGGGGTTTTGTTCCTAAATTTGGGGATTTTTTGTTGGTGTTGGGGATAGAAATGTTCAATTGGGGACTGGGAATTTGTGATTTCAAAAATATGTTGGGGATTTTTTAACTAATTTTTGATAAATAATTTGGCTAAAGTTTAGCGGGTACAAGGAAAGTAAAAAAACAAAATACCTGGACCTGGAATAAAATAAAATAAAAAAAAGAAAAAAACCCTAAAATAAAAAATCACACAAAATCACCACAAAATCATTAAAAGTCGTAGACCTTTACCTTTATATAGGAGCTTTGTTTTTACGCGTTCAAGGCGTAATCCACAGATATTCATTCCCAGGATAAGGAGAACTATTTTTAAAATATCATTCATAATCAGAATTGCTCGGTGTTGGAATCGGTTGCCCTTAGAATTACGGGTTTTCTCCCATTCAAATGACGTCTTTCGGTTAAAAATCTTGAAATATTTCAATGGTTTTTGAGCTATTTTTTTTCTTTTTTGAATAATAATTTTTTTTGTGTGGCTAAGTATGCAGTGTTACCACTGATAGGGTCAAATGCTTTAATACTTTAATTTTTAAACTTTTTTAATAAACTTTTTATAAATATTATGGCTGGGGAGCCAATATGTTAGGCTATAAAGTATATTTTATTTTTTTATTTTTAAGATTAATACTCAGTTTTTTATTACTATGTAATACTGTTATTTGGCCTTGTGGGCTTTAGTATTATAGATGAATTATAAATAAATAAAATAAAATAAATAAATTAATATTAGTGGCGCCGGTGCCCCAAAACGGGGATATGTGAAGTTGCTAGTCTACGCAGACAAGCCCGAAACGATTGACCACTTGGAGGACAATATACGGTCACAATATACGGTCACAATATACGGTCACGTTATTGCCAATATACGGTCACAAAAGTTGGAAAAAGTCATCGGAAATTTTAACTCCAAATTAGACTACGTCCGAGCCGTGGTGGTCATATGACAAAAGTCATATTTAAATTATAATGTCCGAAGATTATCTTTCGAATAAAGTAAATTTCATGTCAATTTAAAAAATTCATCTTTGCTTTCTTCCATTTCAAAGTTCTATACTTCTATAAAAAAAACGCCTTTGCAAGTAGGAAATTTTCTCACGATTTCAAAAATAGTTTAGTTATTCAGTTCCATTAAGCGGGCCCGAACTAGAACCATTTTAGTAAATTTAAGACACTTCAGAAGGTGCTAGAGTCATTTAAGTAAATTATAGAACATTTATTGTGGGCCAGAAAATGATTAAATTAAAAAAAAAATCTAAAATAAAGTACTTTTAGGTTCAAAAAAAAAAAAATTTGTTAGCATCGCTTTTTTTGCGAACTAAAATTTTTAAAAATAAACTTTCTAAAATAATTGAAACGTTTACGTACACGAACAAAATTTATTTCTTTATGTACAAATAATTTTTTTTGCGCGATTTTTTCAAACAAATTTTTGCCACCGGCGCTTTCTATATTTGTTAAAACCGTACAACAAAAATATTCAATTCATCCCCAACTTTTAAAAATAATCATATGTAGCATATTGTTCCAAAAGTTGTTTTTTTTAAATTATTTTACTAATTTCCTTTCATTTGAGCACGATTTTTCGATCCTCCTTAAAGGGTTAAAAATTTACTTAAATGGCCCTAGTACTTTTCCTTTCATTTAAGCACAACTCTTGCACATAAAAAAAGTTAAAAATTGTGCCATTTTTAAGAACAGTTCTAGAATAAGAACCTTTAGAAATTTTTTCAAACTTCTCTTGGTTTTTGTCCATCAATAATTTAATTCAGATTGTTTTTGTATGTATTAAATAAAAATTTGGCTTTTTTTAATCGTCATATTAATTGTAGCGAAAAATGCGAATAATCTGCAGATTTTAATAAGTATGAATCTGAATTTTTTTTAATGTAAAACGTTTTTTAATTTTAATGGGTTTTTTAATAGATGTAATAAAAGGCGAAATGTTTCCTAGCTAAATTATAAAAGTTAGAAAATTAAGAAATAGTGTACGAAAATAGTTTTGAATTTTACTGTTTTTTTTTTTTTTAAATTTTAACCAATACTCAGGGGATGTCCCCTACTCATGCAGTGCATTGTATTGATCCGGAAAATAGGGTATGGGAAGGAGGAAAGATGGAGTAGTGTTTGTGGATATTTGATTTAAATTTTTCTAAATTGTAAGTAACTACTTCTGCGGGTAGTTTGTTCCACATACGAATCGTTCGACTAAAAAACGAATTTTCTCAGTTTTTCTGTTTTCTCATAATGTTGCCAGATTAATAAAATTATCACAGAGGATGTTGGGAATATCCAACGAAACGTCGGATGAAAAATTAATAAATAGTCTTTTATTTATTTTGAAAACAAATGACCTTAGAAGCCCACTTTAGATATTTTAGAAAAATCTAAACATATAATTACTAAAAAGATCGATAATACTAATAATCAAGAATGAAAAATGTTGGCGAGTTAAATAAAGAATTTTAACTCTACTTCTTTGTTCAACCGTTTTTCTATTGGGGATTTTTTGGAGATATTTTTTGATTTGTTTGGCGATATCGAAAAAATTATCTGGCAAGCCTGATGTAGTATAAGTGAAGTTGGTAAAAAATTTAGAGTTGTAGAGCGGGTTATACCAAAATTCATTAGGTTGTTTGAACTATTCGCACGATGTTTTCTACATAGTAGTAATTGAATTTTTTAACAAATTGATAAGAATTGTAAAGATGAGGCATAATGAACTTTATATCTATGAAAATATATAACAGTGGTTTCAACAAGGCAATTATTTAAGCAGGCTCACAAATTACCTTTGCTGGCGAAATTTTATAATTGATAGCGATGTCACAAATATTCGATTGTTATTCCGCCAAATTATTCAATTAGTAAACCAATTTTTAAAAATACACTCAAAAAAGTTTTATGGCAGTTGTTTGTGTAGTTATCAGTAGTAGGTGTTTTAAATTGCAATTGCAGTTGTTTTTCTACGCAAGACTACAAAACAACTATTTTGACAGTTATTTTAAAAACAACTGAAGAAAACTACTGTATTTTTAATAGTGGTTTGAAGCAGTTATTTTAGTATTTTAGTTTACAACGATCAAAATAATAATTTTGCAGTAAACAGTTAATTTTCGTTAGTTATTTAAAAATAGAAGATTATATCGAGTTTTTAAAAATTCTCGTTTAGTTTATATTTGGTATTAATGATATGTTCCTAGTTTGCAAATAATAATTAGAAAATTTCATTGTATCTCCAATACATAAAAATGACTTTGAATTTTAAATAGGATGTGGGAAATGTTTATTGGAATTAGAAGCAAAAAAAAGTGTTTTTTATTAAAAAATATTTTTAAAATACCGAAAAAATAAATGTTAAAAACAGTATTTTTTACAACTTATGTAGTAGTTTTATGTTTTTTCATTGTTTTGTTGCTCGTTTTTATGCTTTATGCATTCATTTAAGTTTAGTTGTTTTTGACCGATTCGATAGCCGTTTTGTCAATAGTTAAACATTACTACATGGTTAGTAATTTTTATGACAAATACAGTCATCGCCTTTTTGACTACATTTGTGCTTGATTACTAAGAAGACAAGAATGGAGCAAAATTGATTATTAATAGGTTTTTTGTTAAAGTTCTGCCTATTATGGAGGCTCTAACTTTTCTAAAACTTCGGGTTCTGAGGAGATCTTCTGCCAGATCGAAATACTAGTATCAACCTAGCTAATATGTTTGATTTGCTTTATTTTTGTAAATATACGGAGGTTGAAAGCTCGTTATAAATTGAAAGTAGTTATTTTAATTGAAATTTTTAGTCATTTCTAACTTCTTAATTTCATAAATGCATTATGTGGTCCCGAATATGGCACTTTTTCGAATAGCACTCAATCGATGCATATTAAAGAACTGAATATGGAAAAAATAAGTAAAACATTTTTAAAGTTTAACTTTAGTTACTTACAAGCTATTGAAGTTTAGACCAAGTACAATTTCTATGTACAAATTTAAAAAATAACGTATAGAAATGTACTTGCTCAAAACTAAAAAATCCTCTGGTGGGTCAAAAATTCTCTAAAGAAAATTTAAAAATATTTTTCCAGTAATAAGCCAAAAATTACAAAACTATTGAGCCCTATTTCGAAAAAAAAAATCAAAAATATTTTTTTAATCAAAATGCACTGCAACCGGTATCATCAATCGCTGTTACGGAACTGAAGATCCACTTCAAATTTATTTTATTTATTTTTCACATATTTAGATCTTTAATACACATCAATTGTGAGGTATTTCTATTTTTATTTATTCGGGACACCCTAATGAACATGTCAATGAAAACAAATATAAACTAAATGAGAATTTTTAAAAACTCGATATTATCTTCTATTTCTAAATAACTAATAAAAATTAACTGGCTACTGCAAAATTACTGTTTTGGTAGTTGTTTACTAAAATAACGGCTTCAAACAACTATTTAAAAATACAGTAGTTTTCTACAGGTGTTATTTAACATAACTGTCAAAATTGTTGTTTTGTAATTTTAGTTCAAAACAACTACTGATGATGGGTAAGTCATTATTTTATGTTTTGAAATAAATGTTGAAATGTTGTTTTGTAATTTCAGTTCAAAACAACTACTGATGATGGGTAAGTCATTATTTTATGTTTTGAAATAATCTAAATGGTAATGATTTATTATTATTATTATTACGAGGCACCCCATGGGTGTTCAATTATTGATAACTCATTACTTTATATTTCAAAATAATGCTGAATGTAATTACATTACAATGTAATGCATTATGTAATCCATTATCGGTAAATCATTACTTTGTGTTGGTAAAAAAGTATGCAGTAGTACCCGTTACAAGGTAATGCATTACTTTATCGCACCCATTACCTAAGTTTTCCTAGGACTTTTAAGCAATTTTATTCTTTATTGAGAGTTATTATTAAATTTGCGGTCACATTTTGTAAAATCAAATTTAGTTAGAACTTTTTTTTATTTTCCCCAGTGTACATTGCTTCACGATGGCACCCGATTTCGCCTTTAAAAATTGGGTATATAATAAACTACCACCAGGGTTGCCATTATCGTCCGAATTTTAAATTATATTTTTTTAGAATATTTTTGTTTTTCTTCATACACTCAGAAAAGTATTCGCGTAACTACAAGTCAATCATTCGTATAGTAAACGTCAATTGTTATTTGGTCTATAATTGTAGTATCACTCAGGAAATGTCACAGGTAGAAATGATTAGAAAATAACAGTTGAAATTTCTACAAATGTAATCAAAAAGGCGATCACTTTATTTATCAAAAAAATTACTAACCATGTAGTCGTTTTTAACTATTTATAAAACAACTACAATAGTAGTAAAAACGACAAACGAAGCGGTCAAAAACAACTAACCTTAAATCAATGCATAAACCATAAAAAAGAGAAAAAAAAAATAATAAAAACAATAAATATAAAACGACTTCACTAGTTGTAAAAACTACTGTTTTAACAGTTATTTTGTCGGTATTTTAAAAATATTTGTTATTTGTTTTCTTTTAATTACAATAAAAATTTGCATTTTCTACATCCTATTTAAAATGCAAAGTCAAATTTCCTAACGGTAGTCCAGTTATGACGTGTTTATGCATTGGAGATACAAGGAAATTTTCTAATTATTATTTGCAAACTATGAACATATCATTAATAACAAATATAAACTAAACGAGAATTTTTAGAAACTCTATATAATCTTCTCTTTTAAAATAACTAACCAAAATTAACTGTTTACTGAAAAACTGCTGTTTTGGTAGTTGTTTATTAAAATGCTAAAATAACTACTTAAAACAAATGACTGTTTAAATTAGTCGTTTTTTATTTTCTCATAGAAAACATACCCCAATAGTAGATAAACCAACTACTACCGTAAGAATATTCTGAGCAGAGCTTTGAAGAATTTATTCAATTTGTGAATGAATTCTATAAAATTTAATTCATTTTTTAACTCAAGGAATGATTTTTTTTTAAAGAAAATACTACGAATGAATTCCTGCGAATGAATTCCATGACCAAAACAGTAGGCATTATAAATAAGGAATTCATTCAACAAGAATTCATTCAAATTCAGTTAATTAAACTTTTGGTCAGGGAATTCATTCCCTAGGGAATAAATTCCTTAGGAATTCAATTAATTTTCGTTAAATTCCCTTTGGGAATTAACTTTTTTTTTGTTTAATTCCATAAGGACTTAACTTTTTTGTTTAGTTCCCTAAGGATTTAACTTTATAGTTTAAGTCCCTATAGGGACTAAACTTTTTTGTTTAATTCCCTGAAATAAGCTTAAAAAAACTTTTCACGTGAGACTATAAAAGGAAAAGCAATATATTACTGGTTAAATTAGGGAAGGTCGGAAAATAAAAATTGCCCTGAAAGGAACTACATGATCTTTAAAGACAAAAATCCTTTTTGTTGCAAAAAATCGGGTGTAGGTTTTGAAATGTATTATTATTTATGCATTTGTTACATTATTTTTATTTTGTCCAATAACCAATTTTTTGATTAAATTTTTTTTTTTAATTTTTTTCGTTACAAAACCATATCAGCCGTTATTTTGAAAATATTAACAATAATACAGTTTTATTGTATTTAATTAGCAAACTGCGTTTTCGTTATTTATTATTTGTATATTATTAGGCCTTGCATGCAGTTCATTTGCGGAATTAAACCAAAAGTTAATGACTTCCTAGTGAATTCATTCCCTAGTGATCAACAGTTGAATTAACTAGATTTTAATGAATTCCCTACTAAATGAACTCTATAATTTTCATGAAGGAATTTAAAGAAATGGAATTAAATCCTTCAAGACAAATCGAATGAAAAAAAAGGAATGCATTCAATTCCTTAACATTGATCAGCGAATTCATTTCTAAAATTTAAATTCATGTCAAAAATGGGAATTAGGGATTGAATTAGTCAAAGCTCTGATTCTAAGTGAATTAAAAATTGACTTTGTTCGAACCCTACAGAACGCATATATAAAAATATTTTGTTGTGATTTTCTACACTGACTGATAATGGCCCAAGGACGAAGCCTATTGGCTTTGACTAGAAACGGTCTACGTTCAGACCTAATGAGCATGTAACATGATGTAACGCTACAGGTCGCAAATATTAAGGTACAAAGTCTATTTGTTTTCCATACTTTAACCAATTGTCCATACAAGTGCCCCAAAAATTGACTTTGTGTTCACGATACAGCAAATTTTGTATTAGTTTTGTACTTATTTGTAGACAAGTCCATTTTAGCCCATTAAAGTTACGGACCCTCTTGTTGTCTTTTAAACAGATTGTTGTAGGGTATCCTCGACTTCCATTTCTTTACTCGTTTTAGTATGATGTAAGTAATAATTTTTAAATTCAATGATGAATTTGTAATTAAAATCACGGGATTTTAAATGAAATATAAAAGCTATATAATATCCAAAGATTTTTGCTAAGTGTATTTTTAAAGTGTTGCCAACAAATACTTAAAAAGTATGTGGCAGCTTTCAAAATATATGTCAGAACGAGAGCGCAAAATATAACAGAGAACACCAAGGCAAGTAGTCAGAAATTTGAGCGGCGTTAAGGATCTGTTTAATAATTTATTTATATATGCGGTTACTAATAGTATATAAGTTAACATTAAAACAAATAAAATTTCGAAATCATATGATGTTTCAAGTTGAAATTGAAAATTATTGCAATATTGTATGTGATAAGGAAAAGAGACATTGAGATTAATCGACTGGCCGCCACTAGTGTAACACATGTCAACGCCTCTATGGTTTTAGTGATGGGCATTGGGGTTTTGTGTGAAAAAGAATAAATACATATTTTTTGTTTTATTTTCACAACACTAGAGTAAAAGAAATATTAATATTTAATAAATTGTTTACTGCTGGCCAAAAAATTAACACATAAATATAAGAAACAAAAATTATTACAAATTCCCTTCTCAATAAAAATGAAAAAACCAAGAACAAAGAACATAAATAAAATTTAATTAAAGAGAACGAACGAAAAAAGAAGAAAATCATCATCATGGTGCAAGTGTGTGTGCAATATTTATGAAAAAAACACGAAAATATCCTTGAAATTGAATATTAAGTTTTTTTAACAAAGAAAAGGCCCCCACCTCTTTAGGATTTGTTAAATTTAGAATGTTTCAAAGGACATGTAAAATAAAAACAATGAAATATTTTAAATAACTCTGAAGAGGAGACTTGAGAGAAGGAAACACAACATCCCCAAAACACAGGTAAATAATTAGGGACACATGCGAAAAACCCACAAGAACACATACTGATGATGACAAACATATGGTTGAATATGGAAATTGTTGGTACCAGTCGACGACAATACTAATTTTTTTTTTTTTTTGTTTCTATATTTATTTTAGGATAATGTAGTTTTATTAGAAACGTAGTGCCAATTCACATACAACAACAACAAAAAATAGACGAAAAACTACAGCAACAGCAATACAACTAGGAATCATTTTTTCCCCCCACACATAAACTCCTCCACAATAACAATTCCAAACCAACACCACCAACATTAATGTCCATATTTACATTTAAATGAAAATCATTAGTTAAATCTAAACAAAAGTATAAAAAAGAAATCCTTTTTTTTTAATAACTTTGAGCACTTTTTTTAAAACAAAAAATAATCTTCAGCCACAATTTCAAAATAATAACTCTCTGTTAACAACAAAATAACAAGACAATTTACACAATTCTTTCACTTTTCTACATACACACCACCTACGAAAAGAAACAACTGAACAACCTTCTCAAAGAACAGTTGAAATTCGTTTCCTTTGTTTTTTTTATCCCGCTATGGGAAACTGCCTGAAATGCTTCCAATCAACATCAGAGCATCCGTCTGCTACTTTGGGTAGTGGCGCTGCTACTGCAACTTCCTCATCTGTACAATCTGTCGGTCAGACTACACATCTAGTAGATGGTCGTTATACGGGCATAACAGGAAATTTAAATGCCAATGATACACACCAACATTATCATCACCAGCAGCAGCAACATCATATACAGCACCATCATCATCAATTGCATACAGTAAGAGGAGGTACTTTCTATAAGGAAAGATCTCATGGTAAGTAATACTGTTATCGATTCAAAACTTTTTAAACTTTATATCGCGTTATACCTAAAATACCGAAATAATTTAAATACCGTTAAAAATATCAATATCCTTAAAGTACCGTTACCGAAATGTCTAAAATACCGGTAATGCTAACATACCGTTATCGAAATAATTGAAATAGCGTTATCCTTAAAATACCGCCACGGAAATAATCTGACAATATCGAAAATCAAAAATCGGTGTAAATAGAGATCTTTTCCCAAACATTTGATCATAAACTAGCCAGTTATATCAATTTGGAATTTGAATTTGTTATATTGACATTACAAGACATAACTAAAATAACGTTACCTTTAGCGAAATAACAAAAACCCCGTTACCGAAATAAGTAAAATACCTTTAACGCTAAAAACACGTTACCGAAATAACTGAAATATCGTTATAAGAGTGGATAAAATAGTTGAATATTACGATTACAATTCTGTTGACGTTTCTCTTTTGGAGAGGGTTGCGTTGTCTGCTGACTTTTCAGCCATCTATAACACATCTGATGTTAATGATCAGCTGAGTGTTTTGTATGGCAATTTGGATCTAGCCCATTCGGTGGTACCCTTTATCAGGCGTAAAGTTAAACCTCGGAGTGATTCTTGGTTTCAGTCGAGGGATATACTATATGCTACTTCTGTCAGGGATTTAGCATATGCAACATTTAAGAGTACCAGAACTGATGAAGATTGGAGGAAATATTGCAGATTGCGGAATAGGACAAAATCGATAATAAGGAGGGAAAAACGTAAGGCACATTCTAAACTTTTTGAGAATATTGATAGTAGAAATATGTGGAAACTTTTGAAGGATAATGGTGTTGTGGATAGTGAGTCTTTTGGGGATCACAATGACCCTACATCTCTGAATGAGATGTTTGTGTCTAATCAGAGCGATGAGGGGGTGCATTTTGAATTTGATCGATTTTTGTCATCCAACGGCGGGTTTTCATTTAGGTGTGTTACAATAAGTGAAATAGTTGAACAGTTTCATAGTATTAAATCTAATGCTACAGGGTGTGATGGGTATCAGTTGAAATTTCTAAAATTGATTTTACCATATTATGGTGGGCATATTGTTCACTTGGTTAATACAATTTTGACTACATCTACATTTCCGAATGTGTGGAAAATAGCACGTATAAGACCGATAAAGAAGCGTGGTTCGTCCAATGATATGGAAAATTTGAGACCTATTTCTGTGTTACCGGTATTGTCGAAGGTTGTGGAGAGGCTAATGAAGGATCAGCTAACGGAATATTTGGATAGTAACAATCTTTTGAGCAGTAGTCAGTTTGGTTTTCGTAAGAACCATAGTACTACTTCACTTTTTGTGGGGCTTACAGATACTATAAGAAGCCATGTGGATAATAAACATTTGTGTGTTCTGCTTTCACTTGATCTTACCAAAGCATTTGATAAAATATGTCATAAGTTACTTTTAAAGAAACTTATTGAAGTTTACAATTTTTTAGGGACTGCAGCTGCACTAATATGCTCGTATCTCTCGGATCGTGGCCAATTTGTTTCTTCTGGTGCAGAATGTTCTGAGGTTTTGCCGGTTATAAGTGGTGTCCCTCAGGGGTCAGTTATTGGTCCTCTACTGTTCACTATGTTCATAAATGATTTCTTCAGTATATTGAATGTTGGAAGATGTTATCTGTTCGGGTATGCGGATGATATACAAATTTTGTTTTGTGGTAAAAAGGATAATTTGAGTGTACTACAAACGGTGATAAACTATTCAACTGACCGTATTTCGAATTGGATGATGGATAATTATATATCCATTAATACGATGAAAACAAAGGCAATGTTATTTTCCAACTCAAACCATTGTGCTCAGGATTTATATTTATCTATCAATGATACTGATATTGAGTTTGTACACCATTTATCGATTTTGGGAGTAGTGATAGACTGTAATTTAACATTTGAACATCATATTAGATATCTTACGTCAAGAGTATTTTTCATATTAAGGAGATTATATAATACAAATTTGATTATTCCAGTTTATGTTAGGGAGAGAATTGTCCATAGTACTATAATGCCCCTTTTTTATACTGTGTGGAGATATATTCTGGCACTTGGGATTATAACATAAATGACATTCGATTGCTCTTTAATAGAGTAATAAGATATATATATTCGGTGCGAATCCGTGAACATATTACAGAACATGTTTATCGTTTTCTGGGAACATCGTTTGACGATTTTATAAGTCTTCTGCTTTATTTTTATCGGGTATTTAGTATAAGCTGTCCTTTGTTTGTATCAAACTTTTTTAGATTTACTAGATCAACTAGATCGAATTTGCTTATTATACCATTTAATACTCCTTGGGTAAGTCGGTCTTTTGTTATATAATGGTTTGGTTTTGTTATATAATGCACTACCATCATTTTTAAGGCATTTCAACTATACCGATCATGTTTACAAGGGAAAACTTTTAAATCATTTTCATTAGTAACATCAATTTTAATATTTTTGATAATTTTATTACAACAAGGTTAATAGAAATGATGTATATTTTTGCGTTCTGTTCTAATTGGGTTAGCAAAAAAGAAGAAAAAATAATTAGTGTGATTTTTATTGAGTAATAAAATAATATTTATAATTATTTTAAAGTAGCTAATTAATTGTTATCAGGGTTTATGTAATTATAATTTTAGTTTAAGGTTAACTTAAGTGAGTGGAATTATTGTAATTTATTAATTGGCCAAAAAAAAGGCTTTCAAATTACAAAATGAAGAATAAAAAAAAAATACCGTTATACTGAATTTACACTTCCACGAAATCTGGTTAAAAATCGAGTTAAATCCAATTACAAATCGGCCTCGCTTACTTTATAGAATATGGCAGGCAAACTGGAATTTGGCTTGACAACAACAACATTTTATAAACAAAACAAAATAAATAAAATAACCACAAACTGAAAATGTTTCTAAAAAGTTATTAATTTACTGGCGGAAGACAAAATTTGTAGCGATTATGAAATTTTGCTGAAAAGTGTTTTTTTAGGGGGGATGTTTTTGTTCTTCTAGTCACCACAAATTCTGTTTGCACAAATTGTCTTCGCCAAAAATAAAAATAAGTAACTGGATGATGAATTGAATTTATCTTTCAGTAAAAAATGGCATTTTATTCGGTTTAACACTTCTTTTATTTAGTTTTCCTAAATTAAATATTTTTTTTTTTTATTTGATTACATTTTTCCACAAGGTGATGCCGCATTTTGCAAAAATCTCTCAAAATAGGGGAAAACACAGTGTTGTATCGCTACAACCTAATTTTGAACGTAATTTTAAACCAGATTCTCTGAAAATCTAGTTTTGAATTTGTAAGGAAAATCAAAGAAAAACTATATCGTTTCGTTCAAAATGATAACTAATTTGCTATCGTTTTGATGATGTTTCTTACGAAAACGTTAAACTAAACGATGGGAAATTGTTGTTTTATACCAAAGTTGTTAACATTATTTAAAATTTGTATGTAGTATTGTCGTAATTTAACTTCGAAAAGTGGACGATTATAGTCGATCGTCCTACAGAACTCCTAGACAGATTGTCTTCAAAATTCGGTTTAAACCAGATTTCAGGTATAATGTAAATTCACTATTACCGAAATCAAAGATTATAGCGTTACCCGCATCGAATCGGTTACCATCCATGTTTTAAATTATCTTTGTTTTTTGTGATCTGTTTTGGTTGTCGAGTATTTCCATAAGAACTAAACAAGGAGTGCTTTATTCTGACAATAATAATCCTTTATTGCGTGAATCTATATGTCACCTTTTGTATGAATCTAATTCAAAATTTGTTTCTCACTGATACAGGGCAACGACCAACATCGGAATGGGATGAAAACAAAAGCAAATGAAAGTTGACATTTTCCATAACAAAACCCCCTCAAGGGTTTTTTTAGTTTAGTGCGAGATTTTTTTTTTGTACGCTTTTGAAGTTGGTGATTTTGGAACGCTGTTTAACAATCAAAAATCATCAAAAATTTGATAAAATAATGCTTATTTATTTTTATTATCCTGGAAAGTTGTGGTATCTTGTTGTTTTTGGGGTCGAGAAATCAATTTTTGATATTTATTTTTATCTAAAAGTCACGCTAAATGGAGCTGTATTACAAAGTTTGCTATTTCTTGTAGATTGTCATAGAAAAAACGATGTTTTTACTTTTTTTAGGCTAAAAAATCAATTGTTGATGTGGGCTTCAGTATAAAACATATTTCTAATGATATTACAAAGTACATTTCATTATTCTCAGTACGTTACTATTACAAAAATGGTATTTTTATTGAAAAAAAGGTGTTTTTTTTTATGGAAAAAACAATTTTTTTTATTACAAAAACAACTTTATTTTTTAAAAGAATTATATTTTTATAAACATATAGGTTATTCTTTTTATCTTTACAAAATTACAAAGAAAACAAAATAATAATGAAATCGGTTCAACGGTTTATTTTATTTTAAAATACAAGTTATTTTGATTTACAATAGATGGCTAAAGTTATATGTCTCAAAAACATGACATAAATCGTAGCCTCAAGATTGAACACGTTTAGTGTACAAAACGTACACAAAACGTATGACATTTACTGTTGTTTACACATGGTGAGTCAAGGCTGGATCAGACAAACGTAAACGTATTTCGATATAGGAAATTTAATATGTTAAATAAGAATAGAAGATATTTTGTGTATCTTGTTGTTTCATTCATATTCATTAAACTTATAGAATACGTAAAAACACAAAGAAAATCCAAACAAATAGAATTTTCTTGTTCGTTTACAGTATCTATGTGTTAAATGCATATGAATGAAAATAAAAATATAATTCTTTTAAATAAAAAAGTTCTTTTTGTAATGAAAAAATCGTTTTTATCCATAATTTAAAACAAATACTTTTTAAATATGATTTACGTGTATTTATCAGGGATGGCAGGCAATACTGCTAAAAAATATCGTTATAGGATCAGAACCCTTAAAATACCATTACCGATATTATTAAAATATCAATACCCTTAATTGAAATAGCGGTATCCTTAAAATATCGTTATCAAAATATTCTAACAAGATCTGAAATAAAAATTGTTGTAAATATATGTATTTTCCCAAAGTTTGATCATAAACTAGTCAGTCCTTAAAACTAGGGCAAACTAGGGCTAAAAATATCGATGCGCCTTAACAATTACCTGAATAACTAAAATAACGTTACCCTTAAAATACCGTTACCGAAAGAACTGAAAAATCGTTATCCATGAAATAACGTTACCGAAATAACTAAAGTAACGTTACTGCTAAAATACCGTTACCGAAATAAATAAAATACTGTTAACGCTAAAAATCCGTTACCGAAATAACTATAAATATCGTTAGCCCTAAAATACCGTTACCGAAATAAAAGAAAATAGCGTTACTCTTACCTATACCCGCATTCGAATGGCAAAACAAAGCAAAAAAATATTTGGCGCATCGTTAATTAACCCTTGTTTTCCGTGGATCAAAAACGTTACATAAAATAAAGTTGATGGTTAAAATTAATATATTAAAATAAAAAAGAAGTAATTTTTTACACATTAGGCAAAAATGGGACATTTTCATTATATTATCCACTATGGAAATTACTTTGTTGGTAAATGTATCTTCCAAGTTTAGTGACTACATTTTGTATTTGTTTGGATCTGAAAGTTAAAAACTATGAGCAAAAACATAAAATCAATTTATTTTTTGTGGATGTTATTAAAATATTATAAAAAATTTATTAATTTTTGTCCGTAAACGAATTTATTTTTTGCAAACACTTGTTATGTTTGTGCCAATTTGACCTAACATTAACCTTCAATATTTTTATACCCTCCACATACTGTGATGATGGTTTTGTATCAGTTTGACATTTCGTTTGTAACGCATCGAAATATAAAATTAAGTCCTCCTAAAGTATATATGTATATTCATGATCCTTATTCAATTTTAAGACGATTTAGCGATGTCCGTCTGTCTGTTGAAATGGCGAACACGGTGCGAATACGCAATACGGACTGCTCATTTTTACCTAGATTGATGTAAATTTTCCCGAAAAGTTTGGTATTGAAAATAAGCCAAATCGGTTCACAAGTGTTAAAGCTGTCCTGTAAAAATTATTTACTAACTAAAATTAATGATCCAATTAAATCAGTTGCAAGCCAGTTTCGTCAATTTTGTTTAAAACGTAGTTAGAAGTTCAAAATTAAGGAAAAGACAGCCAAAAATTAAATTTCCTTGAAATCCGCTAAATTCAAATCGCTATAAAAAAAAAACTAGCGAACGGATATTTATAATATTTCACATTTTTTATCTTTACGATATATATAAAAAACTATTGGAGAGCGATTTTAATTTTTAAAATTGTCTTTAATAAAATTTTCAAATATGTAAAAATGTTATTTTTGGGTACCCCTATAAATAACTAGCCTTTTTTGTATCGTAAGTTAAAATAGGCTAAGGATGTCCTGAAAAGCTAATATTTTTTTTTTGTGAATAGTTGTCATCGAACTTAGTACAAAATTTTTTTTTGCCAAAATTAATACCAAAAAAAAAAAATTGTTTTTTTTCATCTAATGGCCAAATTTGACATATTTCCCTTTTTCTCCTTAAGCTACCACCATAATTTTTTGCATAGTGTATTTTGATATAAAAACGAATACTTCTAGGGGGAGTGACGGTATAAAGTCGAAAGTTGCCATTTTTGGCGCACCCTAGTGTATATAGGTACAGTATCATAATTTTCCACCAGACGCAAAGAGGTGAATAGTATTTTAAATTCACCTCAAATTTTGTTTCACCACAAAAATACTTTTTCACATCAAAAATGTTTTTTACCACACAATTTCTTTTTTTACATCCCAAAAAGTTTTTCACTTCAAAATTTTGTTTTCACCTCTAATATATTTCTCTTCAACTTTTTTTGTTGCTTCTTTTTATAAAGGGTTCGTTGTGGAGGGTATAAAGAAAAAATTTGGTAAAACCAAATTTAATACATGTACTTTTTACAACTTAATTTGCTTCAATTTCAAATATTTGGAACAGAAGTGATAAATTGTAATATTTCCTTTAAAATTTGTGTCATATCTCAATTTTTTTATCGGTAGAAACATCATGTTTTGAGCTTGAGACTTTTTACTCCCATAGCGCTTATAAATTTGATTAAGAAGTTTTAATAAAGTTTGGACACATTTTGTAATACATTGTAATATAAGTTTCTAAATATTAACCTTGTTTTCGGAATTTTAATTAATAAATTCTGGAAGTAAATGTTAATTTCTGAATATCATTAGAGTCTTCGGAAATACCATTTGCAGCTTTTAAGTTAAAATTTAAAAAAATTGGATTATAAAAATAAAATCTAATACGAATTATAATTATGTATCTTTATTTATTTTACTTAATTGTTTATTAAAGAAACAGATGAATTGCTCTCTACCAGAAGTCCACTCAAACCAGCAAACCATTGTGATACAAAACGTAGTAGTTTTAAGAAATCATTAGTACTGCTTAATGGCAATGCCGCAGCCATGGGCGATATAATAGCAACGGGTTAGTCCAATACATCAATTTAAGATACCTAAGAATTCTCATAAAAAAAAAGTTTTTCTTTCAATTTTAGTTAAAGAAACCTCAGAAGTGTCCGATAATACATTAAATAAATTATTTGAAGAATATAAAGAACCAGACGAGGACATGATATTAGCTGAGGGTATTGAACGTTTATGTCGTGATCTCAATTATCAACCAGATGAATTTGCCATTTTGGTGCTAGCCTGGTGCTTAGATGCTTCGCAAATGTGTCGCTTTACGCGCACCGAGTTTATAGAAGGTTTACATAAAATGCGAGCCGATACCATAGAAACAATACGTATAAGACTGGAGCAGACAATCGAAACTCTTAAAGTAGACTCAGAAATGTTTAAACAATTATATCGGTTTACTTTTAGGTAAGTCAAATGAACATCAGCTTAAAAAATTAAACTTAACGCTTATCCTCCTTTGTAGATTCGGTTTGGAGCCAGATCAACGTATATTATCATTAGATATGGCCATTTCCTTATGGAAATTAGTTTTCACTGTCCATACACCCGAGTTATTAAGTAAATGGATACATTTCTTAGAACAGCATCCTAGTATAAGAGGCATTCCAAAGGATACTTGGAATATGTTTTTAAATTTTTCCGAACAGTGTGATATCAACAATTATGATGATACAGAAGCTTGGCCCAGTCTATTCGATGATTTTGTCGATTATGAAAAATCACGTTTAGAAATGGGCGATGCCGCTGCAACAGAAACGACAAACATATTAATGACGTCGACAACAACGACGTCACATGACGATGATAATAATAATGATGATCCTCTGCAACAAAAACAAACTCAAGATAATACAAGCTCAATGAATGTATTATAGTATTAAGAACTTCATACATATATTTAAATTTAAAACAGCAACAGCAACAACAACAACAATTAGCATTTAAACATACAAAAAAAAAAGAAAGAAACCATAAATTCGAGTAAACCTAAATGTGTAAAATTGTATATTGATCCTAAATCATCGATATTTGATTTTCTATTTTATACACATTTTAATCGTTTGACAATTTTTATAACCAAATTTTAGTTTATTTTTTTTAAACATTCCCTCCTTTTTAGCGTTTTTATGTTTACATCTATTGTAAAACCCTCAAAATCATCCCCATTCAAAAGAGACGTATTTTTTTGGTGCTGGTAACCACAACTCTGAAAAAACGATCTCGGTATTATTACACTTGCTGTTTTCGCTAAACTTTCATATATTTTTATTTTTTTATTAGAATGATTTGAATGTAAACTTTTTTCTTTTCTTTGTATATAAAAATTTTAGGAAAAAAATCGTATTGTAATTCATGCAAACATTATCGTAATTATGTATTTATTTCATAATTATGTACATAAAATGAAACAATTCATAAAATCATCATGATTCATACATGAAATTTGCATTGAAATTGAAAAGCATTTTACATAATATACATATACATAAATACATTATAAAAAGAAAAAGGAACAGTTGTTATTTATTATTGATATTTAATTATTATAGTAGTGTCCAACAGTTTGGCAAAAAGAAAAGGAATTTGTTTTATACCATTTGAAGAATTACCCTATACCACAATTGCATTATTCCGAAATTGAATTTGAAATCGTGTAAAATTAACTGCGTTTACATTACGATCTTTGACAGCATAGCTTCGAAACTTCGGTCCGAACATCGCAAAATTGTGTAAACAAATAGCCTTAAATTAAATATATTTCTAAAAAGCTATTTATTTAATGGCGTAGTACAAAATTTAAAACCACTACGACTATTTGGGAGAGTGATTATTTTCTTGGCCTGTCTTTATGTAAACTTAACCTTGTGTACTTGCAATGCAAATCTGATTTCAAATTACGTTATAAATCCAGTTAAAACTAGGAAAATTCGCTATTAATGTCAAGTTAAACAGCGATTGAATTAATTCATTAATGGCACGTAATAGATCCGCTGGACATTTTTTAACCAAACTTTCCAGATATATAGAACCATAAAAGTGCCCTCTAGTAGAAATATTGACAGCTAAAGTTGAAATTTTGACAGCATATAAATCTTAGGCGGTGGAAGATATTTTAAAATTTTAAATTTTGTATAATTTTGTGAACAAATCTTTATTCAAAAATACATGAAAACTTATGTTTTAAGTTAACCGATTTTTAAAATTTTTTGGAAAATGATTGTGATTTTTGACCATTTTTTTAAAATTGCCATATGACAACTCTGACGATATAATTTTTATAAGTTTAGTAGTATTTTATTAAATTATTTATGTTTTTAAAGAAAATGAAATAAATTTTGGAATATTTAAGACTGTGTATTTGAAAATTTCATCGATCGAACGGTCGGTTTTTCAAAAAGTATATAAAATCGATTTTCTAGCAAAGAAATACATTTTCATATTTTTTTATAAACATAACAATAAAAAATATAAAGGATTAGGCTTTTCTTATATTTTTAAATAAGTTTCAAAAAAGGTTTTATCAAAAAAGGTCAAAAAATAAGTTTTTTAAATAAGTATTTGGCAACTCTGGATAACAATTTTTTAAATTTTTTTATTCACAATTGTAATGAAGATGTCCAATAATTTTAAGGTATTTAAATCACTTAATTATCTTTTTCCAGTAAAAAGATATAGCCGTTTGAAAGTACTGGATTGAAAAAGGAGCATTATGTCAATAATGAGTTAAAGAAGTGTTTAATTAATTTCGATATATTAAAAAATGCACAGAGCTTTCGAATGAAGTTTAACAAAGGCTACCAATTTAGTATTTGTTCCGGCTAGATCTTGTAATACAAAAATACGGAATTAAAAATATACATATTTACATTTATAATAATGTTAAGTCGTAAGAAGTATTTCGACGTTATTAAGCAAGTATTGTTTTATACTTCCTTTAAAAGTTGACAATATAGAAATATTTTTAAGATTGTCGGGTAATTGGTTATACTCCTTTGCACCAGCGAAAGTAACTCGTTGTTTAGTCAACTCGAGGCGACATCTCGCTACGTTCAGATCCGTCGCATGTCTTGTTTTTCTATGAGTGTGTATCAGATTTTGATGAAACTGTATAATGTGAGATCCATATCCTTTAATACATTTAAAAACATAAATCAAAATTTGTTGTTTATATAACCCTCGTATTGGAAGTATAATTTTTGCAAAAATCTTATATAAATCAACTGTACTAAATCTTAACGGCAGATTAAACACGATCTTTAAAGCTTTATTCTGTTTTGATTGCAGTGACTTTATTACTGAGCTTGATTTAGAGGCATAGATCATTGGGAGATATGTTAAGTGCGAGTGAATTAAAGAATTGTAGAGTAAAATTTTCGTTTCTGGATTTAATTTGTTTCTAAATTTATACAAAATACCAATTCCAGATGATATTTTAGATTTCAGTTGATTGATGTGGTTTTCCCATGTAAGATTGTGAGATAGATTAATTCCTAAATATTTAACACTCTCTGACTCATTTATCAAATTATCACCAATATGTACGCTCATAACTTCATCGTTCCTTGAAATATGTGGCTTAAACTTTATAAATTTAGTTTTCCCTGAATTTAAAATAAGTTTGTTAATCCTCAGAAATTCAGACAAAATAGCAGCGTCATATTCGATTTGTGTTTGCAATACTTTTTCATGTTTATAATTGTATTAAAGACAGACATCATCAGCGAACATAAATAGTTTTCCATAAAATTTTATATTTTTCATATCATTTATATAAATTTTAAACAACTACTCGATCAAAGCCAACATTGACTTAATTAAAAAATAATTGTCGATCAAAGCCAAATTGGCTAAAATAAAAAATTTTTATGAAAATAATCGTTGCCAAGTAATTAGGAGCATATTGCATAGAACGCTAAATGCTGCATTGACATTACCTTAGTAACTAAGATAACGTTGCCCGTAAACTACCGTTAGGTAAATAACTAAAAAACCGTTGGCCTAAAATACCGTTACCGAAATAAAAGAAAATAGCGTTAATCTTGCCGATAAGCGCATCGAATCGGTTACCATCCATTTTTCATGCACAATGTGTGGGAAAAAATGTTCGCCTTTAGTTTTAACTTCTATTGTGTTTCTACTATTAACTGTATATAGGCTATTCTCAAAAATATTTAAAAGTGGGTTTAAAGTTTTTTAATTTTATGGGATTTTACATGATAATAAACCAATATTTAGGCACGTCAAATCCGTTTGCGTTATCAACGTTTAAAAATTCTCAAAATTACATTTTTTAATTGATTTCAAATTAATAAAAAAAAAACAATTTTTAAGCGTTTTCATGAATACTTACTCCCTTATTTTGGGCTTAATTAAAAATCTTTGTCAAATTCTGTGGTGTTTCAAAAAATGTATTTTTTAATTTAAAATCACGGTTAACGCGATATTTAAAAATGCAATTTTTCCACATAATGTTTTTTTAAATTAATTGAACTTCATTTGGTCCATAAAATCTTTATTTCCTAAATTTTTTTAAACATACGAATAATGTTAATTTTAACGAATTTCGCCCAACATGGTTTGCAAAATGTGCACAATTATTAAAAAGTCCTCTTATTTTATGTTGTAAAAAAAAAAACTCAGTTCACGTTACAAACTGGCCTATTTAACTATTTAAAACTAATTAGTGATTGTGTCATGCGAAAAACTGTTTTTCTAGCAAAACTCACTCTTATGTTTTACATCTTTTGTGGCTCTTCTCTTTTTCTCCAATTGTGCATAATTACAGCATCTACGAAACATTATTTAAAAATTAGGTACAAAAACACTAAAATTAAAAAAAAAATTGTTTTCAATTTTTGACTACCATGTATTTATTTATTAGGTGATGGTACCCCAATTAAGTAAGGGAATGTTTCCTATTGTGGTCTTCCCTTTCGTTGTTTTCGTGTGTCAAAACTGTCATCGAGTTTAATTTCCGCTATAATTATTTTCAAAAATTTTTGTAAACGGTAAGAATTTTATTCACAACTTTACCAAAACTAATTGATTCCATAAACAAATGAAATAATAAAACAAAAATGTAAAAATTAAATTTTCATAATTTGGAATATATTCTTATTTGTTCCCCAAATTTTAGTCTTTTTTAAATGGTTTACGCAACATTATAACAATTCTTGTCTATTTTGGACGATTTTTCTACATGTTTCACAACAAAAACATATCGTTTATTTACCGCAATTAAGAAAATTTAGCATTACATAAGCGGCTTTATTTAGCATTACTTTAGGCGGCTTCAGCATTACTTATTTATTTATTTATTTCATTTCATCTACAGAATTTAATTCTTACAGATTACTAAACTAGAAGAAAACTTAAATTATAATGTTTAAATAAAAACAACTTAAACTTATCTTTATTTACATTAAAGTTTAAAATTGGAGCAAAACTATTACATAAGTGTAAACATCTTGCAATCGGCTCATTTTCGGCGTAGTTTGTTCTATGAACAGATTCTTCGAAAATCCGGTTTACTCTTAAATCCCTTGGAGGGCGATATAATATAAAATGATCCCTAATTTCGGAACAATTTATTTCACCAGTTATAACATTATAAACAAACATTATTGCGGAATATAACCTACGATCTTCCAAAGATTGTAAGCCTAGCATTTTCCTCCTAACATCATAGGATGGTAAATCGTAAGGCCAAATTAATTTCAAGACCGATTTAACAAAAATCTTTTGAACACGTTCAATTCGATTTGATGTACCTATTTGATTAGGACACCAAATAATAGAGCAATATTCCAATTTGCTACGGACCAACGAAATAAACAACGTTTTAAGCGTATAAGGATCTTTAAAATCCTTGGAATTTCTCCTTACAACGCCAAATATAAATAAAATTTATATATAATTTTTTGTCGATTTTACTTAATTTTCAAACAATTTTTTATGCTTTTAGAGAGTTTTTAATGTAGGTCCACTTAGTTTTGTTATATACCCCAAATACCAGGTGTAGCGCCACATCAGAAAGCATTCCCTTACGTTTGCAATCGATTTCTCAAGTGTAAAGAGATTGTCGCCCATGTGCTAGAAAACGAAATCGCATAAAGTAAAACGAGTCTATAGGAATTGGTGTTCTTGATTCCAATATCGCATATTTTGTTTGTTTTAAATGAAGCAGTTGTACCTTGTCGAAAAATGTTTATTGTATAATAAAAACAACACTTGATATTGACATATTTTAAATGTTTTTTTATTTATTTTAATTTAAAATAAGACTTTTAAAATCTCTTCAAATTGCGTGTATTTTTTTTTATATACATATAAGTATATACAGTGCACTCGCGAAAATATGAACTCCCTAATATATGAACACCCCAAAATATGAACATTTTTTTCTTCCATTGACTACTCTAAAATATGAACTTAGTGCCAAAGCTTTAAAATATGAACAGCTTATTTTTGTATTTTTAACGGATTTTATAAACCTACGCAGTGTTTAAATCTAAAGCTTCAGTTATGCGAACGTTGCTGTATCCGTAACGAACCGTATCGTAATGTAAGCACGTTGGTGCACTTATAGAACAATTAAAAACGTGCCATATGTTTTTGACATACGTAACCAACACGGCATTTACATACATAAAACAAATACAAAATATTTTTCAAGCTTGTTGTGTCTAAGATGTTTATCATCCATTTTCAGGTAGTTGGTTTAAAATTTTAAATCACTTTAATTGAATTAATTAAAAAATATTCTAAACCACATTCACTTCTATTTATTTTGTTTGTTTCTTTTTTTTATGAAAAGCAAACAGCTGTTTACAACACAGTGATTGATATCCAAAATGTTCAAATGGTGACCGCTGTGCAGAAAAAGTACCAAGTGATTTAAATGGTATTAAAACACTATTTAGTGTGTGTATATAAACATTAATAACACGGTGCTACAATGAAAAAAAACTTGGAAAACGACCTAGCGTGGGTTATAGGTCTTGTTGAGTACATTACAAATTGTGTCAAAAAATTTCAGAAACACCCTCAAATTCAGAAGTTATTCTAAAAAACCGTTTCAAGTGATGTTCGTCAACTTATCGACCTGTTACTCAGTCAGTTTTTGTCCGATTTACATTTTTTTAACGGGTTTGGAAAGGAAACTGATTAGGCTTTAAAATGACGTGCATTTCTTATACATTTGTAAGTTATAAGTATTGTTTTTGTTAAGAATATCTACAAAAAAAAACGAAAATTATAAACTTGTTTGATTTTAGTAGCTTTTCATTGCTTATTTTAATATGAAAGCTTATAAAAATTTATACCAACGTATAAAGAAAATTTAGTTCTTAACAAAACATGGTTTTAATTTTTCAAATCGGATGAAAATTGTAAAAGTTATTCAACTTTTCATTAACACCTGTTTTTAGAATTTTCTCCCCCAGCGCAAACCATATGAATAAAAAAAAATAAAAATTAAACAAGAGTTTTTGTAAGTCAAGTGGTTTACCAGAAGAAAAGTCTGCAATCTTAACATTTTACTTTAGAAAAAGTTTAGTAACTTTTGCAAATAGAAACCGATTTTAACAAATAATATCTCGTTTTTTTCTATATAAAATTGTCTTTAAAATACAGTGCAAAAAAAGATAGGTTTTCATAAAAAAAATTAAAATAACTCTTGTTGAATTTGAAAAATTTGGAAAAAAAATAAAAAAAAGAGAAACTTTTGCTAAACACTTACCTAATGTCTTGGAATATATATTTAATGAATACATTTCATGAAAGCCTAATTCTTTGTCTTTCCAAAACTGTTTAAAATTTTGAAATCGGTCAAAAAATGTGTGAGTTAGAGGTACTAAAGTGCTACGACCTACCCTAAAACAGTTTTTTGAAAATAACTCAAAATTTTGAGGGTGTTTCAAAATTTTTGAAAACGGTTTTTGTATGTCCTCACCTAGGCCTACAACCCCCACTAGGTCGGTTTTCAAGTTCTGACAAAAAGTTTTTTTTTGTAGCAGTGTAATTAAATAATTGATATTTTAATTGTAGTTTTACAATATTTATTTATTTATTTATATTTAAGTAAAAAATTGCAGTATAAGAACCTTAAGAATTAAATTCTTTTATGGTTCAAAGGGTATCACATAATGAATGTCATAATAACAAATTTTAAAATAATATCATTTAAAAAAAAAAAAATAATTTAAATTTAAAAACTTAAGATTATGGTACATATTCTAAACATATAGTAGTTAAAGAAAAATATATATGTGGCTATCTAGTTGGTATAGCAAAAGATGAAAAGAATAGGCTGAAAATAAAGAAGGTATAGAAAAGTAGTAGTTAGTTGTTTCTAGAAATTAAATTATTTCTAGTAATTAAATTAAAAAGTTCATTTTTAAAACTGTTTTTTTTCTGTGATGAGTTTAAGATTTATGGGTAAGTCATTCCAAAGTTTAATGGCATTAACGAAGAAAAATCTACCTGTGTTTAAATAGTAGTATCTAGGAATAATTAATGTCCCTGATCGTATAGACCTGCCGAATTCAATTTTTTCATAGAGATTTGAAGGAGTTTTATCTGAAATTAATTTATGCAAAAACAACAAATTCCTCATGCGTAAATAGTCATCTAAGCCACAACCAAGTACCTTTTTGTTCCATGAAGAAATGCTACTAAAACGACGTAAACTAAATATGTACCTTGTAGCATTGTTAAAAGATATCTGTAGTTTATGCGATGAATGCGAATCTAATTGAATGTAAACCTCAGCTGAATATGTTATGTGCGGAATTATTAATTGAATGACTAATTTTTTCTTAACATCAACTGGGGTAAAACTGGACGATACTCGTAGGTTACGAAGTGTAAGAAATGTGTTACGTATTATGGTATTAACATGATCGGTACATGACAAAGTGGAGTTGATAACAAACCCTAAATATTTAACTTTATTAACATACTTAAGAGCAGTTTCACCCAAATAAGCTGTTGGAAATTCGATGCAGGGTTTGTATCTACTGATAGGAAGTATCAAAGACTTGCCGGGATTGAGCGTCAGCTTATTGACTTGTGCCCAATTATTCATTGCCTGTAAGTCTTCATTTAATCTGAAGCATGTGTCTTCTAAAAGGCCTAAACGATTCGAAATATATAGCTGAATATCGTCAGCATAGGCATGCATACGTGCATTTTTACAGACTTCGAAAACATCATTTATAAAAATACTAAATAATAGCGGTCCTAACACAGATCCCTGAGGAACTCCTGAATAAACTCCCTTAAGACATGATTCTCTGTCACCCACAATGACTACAGATATGTATTTTAACATATACATTCACATGTACATACATATATTATTTTGTAAATGTGCATACACAAAACAAGGTTTTGATACCTTTTTATATATTTCACATTTCTATTGTATTTTGTATATGTTTATTTATATATACATATATATACATATATGGAAATATGATGTATTATAAGTTATTATAAGATATTATTACTAAAAAAGCACCAAAGAAAAGGGCGAAAATACCCGCATTTAATTTAACACAAAAGCAGGCCATCACTGCTTTACAAATGTCACGTAACAACGGAATAAATTCTATTTTATACAGAATGTTACATTACAATACGTTACAACTACGGTTCATTAAATTTCGGTAAGCGTTTGCATTGCTTTTCATATACCAAAAACGAACAGCTGTTTCATACAGTACAGATACGGATACAGCAACGTTCGCATAACTGAGCCTTAAATCAAGAGGGTGGTGGTTAAATTTTTATTCAACTGCATTATAATTTGGGGATTTCCCTAGCTGTTTGCTTTTAAATTGTCTTCACCTGTCAATCAAAATTTCTAACATACACGTTTTAGTTAGTGCTCAGATTCAGCTAGAATTCCTTATTCGTTTTGTGAATATAAATTTAACGTGAAAAGTTCTTAAATATGCATAAAAAAAGCATAATTTTTTAACTTTAAAAGAAAAAGCAGACATTTTAGAACATTTGGGAAAAGGTGCAAGTGTAACTTTTAAACTGTAACTTTTTTGAACAAGTAACTTTAAATTTTGTTTCTTTTTCAAAAATTAATTGTTTTTTTTTTAATCCAATAAACAATAAATAAAATATTTAACATAAGAAACTTTTATTTTTATTGGAATAACGTTTTTAAAGGTAAATTAGATGCCATTCGCAAATATGAACTGGCTTGGTTTTAATTAGTTCATATTATCGCGAGTGCACTGTATATATATTTATTTTTTTATAAAATGCAACAGAAGGTTAAAATTATGTTTTTAATCTTTTGAAATTTTTTTTCGAACAAAACTTCATATATACCAAAACGAGCGCTTTTAATAACACCGATTTCTACATGACGCGTTTAAAATTATTTTTTTTTTGAAACCGATTCGAAAGCCATCTCATAGACGTGTCTAATATTAAATGTAATTCAAAAGTTGAAGGTCGCAAACAAAAATTAAAATGAACAAAAAAAGTAAGCTTTTTTCAAACGTTTATTTTAAATTTTTCAACTTTGCGTAATGGTAACAAGCCTAACCCGCTATTCTAAAATAAAACAAAATTAGAAAGTTTTTGAAAAATATCATTTTTGAAGGATTGAAAATGTTTTGAAAAAAGCCTATATCCTTTCATGAATACACTCTTTTTATAACTTTGCTATAATCTCCTTTCTCTCTCTGTCAATTTTTCAGCTTTTTATTTACTACAAAATTCTGTCACCAATTCAAAGTGAATGCCTAGAACTAAAATTTGTGTAAATGTCAATAAAAACAATAATCGCAAAGAAAAAAAAATCAAGTGGAAAAAAATCCCCAATCTGCAAATTTTAGTTTATTTTTTTTTGTTTTATATAAAATAAACAAATCGAATATCATAAAGATTAATAAAAATAAAAAAAAATTCTTGAAATATGATAACAAAACAAACTGAAAATAGATAAAATTGTAGAGTGTAATTTAAACGACAAAAATGATTAAAAGCTACAATTTCAAGAATTTGATGGGAACAATGATCAACTATTGGACAAATGCGAATTGCAAAAGAAAAGAATAAAGTGATTCATTGATTTTGTAACCAACAAAAAAACAAAAGTGTAAAGATTCTTTAAATTATTTAGTTTTTCAAAAATTTTAGGAATAGAATAAAAGAAAAATTATGCCGTGTGAGGGATGTCAGGTGCAATTTACTGTTTTCAAACGTAAGCGCAGTTGCTACGATTGCAAACGTTACTACTGCCACCAGTGTTTGACCACCAGCAATCAAAATAATCGTAATAAACAACATCCGTATGCCCTGTGCGAGAGATGTTTGTTATTCAATAAGCGTCCCTTGGGGCGAGCAGATTTGGTCAAATTAAAACCCAAAGATTTAATCTTTTATTTACAATCCAAACATATATCCACTGCTGGCTGTGTGGAAAAGGAGGAATTAATCGATTTAGTACTACAATATGTAAATAGAACAGAAGATATCAACAATCAAACATCTTCGCGTGGTAGTGACAGCAGTAGCAGTAGTGGGGGTAGTAGTAAAAATACAACACCACAACATCAGCAGCAACAACAAGGGAGAGCCGAAAACGACAACGTGGGTGGTGGTGGTGTTGGTGCAGGTGAGCCAAGAAGGTCAACTGATAATGGTCCAAATGCAAATAATTCCTTTGACAGTATAAAACAAACGTGCCAAAACTTTTTTAGTAATTTAAGTGATAATATTACCGATTCCTTGGCCAATTTGGAAAGTAGAGCCTGTTCAAAAACTAGACCAGAAAGATCAACTACTACTCCAACTGCAGCTAATGTTACGGAGCAGCCAAGAGTTACGACTAGGCAAATACCCACATATGCAAGTAGTCAACAAAGTTCACCGGATAATCCATTAAGCTGTCCAGTTGGAGATTCCGTACCACAAGATAGTGCAAATCAAACTCTGAATTCGGAAAATCTGGTGGTAAATCTACCCCCGGTACGCTCCTCGCAACGGCCATCAGATTCTAATGGCCATGAATTACATGATGAATGCAGTTGTTCGGATGATGATGAAATCATAGCTACCTTTAGTGGTCGTACTCGATCCCCTAAATCGCAAAATGAACTAAATTTAACTTTAAACACAGATGAGGCTGATTTGGCGAATAACACCAGCAACAGCAACTGTGCTCCCTCAACATCTACAAGTACCTCAAAACCTTCTTCACAATACTCAAAATTGGAAATCTATATAAATGATGAAGAAGAATCGTCACATTCATCTTTTGAAGAATTAGGAGCTATTGGTGGTATATCGGATGATAGTAAAACTACTACGGATACCACTAGTAACACAACAGATCAATGGCAAATATTGGATTTAAAAAATAATGATCTGGAAACCACAACCAATTCAAATGTCCAACAAGACAATGATAAATCAATAACAAATGCCACAGTGGCTACAAATATTGAATTACAACATGATAATGTTATACAACAAGATATAAATTCAGAACCTTCTCTGCCTCATCAACCCCCACCAACACCAACCCATAAACACGCTGCACCACCAAGACTTAAAAAAGTAGCACGTAGACGTTCAGACAGTTATCTTAATCGCAAACGTATTCAAACTAGTTTAGATGACGATGAGGATGATGCATCATCATCAGCACCCACATTACGTTCACCTCTACAAAATCATCACAATCGCATAGAAGAAGAAACTCAAACTACTTCTACATCATCAGCCAACCGAAAACAAACGCAGACTACAACGAAACGTTGTTGTACACGTTGTGGTAAACACAAGGCCAATATACGACAACAAGTTGAAAAGATGCGTCAGCATTTGGAAAGTTCTCAAATGTCTGAAACTGATATTAAACAAGAATTATCCGAATTTCTAGTGTATTTAGAACAACGTACAAAATCTGTAGAATATTCTGATTCGGAAGCGGGTATTTCTACGGCTAGTGCTAGCAGACATACCACAGAAATCGATGAAGAGGAGGATGAAGAGGTGGATGAAGTTATGCAGCGTCATATTGATAATGAAAGATATTTGCATAATAGAACTGATACATCTTATAATAGTTATGGCGATGATTTGGGAGCCGCCACAACCAGTCTTTATGATAAAGATTCACGTTTTATTAATTTAGATGATATTGAATCAATGTAAGTACTTTTTTATATGCCCGAGTAAAAATTATATTATATAATCTTATATAATGTGATGCAGTTTTGTAAAATTTAATGTAGTTAAATATGAATGACATCATGTATAGTAAAATACAATTTTACTTGCCATTGTAATTTGGCATTTTTAATTGTATTTTGCAATATGTTATACGATAAGTTATTAGACGGGCAATATATAATTGGAATGGCAGAATTAAATTAATATATGAAATTAAACAAAGCATTATATTGCGACGTTTTTGCCTCGAATTCCATAACACCCTACTCAAAATTTTAATATAAACTTGAAAATTTTCATTAAAAATATCTAGTATCTCAAATGACATCACAATGTAAAATATCAAACACCAAAAATTTTAGTTTGACATAAAAATGTTTGATTGTTAAGCATATAAAATTTAAATTTAACTGTACTTTAAATTTTAATTGGGCTTTTAATAATCGGACCATAACATTTTCCAATTATTTGACCTAGGCGGTTAACCGGTTATGGCATTTTTCGAAAAATCGCTTTAATTGATTAACCGGTTGTTGGAACAACTTTAAAGAATTTTTAATTTTCCTTAAAGCCCGAGTGGCAATTCTTGCATGGATAAATCTGAATCGTTCTGGTACATAGTCTGATTGCCGTGAGAACTGGGTTATACCGCCCATACTCGGTCATCAGAGCCTCGTCAGCGTAACAGGAGACACCATATCCAAGGTGGACTGTGGGTGAGGTTGGCATTAGAAAAAGATTGGCTGTGTGTACAGATTATTCATCCGTATTCGACTCAATTTCCCTTGTCTTTGTTTAACCGGTTATTCGGGTCGGTTAATAGACAAATTTGGCGTTTAATCGATTAATCGCTTAATGCAAAATAAATGTATTTCTTTGGTACTTTATCGATAAAAAACACTTTTTAAGTAAAGTTAACTATCTTGGTATATAAATGGTTTGTTTGGGATGATTAAAAGCATCCTGGGTTTTTTTTTATAACGCATACCTTAGAAACTTAAGGATTTATTAAGAAGAAGTTTAAGTCACTGAAAGCTTAGAGTTACTGAGTTTTTCGATTAAAAAGCTTTTAGGGTCGGCCAGAATTACCAGTTTTAAAATATGAGAGTTTTCAAGAACGGCTTGTAGAACAACATATTTTTTTAGTTCTACACTGATAGAAAGAAATTAGTAAAATTGTTTGCTAAAACTACTGAAAATTAATTAAAAATTACGTTGCAGAAAAAACTGCTAAAATTAGCAATTTTTTTTTTGCTAAATATTAGTGAGATAAGAATAGCAAAAATAAATCTGTTGAATCTACAAATAATTTGTTATAATTGAGATAAATTTTAGTTAATTGAAAGTAGCAAATTAATCTGCTAAAATCAGCAACAAAAAAATTCCTAAGTATTAGTAGACAAAAAAAAATCATAAAAATGTGAAATTTTCAGTTTTTTTTACATTTTTTTTAATGCGAATAAAAATTTGCCATTCTAAAATCTGCAATTTACAATTTTTTAACAAAAGCTTCTGTTGATTTTTGGCAAATATTCTGTTATTTGCATTCTACAAAATTTTGTTGATATTACAGTTTTTGTTTGCATTTTATATAAAAATCAGACTTGGGCGACATCAATTACATTTAAAAATCATTCACTTGAGAAATTTTTCTATATAATTTAAAATTTCAAACCTACGCTCACACTTGTGGGCTTAAACGCTTCCTTGGAAAATTTTCAATTTTGTCAATACCAGACATGGGAAATATTATCAATATGTGTGTATTTAATTACAGGCCAATTACTTTTTTAAATTCAATTACATGTAATTGGGTGTAATTGAGTAATTTCCCTGTAATTAAATACTCATATGTTTTTACTAATCCCCATGTTTGGTATTAAAAATTTTACAAATTTTCCAAGGAAGCGATTAAGCTCACAGGTGTGAGCGTAGGTCTGATATTATTAACGATATGGAAAAATTTCACAAGTGAACTATTGTGAAATGTAATTGACGTCGCCCAAGTCTGATAAAAATGCAATAAAAATCACAATAAAACTATAGACACACACACATACATGTAACTAGCGTTTTAAATGATAGATTAATCGATTAAAGTTAAATTTTATGTTAAAGGTAATTTTTTTTAATGTTTTGGTAACTGAAACTTATTGGATCTTATCACAAAGAAATATCAACAGTTTTAAATAATTTTTTTTTTTTTATTCTTATTCTAACAGAAACAAATTTGATTACTTATGACAGGGCTGGCAAAACTATGACATACGTGTCAGTAGTGGCATGCGTGCGGATTTTTGGTGGCACGCGTCATTTTCTTGAATTTTTAAATATGTTAATTTTATTTGAAAAATTCTGATAAAAAAGCTTTCAGTGATTTAAATATTTATTTTCGATGTTTATGTGCCTTAATTGGAAAATGCTAAAATCTTTCATAAAAGTGTTAAATCGGCTTTCAAAATTATTAAAAAAAGTTTGAAAATTTTTTTTTTTCAAAATTTTGGTAAAAAATCAAAACTTGTTTTTACAAAAAAAAAAAAGTTTCTCAAGTTTTCAGACCATTAATGGTATCATTTTTTATCATAAAAAGTGTAGAAATTTCCCCTTAAAAATGTGAAATAAAAAATTTAAATAGATGACATTTTGTGTAAAGAATATCCGTAAAAATTTCTTGGAATTTTAGATTTTTAGAAGTTTTATAGCTTCGGTTAGAAAAAGCCTCATCAACGTAGAAATCATTCAAATACATAAAATTGTATCAAAAAAGTTTAAATTCTGCCATAAAAATTGCAGTTTAAAACTCCGAAAAAAACAAAAGTATTAAATATTGTTTCCTAACACCTTGAAAAAATTTATAATTTCAGCAAACAATTGGAATGTTTAACTGTTAAACAACTCAAAGAGATCCTAATGTTGCATAGAGTCGATTACAAAGGTTGTTGCGAAAAACATGAACTTTTAGATCGTGTTGAAAGGTTGTGGAAAAATCTTAAATCAACACCAGGTAAAGTGTGGACTCTTTTTATAATTACCTGACTTCTTTTTTATTATTTTTAAATAAAAAATATATTTTTCTTTTAGCTGTTGAAAAATTACCCACAGATGAGTTATGTAAAATATGTATGGATGCTCCCATAGAATGTGTGATTTTGGAATGTGGTCATATGGCCACCTGTACCAATTGTGGTAAAGTTTTAAGTGAGTGTCCTATATGTCGTCAATATATTGTTAGAGTAGTACGGTTTTTCCGTGCCTAAAAGGTAGTTGGGAGTATTGTGGTATAGTTCTATTAGAAATAGGAATTTTTTGTTATCCTTTGAAAGGATAACTTTCTTTTATTTTTGTGTTTCATATAAAATAAAACAATATATACATATAAATATATTTAAAAACATTTTAAAAGTGAAATGGTTACTATTAACTATAAAACAATACTAAAAAAAAAGAATAATAATATTTATATTTCAATAACAAGTGTTTCTTTTATTTTTAATATAAATATAGCTGTGGTTAAAATATTTTATAGTATTTAGCCTAAATATGATTATTAATATTATTTATTAGCAATTA
Source organism: Delia radicum (assembly GCA_021234595.1). Lineage (NCBI taxonomy): Eukaryota > Metazoa > Arthropoda > Insecta > Diptera > Anthomyiidae > Delia > Delia radicum. The sequence continues at coordinate 201,964,725 of CM037855.1, read as the reverse complement.
ACAGTGATAATTATTTGAGATTTTCATTCCAATATTAAAAATATTTAAAAACAAAAGAATACAAATAAGTTGAAAATGTGTAAACGAAATTGTTCGTACCTTAATTATTAAATAAAGGTTTGAATTATAATTTACTGTTTATGAAGTTTGAATTTTTATTGTGTTAAAAAATAGCATCAAAAACTTAATTCCGTAGACCCAAGATAGATTTCTAAATTTATAAATTAACTAGCATAAAAACCCGATATTTCGTTACCGGTAGTTGTGAATGCCGGAATAGGTTTAAATGAAAACTAAATTCTTTTTCATAAGAACTTTTTCTTTTAATATTTTTTTTTTATTTCTTTAAGTGTATGTTTCAATTTCAAGTCTCAGATTTCCACCTATGGGCTTTGTATAGGTCATTAAACTTTTTATATGTGAAACCCATTCTATACCCCATTTTTATCAAAAATTCAAAATGATTCAAGAAACTCATATTTTAAGTTTTAGGCGTTTTGGCCTTTTCATTTCCATTTATTAATTAAAAAACCAAGCCCATAGGGCCAAATATGGTTCGTATTCTACAATAAATTTTTACAAAAAATAAATTTATAATTTAAAGAAATGCCTAATATAAATAAAATTATAACTAAAGTTTAACGGTTCAAAATGTAGCAATAAGATTATCAAATTAAGTAGACGATTAAAAAATAAAACAAAATATATAAAAAAAATATGAAGAATTATCGTAAATTATCAAAATTATAGTGAGTGATTAAAAACAACAAAGCTTTTAAGAAATCTAGGTAATGAATGAAATCTAGGTAATGAAAACTATCTGAGGGTTTCAACTCGATCTTGTAAATCTAAAGTTTTCAACTATGTAACCAGGACAGTTCGCTCTAATTAGCTTGTAAAACAATAACAAGATTCTCAGTTTTATAAAATTCTCAAAAGAAAAACCAAGAAAATCCAACACAAACGGGGAGACATGTTCTCTTATCCTCAATCTGTAAACATATCTCACTATACGGTTAAATGTAAGATGATACCCGTAAATACCTCCAAAGCATAAATTAACTGGGGCATAAGAAGAGCACTAGCTACACGTTTCCTTACATGTAGAGGCAAACAAAGATCAAGAGACCATAATCGTCTCAACGTAGCATTCACTCGAGCACACACGTAATCGTCGTGTTTCGAAAACGTAACTTAACATCTACAAGAACACTCAAACACTTCATTTCAGAAACATAGTTGATACTAACACCTCTCAATGATACACTTAAATCACGGGAATCAAAACCGAAGCACATAGCCCTCGTTTTGCTAGGATTTATGTCTAACCTATTGTAAAATTCTATGTTTGCCTCCAAAAAATTAAGTCGGAGAATATGCCTATTTTTCTTTTCCCTTAAAAATGTCCAAATCCCAGTATTATTTAATTTAAAATTTTCTAATTTTTAGTTAGTTGTTTATGTCCAGTTTCAAATTAATATTTATGAATTTCAGATTTCTCTACGGGCTGTTGATGGTCAGGCTTTTAATAAATCGATATTAATAAAATTCACAGCATTTTTCACTCAATGCTTCGTTAGTTGTTTTTCCAACTTCATCAGGAGTTTATGTTTATTAAATTCTGTTTTTAATTGTAAAAATATAGCTAGAATTAACACAAAACACGTAAAACTTTTAAGACCGTCGCGGTTACAAATTTTCTAACTTCAGCGATTTGTGCAGGCCATTAAATTTAAGACTTATGAAACTTAATTTTTACTACGATTCTCGCGGAAAATCCAAAAATACGTTATCTCTGAATTAACCCATACACATTATTAAAATTTAATTTTCTAGAATAAAACAATGTAGGCAGGCCGTCAGATGCTCCTTCGGTTTTGTTCCGCCCGAAGGAATATCCAATGATACTGTCTTATCGGATATCTACGCTAAAGGAGAAACCTAAACAACGTACTTCAAATTTCTAGCTTTAACGCGTTCTTCAAGCCAGGGTTTTCAGATTTATTTTGCCGTTTTTCGCCAAACAGAGTATTGAAAATAAAATAGCTAATATATTTTTTTTTCTTCATTTTTGCATTAAAAAAGTCGCTAAAAAACTTCAAAACACTTTTTTCAGTTCTTGGTCGAAGTAAAACACTCAAAAAATGTGTTTTTATAATAAAATTTAAAACTGATCGATTTCGTCACTTTGAGGTAAAATATTTTCAAAAAATTTGTTTGTATGACATGAATAACCTTTTGTGTGTATGTTAGCCGATGTTTAAGCTTGCTAAATCAATTCACGTTAATCATTTATCTTTAACGGCGCAAAAATTATCGCGGTTTTAAGTTTCCAGCAAATGAAAAATAATAAAATTACAGTTTTTGCTTACACTAAATAAGAGCTACATCAATTTTTAGATCTTATTACATTTATCACATTTCAAAATATTGTGCGTAGTATTAATGAATTCTCCATTAATATGATGAATATTTTCTTAAAAAAAGTTCAGAAAGAAACAATGAAACATGTTTCATTAAAACAATGTTAATGATTGGTTTCATTGACCCAATAGAACCAATCATTAACAATTTTTTCATTAATTATTGCATAAACGATATAAAAGTTTAATGTTTTTAATGAATAAAATTCATAGGTTTTATGAAATATTGCCATTACTTTTTATTACAAAAAACAAAATGCATTTGCCATAACACACTTTTTAAAGATGTTGAGATATTAATCAAAAACTATTTGTTCTTTAATTTAAAAAAAAAAAATAAATAAAAATCTGTTGAATTTACAAAAGCACTTATGTCGACATAAGAAAGGGTAAACTACAATATTCCGTTTTTTTTTTTTTTTTTTTTTTTTTTTATTTCTTCATTTTATTTAACCGAGCCCTTAGGGCCATATACAGTTAATTAAGGCTACTACAGTAACAACAACATAAAAAAAAAAAATATATATATATATATATAAAATATATATATATATAAAATATACCTTAAAGATAAAAATAATTCAATATATAACTAAAATTGTAAGAAAAAAAACAGATAATGCTTAAATTATTATTTCCATAAACAAATAATTAGTGGATTCAGTTTAATCGTTACAAAAAAAAAATAAAAAGGGAAAAAGATTAAATTAAGTTTTGAGTTTTGGCATGTTCTTCAAGCTTTCGCCTAAAGACCTGAGGCGAATATGAAAAACACTTTAAGTCTCTGGGTAAAGCATTCCACAATCGTATTAATCTTACATTAAATGAGCGATCAAAAAAGCCAGTATGAATGCGGGGGAATATTATTTGAGGATTTCTTATAGAATGCGAAAAATGGAAATTTTGTACAATATAGTTAGGAAAGCCTGTTATGATTAACTTGTAAAAATATATCAATGTTCTCATACCAATAAAGTTCTCGAAATCGCAACCAAGAAATTTTTTAACGTATGGTGCAACATGATTACGAAGTTTCAATCCGAAAATATAACGTATTATTCTGTTAAAAATTTTAGTAAATCTACTAAATTCACCAGCTGTGGTTCCAGAAATCACCTCAGCACAGTACAGTATATGTGGCATTAACAAAGCATTTGCAATTTTAATTTTAATACGAAGTGGCAGATATAGATCAAGCGTGTACAACCTTCTTAATAAAAACGAAATCTTAGATGAAATGTAATTCATATGTGAAGAAAAACTCAGATCATTGTCTATAACAACTCCAAGACATTTCATCCTATCTACAAAATCTAAAGGTATACCATTAAGCGTTACAGATAAATTATTAGTCAAAGATCCAAATCCCATCAACTTCGTTTTTCTAGCATTAACACAAAAACCATTGTTAGATGTCCATGACAAAACTTCTTGAATAACAAAATTAACACAACCTTCCAAGACATCTAAGAACTGTGCATCAGCATAGCATAGTAACTGTACATCATCAGCATAAACATATGGCTGAACGGATAAACCATGTACGATTCTTAAGAGATCATTTAAATAAATCATAAATAACAAAGGTCCAATTACGGACCCTTGAGGAACTCCGCTAGTAATTGGCAATGTTGAAGACGAAGAGTTCCCAATAGAAACAAACTGTTTTCTTCCACTAAGGTAGGAATATATAAGCTTACAAGCTTGGGCTGAAAAATCGAAGTGGTGAAATAATTTTTCTATAAGCTTAGAATGAATTACTCTATCAAAAGCTTTAGATAAATCTAATGAAAGCAACACTACATTTTTACCGTTATCAACAAGTTTTCGCACAGAATCAGTCAGACCAATTAGGACAGAATTTGTGTTATAGCCACGACGAAAACCGGACTGAGATGAGTGAATCAAAGAATTTTCATCGATATAAAAAGAAATTTGATCCTTAATAATATGTTCTACAACTTTTGAAAGAACAGGAAGAACGGATATCGGACGTAAATTATCCAATGCATTAGAGTTGCCTTCTTTCCGTTTTTGTGGTTAAATTTTGATGGAACTTTAAATAAATGCAAATAATAAATGAAACTAAAAAAATAGGTAAATGGTAAGTAAATTATTTTGAATAAATGTATAAAAAAGTTAAAAAAAAAAGTATTAGAAAAATAAATGCAAGTTCCTTTATTTTTAATTCAACTGAAATTTTTTTTATTAAACTACCCTGCAGGAAGCTTGGGGTCAAGTGTCTCCAAGTCTCCACTTTTGTCTACTATTTTGTTGACATTGTCAACTAAGCGTCTACACTTTTTACTTTATTAACTCACTAGTAAATTTTTGGTTCCAATGTCTACATATGGTCCCATTAGAACTAATTAGCCACTAGTGAATCTATGGTTCTTATATCTATGTGGTCCCATAAGAACTAACGAGTCACTAGTGAATCTTTTGTCCAATGTCTGCATATGGTCCCATAAGAACTACCTAGTCACTAGTGAATCTTTGGTTCCAATGTCTACATATGGTCCTATAACAACTACCTATTCACTACCTAGTCAATAGTTCTAATGTCACTAGTGATTTTCAATGACACGTACATGTTAAATGTCTATAGCAAATTACATTGCCTGGGGAATATTTGGTTAGTAGTACTGGTGACACAGTCAATAGTGAATCAATACTTTTTCACTATTGACATTTCCTGCAGGGTACAAACAGTAAACAACATAATATTCTGAGTTAATACACTCAGATAATACACTCTGATAATATAAATAGGCTAGGTCCGGGAAAGATCCGAAGTACTAATTTTTTATGAAACAATTGCACGGCGTTTTAATTATTTGTTTACCATATACTTATATAAAAATTCAAATTTTGACACTCCGATAATAGAATGGAACATTGGTCCAAACTGGAACGATATGGAATGGAACTGGGAACGAGTGGAATCGGAACACGTGTTACTTAGGGCAACTTTTTGCAAAAATTTTATCCGTTTTTCGATATCTCGCTTAGTTTTCGATAAATAAAAAAAAAAAAATTCGATAAATACAATAAAATAAAAATTTTATAAAATGTTTACTCCTTAGGAGTATCCGGAGGTATTCATTAATTTTTTATGAAACAATGACACGGCGTCTTAATTATTTGTTTACCCATATACGTATATGAAAATACAAATTTAAACACTCTGATAATAAAATGGAACATTGGTTCAATATGGAATTAAAAAAAAAAAATTTAAATTTGTATTTTCACTTTTGTAAACAATGATAAATCATTATCATTAAATGGTAATGAAATATTTAACATTTCAATTAGTATCAACTAATGGTAATAAAATTTCAATGGCAACAAAAAAAAAAAAACCCAATTTTTTATACGTATTATTATGTTATATTAGATCAATAAAACAAGGTTAGCATTTTTATTTTGGTGCTTTTGAAAACGTTTAGATCTATTCCAGATCTGGACAAAGAGATCATGAAATCTTTTCGATATGAACAGATCTGGCAACAGATATTTTACATTATGACCAGATCTGATCATAACTGGACATGAAAATTTTTCAATTTGCAGATCCGTTCAGATATAAACAGATTTGGTACTAGACCGGATCAGATTTCGCCATAAAATGTATCAGAAATGACATATCTGATCATATGATATGTCACAACATCTAATCAGACTCAATCATATCTAATTAGTAGGGTATTCAATCGGTTAAGCGGTACTCGATTAATCGTTGAATATCAATTAAGCAATTGTTCGAGTAAATTAAAATGGCCAATTTAGAGTAACGTATACCTCGAACAATTTTGGTCGATTAATTGAGTAAATCGAAATATGTTCTATTTTTTTTTTATTAATTAATAATCATATAATTATAAATTATATAGTATTACCCTAACCGAGCACTAGCTACTATGGCCTTCGGCGCGTTGTAGCGAAAACAGACCAGTGCCTCTGGTGGGAATCGAACCCACGACCCCCGCACTGATAAGCCAGCACGCTACCAACTAGCCTACCGGGGCGCACTTGTTCTTTTTTAGTTTATATTTTGTTTCCTATTTTTTAAAAAGATTGTTTTTACAAAATAATGTACCAGTTAAAAGCAATGTACCAGTTAAAGTTTTAATTTTTATATTATAGTTCTCCAAGAGGGCTATAAAATTTGTATGTGGCAACACGATATGCCCAATACTGTACTGGTAAAAAACTATTTTTATTTTGAAGAAAAAACATTTTTGGTGATTTTTTGGTGTTACAGCTCGAATTGGGTATTTCACTAAACAAAGCGTCAAAGTTTGAATTTTAATTGAGAATACCACTGCTAGAGGACGCAATAAGTGTACAAAAACTTCTGGAAAGGCTTATTGAGATACCGCTACAACTTTCTACAAAATTTTGTCAACAATTTCCCACGGAATCGATGGGTTGTATAAAATGTATTAAAATTCGTTTATTTCGCTATGGCTAGCAGATTAATTAATAAGAGCTTTATATTAGAATCACTAACATTTTCGACGAAAAAATCGTTAAAACCATTAATTTTTAGAGATTCTAAAGGAAAATTTATTTTAATAGGAAATTGGGCTTTAATGTGTTCTGAATTTCAAGTGAATACAAATCGCAAAATACAAATATGACACTACCCAGTTAAAGCCTGATTTAATACCTTTCCAACGAGCTATCACTCGTTGCGATCGCTTTAGTAGTTTTTTTTTAAAACAACTTTCAATGAGGTCCCTTATGAAGAATTCTTCAATTTTGTCACATGACAGTGGTGCACACCACCACTAAACCAGTCACTATAAAAAAAAAAAAAATATGTAGGTACATTATTTTTTGCTGGGCAATCGATTGAGACTATTTATTTTAAAATCGGAGAGGGGTCGTCCAAAAGGTGATCGCTTTCATATGGAATTGCTCTATATATTTTTTTTTTTTCTTTATGCAAAGCCTGTATACTTTATAGAGAAACTGTGCTACTCACGGGTCTCTCGATAATTAGCAAATTCGCACACAACTCTCACTAAGAGAAAAATACATTAAAACCCCCTGTTTATAAAAAACGTGACCAAAACAAAAAGAGAAAGGGTCGAGCGAGGCAGTTATGGATTGAAAACTGTTCTGCAAAATCGTGTTTTTTGAGTTATGTCAGTCTTGCAGTATATGTATTTATATAACAATTTAGTTTTGATTTTGTGTAGACAATTTCATTGCATTTCCAATGCATAAAAACTAGGATTTTCATTTAGTCGGCTTTTTTTTTTTTGTTTGATTAAACTATCAAACAATTGAACAGTTCATGCAAATAAAGACGAATAGACCATTTGTAGAATTTTACAGGGGACAATAAAAACGCAGGAAACGGTTAAAAAATAATATTTTTGTCAACTTTTTGGTATTAGCTTAAAGATTTAAGTCACATCTACCTATATACAAAATTTTAGTAAGGTATTCGAAAGAGAACTTGCCAAAAATTGGACTTCAATTTTTGCTTAAATGGAAAAAGGGCGAATATCCAAAAAAATGTATTGAAATTTGAATAAAAATGTGTTATTTTGCAGCAGATTTTGACTACATTTTCATGAGACTTGCAAAACTTGATGAACTAAAACTATAACTATAAAATATGTTTAAAGATTTGATTTCCGAAATAAAATAATTCAAAAGACGGTTAAAATATGCTTAGACCATGTATTCGTGGTTATATGATCTTAATTACGCGGTAACACTGAAGATTTTTTTTCGCAAATCTGGTTAATTTGTTTGTATGTGCTAAGATTGTTTTTTTTTTTTGTGTACAATTTCAAATTTTAGCTAATATCAATTTTAAACTCGCAGCTAAATAATTTTTATATAATATTTTGTTAAGGATGGATATTCGCCCTTTTTGCTTTCCACACTTTAAAGTCTTATAACTCAAGAACGGTAAAATTTTTTGCCAATATAATAATTGTGTTTGTGTTTGTTCCTCGTAATGCACATTGTTACCGAAAGTAAAATTTTTGTATGTTTTTGTGTTGTATTTAATCAAAATTGTGCGTTAGTTCACTCCCAATTTAAACAAAAATATAAAAATATACGAATTATTGCACTTTCAAAGTCATTTTTTTAGCCTTAAAAGCCAAAATTTACCCAAAATTTCTGCATAGGATTGTAGGGCTCTGCTAATAAAATGCATTTATGCAAAAAAAAAACGTGTTTGCGAAAAAGTGGTCTATTCGTCCTTATTCGCATGAACTGTTCAATTGTTGATCGAACGATCAAGCGATTAATTTTTTAAAATTATTATTAAATTTTTTGTTGTAGTGAAATAATTTTTTTTTTTATATTTTTAACATATCGAGAAAAAGTAACTGGTAAAAAACAGTAGTTTTTACCAATTTTTTCAGTTGTTTAAAATTTTATTATGTCGATTTATTAGAAAACTGACCATCAACAGCCAGTAGAGTAATCTAAAATTCATAAATATTATTATGAAACTGGCCAATAAAAAACTAACTAAAAGAAAACTTTTTGTAGTAAAAAATTTTCAGTTATTTTTAGTACATTGATAGTTATTTTTAATGCATTTGTAAGTTGTTTTTCAACAGTTAATAATAACTAAATTTTTAGTTATTTTAACAGCGTATATGCTCAGAAAAGTTCTACAGTTACTACATGACAGTTATTTGTGTAGTAATGCAGTTGTTTTACTTAGAATACTTATTACCGTTTTTAACGGTTGATTTTTTAAACAACCTACCCAAATTACTGCATTTTGGTTAAAGTTATGTAATTGTTTCGACTTTTTGACAAAATGTTTGTGTATGATAAGACACAAAAACAAAAACCAATATTATATAAAGTCAATGTCACAAAAAAAAAATCACACAAACATTATTACATCTCTTGAAGACAGATATGTGACAAAAATAATTTAGAAAAATAGCGTGAAACTTGAATAGTTAATGAGATATTTTATGTAAATATAATCTTACAATACTGTGTTGATTAAATAGTAAAATCAGATTAAGAATATTTACAAAATAGTTTTTTTTTACCCTGTTAAAAATCTACATATATGGATCATACATGTCCACATGCATCCATACATGATTCATGAGTAATAATATATGTTCATATGAGTAATAACATATGTTCGTCTGTGTGCATTAACGAAAATTGAGGTAATATTTGCTTATATAACATTAGGTCCATTCGTTTACTTTTCCAGTAAAATCCAGTAGATGAGTAAATTTTGGGAAAAATGAAAATTTTACTCTCAGAACTGGCTCTTGCACAAAAAAGTAAACGAACGGAAAAATTGCAAAAACTTGCAGGTTAATTCAAACATATGAGCGCTAAAAAGCTTAGTGTTGTAAAATATATGTGTTATTTAGACTACCCAGTATATATTGTTTTTGGTACTTGATGCATTGCATTTTATTAATTATAAATTCGTAACAATTGTATTTATTAAATAAACTTTTGTGGAAGCTTTTAGACTTGTTTAGTTTGTACATGACTTTTAATTTTGTTTCTAGTTAAATAACATACGAAAATACATGAATACTTGATTTTTGATATTCGGTACCCTGAATAATATGCAGTAAGAAGTACTCATATATTCATTAGCTTTACATATCTAATATATTAATGTAAATAAAAACAATTAACAGAGATATTACAAAACTGATAAATTGTTACTATAATAATTGTAACTGACTACTTTAATTTGTTTCAGGTTGAAAATAATTATTTTTAGTTTTTGTCGCCCTTTTAATTCAGCTTTTAATCTTTTAAATGTTTTTATTACTAAATGTATGCTTATTTTTGTTTGTTTACTTAATTTAATCATATGTTTTTGTTTTCTACTGGATTTTACTGGCAAAAATTTGTCCAGTAAAAATTTGCAGGTTTTTTGCTGACAACTGTCACTTTACTCTCTTAGTAGATGCTCTCTTTTGCAAATTTATGTGTACGCGAACGCATTTCAGTAAAATCCAGTAAAAATTTGTACAAATTTGTGCAAATTTTGGTGTAAACGAATGGACCTACTGTGTGTAATTTTTTAAGTCATGGCAAAATAACCATATACGGACACCACTACGTGATAAAAGACTAAAAAAAAAGACCCGTGTCTCCCAATTTTTCCCAAAATCATCTCCTCTTTTGTTTATGGGCCGCCAAAGATTTGGGGCCTCGGTATCATTTTCGCAAAAAAGTGATAATTTTCTCAGGCTCATATCTTGCAAACCGTTCAGAATTTCGATTTACTTTCTATGGCAAAGTTGTAGCTCTTGTCATAAAGAACAAAAATTGCGAACATATAAAATCAAAAAAACTTCACCTTCCAGATCAAAATCGCAAAAAACTTAAAAAAATTCGATTTTTTTACCTTTTTTCCCGTGTTCAGGTCCATAGGTAGCAAACCGTTCAAAATTCAAGGAAACAATCAACTACAAAAATTTACCTAAGATCTCAATAAACAAATTTCTAGAACATATAAACTTCCTAGAGATGATTCTTAACACTGTTTAGGTAGCGCGCAAAAGTGAAAAATTTTTTAATTTCATTTTTTTTTTTCCTTTTTTCTCCTGTTCAGGTGCATAGGTAGCAAACCCAATTCCCAGGAAGTTTATATGTTCTAGAAATTTGCTTATTGAGATCTTAGGTAAATTTTTGTAGTTGATTGTTTCCTTGAATTTTGAACGGTTTGCTACCTATGGACCTGAACACGGGAAAAAAGGTAAAAAAAATCGAATTTTGATCTGGAAGGTGAAGTTTTTTGATTTTATATGTTCGCAATTTTTGTTCTTTATGACAAGAGCTACAACTTTGCCATAGAGAGTAAATCGAAATTCTAAACGGTTTGCAAGATATGAGCCTGAGAAAATGATCACTTTTTTGCGAAAATGATACCGAGGCCCCAAATCTTTGGCGGCCCATAAACAAAAAAGGAGATGACTTTCGGAAAAATTGGAAGACACGGGTCTTTTTTTTTAGTCTTTTATCACGTAGTGGTGTCCGTATATGGTTATTTTTTTCGTGTTGCACTGTGTAATCATACATGTCTATACATTTTCATACATGGTCATATGTGTACATAAATGAAAATTAATTTAATATTTATAAATTTGATCACATATGAACTCTTATGAACATACATGAATCCTTAGGGTGGTCCTTATTTTTCAACTTGCGATTTTTGGGGCTGCCCCCCTCTTAATTTACCAAATATAAAAAAAAAAAAATTTGTCTAAATTTAAAAATGTAATATAATTTTTGTGTTGGGTTCAATAACAACTACACAGATAAAAAATATTACTTTCCCAGAAAATCGCTAACTTATTCTAACTTGGAGTCAAAAAAAATGCACATTTATTTGGGGTGTATCTAAAAGTTACTTTTTTACATTTTTGAAAATTTTATTCAACAAAAACCAAAAAACTAGTTCTTGCTGTCAAATGTTTTATTAAACACATCCCAAATGTTAAATAACATAAGTATTACGGATATCCGTTGGGAAAAATTTTTGTTAGAGCATTTTGATTCTAGCGGGTTTCAACGTTTTTTTTTTAATTTATATAGACTTTTTTTAACAAGATTTTTTTAATATTTCATCAATGTTATTGTGTATGCTATTTTATATAACGCTCGTATTTTATAGAGTCAAACATCACAGTCAAAATCTCATTTTTTTTTTCGCCTATACAACGAAGGACCAACGTAATGAATCCTATATGCTGGTATATAGACATGAATGACCTCGAAACACTTCATATATATGTATATATGTTGATATTTAACCGTGAATTTTTTTTTTGTAAATTCTGATAATGTTGTTTCAACTGCATTTGTTGTTGTTTTTACTACATTCGACAGTCAATTTTTAACAGTTAAAAATAACTACACATTGCAGTTGATTTAAATGCAAATGTAGCTATTTTAACTACCATTTGCAGTTGATGCTACCTGCCAAATTTTCTAAGTGTACCATTAACGGCATAACTGTCATGTTCAGTAGATTCTGCTGTCAAACTTTTTTGAGTGTAGTAGTTTTTATTGCAAGTCTTGGAAAATTTTCCATTACCAATTTTAACTGCTCTTTTATATACCCTGCCGTTTGAGTATTTTATAATAGCTGTAGTTGCTTCTGATAACAACTTCTTTTAAATCGACACACTAAAGGGTCCGCCAAATAACTTTTTTTTTGAACTCCTGAACCATTTGGACTTTGTATGGCGTCATACCAAGGTCTTTATGCAAAATTCGTCTCAATGATGTCTCCGAAATATTCAATTGTTGAGAACGACGGTGAATTGATGTTGATGGCGCTTTACGCACACTTTCTGCCACAGCAGCAATATTCTCGTGTGTACGCACTGTTTTTGGCTTTTCACGCTTTGGTTTATCGATGAGGATGCCAGTTTCTTTCACTTTTTTCACAAGATAACGAACATACGGACCATATTCGTTCAGCGGAAAGATAAAACTAATTATCTTTCAAATCAGACATGAGCTAAGTGTTACCATTCACGAAATAAGCACTAGTTGAAAAGATGGCGGACCCTTTATATCATAAATTACTTATCTTTCCTCAATGACATTACTAGTCATATGTGTAATTCATATAATTTACGTTTTAACAATGACCATTTGCTGTAATAGTACCTGCAATTCCAAGAAATAAAACACTTTAAAATTTATAATTTTCAAACAATTTTTTTTTAATTAATTCGAAAATAAACAGTCTTTTTTTATCTGCCCTTCAATTTTCTAAGAAAGGAACAAAATTAAACTTAAAAAATAAAAATAATAAAAAAAAATTAAATCTACAAAGAGGAAGACTAAAGTCAGACTAGAATTTTATAATGCTCTTTATATGCAGCGTGTCCTTTTTAACATATAAACTCATACTAATAATACTCTTATCGATTTGATACGTTACTTTATCCTTAAAATTAGAGATGTCACGAATAGTGTATTCGGTATTCGTTTTAAACCGAATACCGGATATTTTGCGAATACATTTCTCTTATACATTTTCATATAACTTGTATTGAAAAATGCACTGTATTCTCAATATTGACGAAATCAAACCGAATCATAATACTTTTTTATTTTCAAAAATCATCTGAAATCGATATAAACAGCTGTGTTTGAAAATTTTAAGAAAAATTTTTTGTGAGTAACTTGATTTTATAAATTTTAAGATAAAAAAATACAGACTTTTAAGCTATTTTCACTAGACCGAATAATTCAACCGAAAAGTGCTAATATTCGTTATTCGGCCGAATAGTCAAAACATGCCGACTACCGAATAGTATAATGAATGAATATTCGTGACATCTCTACTTAAAATACATAAGATTTCAAAATGATTGTAATGTTTTTTTTTTTTAACAACGATTAACTCTTAAGTCTAACGGTTTATCTTTAGTTAAATCTAATTCCATATCGACAAAGTCGCCACCATGTTGATGTGTTGAAGGATGATAATGATTATGATGATACGTGGTATGATAGAGTGGAGATGGGGTTGTGTCCGTTTCCGATTCTTGCAACCAATAAGATTCTGTATCAACTGGTGTTGAGTTGGTGGAATAACAATTTAATGTGGCTTTAATATGACACATTTCTTCCATGGCCATACAAAATGAGTCTTGTGTAGTAGTAGCTGTTGGTGCCGCTGGCATTACAAGATATGAAGGATATTTATGATTTTCTTCCAATAGTGAATAGCGAGATTCCTCAATATTATTTAGTGAGGCTGGATGTTGTACTGTTGCCTTTGAATCCATTATCTGTACAGAATGTTTAAATGTTTTAACATGTTTTCTTAGTGAAGATGGATCTGTGTAACGCTTAAGACAGCCAGGAACTTTACACATGTAAGGTTTTTCCATAGAGTGGGTACGTGTGTGCTTAAAACGATCTGAAGAATTCGAATAGGCTTTATTGCAACCCTCAAAGGTACAGATGTACGGTTTTTCACCCGAGTGAGAACGTATGTGAATTTTAAGATTTTCTGCTCGTGAAAAACGTTTGTCACACAAATGGCACTGATGGGGTTTCTCTTTGGTATGGGTGCGTACATGTACTAACATTTTGTAGCGGGCATTGAAACCACGTTCAGTACGCTGACATCCCGACCAGCGGCAATAGTAGAGGCCATCGGTTAATGAGGCAACTGCATGAATTAGTGTAACGTGATGAGCTAATAATTCTAAACTTTCAAAGTATCTGCAAAATTATAATAATAAAAAGAAAATTTAAGTGATTGGTCGTTTTTTAATTGAAATTTCATTCAAGTTATATTAACATAGATCTGCTAACTTATCTAAAATTAATCAAAGTTTTAGGCCTAACAATAGTTATGAATGTCATATTTATTAAAGTGGGTAGAAACACAAAATTTTTTTAGTGTCGCCGCTAAAAATGAACTTTGACATATTTTATGAGGATTTCCAAAATATTTCATTTTTTGCAACCACCGTTAGTGAGCTAGACCATTTTGAAAAAAGTGTATATTTTTTTAGATGCGTCTTCAAAAGATCTTTTATTTGATAACCCTTTTGTATACAGTTTCTTGGAACGAAAACAAATATCTTTAAATAACTAAAAAGTAGACCTTTTTTAAAATGGTCCAGTTTACTAACGGTTATCGCAAAACACCAAATATTTCGGGAATATTCTTAGAAAATGCCAAAGTTTAATTTCAGGGGGCCACTAAATTTTGTTTATGAAACGACCCACCTTAATACTTATATTTAAATATCTTTGGTTAAAGTTAAACTCTGGTTATTCATAGAAAAGTTACTCGCTCTTAAACCACAGAAAAAAACATTAGGCACCAACAATGGTCTTTGTAAATACAAACACCCTCATTTTTAAATTCAAATTGTTCTTAAAATGTTTTTTATATACCAACTCTTTAATAACAAAAATTCAAAATTACAAAAAAAACATTTGCAATTTTATAATTTGTATTTACAAAGCTCAATTGTTGGTGTTAATTTTATCTACGAGACATGTTTGATATTACAAACAGTATTTTGTAATTTTTTTCTGTGTATGAATAAACACCGGATTGCGAAGTTTAAATTTTCGATATAGAATTCTGTAGAATTTTGGCAAATGAACTTTAAAATTTCGAAAACTACTTTTTACGTGTATTTTTAAGGTGATCAGAAAAACTGATATTTTTATATTTGTAACTACGCAAAACAACTGTTGCTAAAATATGGTATTTTTGGTTAGTTATATTTTTTTAATGACTGTCAAAAATATTTATTTTACATTCCCCCAAAGTAAATTGACTACAATTACAGTTAAAATTACGATTACTGTTTACTACACGAATGACTGACATGTAGTTAAGGGAAGAATTTGCTGATATTAAAAAACGGTATCGTTAGGAAAGGTATCCATCCTACGATATCGTTTTTAAATAAAATTATGATACCGTTTTTGCAACTCCCTGGAAAAACGATAGTAAATTCGCTCTAGTTCAGTCTGGTATCGATATCGAAAATGATAAATCAAATGATATCATAATTCATGACTAGGGCAACCAAAAAACATCTCTAAAAACAATATTTTAAGAGCTTATACAAAAACTTTAAAAAAAAAGAAAAAGCTTAAAAAATAGTAAATAGTTAAAAAGTTGTTGTTCAGAATCATAAACATGAAGAAAAAAAATATTTGTAAACTCTAGAAAAAACGGAATTTATCTTAAATTTTAACAAAAAAAAAAAACAATTGCCGAAAAGTTCCAAAAAATCCGGAAAAACACCGGGATTTAAAAAAGAAAATCCCTGGATTCAGGATTTACTAAATCTCGAAAATCCCGGGATTTCCCATTTAGCATCCCTAATAGGTTCCACAATATAAATAATACCTCCCATGACAATATCGTTTATTAAAAATTCTTATTTTAGAGTTTTATCCACTAGGCAAACTAATAAAAAAATCGATTTCTCCAAATTTAAAATTTCTGGTTTCGCATTAAAAATATGTAGTATAAAAGTCATAACTTACCTTCCACAATCAACCCAATCACAAATAAAGTCATTGTGTGATGTTGGTGAAGAGGTACCACTGCTGGGGGTATCATTATGTTGTTGATGTTGCTGATGCTGGTGATGATCGTGTGGGTGATGATGATTTGAATTTGTCAATTTATGTTCCTCTGATAAGCTAATATAAGGTAAATCGGCTGAAATATGTTGTGGACTGTGATCGTGACCGACTTTCATAATAACCGATTGTGTACGTTGTGGTGTTTTCAGCTGTGTTTCAGATGACTCTTGTTGTTCATGCACAGTTTGTGACCCCGTATGCTCAGCTGTGGTATTATAACCTCTAGGAGGTGTTATGGGGGGTGTTGGAAATCTTAACTGTTGTTGCATTTGTAAAACATCCTCATTCATACTAAGCGGTTGATATACTACTTCTGACCATGTACCATAATTTAATGTATATGGCGGTGTATGATATGAGGCATAAAACGGTGTTGCCGGTGGGGCAAAAGCACTGTTAGTAAAAATTAAAGTTTGGCCTTCCATTATTAGGATTTTTTGTCTTTTAATAATTAGTTTTTTTTTGTTAATTTTCTTTAGTTTTCTTATTAACAATTTATTATTTTAATAATAAAATATTTAACGTTTTCTGTAGCTCGTTTTGTGAACGACTGAGGCGTTTGAGTCTCGGCACAAGTGTAATATTGTATGCGAATTGGATGATAACGTTTCTTATCATTTGGGCCTTCTCAGCCCATTATAGACAGGCCAGAGGGGTATCGGTTTGGTAATTGGTGGTTAGTTTTATTTTTTCATAATTAATGTACATGTGGGCTGCGTAATGTTGTTAAGTACTTGTATTTAATCATAAATTTACCAACGGTTAAATATGTACTTAAAAAATTATGTAGCTACTAGGAATGCCAAACGGGAAATCCCAAATCTTGAAATCCCGGGATTTTCTTTTTTAAATCCTGAGGGTTTTAGGGATTTTTTTGGATTTTAGGGCATTTGAATTCGCTTGAATTTTCCCAATTTTTTTTCTTTTTTGATGTTCGCGATTCTGAACAACACGGTTTTTTTTGGCGAGCACACTTGTAATAATCTCAAAGTGTTCATTGTAAAATTGTTAAACATTTGGGTTTTTTATATAAAATTTTAAATAAATTATCGTGTATTTATTTAAAGTTTAAGTGAAATAATTGGAAAATGTCAAACCCTATATTACTATTGTGTTAAAATACGATAGCTTTATTCCATGGAATTGTGATACCAAAAACTGCATCATAATTTTATGAAAAAACGATATCGATGAGAAAGGTACATTTAAGGATAAAAAAACTTACTTTTTCGTATCACAAGTACTCTTAACTTCCGTTCGAGATTAGCCGATGATTTTTTGACCGGGGCAGGCAAACTATGTCACGCCACCGTATTTTCGGTGGCACTCGACGTTTTGTTGTATTTAAAAAATATAATCTTAAGTAAATTAGGTGATTAGAGAAAAATTGTACCAGAAGTTCAACAATGAGCATTTTAAACAAAAAAAAATCGTTTTTTAAAAATCGATGAACACAAATTTTTTGATGCTGGATTACCGAACATAACTACTATTGCTTTCAGAACATTTTTACCATCAAAATTACTGAAATTCCTCTGCGAAAGGTGCACAGAGAAAGTATATTAGTGCTGACAATCGAATGTGTTGCCAATTGAAGGGTTTTGTTGTGGATACAGAATTTTTTGTCCACATAAACGAATACCAGAATCCCAAAGTCCCGCTAGTGGGTACTCGCTTAAAAAAAAACGAACTCCTGGAAATATAAATGCTGGTAATATACTTTTGTTTGTAAAACATTTCCGTTTCCTATGCTTCTAATATAACATGTTTGCTTGCAAATATAATTATGTTTGCCTGTAAACATATATATCGTACTTGATCAACAAGAGGGTATTAACTCATAATTTTTAAAATATCACTTTTTTCAAGAAATCAACTAACAACAAAAATATCTATCTATTGTAAAAATTTCAACGTATTCCGATTACTCTTTCATCTCGAAAACCACTTTTGAGACCATTTTCATGATAATGTAGTGATTACCTTTATTTCAACAAAAAGGTATTATTTCGAGTTAATACAAAAGTTCAAATAGAAATGAATCGTATATTTTCATAAAAAAGGTATTATTTTGATTTGAGCCTTTATTTATGTTAAAAATAATCAAACCGTTTTATTTATATTTGGTTGTATTTTGAGTTGATACTGTTTTGTTGATAAAATTTGTTTTATTCTATAAATTTAAATCGATAAAATTTCAAAAAAATGGTATTAACTCAAAAAATTGATTTTTTTTTGCAATGAGTGGATAAATTTAAAACAAAAACAATGTATATATATTTTCAAATGGAATTTGCTTATTATGATATGTTTGAATTTTTAAATTCTGTTAAAATGTGGCCATAAACAGTTTTTTGACTCTACTGAAAATTTTAAAATTTTGAGTTAATACCCTCTTGTTGATCAAGTGCAATATGTTTTTAAAAAGTGAAAACCGTTTATCGCCAAACATATATGTATTTGGCTGCAAATATATATATATATATGTTTATTAAATGTATGTTTGAATGTCCCAAACATAATATCTAAACATTTTATAATTGCAAATATATGTTACTTTGTTTAGGTTTGAAAATTTGAATCATTGCAAAAATATAAATAATTGCCTGCACACACATTCAAAAGTGCATTTTTTCTGCGTGCAGAATCAACAGCAAATGGCAGTTAAAATAACTACATTTGCAGTTGAAAAAGTGTACACTACATTTGCATTTAAATCAACTGCAATATGTAGTTATTTTAAATGTTAAAAATTAACTTTCGAATGTAGTAAAAACAACTTCAAATGCAGTTAAAACAACATTACCAGGGTATCAATTATGTATCTTTTTTACGACACACGACAATGAAATGACACCTAAATAATTCTCGTTTTAACAAAGTAAATGTAAAAATTTTTGTTGAATCGGTTTCTTATGACATTTATAAGCCATGAGATGAATAAACAAAATTAGTTCCATCCCCGAAACGATAATGATCTAGGTCTCAATTCATTGTCGTGTGTCGTAAAAAAGATACATAATTGATACACAGCATTAATAAAAAATATTAAATATTAATAATAAAAACTGTGTTTTTTAACACTGCTTATGTTACAAAAAAAAATATATATATGTGTAAAAAAATTTTGTATTGAAAAAGTATCTTCGAGGAGAAAAACAATATTCGTGGTGAAAAACCCTAGGTGGTGAAAATAAAATAGTATTCACCTCTAGCGTCTGTTAAAAAATATTTTGTTCACCAGCCTCCTAGAGATGAATTTGCACTAAAATACACCAATTCTCAGCCAACATTTAGAGATTTAGAAACCTTCACATTTTTATTTATAACTTTTTAACCGCTGAACCGATTTTGCTCATTTTGAATACCAAAATGCTCGGAAAGATGTCCTTCCTTTTATTGAAAGTACAATCCCCTTTTCTTTAAGCGGTCGATTTTAGGAACTTTTGAAAATTTGCAATAACATTTTTTTGCAAATTAAAATTATTTCTAGCTCAAAATTGTGAATTGATATTTGCTCTTGCCAACCTATGAATATAACAACAATACGTCCATTTTATGATGAGGTATGGCCAAAAAGCTTGGGGGTGGCAACCTGCAAGCCTTTCCCGAACATAGTTTTAATGTCATAGGTAAAGTGCTTCTAACATAATGTAATTTTTGTTTTTACATTTTTCATTTCAGGGTTTTGTATCCTTGCACTTGATAATACTATCGTTCTTGGACAATAGAAAAATTAAGCCTAATCTACCAAAATTGGCAAAAAAAAAAAAGAACTCAAAGAAGTCTGGAGCGTCACATTTAGTTTTTTTTTAATTCGTGGTAGTGGTGACATGATTGCAAGGTTGGACACCGAAACGAATAACATTTTAGTTGGCTATTGGTATCGATTTTTTGTTTGCTTCGGCATTGGTATCAGTATTCCATTCGTATCGGTAAAACCGATACCAAAACATTAATAGCGGTATGTAGCGGTGTTATTATAATTATTTTAGATTATTAAAAAAAACTCAAATTTGGTTATGTACGTTCTTTCAAAATATGAACATAATTTAAAAAAAAAAAGTTGAATATTTCAAGTTTTACTTTTTTAACCATAGCCAGCAACATTTTTATACTTTTTTGAGGTTTCCTATTCTATGAGTCAAACATGATTCAAATAAAACACATATTTTTTAAATTAAAAATTTTTATTTTCATAAATAACTAATTTTTTGGACGAAAATATATGTAAGCCATCTAAAAAGAATCATAAATGACACAAAAACTAGAAGAAAGTTATTGAATCAAAAAAATTAGTTAAGAATTGACTCTGAAATGGAATTGAGTTTGAATATTTGCTGAACAATTCAAAAAAAGTCTCCATAAAAGATTAATTTTTGAGCCTATAGAACTTTTTTAAATATCTTTTTTGAGTAATTTTTTTAAATCTAAAATGAAGGTTTTTTGAATGAACCGCTTTAACCCATTTTATACCACTTATAGATTCCGTAGGAATTTTTTAACGAAATTTGGTAGAAAGATAAAATGCTGTCTCAATAAGCTTTTTCTGTAGTTTTTTCACACTTAATGCTTATAATATAATAATAACACTGGAGAACCAATTTTTAAAATTTTTTGTTTTTTAAAATAAACATCTAATTTTTCAAATTAAAAAAGAAAGTAAAGTAATTTTCTGCATATTAAAGTTTTGTACCAGTTTGGAAAGTTCTTGATCCGATTTTTCTAATTTTACAAGAAAAGTAGAAAAGCTTTTATTCGTCTATAACCTTTAGAGGGTCTTCTTTCTATAAATTAATAATTTGTTAAAAAGTGCTATAAAAAATGTCAAAAATTGTAATTTTTAGTTAATTATATGGCCACCCTGGAACAATAGTTTTTTAACTGTTTTTCATTATTTGGACACCCAAGTAAAACAGTTTTTATATATTCAGATATAATTTTATACAATTAAATTTTTTAATGTATAAATTTATATAGGCATATAAGCATATATCGAACTTGATCAACAAGAGGGTATTAACTCAAAATTTTAAAATTTTCAGTAGAGTCAAAAAACTGTTTATGGCCACATTTTAACAGAATTTAAAAATTCTAACATATTATAATAAGCAAATTCCATTTGAAAATATATATACATTGTTTTTGTTTTAAATTTTACCACTCATTGCAAAAAAAATAATCAATTTTTTGAGTTAATACCATTTTTTTGAAATTTTATCGATTTAAATTTATAAAAGAAAACTAATTTTATCAACAAAACAGTATCAACTCAAAATACAACCAAATATAAATAAAACAGTTTGATTATTTTTAACATAAATAAAGGCTCAAATCAAAATAATACCTTTTTTATGAAAATATACGATTCATTTCTATTTGAACTTTTGTATTAACTCGAAATAACACCTTTTTGTTGAATAAAAATTTGAGTTAATACCCTCTTGTTGATCAAGTGCGATAAGTTAAACCATAAATATTTGTATCTACCCTGCCAGAAAAATACGAATGGCAAAGCATTCGCACAGTGCTTTCAACGGTGGTATGAGCGTTGGATATCTGAAGATTTAAGTGCTTTCTAAACCCCAAAATGATAACACCGGGCAGGTCTTGGCCGTTCCTTTTTTAAAACGTTGGCAAGCACTGGCAATGAGCGCTTTGCCAGTACCAAAACCAAAAACGACCAATAAAATCCTACTTAGTAATTCACTTCAGTAAAGAGTTGTATTATTTCTTATTGAATGATTTTGGTAATTTGAACAGAAATAACAATAGGCTTGCTTCAGCTAAGTTAATTACAAAATAACTGAATATTTTTTTTATCAAATTATTTTTGTGATAAGTTAGCACGATTTTTTACTACAATTTCACTAAAGAAAGAAATTTGAAAATAATTTTTTTAAATAAAATTTTAGTACAAAAACTATACTTTGTGCTGACTATAATAGGAGACCTAATATTCTTAACTTCAAATCATAAATTGCAATTTATTTTTGAATTTTTCCACTCTTGTTGTGAACCAGGGATGTGCCACTGTTTTTATTAAGTTAACGGTTGTAAATTTTGTAAATAAGTACTGGCAATGCAATTTTTGCCAATGTTGGGAAGGCGTTCTAAGTTAGTACTGTGCCAGTGCTTTTTTTATTTTTAAGGTTGTAAATTTTGTAAATCAAGTACTGGCAAAGTACTTTTTACGAACGTTGGCAGAGCGTTCTAAGCCAGAGCTGTGGCAGTGCTTTTATTATTTTTAGTGTTGTAAATTTTGTTAATTAAGCACTGGCAAAGTACTTTTTACTAACGTTGGCAGAGTGTTGTAAATCAGTGCTTTGCCAGCACTTTATTTGTTGGATCATTGGCAAATAGTGCTCTGCCAGTGCTTGATTTTTCAGACCATTGGCAATTTCTGGCTGGGTAATTGTATATAGCTTTGTGTGGTGTTTCAAAAATATTTATATGGGGGTATATATAGGAATATATTATTTTATACGGTCTTATATACAATTATACTTAATATACCTAATCAATATATATACAATATAGAGTTATATATGCGTTCGTATATAATTCCACATAAACGGACATATAATTGTATAAAACTTCATGTGAACCTACATTATTAACAAATTGTGAACAAATTATATAGAAATTCTTTGAAAAATTTTTTTTAATAGAATTCAGATATAATTATATGTGGTCCATTACAAAGGCCCATTTAATTATATGTGGTACCATAACAAAAATATTTTCTAAATGATTTTAGATGTAAATATATAATTCCGGAGTTTAGATTTCTGAGTTAGTTAACTTACAAAATTTTTATTTTTGTTTACAACAACGACTCTAGTTCCCGCAGGAGCTTTGTACTTTCAATAAAAATTAAGAAAAAAGGGTTGCCTCTCTTGCAACATACCACTTTTTTGATTCACGTTAATTAGCATAAGTTAGCATAAAAGAGTTCATACAGACCAAAAAAAATTATGAATTTTAATAGTAAAAAAATTGAGAAAAGCTTTTTTTCTACAAACCAAATATGTTCGGAGGTAAATTATTGAAATAGAGGCATGATTTTTGGCTCCATAGTTTAAAATTCGTAAAAATACTGTAAAAATACTATTAGTTATACACACTGCGTTGCATAACTATAATTGCAAATGATTTTTGAACTATTTTTGTTTATTATGTAATTTAAATCAATTAGCAATAAAATGCCGGGTGCTTCATATCTAAGTGATTTTGAAAAAGAATGATATCAGCCTATTTAAAAAGTGGCTTAAGTTTTAGGGAAATTGCTAGAAAAATAAACCATTCATATGTGGTTGTCACAAATTTTGCAAATAATCCGAATGCTTATGGTAAAAATAAAAAGGCGGCCAGGAAAAATGTGTTCTGATCAGGTCCCGCGTAAAATAAACAACTGTTCAAGCAACTCAATAAAGAGTTCCAATCAGATAATCGATAAATGTAAGCCAAATGTGCATAAATCAACCATAAGTAGCTTCTTAAAGGATTTACAGAGAATTACTCACCAAAAAAAAAGCTGTTGCCTGTTACCCCCGCCACAAAACTGCTCGTTTTGAATATGAAAGCTTTTTTCATCTAAAAGAAGCAGTTATTGATGCGTGGAGATCTATAACGGAAGAACTTCAAATAAATCTAGTAGACAGTATGTCTGATCGAATTTTCGAGTTGATTCAAAAAATGATACCTCACGCATTATTAAAACTGCTGCTTTAAGTTATTTTTCTTAAATTTTTGTAAAATTTGATATATTAAGTTCAGTGTATTTATAGTTATGAAACACTAATTGATTTTATTATTAATTTCTAAATAATAAAATAAAAAATTAATTAATTGTTTTTTTTTTTTTTTTGTTAAATATTATTAATTTTCCATTGATTTTATGTGTATGCCGCACTGTGGTCAATATTTTGAGATAGCGGCCAAAACTACTTTTGGTTTTTGTTCTCCGATTTTAAAGTTATTAGACTCATATGAAAGTAGACAGTAGTAAACCTCGGGAGCCAAAAAATTAGAACTCTATTTCAACTATTTCACTGAGAACAGGGTGGTCCAAAATGGGCTTTTTCAGAATTTAGTAAATTTATGATATTTTTAGTTAATTTTTAAAGTTTAAATGATCATAACTTTTTTGTTTTTCAAGATTTTTGGACGAAATAAATTTTGTGTTGTAACTTAACTTATTTCCTATTACTGGTAAAAAATTGAAGCTCTACTGTTTTCAGAACAATTTAAATATTTTTTTTAAAAAAGGTCAAATTTCTCGGAAATTTCCTACTTCATAGAGCACAACTCCTGTGAGTCAAGCTGAGTCAAAACACAAATTTACTATTTTGTAGTCCTAACTCTCCCCAACATTCCTATATATACATATCCATGCATCGGGACTGTACTTTTTGAGCTACAACAATTTTTCTGACCCAAGGTAAGACATTCGGTACAAAAGCACGTCATATTTTTTTAGAAGTTATTTGTATGTGAAAGTGGCTATTATGCATATATTTTGATGAAATTTTGTACAAGAGTTCTTATTGACCCAAAAAATAATTCTGTTGAAATTAGGAGAAGTTGGCCCATATTTGGACCTAGTCCACATAGAAGGGTGTATCAAAATTTTGACAAAAATGACAATAGAACTCTCAAATTATGTGGTATCTGGCAATTCATTTGGAAAAGGTAAAAAATGATTTTATTGCCATCTAATATTACATAACTTAAATACCTGAAAATTGCAAATAAATTTAAAACCAATGGAAATAACTGGTAAAACCAAGTACCTGTTATATTATTACCAGTACCTGTTAACTCTCAAATTATGTGGTATCTAGCAATTCATTTGGAAAAGGTAAAAAAGATTTTATTGCCATCTAATATTACACAACTTAAATGCCTGAAAATTGCAAATAAATTTAAAACCAATGGAAATAACCGGTAAAACCAAGTACCTGTTATATTATGTTGAAACTTCGAGCAATAGTATATTAATCCATGCATTCATTTTTTTTCTTCATTATTGTTTAAACAATGGCTAAATTCAGTTATAGTGTTCTATCTGATATATATTTTGAACGGAAAGATGAAAACGACATTATTTTACATATAATGAATAATGCATTCTTCAAAATCTGCGACAAACAAGAAATTAAAATTCATAACTTAAAAATAAAAAACTTTTTAAATACTTTAAGAAAACGGTACAATCAATGTTCCAGAAACAAGAAATTGTTTTACTCACGCAACCAAGAATGGCTAAGAAATAAACTTATTTTTAAAAAGCCATCAGTAACTACCACGGAAACTGGAAAAGGTGGTCGACCAGCAAAGTCAATTGATAATTGTAGTGAAAGATCACGAAGACGCAGAGATAGGCCTTATAATTGACCAGCCAAAGCAAGGAGAAGGAAATTCTAATGATGGAAACACAGCAAGGAGATTTTTTTCCGATCCAGAAACTGCAGCTTCTATAACTGGAGTAGATTATGATTTAATACGACGATTCCAAATCATATTAGAAGTTATAGCATATAGCAAAAAGATAGATGCAAAAAAATTTGGTCAGTATGCTAATGAGACAGCAACCCTTTATAACCAAAAATATTCTTTGAGACGTATGCCAACCACAGTTCACAAAATTTTGTTCCATGGGGAACAAATAATTCAGCACAATATGCTTCCAATTGGAGATCTCTCAGAAGAAGCCCAAGAAAAAAGGAACAAAGACTACAGATTCTTTCGCGAGCACAATACAAGAAAAATTTCCAGATATTGTACTAATGAAGATCTTATTAATATTTTGTTGTGCACATCAGACCCATATATGCCCAGTATTCTACAAAAATGGAAATCAACCTCATTAGAGTTAGATGAAGAAGCTAAACAACTACTGCAAAATGAAAATCAAAGCTATTTGGAAGAAATTTTTACTAATATTGTTTAATTAATACTAGTTTAAAGATTATAATTTGTTTCTAATTTTAGTATAAATTTTTATTAATACATTTAAATAAAATATATGTGCACTTTAAATCAATAGTAAAAGTTTACTTAAAATTTTATCGATGTTGTGTTCTGTATATAATATATCCAAATGGTATTGATATTGTTGGGAATTTCAGTGTTATTTTTCAGTTTAATCCTCACAAGAATTAGCTTTCTTCCAAAAAAACCAACCTTTGGCCCCTGTGAATATTGAGACTAAATAAATGTCAGGGGCCAAATGTTGGCATTTTCTGACCAAAATTAAGTTTAGGAATAATAAATAAGTATTGGTTGTAAAATTATAAAAAAAATACCTATTTAAAATGTCAAAATATTCAACTTTTACATGGAAACTCAACAAAAAATTATAATGCATTTTTAACTCCACATTACTTACGTTCCTATCAGTCGATTTTTACGTTTGAACACGCAAATTGAAGCTTAAAGTCCCTCCTATTGAACAAAACAAATTGCGTAAAAAAATACCAATCCGGTCAAAAGTTATAGAGTTTTGACCGCTATCTCGCGAAATTGACCACTGTGTGCCGGTTAAACTCTTATACTTTTTTTAACATACGAAATTTAGTGAAATGACTGTGTAATTATAATTTTGCAATGCAGTGTATATTAGTTTATGAAATTTGATATAATTTGATATAATTGTTGAGATTAACTTTTATCTAATAATGTCGAGCTATATCGTATTCTATACAATTTTATATAATACACAAAAATTTTTATGGAGACAAAATTCGGATGAAGTTGTATCTAATATACATCAAATTGTACAAAATTATATTTAATTATATTGTATAAGATCTATTCTATACAATTGTATCGAATTCGATACAATTTAATGTATTTTATATAAAATTATATGTTCTATTTTTTCGGATCAAATTTGATCTGATCGCATATCTAATTTATGTATAAATTAATATAATTTGATGATGCCACACATACATGTTTTTTATTCTGCAGTCAAGACCACAGAAAAAATTATCAACCTAAAATATCTAATTAAAGATTTGATTTGAATTAAATTTGTTTCTAAACAAATGTTTAATTGGATCAATTAATAAAGGGTCCGCCATCTAACGTTTTTTTTTCAACTAGTGCTTACTTCGTGAATGGTAACACTTAGCTCATATCTGATTTGACAGATAATTAGTTTTATCCTTCCGCTGAACGAATATGGTTGTGTATACGCTTGAACAACGCTGGGAAATATTGCGACATTACTTTGAAAATCATGGTAATGTTGCAGAATGTGTGCGAAAATTGCGTGTTTTTGAAGATCGCATTATCAGCCTCGGAGCTGCGATTTGACACCGTTGGACTATTATTTGTGTGGTGCCGTCAAAGATAAGTGTTACGCCAACAAGCCAGAGACAATTGACGCTTTAAAGGACAATATTCGTGAAGCCATTGGTGAAATACAGCTGCACACAATCGATAATGTGCTTAAAAATTGGACCGATCGTGTAGGCTATTGCATGGCGAGCAGAGGCAGCCATTTGAATGAAATTATTTTCCATTATTAACCGGAAGGATTGTACTTTCAAATAAAAAAAGAAATTTGAGAAAATATTTAGTAGTTTTTTTTCAAAAAAAAAAAAGTTATTTGGTGGACATTTTATTTTAATTGACTTTTAAATATATAAATACATATTTTATTTTGGACGCAATTATTTTTTCATACACTGTAGCTTAAATAGCAAACATACAGCATTAACAAAAAGATACATACTAACGTATCGTTCACACACTTTTTTTGTGAGTATCATATTTTTTTTGTAGAAGTTATTAATAACTTTTTTTCCTTTTTAATTTTCAATAAAAGTTTTAATTGATTGTATCATTGCCGTGGTGGGTGCAAAATCAATTAAAATATTAATTGATTCAGTAAATTTTTTAATTGAAATCCGTTTTTAGCTTTTTGTGTGTCTGCTGGCAGGAACACAAATTTTTTAAAGTTTATTTGGAACACAAGTTTAAAAAACTTATTTTATAAATACATATAAAAAGTGTTGTCAACTCAAAATTAAAAGCTTGTAATCTTACGTCAAGTTTGTAATACAATTTTCTGTTAAAAACGTTATAAATTGAAATTGATTAACAATAAAAAAATTGTATTTTTGCAAAAAACATAATTTTTTTTAACCGATTCAATACCGGTATCGTATCGGTACTAAGCGAAACGGTTGCATTATACCAGTATTTTAAATTTCAGGTGTTTCGGTATTGGTATTGTATCGGTTATCAATTTGAAAAGGTCTTGAAACGGATAACGGCATTTAAAAGACATCGGTGGCCAACCTTGGTATGTACATAATTATAACATGCGTGTTCTCATTTTTTTTTGTTATTATCGTAAGAAAACTATTTATAACTTAATAATAAACGGTTATAAAAAGAAATTGCTTTATTTTTAACAATATACGTACAAGTGGAATAAGAGCTCAAATTGATATACTAAATTTAATTATATTTCAACTTAAAATGAGTATGTTTCTATTAAAAAACTAAAAATGATACGAGTACCATGTTAAAATTAATTATAAAAATATTTAAAATATGTAAAAACATATTTTGTTGTAAATCCACAACGTTTTCATTTATTTTAAGTATGTTTCTACTTGATTTTAATATATTGCTATCTTAGTGCAGGTCATTTCAAAAGTATATTGTAATTGTCACACTGTGTAACTTAGCGAATAAGGATTATTTTGTCGTTTTCAGAATTTTCCTAGGCTTTCCCTTTCATAAAATTTAAAAATATTGGTAAGACCAAAGGAATTTCGTCCACTGTACATTTTATGAATTTTAAATGAAAATTCTGAATTTAAATTTATTTTTTCTGAATTTTATTTGATATTTTCTGAATTACACAAATTAAATATACTAAACAACGAAGGTGCTTAGATTAGGTTAGAGTGGCTATGAGTCCCGCTGAGGCTGCAACAAGTAGCGTATTACTCCGTTTTGAGCACCACAAAATCCGAAAGTTATCATGCTGATATTTGATAAGGCTGGGCAGTATGAAAGCAAATGTTCTGGCGATTCCTCCATAAGTTCATAATCACAGCTGCGACAATATCTGCGGAATCGCAAATCAAATCAAGTCATTCAGCATGTCTTCCGATGTCCCAGTGTCCGGTTAAGACTGCTAATTTTCTGGATATATTGACCCTATTATTAGGCAAAAGGTCGTTTGCGCGTTTTCCTTCGCAGGAAGGCCACGTGCTGCGAGCTCTTCTACATTTTGTAAGTTCCTTCCAGTTTTTATCTGCGATGTGCAGAGTGCTGATCGATTAGATTTGCTGACGTCTATGCTCGATTCGAATCAAGCTAGCTCGTCTGCTCTTTCGTTGCCAGGTATGTCGCTCCCATGGGCATGCGAACTTCAATCGCCATGCTGACATCTATGCTCTATCCGAATCAAGCTGGCTCGTCTGCTCTTTCGTTGCCAGATATGTCGCTATCGCCAGGCACCCAACTCAAGGTAACTCTTTCTAAAGAGCCTAATTCGCTTAGTGCTTTTTTGCTACTAGTTTAAATGGCTCTTTCTTGAAGAAATTGCCATAATGTCTGCATGGCTGCCCGAAATAATATATTTACCATCTTGTTCCCTACTCCACAGCATGAAAGTCTACAAGGAAACACTGCTATGATCAGGCAATCTCAGGGAAATTCCCATGACTGGCTCCTTACAATGAATGCCCGTTCCCACTAAACATTCCATCTTTGAACCGTGCGTATAAACTGCTATGTCACGTTGTAGGGCTGCGTTATTAGCCTTCCAGCCTTCTCTACTAGGTATACATATATGATCCAAAGTTTATTCATATCCGAGCTTGAAATTCCATAGTCAGTGTCCTTAGGCAATAGCTTCTTAGGAAATAAGTTTCAAATATTGCTGTGCACATGATTCCTCGCCTTCCAACAGATGACTTCTCTGAGCTTAATAGCAATTTTACTCGCTGTGTCCTTTCCAAGAGTTATATTGGAATGATTTTCCTAATTGGTTCTATTAACAATTTTAATATCCTAATCATACGAAAAAATATATGACTCTAGTTATGACTGTACTGTCCATGTTTTTGTTGTTGCAAGAGTTACAGATAATTTTATTTACTTGAAATTGAAATGACAACTAAAATTTAGACAGTCAAAGTCCAAAATTGTATTTCTAAAAATTAAAATTTTTGTATGAAACTAGTTCTTAAAAGAGTATTTTTTTTTTTAAATTTAAAAAATAATAAACTTTTTTGGAAATTTTTTTAATTGTTAAAAGTCCTAAAGGTTTCGGTAAAAACTTCAAAGTAACATCTGGGACCGAATTACGGAATTCGTGATCGACCGAAATCATTCGAAAACAGTTTTTTAATGATTAACTACAAACATGCCAATAATAAAAATACCAAGTTTTATATTTATTTGAAATCAAGAACCGAACAACAACATTCCCGGTTGAAAAAAGTTCATTTAAATGTTTTATTATCGGAAATAGAAAATTAATTTCGATCGAAAAATTACGATTACAAATGCCGTAATTAGACCACTTGTTAAAGATGAACACTCGGTTAAGACGAACTGTTTTTGAAAGTCCCATAAACAAATTTTTATATAATTTTTCATTTTTAATACGAAGCCAGGTTGAAATTACCAACCGTGCCAAAAAAAAAAATAGTACTGGCAAACAACTGCTATTTTTGTAAAACCCACCGAGTTAAAAATTACCAAAGGTACAACTAATATTGTACTAGGAAAACACTATTTCGTTTGCAAAGAATGTGTTTTGCCAATACCACCCGCAAAATTGTTTTTACCAATATAACAACCAATTAGAAGCATTTTTTAATATTTGATTATGCACAGAAAAAATTATGGGCCAAAAATACCTAATTAATCGATTGTTTGAATATCAATGGCAATTTAAACATTTTTTTTAATTGATTCAATTAAAAAGTTTATTGAATTTTCTAATATATCCATACAGTGTTGACAACATGTAAACAAAATTTTTAAAAATTTGGCAAACTATTTTTTTTATTTTATTTAGATTAAATAATCAAACAAAGGTAAAATTATATCAATATAATATTTAATTTGTAAATAAAAAGAAAAAAAATCGCAAATGATTAACTTTTAATAAGTTGAATAGTTTACCGACTTCAAATACACGCAAAATCGCAGTTATTTCACTCTTTTTGTTGAGATATTCGTGTACGCACGAAAACTTAATTTAGTTTCGTGTTTTATCTGTGGTAATAAAAGTGCACATGTGGATTTAAATAAACCTTATCGAAAAAGGACAATTAAACTATTATTTTTGTAAATAATTAAATTTTCAATAAGTATAAGTGTCATTAAACTATCATTTTAAAGTTGTGTGTGATTTTTTTAAGAAAACAATTCAATTACAAGAAAAAGTTCAAGACAAGACAAGCAAAACAAAAATGTTGTCTTTACTTTTATTTGTTTTCTTATAATACATTTTTAATTTTATTATAAATAAAATGTCATTTTAATTTACAAACCTACATTTCTTTTTTTATTAAATGGGGGTCATATAACAAAAATAAAAAATACGAGTTTTCAATTAAAACTACCATTGTTTTCTAATCAATTTTCAATTAAAGTTTTAATCAATTTAACTAATTTAATTGAGGTTGTAAGAAAAACAATAACTTTTTTAATTGATATTATTATTTTATTTGAAAGAGTTTTAATAAACTGTCTGCAATTTTTTTTAGTTAATACTATTATTTCAGTCGTAGGTGCAAAATCAATTAAAATATTAATTGATTCAATAAAATTTTTAATTGAAACCCGTTTTTAGTTTTTTCTGTGATACGCCTAATATAAATATTTTCAATATATATAATCATATATAGTCGTATATAGTTGTATATATAATTTATTGTAATAGCTGATCCGAATAATGGCATACATAAACTTATCTCATGAGATTCGATGGGATCTCATGTGATATAATTTGATCCGAAAAATGGGTCTATCTAATTTGATAAAGTTATATATATTTTTTATCAAATTTGATATAACTTCATAAAGTTCTTTGGAAATCCTTACTACTATTTTGTTTCACATTCCAAATAATAATGAAAATTTAAATATAAATCAATGGACTGGAAAATTAGAAGTGACTAATATGTGATGCTATACATAATTATCTGTAAAAGTGATAGAATTGGTTTCCTGTTTCTACCCTATATATTTAATATACAAATATATTTATCAAAGTAGGTCAATTAGCTTTTTAACTTTTTATGTTTTTTTTTTGCTTTATTTGGATTTTCCGATTTTGAGCATTAAAATAGCTTGTTCTTTAGATTCATGAAATATTATTTAGCCTCATTTTCACAATGTCCCGTTAGCTACTAACTGGGACTTTAACTGACACATTTGTTGTTGTTTCCCATATAATCAGTAATCGGGCCTTATTATATTAACTTTGAACTTGTGTTTTTCTAAGATTTTTACTTTTACTTTTTTTCAATATTTTTTTTGCTTTAATGCTTTTTCTGAAATCTATCGCTTTTATATATAATTATAAATTTATACAAAAGTGATAGATTTTGTTTTGTTATTCCTTACCATATATGTTTATACATAAAAGTGATAAAATTTTTCTTTTTAATTTTAACACATATATTTATATAGAATTTTATGTGATGCTATATATTATTATATATAAAAGTCATAGAGTTTGTTTGGTTTTATTGTATCATATATACTTATATAAATTTGTACATGGAAGTACATGTGATCTCATAGCTATATCAAGTATGTATATATGATGAGATAAAAAAAGACCAACTTATATATAAAATGATCTATAACGATAGCGCTTTATTAAAAATGTTCGTAAACATAAATATGAGATGTAAATATATATCGTTATATATGGCCTCATATGTAATTATACATAATTATATCAAGCTATATATGACTATATATAAACTTTTATCGTCGGGTAGTCGTAGAGACTACAAGGAGTTATAATTAAATAAGTTTTCTATAAATTGTATTAAGTTTTTCGAAATTTTAAGTTAGTTTTAACTTTATGCCATTTTGTACCATATAATTATTTCCTCCATTGATCATAAAAACTATAGAATGTTAAAAATAATTCATAAAATTAACTCTAGGCTTAGTATCGAAACTATTTTACATAAAAGGTCCCAGTTCCCTATAATTCGATAAAAAAAATAAACACTTGTACCATATAATTATTTCCATACCTGTAGAATTTCATCCATTCACTACGTGATTAACAAAGCGATTGTATTTTTGTGTATTTTATCTATAAAATGGTACGTTTATATCTCCACTAAGACTGGCTCTTATCTGTTCTTATCTTTTGGCCAAATGAAAATAAAAAACCAAAATCACTAACTCGGGGAAATTAACGTATGACTGTATGTTTAAAAAAAAAAAACAACACAACCTGATATACAAAGCTTTGGGGGGCAATTGATAACGATACTTACGTGTTGTGCAGTCAATACAATTTCGTCTGATGTACTTCGTACCTCAAAGTATAACGAAATTTTTGAATTGTATAACGCGAACTAATGATTTCCAAAAGTGGGTAATAACAGTTGAAGAACAATTTCATTAATGATAATCAGTGCAGCGACTTTCATGCACTAAAAAATCGAAAATATGCACTTAAAATATGCAGTAAAATTACAAAATATGTGCTTAAAATATGCATTTAAACAGAAATATGCACTAAAAACCAAAAAATATGCACTAAATATAAAAAAAAAAAATATGCACTTAAATTTTGTGGATTTTTAAAAATCGATTTATTACTCGAGAGCGTTGGTTTAGAAATGAAATCCAATATAAATGTCTAGCAAATGACAGCCAGATGATATGTTATGGGCTACAAATGCTTTTTTTTTGGTTATTTTTAATTAAAGCCTAATTTTATTTTTACAAAATATGCAATTAAATTGAAAATATGCAACACAAAAAAATGCCAAAATACGCATAAAACATGCATTTATAGCTAAATATACAAAAATATGCATTTATAACAAAATATGCAAAAAACAAATCGATGTCATTTTGTTGCAAATTCTTTGATTTGGAAAAGCGTTTGATTAGAGCCGATTTTAGACTGCTGACTACAAACATGTATTTGCATGAAAGTCGCTGCCCTGACAATAATAATAATAACTGTCTAGACTTCAGGGAGTGCAGATTGGTGGTGGCGGCCCACAAGGTAACCAATGCTATCAAAAACGAGATAAAGTGGTAGTTAAACGAAACATTCATAAAGATACAATTCCACATTTTGCCTGAATGTCTTTAAAATATTTATATAATGTCTTTATAATGTTTGAATGGTCTTTTGCAAAAAAAAAAAAGAACATTAATAAATTTATTTTATATCTTATCTCTATTTTAGTAAAGCTACTATCTTACTAATCTTAAAGTCCAGTCAAACAGCCCGAATACTAAAAGTTATTCTTAGATCAATATGACGAAGCAGATTTTTATTTTAGCTTTAAAATCATTTCAGCTTTTTATATCTGTTAGTATTTTAAGGCATAAGTTACACATCGTAAATGAATAATTCAATGTACACAGAAAAAATTATGGGCCAAAAATATCTAATTAATCGATTGTTTGAATATCAATGGCAATTTAAACAATATTTTTAATTGATTCAATTAAAAAATTTATTGAATTTTCTAATATATCAATACAGTGTTGACAACATGTAAACAAAATTTTTAAAAATTTGGCAAACTATTTTTTTTATTTTATTTAGATTAAATAATCAAACAAAGGTTTAATTATATCAATATATTATTTAATTTGTAAATAAAAAAAAATCGCAAATGATTAACTTTTAATAAGTTGAATACTTTACCGATTTCAAATACTCTCAAAATCGTAGTTATTTCACTAGAGTTTGCAACACTCTTTTTGTTGAGATATTCGTGTACGCACGAAAACTTAATTTAGTTCCGTGTTTTATCTGTGGTAATAAAAGTGTACATGTGGATTTAAATAAACCTTATCGAAAAAGGACAATTAAACTATTATTTTTGTAAATAATTAAATTTTCAATGAGTATAAGTGTCATTAAACTATCATTTTAAAGTTGTGTGTGATTTTTTATGAAAGCAATTCAATTACAAGAAAAAGTTCAAGACAAGACAACATTATATTATAAAACATTTTTATATTAAAAAGCTTTAGTTTTATTATAAATAAAATGTCAATTTAATTTACAAACCTACATTTCTTTTTTATTTAATGGGGTGCATATAACAAAAATAAAAAATACGAGTTTTCAATTAAAACTACCATTGTTTTCTAATCAATTTTCAATTAAAGTTTAAATCAATTTAACTAAACTTTTTAGTTGAGATTGTAAAGAAAAACAATAACTTTTTTAATTGATATTATTATTTTAATCGAAAGAGTTTTAATAAACTGTCTGCAAATTTTTTTAGTTAATACTATCATTTCAGTGGTAGGTGCAAAATCAATTAAAATATTAATTGATTCAATAAAATTTTTAATTGAAACCCGTTTTTAGTTTTTTCTGTGTATTTCTACAATTTACTTCAAAATCAGAATTTTAAGAATGTAGTATATCAGACCCCCACAGCATAGGACGGGCAGATTTAATCTGATAAAAGTTTTATGTTAGTTTACACTCAAAATCCTGCCCCAAAAGGTTTATTGTTAAGTTAGAACAGTTCTAATTTGTATTCTTCAGAGATTATTTTTGAAATATATCATATTTTTAACGTCTTTTTAAAAAATGTTGTTAATTTTAGCAATACGTGTCTGTATCACACGTATGATTTTGCACCTATCACGACAATGATACTATTAATTAAACCTTTTATTAAAATTAAGAAGGAAAAAAAAAAGTGTGTGTTATAAATAACTTCTACAAAAAAAAATATGATACTCACAAAAAAAGTGTGTGATCTATACGTTGGTATATGCGTTTTTTTTGCAATGCTGAGTCTGTTTGTGTGTGTGCTTGTTTTGTTTGTTAACTCCAAATGCATTTTTTATTTTATACTGAAAATTTTCTATTTATGCATACAGTGTATGAAAAAATAATATGATAATTGCGTCTAAAATAAAATATGTATTTATATATTTAAAAGTCAATAAAAATATTAATTGATTCAATTAAATATTTGTTTAGAAACAAATTAAATTCAAATCAAATCTTTAATTAGATATTTTATGTTGATAATTTTTTCTGCGTAATGATTAGTAAAGTGAAAGTTGTATCACTCTAACTGTAATTTCAGTTAGAATAAATAACTAAAAGTGTAGTTGTTTTGAACTGTTTAGAACATCAAACAAATGTAGAAAAAACAACTAACAAAGTCGTAAAAACTACAAAAAAGAAATTTTTGGAACTCCTTCTAAAATTGCTAGTTCCAAAACTACTTTTAGGGGAGTTATATCGGTTTTTTAATATCATTGTGAGAATTAGTGATGGTACAACTAGTTCTAGAACCCATGTAAGAGAATCCTATTGAGTAGTTTAACAACACCTTTGGTGCGTTTTGAGAACTAGTGCTTAAGAACTAGTTGAACATTACTTCTACAACACTATAAAAAATCTTAAACTAGTTCCAGAATTACTGCAAAAAAGTTAAACAAAAAAGTTAAACGCGAAAGTCAGATGGGTTTTTATGCTTCGGGTCGCTAATGTGTTAAGAATAAAATTAAAAATAAAAACCACAAAATTAGAGATAGGCGAAAAACTGTACACCTTTTTTATGATAAAAAATGGTGTAAAGTAAAGTATAAAAACTGCTCGATTTTCGCTTTTAAATATTATTTAACAAAACATGAATTTTTAACATATATCATAAAAGTTTACGTACACGAACAATTTTTTTTTTTTGGTTAAATCTTCCGGATTTCAATGAAAACTGGAATTCATTTACATCATATTCTTAAACTTAACAACCAAAAGCACTTTCTTTTATTCCATTTTTGTAATTTCCTTTTATTTTAGTACAATTTTTAAATATAAAAATGTTATAGTGCGCCCCGGTAGGCTAGTTGGTAGCGTGCTGGCTTATCTGGGCGGGGGTCGTGGGTTCGATTCCCACCAAAGGCACTGGTCTGTTTTAGCTAGTGCTCGGTTAGGGTAATAGTATATAATTTGTAATTATATGATTTTTAATTAATAAAAAAAAAAAAAAATGTTATACAATTTTTATGACAAAGACAGTCAGTGTCTTTTAACTACATTTGTAGTCATGTTAACTGTCATTTTTAGTTATTTTTACCATCTTAATTTCCTGGGTGTATGCATTGGAGGCAGTGATGCCAAATTAGTGCTTTTGGCATAATTTAGGGTGTTTTTCAATGTCAAAAAACGCCAACACATAAAAAATACTAAATTGGTGCTTTTGTAAATTTTTGTTAGTGTTTTTGGTGCCTTTTAATCAATATCGTTTTAGAGACTAGTACTTTGCTCAAAAAGCCCTAAAACTGCAATAAGAACAATTGAAAATTCCTATTTTTAACAGTCTTAAAATAATTGCAAACAAATGTAATTTTTCGCTTTATTTTCAATGGATTTGTCTATTAAATTGATACGAAAAACTTATTTTTTTTTATAAGGAGTTTAACAGATATTTTCCCATTAGTACGAAAAAGATACTGGACTAAACACTGAAATTGTCAGTAAAGAAATGTGGGAACTTTTAACACTGAGTCTAATTAACAGTTTCTTGGCCAACTTGCTCAAACTGCAGCAAAAACTTTCTGAAAACTCTATTTTTTTGAGTCTCATGGAAGCTACAATTAAATGTCACTTGTCGCTTTTACTTAAATGACCTTGTCTGTAAAATTGATACGAAAACCCCTTTTTTGTATGACGTTTGGCAGATATAATAAACAATTATAAAACTGTTTTATGGTCAACTTGAGACAATTTTTTTAATTTTGTAAACAAATTAAAAATATGTTGACTTGTTCTTTTTTTTACACCTTTTTAATAACGCATATTTTTTAGATTTTTAGTGCATATTTTAGGATTCTAAGTGCATATTTTTGGGTTTTTGGTGCATATTTCGATTTAATAGCATGTTTTAAGCGCATATTTTGAGCTTTTTACTGCATATTTTAAGCGCATATTTTGAGCTTTTTACTACATGTTTTAAGCGCATATTTTCGATTTTTTAGTGCATGAAAGTCGCTGACCTGTTAATTACTAATACACTATTTACCATGATTTTCATACAAAGGAATTTTCATATAAATACAATTTTTGTCGAGTTGACACATTTTAAAAAAGTTTTCAGACGTTTGTAAACGTATTCACCAGACATGTTATACATCGTTGAACAGGTGAAAACCTCTGCTTTAAAAAAAAAATAATTTATTGTAAATTTTAAAAAATTTCTAGAACAAATAAGTAAAAAAACAAAAAAATATATATAATAGTGTTTTTTGTATTATAACAACTTAACTTTGATAAATAATATCTAAATAGGTGTTTATGCTATGTAAACAATTTTAAAATGAATTAAAGATTATATTGTCGTTAATTAATAAAAAATAAATGAAAGTAAAAAAATTGGATCTAAATGTGATTTTTTTAAAAGCGAATTTGACTTTTTTTAAAAAACTCCTCCCACGACCCCACTTTTGATTTCCCGGCGGCAAACTTGATAAAGAATAATTAACATTTTATTAGTCCATAATATTGCGTTTTCAAAAGTTAAGAAATGGGGGTGCCATTTTTTGCCCATGTGTGTAAACTTGAAATTTTGCTTGAAAATTGGTCATTTTCGAGCCATGCTGGGTGTAGGGTGCATGTCCAAAATTAATAATACTTTTATTTAAAACTATTCTCGAAGCCTGTTCTTTTCGAATATTTAAAAAAATATTTACTTTTCTTCTATTAGGTTATAAAAAAAACGTATGAGTGAAGCTACTTTTTCTCAAAAATTTTACAATTTTTTTGACTTATTTCAAAAAATTGACTTTGCAGATTTTTCTTTACTCAACCGTTAGAGATAATTAAATGAAACTTTAAGCACAACATTAATGATAAAAGTGGCAATACACAAAATTTTTTTTAATGTCTTACCACTTATTATAAAGGAGTTATTAACTTAAAACCTAAAAAAACATGTCAAAAAATTTAAATTTTAATGTTTTTTATTAATCTCATCAAGCGGATTCAAAAAAGTCTAAAATCATCGAAATCGGTTCATAATTGTAGAAGTTACAGCATTTTAAAACTGTTTTGTACTCGAGGTGGTCTACTTTGGCATCTTAGTGCTCACCCTGTGTGAACACAGGGTGACTTCAAAATTAATTTTCTGAAAGCTATACTCCTCCTTAACGATTACATATACATTTGGTCTTAATCGGTCCAGTAGTTAAGAAGTTCTATATTTATTACCACTTTTTTTTGATTCACTCCACTGTGCGCCCTTGAAAATATTAGCAATCAAAGCTGAAACTTCGAAAGGATATAAATTAAAAATTTGAAAATTTTAATTTTGTTTAATTCTGTGAACAAACCTTTGTTCAAAAATATAGGCATAAAAATGTGTTGTTTAGGCTAACCGGTTTTTAAATTTATTGGCAAAACCATTTGACCATTTTTTAAAATTTCATATGGCATCCCTGATATTATAGTTTTTATAAGTGTGATAGTATTTGAAAAAAAAACAGTCATTATTTATGTTTTGTGTGTAAACGGAATAAAATTTAGAACATTTTAGTCTTTGTGTATTTGAAAATTTCGTTGGCCGATCTTTCGGATTTTAAAAAATTACATGCAATCAATGAACTCATTTTTAGCAAAGAAATATATTTTCATATTTCCTAATCAACGTAACAATCAAAAATATAAAAGATTGGGATTTTTTATATTTTTAAATAATTTTTGAAAAGATCCCATCAAAAACGGTCAATTATTGGTGTTTTCAAAAAATTATTTGGCAACTCTGGATAAAAATCTTCAGTGCTTATTTAATAAAATTTTTATTTATTTTTCTATTATTTTAACTTTTTTACAAAAGGAACAAATTAAATAATAAAGACAAATAAAAGGCAGATACAACTTTGTATTTTATTTATCTTATCAATACAAGGCTGTATTTTAGTTGTCTTATTATGTATGATAACAGTCTTCACGAATAGATGGTGCCTAGTTTTCATGCAAATAACTAAAAATTTAACTGGTAGATTTTAAAGTTTTTTTCTGCTGTTTTTATTTTACTAATATTTAGCAAAAAGATTCTGCTAACGTAGTTTTTAACTAGTTTTTAACTAATAAAGTGCCAACCGAATTGAAAAGTTTAGTTAGTCTCTTTACAGGAAGAAGAAGAAGAAAACATTTTTATTGAAAAATTTTACGGACACAAGGGATACACCAGACTGCCGCAGTTTTGTCCCCCTCCTGGGACTCGTCAGTGGTTAATTTATGTGTCAATTGAACAAAGTATTTTATATTGTTAATTTGCTCTATATGAAAAACTTTTTTTTTATTTTTTGGTGTCGTACTGTGATTTGAACTCACTGCCTTAGCATCAGGCTGTGCATCGTAATCTCACCTCTTAACCAGTTGAGGCACGGTCGACACAGCGATGACTGTAGCTAAAGTGGAGTTTGGTCACACTACGTACACACAAGTATTGTTTCGATCAGAAGAGACAGAATTAACTAATACCAATGCACAATTCATTTCTCAACTAGAATGCTTTTTCTTCTTTATCCTATCTCTTTTTCACAAGTAATTATCACGTTTTTATGATGCGCTTTATTCACATACAACAGTTGGATACCAAGTGTAGGTTAGAGATTGAGTCGCCGTTAAGCAAGTTTCTTAAAATTTCATGTTAGAAAGTGTTTTGCAACCGTCAGATAATGACAATCGTAATTAATTTTTTATATTAATTACTGTAGAACAGGGGTGCCCACGGCCTATGCGCTTGGTACTCAATTGTTTTTGTAAAAACACTTAGCTATAGGCTGTGTGTTTTAATACACATATAGAGCGCTCAGCACTAGCAATACGAAATACACAAACAACTTTGTCTTATTAGTTTTTTTGTCGTTCTTCACTTTATACACGCAAGCGCAAAGCAACAACACTTTCGTATGCTTTGCTGGTAAACATTGAAATATTTTTTTCTTTTTTCTTTGTATGTATTGGTTTTTACAACAAAAAATATTGAATAAAAATTAGTTTTTCTTTAAATGTATTGGTGTTTGCTCTTCCATAAGGAACTTTTGGGCACTCCTGCTGTAGAATATTACTTTAGTTAGTCTCTTTACAGGAAGAAGAAGAAAACATTTTTATTGAAAAATTTTACGGACACAAGGGATACACCAGACTGCCGCAGTTTCGTCCCCCTCCTGGGACTCGTCAGTGGTTAATTTATGTGTCAATTGAACAAAGTATTTTATATTGTTAATTTGCTCTATATGTTTTCTAATGATAACAACTTATAAATTCAGGTAGTGCAACGATATTTACATTATATTTCAGAATGTTGTGGGAGTTGAAACTAAAATTCAGTTGAATTAACCGAAGTTTGTTGTGAAAACTGATGTTTAATTGTACCAACCGACTGAAATTCGTAATAACCGAGTTTGAGTCGTAGTAACCGATTTTCAGTTGGCAAATAGCTAAGGTTTTCTCTGTGTGTATTTTTACAGACTTATTTGTATGAGTGTACCTTTTCAATATAACGTCGTTGTCTACCGTACTCACATCAATACCGATATACAAATTTTAAAACTACGATTCTAATAATGAAATGAGTTTTCTAATATCACAGGGTTTATTTTACAAATAAAATTTTGTTATATTCACAAAATACCGTTATTAACCGTTTGGTATTTTAACGGCATTCTAACGATAGTTCAAGACATTTCAAAATCAAACCGGTAAAATAACGACATAAAACCTGTTATACAAAGGGACAAATGTCTTAAATAGAATGGCCATAAAAGTAAAACTTAAACTGATAATTTTTACGCCGAATACTTTTAGTAGGTTGGAACTCTTGAGTAGAACTCTTGGGTAGACAAAAGAGCAAAACAAATTTAAATATTGCGAAGCATTAAAAATCCGTTTCAGAGATTCTGAAAAAATTTCTCAAAAATAATTTAGGCCATAAGTAGGTAATTTTTTTTGCCCTTTGCTGTCAATTATCACTATTGTAATTTTTTAAATAATTATGTAAAATTGCAAATTTTCGAATCTTTGAAGACTATCTTTTGAAGCAACGAAAATTTACAACTTTTAAGTTCATACTTAATATGTATGATAACACTTTAGCACTTTTACTGTAAACTAATACATTACTGTTTCTTCTCTATGGGGAATGAGGAGTCAATTGGCCTAATAGTGACTGGTTAAAGAAGGACTTATCACAGGACTGGTATAATTTAATACTGAAGTGGGTTAAGCAGTGTCAATTGTCCTAAAATTACCATTCCTGTGAATGGTAAAGGGAGGACATACCACTTAACCAGAATGCTTATTAACAAGAAAAAGCCAGTTGGCCAGAATTTTACTCATTGAAAGCTGAATAATTTTCATACGACATGTTCCTTTCTTGTGGTATGAACATTAGGGCGGGTCGGTTTAAAAATCGCTCAACGTACAAGGAAAATCGTATTCTAGGGATCAAAATAAGAAACTTTGCCGAAGGAACCATACCTCTAAAACGAATTCTGATGTAGGGTCAAATTTTGAAAAATCCCACTTTGACCCATTTAGAGTGCCCCAATCGAATCCAACCCAATCGAATATAATTTATACATTCATCTGCTAGAGCGTCTTCCGGAGAAGAAACAGAGACCCTAATCTTTTAAAGACTCCTCCTACTTTCTGAAATATCTCTATCCCGAGATTTGTACATTTTGCTATAAAAACACGGCTAAAAAGGCCCTCTTTCAACTTAAATTTTAACCCCTTAACGGTCACCTAGAATGATGATTTATGCATTAATCTGCTAGCGCGTCTCCCGGAGAAGAAGTAGCTTCCATAATCTTGGAGAGATTCCTCCTACTTTCTGAAATATCAAAGCGGGCTTTTTCAAAAGTCGGGACATCAGAATTCGCTTTAGAAGTATGGTTCCTTCGGCAAAGTTTCTTATTTTGATCCCTAGAATACGATTTTCTTTGTACGTTGAGCGATTTTTTTTGCCTAACTACATATCGACCCGCCCTAATGCACATCTTTGGTTAGTCCCGTGGCATGCTACTATGTGGTTTAAAGCAGGACAAATAACCACCTCCTATGACAAACCAATGTTAAAGTTGCCAGTTGTTTACATAGGGTAGGATTTTGCAGAGGACCGGTCTCTGGCACGAAGGGACTGATCCTGTGGCACACGCAGAACCGGTCCCATTCCCCATAGGGTTATTAAAAAAAACATTAAATCAACTGTTATTTTTAGAAAATTAACAATTTAAATTTTTGCCAAAGAGTCTAGGGAACCAAAACAATTGTGAATGCGCAAACTTAGTTAATTTAACCAAGATTTAAAATTACAGACCCTATTACTTTAAAGCTATTTTGTATGTTATTACATTTTTTATATTTGAATAATCACACCACCCCCCCCCCCCCCTCATGGATCCACGCCTGTTGAAAGACTGCATTTCCATAATTTATGGGTTGTTATAA
The DNA here is from genome assembly GCA_021234595.1 of Delia radicum. Taxonomy (NCBI): domain Eukaryota; kingdom Metazoa; phylum Arthropoda; class Insecta; order Diptera; family Anthomyiidae; genus Delia; species Delia radicum. The sequence goes on along the minus strand of CM037855.1, from coordinate 201,920,475 downwards.
AACACAATGTTGCCAATGCAAATTAAAAACTGATACGATTTTTTATTAATAAAAATTTAAATTAATTTCCAATTTTTGATATTTTCAAAAATTAATATTTTTAGTTAAAAACGTAAAAAAGGCATTTTTTAACCACTTCAATAGCGGTACGATACCAGTATTAAGGTATTTTTGAAATCAATGGATTCGGCATTGGTATCGGTTATCAATTTGAAAGAGTTTTGAATCGGATATTGGTATTTAAAAGGTTGATACAGTAACGTTGACTTTCAAAACTAAATCTTTGCATTTTACTTTTTTTTTATAACAAATCCGGATTTTTGCAAATCTAAAATCTAAAGCGATCTTTCACCTTTTTGTTTACATGATAATATTTTAAAAATAAGAAGGGTGCCTTTCAGTCAGTAGAATAACATTTTATATAAAGCTTTTATATTTTTCTTCTAAAACCAGATTAAATGATCTTTTGATTTATACGAACAACACAGCTTTCAGAAATTTAGAATAATAATTATTGGAACAACAAAAAATCCCCCCTAAAAACACTGATAACATTCAACTTTCATCTACAAAAATCTGAAGATTTCTCAACAACAAAATGCGAACAATTTATTCGTTTGAATCATTTTTAATATTATAAAAAAAACAAACTAAATAATCTTTTAAAAGTTCTCGGAATGTTAAACTCAGTAATGGGCATAATCCGGCTTAAACCAGAAATACAGTATAATCCAAACCAATCAATCGGGCATTTAATAATTATTATAAAACAAAATGTACACTCAATTATTGTGTAGATTTTAGCTATAGAACATCTAACTAACTACACTTATAAAAAAAGTTAGTACAAAAGTCTGTTAAACGGGTTCCAATTCAGTTGAACAAATTTATTCTGTTGCTTACGTTTAAATCAGTTATTTAGCTAAAGTTATTAGTTATCTTATTTCACAACAAGAACAAATTTCATCCATATTTCAAATAACTTTTCAAGCTAATATATATAAAGTAAGTCGTGATCCTCAAAGTCAGTTAATTTAAATCACAATTGTTGTTAAACATTTTTTTTTTGTTTCTCCTATTTTTTTTATATAACGGGTGATTACTATTAAATGAGAATTTTGTCAATAGAATAGTATCCCAAGACCTTAATGTTTAGCAACTTAATTTTGCAACATAAGAAACTTATATAGACCCAGTTAAATAGTAAAATCCAAATAACAGGTTGTATAATAACTTATACTACGTTTCCACTGAACGTGTTTTGGACGTGTTTTGAAATAAAACATGTTTTGTACATGTTTTCACATACATTTTTTTTTTCACCAAAACAAATGTTTTGCTCAAAACACGTAAGTGAAAACATAGTATTATACTGTATTATAACAAGTTCTAATTCTGATTCTATAGTCGATTCTTTTTATATGGAGTTTGTCCTATTTGCAATAGGTTCTTTGCCTCCTAACTGGAACAGGTTGCTTTAGAACCTATTATAGAACTGGTTCTGGGACAGTTAAACCTTACATTTTGGCTCCCGAGACCTGTTCTAGAACCGGTGGTAAATGCAACTGTTCTAGAACAGGTTCAAAGGTAATCTGTTCTAAAAAAATTTTATGGGGACCCTACGGGCAATGAGGAGTCAATTCTCCTAAAAGGACATATCGTGGGACTGGTTATAGTAGGACATATTATTTAACTAGTATAATTTGCCTTTGATGTGGGTTAAATGATGTCAATTATATTTAAAGAACTGGTCCCCTGACCGATGAAAACGAGATATACCACTTAACAATCACTGTCAGCCTTATTTTATATTCGCAATGTTTTTAAAAACGGTTTTAATCTATTTTTTTCATCCACATTTATACTACAGCTAAAACTAGTATTTTTTGAAAAGTATTTGTATTATCTTTTTAAATTCCAAACAATTTTTTTAATAAACAACCAAACGATTTCAAAGACTATTATTTCAAAGACATTTATTTCAAAGACTAAAATTTCTTCTACAAATGACACTTGAAAAGAAATATACTGTATTACTAATCAAACAACTATAAATATTTACAGCAGAAGTTCCCTGAATGTGAGAAAAATATTTTAAATTTTTTTTTAGAAAAGTTTTGGTTAATACCCCGCCACTGAAAGGAATTTACAAACCTGGAGAAAAGTAAGTCAATAATCGCTGTTGTTGTTAGGACTGTTTCAACACACATCAGCTCACTGATTTTCAGCAAAACACTTTTGCAGTTATTAGCAATTTTTTTTGAAAGGATCGTCAAAACAAAAAGATTGCTCACTCAACCAACTTTTTTTTAGTATGGTGAAGAAAATTTACAAGTTTTGAGAAAATTTTAACGGATTATTCGGGTCCTATTTTAGCCAATTATTCGTGTCGAATAATTATTTGAGTTTTAAATTATTTGTTTCGATATTAACCGAAATACAGGCGATTAATCGAGGAATTGGTTAATGGATTAACCGAATTGGAAACAAAAATGTTTACCTATTAAGTAGTCTTTATCCGCTTACATTTCCGGTATATATATGGACCTGCCTCTTTTCAGATCCGGAGAGATCATTTTAGTAGAAATTTTCTTTTATTTTATAATAATTTATACATAAAATTACGAAAAAAATGTCAAAATAACCAAATTTTTTGTAAAATAAACGAAAATTTGTATATTTTACGAAATTTTTTGTAGTTTTGACAATAATTTCGTATTTTTATGCATGGATTATTATGAGTGTAGCTAAATTATTAGCTAATTTACCTAGTATTGTTAATGTACGTATTTAACAGTGCAGTTAGTTTAAATTTTTAACGAACTTTTTTAGCTAAAATTTAGGTCAACTGTATTTAGCAGATTGCGATTCTCAACTTTGTTGAAAATTTTGCTGTCTCAGATTCGGATTATTTTCTCTGTTTTCGTAGCTGAATTTTCAACTATTTTTAGGGCTTTTTTTATGAGTGTATCAACTGATAACATTTCAATCCCCACCATGTGTTCTGTTGGTTGGTACCGTTTAGATGTTTTCGATGATGATTTGTTAGAACAGGGTGTTCAAGTTCCCATATTAAAGATAGACTCTATTCTGACTATCAGACATTGTGCGTTTTTTTCAGAATATTTTTGTTGTTGGTTTATTTTTGTACAGACTGATTAAAAGCATCATATATTTAAAAAGAAAACATGACTGGAGGCCAGACAAATAAACTCAATAATATAACTATTCTCTGTGGGTGTTATCTGTTCATAGTCTTAATAAATTTCAATAATGATGACCAGACTTTGTACTTGTTTCCTTTTGTTTTCACTCTTGTTGGTGTGTGCATTAAACGCAATGGAATCAAACCTTACATGGCCCACGTTTTAAGCAGACGTACAAAGTTCATATTTTTTCATTATTGTTATTAGTTCCTAATTAAGTTCAGCGTATTTTTTTTTCCTAAATCATTATAAACAGATTGTTTTGGAAAAAAACCAGTAAAAGACTGATACCATCATGTTTAAGTAAGTGCAAAAAGAGTACAGGTAAAATGGGGACAGGGAATGGAGTATTAGATATTAGTGTTTGTTGGAGTTTTTTTAATATTTTACCAAAAAAAAAAAATAAAGAAAATAAAAATAGATTATATCAAATGTTTATTTTGAAAGTGGCGTAAGTCCATTTTTTGTCGAAATTATTTAAAATCAAAATTTACAAAAAAAAAAATCGAAGACTACTTAGATTTAATAAGGTAAGAATTTAACAAAAATTGTATTTTTACTAATTTATTTTGTGGGTGTAGAAATGGACCGAAAGTAGAGTAAGTAAATTCATCTCAATAAAAAAATAGTTAATTGGCAAATTTTTACATGATAAGAGCAATTTTGGATTGTGGAATTGGGTATACACTAAAGGGTTGCATGAATGTTTTGAAAAATATTCTCTTGCGTGCTGTGACGCCTGTTTCACAGTAGAAACTACTGAAAATTACAGTTAAAACTATAAATTCAGTTAAAAAGATATAAAGGTTAAACCGTTAAAATAATATTAATAAAAATATTTTGAACTTTTCAAAAACAACTAACAAATGAAGTAAAAATAACTTACAATGTAGTAAAAAAATTACTACAAAAATTTTTAAACTAAACTAAAAATTGGTCAAAAAAAGTACTAATTTTAAGCAGTTATTTTTTCAGTATTTAAAAAAATAAAATTAATAAAATTAATAAAATTAATGAAATAAAAAATTCTTTTAATTACAATAAAAATTTGTATTTCCTACATCCTACTTAAAACACAAAGTCAAAATTTCAAACGGTTCTACAGTTATAACGTTTTATGCAAGAGAGACACAAAGAAATTTTCTGATTACACTGCTTAACTTGAAAAATTAAACAAGAGTATGAACCATTGATCCAAAATGTGTCGGCCACCCTGATTTTAATGGATGGCGTACCCAGTTTTTTCACTTATGGTCCAGATTTTTCGCAAATTTTGCATTAAAGTTTTGCATGTTTCAACGAAGTTTTTTTATACATAAAATTTTAAAAGTCAAATATTTTAAGTTAGTTTTTTATGGTAAATATACAAAAGGACTTCATCATTAACATTCGGGTAGATATAAAATTTGGTTAATAATAAATCCGCGTTTTTTCTCAGTTCTTACTATATTTGACCTTCTTTGCCCAATTTATCATCCGAATTCGCTATCGATCAAAGCATTTTCGTGCATAACCGAAAAGTCAAATCTAAACAATTATTTCGTGTAAAAAAGAAAAAAATAAACTGCGGAAAAAACGAAATGTACCTAAAATTTTTATGACAGCAAAAATCTGAAGTGAAAAACTGGGTACACCACTAAAATGAGCATGGTTCAATGGTCGGTACTCCTGTTTTCGATTTTAGGCGTCAATTTTGTAGCGCAGTGTTATGGTTTGCACACTATGAGCCTATATTCAGACAAAAAGGTAAGTAGAAAAATCTGTAAAAGGTTTTCAATTTCACTTTACTATTTTTGTACCATTTTTTTTTAGTAACAATTATATTTTAGAAATTATTGATTTTTTTTACTAATTTTTGTTCCTGATTTCAGTAAAACATTTTACAAATTTTTCAAAACCGAGTGCTAAAATTAGCAAAAAGTTTTGCTATTCTAAAAAATTTTATGTTTTAAAGAATTTTATGTGAAATAATTTAAACATATCCTTACAAAACAAATTAGCCAAATGTATGTACATTAAGTAGATTATATTTGTAAAACAATAAAGTCTATCTGCACTCAGGGAAAAAAGTTTCATCATATTGATGAAAATGTTTCCTAAATTGTTTGTCATCAATTATTAATCATATTTAAGAAGATTTCATAAATACGACGAAGAGTTTAATAAAAATTCAAAGCAAATATCTTATAGTTCTTCATCATTTCATAAAAACGTTATTGATGATCTTTGTGAAAGTAATTTTATTCAATGTAAATCAACTTTATTATTGTACGGGTTTATTCTATTCTAAATAGATGACTTGGATTAATTTGCAAAAATCGATTTTTAGGTCTCTAAATATCAATTGAAATTCCTAATTTTCATGTACATAAATTTAGAAATCATCGATTGAAATTTGGATTTTCCATTTGAAATTAATAATATAATAATTTTTTTTTTTTCAGAAATAATTTTTAGTACGTCATTCTTTTTTCATGCAATGTATTATTTGCAGTGAGAAATTTTTGCTCTCACAAAACATGTAAATGCTGTAACAAAATGTGTATAGTTCAGTGTTGCAAAATGTGGCACAATAGTGCCATTTGTGGCACTTTGAGTTCTTAATGGCCCTGTGGTACTTTTTTATCTACTTTGGCCCTTACAGTTCAAAATTCAACTAAGTTAAACCGTTAAGTTTAGCTTCTCAGTTCGAGATAATAATATTTTTATGGAATGTTGTGAATGACTTTTATGCGATTTTTATAAAAAATTAAACGTTTTTCATTTTATTACATCTTTGAAATTGTTCAGGAAATATGCAACGGTTTTGCAATTTTTATACAAGGTATTATTCGTCAAAGTGTCTAGTTTACTCGTTACTGTAAAAAATTCTAGACACTAGAATTTTCGAGTTCTTTGGAGAATCTAGAAAACATTATTATTTAATCAAAATGCATATCAAAACCTTTCCAAAGACGTATTCAAAATGAGAACGGGGATTTTTTTTATATTTTTTTTATAAAAATCGTATTAAAAATAGCATACAAATATTTTTATCTCGAACCGATAAACCGGATTTAAAGTTTTTTTGATGCAGAACAAAAGAATTTTTTTATATATGACCAAATTTTTCAAAAGAAGTGTCGTAACTAATTTTTAATTCACATACAATTGTGTTTTTGGAGGATTTTAAAAAATATATCACATGATGTTATCGTAGCAGCGGAAATAATTGAGAAGTTTGCATAAAACATTTTGCTCTTTATTTCCAGAGGGGTTTATCTTGCATTTTTTATATGGCCTTCACATGACGCACTCTAAAGTACTATATTACTAATATTTTTATTAAAATAAAAAGCCAATGATGAAATTTATTAAAACATTTTTTTTTGGCCCTGTCAAAGATAGTTTGGCCCTTTTAAATTGTCCATTTGGCCCTAAACAAAAAAACGGAAAATGCATCACTGGTATAGTTATTTTAAAGAGAGATAAAGAAAAATATTAGTACACTCAAAATAATAAGTTAGTATAAAAGTTAGTAAAACATCTTGTAAATCAGGTATACTATTTTTCAGCAAATTTTTTGCTAAAATTATGTTTTTAACTAAAATTTTAGTTGTACTTATTCAGCACTTAACTGTTTTGAACTAATATTTTACTAATTTTTTTTGCTAAAAAAAATTGTGTTGATTAGCACATCAATAGTGCGAACGACAACCAGACTGAAAGATATAATCAGAATGAATTAGATGTCGCGGCATGTCACGATGTAGTTGTGACGAGGAAAATTATACTAAAAAGGACAACTCTAGTAAGACATAATATAAAAAAATCAACCATGGAAGATTTTTGTATCTTTTTTTCATACATAAAACAAAATTGTGGATTAAAATAACTTAAATTTTGCGTCGTCACCGGCTTAAATAGAAGACAAAATAAAATATTTAAATTTAATAAAGATTAATTGTGTATTTGTAAACTAAATGTTTATATATATATTAATGATCTTGTGTGGTCAAATTGCAAACAAATATGCAATAGGTAGACAGACTAAAGCGAAAGATAAAGACATCCATCTTAGGTAGATTTTTCTGTTTCCTTTTTCTTATTACAAAAAATGGTTGTATATGTTATAATTTTATTATTTTTTCGTTTTGTTTCTATAATTCCTGCGGCATTTGCGTTCCTTTTAAAGATAACATCATTTAGACAATAATTGATGTAAGTAGTTTAAAGATAATTTCGTTTATGTTATACATATGTATATAATTATTTCTATTGTTTACATTAATTCATATCCTCAATTTAGGAGTATGAACATTTTTATATTTTGTAACGTATTGTAAATTATTTTAAAAAGAGTCACAAAAAATGTTTTATGATTTTCAGCAAATAAATTAACTAAAGTATAATTTTTCTACAAATTTTTTGATTTTTTTTCAGTCTACTAATATTTAGCAAAAATTTTATTAATTTTTAGCAGGGGTTTTTTAATTTCTAATCTAATAAGTGTTAGCAAAACTTTTGCTGAATCTACTAATTTTGTTCCTAAAAATCAGCTAACTGACATTAGCAATTTTTTTGCAAGCACCCTCCTGACTAAAATTTTGCTGACTCAGCAAAATTTTTTGCTGACTTTACTAACTTTTTTATTTGAGTGTAGTTAACTTGTGTTTAATAAATAAATAATTATTAAGTGATAGTTACAAAAATTTTACTAGCATTTAGCATCGCTTACTAATTATTTCTACTAATTTCATTGTACTAATATTATTAAAATTTAGTATTTTTTTTTTGCTGATTTTAGCAAAACGGGTTTAAATTGCATTTTACTATAATTTTAGTAAAATTTACTAGCGGCTACTAGTTTTTTCTATTAAATAAGTTGTACTACAGTTCAGCAGACATGTGTTGCTTAATTTAGAAAAAAAAATACCGCAAGATTCAAAAAAGTTAAATTTCCCATAATAACAGCAAAATTTCCCGTAGCCATTACGGACTTTCTTTCATAGTGTATCAATCAATATAAACAAATATAAACTAAACCAGAACTTTTATAAACTCGATATAATCTCCTATTTTTATATAAATAACTAAAGTTAACTGTTTATAGCAAAATTACTGTTTTGGTAGTTGTTTATTATAATAATAAAATAACTGCGTCAAACAACTTTTACAAAAATACATTAATTTTCTTCGGTTGTTTTTTGTAATAACTGTCATAATAGTTTTGTAATATTTCATAGAAAAACAAATGTAATGGCAGTTAAAACAACTACAATAGATAACTACTTTAGGGCGTTGTGGTGTAATGGTTAGCGCGTTGGACTGTTACACTGATGGTCCCGGGTTCGATTCCCAGTGACGACAACATCAATTTAGAAAAATAATATGTATGAGTTTTCTATCACTTATATGTATCGCTGCGCCCACCTTCGGTGTTCCCATAGCACTTAATCCCACCGAAGTAAAAATAAGGAATCAGGGCTATGAAACAAAAAGCTTCAATAAATTCGCTAACTCTACATCAGGTGGCGAGCAACAACTGTTCTAAGACTTATCTACTCGCGCAATTACAGTTTTGCCATGTTTGAAGCCCTTCATCTTTCACCACTTTTCATCTCTCCACTATCCACTTTCCAAAGAAAGCAACACAATAATTAATAGGAAGAATTTCATGAGTGTTGCTTCTCTTTTTTTTAAAAAAAAAAAAACTTTGCCGAAATAACCAAAAGACCGTTAGCCTTCAAATACCGTCACCCTTAAAATACCGTTATTTTGAAAGTAGCGTTAGTCAATTCATCTCCAAAAGAAATTGTTTATTTGTCAACGTATGCACAAAATCACGGATCAAAACGCAAAACTTTTAAAATATATTTTTAAAAAATATGGAATTACACCACTTTCAAAATAAACTGTTTTTTGTTTGTTTAATTTTTGACAATATCTCGTCTAGACATTGGGACTTATTAATTTTTGTTGGTAGATTTGAAATTAGTATTTTATGACAAAAAAAAAAAATGGCACGTTTTAAATTTATTAACAAGTGTAGGTAGGACAATTAAAATAAGAAAAATTTGTAACTAGATATTAATTTAATTATGAATTGAATCGGCGTTTGGTCAATATTTTACAAAGACTTGAATTTTATAAATATATTTTATATCGACTACAAGAACTGATGTACAACACAGGGCGGGGAACAGGTGGCATAATTTGGATACCTGTAGGACCGCGAGACTTACGTGGCCCAACTACGACCTAGGGCGTACAAACTCTCTCCTGAGCAGGAGCAGGAGGGATGTCTCGAGGCTGACGGCTGTTCTGACCGGTCACTGGCTGATTGGTAGGCATGGCATTAGACTTGGGATTGTACGCGGTTCGCATTGTCGCAGCTGCGGCATACCGGGCGAGGAGGAGACTGTGGAGCATCTTCTCTGCGATTGTCCGGCGCTGCAGAATATTCGACTCCGGATCTTGGGTGACCATATACTGGACGACCTCTCGGTAATATCACGTGTGGGATTCGGTGATCTCATACGTTATCTTAACCGAACGGGGTGGGTCTAGTACTCCGGATACTAGTTCCTTACGGGTAGTGTGGTCTCTTCAAAACGGAGTCGCTTTTTGACTCTACTTGATGCTCACGAGTAGCGTGAGCTGCCACTTAAACCAACCAACCAACCAACAACACAACAAATCTATAGTTATAGAAAAGTGTTTACTCGGACATAAATTCAGTTAACAATTGTCGTTAAAATAACTAAAAATTTAGTGATTTTTCACTTTTAAAAATCGACTAACTAAATGAAGTAAAAACAACTAACAATGTCGTAAAAACAGTAATTTTCTTCAGTTGCTTTTTTACATAACTATAATAATAGTTATTTTGTTTTTTTTTTCATACAATAAACTGTAATTGCAGTTAAAAACAACTATTACTGATTACTACACAAACAACTGTCATATAGTAACTGTAAAACTTTTTTGAGTGTATCAATAATACAAATATAAAATAAACGAGAATTTTTCAAAACGCTAAGTAATCTTCTACTTTTAAATAACTCACAAAAGTAACTGTTTACTGTAAAATTACTGTTAGGTGTTTGTTAAAATACTAAAATAACTGCTTAAAACAACTGTTGCAAAAATGCAGTACTTTTTTCAGTTCTTTTTTAAATATCTGTCATAATAGATGTTTTGTGCTATTTCATAGAAAAACAACTGTAATTGCAGTTAAAACCAACAACTACTGATTAATACACAAACAACTGTCAAATAGTAACTGTAAAACTTTTTCAGTACATATATATTTTTGTCGCCTTTTTAAATGCATATGATCTATTTCAAAAAGTTTCGCCACATGTTGAAACTAACTTTAGATGGCTTTTATTTCTTAAGGTTTTATGAATTGAGAGGAACGATGGACAGTGGCTATACTTAAAAGCTATAACATACAGACAGAGGTAAATTAAGCTATTTTCCACCTTAAATTCAGTTGCTATGACTGAAATCGGTAAGTGCAACTGAAGATTTTTAGTTACAATTTTGAGATCCGGTTAACAGCGGTTAACGACGTGCCAGATATTTCATATTTCGGAATTAGGTAATTTTGATCTAATAAAACAATTTAAAATTAGAGTCTTTCACCAACAATATATTTTTAAAAATTTTATATCACACTCAGAAAAGTTCTACAGTTACTACATGTTTCCACATGTAAGTTAAGGAAGATAGACATATATGAAATATAAAGGTAAGATTTGGAATAGAAAATAAATTTATTTACTTGAATGTTATTAAATTTTGTATTACTTTTCTTGTGGCTATCTAATATTTTTATATTAAGCCAATCTGACGAAAAGAAATCAAAGAAACAATATTACTTATCTTAAAGACAGACAGGTGACAGAGATAATTTGGAAAAATATCGTGAAAAGTGTTGATATTTTATATAGTTTTACAAAAGTGTGTTTAATAAATAATAAAATAAGATTAAGAATATTTACAAAAAAGTTTATTTTTTATTAATATTTTTTTATTATTGGTAGTTCTATTGTTTTACTACATTCGACAATTAATTTTTAACAGTTTCAAATAACTACACAATGCAGTTGATTTAAATGCAAACAACACCAAATGTAGCTATTTTATCTTCAATTTGCAGTTGATTCTACCGACATAACTTTCTTAGTGCAAAAATACTGACTTGCCTCCAAATCCGCCAAAATTGAATCGGTCTACAAGCTAAGTGGATAAAGGCGTCCCTTTAGTTTTATTGTTTTTAAGTCCCCATGATGTGTGTAAAGAAAAGCGACCAAACTAATTTTAATGTTGTTGTTGTATAAAAAAATGTCTTGCGAGTGTCTTGCAATACATTCGTGCTATCCTTTAGTATATACACAAATTTCACTTATTTATACACTCAAAAAAAGTTTCACAGTAGAAACTACTGAAAATTTCAGTTAAAACTATAATTATAAAAATATTTTGAACTTTTCAAAAACAACTAACAAATGCAGTAAAAATAACTTACAATGTAGTAAAAAAATTACTACAAAAATTTTTAAACTACTCTAAAAATTATTTCAATTAGAATAAAAATTTGTATTTCCTAAATCCTATTTAAAACACAAAGTCAAAATTTCAAACGGTACTCCAGTTATAACGTTTTATACTCCAGTTATAACGTTTTATGCACAATGAAATTTTCTGATTAAACTGCTCAACTCGAAAAATTAAACAAGAGTATGGATCATTGATCCAAAATGTGTCGGCCACCCTGATTTTACTGGATGGCGTACCCATGCAATCTTTAAATTTTTTAAAATTATTTGTTTATAATTGGAGCTGAGAAAATAATGCAAAATTTTTTTTTCTTGAGTTGTCAGGGTTAAATATAATTCAAAAAAAAAAATTTGTGTTAATTTTTTGAAATTTTTATAAAAATATGTGCTTTTTGAAATTCGGGAAAATTTTCAGTCTGGTAGCGAAATCCTACATTTTTTTTCGAAAATTCTAAAAAATTGCAGAATTTTTTTTTTCATTAATCTTAATCTAACCCAGGGTTGAACCCTTAAAAATGCGATAATTTGTTTATTTTTTAAGAAGCAGCCTCATGATTAACTCTTCTGTCATGGTTGGTTCAAAATGACCCAATTTTGAAAAAATATTTGTTTGTTGTCGTTAGCTGGGGAGCCATGTTAACCAAATATATTTGCGAATCAGCAAATTTGCAAAACAATGGTAACGATATTCTGCATATTTAGCTATAAATGCATTTTTTCCATATATTGCTATAAAAACATATTTGAATGAAATTTGTCAATTTTGTTGCATATTTTTCTATAAATGCATATTTTTGGATATTAAAATCCATATGCATATGCATTAAAATCCATTTTTTTAAATTTTTTTTTTTTTTTGATGTTTTACTAAAAACTAATTATGCACAATTTAAAAATTTTCTAAATAAGATATATTTCAAATTTATACGTACATATTTTTTTTTTCGCTAAAATAAAAACAACCGAAAAATGCAATAACTAATTTTTTGACGATGTTTATTAGTATGTAATTTTAAATTTTTTAAACACTTTTTAAAACTAAAATTGTAAAAATAATATTGAAAACATTGGACAAAAATCAATAATAATAAATGCATATTTTTAAGTAAATATTTTACGATTTTACTATATTTTATGTACATAAAACACATAACTTACGAGCCATAGCTAACAAAACGCGTTTTGTATGTCCACTTAAGCTCTTGTTACTTGTTGCCACATATATTCATGTGATATGCATACAAAATTTGAATTAATTGCTTTTAATTATTAATCATTGATTTATTTTGGGGGAGGTTTTCATCACAATAATAAATATTATTCTATCACAAAATTCAAACAACGGATGGAGTACAAAAAACCGTTACACTTTTTAAAATAAAATTTTTAGAAATAAAAACATACCATTAAAAAATCTATCGCTTTACAATTTATAAACTACAATTTATGTTTGTTTTTGTGTTAAATATTAATAAAATCTTAAATCTCAGGTATTTCGCGATCAATTACTGAACACATGATGCGTTTGATTCAAAACGATCATCACCACTGTCATGATCAATGTTGTGTGTGCGTTAAAGGCAAATAATATGTTGTAAAGGTCCGTGGGGTCCACCTTTATCATACATGCCGTCTAATTTGTAAAACAAGAAAAATGAATTATAAAAATAAATATGTACCAGCTTACGATTATGTAGGCAGAGGCAAAAACATAAGCAGAGTATAAAAATAATCGCCTTGTACGATCAATATGAAGTTGACCCTCCACGGTGTGATGCACATAATTTTGTGTGCACACAAAATTGACACCATTCGAATGAAAAGTGCGTAATTATAGCACACGTCACAGTTAAATAAAAAAGGAAGAGTGCTTAAGACAATTGAGGGAAATATATATATATATACTTCTTATATGTGTTATTGCTAGGGCTACACTCAAAAAAGTTTTACAGTTACTACATGACAGTTACTATACCAAAAATTCGAATGGGAGATAAACGATAAAGAAGTTTTGATCTGCATTTATATTTACCATCGACATCTAGTTTAAACTAGATTTCGATCATATAGTTATGTATAAAATGATACGCGTACTACATTTCGAAACCTACACTCAAAAAAAATAAGTTAGTAGAAAAGTTAGTAAAACATCTTTTAAATCAGGTATACTATTTTTCAGCAAATTTTTTGTTAAAATTATGTTTTAAACTAAAATTTTAGTTATACTTAGTCAGCACTTAACTGTTTTGAACTAATGTTTTACTAATTTATTTTGTTAAAAAATTGTGCTAATTAACACATCAATAGTGTGAACGACAACCAGATTAAAAGTTATACGCAGAATGAATTAGATGTCAAGATGTAGTAGTGACGAGGAAAATTGTACTAGAAAGTACAACTCTAGTAAGACACATAAAAAAAATCAATCATGGAATATTTTGTGTCTGTTTTTCGTACATAAAACAAAATTGTGGATTGAAGCAACTTAAATTTTGCGTTTTCACCGGCTTGTGAAAGTAATTGTCTATTAATTAAATAAAAGACAAAATAAAATATTTAAATTTAAATTTAAAAAAGATTAAATGTGCATTTGTAGTCAAATTGAGTGGTCAAGTTGATAACAAATATGCAACAGGTAGACAGACTAAAGCGAAAGACAAAGACATACATGTTAGGTAAATTTTTATGTTTCCTTTTTCTTATTGCAAAAAAGTGTTGTATATGTTACAGTTTGTTATTTTTTCGTTTCGTTTCTATAATTCTCTGCGGCATTAGCGTTCCTTTAAAAGATAGCATCATTGAGACAACCATTGATGTAAGTAGTTGAAAGTTAATTTTGTTTATGTTATATATAACTATTTCTATATATTTTTAGATATTACATTAATTCATGTCGTCAATGTGGGCGTATGAAAATTTTTATATTTTGTAACGTATTGTAAATTATTTTAAAAAGAATCACAAAAATATGTTTTATGATTTTCAGCAAAATAAATTAACTAAAGTAAAAATTTTATACAAATTTTTTGAGTTTTTTTCAGTCTACTAATATTCAGCAAAAATTTTATTAATGTTTAGCAAGGGTTTTTTAATTTCTAATCCACTAAGTTTTAGCAAAACTTTTGCTGAATCTACTAATTTTTTTGCTGACATTAGAAATTTTTTTGCAAGCATCCTCCTGACTAAAATTTTGCTCAGCAAAATTTTTTGCTGACTGTACTAACTTTTTTATTTGAGTGTAGTTTAAACCGGATTATTTGAAACAAAAACTTCAATGTTATTATTAGCGAGTCTATTTAGAGTTATAACGCTCATAAGATTTTTTAAAAATAAAATCAGTTTCAGATTCTGCGACTTAAAAATCTACAACAACTTTAAGAAACAATAATTGTTTATTTCTAAGTCAATGATTCATGAACAATAATGTAATTTTTTCTAAGTCAACGATGTATAAATTAATATATAATCTAATATGAAGTCACATAATGAAATTAATATCATATATGGAACAATATTAAGTTCATATATATTACCATATATGAACTTTTTGTTTGCATATATGCTTAAATACATGGCATACATCTTCGTACATGCTGATATATGAAACAATATATGTTCATACATGGAATCATGCATGTTAGCGCGTTGGACTGTTACACAGATGGTCCCGGGTTCGATTCCCGTTGACGGCAACATCAATTTAGAAAAATAATATGTATGAGTTTTCTATCCCTCATATGTATCGCAGCTCCTACCTACGGTGTTCCCATAGCACTTAACCCCACCGAAGTAAAATAATGAATCAGGGCTATGAACCAAAAAAGCTTCAATAAGTTTACTATTTAAATATACATATTCAAATTTTGGATCTTCTTTTCCACGTATATTTTGTATTGTCGAAATCGTGAAAATAAGAAATTTCAACTTTAAACTGTTCATATTATCGCATCTTTCAAAACGTATAATACACTGCGTTGTATAACGATAATTACAAATGATTTTTGCTATTTTTTCTAATATTACAAATAGTTTTTTAAGAGTGTGATAACTGATCTCTTATTGTGTTTAAATTTCAAGAGACTACTTAATTGTATTAAGAGTAAAATTGTGTAATGATATTTTGTTAGTGTTTCATAACTATAATTACATATAACGGTAAACAAAGAAAAATATAAAATATTTTAGTTTTTTGTGCAATTTTACTCAATTTGCAATAAAATGCCTCGTGGTTCATATATTGAATTCAATAATCTTCCTCAGAATTTGGAAAACATTGAAAGGATTTCAATTTTAAAAGAGTTTGTCCTCCAAAATTTAAAAATTCATAAACATAATTTTTTTTCCTTTTTCCTTTTTTTTATTATAAGTCTTGTTGTATATAAAAACTTATGTAAAATTTTTTGCCAACTCGCCTCCATAACGTACAGGTGGCGCTGAGGCACTTTCTATATTTTGTTAAATATTTCCTTTTTGGAAAATAAACTGAATAATAAACAAAAGTCATTTTGATAAAGTAAAAATTTCAGCCTATTTAAAAAGTGGCTTAAGTTTTCGGAAAATTGCTAGAAAAATCACAAATTTTGCAAATAATTCGAGTGCTTATGGTAAAAATTAAACAGGCAGCCCGAAAGTAAGATTTCTGATCGTAAAATAATCTACATTGTCAGTAACTCAATGAAGAGTCTCAATCAGACAATCGATGGATGTAAGATAAATGTGAACAAATTAACCAAAAGAAGGCTCTTAAAGGATTCAGAGAGAATTGCTCGCCAAAAGCAGATGTCTGCTCCAAGGTTATTACCCCGCCACAAAACTGCTCGAATTGAATTCGTTAAACGGGATTTACAAACCAACTGGAGCTTTTTGCGAAAAACGATATTTCTCAAAAAGAAATCCTTAATGCTTTGTGGCGACAATATGGTTGATTTGGCATTTCCAAGCACTAGAATGAATTCTTCTGAGTACATTACAATATTAGGACAGAAATTTATTGAAAATAGCAACGAAGAAGAATTAATTTTGCAACAAGACAATGCCTCACTGCAAGTTAGTCGTCAGACGATACGATGGCTCTCATCAAAAAATATAAGAGTATCAAACCCCCATTGAGAATAATTGTGGAGTATTAACCCGTCGAGTTTACGTAGAGAGCCGTCAATATGAAAGCGGTTTTTATCTTAAAGAAGCAGTTAATGAAGCGTGGGGATCTATAACGGAAGAATTTCGAATACATCTGGTAAACAGTATATCTGATTGAATTTTCGAGTTGATTCAAAAAAAAAGGAAGCCTCACACTTTATCAAAACTACTGCTTTAAAATATTTTTCCTAAATTTTTGTAAAATTTGATATATTAAGTTTATTTATAGCTATGAAACATTAATTTATTTTGTTATTCCTTTTAAAATAGTAAAATAAAAAATAAATTAATTGCTTTTTTGTAAAATATTATTAATTTTCCATTGGTTTTTTGCTTTTTTTTTTAACTTACGAAATTTAGTGAAATTAATGTGTAATTTTAGTTTTGCCACGCAATGAAAATCAAATTAAAAAACATTGTTCATACTATTTGAATGTTGCAAAAAAGTAACATTATTATTTTAAATTTTTTATTTTTTGCAAAAAGTTTTTGTCCTTGGATTTATCTAAGGCTTTTGATAGTGTTGTGCATTCTAGATTGATAACTAAATTATGTAGTTATTTTAATTTTTCTAAATCCGCTTGCAAACTTCTAAGCTCATATCTTGAAAATAGATCGCAGTTCGTCTCGATTGGAGAGAGGAACTCTTGTACTTTGGAGGTTACCAGTAGTGTTCCGCAGGGATCGGTAATTGGTCCTATTTTATTTATGATTTATTTGAATGATTTTATTGATGTAATAGATAATAACTGTTTTGAAACTTTTGTATATGCAGATGATGTACAGATTTTATTTTCTGGAGAAAGACAATTCTTTGATGTTTTAGAGGCAAACATAGAATTTTACCTTGTTCAGATTGCACGGTGGATGGACACAAATGGGTTAGACATAAATCCTAGCAAAACGAAGGCTATGTGCTTCGGTTTTGATTCCCGTGATTTAAGTGTATCATTGAGAGGTGTTAGTATGTATTAACTTTGTTTCGGAAATTAAGTGTTTGGGTGTTCTTGTAGATGATAAGTTACGTTTTTCGAAACACGTTGATTACGTGTGTGCTTGAGTGAATGCTACGTTGAGACGATTATGGTCTCTTGATCTTTGTTTGCCTCTACATGTAAGGAAACATGTAGCTAGTGCTCTTCTTATACTCCAGTTAATTTATGCTTTGGAGGTATTTACGGGTACTAGTAGTAATATTCTTAGACGTCTTCATCTTATAGTTAACCGTATAGTGAGATATGTTTACAGATTGAGGATAAGAGAACATGTCTCTCCATTTGTGTTGGATTTGCTTTTGAGAATTTTATAAAACTGAGAATCTTGTTATTGTTTTACAAACTAATTAGAGCGCACTGTCCTGGTTACATTGTTGACAACTTTAGATTTACAAGATCGAGTAGAAACCCTCTAGATAGTTTTTCAACGTATAAACTCTTCTATTTTCGAGAGATCCTTTAATGTGAGGATAACTAGAGTCTGGAATTCATTACCTAGATTTCTTAAAAGCTTTGTTGTTGCAAGTGCTACGTTTAAACGCAAACTTAGGCAGTTTTTTAATCACTCACTATAATTTTGATAATTTACGATCATTTTTCATATTTTTTTATATATTTTCTTTTATTTTTTTAATCGTCTACTTATTTTGATAATCTTATTGCTACATTTTGGACCGTTAAACTTTAGTTATAATTTTATTTATTTTAGGCATTTCTTTAAATTATAAATTTATTTTTTGTAAAAATTTATTGTAGAATACGAACCATATTTGGCCCTATGGGCTTGGTTTTTGAATTAATAAATGAAATGAAATGAAAAATTTTTAATTTTCAGCACGCAGAAAAAGGGTACTTTTAAATATGTTTGCAGGTAATTATTTATATGTTTGCAATGATTCAAATATTCAAAACTACACATAGATATATTTGCAATTTATAAATTTGTAGATATTATGTTTGAGACATGCAAACATACATTTAATAAACATATATATATATATTTGCAGCCAAGAATATATATATTTGGAGGCAGACGGTTTTCAATTTTTCCAAAATTTATATATATTTACAGGCAAACATTATTATATTTGCACACAAATATGTTATATTAGAAAAATGGGAAACGGAAATGTTTTTCAAACAAAACTATATTACCAGCATTTATATGTACAACAGTTCGTTTTTTTTTTCAGTGTGTACAAAACGTTTTTTGCAAATATTTCTTTAACTACATCTAACTTTGAAATTCTAAGGCCATAATCGTGATCTGCGTCCTAAAGTCATTTAGAAATGATGAGTCGCAACGCCGTTGCATCAAATATTTCTGATTTTATTGAACGGTGTAATTATCAGGGCAGCAACTTTCATGCAATAAAAAAATGGAAAATATGCTATGAAAATATGCAATAAAAAATCCAAAAAGTGCTTAAAGTATACACTCAAACCCAAAAAATATGCACTAATTAAAGCCTTTATAGCCCAAAGAACCGAATTGGATTTATAGCGGCCATTTAACTTTTTTCTAACAAAATTTTTTGTCTTCCATCTAACAAGGAGGATTATTGAGAAAAAATCAAGTCTCGACTTTAATTTGGTTGAATTAATGAATATTTTTCTATAAATTCAGATTTTGGAATAAAATCACCGAAAATGCATGTTTTTTTGCACAAACTCAACTAAATCTAATAAACAGAAATGTTCTTTAATGAAGAATAATTTTTACCCAAAGCTTTTGTGACTTACCGCTTATTTTTAAAATTGTCTTAAAATTACGTTATAATCGGGAAATACTAGGAAACTACATAATTAAATATAGTCAACAACACTTTCAAACAACAACTTTTTATGTTACATCAATCGAAAAATAAGCCACAATCTTCCGAAGACACCTAAGCGATCGGTACACTAGTTTAAGAAATAATTAGAAGAAAACAACAATTACGTTATAGCTATAAAACACTTGTTTTGCAAAACACGTGTTTTGCCAAACCGAGTGTAAGAGAATAAGGAACTGTTGTAATAAAATAAAGAGCTAAAATACGTGTTTTGGTGAAACACGTGTTTTAGCAAAACAAGTGTTTTGCTATCTAGTGTGAATGCCGTATAACATATATTGTATGGCATGTCACTATAAAACAATTTCATATCATTTATTAATTCAAAAACCAAGCCCATAGGGCCAAATATGGTTCGTATTCAACAATAAATTTTTACAAAAAATAAAAAAATAAATTTATAATTTAAAGAAATGCCTAAAATAAATAAAATTATAACTAAAGTTTAACGGTCCAAAATGTAGCAATAAGTTTATCAAAATAAGTAGACGATTAAAAAATAAAAAAAAAATATGATAAATTATCGTAAATTATCAAAATTATAGTGAGTGATTAAAAAACTGCCTTAGTTTGCGTTTAAACGTAGCACTTGCAACAACAAAGCTTTTAAGAGATCTAGGTAACGTATACCAGACTCTAGTTATCCTCACATTAAAGGATCTTTCGAAAATAGAAGAGTTTATACGTTGAAAAACTATCTGAGGGTTTCTACTCGATCTTGTAAATCTAAAGTTGTCAACAATGTAACCTGGACAGTTCGCTCTAATTAGCTTGTAAAACAATAACAAGATTCTCAGTTTTATAAAATTCTCAAAAGAAAAACCAAGAAAATCCAACACAAACGGAGAGACATGTTCTCTTATCCTCAATCTGTAAACATATCTCACTATACGGTTAACTGTAAGATAAAGACGACTAAGAATATTACTGCTAGTACCCGTAAATACCTCCAGAGCATAAATTAACTAGGGCATAAGAAGAGCACTAGCTACACATTTCTTTACATGTAGAGGCAAACAAAGATCAAGAGACCATAATCGTCTCAACGTAGCATTCACTCTTGCACACACGTAATCAACGTGTTTCGAAAAACGTAACTTATCATCTACAAGAACGCCCAAACACTTCATTTCCGAAACAAATCTGAACAAGGTAAAATTCTATGTTTGCCTCTAAAACATCAAAGAATTGTCTTTCTCCAGAAAATAAAATCTGTACATCATCTGCATATACAAAAGTTTCAAAACAGTTATTATCTATTACATCAATAAAATCATTTAAATAAATCATAAATCAAAAAGGACCAATTACCGATCCCTGCGGAACACCACTGGTAACCTTCAAACTACAAGAGTTCCTATCTCCAATCGAGACGAACTGCGACCTATTTTCAAGATATGAGCTTAGAAGTTTGCAAGCGTATTTAGAAAAATTAAAATAACTACATAATTTAGTTATCAATCTAGAATGCACAACACTATCAGATAAATCCAAGGACAACAACACACCACACTTTTTCTCATTGAGCTTACGTCTTATGGAATCAGTCAGCCCAACAAGAAGAGTTGTAGTACTATAATTCCGCCTAAAACCAGATTGACTTGGATGAAGCAGTTTATTGCCATCAATATAATACATCATTTGATCCTTAATAATGTGTTCAACAATCTTTGAAAGGATGGGAATAACAGAGATTGGACGTAAATTTTCTAACAAATTAGAATTGCCATCCTTCTTAATCGGTACAACACGTGATATCTTCCAATCATTAGGGAACTTGGATGTCATAAAAATTGTGTTCACAATATGAGTGAAAGGACCACATAAATAAGGATATATAGTCTTTATAAATTTTGGGGGTATACAATCATAACCCGCTGCATTTGAACGTATTCTACAAAGAGCATAAAACACATCATCCTCTACTACAGGTTGAAAACAAAACGAATTTTCCTCTATAAAATTAAGCTCATCAAAAAATGATGAAAACGTTGGTGGTTCACACGACTGACTGGAAATAAAAAAAACATTAACAATATTAGGGTCCACATCTACAACCTTATCACTCGAATTAATACTACCATTCGTTCGCAAAACATTCCTCATCTGCTTGGTACTAAGCCCTTCAAAAAGACGCTCATGAGCCTTCCTTTTCGCATTTCTAATTATTGTTTTAGTTCTGTTTCTAACTCGGCAATATATCCTCCAATTCTCCGTCGTACTCTCCTGAATATACGCCCTATACGCCAAGTCCCTAAGAGATATACTGTAAGTAATCTCCCTTGCATTGAACCACGAATTATCATTGAAATCCCTTACCTTGCGTCTAGTAATCGGCACCAATTCATGCAATTTATGAACTATTTGATCCAGCCTTGCATATCAATGGCATCATAATTACGAAATTCAACAAACTGTTCATTTTCCAAAAGAGGCAGCTCTAAGACGGCAAAAATAAAAGCATGTCTAGAGATACCTGGATATTGCATTTGACCAGAAGAAAGAACACCAATACTTAAGGATAAAGTAATCAATTAAAGAGGTTCTATTATTCTTCACATCATAATGGGTCGGCAAAGAATTATGATAATAAACAAGATTCAGTCTACTACATAGACTTAACATCGATGAAGATTTCAACGGGCAAAACAAATTATGATTGTAGTCACCCATTATAACAACATTCTCATATTTGACGACCACGTCACTTATAGGACTATCAAAAGCATCAATCTCACCACTAGGAAGGTAAACCACGTTTTTCGACAACAACCACAAAGAAATCATTACGAAAACGAATAATTTGTGTACGATTTATTCGGCGACACCCCAGATTATAATATTTATATACGATATACATAATACTACTAATACTTATATTTCCCGAAAAATATTTTTTATCGAATTTAAGGGTAATTCCAAACATTGTTTGAAGTATATTCATGGAGTTTTATTTATTGAATTTGGTTCGTTTAAAATTTTGATTAAATTATAAGTGATTCCAAATAACGGCTCTTTATTTTGCTTTAAAAGCTATATTTGACAAATTTCAACCGTTTAAAATTGTGTATATTATCTAGAAACAACAGTGAGTTTTTATTAAATTTTCTATATGAAAAATCGACTTTTGGTCAAATTTTAAAGTTATATCCAAGTTATATTGTATCCCAATGCAGAGATTTTTTCTTTAGAGATTTTTTCTTATGGTAAATTTTACAAGTTATCTCTAATTATTGCACTTTTTCTTTAAAAGCTAAGAGTTGTTGAATCATAATCATCAATAAAGCATGCTTCGAAAATTTTATTAGCATTTTAGAGTGACAATATTCAGCATTTGTAATCGGATCGAAACAAAATACATATCATTTGAAAGCTAATTGAAGCACCAGTTCCATTAACCCATTAAGCGTCAAAATAAAAATTCTATTTTCTCGATATTTGACTTTAGTAAAGGTACGAAATTTAATTGTAGCTAAGACTTTAAGCTTTAACTTAAGATATTATATTCCACTTTAAACCTTCTAACACCGCAGATATTAACAGTTATATTCGATATTTAATTTTCTTTATTATTGCACTTTTGTTATAACTATATATAAATAAATAACTACATTTAATTGCAAACTTTGAAAACAAATAGCTTAATTAACCCATTGCAAACCATTATTGCGAGTGCGCCGAAAATCTGACATATCTGAAAACAAAAACTGGCGCGATTTTTTATTTGTTTCTTTCCAGATGTGGCTGATGTTCGGTGATTGAAGTGAAGTTATCCACAAAAACTGTATACAAAAAAACTTCTCAGCGAAGCCAGGCTTTGGACATACTGGAAGAGAAAACATATAAGCCCTATCGAAGACCGTTTGCGCAGAAAACCTTTGCTTAGCAAGGAACTATCTTATTTATGGATGACTTTTACACAGAAAACATTTCTTCAACAAAGCCGGGCTTTGAACATACTGGATAATAAAACCCCAAAACCGGTCCGAATGCCGTCTACTCAGTAAAATGTTGCTCAGCAAAGCCACTAACTTATTTATGGATGACTTTTACACGAACTCACTTTAAAGCAGCCTTTTTGTTCAAGTTTTTTTATTTATTTTTATAAAATCTAAAGTAATGCTACTTTATACTATGATATCTCAAATAAAAGCTTGAAGTCTTGGCTTTAATTGAGAGTCATTTTATACCTACCTTATATGCAAACAATTGAAATAACTGCAATTTTTAAAATAAAGTGCCAGTTTAAAAGCGGAAAATTATTAGTTGGGCGGCATTCGGTTAATATTAAAAAAAAATATATACCATATTTAAGGCCTATAAAATAGCTTTTTAATGACATCCATTTTGTTTAGATATTTCCATTAAATTAAATATCCAAATTTTAGCGCCCTATAACTCGGAAAATATGGGCCGCCAAAACAACAATTTTTTTATGCCTGATTTTGGTTTTTTTTATCTATGACCGTAAACTAGATTTGTTTCAAATATTCATATAGAACAAAATTTAGCGTTAATTCCCAAGTGATTCAGAAATTTGTTTCTTTTCGCTCTAGAATCTGTTTTTAAAACTTATTTACATTTTATTAAAATTTTTAAAAAATTCTACAAGTTCTTAGTGAAAATCATACATGAGCTATTTATGTATATTCTAAATACCAAATAAAATGTAGGAACAACGGCGTACTTACAAATAATTCTACACAAATTGATGTTCGTTTGTTCGTATATATTCACTCAATTGCTTTTCCAGTAGCGGTGCTGTCATACGATCAACATTAACATTATAGCTTACAAAGAATTGTCGTCCAAAACGTTTGCTCAATTTCTCCGCCATACGCTGTGAGTCGGTAATAATTTGTGGTCCCAATATTGAAGTTCCTATGACTTGGCCGTCTTGTGGCATTTTCATAGCGACAGCCATTTCATCTAAGCACTCAGGTTCGGTAGCACTCAAGAAAACTATACTAGAACCATTCATTTTTAATATGCGTATAGTGTATTTTTGTTCGCCCACCAGGAGCTGGCCTTGGCTGGAGGTAAATGTGCTTTCACATGTAGTTGATATTGATTCCCCACAATGATATGTATTGTTGGTAGTTGTTGATGCCATAGTTGCTGCTGCTGTTTAGTTTTTTCTTTTAAAATTGTGTTTATATGTTTTTTTTTTTTCTAATTTGACAATGACATTTGTCAAGTCATGCAAATGGGTGAAGACAACTCGTTACATACATTTTTAATCGAAAATTTATGTGGTAGAAATAAATGTTATTTTAGTTTTCTTTTATATGAAAAATAGTTAGTTCGATAAATAAAGTCTAGTTTTATTTATGAATTATTTAGATTTTCTCAAATATGTGTAAAAATTGAAATACAAAATAGAAATTTCTATAGAAAACCTATAATCGATTACTTTTGGTTTATGAACCACTAGATATTAATGTACATTGTTTTGCACAGTGCTGCCAACTGTGGAGAACTTCGTTCCCCATTTGAGGATTGAAACTTTAGATTGGAGAGTTTTCTAAAAGGTGAAACAATTGGGGATTAAATAATTACATAGCACTTCGGTAATATTCCTCCAGTTCTTTTCTTCGTGTAGGGATTTTGGACTTTTAATTGTATATTTTTTTTTTTTGCAACTCAATTAAACTCATTTAATTTTCTTAAAATTTGTAAAACTTGTTTATTTTTTTATACTGCATACATATATATCATACCCGAAATCTAGTTTAAACCAGTTTTTGATGAAAATCTGGTTATCAAACGCAATTTCACACCAGATTTCTCATATAAGTTTATAACTAGATTGTCGGACAATCTGGTTTAAAATACGTTCAAAATTAGGTTGCAGCAATACAACACTGTGTTTTCCCCTATTTTGAGATAGAAATTTGCAAAATGTGGCATCACTTGGTAGAAAAATATATAAAAAAATAAAAAAAAATGTACATATTTAATTTAAGAAAACTAAATAATACGAGTGTAATACTACGTTTCCACTGAAAGTGTTTTTTTAAAACATGTTTTGTAAATGTTGTTCCATACATATTTTTTCTCCAAAACACATGTTTTGCTCAAAACAGGCAAGTTAAAACATAGTATTAAACATAATTAAATGCCTTATTTTATTGAAAGAAAATTAAATTCATCATCCAGTTACTTATTTTCGTTTCCAGCGAAGACAATTTGTGCAAACAACATTAATATGGTGACGAGAAGAACAAAAAGAAATATCTTACTTCCAAGTAGCCATCCCTAATTAAAAACATTTTTTCAGCAAAATTAATATTGTTTCTTTCATAATGGCTTGCAAATTTTGTCTTCCGCCAGTAAATTAATAACTTTTTTGAAAAATTTTCGGTTTGTTTTTTTATTTTATTTACAAAATGTTGTCAAACCGAAATTCAATTTGTTACAATCAATCGCCCATGTCCCTACTTTAAAAAGTGTTGCAATTAGAACGAATTTGTGAAATCACATGAAATTTGGTGTTCTCAAATCCTAAAAGCTTTCGAAAACTCGAATTTTTTTCAAAATTATTATCGAAGTGCCAAAAACATATGGTTTTATGGAAAATAAAAAACATATGGACAGTAAAATGCTTTTAAGAAATGCTTCTAACATTGTTGTCAATTTGTTTTGAGTGTTTTCTAGAATATCAAAACAAAAAAAATGTTTTTTTAAAACAATTTTTTAGAGTATAAACAATACAACCAAAAATACAATAAAATCAGAAATAAGTAAAAAAAAGTTCTAAATTTTAATATTAAGCACCATTTTTGACCCTAAATTGTAATTTATTAGAAAAAAAGGGCACTCATTTTACTTTCGACCAGGCTTTTTTACACGAATTAAAACGAATAAAAAATAGGGAAAAACGTTCTGATTTAATCGCGAGAACACCGAAAAATTCTAAAATTTTCACTTTCGCTCTGATTTAAAAGCCGTAATAGGGGAGAATGTATCCGAATTTAAGTAAATCTTTTATTAAAGCTGAAAATATTGTTGTGATAATTTCAATGAAATTTGTGACGTATTAAATATACTCAGTAAAGACAATGCATAGTCTATACGCAATGCAAAATTGATATTTCAAAATCCTGGAATAAAATCTTATTTAACTCATATAAAAAGTAATTTCGAATGTCTTTGTTTAAGCAACATCAAATTGGAAACAGAAGGACTGTCTTTAAATGAAAGTTTAGATGTTATAGATTGCGTTAAGGAAAAGATTAAAGATGGCCAACAACAAAGAAATTATTGAAAAATTGAATAAAAAAAGTTTTTGTTAAATGATTTTTGGTGTAGAATCGAAAGGTGAATTCAAATTTTATGTATGTAAATACAGCTATTTTTGCTCTGTTGGAAATGTGAACCTTAATCAGCGTTTTCAGCCGCCGCGCGCATGTGGAAGGAGTTGGAATTTTAAAAAATAACTCCATTTTTTTTTATTGATGCCAAAACATTTTAAAAAGTGACGATATCCCAAAAACAAAGAAATTTATTTACGAAATAAAACATAATAAATTCTAAAAAACATTCGGATTTAATTTTTTTTTTATGCAGATTCGGAATTTAGAAAAGCGCCATATGTAAATTTGACTCCAATAGAACGAAATTTTAGTCAGTAGCCCGTTAATTTTTGCGTTTCATAAAAAATTGTATTGAAATTTTTTAAAAATAAAACAAATCTTCATTTGCGATTGGTTGTTGTTTTCGCTTTATTTTTTTTATAATATATTTATTGAATTACAAGATTGATTTTACAATGTTAAATTAAGAATTTTTAATATTTTTAATAAATTCACATTTTTTTTTTGAAATATTTTTACTTTTTTTGAAGATTCAATTTGGAGTTTTTTAATAACACATCTCATTAATATGTATAATTTTTTTGTTTTACTAAATTTGTCAATTTTTTGTTTATATAATATTAAAATTAAATATATTATAAGGGAAAAAGAAGAAACATTTTTGAGTTTAATTAAAAGGATTTAACTATTGGAAATTTGAGTTAGTTTTGTTTTCGAAATGGCGTAAACTACAAAATTGTCTTTAGCCTGTATAATAATGTTGATTATATTAAAAATTGGGAAGTTTGTTGTTAAGGATCTTTGTTAGTTATTGATTTGTTTATAGTTTTAAATATTTTTTTGTTAATAAAAGGAGAGGGAAATATATTTGACTAAAATAAATTGTTTTAGAGAACTCAATCAATAGTCCAGAATAGAGCTTAAAGTCGTCTAAATTTTCATGAATGAACTAGTTTTTGTTTCGTGGAGATTTTTAAAAATGGTTTATGAACTACTGGTAATTTATTTAAAATCTAAGGTTTTTTTTTTAAATGGTTGGTTTAATCTTCATCGTCTTCTGATTCGGCTTCTTGTAACCAAGTCAACCAGTTATTAACCTGGAATAAAGCGGTTCCCTTTCCTGGATACTTGTCAGATATTTCTTCTTTCCAATGTATAAATGTTTCTTCGTATATAACTTCGGCTTCATATAAATATTTAAACCAACGACATAACATACCTAAAGGAAAAAAAAACATTTATACAAATTTGTATTCAGATAATTTTACATTTTAGACCTGCTAACAATCGCAAATTAACCAACGTTTAGGGGCTTAACCATAGTTATAAATGTCAAATTTAAAATAAGCAAAATTGAGGATTTAACCGTAGTTATGAATGTCAAATTTATATGGAATTATCTGTAGTAAACACTTCTGTGGTTAAAGTTAAACTCTGGTTAATTATAGAAAAATTATTAGCCGTTAAACTATGTTACCCAAGTACCAACCTTTAGGGAAATTTTCATTAACACAAAAAACTTGTAAAGCATAGATGGCAATTAATTGTAATTCAATTGTATGACCCAAGAAGGATTTCAAAATTTGGCAGTATTTATGCAATAAGCTTTCCTCCTTTTGTATGGTTGCTTTGTCGGGACAGCTTTTAGTGTCCGTACCTTCGGGGAAGCTAGTTTGTGATGTCACATATTTAACTATGACATTCATGAGAGCATTGATAAATCCTTCCTCTTTATAGTGCTTAGCGTCAACATTTGCCTTTATCCATTTGTAGAAATTGGCTGGATCTGGATCGGCTGTTAGTTGTTTACTCATTTCTGCTTGTACTTTCAACAAAGGATAGAGGAATGTCAGCGAACGATCATCTAAAATGTCTGCCAAACGTGCCTTATTACGATCGGCTTCAGGCAAACAACTCATTAAATCTACCTTGCTAGCACGGAATTTTTCCTCCAATTGTTCTTTGCCAATTGTCTTGTATAACTGTTGCAGCACCAATAGAAATAATGGATAATGCTGGCCATTGTCTGTAAAATTGGCAATGTCACTTAATTTCAAAAGACATGACGACTCTCCCATAGTGGCTTTGGCTAATAAATTTGCCACGTATGTCGTAATACGAGGATTTAAAGCCTCCCGTTCATTCATTTTCTTAACAATTTGCTTGAAAACATCCAAGAGTATATTGGTCTTGAGATTAGCTTGTTTTCTGATGGCCTGTAAAAATTGCAAAACACGATCTAAATAATGTTCATCGGCCTTTTCCAAAACGTCCAAGACGACATTGATGCAAACATCTTTCAAACACTTTTCTGGTACTTTCAACTCCAAGAAACCTTCAACTAATTCATTGAGTTGTTTGCTCAAAAATTCTGGTTCATCTGATTTTTCCGTTACAATTTCGGAGTTTTCAATAAGATCATCCTTTGTTTCGGTATAGAAAAATTTCTCTTTCATAAAGGTGGCAGTTTTCTTAAGCACCTCTTCCTTGTTGAAAGCTTTTTCCTTCTTTTGTATCTTAGCTAAACCATTAGCACCACCGGGAGCCTTTTCAGTTGAACCTTGTTTAGTGATTAACTGCATCTGGGATGTATTCAACTGTGATTTCTTATCGTCCTCTTGTTGTTCTAAACCACCTCCAGTGTTTCGCTGATTGTTGGTGGAGGAGTTCGATGTAAAATTAGGATTAGATAATGTATTCCTTAAGGATTTATCATTGTTGTTGGCATTTTGTGAATTTTTATTATCTGCTTCGGCTGATGGTGTGGAAGATGGTCGGGCATTTTGCTGCTGCTGTTGCGATGAGCTTAAATGAGAAGTTGGTGTACCCAACATTGGATATTGCGCATTGGATAATTGTGTATCCTTATTTTGGTTGTAAATTCCTCCAAAAGCTCCAGTGGATGAATTGCTATTACTACCATTGGGTGGTGTCGATATGGGCAACATTGATGGAAGTTTTTGATTTTGTGAGGCTGCCTTGAATAACAATGAATTGGCAGCCGGTCTCATCTGTAAATTCTCAACAGAATCTTGATTGGTCGTGATGAGATTACGTTTGAAACGAGGTGCCAATTCCTTATTACTCAACTGATTGCTACTATTATTGAATTGTGAACCAGATTGATCTCGTTCTCCGCCTCCTCCTCCTCCTCTTTGATGTTGACGATCATCGCGATTACCGCCGCCGCCACCACCACCATTGTTGGGACCATTCTGGTTGTTATGTTTATTGTAACGATTACTATAATTATTGTTCCCGCCTTGATTATTACGATCTCTGTTATTGTTATATGACCTATTATTGCCCACAGGTGTGGTAAATCTGTAAAAATTTACAAATAAGATTAAAAGTGGAATATTTTAATTTGAGAAAATAATTTTATAATGCTTTAAATTCTTCCAAAACTGTTGTTTTTTTGTAACACAGTTAAACCATTCCGTTTTTATAACCATTCCGTTTGTTATGCATCGAAATATAGATCTAATACTACGTTTCCTCCACTGAACATGTTTTGAAATAAATTTGTTTTCACTAAAACACATGTTTTGCTCAAAACACGTAAGTGGAATCATAGTAGAATACGCCATAATGTATATAACGGCTGATTTATATTAAATAAGAACGGCTGATTTATATTTTCAATAGAATAGTCGTCTCTGGGCTGGCTTTCGAGTCGTTGTTTAAAACTCAAAACTTTTTGAAAAAATGCATCATGTAGACATCGGTGTTCTTATAAATCGCTCGTTTTGGTATATTCGAAGGTTTGTTCGAAAAAAAATCTTAAATTTCAAAAACTAAATTCTAATCATCTGTTGTATTTTATATAAAAAAAAAATGTTTATACAAAAAAATACATGCAATATGAAGAGATTTTTTCAAAGTCTTATTTTAAATAAAAAAATACTATTAAATAAATCTTATTTGACTTAAAATTAAAAAACATTTAAAATTTTTAATATTCAACAAACATTTTTCAGAAAAAATCCACTTCATTCTATTTACTTTCGACAAGGCCCAACGCACGATTTAAAAACGAGAAAAAATGCGATATTGGAGTCTAGAACAGGAAATCTTGTAGAGAACATGGGCTAGTATTCAAAGAGTTTACTACTTAGCAATCTACAGGTTTTTAAATAAAAATAGAAACTAAACTTGTACGGACTTTAGAGCAATTTTTCTCAATCACATTTCCATTTTTTTCAAACTTCTTAAACAGAGTTCGAAATTAAACACAAGCAAACGGTTTTCTATCGTTCTGTTTTGCTGAAACTCAACACAATCATTTTGTTGTGCACAGTAAACATAAACAACATTTCTTTATTTTGATTTTGATTTGTAAACAGAACACAAACACTTTCACAAACTAGTTTTCGTTGAGAGACCAAACTAAACGATTTTGTTCTGTTTGTCCAATATTTCAAACAGTTTGATTTTGTTGTGTTTATGGAATGGAACAAAACTATTCGTAAATAGTTCATTAAATTTTTATTGAATTTTATAAATAATTGCATTAGTTTAATAAAAAATTCAACGGAGGAGTTCCAGTGAAACATTGATAACATGCAGAAAAATCATTTCTTTATTTTGCCAACCACAACGTAAAAAACGCCTTTTAATGTTTCAAGTTGAATGAAGACAAAAAAAAAACAACCACTACGAAATAATAATGTTTGACAAAAGAAACATTTTCGTTTTGTTCCATTTGTTATATTACAAACAACGATTTGAGCACTTGTGTTGTGTTTATAAATACGAACGAAACAATAAAGATCGTTGTATTCTTTTTTTTTTTTTGATAGGAACGTTATGTTAGTGGTACATACATTTTCGAACTCTGATTCTGTAGTTATCTGAGAAAAAGGCCAAACTAAAATTAAAAAAATAATAATAAAATCTTAAAAGTATAGCTTTGGAGCAATTTTTATAATATAGTCGCCTTGCCTGATAGTAGTGCTTTGTGTTTTTTAACAGGTTTCAGGAGAGCGATAAAACAGATTTATCCTTCTAAAATATTTTATTGACATATTCATGCCATAATAATTAACGACCTCATTGAATAAAATACTTTATTAAAAGAAATCCAGATTTAGTCTCTGTAACAGAGCGGTGCGTGTTTTCTTAAGAAAAACTACACATAAAACCTTTTGAACCAGACAATGTTCATACAAGTTTGAACACTACACTTTTTGTTCAGAGAAAAATAGCTTAGTTTTTTTTTTTATATAAGTTACATGCACATAGTACTTTTCGCAATTTTTTAAACACATTAAGATATTTGCAAACCGCTTGGCCAATAGAGCTTCAAAAATACACATGACACCAATGGCTTTTATGGCAAACAATAACAAATATGTTTAAATTTATCAGCAGCAACATTTAAAATGTCAATTTATCAATTTAAAGGCGCGACAAAATATTCAATTTCCTATTTGCAGCCAATGTTATATATTTTCTCACTGTAACTGAGAGTATTGCAATCTCTTTATTTTCTAAACTCTTTGATGGCATTACTTGCAGGCTAGCCGACGATATGTAATATTAAACTTTTTTTTAATAAAAAAAAAAAACAAAGTACATTATTATACATATCAAATTTACGTTTCATTAAGAAAAATCTTCAAAGTGAGGTCGCTTTTTTCGCTTTGATTTGCTTTTATAAGAATTTTATGTCATTTTTTAAAAACAAGCTTTTACTCATTTTAAAAATTCCTAAATGGCCAGTCCACACTTACCGACTTGAAATAGTGCAACATCTGGAATATTTAATTTTTATAAGTTTTTAAAGCGTCTTCAATAAAAATCGAACCTAATCCTTATAAAACAAAGTATAAAACAAAGTAAGGGAAATAACGTTCAACTTCTAAAAATGAGTATTTTTTTTTTAAATAAATTGCGACCCGCATGAATACTAAGATTTTGTTAATTTTTATCGAACGCTTTACAATTTTTTGATTCGTGTTCTTAATTTAAATCTTAAGTGATTTTGCAATGCAACTTAATAGTGGACTTATATAATCTGAGTTTTTGCATCTTTTTTTACACAAAGTCTCAAAAGGTATTTAAAAGTCTCAAAAGGTATTTAAAAGTAGCAAAAGGTATTTAAAATTGAAAGTGAAGATTCTAATTATTATTTTAAGATGTAAACCAAGTCAATTCATTAGGAAATACTTAAATGGCAGCACTTAAAAAAAGAAATCTCATTTAATAGTAATCTTCCGATATATTCCGGATCCTTATGAAATTCTAAGCCAAATCCGTCTGTCTGTTGATAGTTACTACTCAATATTATCTAGTTTAATAAACATCCTCCTGAGAAGTTAGCTACTAAAAACGACCAAAACCGGTACAGAGATTAAAAAAATGCAAGTAAGTGAAAATGTAAATTTGCCAAACAAACTTTTAGTGTCCGACCGAGTATTCGGCCAAAAAGTGATGTTAGGCCAAAAATTGGCCGTACGCCGAAATTGGCCTAACATCACTTTTTGGCCGAACTCCGAAGCCGAATACTCGGTCGGACACTAAAAGTTTGTTTGGCAAATTTACATTTTCACTTGCACCGAACACCGAACACCGAATATTTGTAGAAATGAAGAAATAAGTACATTTTCAGATTAAATTCTTTAATTTCGAGTACAAACGCAAGAATTTTTTTTTTAAATTCGTTACATGTTTTGGTAAAAATAAAAAAGTTAAAGCATTCCCATTTTTTTTCAAAAGATGTCATTAAAATAATTGAACTCATTATTTCCTATTTTTGAAGAAAAAAAATTCTAAATTTGCATTTTTGAGATTTGCCCATGTTTAAATAGTTGTGTTTTTGTAAATTATACACGGCGAAGAAGTATAAAATAATTCGGCAAAACCGAATTTAATGCTATTACTTGTTTTTACTCAAAAACATTTCGTCCCACTAGTTTTTTACCTGAACATTCGCTCATGTAATGTGTTTCCTTACTTGTTGAATACGAATGAATTTAAAAAACACATGAAATTTGGTGCTTTTTAATCCCCATAAATAATATAATATTCGAATGAAGTCAAAATATTTTCGAAAACATATAAGTTTTCTGTCTAAATGCTAAATTCTAATTCATAAAGCAGTCTTATGATTCTTAAATAACTTTTGTAAGGAAAAAGTGAATGCGTTTTACTATCTACAGGAAAGTAAAGCGACAAAAAATTGGTTTGTGAAAGACAAAAAAAAAAGCACCAAAAAGTATTGATTTCACTTTTATGGGAATGTGAACAGAGGTGATTAATTTAATAAGTACTAAAAAATCAAGTTGTTTTAAACTTACGGTGAAATAATTGGTGATGATCCTGTAACACTTAATCCCGAGAACATGTCATTCAAACCTCCCGGTTGTAAATTCAAAGTTAAACGATTCATCCAGCTGTCATTATCACGATCGTCACGATTATTGCGCATATCACGATTACGATTTGTGAATGGTGTGCGTATTAATGGTTCATCATCGCTGCGTATTTGCTTGATTGGCACTGGGCCCTCTGTGTTCACCACTTTACGAGGTATCCAGTTGTTATCACGCAATTCGATGACATCTTTTAGCATAAAGCGTATCCTGGGTGGATAGTCAGTAGATTTTGATCGACGTTCCAATGTCTCAAAGTACTGGTTCATCAACTCTTTGCCCTGTTCTGAATCCAAGTTCTTGCCGCACGTCTTGAGCAACTGTGCCAAGCACTCCATGTCCTCGCACATCTCCTCCTTCGAGGCCGTACGCTTCTTTTTCTTATCCAACAACTCCATGATGCATTGATGGAGCACATTTTTGGAGAGCATGTCCAGCTTGTGTAGTTCACCGATAAATTTGACATTGCCGAGCATCCGCTGCTTGGCCAAATGACGACGTTCCTCTTCGTCGGCTTCATTGTCGGCTGCCGCTTGCTGAGGACGATGTACCTTATTGAATTGAGAATCACCCTCGTCACGTTTGAGACGATTATTGAATTTGTCGCGACAGACGGCGATCAGTAATCTTAAGAATGTACACGAACCGTTAGAATCTTTTTCAAATGATGGAGCTTCTTCTGATAGACGCTTGCACAACTGTGCATACATAGACGAGTACTTGGGCTCATCCAATGCCTTGTCGAAAATGAGTAGAATAACACCGTTCAAAATAACAATTGAATTTAAATCAAGCTTGAGTAATTCGTCGCTTAGTTCTTGGAATTTTTCTGGAGTCAATTTATTAAGAATACCGCGAACCTAAACGGATAAAGGAGATGAGATCAGAATAAAATACAATTGGCGATAATTTAGAAATGGTCGATAGAATTCAATTTACCTTTCTGAAAACTGCATCGTTCTTTTCGGCTTTAGAAAGTCCATGCTGTGGACGCAATGATGGCGGCACCCAACGTCCAGTCGATGGTGGAGGTGTGGGAGCCGGTGTAGGTTGTTGACTTCCTGCTGCTAAAGCCGGCGAATTAGGCGATATGCCACGTGAAGATGATGAAGAGTTTACGGTCGATGATGGTGCTGAAGATGTATGACCACCCAATGCATTATCCCCGCCTCGAATGGGTGGTGAACGATTGTTCAATGAACGATTACTATTCGACGACGAATTGTTGTCGTTTGAAGAACGTTCACGGTGATCGTAGCCGCCGCTGCGTTCTCCGCCCGATGGCCGCAAAGCCGAGGGGGGTAAACGACGTTCTAGACTATTTGTATTACTACCCGATGAACCGTTTTGGGACGAATTGTTGTGTTGATTGCTGTTGTTATAACGTCCGCCTCCACCTCCTCCTCCACGGGGAGAATCGTCGTAGTCACGATAATTGTTGCTACTATTGTTGTTGCTGCCGTAGTCGTCTCTGTTGTTGTCGCGATCGCCTCTCTCTCTTTGGGATGAACGATAGTTGTTGCTATTTAGATTGCCATCATTGGCGGATGATCGTGGTCCGTATGATTTATTACTATTATAGTTGTGGTTGTAGCCAGAGTTAGTTGAGGAACCGTACTGACGCTGTTGTCCGTTTCCATTGCCGTTTTCGTAACGTGAGCCCTGGTGTGAGCGGTAGTTGCTGCCAGAGCCCGAGTTCAAGTTGCGCGTATAGCCGCCATCAGATGAGTTGTTGTGCGGTTGATAATTACGTCGACCGCTCTCGTTGTTGTGGCTGCTGTTGTAACCTCCTCCGCGTCCGCTGCTCTCGTTGTTGCTTAGTGAACCGCCGCGTCCTCCAGTGTTGCTGTTATTGCTGTTGTATGGGTTGCTATTGCCGGGGTTAGCGTTGTTGCCAATGCCACCAGCTTGTGCCCCACCTCCCAAAATGTCACTATTTTTGTTATAGTAACGCGACGACGACGAATCACTCTGGAAAGATCGTCGAGGCCGTGGGCTTACTTCAGAATCGTGTTGACGAATTTTGGCGGAATTCTTGCTATAGTTAGTCGAAAAGTGTCCCGAAGCAACCGAAGCTCCAGATCTGCCACCGCTGCTTAAACCGTTGCGGCCGCCTTCACCGGAAATGGGCGAGCGCTTGTAACTGCCGTTACCGTCCTTGGAACGATTGCCGCCGCCGTTATTGTTGTTGCCGCCGTTACCGACGCCGCTGTTAGTCGGCGATGAGCCCTTGTCGATCTTAAGGAGGTTCTTTAAGTTATTAAAAGTGTCCGATGCAGTGGTTATGGGCAAGAGATTGGCGCTGGTATTTAGCAGGGTTTTCCCGACAGTAGGTGTCGGCGGGGATTGGCCACCGCCCCCTCCTCGATTGTTGAAGCTGTCGTTAAAGCGCTCAGAATCGTTTTGATTAGCCGTTATTGCTAGCTTCAAATTGCTGCCTCCGATGCTTGGATCACCAGTACTGTTGCCTCCCTCAATGGTGCTTGTTTTATAATTGCGGTCCTGCAACGTGAAATTACTAGCAGGTAATGCTGCTAATAGCGGTACAGTGTTGGTAGAATCCCAACGCTGACGTGGATCGCCGTAAGACAGAGAAAAATGAGTGTTTAGCGTTGAATGAGGAATGGTGAAAACTTTAAAATGAACACACAGGGGCGAACAAAACTTCACAAGATGACTCCCGACTGTCGTGTCCTTCAGCAACTCTTAGCTTATTTATTGAGTTTTCTGTTTTTTAGACAACACTTTTTTTTTTGTTTGTCTGAAAGTTTTCAAGCTCTTCGAGATTGAGTGAATTTGATTAGAATACAAAACACAATTACACTTAGTAGAAAAAAAAGAACTATGGATTTTTATTTAACACAAGTTACACGCGATTAACTGGCAAAACCGTTTGAAATGTTCTTTAAGATAAAAATTCGGAATTTCAACAAATAAAATCTTTAAGAGAGTTGTATGTTGCAAAAAAAAAAATTATATGAATTAAAGTTTATGATTTGTCTTTGAATTTAAGTAAAGATTTTAACTTGATTTAAAATTTGTTTAATAAATCTGCTTAAAGAAAAGGATTTAAAATCCAATTTTTTAAATATGTTTATTGATAGGTGTCTTGAAGTCCTGGAATGAAAAGGAAAAAGAAAAAAGAATTGCGTTAATTAAATACACAATTATTGTTTAACTATAAGTTTGTTCGATAACACAACAATTTTTACAAATTTGTACAAGTTTTTACTTGAAGGTGTTCGCTTACACAAATACTTAGTAAAACATAAGCGGTATTCATTCGTGGTAGCAAAAAATTATTTTGTGTTAACTATTGGTAGAACTTAAAAATTAATAAAAAAAAATATTAAAACCCCCAGTTTAAAATGAAAGCATTTTGCAGAAAAATTTGTCATTTTTTCTTTTTCTGTAAAATTTGGCATTTTTCTTAAATTAAAATAATTTTTGATACATACATATGTCGCTAACAACAAAAATTAGTTGATTTATAAATTTACCATACATTAAAAAAAACACTCACGCTTTTTGGTGAAAAAAAACGTATTTACTACGAAGTAACACGAAGTAAATATAACACCAAGAATGAAATAGTAAAAAGAGAGAGTGGGCGTTGTGGTGTAATGGTTAGCTCGTTGGAATGTTACACAGATGGTCCCGGGTTCGATTCGACAACATCAAATTTGAAAAATAATATGAATGAGTTTTCTATCACTTATATGTATCGCTGCGCCCACCTTCGGTGTTCCCATAGCACTTAACCCCACCGAAGTAAAAAATAATGAATCAGGGCTATGAAACAAAAAGCTTCAATAAATTCGCCAACTGCTGATCAGGTGGCGACCAACAACTGTTCTAAGACTTATCACCTCGCGCAATTACAGTGTTGCTATGTTGGAAGCCCTTCATCTTTCACCTCCTTTTCATCTCTCCACTATCCCCTTTCCAAAGAAAGCAACACATTAATTAATAGGAAGAATTTCCTGAGTATTGTGATAGTTTGATGCCAAAGAACTTACAAGTTTTGTACTAGATACATTTTTGCAAGTAAAGCTTTGTAAGAAAAAAAGAAATATGATTGAAAAAATATGCTTGTATTTTTAGTAAACAAATATTATATTAAATTATAATGATGTTCTTTGTTTTTAAAAGTATAATTGTTTATGGATTTAAAAATTATATATTTTAAAGAATTAACTAGGGAATATGTTAAAAAAACATTTTAACTTGTTTCTGGTCAACAATTTCAATTTACTTTTATCTTTTCCATAATGACCAGTTGATTTTTTTTAATATTTGGTATTTAAAATCAGTTGTTTTATATATTTTACCAATTCTTACAAATTATCCGTTCGTTTACTTTTTTGTAAATTTGTCTTACTCTATGTAAATTTGTTAGTAATTTTTACTGGACTTTATTGAAAAAGTAATCGAACAGACTTTATACAGGGTGATTCAGTCACGACATGCCGAATTTCATGAAAATATGTACACTACTACCATCCCAGAAAATGCAAGTGTACGAAATGGCAGCGGTTTAAAATTGTTCGGATAATTGCTAACTTCTGAACCAGTGGTCGGATTTTTTGGTTTTGGGCTTGTTGGAAACGTCTTTGAGAGGCCTTTCAGAATCAATAAAAAAAGTGAAATCGCCAAGAAACAGAGCTTTAAAAATACCTCAATTTGCGCAGCCAGATGACAGGTAACGTATTTTCTTAAAAGATAGCCCTACCTCTTACCTTTCCAAAATGCCCTAAACGAAGACCAGAGATCTTACCGTTCCATAGTTATGATCATTTGACTTAAATTCAATTTTTTTTTTTTTTTTTTTTTTTTTGTATTCTTATCAGCTTAGAATCTGTATTTGTATTAGGTTTATTAACATTTTTTTCACTATCTATGAAAAAAAAAAAAAAACTTTCTTTTGCACCCATTAATATCAGATTATGATCAAGGGTAATTCAGGAACCTTGTAAAGTTTTAAAACTTATAACTCATTAAAAATGATTTTCCGTTTATTGTAATAAAATACTAGGTAGACACTTTCTTTAATAGTTTAAATTCGATTTTAAAATTGCAACAGCAAGAAATTTATTTTGATATATTTGAAAAATTTTTGCTGATCTCGTGTAAACACTATAAGAAAACAACAGCTTCATATCCATAGATTTGGAAACTATGTATAACAATTCCCCGTATCATTCCCGTGTATCCTTCTTATTAAAAAGGTTATATTCGTTAAATATTTATTTACCGTGTTCGGTAAAAAGACAGGTAGCTACTGCTATCTTAATGCCACATATGTTGTACTGTGTGAAAATTTTTTTCTAGTACTCCGGGGTACGTATTACATAAATATCATCTCGAGATCATGTATCTCAAC
Organism: Delia radicum; assembly: GCA_021234595.1. Taxonomy (NCBI): domain Eukaryota; kingdom Metazoa; phylum Arthropoda; class Insecta; order Diptera; family Anthomyiidae; genus Delia; species Delia radicum. The sequence continues at coordinate 201,880,679 of CM037855.1, read as the reverse complement.
ATACATTTAATTTTCTTGGATCGTCTTTTGAAAACTTTATTAGTATCAGGCTTTTGATATTTTTTTATAAGTCCATTGTTAATGGTTACCCTGCTTATATAGTTGATAAATTTCATTTTACTCGGTCGATAAGAAATCCCCAGTTAATTCGGCCTATAAGGCGTTTGGAAATTTTTGAAAAATCATTTCAGGTTCGGATACCTAGAATTTGGAATGCTTTGCCAAGGCAATTAAGAAAATTTTCTTATACATTGCCTGTATCCAAATTATTACATTTTGCAGAACTTCAAGTTTTGGAGACTCTATAGGTTTTTTTTCAGTTTTGCAGGATAAAAGCATTGAAAGTTATAATACATATTTTTTATTTTTTATGCAATTTGGAACAATTTTTTTTTTTTTTGTCAATAATTTTTTCTCGGCATTTTCCGTTTTTAATAATTTAAATATTTTAAGTGATCTCATATATTTATCTTATTATTATATTATATCTTATTATTATTATTATTTATTTTATATGTTTTAATTTAGTAGAGAAGTTTTATTGTTTAGTAGCTTTAGTTAGCCATATAAGGCCCTAAGGTCTCGGTTATGAAATGAAGATTTAATAAAAAAAAAACAAAAAAAAAAAAGATTTTAATGTCTGGTTTCCGAAACGGCAACAAACAAGATGTTTCATAAAAAAAACAAAAATATGTCGAAAAATTCTCGCCAGATTTTAAAATTAATTGTAATTTTGAATTAGATTAATTAATCATCAACCAGGTCTTGTCTTCTTAGTAATCGAACACGTGACTAGGGTCTTTTCCTAACAAGCATCATGACGTTACTCAACATTAAACACCAAAACTGTTCTATTTATATAAAAAAGTTATATTTTTAGAAAATTTTAATTCATAATCAGAATTTGTATTTTAAATTTAGAATATAGTTTGAAATTTAGAAAATATTATTTAAAATTTAGAAAAATTATTACTAAGAAAAAATCAATAAAAATTTATAAAATATCAATTAAAATTCAAGAAATACCAATTGAAACAGAAAATTTATATTTTTTGAATTAAGAATATTTTCTAATTTTTTTTTTCTAATTGATGATTCCGAAATTTCAATTAATATTTTCTTATTTTCGGTTAACATTTTCTAAATTTCAAATCATATTTTCTTAATTTCAAATGGAAAATCTGAATTTTGTATAATGAACTTAAACTGATTTCTGGAATTTCTGAATTTGAATTAATATTTCTGAATTCCAGCTGTTATCATGTGAATAACAATTGCAAAAGGTGCTTAAGTATAACCAAACGAGCATATAGGCTAAAGAGAATTCATCAGAAAAATTCAATCTCTTGAAATTTGTATGCATACTCGGTCCTGTGAATTTCAAACTAGTGCAGTTTTTAGTAAAATTAAATGAAAATTTTAATATTATTCATTAAAAATTGCATATGTCTAATGAAAAAGTTGCATTAAAAATAGTTTCATTAAAACTATGATGCTTTTTCATGCGGTTAAAGAAACTTCACATTTAAATTGCTCTGAAAACTTTATTACCCAGCGAAAAAAGATTGGAAAAGATGTAGTAAAATCATCACATATACGGATAACATGGGGTTGTCATAGGACGGAGGTAATGCAAATTCCTCACACTTCACTTTATTAAAAGTACTATGTGTAAGGTTATGAAAGATTGTATTTTTGGTTGTCCTTTTTCATTGAACTTAATTTATTATTTTTTGTGGTTAAGGTGTGATGCTATGTCACATCTTATTTACCGAGTGATAATATGGATCTGTAGTAGTGCTTAAAAGGTTATGATTAAAAAAACTTTTAAACAGCTTTCCAGTTTTAAAAACAAAGCGAAATAATAGTTTTTCGTTCAACTGAAACGAAACAAAACTATTGTTAAGTCTGATATTTTGTAATCATTGTTTTTCAAATTTAAAGGTCAGAAAACTCCAATTCAAACCGACATCTAGATTAAAGAATAGTTGTTAAAAGACAAACTCCCGATTCCATTCGAGTATGTCAAATACCGAATTGTAACCGAACAGTCGTGACATTTCTACTAGTTAGCCTTGTATATGATGACATTATATGCTAAGTTTAGGAACTGATCTAAAAGGCCAGCATTAGATCAGAAAAATCAGTAGTAGTAGCTACTTTGTGTGTAATGAAAATGTTGTTTCTTTTGAACTGCTTCGCATTATTTTTGCTGGGTAGTTTAGTGAAATTTCCATTTCATTAAAACTTGTACAAGGAATTCTCTCTGTGTACCATATAGAGTTCTATATTGTAGCATATATTATTTGATAGTGCTTATATGGCTTGTATCAACATATGTGGCCATATCAAATTGTGTCAATTTCTATAAGATTGGATTAATGAGATAAAATTATATGAGACCAAAACTACGATACAATCGAATCAAATGATATATTTTTATATCTAATTTTATTTAATTGCATTTGATCCAATAATACAGAACCAATTTCATTATCTAATTATATCTGATTTTAAAAATTATTTATAACCCGGTAATATTTTTTTTTTCAACTTTAGTTTTTTTTTTTTGCTTGTGAACACGATTTTGTTTTTTGTAATTTCCTTTATCGACTCTAATTTATTGTTGAATAATCTTTTTTCGGGAAGTTCGACAAAAAATTAGCATTGCTTTGGAATCTCTACAAAAAGTTTTAACTATGGTAAAACAAAATTGGATCCAATCAAATTTGGGCCTAAAATAAATTTTAGCCAATTTTTTCAATTCCTTATAAATTTTTGCTTAATTTACCAAAAACCTAAACAAATCAAGAGAAAGTTAGGTAAAAGGCTTTACAAGGGTTACATAAATATGTTCATGTTTGCAAACAATTTTCAGTAGCCAGCTTTATTTTTCTTATAATAACAACTTGCTTGTGGAGACGTTCGGGTTTTAAAAACTTGTTTTCTACAAAAATTTCACTTGCTAATCTGGTTGGGAGGTCGCAAAAAAATTAACAAACTGTGTTGTTTTGTTAGAAATTTCTATGAATATTTAAATTAATTCCATAAACAAATATCTCAAGATCAACAACAATAACAAAATAAAATTAAAATTTGTTTAATTTTATTTTCATGACAAAGGCATTAAGAGACGTACTCACTAAAGCATATGCACAACCAGGGATGATAAATGGAATTTTTCAAAATAGTACCAACAAAAACAATTTTTTTTGTAAGTGGCCGTTGTGGTGTAATGATTAGCGCATTTGACTGTTATACATATGGTCCAGGGTTCGATTCCCGGCGATGACATCAATTTAGAAAAATAATATATATGAGTTTTCTATCCCTGATATGTATTATATTATACTTATAACTAGTTATTATTTTTTTTAATTTTTAGGTATGGGTTTTTTTAGCTGAGGCTAGCTCGTGCTTTTTTTCGTAAATCTTGGGGATTTAATAAATAAATGAACTATTATTCTATTTAACTCACACGTTAAAGGAATTTGGTGACTTTAAATCCCACATTACTCTGTGTGTTGAGTTAGAATGAAATTTACCACGAACGATTTCTATTTACAGTGCGATTGTTTTTCTCTAGTCATTATCATAATTGCCAGTTTAACTTTTAGTTAAAACTTTTAAATGGCAATTCTTTTCTCTAATGTCATCATATACTATCCTTCTACATAAGCAAAGCATATCAACAAACATTAAAGTTTTTTTTGTTTAACTGAAAGTTAAACTGGCAATTATGATAATGACTAGAGAAAAACAAACACACTATAAATAGAAATCGTTCGTGGTAAATTTCATTCTAACTCAACACACAGAGTAATGTGGGATTTAAAGTCACCCAATTCCTTTAACGTGTGAGTTAAATAGAAGATATTTACGATTAACACTAAATGGCAGGAAGAATGTTGATGAAGACCGTAGTAGGTCAGAAAATGCATTCCATTCATGCTAGTGTCTAATAACTTTTTCTGTGTTTTTTTTTCTAATAGTCAAAGTAAATTATCATATAAAAATTATAATTTTTCTGTTAATTTAGAGAAAAATTTGTCATGATCTCAAACCGAACAAATAAAATCTCACACATAAACTTATAGATCAACGATAAAATTCACTATTAAATGAACTCTTATCACTTCTTTTTTTTATATATGTATATATTTTTTTGGTTTATATCTAGTATTATTATATTTTAATTATTATCTCATTTTTTATTATTTTATTTATATAAAATTTTATTGTTTACTTTGTATAATTTAGTAGAAATTTGAAATGAATAAATAAATTAAATTAACTCTAATTCCTAAACTTTTTTTTTTTAATTTCCTTTCTTGACTCTAATTTATTGTTGAATTATGGCAGATTATCTCATCTTTTCTCGTGATATTTTGCAAGCAAACTCCATTTCTGAAACAGACCGTATTAAACCCCACTGATGAAGCTTTCCATTAATTTTAAGAAATTTTTCGGCTGTTTGTGAAAAAACATCTCTATTTCGGCAGTTTGTGAAAATTCTCTATATTCAAATAAAATTTTTATTTTGACTTGTCGAGCAGATTATTCCGGATTTCAATTTTAAAATCTGATTCGATTTTCAACGAATCGCTTCACAAAACTTATTTTATTGACTGAATTATATTATTGTGCTCTATTCAATCAATGTCTTATTTGATGAATCTGTTTGATTTTTGTTGATTCTTTTTATAAAATCAATCCAATCAAATTAAAATGTTATGAAAAGGGACTGAGTATTCAATGCCTCATATTGTTAATTAATTTGTATGCAAATTGATTCAAACAGAAATGATTTTTTCAAAGATTTTCAAAACATTTTTTATTTAAAAACCCCTTAATTTTATTTTACTCTCCACATTAGGGTTATAACTTTTTTTTATTGCGAAAAAATTACAGGGCACCACAATATTGTACTGATAATAAATATATTTTTTAAGTCAATTTCCACACCGAAATAAATATCTAAAATCCTTTATTTAAAATTTTTTTTTTAATCGTATAATCGTGTGTTGGATGGAATAGCGGGAAAATATTTTTATTGACGATTGCATAAATACATAAACAAAATTTATGTGATTTTAAGTAAATTACATAGATTTTAATAATTTTCAGGGGCCGTGTACTATGCATTGTAATTTTTCATATTTGCAAAAAATTTAAAAGGTCATAACCCTACAACACATACTTTGATGAGGTCTATATTTCAGTTTGTTATTCCGTTTATAACGCATCGAAATATAGGTCGAAGACACCATAAAGTATATACAGTCGCTCCAAAAAGTGAATGCTAAGCACAAATTTGCACTTTCAAATGATTTTAACTATCACTTATTTTAACTTTTATTAAAAAAAAAATAAAAGTCAGCTCCTTTTCATTTGTCATACTATCCTACTTTATTATTATGGAATAAAGAGATTCCTAAATTTTTAAATAAAACCGCAAAAAAAAAAATAAACATCTGTTTTAAAGCTTCAAAAAGTGAGTGCTCATTAATGTTTCTACTTTAAAATAAATCCTTTTGGGTCACGAATTTATGATAAATTTGTATTCCACTATTGACTATAATCTCCAATTATATTCTAGGAAGCAATTTAGACAATTTTTGGGTCGAAATAATTACACTATTTCCCAATTCTTCCTATATATCTTTAACCAGTGCTTGTTCCGAATTTTTTCATTATATCAAATATTTTTTCAAAATTAGACGAACAATTTCAGGTCTGTACTAATTATCGATGATTGGAAATCTGTCTTACAACATTTTTTAAAATAAAAGTTTTACCACTATTTTATATAGACCATATTTAGCATGCGATCCGTGGCCTTGCCAAAGAATTTTTCGGCAGAAAAAAGAAATTGTTGGTGATTTGAACTGAAGATATGATTTAAAAATAGTCATACTGAGTATTTTACTCAAGAAGAGTATATTCTATTGATAAAATTTAAGTTTCAAACGCTTTAACACTCCTCAACACTGCCACTAATAAGTCGGTTTTAGTGTTTTTTCATCAAAATCTAAATTTCTTAAAATATTATTTTGAGTAGAAAAATCGTGTTGAAAATGCTTCGAAACAATAATAGAAAGCTATTTATTTCAGATATTACTTGTTTTTCATAAAATATAATAAAAAGTATTTCAAAAAAGAAAATACGAATTTTTAGAAAAATATTCAATATTCAACATACCAAGACTAGGTTGGAAAGGTAGTGGTGAGGGCATCCAAGAGTATAAACTATTATACGCAAATTTTAAGTTTTTAAAATATATTTGCAGTATACCCCACTAGCGATTTGTTCTCGGCCCAATGTAAAATGTATATATAGGACTGCTCATTTTTGCATAGATTGATGTACATTTTCCCAAATATTTTGGTATTGAAAATTAGCAATAATTTTCTATTTCAACAGAATTTACTTTCAGCAAATCCATTACCATTTGTTTAGTATGTAAAACAGAGACAACATATATGTATATACTATTTTTACACATTGTATGGAGTTACAGTCCGTTTACGAAAAGTATTCGCTCGAGTAATGAAGCATTATTTCCGTTTGGTTTCGTAAAGGATACAATTTCTTGTTGCACAGTGTAATTTGCACGAAATATATATTATTTAATATAAGACAATTTGTAAATAGTAATAAAAGTCATTGGAGTACCGAAGTACTTTTGAGGTTGAAATTGTACTAGAAAAAGTGCTATAGTACCCACTTTATTATCACTTATGCACAATAATAAACATGTTTTATAAACTTTTTTCAACTAAATTTGAGGTTAATAGAATTACTAGTGGTTTAATGAATCATGATTAATAATAATAATCCATTCAGTTCCTTGGGTGTGTGTGTGTGTGGGAAACTTTCTTTGTTCTTCCAGAGTACAAAGAATTATGAAATAAACAATGAAACCTACAAAAAAAAAAAAAAACAAAAAAAGAAGCTAAATGCAAGCCAAACAAAAATGTAAAAACGTCACACAAAAAAAAGTGATGATACATACAAGAAAAATAAATAGTGATCAAACTTTTGTGATAACTACTTTAAACAAAATGAGAACAAAGAGAGTACCAAAAAGCTTTTAATTCCTTTTCTGTAGTCGAAAAAAGGGACGATGAATTTTTCGTCATTATGTGTAATTTTAATGTTTTCTTTTTGTCTGCATTTTCTAAACAGGTCAATGATTTATTTTTATTTGATAAAAAAAAATGAGGCGGGTGTTTTCATGATAATGAGTTTTTTCCCCTTTTTTTATCAAATTTAACAAGGGTGTAAATAAAAATCACCCTAATCGGTTGTAAGTTTACAAGAGGGGTTGAAAATGTATGTATTGATGATAAAAAGTTAAAGCTTAATGTTTCTAGATTTAATTTTTGAGGTTATATTTATTGACAACCCCTGTAAAAATACACTATCAAAATGAGCAACCTACATTTAATATGATTTTGACCTCAATTCCATACGAGAAATAATAAAAAAAAAAGTAATTTAACGATTATTTTCAATGATACAAAAATTAAGTAAAAATAATCACAAAATAAATTTATTTTCTCATTATTTCATTCTCCCAGTGGAGGTCAAAGTTCTTTAAGATTTCAATCTTAAAATTTAAATTTATTTCAATAAAAAAAAAAAAAAACCTTCAATCATCTCCAAGTGATTTTTTTTTTTAATTTCTAACGAACTGAAGTCGAGACTCTACCCCAAAGTGGCGGGGCTTTTCTCGAGTTTTTTCACTCACAAAAAAAAAACGCCATTTGTTTTGCAAACGTAGTCTCTTTTTTTGTGTAGTTTAACGAAAAAAAAGATTTTCTTTAACTAACGCCGCCATCTTGATTAATCAATTTAGTTTTAACACACAACTCGTTAAATTTTAATTTCACATTTTGCAATTTATATTACCGTTACTATACCAATATAACTTTTTTAAGCACGGAAATTTTTATAAACTTTTATATTTTGCGTTTCCAAAATTAAAATGTGCATTTATTGATTTTACTTTTTTTTCTTTGTTAATTTCAAGGCTGCTTCCGCAAATCAGCTAAGCTCCAAGTACAGAAGAAAAAAATCGTTGTCTCATTTTCTAATGCATATACATATTTACACACACACACGCCTTTTTCCGAATTGAAAAAAACTAATTTCATTATATTTATCCTTTAATTCCATATTTTTTTACAAATTTTTAATTATAATCGTTTCCAATAAGTTTAATATATTTTTCTTATTAAACTTACCTCTATGCAAAATCTTTTTACTGTAGAATTAATTCACACAAAGAAATTCCGAAGACAATCAAGTGAAATAAAAATTATTAGTGTTGTAAACTGAAAACAAAGCCAATCGCCTCACAGTCGCGGCTAAGCCGTCGCTGATGTTTTTTTTTTCTAGCCGCCATTGCCGACAAAACGTTAGACGACACAAAAATATTTAGATATGAGCATTTCCATTTTATTTCAACAACTAATTTTTTCGATTATCTCCGATTTTGATATTATTTGGTGAAAATAGAATAATCTTTTTTTTTCAATTTCAATAAAATTTGTATTTCCTACATTCTACTACTGCAGTGTCATTGGATATACAATAAAATTTTCGAATTATTATTTGCAAACTCTGAACATATCAATAAAAACAAATATCTAAATGAGAGTTTTTCAAAACTCGATATAATCTTTTATTTTTAAATAACTAAGAAAAATTACCTGATTATTGCAAAATTACTGTTTTGGTAGTTTTTTACAAAAATGCTATGGTAGTTTTCAAACAACTGTTAAAAATACAGTACTTTTCTTTAGTTGTTTTTAAAATAACTGTCAAAATAATTGTTTTGTATTATTTTATAGAAACAACTGTAATTACAGTTAAAAACAACTACAACTGAATAATACACAGCTGCCATGGAGTAACTGTAAAACTTTTTTGAGAGTACACAAAACGTATTTATAGGTACCGAAAATAAATTTGTGTGCCGCAGTTTTAATATAATTCTTTCTTTTCATCGTAAACTCCGCTTTTATTTATTTCTTTCTATTCGTGTTTTTAAAAATAGAACAATTTTTTATAAACAATCAAAACAATTATTTTTTTCTCATTTTTTTCAATGTTTGAAATATTCAAATAAAAACAAAAAACTTTCCAGGGTTGGCAAAACATTTATGCCATGAAAAATACGATGTTTATACTGTATACGACCATAATACGACTTTACATGAATCCGACTATTGTGTGTGAAAAACATTATTTTTTAAAGTTTTTAATAAAAACTGTGAAAAAGTTTTTTTTTTAAATTGTAGGAGTCGAATCGAATGTCGAAATCAAATTTCATATAAATACATCTCTTTTTGCTCTTTAAGAAAACGGAACCTTAAATCATCGTATTAACTTCTCTAGTTTAAGAAAATATCAGGCTAATCTTTAGACTGAAAGTTTATTCTAGTAAAAACTGATTAATTATGATGTGAGCAAGATTATTCAAGTTCAAGATCATTTGTTTTTTGTTAAACAAAAAACCGTGCAACAACATTTATTAATCAAAAAAATTTTTTCTTCATCCGCAACTTAATGCAGATTTTAATCCACTGACAGGTCCTTACATGTTTCATGTAGCATCACCTACAATCATCAGAGAACCAATGTGGACGGGGTAGAAGATTTACCCAAAGCTATAATTTTCTGATGACAAAAGATGAACACTTTACCCGTAGTGTTTTTTAAACTTCATGAGAAGTTTAAAAAACATAGCACGGAAGCATCCAACTAATTCAAAAATTAAAACCTTTTTTTCTTTAACTAACAAATATCGTTGTTTGTGTAAAGGCTAGAATCTCTAGCCATAGTACACAGTGTTGTTAGTGTTTAGTAATAAACAATAACAGTTTCTGACTATAGAATTAGGACCATAGATCAGTTTTTGCCGTACTTTGCAATTTTCAAATATTTTACTTTTAAGTTTTAATAAATTAAAACCAAAAGTTTATTTTTCGATCTTTTATCATAAATTATGATGTGAGCAAGATTATTCAAGTTCAAGATCATTTGTTTTTTGTTAAACAAAAAACCGTGCAACAACATTTATTAATCAAAAAAATTTTTTCTTCATCCGCAACTTAATGCAGATTTTAATCCACTGACAGGTCCTTACATGTTTCATGTAGCGTCACCTACAATCATCAGAGAACCAATGTGGACGGGGTAGAAGATTTACCCAAAGCTATAATTTTCTGATGACAAAAGATGAACACTTTACCCGTAGTGTTTTTTAAACTTCATGAGAAGTTTAAAAAACAAAGCACGGAAGCATCCAACTAATTCAAAAAATTAAAACCTTTTTTTCTTTAACTAACAAATATCGTTGTTTGTGTAAAGGCTAGAATCTCTAGCCATAGTACACAGTGTTGTTAGTGTTTAGTAATAAACAATAACAGTTTCTGACTATAGAATTAGGACCATAGATCAGTTTTTGCCGTACTTTGCAATTTTCAAATATTTTACTTTTAAGTTTTAATAAATTAAAACCAAAAGTTTATTTTTCGATCTTTTATCATAAATTATGATGTGAGCAAGATTATTCAAGTTCAAGATCATTTGTTTTTTGTTAAACAAAAAACCGTGCAACAACATTTATTAATCAAAAAAATTTTTTCTTCATCCGCAACTTAATGCAGATTTTAATCCACTGACAGGTCCTTACATGTTTCATGTAGCGTCACCTGTCATGTAGCGTCACCTGCGGACCTGTCAGTGGATTAAAATCTGCATTAAGTTGCGGATGAAGAAAAAATTTTTTTGATTAATAAATGTTGTTGCACGGTTTTTTGTTTAACAAAAAACAAATGATCTTGAACTTGAATAATCTTGCTCACATCATAATTTATGATAAAAGATCGAAAAATAAACTTTTGGTTTTAATTTATTAAAACTTAAAAGTAAAATATTTGAAAATTGCAAAGTACGGCAAAAACTGATCTATGGTCCTAATTCTATAGTCAGAAACTGTTATTGTTTATTACTAAACACTAACAACACTGTGTACTATGGCTAGAGATTCTAGCCTTTACACAAACAACGATATTTGTTAGTTAAAGAAAAAAAGGTTTTAATTTTTTGAATTAGTTGGATGCTTCCGTGCTTTGTTTTTTAAACTTCTCATGAAGTTTAAAAAACACTACGGGTAAAGTGTTCATCTTTTGTCATCAGAAAATTATAGCTTTGGGTAAATCTTCTACCCCGTCCACATTGGTTCTCTGATGATTGTAGGTGACGCTACATGAAACATGTAAGGACCTGTCAGTGGATTAAAATCTGCATTAAGTTGCGGATGAAGAAAAAATTTTTTTTGATTAATAAATGTTGTTGCACGGTTTTTTGTTTAACAAAAAACAAATGATCTTGAACTTGAATAATCTTGCTCACATCATAATTTATGATAAAAGATCGAAAAATAAACTTTTGGTTTTAATTTATTAAAACTTAAAAGTAAAATATTTGAAAATTGCAAAGTACGGCAAAAACTGATCTATGGTCCTAATTCTATAGTCAGAAACTGTTATTGTTTATTACTAAACACTAACAACACTGTGTACTATGGCTAGAGATTCTAGCCTTTACACAAACAACGATATTTGTTAGTTAAAGAAAAAAAGGTTTTAATTTTTTGAATTAGTTGGATGCTTCCGTGCTTTGTTTTTTAAACTTCTCATGAAGTTTAAAAAACACTACGGGTAAAGTGTTCATCTTTTGTCATCAGAAAATTATAGCTTTGGGTAAATCTTCTACCCCGTCCACATTGGTTCTCTGATGATTGTAGGTGACGCTACATGAAACATGTAAGGACCTGTCAGTGGATTAAAATCTGCATTAAGTTGCGGATGAAGAAAAAATTTTTTTTTTTGATTAATAAATGTTGTTGCACGGTTTTTTGTTTAACAAAAAACAAATGATCTTGAACTTGAATAATCTTGCTCACATCATAATTTATGATAAAAGATCGAAAAATAAACTTTTGGTTTTAATTTATTAAAACTTAAAAGTAAAATATTTAAAAACTGATTAATTTTAGTGCATCGTGAACTAAATTCAGTAAAATAGCTTGGCGATCCAACAATTTCATACCAGCTTTGATCTCTGAACCGGCCGTGATTACACTATTCTTAGAACGAGTCTTGCAATCTCGGCTGCGAATGCAAATCGGCCTTTTGGGATTTTATTTCACTCACACTCCCTTTTTTAATTTTTGTGGTTACCATATCCAAATCAGTTAACAGCAGGGATGATGCTTTTAAATAGTACTATTTCGATCCCTTTGGTACCAAATACTGTTCAAGGCTGATAAAATGCAAAAATTCGACTATGCATATTTGCATTTGAATTCAGTTGTCAATTAATAAAGCATTACGCATTTTAGTTAATAAATTTCACTTTTTAAAACCCAGTGTGGGGATACGCATTGTCATATTATTATTAATTCTCTTTTGAAATTGACATTCGTATTATTAATACTGTAATATAGTAGAAGTGGATGGATAGGGGTGGATATCGTGTAAATATAGCTTAATCGGGCACTAAACAAGTTTTTTTGTTTAGCCCATTCAGATAGCGAAATTGTTCAAATTGATTAAAGTTAATATATGCATTTTTTGACAGTTGGAACCAATTTACAAGACGCTACTTTTTACGCATGCAATTCTTGTTTGTGGGCCAAGATAATCCGCCGATTATCTACCCCGTTCACTCACAAACAAGAATTGCATGCGTGAAAATATTCGTCGTGTAAATTGGCTCTTAGAATTTATCTTCGTAAGTTTTGAAATACCTAGGCGACGTCGATAGAGTGCCGGCCTCAGAGGAACATGAAAAACGGCAGTGTTAGCAAAAATATTGTCCACACCCACAAAATATTTTTTCGGCAAACTTATAAAAGGTAATTTTTTTCTGACTTGACCAAGAAAATAAATAGAGGAACATTTGCAAATAGTACTTAAAGAGCCAGGATTACAGTAGTACTTTGAGAATTAAATAGTACCATTAAATTACTATAGTACCAATTACATCATACCAGATTTCGATCATATCAAATTTTCCGGGTATTGACTATCTAGAAATGCATAATTTTTTCCTTTCTTCTTGCATACACGCAAAAATCTACTTATTTTTAAAAAGCGACATCCATATTGTTGAAATATTAGTTTAAATACGAAAAAGTTTATTTCAACTAGTCATATTTACTTTAATACTTAACTTAAAAATGTTCGTAAACATATAAGATATTAGTTTAACTATGAAATAATAACACAGCCCGACAAAATTAAAAAAGATTTTTGCTTCTTTGAATTTATTAACTGATTCTAGTTAATTTTCTGAATTCAAATCTGCAATCAGATTGTCTCTATGAGCTCTAGTTTTCATGATATAGCTTTTTTTTAAGTATTTAAAAAGTAAAACTTTTCCATACGAATTTCCATATTTTGTAAAAGTAACAATGTGTGGGATTTACATATCGCAGGAAGTAGAAGGAGCTTATCCAAGATTATGGTATTAATCTCTTCTTTGGAAGATTCTGTAGCAGATTAATGCATCAATCATATTTGTGGGTGGGGTTTAAGGGGTTAATTTTTATAAAAAAATAGCAAAATAGCACTATTTGAAATTAAAAATGAACCCCTTAAACCCCACCCACAAATATAATTGATGAATTAATCTGCTATTGAATCTTCCAAAGAAGAGATTGATACCATAATCTTGGATAAGCTCCTCCTACTTCCTGAGATATGTCCATCCCACACATTGGTACTTTTACAAAATACGGCAAAAATAGCACTATTTTGAAATTAAAAATTATTCCCTTAAACACCACCCACAAATATGATTGATGCATTAATCTGCTATGGAATCTTCCAAAGAAGAGATTGATACCATAACCTTGGATAAGCTCCTCCTACTTCCTTAGATATGTCCATCCCACACATTGGTACTTTTACAAAATAATTCAAAAATAGCACTATTTTGAAATTAAAAATTAATCCCTTAAACCCCACCCACAAATATGATTGATGCATTAATCTGCTATAGAATCTTCCAAAGAAGAGATTGATACCATATTCTTGGATAAGCTCCTCCTACTTCCTGAGATATGTCCATCCCACACATTGTTACTGAATGAAAACTAGAGCTGATAGAGACAAACTGATTACAGATTTGAATTCAGCGCACCCAAATTAACTAGAATCAGTTGATTAATTCAAAGAAGCAAATTGAGTGTTGGCCTGTGTAATTTATTTAACTATGATTTTTTTCTCTCTTTGCTTTAATTGTCACCCCTTTAAATGTCGGAAAAATTGATGCATGTAGTACTTTAATTGTCATCAAAAGTCGCAAAAAGAAATTTAAAAATTTTGTAATTGATTTCTTAAAAAAAAAAAATAAAAATTGATTCCTAGTACACGCAGAAAAAAACTTAGTTTTATAACAGCAATTCCTTGCAAAATTTACTTAGTGTTGAAATAACTGCGAAAATGCTTCATTAATATGCTAAACTGCGTATTTGTTAAAATTCACAAATTGTTTTTTTTTTTGGTAATTTATTCAAGTTTATGCTATTAAAAATATTGTTTGCAATACAATGGGGTATTTTTTTTTTACAACTATAGAAAGTTTTTTTAACCTGGAAAACGTTGCAATATTATACAAAAACTTCAGCTTATTAACATATTATATTTCACTTCGAACATTTACCTAAGCGGTTTGACAAAATTGAAGTTAATTTTATGTAGTTGTATAATTACCACGAAACTTTGTAAAGTATTACTCTAGTTTTTGTAAATGATACACCATTTTTCTGCGTTTAGAATATCACAGCTGGACAATTTTTGTAGTCTCGGCCGCTATATGGCCGCACCTACACGATAATTTAGCAACATTTTTTCTGCCAAATCGGCCTTTTACACATTTTGACAACTTAAAATACCGTTAATGGAAGAAGAAGATCCAAACGTCAAAGTGAAAAGAAAAAAAGCGCCATAAAGCTTTGTCTTGTAAAAAATATATATTGAAATTGGTGAAATTAATTATATTGTGAGATTTATTGTAAAAAATAAGTGCAACTCTTTTTCAATATATCAAATTAATAAATAAAATTATATAGTGCAGTATATAATAGTGCGTTGTGATTTAAAATCAATTTTAATTTGGCCCTTGTGTGCGTTATTTGCCAATGTTGTCAGACAGCCATAATACATTTGAATATAAATATTGAATATGACTATATGGATCTATACTTTTTGAATATGGATACTTTCAATACTATCTACGAGATTTTGGTAATATGAACAAAGTGGTGCTTTTGTCAAACTGGCAGATGGATTAAAATAAAATGATATTAGCCACAAATTTTGAAGCAGACAGCCAGAATATATACCCAATTGTATAGCCATATATTAAGGAAGTAGGCCATACATTTTTAAGCATCTGAAATTGTTGAATGAATAAATTATAGAAAATATGGTATATTTCAAGAGAAGACTTTAAATTAAAAAAAAATAATTTTGTGTTAAAAACTTGGCCATTAGTGTTTTGTGTTTATGTTTCCTACAACTCAAGATATATTACAAGACTCAAGATTTATTCAAAACTCAATATAATTCCTGAATGTTTGCATATCTTGAACGGTAAGTTGGATTTCAATTTATTTTTTATAATTGCTTTAATTATATATATATATACATATATATGTATATATAAAGGATAATTTGTTCAGAATAGCAAAATGCTCTTAAATTCTTTTGCAAATGGTCCAAATTGCACCAGTTAGCTTTCTTGAATTCACTGTTTTATTCCAATTATTAGAAATGAGCATTACAAGGAAATTAAAAAAAGCAACAAAATGCATGACCACCTCTGAAATAAAAATAAAAATATAATAAAAAAAATAGTGGCGCCGGGTCCCCATAAGCCCTCTGGGCTCAAAAAACGAAAACGCGTTTTTACATATACATAAGTGTCGTTACTCAAACAAAAGGAAATTTTTTTCAGATCCAATTAACGTGGCCCGAACTAGAGCCATTTTAGTAAATTTAAGACACTTTAGAGGAGCACGGAGAGAATTATCTGCATGTTATTCTGTTATTTAATGAAAATGTTAAAAAGTTTTTTATATGTAAAAAAGGTGCTAAAATGAAGGGAAATTACAAAAAATATTGTAAAATAATTAACCAGTGCCATATAAGTAAATTTTATATCCTTTAGGGTGGACCGAAATTAAAAAAAAAAATTTAATCTTTTTTGAAAAAATCGCACGATTTTTTAATGCGCTTAAAGCTGTAACATAGAAAAACTTTCTTCAACGAAGCCGCTAAACTGCCTATCACATAGAAAAAAAACCCCTAAGTCCCACCGAAGGAAAACATTCTCTACGAAGGGGTTTTGACATACTAGAAGTAATTGCTTATTAAACAAATATACAATTTTTCGTTAATCCCCAATGGGTATAAAATTTTCTAAAATTGCCGTAATACTTTATTTTAAACTTTTTTTTTTTTGTAATTTCCTTTCATTTGTGCATTATTTTTTTCAATTCAAAATTTACAATTTTTTGGCCCTCCTAAAAATTTACTAAAATGAATTTAATAAGGCCCACGTTTATTGGATCAGAAAAAAAAATTTATTTTTGAAACAGTGAGGTATTTCAATACCCGTTTCAGTTTTTTGGACCCCGGGGGCCTATTGGTTTTTCGTTTTTTGTTTAAATTCCAGAGTCGGTCATATTGTTTTTTTTTATGTGTGACCGCTAAAGTGCACTTTTGCCCTAGATTATTACACATTTGAATATAAGAACAAATATTAACTTATTAAACACAATTGCAAAACTTTCCCTTGTCTTAAAAATTATTATAAATTAAAAAGAAGCATGAACTTTCCCTATTGAAAATGATTTTCTTCTTTTGCTAATTTCAGTTTCAGAAGTACTTATATCTTTCTTGCAATACTTTTAATCCTTTCCTTTCTGTTATTTTTTCTCTTCCCCTCTTTATTCAAACATCGTGTGATTAATTCGACCTCTTGAAATATTTCCAATTTTAAGTTTCCATCGCAGATTTTGATTATGTTTATATTTTAAGTTTTCTTTGGCACTATAGGAATTATATGAGCATTATATAATGTTCCTTCAACTTTTCTACTACCACATAAACTACCCAGCAAAACTTGTATTAGTTCCAAGAATATTTGAATAAAATAAAAATATTCTTGAATCTACATTAGGATTATCATAGAAACTAGTGAAATCGAAATGAAGAATTAACTTTTAGTATGATATATGAAAAGCAAATGCGCAAAAATTTAGTCTATTAAATATTTATATTTGCAAAAGTTTTTCTAAGGTTTTTGTTAGCGAAACTGTTGAAAATATAACTATTTTTTTGCAGAAAATTTCGACATATATGCACATACGACTTATTCGCATTCAAACATAATGTTGGAACTTGATGTCATTCTGGAAAGCTATGCTGCCATATACAATTGTTAACAGAACGCGAAATAACTTTTATCTTACTAAGATAACGCCTTTTCAATGAATCAATGCATAAACATTTAATTAGGTCGGATTATGATTTAGCGATAGAATTTGCCCAAACCCCAAAAAAATTAGAAAAAAAACTTAACAGCGTGGTTTGGTAATCAAATATGTACCATAAACATCACAACGGTCTTGTCCTTCATTTCAACAGAAAGAAATCACCGTTTTTGCATTTGCAAATTTTTGTATATAAAAAAAATGCATGTTTGAAATAATTTTGGTGGAAAAACTGTACCATTCATCGTAAACTTTACAGACACACAAAAAGTTCTTTAATTGTCCTCCGCCTCAAATGTCAAAAAATTTGGAAAGCTTAAATTCAGGGAATAAAACAAATAAGTCCATAGGGAATTAAACCAAAAAAACTTAATTCCCTAAGGAATTAAACGAAAAAACTTAATTCCCTAAGGAATTAAACGAAAAAACTTAATTCCCTAAGGAATTAAATGAAAATGTAATGAATACGCTGACCCAAAATAAAATCAACAGAATTTGAATGAATTCTTTTTGAATTAATTTTAATGATTAATGTTTTGGTCATGAAATTCATGCTTGTAATTTGAATTCATTTACAGGAATTCATTCTTAGTATTTTCTTGTTCAAGAATTCATTCTTTGAATTGAATAATTGAATTCAATTTTAGGGAATTCATTTCCAAATTTAATGAATTCTTTAAAGCTCTGTCGAGTACCCAAAAAAAAATATATACTCAATACCCACTACTCTTTCTTTACCAGCAGTACATTCAGTGTTGCCAACTTTGTTGAGCATAAAATCGTCAAAATCGTCATCATGTTTTAAAAAATTGTAAATAATCGTCAAAATAAAAAAAAAATTGTTAAGGTACACATACACTAGCAATACTATTGCACAACTTTTAGACTTTGTTCTTTAATCTATGAATAAAAAACAAAAACGAGATGGTGTACAATAAATATTATTCAGACCTAAAGTTCTATCGCTGTAATATAACACGGGTTTTAACTCTACTCTATGGTTTAAGCAACGATAGCACTTAATAATTTAAACTGTTAATGACTTATTCAAAATTATGTGTTTTTTTTTTTTATTAAATTTTAACTTCCATTAACGAAGTAAAATTTAATATCAAATTCAAATCGCTTTACATATGATGACAAATTTGAATATAATAGATTACGGAATTTTTGATTATTTAATGTTTTTATTTTTGTTGCGGTTTTGCTATTTCTAAATATAAATTATTAATTTTTATTAAAAAATAGTTTATTACTGCATTTTTTTATATTTATAATTTAATTTTCGCAAAAAATTCAAAGTTTTTTTTTTTTTAATTTAAAAAATATTTTATTTTTATCTAAATATTTCACTAATTACGTTTTATAATAATGACAAAAATTTTATTTGATAAAAATGTAGATGTCGAAATTAAAAACGGTTTAACCCAAAATGAATATATAAAATAAGTAAATTCGTTTTAAAATTAGTTTTATTTAATTTTAGGATTTGCGTTTTAGCAAAATTTTAATTTAGAAAATAAATGTAAAGTTTAGCTAAAAATGTTAAATTTTTATCAAAACAATTTTATTTTTAACATTTACCCATGGTTTAATTATACAAGATTTGCTACTTCCATATTTTTTTTTCGGTTGCCCTAGACCATTTTGACAAAATGCAGAACAATACACACAGATAAATAAAATGCCAACCGAATTTAAAAGTGTATATTAATGGTAACAACTTATAAATTCAGTTAGTACAACGATATTTACATTCGATTTGTGAATATTTTGGGTGTTGCCCGAACTTGGTCATGAAAACTAATTTTAAGTTGAGCCAACCGTCGGAAATTCGTAATAACTAAATTTGAGTCGTAGTAACAGAATGTGTGTAATATTTATGAATTTACAAAACGTAATAAAAAAAATAAAATTAGACATAAATAAAACATTTCCACACTTAAATATTTTTGTTTGAAAAATGTATAAGAGCTTTGAATATCTTACGTTATTGCAGGAACTTAAATTATATTTTAATTTAAAAGCTAATATGTAATCTCTAATATAATCAACGTCATTTGGTGAATCAAATGGTGTACTGAAAATTGTGGTCGACCATGTCCATGTTTCTCTATATTTTGAAATGTTATTGTTCTGGGTAACGTCATAAATAACAGTCCTGGGTAATTGGTCTATGCATTTAACGAAATGTAAATTCAAAAATAGAATCTGTTTTACTATTTTATTGCCAAACAAAAAATCGTCCAATCGTCATTTAGTTATCTTGGGTACTAAAAATCGTCAAAATGACTTTAAATCGTCAAACCTGGCAACACTAACTACATTACATTATTGTGGGTTTCTGTTAAAAACATTTGACAACACTGTTGAACAGCTGAGTGTATGAACGTTTACCTTTGAAGTGCTTGATAATGACCCTGTTGGATATTTTTGGCCACGTAATAAACAATTAGATCCTGATAGCAAGAAGGTTTATAAAAGCTTAAAAGAACAAAAAACACATCATAATAAATAAAAATGTTAAAGAAATTATTAATATTAACACTTTGTGTGTGCATTGGTTTATCCTCAGCTAAAAAATTTACCTCTCAAGAAGTCAAATGCCATGGCAAGTAAAACAGCTTTCAATAAAACCGCGTTCTCATATTCTTTTTTTAAATTTTGTAGTTTGCAAAGCAGTGGTACAAGAAATGGAAGATGAAGTTTCCAAAGTAGATCCGGGTAAAAAAGTTGAAGTTAGTGGCTTTAGATTAGATTCCAGTGGTAATGCGGTTAGTAAATCTGTTCCCATGGCCAAATCAGAAATGTATTTAACTGAAGTTATGGAAAAAATCTGTGATAAAATGGAAGATTATTTAAGAGCCACCCACAAAAAGACTGGTAAATTTATGTTAATGAAAATTATGGTTGATGGCAAAATGAATCCCGAATCAAGTAATGTAGATTTCATACAAGATGCAGATCTCAACAAAAGTTTGGGCCACTATGTGAGTACATAAATATAAGGAGTTACTTTCTTTATGAGAATTATATAATATTTTAATTTTTTTCCTTACAGTGCCTAGAAATTTTAGAAGATCATGAGGAAGCATTTTTAAAGAGTTTCCAATCATCTACTTTAGATGGCAATCTTGATATTAAAATCTGTTCTGAACAGTCCAAGTATTGTAAAGATGCTCCCTTACAAGAGGACTATGAATTTGATGATAGAGAAGAACTGTGATTTTACTTTTGAAAGATTTCCAACCACCATCCATTTAAAACATATTGTGAAACGTTTCTAAAAATACAATGCCTTAAGAGAAAATGTTTAAATTAATTTATTATTCCTGTTAATATTTAACATTTTTATTTTTACAATTTTTTATAGAAATTTATTAAAGAGAAATTTTCCTAAAAAACTATTTTGTTATTAACTTTTAAGACATTTTAATTATTTTTGTAAATTACATGGAAAATGTTCCAGATAAAAGTTTTCTACTATGTAATCAAAGACCTGAACCATTTATTCTAGTACGAGACAGAGTAGGGAAAGTTTGTTTTTAAATTGTGCTGCCAAATAAACGTTAACCCACATTTTTCCTTATAACTTTTTTTACGATTAACTTAACAGAACTTTAACAAAAAACCTATTAATAATCAATTTTGCTGCATTCTTGTCTTCTTAGTAATCAAGCACGTGGTTAGGTCTTTTCCTAACAAGCATCATGACGTTACTAAACTTTGAAGACCAAAAATGTTATATTTATATAAAAAATTTTTAGTTTGTACTCTGGCTCAAGTAATATTTTTTACAGTTATATTAGTTTTTTGTTTTTATATACATCGAGATTATTTTTATGTTATTTTCAATTTATAACGAGCTTTCAACCTCCGTATATTTACAAAAATAAAGCAAATCAAACGTATTAGCTAGGTTGATACTAGTATTTCGATCTGGCTAAAGATCTCATCAGAACCCGAATTTTTTATTAGGATATTTTCCTAACAAATAATCAATAGAGTTTTTGTTTTCAAATTTAATTGACCACTTTAAGGAATGTGTTGATAGATCTATTTCGGGAATTTTCTAGGTTCCCATTAATCCCATGTAAAACATCAAACATTCATATAATCTAGTTTTTCCATTGAATGAGAACTTATATATGAGATCGAAGTTAAAGATTATCACCATTGATCAAAAATAAATTGAAAACTTGTTCGTTATGTGCAAGCTCTACCTTTGGTAGATATACAATATAGGCTTTTTGTTTTATTCTCTTTTTTATTTTCACACTTGTTTTGTTTAAAAACAAGAGTACGGTCTTGTTTACTCCCCCCTTTTACATCTCGTTTTTAAACAAAACTTTCAAGGCCAAAACGGTGGAGAAGAATTTCAGAGCTGCTCGTGCAATGTTCGAAACATTTTGTGCGCCAAGCTATAAAAATTATTGTGCGCCAAGCTATAAAAGTGCAAAAAGTTCCGGATTGGAATGCAAGAAAAATACTGAAGCCAAAAACAAGTTAGACAATAGTTATGCATATGCGGATCTTTCACAGCTTCCCGGACGGAAGTTTTATGTAGCGGATAGTTTTAGAAACGTCCCGAAATAGTACCAATTAAAAAAAGTATCGAAATTTCCAAAAAAAAAGTTCTCAAATCTATTTCCTACTTTCGATAAAAGTGGACAGGCAAATCACAAAAGGAATTGCTTATGGGAGGCATACCAGAAAAATTAATTAAACGCTCAACTTTTATTAGTGTTTCTAATTATTCGACCTAGGCGGTTAACCGGTTAAGGCATTATCCCAAAAATCGCTTACACTGCAGCTACACGATCAAGATTTTCTTGATATCCTTTTACATATACTCTTTGTCAAAATATGTAAAAATTGACAGCTGTGACGTAGGATGCACGCAAGTTGAAAGCAATTTGAGAACTACAGCAAAGGAAAAACAAAAACAACTTCAAAAGAATTGTAATCAGCTTTTTTCTTTAACGTAAATTGATACATTCCACTTGAAAGAGAAATCTGAAGCAAGTTCGAGGCAATTTAAACAAAGAAATTAATTGCAGGCAATTTTTGAATTCTCTTTTGAAGTTGCTTCTAAAAATCATTAACATTTACACGAGGAGTTTTTGCATGCAATTTTTTGACGTTTATTTTGCCAATCTTCTTTAATTGTTCATTCGTTGAAATTTAATTTATTCGTAATAATTTAAAATAATATAATTTAAAATAATATATAAATAGTTATTTTTTATTTTACGAAATATATATAATACATTATTTATTTTTTATTTTACGAAATATTTTCGATACACAACACTTTAGAAGCCGAATACGAATAAAGCAAATTAACAAGAATACGAACGATAGCAAAAGAAATGTCAAAAAATATCTTGAAAAACGAAAACCGTGCAATTTTTGCTACCCCCGCTTGCTTCTCTACCCCGTTTGCCTACAAACAATAATTGCACGCAACATTGCATGCAAAAATTGCCTCGTTTAAATGGCCTCTTCGTTTCAATTTTAGAAAGTGTGAGTGTATTGGTAAAAAAGTGTGAGTGTATTAAAACTTGATAGGCAAAACTTGATCGTGTAACCCTCAAGTTAAATAGAATAACCAGTTGATCGATAAAATTGACAATTAAACGATTAATTGTCTAATGTAAAATAAATATATTTCTTTGGGTTTTTATTAACAAAAAACGCTTTTTTGTAAAATATCAAGTAGAGTTGATTGCATTGGTTTAAAATGTGTTTGTTAAGGACGATTTAAAGTACCCTACGATTTTTAAAGAAACATGCCTCACACGCAGAAAAAAACTGGTGGAAAATTATCAAAGTGCTTAGTAATTATACAACTACATAAGTTTAAAGGCAGTTTTACAAATTGTAAAATATATGAATTATTTTTAGAAATTTTTTATTAGGCTTTATATATTTCACAAAAAATTGTAAATATTTTACTAGAACTTTTTATAATTACTAGGGTGTTCAATCGGTTAACCGTTACTCGATTAATCGATGAATTTCAATCAAACAATTGTTCGAGTGAATTAAAATGGCTGATTTCGGGTAACGAATAACTCGAACAATTTTGGTCGATTAATCGAGTTAATCGAGTAAATCAAAATATGTTCTATTTTAGTTTATATTTTACAAAAAAGCTAAAATTGTTTCGTATTTTTAAAAAAGATTTGTTTTTATAAAATATAAAGCAATGTAGCAGTTACCATTTTAATTTACATATTATAGTTGTTCAAGAGGGCTACAACTTTTCTACGTGGCACCAGGATATGCACAATACTGTTCTGGAAGATGAAAAAACATTCTGCATTCTGCCTAAAATAGCACATTTTAAGATATTTTAAAAAAATATCTTTGAATTCTTACAGGCATTTTTATACTCAAATGAAGGGTCATAACTATAAAAAATTTTACACCAAAAGGCCCGATTTCCAGAAATTAAGAAATACTCTTAAATATCTAAATATTCAATAAAAAATTAAACATCGATTCTAATTGTAGTTAATTCATAATTTTTTGGCGTTTCAGCTCGGATTTTGTCTTTTACTCATTTCTTTAATTCGCATCTATTTATATACAACTTAATCACATAAATTAAAAATGATCAATTTGGGGGAAAAAAAAATAAAATCGAGCAAAAATCTGTCTTCCAAACTTTAACGCATTTGTTGCGTCAATTTTTTAACGACAGCGAAAAAATAATATAATTTTTCTGTATGTTTTTCCAAGGCGTATACTGCTTTGTCATATTATTCTTGATATTTGCAAAAAAAAATGCTAAAAGCTATACCCCTAATGTTTTCTTAAAGTCGAACTTATAAAAACGAAAGAAAATAAAGTAAAACACCTCAATTGGGGGTGTTTTTTATACAGGTATAGAACTTTAAGTTGGCAACACTTTTTTAACTGGCGGCCATTTGGTCAGCTGTCAAGTGATTTATGTTAAGTTTGGTTTGGCATTTCAACATGAATAAACCGACGCCTGAACAACGCTTCCAAATTGTGCAAATTTATTTTGAAAATCATGGTTCTGTTCGAAATACATATCGCGCACTACGTCCATTTTATGGTCAACGTAATCGTTCATCAGAGCAATTCGATTAATTATGGAACGTTTTCGCACCACGTTTACTCTAAATGATAATATGCATCCACAGAAACGTCGTACAGTGCGTACAGAAGAACTCATTGCTGCTGTAGAGCGTAGCGTAGAGGAAGACCCCAATCAGTCTATCCGCCATCGTGCACAGGAATTGGATATGTGTGCATCCACTTTATGGAAGATTTTGCGGAAAGATCTTGATTTGCGTGCTTACAAAATCCAACTCGTGCAACAATTGAAGCTACACGATCACCCAGCAAGGCGTAGATTCGGCGAATGGTCCCAAAACAAGATTGCCGTTGATTGCGATTTTCATAAGCGAGTTTTGTTTAGCGATGAAGCTCACTTTTGTTTAAATGAATACGTCAATAAACAAAACTGCCGTATTTGGAGTAATGATAATCCTCAAGTGTATGTTGAGACACCGTTACATCCAGAAAAACCGACTGTTTGGTGTGTTTTATGGACTGGTGGAATCATTGGTCCGCACTTCTTTAGAAACGATGCTGGTCAGAACGTTACAGTCAATGATGACCGCTATGGCGCTATGATTACTGACTTTCGTTCATCAATTGAACAATCATGATGTGCAGGAGCTGTAGATTCAACGAGACGGCGCAACATGTCACACAACTCGTGCCACAATTGATTTATTGAAGGAAACGTTTGGTAAACGCATAGTTTCACGTTTCCGACCCGTGAATTGGCCTCCAAGATCGTGCGATTTAACGCCGCTGGTCTGTTTTCTGTGGGGATATGTGAAGTCGCTAGTCTACGCCGATAAGCCCGAAATGATTGACCACTTAGAGGACAACATTCGCCGCGTATTGCCAATATACGGCCACAAATGTTGAAAAAAGTCAGAAGTCATATTTAAATTATAATGCCAGATTATCTTTCGAATAAAGTAAATTTCATGTCAATTAAAAAAATTCATCTTTGTTTTATTCCATTTCAAAGTTCTAGACCTCTATAAAAAATACCCTTTATGTATGTTACTTCAGAAGAACCGTAAATTTTTAATTTTGTTAAAATACATTTCAGAACTCCCGATTTTGTATTTATTTTGTGTTTTATTGTGTATTTTTAAGGAAAAATTAGTGAAATAACATTAGTCAAATTATTCGAGTTACTCGAGTAATTTTAAAATCTTAATCGATTAATTATGTAAATTAAAAACCTCAAAATCAAGTTATTTGTTTGCTCGGACAAAACCAAACCTGAGTAATTTGAATCTCCTAATAATTACTAAGCACTTCGATAATATTCCACCAGTTTTTATCTGCGTGCAGGATCTTGAAGATTTACTTTTACGTTTTAGTCCGTGCCTGATGATAGGCATTTCAAAAAGTGCATATTGACCGAAAGATTTGGAGATCAGAAAGCTGTGAGCAAGATGGGTGCCGCATTTGCTCACAATAGAACAAAAACAGTGTCGTGAAGATGTTTCAATATATATGGCCAACATCAATGAATTAAAGTTCGAATTGCTTCATCACGCAACTTATTCGCCATATAGAGCTCCCTCGGATTATATTATATTTCCAAACTTGCAAATATGGCTCGTTGGTAAAAGTGAAGTTTGCGGTTGATGACTATTTTAAGGAGCTAGACAATTCTTACTATAAACAGAATATCGAAGCTATTAAATATCGTTGGGAAAAGCGTATTGAGGTAGTTAGGCCGACTTACTTTGGTACCGACCTCGTATGTACTCGTCCCATTTCGTTTCCCGTATTCAGTGTTACAATTCCTATCGATTTCCGTTCCATTTATACACACAGAGAATAAATTGGCTAAAATTCCATTGTAACCAACAACATTTAATCATTTTTGAATAATTTTATTTGTAAGTACTTAAAATTCATCATCAGAATAATTAAATTATGTATATTGTAAACAGAGAATATATTTAAAATTAACCAAAACACAGGCACATCATTCAAAATATTGGTTTTCCTAATCAATATTGAAAAAATGTTATCTTCTATATTACCTTTAATACCAAGAACCAATCACTTTTCTTAGATTTTATCCCTTGAATAAAATACTTCCAGTTAAAATCGAATATTAGTTTCGCCTGCAAAAACACAATCACTCTATCTAAATTATTAGTTTTCGTTACCAATTTTAAAATAATATAAAGTTTTTTAATAGTTTTAGTAACTCTAATGAAATATTAAGATTAACAACCCAATTTCTGTTGTACATACACATCTATTTTTAAACATTCATATTTAAACTGGAAAGAAAAGAAATATTCAAGGTAGAAATTTGAAAATACAAATACAAATTTGGTAAGGACTAGAGCTAAAGTAATTGCCTGCCGAGCAGAAGGCTCCAGTTCGCGGCATAAGAATATTTTTTAATAAAAGAATTTTAAAATAATATATTAATTTTTTTATAGTTTTGATAACTCTAATAAAATATTGAGATAAGCAACCGAATTTCTGTTGTACATACAAATCTATTTTTAGACATACATACATATTTAAATTTGAAACAAAAAAACATTCAAGGTTGAAATTGGAAAATACAAATTCGAGTTGATTTTATGCTAGAGGCAATTACTTTATAATTGCCTGACAAGCGGGACGCCGCCGGTTCGAACCCAGTTTGCGGCATAAGAATTTTTTATTATTAAAACAATTTTAATATAATATAATTTTTTTTTTAGTTTTGGTAACTCAAATAAAATATTGACATTAGCAACCGAATTTCTGTTGTACATACAAATCTATTTTTAGACAAATATTTAAATTTAAAACTAGAAAATATTCAAGGTTGAAATTTAAAAAAAACATATTTAAATTGGGTTTAGGCTAGAAGTAAAGTACTTGCCTGACAAACGAAAGATCACCGGTTCGAGTCCAGTTCGAGGCATACACATTTTTTATTAATAGAATAAATTTTGTTGAATGCATGCACTAAAAATATTATGTACGTAAAGACAACAGCAATTGTAGTCAAAAACAAATGAAATTTCCCTTGAAGAAAGGACGACTAACATTTGTTTAAATTCAACTAACATTTGTCATTTGTTTTTACTTGTGAAAAGCGTGGTAGAATGAGTGTATTTTCTAAAAATCATAACTAAATTGTAAATTTTCAATTTTCTGAATCAGACTGCGCAGTTTCTGGTATTGAAGCTTCGTCAGTGACCCTGTTTTGTTTTTTTTTTTTTGAAAAATTTTTGATATATTTGTTGTTTTTATTTGTTCGATTGCGTCTATATGAAATTTTCTGTGCAATCACTGAACGTGGTATAGATAAACTGATTTCTAATGCCACATGCACTCGCACTACACGTTAGAGAGAACTCTTTAACCCACTGATCTATCGTCAGG
This sequence comes from Delia radicum, assembly GCA_021234595.1. Lineage (NCBI taxonomy): Eukaryota > Metazoa > Arthropoda > Insecta > Diptera > Anthomyiidae > Delia > Delia radicum. The sequence continues at coordinate 201,852,630 of CM037855.1, read as the reverse complement.
TCGAGTTTTGTTGTGATTAAAACTAGTTTTATTCAATACACGGTGTTTTTGTTCTTGCATACATAATCTCAGAAGAACAACTCCAACAACACAACAGTTCTATTTTTAGAAACTTACCTCACTCTAATGTCCATTGTTTTCCCATATGTTGTAAGTGATGCCACTGTTGAAAAAATTACTAACAATTGTAGTAATAATGAACCACATATGTTAGGAAAAAATAAACAAACATTTATTTATTTTATTTTTTTAAATAACAAAAAATTAATGTAAAATCATAAAACAGTCATTTGATGTGGTTTGTTTTTTTAAATGAACTACAAGTTTAGTAAAAAATTACATTTGTTCTACAAATGACTGAAATTTACATTAAAAATAAATAAACTGTATTACAACCCAAACAACTATAATTTTTAATAGCAGAAGTTCCCTGAATGTGTGAATCTATTTATAGAATATTATAGTTCATAAACATAACATATTCAATTGTTACAATAAAGATTCTAAATTTGTAAATAAATGTCGGTTGTTACAATAGTATTTAAATTAGTATGTGGAACCACAAAAATTCGGTTGCAACTACAAAACTGTTTTCTGTGTGTATGTAAAGTAATTTACTCTCCACTTTTTTTTGTAGTTCACTAAATTTCAATGCTAATGAAAAAATCCCAAGTATGAGATATACATATGTGACTTGCTCCACGAAAAGGGACCTCTGCGCCGAAAAGAAGTTATTGAGAAAAACGCGTTTAAAAAAAGCGCTTCGTTTTTCCGTGTTTTGCGCATGGTTATGCAACTCTTCCTACAACCTGATCATCTGGCGATGTATTTCGACTCTCTGGTACTTTGTATATATATATATATTATATATATTATCTGTTTATATCACATTTTTCAATTTTTTCATTAATTATGTTCATCTTTACAGGTGATTTGTAAAAAAAACTAAAAGACATAGAAACTTGCGGTTTGCGGCATTTGAAAGAGCGTTTTTTTTCCTATAAGAATCACTCAAAAAGTAAAAAAAAAATTTTTCGGCGCAGAGGTCCCTTTTCGTGGAGCAGGTCACATATTTTATGCATTTATGATTCAATAACATTTTTATTAACATTCCAATTTAATGAATACAAAACCCTTTTCTAAGAGAACATTTTAATTAGTGATGACATCAAAACAAATTCATTAGATAGATAAATATACACACACACACACAGGTAATTCATTTTCATTCATATATGTGTATTAGGGATACAACATTTTTACAATTTTTGAAAATATCAAAATGGCCCTATCCATACCATGTAGTTCATAAAAAAACAATAAGAACTGCATCTTTAGATTTTCGATATCGTTAAAAAAGGTTCCGCGTCAAATGCACTTAAGTTAATTTCACTTAACAAAGATAGTTTTTAGATTGTGATTTTGATTATAATCATATAATTACATTAAGAAATGTAAAAAGTTAAATAATTATAAAATAAAAAATTTTGAAAAATAAAAAAAAAATCTTAAAGGACTTTCAGAAATCGGCTTCGACGTGGAACGTTTTTGTTCCGAAATGACCTGAGGAAACATTTTTCGGTTTCAGCACAACATCGGCTACAGCGTGGTGATAGAGCCTTATTTTAGTTGTACCCCTAATGTGTATGAGTATGTGAGAATTAATAAATGCTAAACAGGACATTTTATATTTTTAAATATAGTCCTCGCTCATAAATCATAAGAAATGAATATACATATTTATGTATTTTTATACTATGGAAAATTCTGATGATCACAAGAAGATAAAAAAAATGTACCTCTTAACATTTACAATAGTAGATATTACCAAGAGTGCATGGATATAACGGAAAGGAGTTGACTTTTTTTGTATCTTTATCCACACTTTTAAACACCTTTTAAAACATGTCAACACTTGGTAGCTGGATACTGAAGTTGTCACTAACACTACCACCACCATCAGCACTGGCTTCATCATCTTCATGTTTGTTGTATGTATTTACAATTAAATGACTTTAGTACCCCTTTCGGTAATAAACATACCAGGACATTTTTATCTTGATTGTATTTCTACCAAATACAGTTTTAGCTTAAGCTAAACATGTTGTATTTTATTTTTATTTTTTTTTTAAATTTTGATTCAACTGTTTTAGAAATAACAAAAAAAAAATAAAGAAACTAAATTTTTATTCCTTTAGCTGCATATTTTGTTGTTTCTTTGTACGAGTAGTAAAGTACCCCAATGTCTAAGGTCTTAATGAAAAGGATATAAAACAAATAGAAATTAAGTTGGTGGACCCATTGGAATGTTTATTACGACAAAATAAAATTCAATGGTTTATACACTCAGCTGCTATTCCATAAAACGTACAACAAAAGGGTTTATTCATTAATTTCGTTATTTAAAATTAACTTTAATGTTTTTCTTTTTCTTGTTTTTTACTACAATTCATACCGTCTATAGATTTAAAGTTAAAAGTACAAAACATTTAAACGGTAATATTAAAGTTTAATTTTTTGCAAAACAAAGACAAGAAAATTAAATAGACGAAGGCGGCATTTTTTTTCTAATTGTTAAAAAAAAAACATAATTAAATAATTTGTCTTCTTTACTTTTGTAATAAATTTTATGAATTTTCCTGCACAGCATCCCCAAATCGGCTTATAACACGGTTTTCAAAATAAAACATCCTGATATGCCTACTACCAGAAAGCATACTACAGATGCATTAGGGTGACCAGATTTTGAAAATATAAATTTCAGATTTTAGTATAATAGATTTTTCTGTGCAAGAGAAAGATATACACTCATAAAAAAAAGTTAGTTCAAAAGTCTGTTAAACATGTGCTATTTCAGTTAAGTTAGTTTTTCTGTTGTTATCGTTTAAATCAGTTATCAGTTAGCTAAAGTTAGTACACACAGAGAAATAAAGTGCCAACTGAATTGAAAAGTGTATAAAGGTACGTTCACATTAATCAAATATTTGAACAAAATATTTGTTTACATATTTGCTTCCAATTGTTTCAAAAAATTTTTTTTTTATTTTATGTTCAAACTATTATCAAATATTTGATGGTTTTTGTTTGTTCAAACAGCTCTCAAATAGTGTCAAATAAAATAAACGAAAAAATATTTGTCGAGCGTTCAGATTGAAACAAATATTTGTATTAAATATTTATTTAATCAAAGTGTAAAAAAACAAAGATTTATTTAATCGAAAAACTAACTGTTTTTTAAAAAATTGATCACTCGGGATCTCTCTCGGACCTAGCCTATTTATGTTATAAGGGTATATTAAGACTCCTCCTATCTCGCTTAGTTTTGGAGATACTGGACATTTTAAAATATCGCTATTTTGTAAAATGGCTTGTATCTCGAAAACTATGCATGATATCGCAAAACGGACAAAATGTTTGCAAACCTTAACAAAAACACCCTAACCGACAACACAAATGTGTACAGTGTTCCGATTCCAATCATTCCCCGTTTCATTCCATATCGTTCCATTCCATTTTATTAAACAAACTTTCTCAAAATATTGTATCATCAAATTTCGCTTTTTAATATCTATTTACATTTCAGTTTTTTTATAAAGCCTTTAATTAATAAATTTAATAAAAAAAACATTTATAATTGACGATTTTACCACATGTTAGTTGCCATTGTTTGTTCTTACATTTTTTTGTAAGATCAAATAAATAAAGGGTCCGCCAAATAACTTTTTTTTTTTTTGAACTCCTGAACCAATTGGACTTTGTAAGGCGTCATACCAAGGTCTTTATGCAAAATTCGTCTCAATGATGTCTCCGAAATGTTCAATTGTTGAGAACGACGGTGAATTGATGTTGATGGCGCTTCACGCACACTTGCTGCCACAGCAGCAATATTTTCGGGTGTACGCACTGTTTTTGGCTTTTCACGCTTTGGTTTATCGATGAGGATGCCAGTTTCTTTCACTTTTTTCACAAGATAACGAACATACGGACCATATTCGTTCAGCGGAAGGATAAAACTAATTATCTGTAAAATCAGACATGAGCTAAGTGTTACCATTCACGAAATAAGCACTAGTTGAAAAGAAACGTTAGATGGCGGACCCTTTATTTGCTCAAATCAGAAGAAAATATTTGATAGCTAGTGTTCACACTATGGTTAAGTTTGTCAAATATTTATTTGAATGCAAATAATTGTATATGACCAAAATCAGATGATTTGCTGTTTAACACACAAAAATATTTTGTGTTCAGATGACGGCAAACAAATATTTCATGTTTTTTGTCAAATATTTGACTAATCTGAACGTACCTTAAGTGTAACAACTTATAAATTCTGTTAATACATTTACATTAGATTTATGAATATTTTGGGTTTTGCTACTAAAATTAAGTTGAATTAACCGCACTCTGTTGTGAAAACTAATTTTAAGTTGTGCCAACGTCTGAAATTCGTAATAACCAAATTTGAGTCGTAGTAACTGAATCTCAGTTGGCAAATAGCTAAATTTTTCTCTGTGTGTAGTAATCTCATTTTACATCAAGAACAAATTTTATCCGTTTGTGTTTCCGCTATCAGCAAAGTTAAAAAAAGTAGAAGAGTTTAACCGGCATAAAAGTAAAACCAATTAATTATTATTTCGTTCCACAAAATTTTATTCAAATTAAAAAACTTTTTTGATTTTTCAAGTATTGGACCGTGGCTTTCAGATCCTTTGTCATTTGCGCCACAATTACTTTTAATTTTCTATGAATTATTTGCCTTTGAACACTTTAATATTTTATGTTAATAAAAAAAAACTTTTTGTCTTTTCCGAGCTTTGAACTCGGCTAAAACTGTAAACTGTGATAACACCGATAACCAGCGGGTTTAATTTCAAGTTTTGTGAATCTGCGTTTAATAAGATTACAGGAGTTGGACTAACATTTCCACAGAAAGATGTCAGATTGATTGCATTTTAAAAATGTTTTATGTAAAAAACTGCATGCAAAGACTCCAAATTATTAAATCATTTCGTAAAAAAACTTTACCATACAGCGAAAACTAAAGTACGTCATTGAAATCAGCGTGCCTGAGATATATCGAATTGGTGGTCATAATCTTATTAGTTTTTAAAAGTTCAAATTTTCCAGTTCCACTGTAATTCGATAATAGGATTGTTATTTTAGTTCATTTTCTCCTTTTTTAAGTCATAATTGACACATTGTTTTTTTTCTTCGATCCAGCACCTTTAAACTTCTATATTTATTTTACTGGATTAAGAAAATTAAGTGGTTTAAAATCCTAAAATAATGCAACATCTTCACTACAATCGTGAATAAACAATTTTGGGAAATTGTTCCCCAGAGTTGCCAAATAATTATATGAACAAATAATTTTTTGACCTTTTTTGATAGAACATTTTTCAAAAATTATTAAAAAATATAAAAAAGCATATATGCATATATATGTATTCCTCTGCTGGAAATTATAATAGTTTATCGATTTTAAATAATTTTTGAAAATCTGACCGATCGGATGATGAATTTTTCCAATACACAGAGTCCAAAATATTCAAAAATTTATTCTCTCAAAACATAAATAATGGATGGTTTATATTAAAATACAACTAAACTTACGAAAATTATTTAGTCAGGGTTGCCATATGGAAATTTTAAAAGTAGTCAAAAACCTCGATTTTTCATATATTTTTAAAATTTTTTAGCCGTCTAGGAATTATAAGCTGTCAAAGTTTCAACTTTGGTTGCTAACATTTCCACTAGAGGGCAAAATTACAACAATTTCTTAATGGTTTTGACCGAATCCCAAACAATCTGTATTCTGGGTGATTTCTTTATTTTTTAATAGTTCTTTAAATATTGTTGTGTATATCCCAGCAAAAACACACCTTACCAAATAATGCGTCTAGTAATCGAAACTCGAAGGTTTGGACGTATTACCATTTATAAAGGGTCCGCCATCTAACGTTTTTTTTCAACTAGTGCTTATTTCGTGAATGGTAACACTTAGCTCATGTCTGATTTGACAGATAATTAGTTTTATCCTTCCGCTGAATTAATATGGTTGTGTTTACGCTTGAACAACGCTGGGAAATATTGCGACCAGAGAACGAAGCCGATCGGCTAATAGCCGCGGCTAAGCCGCCGCCGATCACTTTTCAGGTACTCGAGCCGCCGCCGAACTGAGCGGCTAATTTCGGCTACAAAATATTAGCCGACTATACTAGCTGAGCCGACTATATCAGCTTAGCCGATATTATCTAAATTCATTTTAACTAAAATATCATATTATTTTAACAATCCTCCGCCTTCATCCGGCTTTTAGTACCCACCAATCTGGCAACCATAGGTTTTCATTATGAATCCTCTAGCGTTTGCAAAATGTGACGTTATATTGCGCTTCACTAACAAAAGAAAAAGTAAATTTCCCAAATCTTACAATGGCTCAAAAAAATATGAAAAACTTTTTTCATACCACACAAGCTAATCCTACAATTTCATCTGATTCTGATTCTAACTCAGATGCTTCTACTAAATCTGCCGATATAGCATATTATGAAGACTTGTTTAAAAGAAAAGATGATATAAAAAAATGGCAAAGGTTTAAGTAAACCTAACGGGTTTATCGGAATGTTGGAAGCATTTTGGTAGTCTATACATAAAAGATAGATACATATTGGAAAACATGAAATTTTGTAAAATTTGCTTAGATTACAAATAAATAAGTGAATTAAATTATAATACATTTTTTAACCATCGGCTTAATCGATTTTTAGTCGCCGCCGAGTTTTTTTTCATTTAGCCGCCGCCGCCGAATAATGTTCGGCTTTAGTCGACTTTCAGCTGCCGCCGAGTATATTTTTGATTAGCCGCCGCCGGCTTCGTTCTCTGATTGCGACATTACTTTAAAAATCATGGTAATGTTGCAGAATGTGTGAGCAAGGAGTGGCCGTTACAGTCAATGGCGATCGTTATCGGGCCATGTTGAACGAATTTTTGTTCACAAAAATTGAAGAGGAGGATATTGGCAACATTTGGTTTCAACAGGACTGCGCTACGTGCCACACAGCCGAAGCTACACTCGATATTTTGCGCCCTGTTTTTGAAGATCGCATTATCAGCCGCAGAGCTGATGTCGTTTGGCCACCTCGGAGCTGCGATTTGACACCGTTGGACTATTATTTGTGGGGTGCCGTCAAAGATAAGTGTTACGCCAACAAGCCAGAGACAATTGACGCTTTAGAGGACAATATTCGTGAAGCCATTGGAGAAATACAGCTGCACACAATCGATAATGTGCTTAAAAATTGGACCGATCGTGTAGGCTACTGCATGGCCAGTCGAGGCAGCCATTTGAATGAAATTATTTTCCATTATTAACCGGAAGGATTGTACTTAAAAAAAAAAAAAAAATTTGAGAAAATATTCATTAGTTTTTTTTATAGCATTTTCAAAAAAAAAGTTATTTGGCGGACCCTTTATTATAATTCTAACTTTTTTTATATGAAATGTTCCAAAAGTAATTACTGGTAGCCTTGCGTAAATATGAATTATAATGGGTTACCTATATGCATACAAATGTATGAATAATAAGCCATTACCAGGAGGAAAAAATAATGGGTCTAAAAATAGATTACATGGCCGAGCCGGGAATCGATCCCGGGTCGTCAGATTACCAGGCGACTGCCCTATACCCTAATCCACCGAGGCTATAACATTTGTTCATCAATTATATTTTGTATTGTTTACCAATTCATTTTTGTATGAAAGTAATCCATTATAAGTTTCTTATTGGTAACCCATTATTTTATTGTTTAAAATAATACTGAAGGCAATATGTACGCAATACAAAGGAATGTATAAGCTAATAAGTAGTCATTACCATGTTTTTGCTGGGATAGTTTTCTAAAGAGAGTTCAAAGTCGCCGTAATCTATTTAAATAGCAGTTAACCTGCAATTTATTAACCAATTTTAAAATCTCTATTTAAATTTTTCGAAACCTGGCCACCCCAATCATGAAGTTATTATTATCATTTCTGCTCAGTGCAAATCATTGTTGTAATAATCTTTTAAACCACCCCAGTGGTAATTTTTATTTGTTTACTTTTTTTTCTTATGTTTTTCATATAAACATATTTTTTAAATCTACATAAGACCGACCGGATGGGTGGTTTTGGGTTTATATACCCACTAAACAATGTGTGTGTGGCTTCGTCGGCGACCCTTATGAATTGTAATAGAAATTCTTTTATGATGATATTGCAATCATTACAATCGTTTTATTAAATTCTCAGCTCGTTCTCTTGCTAAATTCATTCATTCATACACTCAGTAAATTAAGAAGGTAGAAATTATTAAAACAGTTTAAATGACTACAAACAAAAATTACTAACCATGTAGTCATTTTTAACTATTTGTTATTAATAGTTAAAAACGACTACAATGATAGTAAAAACGACAAATGAAACGGTCGAAAACAACTAACCTTAAATGAATGCATAAACAATAAAAATTAGCAACAAAACAATAAAAAACAATGAATATAAAACGACTACATAAGTTTTAAAAACTACTGTTTTTGACAATTAGTTTTTCGGTATTTTAAAAATATTTTTTTCTATTAATTAAAATAAAAATTTGTATTTCCTACATCCTGTTTTAATATACAAAGTCAAAACTCCGAACAGTATTCCAGTTATGACGTTTTTATGCATTGAAATTACAAGGAATTTTTCCAATTATTGCAATCTATGAACATATCAATAATATGAAATATAAACTAAACGAGAATTTTTAAAAACTCAACTTAATCTTCTATGTTGAAATAAAAACTAACTGTTTACTGCAAAATTACTGTTTTGGTAGTTGTTTATTAAAATACTAAAATAACTACTCAAAACAGCTGTTACTGAAGTACAGTATTTTTGGTTACCCGGTTAAAAATATTCACGTGTGTTTCCGTATCATTAGGGTGCACCAACCTTGTATGGAGCAAAAAAAAATGTCAGTTATTGACTGGGGCCCCCTTAAAAATATGAATTTGCTTGTAAAACAACGTATCCTAAAAAATTAGGACAATCGGATAAGAGGGACACGTGCCTCAACGGGCCTGAAGTTTGAAAAACGGTATATATGGGAAAAATATGACTTTTTTTAAATTTCTTAAAATTTTTAATATTTTAAGTTGATTTTGCATTTAAAGGATTAAAAAATCATAATAAACAGTAAATTATCTTTCTAATAAGGCAATAAAAACTAAAATCGGTTAAAAAACATCCAAGTTATTACAATTGCCCCCGGCAACTAATGTATCACAGAACGCTTAATCAAGAAGTTCGAGCCCAAGTTTTGAAATTCGTAGAAATAATGTAATGCAAAAACATTTTTGTATTTTTTTTTAGCTCCAAGGTACTCAATTAAAAAGTATTTTTTATCATGTGCTTTGCAAACTCGTTTTAAACTAAAGCCAAAAAAGTCTGAATTATTAAACACAGTTTTCAAATCTCCAATTTTAAAGTTTCAAAATTTTTTTAAACAAATTTTAAAAAATCATTGATTGGACTAAGTTTTAATTAGGTACATATTAAGGACTAAAACCTGAAAAAATTAAAGGTATTCCTCTTTTCATTTGGGCAGTGCAGCGATTTAACTTCAGCGGATTTCGAGAAAACAGCGATTTTTGTCACTTATTAAAGGTTTTATGAATTTTTTTATTTTTTTTCAAATTCATCGCAAGTTTAAAACCCTCAATCCTCTTAAAATAATATTACCGACTGTATTCATTAATTATTTTATTTGTTTTCATTAAAATGCAAATAATATCAAAGTAGCTGTTTCTTATCCCCATTGATGTAGGTTCATCAAATGAAAAACACACAAGGGATTATTACAAGGAATTTCTGCTACTGGCTATAATTTTCCTTGGTGGCACAGTTCCAAACTTTTCCTTCCGAATGCCTAGAGCACATAATCACGCCCGATGGATGGCTAAGGCAATTTATTGCCTAAAAATAAATTTTTGAGAGTACATACATATAGTTGCTACCCGCGGTCTTTATAGTGTATTTTTAAAATTTTTGGGCACAGAAGATTTTAAATTTTTATAAAATTTCCATAGATTAATTTTGGTCCACCACATCATCATTTAGTTTAAAAAAAGTAATTTTATTTGTTACTTGTTTTAAATTGAAAGATTATAAATATATTTTCAAAAATATGCTTAGCATTACCTAACTTGAGCCCAATTTTTCACAAAAATATCTATTTGTATCAGTTTAGATATAAATAGCAGTTAAAACAACTACTACTGTTTACTAAATGAATAACCTACATGTAGTTACTGTAAGAATATTCTGAGTGTACATACAGAATTGTGTATGCCATTCATACGTTGTCCTTGTTGTCTTATAATTTAGGCTAGAAGAAAGTGAATTGATATTGGGTTGGTTTCATTCCGTTTTTTTTCCTTCCTATTCTTAATATGTTTGTCCTTTTAATAGCATAAAAACACCATTAATCCTTATTTCACGGTATTGTTTGTCAAATTACCACTTGTACCATTATTATCATCATCATTGGGGGTGGAGAGCAGCAGCCCAAAATATCACGAATCATACTTGTATCATTGGCATAAAAACAAGTGTGTTCTTTGTTGGATGCTTAGCAGTAAATATTATATCGATGATCATAGGTTGAGAGCTCGCAACTGAAAGTTAATTTTCAAATTGAGGTAAGCAACTAGTTCTCCAATATACTGGCAACATTTAGCATACTAACATCAAGTTGTAATTGCTTTGTCAGTTATGAGAAATCAATTTATGACCATCGATAGAATTATATTCCTATTTGGCATATTTATGGGTTGAATTTGTAGTCAAATGTTTGGAATGGATTATAAATAAAGGCATGCCAATGACTTTTGATGTGTCAAAGATATTAGAGCAATAAATGTCAAATAAACAACGATAGATAAATCTCTTATGAGGGAAATTAAAAAAAATATATTATTTAAAATAATTTTTTTAAAGGACTTCAATTTATATTATCGTAAATCAATTTGAAATGTATTTGGCTTGTGTTCGTTAATATTATTAAAAGATAATCAAAAATTTGTTAATAAACCTATCGATCAATTCAGAATCATATTCAGTCAAACAAATGCAGGTGGGGTAAAAGGGGGATCCTTTGCCAGTGAGGACCATATACCAATACCATTTATCCCTAATATTAATAGAGGTAAAAAATTATTGTGTGTTAATTTTTGTATAAGATTGACACCGATTTGAACGAATTTATCTCATACATTAAAAAAAAAGTTAGTATAAAAATTAGTAAAACAGTTTTCAATAGCACTTTACTTATATTATACTAATTTTTAGTGTAAAGGTTTCTTTTAGTAAAATGTTTTGCTATTCTTATTTTACAATTTACAATTTTTTTTTTTACTAATTTTGGTTGCTAATTTAACTAATTTAATTTTTCTAAATTTTGAGTGCCGAACGAAATTTGTCTAAAAAAAAATTGTGAAAATTTGATTTCGAAAAATTTATTAAATTTATTTCGAAAATTACAAAAATAGTCTCTGTGTGCTGAACACGAGTCGCTTTAATTGATTTGGAGATATCGTAATATATATCGTAAAAAAATACTGAAAACTGTGTCACCAGATGCGTGTGTAGCAAACCAAATTTAAATAGAAAGATTGCACTGTAAGCAATGTATCAACTTTTGAAATGACACACTACGGCACACGTAAACCTAAGTTTGGGTCGTAGTGGTATATCCGTAGGGGTATCTCCGTTTTAAAAGATTATGTCAAAATACACCGAAGAAATTATTGTCAAAAAAAATTTCAATTAAACTTTTGTTCGATTTCAAACTCACTTTTAATTAAATGTTTAATACATATAACTGTTAAGTTGAAAATTAATTTGGTATAAACAAAATTATCAGTTTTTATAAGGTATAATAAAATAACAACATGGAAAAAAATGCAAAAATTAAAAAAAATCCCCAAAATTAAAAAAAATCAATTAAAGTAAAAAATTCGCGTTTTTTTTTAATTTTGGGGATTTTTTTTTCAATTTTTGCAATGTTGTTTTAAATTTAGAGAATTTTTCGAATTTTTGCGTTTTTTTTAATATTTGGCAATTTTTTTAAATTTCTACAATTTTTGGAATTTTTTTTTTAAATTTTGGAAATATTTTTTAAATTTGGCGGTTTTTAAAAATGTTTTTGATTTTTTTAAATATTGGCGACTTTTTTTTTTTACAATTTTGGTGATTTTTTTAATTTTCCCAATTTTTGGCGACTTTTTTTTTTTTTTTAATTTTAATTAATGTTTTAATATTTAGTATCTACTAAAAATTTGTTTGAAATAAAAAACAACTTTTAATTAAATTTTTAATAGATATGAATAAAACTATTAAATAGTTACAAATTATTTTAATTGTTAATACAATTTCCTCAATAGTACCGTATTCAATTAAACTTTTAACTGAATCAACAAATATTTTAATTGAAACTCAATTTTAGTTTTTTCTGTTTGACAAGCAATTTTCTGATTATATTTTCATAAATAAAGTCTTATGAAATGAGAGGGTTTCTAATAAAATTTAAAGATTCGAACCATATAATACTGAACTAAAAGGCATTTCCAATTTCATCTAAGTCCAAAATAAATATTTTTATATTAAATTTATTAATAAGATTGCTACTTCCTAACGAAATGTATTAAAACTTTAAATTGTCATATAATTTCGTGCCTGAATTATATAAAAATTTCTGTATCGTTTCTCCAAAATACAAATAAATTCTTTCTTCTTTGAAAGTTTGTTGATGTTTCTTTTTTAAAACTAAACAAATTTGAAAATAATTTGTCGAAACAAATAATTTGTTGAAAACGATATCGTAATCTAACTGGAATATAATTTCGTTTTCGTTTCGTCATTTTTTGGTTTAGTTGGTAGTTGCTAGATTATCAGTGCGGGAGTCGTGGGTTCGATTCCCAAACACAGGCTTTGGTGTGTTTTCGCTACAACGAGCCGAAAGACATAGTAGCTAGGGCTTAGATTTGATTAGATCAGAAGGCACTATGCACCGCGACCAATGTAGGTCTTTTGTGCTGCCTAAAGTTACCTACAGATTCAAGCTACCTATAAAGCCAATTATCCTATTAGGCAAAATGTTCGCAATGTCGGAAGGCGAAATAAAGCGATCACCTAGAAACCTAAGTCTCCTATCACAAAGCCTGGGACATTCGCAGAGAGGTCTCAGACACCATCTCACTAAACCTACACATATCCGTGTCCGATTGACCCTTCCTGTGCAGATGGTATCTGAGATTACAGTGTCCAGTTAAGTACGACGCCAGGGTCCTCCAACCCCCCCCCCCCCCTTTCAAGCGACAAGAGTCGCTTCGACCCCCTATTGGAAAAAGGGATCAATCTCTTTGCCTGGCGCTGACTAGGAGAGTTTTCCCAGTAACCAGAGAATTCAGACTCTCTCCATGCCCTGATCCTTTCCCTAACATACCCCGCAGGTATTCAACAGAATGGCTGAGGACCAATAAAGACCTTCGGGCCCCGCAGTTGGCAAGACAATCTGTCCTCTCGTTGCCCTCATGCCCCTCATGACCAGGAATCCACTCCAAGGTTAGAGAGTTGCCCCTACCGAGCCTATTGAGAGTCTGAATGCATTCCATGACCAACCCAGACGACACCTTATAATCCATTAAGGCCCTCAGTGCAGCCTGACTGTCAGAAAGAATGTAGATGCGAGATCTGAGCAGGCATTCCCCTGCACAGACACAGATGGCCCAAATCTCCGCCTGAAAAATGGAGGGATATTTTTCCATAGGTAAAGCACGCTGGAAGCCTGATCCAAAGACGCCCGCACCCGTGTTCCCATTCGACTGCTTAGAGCCATCAGTGAACCACAACTGAGAACCATCTTCCGGTTCCCAGGATTGATTTGTCTCTGTCAAACAACAACACATCAAAATATCTATCAAAGATCCACTCCGGTGACACTCTGCCCGCAACCTTAGAAATCGGGTCATCTATTAAGATGTGCGCGATCCTCATGTGACCCCTTAGGTCGCCCCCTCATGCCACCGAATTCACTAAGTCTAGAGGAACCCATACTGGCAACCTCCATTACAGAAATATGCAATGGCGGGATCCCCAGCATAACACCCAAGGCATCCGTCGGGCAAGTTCCGTATCCATAGGTCCTGAAACCCAAGTCATTCAGACCCTCGAGTAATTCATCAAGGACCAGTGTCCATAGTAATGGCGACAAAACGCCACCCTGAGGACACCCTCTGGTCGAATTCACGGTCCTACAAGTAGTCCCTATTCCGAACGTGATTATCCTAGAGCGGAGCATCTCCAATGTCCAATTAATTATGATTTGAGGAATGCTCTTCCTAGCCATGGATACCCTAATAGCATCGTAGGACGTGTTGTCAAAAGCGCCCTGTATATCAATAAATGCACAAAGGGCAATGTTCTTTGCTTCCAGTGCCCGTTCTATTGTCGTGACAACATGATTTATAGCAGTTTCGGTAGACTTACCCGTTGATACGCAAACTGTAGCTCATGTATCGGCTTTCGTCTGAGGTAAGTGTCCCTAATATACTGATCCAAGACTTTCTCCATTGTGAAGGACTTAGGTAGCTGCTCAGACTTTTTCCCCGCCTTCGGTATAAAGACCACTCTAACCTCCCTCCAGGGTCTCGGTACATGCCCGAATAATAGACTCGATCTAAATATCCTAACCAGTTGTGGGACAATTAAGTCCATCTATTTCTGTAAGAGACAAGGATAGATCCCATCTAAACCCAGAGATTTAAATGAAGAAAATTCATCTATCGCCCACTTTACCCGGTTCTCCTGAAAGATGGCACCCGCCAGGCGTACGTACCTACCTGTCAGGTTCGGGATTATCTGAATCACAGTTGTCAACGCATCCTGGGAAGTGAGTATCGATCAAGAGTTTACAAGTTTCAGTGGGAGATTCCGTGTATGAGCCATCCGGCCTCCTAAGAGTGCAGAGACCATTTGTATGACAGGGCTTGGTTAGGATAATATAAAAATAAATTAGGGTAAAATAAAA
The DNA here is from genome assembly GCA_021234595.1 of Delia radicum. Lineage (NCBI taxonomy): Eukaryota > Metazoa > Arthropoda > Insecta > Diptera > Anthomyiidae > Delia > Delia radicum. Next base: position 201,837,518 of record CM037855.1, on the reverse strand, counting down.
ATAAATTAATTTCACGAGAAGTATAGTATTGTAAATACTTTTCAAAACAATCATTTTTCTTTTAAATGCTAACAGCACCGATAAAATCTATCAGTTGCTCAGTTAAGAAATTCTTGAGTCAAACACAAAAAAATCAACTGATTTAATTGCTATCAACTAATGTTTTAGTCATAGAAATTTTAAAATTAAAAGTTGTCATTTTTTTCAAAACAAATATTTAAAGGTATAAAGAAAAAAACAATTTTTTGGAAAATTAGTTTTTCATTTATAATTTAATTTATAGTCCTATAATTTAGTAAGTTTTTTTTTATAGATTTGACGATGTTTAGCATTTTTTTTAGATCGAAAACATGAATAGTAAAAAAATTTCTTATAAGCAATTGTGGATGAACGTGTAATTTGAAATTATTGTGACGGATGCATATCTAGGAAAAAATAACCAAAATGTGGTAAATCAAGAAACCTAACTGAAGTAAAATTAATTTATGTTAAAAGTAAATAAAATAAGTAGGGCAAAAAGTTTAAAAAATTTAAACATTTTTTTGTTTTCTCTTTCATCGGATATTATTAACTCGATACAATGGTTATTTAAAAATTATTAACAAAATATATAATCAACTGAGACTTGATTGTTTTGTTTGATTAAATTTATTTTAGTTATTTTCAATTAATTTAAATAAGGGGTATTAAACCTGGGATTCAGAAAGGTAGAAATAGCCAACCGTACCAATAAAATAGTACTGGCAAACCGTGATCAAAATGCCCAGCGGTATAACTAATATTGTACTCGGAAAACACTATTTGGTTTCCAAAGCAAGTGTTTTGTCAATACCACCCTCAAAATTCAATATTGTTTTTACCAAGATTTTTTTATATATTATTTAATATTTCTTACATTTAACTAAGACGTAAAGGGTCCGCCATCTAACGTTTTTTTCAACTAGTGCTTATTTCGTGAATGGTAACACTTAGCTCATGTCTGATTTGACAGATAATTAGTTTTATCCTTCCGCTGAACGAATATGGTCCGTATGTTCGTTATCTTGTGAAAAAAGTGAAAGAAACTGGCATCCTCATCGATAAACCAAAGCGTGAAAAGCCAAAAATAGTGTGTACACCCGAGAATATTGCTGCTGTGGGAGAAAGTGTGCGTGAAGCGCCATCAACATCAATTCACCATCGTTCTCAACAATTGAACATTTCGGAGACATCATTGAGACGAATTTAGCATAAAGACCTTGGTATGACGCCATACAAAGTCCAATTGGTTCAGGAGTTCAAAAAAAAAAAGTTATTTATCGGACCCTTTATAATAATACTAAGACCAAACTGTATTGCTACTTTTTGAATGTGTTTTATTATGCATATTTCTTAAAATTTATTTAATTTAAACTATTTTAAAAGCACACAATTTTTTGAATTACCAACGTTATGCCAACGGTGGCAAGTTCGTTCAAATCAACGGTTGGTCACTGTTATTAATCGGGTAACAGGACAATATTGTCAATATTGTTAATCGGAATATTGTTATTAATCGGGTAACAGGACAATATTGTTAATCACACGTTCTGCCAACGCATACCGACCTTCGCCGACGCTTTGCCAAAACCGTGCCGAGTGTATTTTTTTTTGCCTGGGCAGTTAAAACTCAGAAACTTTTTCGGTGAAAATGTTTTGTAAATTGACTAATTATTTTTAACTCCTCTGTTCGAGTAACTAATAAAGAATTTTAAAATTACTAAAAAAAAAAAAATATTTCAACAAAAATTTAATAAAAAAAAAACATCCTTTTACGAATGCAATAAACACGTGCATTGTCATATCTTAATATCTCTATCCAACCAACCAACCATTCATCCATATATCATCATTTTTTTTTTATTTCGTTTTTGCAATAAACAAATGTTCTTCTCTACTGCTCCTTTTCCTTCCAAAAGATTTAATTAAAATTTCATAGTTGAGCCACACCATACATAAATATTCTTACGCATCAACGATGTCATGACGATTTGTTTTTTATTAAAAAAGCAAACAATAGGAAGTGAAGTGAAGTGAGGGAGGGTGTTTCATATACACGGACAATTACATGGCCACACCACTTCAATGACAAGTGTTTAGATTAGCAAACAAATATGATGAGTATTATTGCTATACATACATACGTCCCGTCCTCCCCCACTTTGCTGCTGCTTCAATGTCAAAATGAATAAAAAGGACGTTTACAATGATGTTTTGTATTTATTTGATTTTTAATAAAACAGGTGCTCGACCTTTTTTGCGCCACAGTTTTCATATCATTCAACCATCAAACCATTTCATACACTAAAATAAATCATTATGTTGGTATAGAGGAACGAACTAACATACGTTTTATACGCTTTAAAGCACATTTATTATCATTTAATTTTGTGTGTCTGTAACTCGTACTCTTGCTTTTTACTACCACTCCATTCTGTTTACCCCACTTTTCACCCCTTTTTTGTTGTTGCCAGGATTGAGCTTGAAATTACGCACAAGCGTGCGAAATCAAAGGATATAACTTTACAACAACACAAAAAAGGACTTTCTAAAGAAATTCATTTATAACATGCCCAGCAATATTTTTGAAAGGCAATTAAATTGTAGCCATGTTAATATATGGGCTTTGCTGCCACTACACTACACCCAAAGAGAAAGATAGTAAATTAGCAAAACATTTTACTTACAAGAGAGATATCTCGACCCGGTCCGGCAGATCTTAATGGACTTCGTATATGTTGTAGAGAATAAAAATTTAAGGAACCCGTGTTTTTTTTTTTAGCTGCCCAATATCATGTTTAGGCGTTACTAAGTGTGGTCAAAAATTACCCCATTTTACGTTTTTTCAGTTTATTTCGTTTCATTTAAAGTAAATTTAAACAAATTTGGTATCGGATCAAATGTTTTTTGAACACACATTCACTGGTGTACAAAATATATCTAAAGACTTTCAAGGATTTTTGTTATTCAAAAAATGTGTTCGAGTAACATTAAATCTGAAGGTTTAGTAAGGAATTGTGGTTTTATAAAGCTAAAAATAATGCATAATAATGTTTAATTAATTTAATCGAGGGGGTGTCTGAGAATTTTCCGATATTTGAAATCGTTCGGTTTTTATTCGACTTTCCCGAAGAGCGTTTTTCCCCTACACTCAAAAAAATAAGTTAGTACAAAAGTTAGTAAAACGTCTTGTAAATCAGGTATACTATTTTTTAGCAAATTTTTTTGCTAAAATCGTGTTTTCAGCTAAAATTTTTGTTATACTTATTCAGCACTTAACTGTTTTATACTAATGCTTTACTAATATACTAATGTTTTACTAATTAATTTTGCTAAAAAAAATGTGCTGATAAGCACATTAATAGTGTGGACGACAACCAGATTGAAAGATATACGCACAATGAAGCAGATGTCGCGGCATATCAAGATGTAGTAGAGAAGAGGAAAATTATATTAAAAAAGTACAACTCTAATAAGACATATAAAAAAATCAATCTCTTTTTCATACATAAAACAAAATTGAGGATCAAAACAACTTAAATTTTGCGTTGTCACCGGCTTGTGAAGATAATTGTCTATTAATAAAATAAAAGACAAAATAAAATATTTAAATTTAATATGTATTTCTAAACTAAATGTTTATAGATTAATAATCTAGTGTGGTCAAATTGCAAACAAACATATACAGACATGTAGACAGAGTAAAGCGAAAGACAAAGACACACATCTTAGGTAGATTTTTATGGTTCCTTTTTCTTATTGCAAAAAAATGGTTTGTTTTTTTCGCTTCGTTTGTTTTTGTTTATTTTTTCGTTTCGTTTCTATAATTATCTTCGGCAGTTGGGTTCTTTAAAAGAAAGCATCATTTAGACAACGATTGATGTAAGTAGTTGAAAGAAAATTTTTGTTATGTTATATATATTTATTTCTATGTATTTTCAGATATTAAATTAATTCATGTCGTCAATGTGGGAAAATGAAAATTTTTATATTTCGTAATCATTGTAAATTATTTTTAAAAGAATCACAAAAATATGTTTTATGATTTTCAGCAAATATATTAACTAAATTATAATTTTTTTACAATTTTTTTGCGTTTTTTTCAGTCTACTAAAATTCAGCAAAAAATTTATTAATTTTTACCAAGGCTTTTTTATTTCTAATCTACTAAGTGTTAGCAAAACTTTTGCTGAATCTACTAATTTTGTTGCTAAAAATCAGCTCGCTGATTTTCAGCAAAAGATTTTGCTGACATTAGCAATTTTTTTGCTAGCACCCTCCTGACAAAAATTTTGCTGACTCAGCAAAATTTTTTGCTGACTTTACAAACTTTTTTTTTTGAGTGTATATGTCAAATAATTCTAAAATATGGCAACACTGAGTATATGGCAATATGAGTATCAACATTTTTGTTTTCTTGAGACCATTAATCCTGTGTATAAAAAAATTTTTTGTAACTTAAATGCAAGCTTTTATACAAAAAACCAATGAATTTTCAACCAGATTTTTTAACCCTTAGACGTGAGATTGGGCAGCTAAAAAAAATATGGGTCTCTGTTTTTGCTCCCTTAGAATATATCAGAAATTCATTAAAATCCGCGAGTTTCGTCGAGATACATCGCTTATGAGTTAGTAAAATTTTACTCCGGAGGGTGCTTGCAAAAAAATTACTAATGTCAGCAAAATCTTTTCCTGAAAATCAGCGAGCAAAATTTTTTCTGAATCTGCTACAAAAGTAGTAGATTCAGCAAAAGTTTTGCCAACACTTATTTGATTAAAAATTAAAAAATTCTTGCAAAAAGTTAATAAATGTTTTGCTGAATATTAGTAGACTGAAAATTATACTTCAGTTAATTTATTTGCAGAAAATCTTAAATTTTTTAGTGATTCTTTTAACAATAATTTACAATACGTTGTAAAATATAAAATGTTCATACTCCCACATTGACGATATGAATTAATTTAATATCTGAAAATATATAGAAGTAATTATATACAACATACAATAAATTATCTCTTAACGACTTATAACAATGGTTGTCTAAGTGATGCCATCTTTTAAAGGAAGACAAATTTGTTAATTCTAGATACGAAACAAAAAAAGAAAATAACATATGCCACCCTATTTTGCAATAAGAAAAAGTAAACATAAAAACTTATTTAAGATGTGTTTCCTTGTCTTTCGCTTTAGTCTGTCTACCTGAACGTATCTTTGTTTGCAATTTGACGATTGCAAACACATTGACGATATGAATTAATTTAATATCTGAAAATATATAGAAATAATTATATACAACATAAAATAAATTATCTTTTAACGACTTATATCAATGGTTGTCTAAGTGATGGCATCTTTTAAAGGAAGACAAATTTTGGTATTTCTAGATACGAAACAAAAAAAGAAAATAACATATGCCACCCTATTTTGCAATAAGAAAAAGTAAACATAAAAACTTATTTAAGATGTGTGTCCTTGTCGTATCTTTGTTTGCAATTTGACCACACTATATTAATAATCACTATAAACATTTAGTTTACAAATACACATTTAATCTTTATTCAATTTAAATATTTTATTTAATTTAATTAATAGACAATTACTTTGATAAGCCGGTCACAACACAAAACTTAAGTATTTTTTAATCCACAATGTATGTATACAGATTGTGGGCGTCCTTTGGTTTTATGTATTAAAAACAGATACAAAAATCATCCATGGTTGATTTTTTTTATATGTCTTACAAGAGTTGTACTTTTTAGTATAATTTTCCTCGTCTCTACTACATCTTACAAATGCTGCGACATCTACTTCATTCTGCGTTTAACCTATGCCAACTAAGTAAATCAATAAAATTCAAATATTAATTATTGCTAAATAGGCATGTTTTTTTTTTCTAAATGCAAGTCAGTAAAATCTTATATGATAAGCATTATTGTAATTATTCAAAAGTGAAAAAAATTAAAATGAAAGTGGTTGAACGAAACAGTTTAAGAAAAATGCCGATGTCTATAAAATAGTCTTAAAACAACAATATTTTTAAAAAACTCTCAAAAATCATGAAAACAATATAGATCAAAATTTGTATTATAGTTTGATAGATATTTGCTTTAGCAATAAATAAAAATTGTAAATTGAAAAAATTATTAACCCGTTAAGGAAATACAAAGCGTCAAAGTTTGCATTTAAATTGCTAATACCACCGCTAGAGGGCGCAACAAGTGTATAAAAAATTCCATTACACATTTCTGCCAAATTTCGCCAAAAAGTTCACACGGGATTGAAGAGTAATTTAAAGTGGGTTAAATCAAATAAATTTTTTTTTTTTTTTTCTAAATTCGATTGCTTTATTTCGGAATGACATTCAATTAAACTCCCTAGAGTGAATTCTATCGAAAAATTCTCAGCGAGTGTTTAAAAAAATTTATTTAATTTAAAAGAAAATTTAATTGCATTTTTAGGGAATTCATTCGAAAGATCTTCGAGGATCTTTTCTTTTTCAGATGACAACAGAATTAAAAAAAATTTTAAATATATCCTGACTTGAGTTATCGTTCGTCTGAAAAGCTTTGAAAGGACTTTTTGATTAAAGAGGAAGTGGTGTTAAAAAGTTTTGTTCTTTAACCAAATAAAATATCAAGTTTTGCTGGGTTATTGTTGTGTGTGTGTATTTCGTTGTTTGGAATCATTTTTCATTGTAATGTTAAACGTTTTAATATGTTGAAAGGACACTTTCAGATCTTTTTATGCAGTTTTTTTTTTTTGTCAAGTGAAAAAACAAATAAATAATGCTTGAAATTTATTCCACTAGCGTTACAAAACTTTTTTTGTTTTTTTTTTTTTTGATAAATGTTTAAATGTTTGGTTCTATTAACGTTTTGTTGTTAAAGGTTTTGTGATTTCACAATAACAACGAAAGAAATTAGTCAAATGATTTAAATAGATTCTATAATATCCTTTCGGAAGGATTTTGCGGCATTGAAAAATAACTATTTGTGTGAAATTATTTCTAAAGATATTTTGTTCAGTTTATAGAAAGAAATTTAAACTTGACCTAAAAGGCGAATTAGGATACAAGTTAAAGTTGATAATGAATCCTTTACTAAATTTTTCAATTAAACAATATTTGGAATTATTTGATAAATCTCAATTTTTTGTTAGTTTTTTTTTTTTAATGATTAAAGGAATGGACACTAATGGTGCCCTACACCTGGTATTTCGGCTAACAATATACAAAAAACTAAGTAAAGTTTTCCACATACACAGAAAAAACTAAAAACGGGTTTCAATTAAAAATTTTATTGAATCAATTAATATTTTAATTGATTTTGCACCTACGACTGAAATGATAGTATTAACTAAAAAAATTTGCAGACAGTTTATTAAAACTCTTTCAATTAAAATAATAATAATATCAATTAAAAGAGTTATTGTTTTTCTTTACAACCTCAAAAAAAGTTTAGTTAAATTGATTAAAACTTTAATTGAAACTTGAGAAGAAAACAATGGTAGTTTTAATTGAAAATCGTATTTTTATTTTTGTTATATGCCCCCCATTAAATAAAAAAAGAACTGTAGTTTTGTAAATTAAATTTACATTTTATTTATAATAAAATTAAAGCTTTTTAATATAAAAATTTATTATAAGAAAACAAATAAAAGTAAAGACAAAATTTTTGTTTTGCTTGAACTTTTTCTTGTAATTGAATTGCTTTTTTAAAAAAATCACACACAACTTTAAAACGATAGTTTAATGACACTTATACTTATTGAAAATTTAATTATTTACAAAAATAATAGTTTTATTGTCCTTTTTCGATAAGGTTTATTTAAATCCACATGTGCACTTTTATTACCACAGATAAAACACGAAACTAAATTAAGTTTTCGTGCGTACACGAATATCTCAACAAAAAGAGTGTTGCAAACTCTAGTGAACTAACTACGATTTTGCGTGTATTTGAAATCGGTAAACTATTCAACTTATTAAAAATTAATCATTTTCGATTTTTTTTTCTTTTTATTTACAAATTAAATAATATATTGATATAATTAAAACTTTGTTTGATTATTTAATCTAAATAAAATAAAAAATAGTTTGCCAAATTTTCAAAAATTTTGTTTACATGTTGTCAACACTATGGATATATTAGAAAATTCAATAAATTTTTTAATTGAATCAATTAAAAAAATTGTTCAAATTGCCATTGATATTCAAACAATCGATTAATTAGATATTTTTGGCCCATAATTTTTTCTGTGTACAAATACATCAGCTTGTAGTACAACTCATTGGGCAATTTTCGGTCATATAATTGTTTTTAGATAAAATTATTGTGGGAACTAATTTAAAAAAGTTATATAACAGTTTTCAAAACCTCTCAAAATGTCCACATTAGGGAACATGTACCATAAAGTGGAACTAAATTAAAAAAAATATTAGAACATGAAAATGAAGTAAAATCTACAAAACAAATCTACATTAATGGTTGTCTAAATGATGGCATCTTTCTAGAAACGAAACAAAAAGAAATAACAAAATATAAAATATGCAACCCTTTTTTGCAATAAGAAAAAGGAAACATACAAAATTACGTAAGATGTGTGTCCTTGTCTTTCGCTTCAGTCTGTCTACCTGAACGTATGTTTGTTTACAATTTGACCACACTACCTTAATAGTAACTATAATTATTTAGTTTAGAAATACACATTTAATTTTTATTTAATTTAAATATTTTTTTTTATTTTCTTTAATACGACGCCACATATAATCACATTTTATTACATATCAACCAATATATAATCGTATATGACATTTTACAATTATATATGGTTAATCTAATTACGTACAAGTACATGTATAATTAGATGTGACACGCATCAAAATTATATTAAATAACATATAGTGTAGTATTAAATTGTATAATTAGATATTCAAAATTCAAATCAAAATTTTATAAAATAACAGTGTAGTATTAAAAAAAATATTTTATTTTAGATAAAACGATAAATTGACCTATTCATAGTTATATGTAAAGATAATTATAGAACGCCACACCAAAAAATTTTGATCTTCTTTTATATAAATCTATACATTTAAAGTCTGACGGTCTGTCCCGAATTTAAAAAATTTGCAAATTTCGTAACGTACTCTAACTTATTGAGCTGTTTATGGGTAAAACCTAAAACTTTTTTTGAGTTTACTGATAGTTGCTATCCGCGGCCTTCGTAGTGTGTTTTTAAAACTTTTAAACAAAGTGGAGTTTAAAAGTTGGGCAATGTTGATTATGGGATGTTTTTCCCATAATAAACATTGCCCAACACAATTTCCATAGATTAACTTTGGTCCACCACAGCATCATTTAATTTGAAACAAGTAATTTTATTTATTTCTTGTTTTATATTGAAAGATGTAGTGGACCAAAATTATTTTATGGAAATTTTATAAATATATTTTGAAAAAAATGCTCATCATTACCTTAGCCCAATTTTGCACAAAAATCTAAAAAAATACGCGTAGCAAACTAAACCTATTCTCTATTTTATCCCCATACTCATCGGGCTAATACTCATCATTTGAGATCTATTACGTAAAATTGTACACTTTCTGGAAACCCTGTGGAACATAGGGCCTCATAGATGTTTAATAAAACTGAAAAAAGATTTCTGCAGTAACTTTTATGAAAACCTCTAAAAAGTAATAGGTTTCTTAATATTTTTTTTATGGACTTAACGGATTTGATGGATGAACATACATTTGTATGAAATTCTTTTTATTATTATTTTTTTTTAATTAATTAATAATCATATATTTAGTTACAAATTACCCTAAACAAGCATTAGCTACAAACAGACCAATGACTCTGGTGGGAATCGCACCCACCAGTCCCTCTAGTGGGAGTCGCTACCAACTAGCCTACCGCGGCGCACTGTATGAAATTTTATATATTTTCACACAATCATATACAAAAAATGTTACAGTTAGTGCAAATCTAAATATATTTAGATGTATCAGTTTACATACAATCATTTACAATTATATCAGGTAAAAATCCGGATACAAACATATCTGGTTTTTACATATTTATATCTATTTGTATCAGTTTAGATATAAACTTATACAATTAGCTAAAAAAACTGACAAAAATCTAATACATTTCTATCGGGCCATAATTCGGATATTATTATATCAGACATTTATCTAATTGCACTAGATTAGATCGAAACCCATACAAGTACACTCATAGAAATAAACCTGTACAAATAGCAGAAAAAGCTACTAAAAATTAGTTAAAAATTACCTTGCAGAAAAAACTGCTTAATATTAATAAAAATAAGAACAGCAAAAATAAATCTGGTAACTTTACAAAATTTTAGTTATATTCGGTGTGAATTTTAGTTAATTGAAAATAGTATTTTACTCTGTAAAATTAGCAAAAACTATTACTAAATATTTGTAGACTCAATATAGCAAATTTTTGATAAAAATTTCGAGATTGATGATTTTATAAGGGTAGGCTTTATTTGCATTAAAAAAAACTAAAAATTTCACATTTTTTAATGATTTTTTGTCTACTAATATTTAATAAATGTTTTGTTGATTTTAGCAGATTAACTAAAATTTCGCTCAAAAATAACTAAATATTTATAAATTCAACAGATTTATTTTTGCTTTTCTTATATTACTAATATTTAGTAAAAAAATCTGCTAATTTTATCAGTTTTTCCTGTAAGCGCATTTTTAACTAATTTTTAGTAGCTTATTTTTTTTTTTACTATTTTTACAGGTTTATTTCTATGAGTATAGATATAATCATATAAGCCCATATTTTAGATGAAATTTTATAAGATTGCATATCGCGTCATATAGAAATTGATTTGACTACAAAGAGCTCCATAACAGTTTTTTTTAATCGGGTGAATTTATATAATTACGTCCGGTTAAATACAGTGGCAGAAAAAAACATATAAGTGTGTATAAAATAATGTATTATTATATACAACCGTTTTTACTCGGGTTGTTATACGCAACATTGTATTAAGCGATATAAAATTATATGTGAAATTATGCTAATTTAAATTTACCATATGTAATAATATATGCCACATCTACGGTAATATCAATCGATATATATATTTAGGTATTAATATATATGGGACCATATCAAAAATTTCCGAAAAACCAAATCCAAAATAAAGTTATATAAGATCATATGCGCCAAGATAAAGTTATATATGATCATATGCGCCATCACTTATATCCACATTAAGCTATATAAAACTATATGTTTTTATATATTGTAAAAACAATAAAACCAAGAAAAACGTCTGCATTCAAGTAGAAAATTTTTAAAATAGTTAATCCGGAAATTCAACTCGATGACAGTTTTGACATTTTCATGCAACAACACGAAAAAAACGAAAGGTCCACTTTAGGGAACAGGCCACAATAGGCAACATTCCCTCATTAAAACTTATTGTATTTGCTTGAAATTATTTTTAAGTCACTTGATTTTATTATTTCCTTAAAACTATAACCCATGAAATCTTTAAAAATTGTATTTTGATGATATCCTTTAATGAAAACAAAAAAAAAAAAATAATAGTAGTTAAAATTATCTGCACCATATAAGTTCAAATAAGATCCATTTCCATTATTATGCTACTTTAACACAAACATACACTGTCATACTTAAACAAATATTTGCAAATATCACTAAACTTTTTTTTTTTTACTTCTATATAAAATAACCTAGAATTAAACAAGTAAAAATAGTTGATAATGACAGCAAAGCCGAATATAATATACCCTTCACTTTAAAAAATCTTAAAATTTATAATTAGACATATTTTATAAAACCTACTCAGAGAGAATTTTAGTGGACGAAAAATAATAAAACTTCTTCACAAAGTGAACAAAAAACGTCTTATTGAAGTTAATAAAAAGCTTCATACTTTTAATGAAACTAGCTTTTTAATGAAATTTCTTCATTAAATTAAACTTTTAAGAAATGATATTTTTTTTTATTAAAATTTAATAAAAACTTGTATTAGTTAAATGAAAAGTTTCATTCGCCGAATTCCAGTGCAATTTTCTTACTTATATGCAAAAATTCATTAATATCATGCAGATAATTCTCTTAGTGTAAGATTGATTCGACTAATGGGAGTAGGGAACGAAATTCTTGGGAATTTTTCATATTTTTCACTTCCCGATGCCCATTAATTTTGTCGCAACTCCCGGGAATTATTGAAAACACTAAAATAATCATGTTTGCTGAACTAAAATTTTCTAAAACTGCAAAAAACTCATATAATCCAAAATTTTGTCCAATTTTGTTTAAATTCAATAATCAATATTTTCTGTAATTGAAATTTTAGACTCTTATATTAAAAAACAAAAAAGTCTTAAAATTAATTTTATAAAAGTCATTTTTGTATAGAAAAATGCTTAGATTACTCTTCGATACTAAAGAGATTTTTCTAAAAACTCTACTACGACGCTTAGAATGATTTTCAAATGGAATACTCGAAAACTTTCTTGGTAAAATGTTACTAGTTTTCGCATAACTTTTGTAAATAAACTTTATTAGTTGAAATGCTCCTAGTTACTTGGCAACAATTTTTTTGTGTGTAAATTCCGCTGTGAAATTTTTTTGAGTGTATTATGTATACACTAAGAAAAAAATCTGTAATAGCTACTGGAGATTTATCTGTTATTACGGAAAATATAACTATTTGGAGCCTTTGGGTATTTTTTTTTTTGCTAAATTTAGCAATACATGTCTGCTGAACTGTAGTAAAATGAGATTAGTAGAATAAATTTGTAACCGCTACTAAATTTTAGTAAAATTTCAGTAAACTGCTATTAATTAATTTGATAAAATCCATAAAAAATTTTGCTAATAGAACTTTACAGAATAAAAATTAAAAAAGTAAAATAAAAATACTTTGTTTTTCAATTCTTTAGACTTTTTTTTCCTAATAAAGGGTCCGCCATCTAACGTTTTTTTTTTAACTAGTGCTTATTTCGTGAATGGTAACACTTAGCTCATGTCTGATTTGACAGATAATTAGTTTTATCCTTCCGCTGAACGAATATGGTCCGTATGTTCGTTATCTTGTGAAAAAAATGAAAGAAACTGGCATCCTCATCGATAAACCAAAGCGTGAAAAGCCAAAAACAGTGCGTACACCCGAGAATATTGCTGCTGTGGCAGAAAGTGTGCGTGAAGTGCCATCAACATCAATTCACCTTCATTCTCAACAATTGAACATTTCGGAGACATCATTGAGACGAATTTTGCATAAAGACCTTGGTATGACGCCATACAAAGTCCAATTGGTTCAGGAGTTCAAAAAAAAAGTTATTTGGCGGACCCTTTAGATGAACATTCTCTTAATTTTTACTCTGTACAATTATTTTTATTTATTTTAAAAATATATTTTTTTAGCAACTGTTTTCAAAAATTAGTAAAATATTTTGGTAAAATCAGCAACATAAATTAGTACAAAATTTAATAATTTGTAAAATTAGAATAGAAATAAATTTGAATAAAATAGAAAATGGTACTTACGTGGTGAAAATAGTCATATAAATATGATTAGGTCATATCTGACTTTGAATGGAGTCACATTACGAATCATATCATAAACATCTTATCATAAACAAATATATCTAAAATATTTTTTGTTGAGAGAATTTTTTTTATATTATATGTCTCCAAATCTTACTCCGTATATAATTACATAAGCCATATAATTATAATCCCAATATATTCAGTGATCGATATGATTATATATGGTTCATGCTAAGTCTTATTAAACTGCATGTGACGTTATGCTGAAAATATTTTAATATATAATCCCATACATATTTTGGTGAAGTTCAATATCAAATAAAGTTATTTGCAAGTTAAGACTTTATTACATATGGCTTCACATATAACCATATTGATTTTATAACAAACTTATTTGAAAGTGATTTCTTTTGTATAATTTTAAATAAAAAAACGGTTAGATTTTTGAATCACTAAATTTGTTCTGGGTAATTTTTAAAAATGTCGTTGTTTCATTTAAAATGATTTGGGTCTTTCAAATTTTTGATTTCTACAAATTTTAATTTTCAACTTAAATAAGTTACAAAATACGTACTATCGTCTAAGATTTTATTAAGTTACAAAAAGAATACGTACTATCGTCTAAGATTTTATTAAATCAGATATATTTTTGTATATAATTAGATATAATTTAATGTCCCGGAAATGGAAAAATCTTGGATAAAATTGTATAAAATTGAATTGAATATAATAAATACCAATTTGAATGTGTTTATATATGGGAACTTATCAAATGAGATATAATTTTATTAGAATCCATATTATATCCATATATCATCGGACTAAAAATTAGTACAAAAATAGTAAAGTGAGATTAAAAATTTTTTCTACTAACTTTTTTTTTCTGAGTGTAGCTCACTTTTGTAAGCGAGCGAGTAATGGCCTATCCTTACAGGTTAATCTATATGGGAATAACCTGTCATTATCATATTTTTGCTGGACTGTTACAAACAGATTGCCAAATATCACAATCTCTCCATTCTAAGGTGTAGCGTCGCATAAAATGAAGTGTGGAAAACCATTTCAAAATAATTCTCTAAAGCGGCATTACAAAGAAAATGCCTTTTTTAAACCATCTATGGTGGTAAAAATGAAAAAAAAAAAAATAAAAAACTCTGTTCTGGTTGAGACTACGACGACTGCACGCAAAACATACTTAGGAGTAGCGCTAAGCTGAGCTGAGACCAATTTGAACTTCTTCTTCTTCTTGTGTATGTGGAAATGAAAAATGCCATGAAATGAAGTTTTTGCTGTTTTTCTGCACTAACATATTTGTAAACTACTGTATGCGAGAATACTCGTTACATGAACAGTGGATTATCGATGGAATAAACAACTGATCTGAAATATTGGTAAGCTAAGGTTATTGATGATAAATATGTATGAGAATAACTGACGCAGAAAAAAATATGTCTCTATTTTTTTCAATAAAATCGGTTTGTTGAAAATTTTTAAAGCTGTCAATTAAAAATTAATTGAATCAATTAATTATTTGCTCAAATTTGGCACTTGCTTGACATTTGTTTATACCATCTTTCAAAGGGGAAACATCAACACATTGTTGTCGTTTTTTGGAATATTTATGTAGTTGTTTTTTATAAATGTTTATGTTTAAAGTTTAATTTCGTTTAATAAACATACATTTTTTTTTTAACAGAAAGAAAATGCAAAAAATAAATGAAAAATATTTTTAAACAAAAAAATACTCGGATTTCAACAAAAGGGCTAATTTCTGCAAAGAAAAGTTTTTTCTTTCAATAGAAAGAAAAAACAAATTTCTGTGTGAATTTGTTCATATAAGTATAAATAAATCTGCTAACTAAATGAGAATTTAATGCCGGTTTAAATTCAATGTTATAAAATTCAAGCTGTTAAAAGACATTTGGTATGGCGACACCAGTTCTATAAAACAAAACATTTGGTATGGCAACAACAATTTTATTTTTGGTTTTTGGGAAGTTATACGATATTGATCACTTTTTAATCAAATGAGTTATTATTAAATTAAAAAATAATTCAATTAAAGAGCTATCAATTTCTAATTGAATTAGCAATTTTCGGAAGTTGGCGGAATTTCGGAAATTAAAGTTATTGAATCGGTGGTTTTTGTGATTGAAATGGGGTTTTATTTTCTTGTGTGTGAGGATTGGCAGTGGTGTTCTCTAGAGTCGGTAAGCTCGATTTAAATGTATCCAAAATCTAATCGCTAATGCTGTTAAATGACCCTTCATAGTACTCAAACCACTTAGAGAAATATAAAATTGTGGGTCAAATCTAAGTCAAATCAACTTAAACAAATTCTAAATTTTAACCTAACATTTTCCAAATTTAATTAAAATTTGTAGATTTATTGTACTTCAAAAACTATGGCCCATACCAAAAAGAGATTATGTTGAGAAATAATGAAATTTTTCCCAAATCTGTTGTGTTTTCTTTGTTAGGTCGGCTAATTTTGGGACCACCCTCATATGCATCACATATGGTGGAACATGTGTGATGTCGAATGACTGCATATATGAGCTTGAATGAGTTCATACATGTCCATAAACGGATACATATATGTTGATTTTTAACCGGGAACTCTAAATTTTTTTCTCAAAAAATTGTTGTAAGTATGTATATTATAATGTCCCGACAAAGGATGTTTTTACAATTTGCTTAAGTAACAGCACACGCTACGATGAGTATTGAAGAGCTGAATAAGGAAAATAATATATCAAAAGTAAGCTGAATAAGGAAAATAATATATCACTCTGAAATTTTCAGCTTATTTAGAACACGTACTTAGATATTTGTATAAAAAATATAAAAAAACTAAAAGGGTATTTTTTTAAAAAAAATAATTTTGAAGTTTAAAAAAAAAAAATAAAAAAATATTTTAAATTTTTTTTTGAATTTTTTTATAAAATTTCTGAACACCAAAATATTTCCTATTTCTATGCAAAGTTATGGCCTTTTGAGTAATGTCCCAAGTCCTAATTTTGCGACATTTCAAAGCTTCAGGGTGGCCATAGTTTCAGGGCTACCAAAATTTAAGTGAGGAAGGAGCTTGCAAAGAAATTCCTAATTTCAACAAAATCTTTTGTTGAAAATCCATGAGTTGAATTTTAGCAAAAAAAAAAAAAATTAGTCAATTCAGCAAAAGTTTTGCTAACATTTAGTTAACTAAAAATTACAAATCCTTGCTAAAAATTATTTAAATTTTTCCTGAATATTAGTAGGGTGAAAAACACTAAAAAAATTTGTAGAAAAACATACTTTATATAATTTATTTGCTGAAAATCGTAAAAAAAATTTTGTGATTTTTTTTAAAAAAAATTGACAATACATTAAAAAATATAAAAATTTCCATACATTGACGACATGAATTAATATAATTTCTAAAAAAAATATATAGAAGTTATTATATATAACATAAACAAAAATACCCAGGCAGAAGAATACAATCGGCACAGTGTTGGCAAAGCGTCGGCGATGGTCAGTTATGCGTTGGCAGAAGGTGGCATTAACAATATTGTCCTGTTACCCGTTTGATAACAGTGATCAACCGTTGGTTTGAACGAACTTGCCACAGTTGGCACAACGTTGGAAATTCAAAAACTTTTGTTCTTTCAAAATACCTTGAATTTAATTCATTTTGAGAAATATGCATAATAAAAAGCATTTAAAAAGCAGCAATACAGTTCGGTCTTAGTCATTTACATCATATTTAAATGTGTGAAATATACAAAAATATTATTCTAATTGGTCGTATAATTGGTAAAAACATTATTGGCAACGAATTCTGCGAGAGGTACTGGCAAACACATGCAATGCAAACAACATAAATATAGTGCTTTTGAGCAACAATATTAGTTGTACTTTTTGTAATTTTTAGCAAAAGTAGTTGATCTTTACAAAAATATCAGTAGTTTTCCAGTACTATTTTTTTTGTACGGTTGTCAATTTCTACCTGGGTATATTTCAATTACTTACATCTATGATTGTCTAAATGATGACAATTTGGACTGAAGTTAATGCAGTAGATAATTCTAGAAACAGAACAAAAAATAACAAAATATGACATACACATAAACAAACCCTTTTTTTGAATGGAGAAAGGAAATATATAAAATTACCTAAAATGTGTGGGCTTCTCTTGCGCTTTACTCTGTCGACCTAAGGGAATATGTGTTTGTAATTTTCCCATATACCATAAATTACCACTATAAAAATTTTGTTTACTAATACACATTTTATTTTTATTAAATTTAAATATTTAATTTTGTCTTTAATTTAATTAATAATCAATTTCTTTGATAGATAAACCGGAATCAACACAATATTGAATTTATTAAATCAACAATTTATATGAATACAAATTGTTGGCTTCCTTTTGTATGAAAAACATATAAAAAAATATTCCATGGTTGATTTTTTTATATGTCTTACAAGAGTTGTCTCTACACTAAAAAAATAAGTCAGTAGAATAGTTAGTAAAACGTCTTGAAAATCAGGTATACTATTTTTCAGCAAATTTTTTGTTAAAATTATGTTTTCAGATAACTGTTTTGAACTAATGTTTTACTAATATTTTGCTAATGTTTTACTAATTTATTTTACTAAAAAAAGTTGTGCTGATTGGCACATTAATAGTGTGGACGATAACTAGATTGAAAGATATACGCAGCATGAATTGGATGTCACTGCATGTCGAGATGTAGTAGTGACGAGGAAAATAATACTAAAAAGTACAACTCTAGTAAGACATATAAAAAAATCAATCATGGAAGATTTTTGTATCTGTATTTGTTTTCATACATAAAACAAAATTGTGGATTGAAACAACTTACATTTTGGGTTGTCATCGGCGTGAAAGCAATTGTCTATTAATTTAATAAAAGACAAAATAAAATATTTAAATTTAAATTTAAAAAAAGATTAAATGTGCATTTGTAGTCAAATTGAGTGGTCAAGTTGATAACAAATATGCAGCAGGTAGACAGACTAAAGCGAAAGACAAAGACATACATCATAGGCAGAATTTTATGTTTTATGTTGTATATGTTATATTTTGTTATTTTTTCGTTTCGTTTCTATAACTATCTGCGGCATTTGCGTTCCTTTAAAAGATAGCACCATTTACACAACCATTGATGTAAGTAGTTAAAGATAATTTTGTTTATGTTATATATATTTATTTATATTTTTTAGATATTACATTAATTCATGTCGTCAATTTGACTGTATGAACATTTTTATATTATTTGTAAAAGAATCTCAAAAATATGTTTTATGATTAAATTAACTAAAGTATAATTTTTCTACAAATTTTTTGAGTTTTTTTTTCAGTTTACTAATATTAAGCAAAAATTTTATTAATTTTGAGCAAGGGTTTTGTAATTTCTAATCTACTAAGTGTTAGAAAAGCTTTTGCTGAATATACTAATTTTGTTGTTGTTTCAGCAAAAGATTTTGATGACATTAAAAAAAATTTTGCTGACTCAGCAAAATTTTTTGCTGAATTTACGTATTTTTTTTGAGTGTACTACATCGGGACATGCAGCAACATCTATCTGCTTCTGCGTATATCTTTCAATCTGATTTTCGTCCATATTGATTTACAAGACGTTTTAGTAATTTTCTACTAACTAATTTTTTTGAGTGTACTAAACATTGTATCAAAATTAAAATGCTCGTATTAAAAATTTAACTGATATTTTCAAAAATTTTACTAAAAACATTTAGGCATATGCTTTTTTAATATCTTACTGAATTCTATATTCAGGAATTACTATTTTCTTAAATTTCCAAATGTATCCAATCATTTTGAAAATAGTTCACATTTTTAATAAAATTTTTAATTGATGCAATTATATTTAATTGATATTTTGTTTGAAATATTTAATTGAATTAATTAAACATTAAGTTGAGATCAAATTTTATTTCAAACCAATATTGACATGAAAGGTTTTGGGCAATATTTTTTCTGTGCGCTTTGAGTGATTTTAAACCTTAAATACGATTAAAATTTCGTCTTTTCTCGTAAATAAGACAGAAAAAAATAAATATTTTTTACAAAAAAACAAAATATTTTTACAAAAAATAGATTTCAGAAACTATTGTATTATTTAAAACACGAGTTTCAAAAAAAATAGTCTTTAGAGCCCTTATTCGAGCTATACATTCATTTGATACAATTAAATTCATTCAATTCAAATTTTAAACATTGAAACATTTCATTAAGTTTGATGCAAGTGTTAATAAAATTTTGTATACAATATAATTTTATTCATAAAAAGTATGAAGCTTTTCTTTAATTTTAAGAAATATTTCGTTAAATTTGTGAAAAAATAAAATAATTTTTTTTCATATGTATATCAAGACTAGTCGGTCTTTATTCGGTACTCTGCATAATCGGCATGTAAATGTCATCTTTAGTCCCTGATGGTTATTAATTCATACTATGTTGTTTTTATTTTTTAATTTATAATATTTTTTAAATTTATTAAGTTTTTTCTATAATTCTTATAAAATTTCATTAAAGGCCATAATCAAAGTTTGTTTCTTTAGTCTTTTGATTTCCACTTGTAATATGATGGAAAAATTCATTTGAATCTTCATTTGAAAATTTATTTGAATCTTCATTTGATTTGAAAGTTTTTTCATATACTTATAATATATGTTCCTTGGAAATACTTGAAAATTATTAACATTAATTTTTTACAAGTTTGATATAACTTTTATTTAAAATAAAAATTATGTTTTTTCGACCTTTAATTGTGCAATGAAAATGAAAATTATTCAAGTTCGAGGCCATACTCTATATTCCTTTATTAAGATATTGTCCTGACAAATAATCTATAGAGTTTTTGTTTTCAAATTTATTAATTGACCACTTTCAGGAATGTGTTGATAGCTCTATCAACACATTCCTGATCATCAGAACACGTTTTGAAAGAACTGACAATCCCATGCAAACATCAAACATTCATATAACCTAGTTATCCCACTAACTGAGAACTAATATATAAGTTCGAAGTTGAAGACTATCACCATTGTTCAAGCAAGCTCTACCTTTGGTAGATATACAATACACGTTTTTTGTTTTTATTCTTCTTTTTATTTTTACACTTGTTTTGTTTTTGTTTAAAAACAAGATGTAAAGGGGAAGTAAACTAAGACCGTACTTTGTCTTTTCTACAAGTTTGATATAATTTTTATTAAAAATAAGAATTATGTTTTTTTTTTAGCCAATTTTTTTCAGTTTATTGAGTCGCGAGTTCGTTTTATCGATAATCCACTGTACTTACATACATATCTCTCAATATAGACTGAAAACTTTTAAAATTTCGCGCACACTCACACACAATAATGCTAATGATGAATTGCAATTTACACTCTATTTCAATAGAATTACGCTTAGAATTTGGAGTGATAGTTGGTTAACTGCTTTCAATATATGGTCAAAATAGCAGGGAAGTTAGTTAGTTGGTTTACGAGATAAAGACGATGATGATGACAAAGATGATCATGCATACTATTTGTTTGGTATGGTATGGTATCTATTTCAATTCTCAACCATATTCACTCCATGCATACCATTGTTTTATTGTCCACTAATGATGGGGAGTTGTTTTCAATAATAAATAAATGCTTTCATTGACAGTTAGTCAGTGCGTCTGTCACTTAACTGAGTTAGTTAATGATGGCAAAATGAATTATTGTACCACCCAAAGAGGTTTTTATTTAATTTAGAAATGACATATTTACTCTAGTTTTTTATTTTTTAATTTTTGTTTTAATTTTAAGTGGTTGGATTATTTTTTTTACCTACTTTTTGTATAATATTTTTAATTTCTGCATCATCTCTTAATGGTGGTTTAACCCTTTACTGCATGAAACTACGGATCTTAATGAAAATTGTATATTTTGAAAGTAAATGGATAATAAGTAAACACCTATTTCTGTGTTTTGCAATATTTTAACATTTTACGCAAAAAACCAAAAAGAGTCAAAATTTCGGATCACCCAATAACCAAAAATAAAGCGAATATATAAAAACCAAAATATGTGTGTTGTAAAGCTTATCAGTTTTACTTCAGATCTAATTAGTTTGTTTAATAACTTTTTAATAATTACTGGATACACTAAAAAAATAAATGTCAGTAAAGTCAGCAACATGTTTCCTGGGAGGATCCTGGAAGACAAATTGATAAAATTGCTAAAATCAGCAAATCTATTGTTGACTAGCAATTTTTTTGCGGATATTAGCAATTATTTTGCAAGGATCCTTCCATCAAAAATGTTGCTGACTTTACTGAATTTTTTAGTATATAAATTGTAATTACAAGTTTGAAATAATTTTTATTAAAAATAAAAATTATGTTTTTTTCGACCTTTAATTGTGCAATGAATTATTTAAAAATTATATAAATATAATAATCATTTAAAAATTATATAAATAAATTTTTTTGGAATCACAGTTTTTTCAATTTTTTAACTTTTCTCGCCAGAAAAAAGAGTATACACTGCGTTGCATAACTATAATTACAGATAATATTTGCTACTCTTATATTACAAACATTTTTTTAAAACTTATAACTGTTTTTAAGAGTGTGATAACTGATCTCTTATTGTGTAAAATTTACGAGATTACTTAATTGCTTTAAGAGAAAAATTGTGTAATAATGTTTTGTTAGTGTTTCATAACTACACTCAAGTTGTAATACAGTTTATTTATTTTTAATGTCAGTCATTTATAGAACAAACTAAATTTTTTACTAACCTTGTAGTTCATTTAAAAAAACAAACCACATCAAATGACTGTTTTATGATTTTACATAAATTTTTTACAGTAATTTTTTGTTATTTAAAAATATACAAAAATATTAATGTTTGTTTGTTTTTTACTAACATACACTCAAAAAAATAAGCTAGTAGAAAAGTTAGTAAAACGTCTTGTAAATCAGGTATACTATTTGTTAGCAAATTTTTTGCTAAAATTCTGTTTAAAGCTAAAATTGTTGTTATACTTATTCAGCACTTAACTGTTTTGAACTAATGTTTTACTAATATTATACTAATGTTTTACTAATTTATTTTGCTAAAAAAAATTGTGCTGATAAGCACATTAATAGTGTGGACTACAACCAGATTGAAAGATATGCGCAGAATGAAGCAGATGTCGGTGCATGTCAAGATGTAGTAGAGAAGAGGAAAGTGATACTAAAAAGTACAACTCTAATAAGACATATAAAAAAATCAACCATGGAAGATTTTTGTATCTGTTTTTCATACATAAAACAAAATTGATTATCAAAACAACTTAAATTTGGCGTTGTCACCGGCTTGTGAAAATAATTGTCTATTAATTAAATAAAAGACAAAATAAAATATTTAAACTTAATATGTATTTCTAAAGTAAATGTTTATAGATTAATAATCTAGTGTGGTCAAATTGCAAACAAACATATACAGACATGTAGACAGAGTAAAGCGAAAGACATATCTTAGGTAGATTTTTAGGGTTCCTTTTTCTTATTGCAAAAAAGAGTTGTTTTTTTCGTTTCGATTGTTTTTGTTTAGTTTTCGTTTCTATAATTATCTTCGGCAGTTGCGTCCTTTAAAAGATAGCATCATTTAGACAACCATTGATGTAAGTAGTTGAAAGAAAATGTTACGTTATATATATTTATTTGTATATATTTTCAGATATGAAATTAATTCATGTCGTCAATGTGGGAAAATAAAAATTTTTATATTTCGCAATTATTGTAAATTATTTTTAAAAGAATCACAAAAATATGTTTTATGATTTTCAGCAAATATATTAACTAAATTACAATTTTTCTACAAATTTTTTGCGTTTTTTTCAGTCTACTAAAATTCAGCAAAAAATATATTAATTTTTAGCAAGGCTTTTTTTATTTCTAATCTACTAAGTGTTAGCAAAACTTTTGCTGAATCTAATATTTTGCTGACATTAGCAATTTTTTTGCAAGCACCCTCCTGACTAAAATTTTGCTGACTCAGCAAATTTTTTTGCTGACTTTACAAACTTTTTTTTTTGACTGTACGGTTAATTTTGACTACAATTGTGGTTAATTTTTTGAACATTAAAAACCAAATGACTATGTTAGTCCATACGGACCATCAATCTTGATGCTGCATATGGCTTTAACAGCTATTGGAGGGAACTACACTCAAAAAAATAAGTCAGTAGGAAAGTTAGTAAAACATCTTGTATATCACGTATACTATTTATCAGCTAAAGTTTTTGCTAAAATTGTGCTTTAGTTATACTTATTCAGCACTTAACTGTTTTGAACTAATGTTTTGCTAATATTTTACTAATGTCTCACTAAATTAATTTTGCTAAAAAATTTGTGCTGATAAATACATTACTAGTGTGGACAACAAATAGATTGAAAGATATGAAGTAGATGTCGCAGCTTGTCAATAAGTAGTAGGGACAAGGAAAATTATACTAAAAAGTACAACTCTTGTAAGACATATAAAAAAATCAACCACCCGAGTAAAAACGTTCTTATATTATTTAATATAATATATAAAAACAAATAGCTTTATATAGCTTAATATGGATATATGTGATGCCGCATATAATCACATATAATTTTATTTTGGGTTTGGTTTTTCGAAAATTTTTGAAATGGTCCCATATATATTAATATCTAAACATATATCGATTGATATTACCGTAGATGTGGCATATATTTACACATATGGTATATATTAATTAGCATGATTTCGTATATAATCTTATATCGCTAAATACAATGTTATGTCATTTCACCACCAAATTTTATCATTCTTTGATGAAAACTATCATTACTGTCCAATCGAATGTTCGGCTCCGGAGTTCGGCCAAAAAGTAATGTTCGGCCAAGTTCGGCGTTCGGCCAAATTTTGGCCGAGCTTGGCCGAACACTGAGTATTTGAAGAAATTGAGTACACTTTCAGATATAATTTTTAAATTTTGAGTGCAAACACAGGAATTTGTATTAAATTCGTTATATATGTATTTTAGTAAAAAGTTCAAACATTCCCATTTTTTCCAAAACGCGTCGTTAAAATAACTGAACTCATTATTTCATATTTTTGAAAAAAAATTCTAATTTAGCTTTTTTTTGTGATTTTCTCGTGTTTAATTATTTTTTGTTTTACTTTAAACAAATTTCGTGGTCAAAATCAACCGAAATTCACGTTTTTTTCATTATTAAAAAGTAAATTAAAAAGTGCTAAGGCTTCTGCCGAACATCTAAAATTTGGCCGAAGTTCGGCTACGCCTAGAAGTTTTTGTTTTAAAATTTATATGAATTTATAGTTTCTGAAAACTACTCATTTTTGGCTCTAGTATAAATAAGGTATAAATTATTAGTGTCCGACCGAACAGTTCGGCCATACTATATTTGGTCGGTTTTTGGGTATCTAGAGGCAATGATTATAAATCTTTTTATTGGAAACATGTTTGTTGAGCCAATTTAATTTGATTTTGTGTATAAAATTTAAGGAAAAAGCCGAAGTTTAGCTATAAAGTTAAAAGTTCGGCCGCCGAACTATTTTCGATTTGGCCGAACAGTGAACTTATTGCTTAACTACGGGCTTTTCTTTAAATTTGTCACTCAAAATCGTCTCTAATCAGCCCAATAAACATTTTTCCATTCGCCAAATTTGTCCATAATGTTTTAAAATAAAGAATACAGACCAAATGCATTTTCTGTCCGAACTGTTCGGTCGGACACTATAAATTATTTTTAAAATAATCAAACAAAAATTTAATTTTCAGCAAATAAATAACTAAAATATAAATTTTCTACGAATTTTTTGTGTTTTTTTAATAATAATATTTAGCAAAAAATTACTACTAATTTTGTTGTTAAAAATCAGCTCGCCGGTTTTCAGCAAAAGATTTTTCTGACATCAGCAATTTTTCTTAAATTTAGGTAAATTTTAATATATTACTTTAAGTGTATTTATAGTTATGAAACTCTAGTTGATTTTGTTATTCCTTTTTAAATGCTAAAATAAAAAATAAATGAATTGTTTTTTGTTAAATATTATTAATGTTCCATTGGTTTTACATTTATGCCGGTTAAACTCTTCTACTTTTTTTTTAACTTACGAAATTTCGTGGAATTATAGTTTTGCAACGCAGTGTATCTCCAATATTACCATTGTTTTGGACATATAAGATGTTGAATATTACAAAAGAGATGTAATATAAAAAAATGTGTCTATGTTACTTATATCAGGCGCTGCATTCAGTCAAATTATTCGTTACATATATTTATCACCATGCACCGTTACATATATTTATCACCATGCAGTAAAGGGTTAAAGTTTTTTTTTTTTTTTTGATTGTTGGACAAACAAACATCTTGTCTGGTTTAACATTGAAGATGCATTTCGAATATTTAAAACAGGCCAGTAGCAATTAAGATAAGACATTAACACGCTGATTGTGTCCTGTCCAGTTGTTCGTCGATTGACGCATTTTGTGATTCGCCCAAGGTGGTCGGTCATCTGTTTCAATGATTTTGTTGTTGTGTGCGTGTATTTTAAATGTTGTTGTTGCACAAGGTAAGTTTAAAATTGTTTTCAAAACTAATTTATGGGTATTTTTCAGTTATTCTTAATAATGCGATGTTAATTTTTGTTAGTTTAGTTTAAAAAAAAAAACGATAGAAAACAGGTGAAATTATTGTGAATATTTTAGGGAAATTAACTAAAATTATTACACTTGCTATGTCATTAATATATGTATCCCGATAAAAAATAGTTACATCTCAAATAGAAAATCAGATCTCATTTGATATAGATCGATATTTATTCCTATCCAAGTTTATCTCAAAATTGGGGTATCCAGTAAAAACCGATTAGATACCTCAAATATATTACCGTATTAAGTTAGATCAAAATTGATTTCAAAATTGGGGCATCCAAAAATATCTAATTTAAGATCCTGATGGATCCTAAATAAACCCGTGGGATGAATTTAGATCTACTTGGATCTAATTAGATCCAAAAAGATTAGTAATTTTTGATAGATAAAATGAAAAGTTTTGAGATTAAATTGAATTTACTTATATCCCATGACTTATATTATTTTTAATAAAAATATAAAAAAAAAATTAAAGAAAATGAATTTGGACATCTGCGCATATATAATTATATATGGTATTATATATTGCAATATATAATTATGTCTTATACGCATGGATAATATTACTGATGTTCGACCATATATAACCATATCTCAAACAAAATTGTTAATCTTAATGTCATATATAATTATATCTTGAATTGCATTATTCATATTGCACAATATATATGAATATATTATGTAACACACAAACATATTTTTTATAAGATAGCATATATATTATATCTTAAATTATATAGCTTATATGTTACCGTATATGCTTACATAATGTGTTATTTAAGAGAAAGTGTTATTACACTCATGGAACTTCTGCTGTATATATTTGTAGTTGTTTGAGTTGTAATACTGTATTTTTATTTTTAAGTGAAAAAAACAGTCATTTCTAGAACAAATTTCAGTTTTGACTACAATTGTAGTTTATTAAAAAAAAAACATCAAATTACTGTATTATGATTTTAAATTCATTTTATATAGTATTTTTTTTTTTAATAAAAAAAATTAAAACAAATAAATGTTTGTTTATTTTTTACTGCATATTTGGTTAATTTTACTACAATTGTGGTTAATTTTTTTAACATTAAAAAACTAATGGCAAAGTTAGTTAAATTTACTGAAATGTAAGTCGTCCTTTCTTCAAGTTAAATTTCATTTGTTTTTAACTACATTTGCAGTGGGGTTTACCTACATAGTACGAGGGCGGACCAATAAGTCCGTGACTTTTCGAACTTCCCTCGTATTTATATGAAATGCAACGCTGCTCCCATCAAGTACCACCTGTTAATAGACGACTGTCAAATTTTGAGCATGTTCCTTCATTTAATTTGCATTTAACAGCTGTTCAAAACATACAACCTCGCGGATTTTTTTAAAAATGAAAAAGTGAATTTCGAGTGCTCATTAAACATAATTTTTTTTTCGAAAAAAAAAACAGTCAATCAAACCAAGGAAAAGCTTGATAAATACTATGGGAACTCTGCGCCATCGATTTCAATGGTATAAAAGTGGTTTACTGACTTTCGTTGTGGTCGCACAAGTACAAATGACGCTGAACGTTCTGGTCGGCCAATTTAGGTCAATACACCCAAAAATGTCGAAAAAATCCACGATATGGTGTTGGCTGATCGTAGAGTAAAAGTGCGTAAGATTTTTGATGCCTAGGCATTTCATATGGCAGTGTGGTTTCGATTTTAAATGATCAGTTGGGTTTAAGAAAGCTGTCTGCAAGATGGGTGCCGCGTTTGCTCTCAATTGACCATAAACGTAATCGTGTGACAACTTCAAAGGATTGTTAGGAGTTGTTAACTGAAATTCGAATGAGTTTTTGCGGCGTTTTGTAACTGGATGAAACATGGATCCATTAAAACACTTCGTAGACCAAGCAGCGGTCTAAACAATGGGTTTCTCAGGGCGAACCGGCTCCGAAGAAGGCCAAGGTAAGTTTGTCGGCCAATAATGTGATGGCAAGTTTTTTGGGATGCACGCTGGATAATCCACATCGATTACTTTCAAAACTGAAAAACAATAAACGACGAATATTATGCCAACTTATAGGACCGATTTTACTAGGATTTAAAAAAAAAAACGACCCCATATGGCCAAGAAAAAAGTTCTTTTTCATCAGGATAATGCACGGGTGCATTTCCAATGGCAAAATTTTATGAATTGGGACCTCATCCGCCATATTCTCCGGATTTAGCCCCCAGCCCCTATTTCCTATTTCCAAACCTAAAGAAATGGCTCGGTGGAAAGAGATTTAGCTCCAACGATGAAATTATTGATCAAACAAATACCTTTTTTATGGACCTCGAAAAATCCAGTTTTTTGTAAGGGATACAAAAATAGGATAAACGTTGGACAATGTGTATTGAGCTAAAAGGAGATTATGTTGAAAAAGAAATTTTTTTTAGAAAAAAAAACTGTGTTTCGTTCAAAAAGTCACGGACTTATTGATCCGACCTCGTATTCTAAGTGTACAAATAAAAATTTACTATGTATATTAAATATTAAATTTTTTTTAAATATGTGTTTATAAATTTGGAAACATGTTAATAAACATACAATTTATGTGCTCAATTGTAAAGACAAAGTGTGTAAATTAAATTTGCGGCTTCTTACATTAAAATTTACACACTAAATAGCAGTAAGTTCACAAGCTGTTTTTAGAGTGTATAAGCTGTTTTTTTTTTGTAGAAGTCAGTTGCTAATTACATTTTTGCGCTATTTTATCATATCATGAAAATATCATTGCGTTATCTTGAAGAGTAAATTGTATTCTAAATATTTATTTTGAATTATTAGAAAGCGTCAAACGTGTAATAAACGGCTTCAAAAAGTACCAAAATAGCCATTTTTAACAACTTCAACCACGGTTTTCTCAAAATTGTGAAGTGTGGAAAAATTTCGATGCCACAACTTACCATTGTGCATTGACAAGCTTAAATCATATGAAACAGTTCAAACAGTATAACGAAATTGCAAGAAATACGGAAGCTCTCAAGCATTTTGATTTTAAAAATGTGCTGCTCTTCTATACTGATAAATTGGGATACTTCGCAATACTCGATACTACACTCAAAAAAAAAAATAAAAAGTTAGTAGAAAAGTTAGTAAAACGTCTTGTAAATCAGACATACTATTTTTCAGCAATTTTTTGGTAAACTTATGTTTTCAGCTAAAATTTTAGTTATACCTATTCAGCACTTAACTGTTTTGAACTAATGTTTTACTAATATTTTACTAATGTTTTACTAATTTATTTTACTAAACAAAATTGTGCTGATAAGCACATTAATAGTGTGGACTATTTCAAAACAATACCTGGTAGGCTTATTAGAAAAATGTTCTCACGTTTTCAAAAAATAAATGTCATGTATTCATACAAACCGTAAACAGAAAACCGTAGAAAGTTAAATAAAAACCCCAACAATGTGCATACAAAAATTGTGGACTAAAAATAAAAAACCTTACATTTTGTGTTGTCACCGCCATGTCAAAGTATTTGTCTATTAATTAAATTAAATTAAAGGTTTTGTAAACTAAATGTTTATAGTAATTTTCAGTGATATTCATGTAGTGTTGTCAAATAAATATAAGTCCAGGTAGACAGACTAAAGCGAAAGACAGTGACACACATCTTAATAATTTTTTATGTTTCCTTTTTCTTTTTTTTAGTAAAAAAGGGTTGTAAAGGGTGATTTTTTAGCAACTTTCTTTTTGGCAACTCAGCTGTTTTCGTGTAACATGTTACTGTTGAACATGTTCAGTTTGGTCGATAATTTAACCATGAATCGGTTAAGAAAGTGCATTGTGCACTTCTTTCAAATTATGGTCAGTTTGGGCGACCTTCTGAGGCGGCTATTCGGAATCTTATGACTAAATTTCGAACCAAATTTACATTATTGGACATTAAACCACCAACACGTATGCGTAGAGTGCGGGCAGAGGAACATATCGCAGCTGTATCAGTGTTGTTGATGACCGTGAATTATCGATTCGGCGCCGTTCGCAGCAATTGGCCCTCTGTTACTCCACAACATGGAACATTTTGCGGAAGGATTTGGGTGTTAAACCTTTTAAAATACAGCTGGTGCTAGAATTGAAGCCACACGACCTACCACAGCGGCTAACTTTTGGTGTATGGGCGCTGGCGAATTTGGATGATTATCCACTTTTTTGTAGGAAAATTGTGTTCAGTGGCGAACTTCATTTCTGGTTAAATGGATACGTGACCAAGCAAAATTGCCGTTTTTGGTGTGAAGAGCAGCCAGAAGCATTGCCAGAACTGCCAATGCATCCCGAAAAATGCACTGTTTGGTGTGGATTATGGGCCGGTGGCATCATTGGACTGTACTTTTTCAAAGACGACGAAGGCATGAACGTTACTGTGAATGGCGATCGCTACCGTGCGGTGATTACCAATTTTTTTTTTGCCCAAAGTTGAAGAGCTGGACTTGGGTGCCATGTGGTTTCAACAAGATTGTGCCACATGCCACACATCACGAGACACAATGTCCCAATTGAGAGGCGAGTTCGGTGAACAGTTTATTTCACGATTTGGGCCGGTCAATTGGCCGTCTCGATCGTGCGATTTAACGCCTTTTGATTATTTTTTGTGGGACTATGTTAAGGCTCATGTCTATTGGGACAAGCCCGCAACACGCACTGGAAGCCAATATTGAAGAATTTATTAGTGAGATACCGGCCGATATGCTTTTTAGAGTATGCCAAAATTGGATCCAGCGTATGAACCATTTGAGGCGTAGCCGCGGTCAACAATTACATGAAATCATCTTTAAACATTGAATTGTATATATCGTTCTATCGACTCAAATAAAGATTTCATACATTTCTCTAAATTGTATGTGTTTTTTTTTCTATTTTTTATTTTTTGTTTCGTATCTAGAATTACTGCATTTGTCTTCCTTTATCTACTTACATCAACCATTGATGTAAGTAGTTGAAATATAATTTTGTCTATTATATATATATAATTATTATTAATAAATTAGTAGCTTTTTTTTTGAGTGCAGCATTAATGCAACTTGATACTATTTAAAATTGTGCCAATTATTTTTAATTGCTAGTTTAAGTCAAATTGATAGACAAGGACCCTGATGACGTATTTTGCGGATCTGTAGTTACGATGACTTCGGTGAGAGTAAGGTTAGTTGGCGGTGTCTCTAATGAGAGCAGGAACCGGATGGTTTAACTCGATACCACAAACTTTTTCCATTCTATTGTGTGAGCTAAAAGTGTTGGTTTAAACTGCGTAATACGAAGCTGATCAATGAGTCCGTGACTTTTTAAATTAATCACAGTTTTTTTTTATGTACTATAAAACGTTTTTATTTTTCAGGGGTAAAGTGTTGGTAAATGTCATATAATGGCAATCGTAATTAATTTTGTTATAAGAATTTTTTAGTTGGACGTTTACAGGAAGAAGAAGAATAAAGCATTTTTATTGACAAATTTAACACAATGTATATGCCAGACTGCCGCAGTTTCGTACCCTCCAAGGACTTGTCAGTGGTTAATTTATGTGTCAATTGAACAAAGTATTTTATATTGTTAAATTGCTCTTTATGGAAAACTTTTTACTTTGAAACTCACTACGACACAAAGTAAAAAAAGTTTTTCACAATACCTAATAATTAAATTTTTCACAATACCTAATAATTAAATATTCTAGGTTTTTCACTATTTCAAGGCGATACGTATTTGCCATTTAAATTTTTAATCTTGAAAGCTTCATTTGAAACAATTACCTAAAATTAAAAAAAAAGCTACCTAAGTTTGGGGTTCTTAATGGGTGGACAAGGGTGGATAGCGTGTGAATCAAGCTTAAACATGGTAATCTAGAAATATATGTGTCCACTGGACTGGTCCTCAAGTTTAGGATTACTTTTAATGCACCCAATACCCTATATTGCCTGTTGACTCACGGGTGTTATGAGCATTAACACGTCTTTTTTATTCACTAGGAAAATTTATAACGAGAAACCAAAAGCTTTTAATGTTATGGTCGTAGGAATTCATGTGATGTTTGCTTTAGTGAGCACGCATTTGAGGTGTCGAAACGGGCATTCAAACGTATGTGTCACGTAAGCAGAAGCTTCTAAGACTAGGTCACGTAAGCTTCTAAGATTTCTGTGGATATTCAGATTAGTAAAGAAAATATTTAGCATCGATCTCCTTCTCAAATAAAAATAACCAAAAATCCAGTGTGATAACGTCTTCATATTAGCTGTGGTGTAAATTCCTACGGAATAAAGATATGTCATGGTGATCTTTATTACAAAAATAGAAAAAACAAACCAAAATATTATAAAGGGATACATATCTATCAGTTTTGGAAGTACGTTTAACAGCTTTCATATTAAAGATATGACACAAAGAGGAAATAAAGGGGACAATGGTGGTCGTTTGTGTTCTGATCAGTGGAAGATCTGGGCTCGTAAACTACCGACATTGAGAAAGAAGAACGAATGTTATTGAGTTAGATTGAGCCAATTTAAAACTTGCAAATACAGCAAAATAACTGTCTGACATTCTGGAGTCATAATTTTAGTGTAAAACGAGTGGAGGCGCATAGAAAATGAAGGAAAAGGATGAAGTTATATTATTCATTCGTGTTTTAGTATTGCGTCCGGCTGTTTTGAATTACTATCAACATCTAAGTGTGTAACGAATTCTTGGTTCTTTTAGTGGTGTCTTAGTTCCTTTAGTGGTGTTGTCCAACTGGAACGCTGACATAACAGAGAGGTCGACGATAGTAAAGTGTATGGTCGTTGCCTAACATAAGAAAAACTTATCCCCTGATTTAGAAAGACGGCACAAAGTAGAATTTCCGTCTTATACGTGTTTTTGTTGTGTACAAAAACAAAATAGACGGAAACTCTACTTTGTGTCGTCTTTCTGTATCAGCGAGTAAATATTTTCTTGGTTGAGGCAAGCGGACAATCAGCTCTGTCCCAGGGTGGATACCGAAATAATTTTTTAGTATATATTTTAATTTTTAATAATAGTTAGCACTAAAATATTGCAATTGCATTCTGTTTTAACTTATGAAGAATTTTTAACGCTGAATAATCTTATCTTATGGATTACTGTAGGATGTGTGTGGGTGGGAAAGAGGTGTAGATAGTGCAGAAACTTCTATGCGAATGTCGACGACCGAGGAACCGAAGACTTAAAATTGTTTTCGAAGATCTGGATAGCTTGAATTCTACATCTCTGTTCGGACTTTTTAAGGAATCTAGTGGTTTTAGGTTGTAATTTTCACTTAGATGTGAGTTCTCTTACCTGACCTTTTCCATGTAACTGCTTAGTTTCCGAAACTTTTTCACGGGACTTCATTGTACGGTGTAATTACCAAGAACTACATTCAGAACTAGTTCTAAACGAACTGGTTCTAGGTAAAACTGTTTTACTTGAGAACAATAGAACCGGTTGCTTTTGGGGCAGTTTGAAAAATATCATCGGTGTTAGAACCGAACTCAAGACACTGTGTGCCATTGCAAAACCTAAAAAATATAATAAAAAAAACCAAACTTCGATGAAAAGTTCAATTTTAAATGTTGTTTTTATGAGAATTCAGCTGCCTTTTGAGCATCTACGTACGTAGATGACTAAATGGCTGGTTGGTTCGTTACTTCGTTCTTTGGTTGGTTGGTCGGTTTGCTGACTGGCTGGTTGACTGAATATTTTGTTGTTGTTTTTATTATTGTTGCTGCTGCTGTTTTGTTGCAGCAAAACAGAAGCATTTGTGGAATGTAAAAACTTGGTTCCCATGACTCTACAGCCATTCGAAAATGTTCAAAAGATACCGAACCGATCCAAAACGATCTGCACTTTGTAGTTTTTTTTGTTGTTTTTGTGTTTTTTTTTTGTCTTTAAAATGAGATTTCATTTTGTGTTTTAGTTGTTGCTGTTTGTGATTATTGAGAGTTGTTGCCGATTCTCGAAAAAGTTGTTGATGTTTTTTGTATGTTATTTTATATTGTGTTGAGTTGTTGGTGTTGTAGTTGTAGTTAAATACTGTGTGTATCAAATAAATGTATTGGGCGATTTTTTTGTTACTTTGTTCTGTTTTTATCAGCGATTTAAAACATCTACGTGCACAAATGTTAGTTGGGTTGGCTGGTTGTTTCTTCGTTGCCTTTAAGTAGTACGAGATGCTGTTGTTTGCTTTGTTTGCCGGCGTAAATGAAGCTCAATCGGATCCGATAGATGATAAACAAAACAACAACACCAACAACAACAAAATTAAGTTTCTTTTGAATATTCGTATTCTATGTTTTTATTTTCAAAATATTGCAAATTTACTGTGGTTTGTGAACGTGATTTTTTTTCTTTTTGTAAAAATCTGTTTTTGGAATAACATTTTTGAGTGATTCTAAACATAATTTCAATTTTATCCTTTTTGTCCACTTGTGTTTGCTAGAGTTGAGGTGGGTTGGACAAGCACAAAGGCAAGTTCATGGGGCTCAGAATATATTTTGTCCAGTGTACCGTACCTTACTCAGAAGATAGAAATCAAGGAAAGAAAGATATAGCGAATATAAAAAGAAGGAGCTGAGCTAAAAAGCAGCAGAAAAAAATGAAAAGATAGGAGTTCCAGTCTTCCTTTTGAGTCTGAGAAAACCAGGCAGAAGGGTAGTAACAGACATAGTGTTCTGTCGTGAGCTTATCTTCCAGACCTTACACACACAATGGGTCGTTCACAATGCCCATCCTTGCCATTTGATGAGCACAATCATAATCATAAAAACAGTTTTCATATATGAGTTGGTGCAACGTACTATTCATGACAGGCTGATACCCAGCTGTGGCTGAGGACTCGTAGGAGTTTAAGGCGAACCGATGGTTGCCAATGAGTCGGCCTTCTCAGTGCCCGGAATACCCACAAGACCGGCAACCCATAAAAGACAAACCCTGTTCCTCATAGAAAACCTGTTGAGTTCGCGTCTACACTCCAGAACTATCTTGGATAAAGTGACTGGAGATTCACTACTGATACGTCGATCTCTCCATCCGTTGTTGATTATACAGTTTGCCACATCCAAAATAAGAAAGATCTCAGTCTAAAAACTGTCGCCTTTCTGCCCATAGCATATGAATATCTGTTCAATTCGTCCAGCTACCAGTACCGCTAGAGGTATTAAATCCATCTATATAGAAGTTATGAAAATAATCCCCAAGGCTTTTCCAGGCCTCCCTGATCGTTATAATTACTTCATAGCTTATATAGAATTCTATACGAGATATCATGTTATCCTAAGGCATTACAAACATCGGAAAAAGTTGTGAAAGTCTCCCAACGCTAAGACCAGGCCCCGTGTTGCAATCCATATGTCAGGCTTATTTCTTCCTAGAGCCTACATGCTGCCTTTATTGTTTTGCCGTGTGTATGGAGGTCCAGGGCCATTTTCCTGCAAACCATTCCCAGTGACCTGCCATACACCAAAGCCTGAATCTCCATCAAAAGTGAGTCGACCACGGACACCAAAGGAGAGGGTAGAGTACACCCCATTGAGAGCATCATCTACCGCATCAATTTAGGCCTTTGTGCCCTAACGACTTTCAGCGCTCAACAGCCTTTTAGATAACATAAAGTGAACCCACTTTACTAGAATCGGGTCCAATCCATGGGCCTCAACTGAGGACCTAATCCGATCAAAAGTAGCATTATCAAAAGCCCCCTCTATGTCCCCAAAAACACCCAGAGTGTATTCTTTTGTGTATTCCTTCTCGATTTTAAAAACAAGATCGGGAAGAGCTGGCTCACAGGACCTACCACTCTGATAAGCATGTTGTTGCCAATTAAAAGCGGTTTGGAGTAATGTTTCTGAACGAATGAATATCTCCACCTTTCGTTCAAGACGTTTCGATGATAAGCTGATCGTTCTAAACCTATTCGCCAAAGTATAGTGTTCCTTCCAAGGTTTGGGAATGAAACCCACTTTGACATCGTACCAGGCTGACGGAATATATACAAGGTGGCGCAAAAATAACCTTCCGATGTTTTTTGGCTGTAATTTAAAAAAAAAATGAAAAACTTTGATTCTTCTTGTGAATTATTTTTATTTGGTATTTTAATTTTTTTTACATCAAGTCGAGAATATGATGTCATGTAAATGGCCGCCGCCACAGTTGATTGTCATTTGAGCCCTTTTTATGGCATTTTCCATCACTTTGGCCAAAACTTCCGGTAATGGGTCCTCACATTCTTGACGGATATTGTCTTTAAGAGCTGCAAGAGTCTGAGGCTTGTTGACATAAACCCGCGACTTCAAAAAGCCCCACAAAAAGAAGTCTGGAGCGGTCAAATCAGGCGATCTTGCTGGCCAGTGCAAATCGCCAAAACGGGAGATTAGGCGCCCGGGAAATGCATTTTTCAGCATATCGGTTGTGGCACGTGCAGTGTGTGCCGTTGCACCGTCCTGTTGGAACCACATGTTTTCCAATCCCAATTCATCAAGTTGCGGCAAAAAGAACTCGTTGATCATTGCTCTGTAGCGCTCACCATTCACAGTAACCGTTTGGCCCGCGACGTCTTCGAAGAAAAAAGGTCCGATGACTCCTCCAGCGAAAACAGCACACCATACAGTGACTTTGAGCGGGTGTAATGGCTCTTTGTGGGTTACACGCGGATTTTCAGTGCCCCAGAAGCGTAAATTTTGCTTATTTACGTACCCGCTAAGATGGAAATGGGCCTCATCACTCATGATTATTTTTGATGAAAAATCATCTTCCTCTTGGTGGTGATTAAGGATGGCTTGAGCGTATGTTACACGCGATTGGCGGTCAGCAGCTAACAGCTGATGCACCGTCTGGACTTTGTACGGAAACATCTTCAAATCTTGTACCAAAATTCGCTGTAAAGACCGTCGACTGATACCCATTTGCGTGGCACGTCGTCTGGTCGATGTCGACGGCGCTTCCATGACATCCTCGGCTACAGCAGCAATATTCTCTGCAGAACGGCTACTCCGGGGTCTGCCACGCCTGGCAGCATCTCGTGTTGTGACAGTCTCTTCGATGCGAGCGGCTAAACGTCGCAGTGTTTCACCAGTAGGCGTTGGACGGCCAGGAAATCTGCGACGAAATTCACGTTGTGCCAAAGTCACCGACCGATTATTGGTCAAATAAATAGTCACCAATATTCCGCGTTCTGGAGCAGTGTAGCGTAAATTTGTTTATTAACGTGTATTTCGAATGTGTTTACTACACAAATGTCAAAACAGAACTGACATTAGGGGCCAATCGCAAAATTTATAGCATTTTCTGATAGGAGGATTACTTTTGCGCCACCTTGTACATGGGTAAAACTGAGAAAAAAATACCAGTCTTCGAGTACTTACCAGATATCCAGATACCAACACTCTTTGGTATGATAGGATATTTACCATCTTGGCCTGTGGATTTAAAGTCACTAAATAACGAAAATATCGATTCCTCCGTAACTACCCTACACTCATAGAAATACAGCTGTAAAAATACCAAATAAAGCTACGAAAAATTTGTTAAAAATTACTTTACAGAAAAAACTGCTGAACTTAGCAGTTTTTTTTTAAAACATTAATAAAATAAAAACAGCAAAAATAAAACTGTTAACCTTACAAAATTTTAGTTATATTCGAGATGAATTTTAGTTAATTGAAAATAGCAATTTAAACTTTTACTAAATATTTATAGACTAAAACAGCAAACAAAAACTGTAATATCAATTTTCTTTCTATAGTTACAGCCACTAAAATTCAGTTGTATTAACCGATTCTTGTTGTAAAAATAAATATTCTTTTTAGGCAACCGATTTTTGTTGTAGTAACTGAATTTCAGTTGGAAATTGCCAACATGTTTCTCTGTGTGATTTGAAAAAGTAGCAAAAATCATTTGTAATTATACACTTAGAATACTATGTAGGCAAAGACCACTGCAAATGTAGGTACAAAAAAATGAAATGACGACTTACATTTCAGTAAATTCAACTAACATTGTCATTTGTTTTTTAATGTTCAAAAAATGAACCACAATTGTAGTAAAAATGAACCAAATATGTTAATAAAAAATAAACAATCATTTACTTTTTTTATTTTTTTAAATAACAAAAAACAAATTGTAAAAAATGAATGTAAAATCATAAACAGTCATTTGATGTGGTTTGTTTTTTTTTTTTAAATGAACTACAAGATTAATAAAAAATTTAATTTGTTCTACAAATGACTGACATTAAAAATAAATAAACTGCATTACAACCCAAACAACTACATATTTTTAAAGCAGAAGTTCCCTGAGTGTAGTTGTGCAAAACACTGCGTTGCAAAAAAAAATAATAATTTTAGCATTTTTTTCTGCCACGTAATTTTTAACTTATTTTTAGTGGTTTCAGCATAAATTTTCGCTCATTTTCTATTATTGTACATTTAAATATTTTAGTAAATCTAACCCACTGTTCAATGATATGTTGGATTTTTAAAAAGATGATGTTCAAAAAGATGTTGTTTGTACCTGAGAAATTCGAAAAAAATAACAGCAAAAAAAAAACATAGCGAGTTGTTTCGCGCCTTTCAACAATTTTTCCTATAAAAAAGGAGTTTATCTTGTTTTCAAGATTCTTTAGAAAAATTTTTCCTACTCTCTTTTTTTTTTTGATTACTGTTGTTTGTCTGTTGATTGTTGGAAAATTATTTAATGAAAATTTGATAATTTACATAACTCCCGTATACGCTTTATTTTTTTAAAGATAATGCCTCTATTTAGCTACCCCCTCTTCGCCAACACATCCACCCCTAAGTAAAGAAATACTTTCTTCGTTTATCGTTAACTTTGAATTTCATCATTACTGGGTTGATGGTACGTACAAATTTCCTTTTTACACAGTTGGATGGCATAGCAAGTATTATTTCATTCAATTCATATTTTTATTCAAGTACCACCACGTATTTCAAAATCATTTTCATTATTGCAATTTGTCGCCGTCGTTTGTTAAGATGGTTGAATGTTTTTTTTCTTTAAAAAATTTTTTTTTTCGGGTAATATACTACAAACATATTTATACAACCAACTTTGAAAAGTTTTATAAAGTCCGTTTCATATTTATAACCCATTTATGCAGTTATACTTTGCAGCTCTATAAAATTTAAACTAATCAAGTTACAGTATCGGAAAAAATAATAGGGACGATTGCTTATATTTCAATAAACGATTCGTATGTGGAACAAACTTCCCGCAGAAGTCTTCCCTGTTACTTACAATTTAGAAAAATTTAAATCAAATATCCACAAACACTAGTCCCGCTTTCCTCCTTCCCATACCCTATTTTCCTGATCAACACAATGCACTGCATGAGTAGGGGGCATCCCTTGAGTCTTGGTTAAATTAAAAAAAAAAAGTATCCTTAGATTATGAATTAAACCAAAATTTATACAAATTGGAAATGAAATGATAAATGAAAAACTAACGGCCCAACTATATTTAGCGAAGTTGAATTAATGGATTGAGCGATTGTATGAAAATTTATTGAAGCACCCATATTTAGCTTAAATCAAATTTTGTGAAGTTCCATTTCTATAAATTCAGTTAATTTGTAATCGAATTTAAGATCCGGATAGATCCCAAAATATGCTATGGGGTTAATTTAGATCTAATTGGATCTAATTATATCCAAAAAAAAGTAATTTTTGGAGGATCGAATAAGATATTTTGAGATTAAATTGAAAAGTTCTCGGCTGCCAAAGTAGGGCCTACCAAAAAAATGGTGAGTTGTTGGTACTCAGCTTTCCGGGACTCAAGGTTATCTGAAAAAAAAACGGGTAATTGGTTGGTATGAATGCCTTTATCGTCCCATGCTCAATCATAAAAAAAATTATTTATCAAAATGGCGGCCGGTTGGAAATAAAAAATCGATATTTGACCATTTTTTTGTAGTCTAGTGTAAAAAATAAATATTTAACACTTTTGTTCCAGATTGTTGAGCATGGGACGAGGCTCTATGAAACAAGACCCCAATGAAATAAGTCACCAAACCAATAATGAAATAAAGCCCCAAAAATTTCCAATAAAAAAAATTGGGGTCTTATTTAATTTTTTGGAACTTTATTTAATTTGAGAAATGAGATAAGTCCCCAAATAATATTTTTGGGGTGTTATTTCATTTTCTTAAAAATCAAAATTTTTAAGGAATGTAAGCAACCATTCTCATTCAAATCACGCAGAAAAAACTTTATTTCGCGAAGCCGCCTGCCGCGTTCTACGGAGGAAAAAAACCCTTAAGAGCGGCCGAAGGCCGCCACACAGAAGAACTTTTTTTTCAAATCAGATGTCGAATCCGTTGAAATCTTATATTTTTAAGACATCAAGTAACATTTATTTGACCTGTCATAACTTTTTATGTCCCAAAATACCAACCCACACCAAGATTTATTGTTTTTTAATGATTATTTTTTTAAAAGTCTATTTTATTAAAAATTTTACGTATATATTAGTGTCTAAACGTTAAATAAACAGAAGGCCAATGCTCTACTCTTTTCTTTAAGATAAAAAACAATCAATTAGCTGTTTAAATGATAAAGCTATGACTGGTCAAATTTTATTACTTATTGTCTTAAAAATAAGATTTCAACGGATTCGACATTGGATTTGTAAAAACAAATATTTCTGTGTGGCGGCCTTCGGCCTCTCTTAGGGTTTTTTTCCTCCGTAGAACGCGGCAGGCGGCTACGCGAAATAAAGTTTTTTCTGCGTGCGACACAAAAAAACAAAAAACAAGAATAATCTCCAAGTGAATATTGTTTAAAATTGTTCTTTAGTGAAATATTTTTAATGTTCATATTTACAGGATTCATATACTAAATTTTCTTATGTTATTGCCGTCATACAGCTGAGGACTCTATGCAGGTATATACACAAAAACTATGTGTTAATTAGGAATAAAGAAATATTTTAAAGTAATATATAATTTTGTTTTTTTTTAATTGGGGCCTTATTTCATATTCGATATGGGACTTTACTGCATTATGAAATAAAGCCCCAAAAATTGCGGCGTTATTTCATTTTATTATGGGGTTTCGTTTCATTTGGTTGGGGGTTTATTTAATTTTTTTTGGGGTATTGTTTCATAATGAAATAAAGCCCCAAAAAATGGGGCGTTATTTAAATTTTGGTTTGGGTACTTATTTCATTAGGGTCTTGTTTCATAGAGCCATGGGACGATAACCACGTTAATTCTGCATCCATTAAGCCCTACATCATCAAAATCGGTTTAGTTGAACTTGAGAAACCCTGTGTACTAATTTGAAAACCGTGGTTTCGAGAAATGCGCGTTTAATTTTAAGTTTAATTTTCTGGTACAATATGAATGCCTCATTTAAGCAAAAACATTGCTTCACAAAAATGACTGTATCTCTACAACTATTTCGAATTTCGAAAAATCGTTTTATTATAATATTTGTTAAGCTAAAAAAATATGCAAAATAAAAATCGAAACAAAATTTTTCAAACCTTAATAACTGACATTCTGCCAATTTATATCCAAATAAAAAAAAATTCAAGTTAACTTGATTAGTTTTAATTTTATAGAGATGCGAAGTATATTTTCATACATGGGTTATAAATATGAAACGGACTTTATATATATATTTTTTTTTTGTATTTCAAAAAAGCC
This sequence comes from Delia radicum, assembly GCA_021234595.1. NCBI lineage: Eukaryota > Metazoa > Arthropoda > Insecta > Diptera > Anthomyiidae > Delia > Delia radicum. The sequence goes on along the minus strand of CM037855.1, from coordinate 201,795,555 downwards.
TTCTCTCTTTAGGCTTTTATAAAATTTCTTACAAAATGTGTGTTTTCTTCGTCTTGTCTTACTTTTTATATGTAAACTGCGAAATTGTTTTGCCATGGCTGTTGAGGAGTTGTTGCCGTTGGCATTCATCCTTTTGTTTAAATGTCTACTCAATTTCTGGCTGCTGCCATATTTTTCCGCTTTTTGCTTTTAAGTGGTTTAGTTGGTTTCCAATACTCCACACTCCATATGGATCCTGCCTGCCTGGCTGTTGATGCTGTTGAGGTTTGAATTTGTTGCCATAGCGTACTCGTTCGTTCGTGTATGTCTCATAGAAAGCATTGTGTCAATATTGTTGTAATGAATTTGTTAATAAAAAATATTTTTCTTAGAAAATTATGTGAAAATTCAGTGAATGGAAGGAAAAACAATAAGAGTCTAAACAACCGTAGTGTAAGTGCAGAGTAAGTAAGTATTCCTTTTTCCTTTCTTGAAGTTTCGAGTTAAATTGAGTATATATTTTTGAATTGGAAAGATGGCAGTTTTTTAAGTAGTAGTTTTTTTGCTTTGTTTTACTTTACATCTATCTTTGAAAGTAACTAAAAAGAACGTGTCCATTATGAAAATTCAGTATTTTATAATAAACTTTTGAACTTAAGTATGCATTTTGTAGTTGGTGTTTTTAAAATTATTTCAAATATATTTTTTTTAGAGGAATGGGAAATGTTTGAAACTCTTTTTGAGTAAGGCAGAAATTTACAACAGGAATGTTACTTTTGATAACTTTTCGTAAAATAAAGAATAATTCTATTAGAAAACTTAATAGATTTTATACATGAACTTTCAGTTGCTGTCCCAATCCTATTCTAGATATCACAACCCTATTTCTGCTGTCACAGCGAAAATAGGGTTGCGAATAACGAATAATTCGGTTGGCTCTCATTTCGGCTTAGACAAAAAACTTTTCTCCTAAGGGTTTTTACATTTTGGCCTTAATTTCAGTGATTGTTGATTTAAGCTTGATTTACATGCTATCCATCACTGTCCATCTACTATTTTCCAGTGATAGTGATAGGAAATGTCATTTTCAAACGAAAATTTACTATAAACGAACAATTCCCATCACCAATACTGGACAAGTCAACAAATGTTTTTAAAATTACAAAGAATGCGTTTGTAGTTCTAAAAAAAAAATATGATTCCTTTAAATGCCAAAGTTTAATAAACTATAGACACAATTTCAATTAAATCTGCAAACTAAGTTCTGCAAAAACGGAAAAATGTGTGCACGTTAAACCCTGCTACTTGAAAATCAATAGACCTTAGGAAACGAAGAATAGGTTGGTTAAACTTCATGCGATTAGAACTTTTCCTTCACGTAAGATGACCTTTGCTGATGCTATGCATTGTGTTTCATTCGGAAAATAGTTTAAGGGAAAGGGAAATGAATGAGTAATATTGGTGGTCATTAGTTTCCTTGCGATGTAAGTAAGTTCGCTTAATCACAACGGGCAGTTTCCGTCGATGCCATATGTACACGAAATAATCATTGTGGATGATTCTGAACAGTAGGAGCGACGACATTATCCTGAGGATGGGCTTCACTGGTGATTTACACGTTACTCTTGGGGACTATGGCTGATTGGCAGGCCTTCGTCCTGACCACAGAACCTTCAACTTCTACACGGATGGTTTAAAGATGGTGGAGGGATTTCAAGTTGTGGTTTTCTGTAGAGAGCGGGTATCGAGGAGTAGTACAAACTTCCGGATTACAACAGCACGTTGCAGGCGGAAGTTCTGGCAGCCAAAACAGCTGATGACCTTGATCTTATCCTTGAGACAATGGGAACTTACGTTAATTTTTTCATTGACAGTCAGGCGGCGATTGAGGCGATTTTTGCTAATTTGACGTACTCGTCGATTGTCAAAGAGTGTAGGCACTCTCTAGATTTGTTTGGTACCGATAGAAAAACCCACATCTATTGGGTTCGTGGACACCGGGACATAGGGGAGAATAAAATTGCAGACGAACTGGCTAGACGGCTAGTCCGGTTTCCTGACGGAAGGGCAATGGACGTTCGCGTGGCACTTCGCTCCTTGAAACGGGATGTAAACTCCACCACATTAAAAAAAAAGTTTAACAAATACTAAGTAATTTGAACTAAATTTTAGGAAATTTGGGAATAAGAGTTTTGATATTTGCCAACTGAAATTCGGTTGGTACAACTAAACATTAATATTTAATCAACAAACCGATTAATTTGAAAAAATTAAGGAAATATTTTTTTCTATGTTAGCGGCAAATGAAAGTATTTTGGCACTCTCATTGCAGCTCCTTGATTTTTTCAAAGGAACCTCTGATACTAAACAATATTCGCTCAAATATTTTTTTTTAAACATAATTTTATTTATTTATTTAGAGGCTATAGAACAGTGTTCCTTACAGACTATGAAATTGGTTAAACAATATAATTATAAATTTTTATTTTAATTTTCTAAAATTACATAACAAAAATCTTTTAAAATTACATTTTGATGAATTAAATTCAACCATTTGAATAGAATTTAACAAATTAAAATCCTTAAGTGTTCTAATCCGCTACTTAAAATATAATTAAATCCATGAAAACCTTCATAAAATAAATCATTGTGACGAAGTACATTGAAAGGAATCTTTTCCAAAAGACTTGAACTAAATCAAATACAAATAACATTGACTAAATTTTACGCCTAACTTCTAACGTTTCCATGCCCAAATGCATACAACAAACTACATACAAGGGAAGCGGATCAACATTGTCTAAATGTGATAACGCAAATTTAATAAATCTTCTCTGTATCCTTTCAATACGTGAAATATGCTCAACAGTATAGGGGCTCCAAATCATTGCACTATACTCTAATTTAGATCTAACATAAGACGTGAATAAAGTTCGGTTAATTCAACTAAATTTTAGTTGCAACACCCAAACTAATCGAAAATCTAATATCAATATCGTTGTACTAACTGAATTTATAAGTTGTTACCATTAAAATACACTTTTTAATTCGGTTGTAACTTTATTTCTCTGTGTGTATAAGGATCAGGAAAATCGTTACAGTTTCTCCTGCTAAATGCATGAGTAGCATAAGCTTTAGGTATCAATTTCTCCAAATGAGGTAAAAAAGTGAATTTCGAATCAAATACAATTCCCAAGTCCTCAACAGTTTTGACAAAATTATCATCAATATTGTATGAAATATGTATAGGATTACAAATTCTGGAATACGAAACTTGAGAGCATTTGATCATATTAAAATTTAAATTATTTTTAGCACACCACATATTTCAGGATCCGCTCCTGAAGCCGCCAAGATCATTTTGCAATTTAATTGCATCATTTGAACATCTTATTATTGAAAATACTTTTAAAGCATCTCAGCATAAAGTAGAAATTCAAAGTGGTTAAAGAACAAATATATATCATTTATAATGAAAATGAAAATTATTTAAGTTCGAGGCCATACTCTATATTTCTGTATTAGGATATTGTCCTAACAAATTATCTATAGAGTTTTTTGTTTTCAAATTTGTTATTTGACCCTTTCAGGAATGTGTTGATAGATCTATTTCGGGAATTTTCTAGTTTCCCATCATCAGAACACGTTTTGAAAGCGGTAACAATCCCATGTCAAACATCAAACATTCATATAAACTAGTTTACTCACTACATGAGAACTAATATATGAGCTTGAAGTTATAGATTATAACCATTGATCAAAAAATAAATTGAAAACTTGTTTGTTATATGCAAGGTCCACCTCTGGTGGATATTCAATGCACGTTTTTTATTTTACTCTCCTTTTTATATTTTGTTTAGTTTATGAACAACTCAGGGGGAGTCAACTAGACGGTACTTTGTCTTTTATACAAGTTTGATATAATTTTTATTAAAAATAAAAATTATGTTTTTTTCGACCTTTAATTGTGCAATGAAAATGAAAATTATTCAAGTTCGAGGCCATACTCTATATTTCTTTATTAGGATATTGTCCTTTTCATTGCACAATTAAAGGTCGAAAAAAACATAATTTTAATTTTTAATAAAAATTATATCAAACTTATATCATTTATAAATATATTAAACAGTAAACGGACCCAAAATACTACCCTGGGGTACTCCAGAAGTTTGAACATATGGCAATGATTCATACTCCTCAATCTTTACCATACATTTCCTATTATGTAAATAGGAAATGTATTTTTTGTGAGTATCATATTTACTTTTTGTAGAAGTTATTTATAACTTTTTTTCCTTCTTAATTTTAATAAAAGGTTTAATTGATAGTATCATTGTCGTGATAGGTGCAAAATCAATTAAAATATTAATTGATTCAATAAATTTTTTAATTAAAACCCGTTTTTAGTTTTTTCTGTGTAATAAGCACACTACTTAACTATCCACTAAAATTCAATGAGTTTAATTAATAATTCACAATTCTTTTGTAAAAACTCATTTAACATAATTTATTAACTTTTCCAACTTTTCCAAATGGCTCTCACACGCTAACACGAGTAATGCCGCCACAAAACTAAAAGCACGCCAAATTATTTTCTACAGCTATTTTACTGAAATTCACATCAATTTGAATAACATAATTGTTGTTTTAACAATTAAATTTTTCAAAAATTAACAACAATTTTATGTTGATTTCACTTACGACTTTTTGTTCACTGTAGGATTATAACTTCGTCATCATTGGAACTATTGTCTTTGTTCGCGTCTTTCGGATTTACATTGCTCTAGGTTTTCATTTTATGAAATTCCAACTTTTCGCGCCAAAACCTGTAAATGCACATAAAAAATAACTTATTATTCAAATAATAATATCGATACAAAAAAAAAAACACCATTTACATCGATTAACGTTTCACCTTTTGAGAATTGTATTGTAAAACATGTGTAACCCAAATGTTGTATGCAACTCGTACAATGTACAAGTATTACATGTACATAATCGTATTCATATTAGTACCACAACTCCTCGTATAATACAACCGTACGAACATGTTGTTTGCGAACAACATATTAAATTTAAATAAAACATTTAAACGCAAATTCAAATTCAACTTACAGAACACGTACTTCAGCATTGTTGGTTTAGTTATATTGGTCGATTTTAAAAAGAATTAAATCGAACTAGTCCAACAGTTAATTTTTTAAACATCGATCGTGTATAATGAAAGAAGTATAATAGTGGTAGCCTTGAAAAACCTCCATGTTGTCATCGTCATCAACACCATAATCATCGTCATTATTGTCAACATCGTAGTCGTAATGAAACGTATAGTCATAGTTCTTTATGGTTTATATATGATGACCATAACATCTGCTGGCATCTTCATTCAACCATTTACAAGGTATTTAGATTGTTAGTCTAAGTACGAACGCGAACGCGAACAAAAAAAAAATAAAAAATAAAAGAACGTATGAAAAACCAGTTGTTGTTGGTTGGCCGTTTAAACGGGGTCTCCTTTAGTTACTGCTGCTATTTTCCTTGTGGTTTATATTTAAGAGGTTATGAGCCACTCACTGATAATTTGAACATTTGTTCGTTTGTCATTTTCCATCCATGCCGATGTCAGGAGTAGATCAATCAAAAGTTTCATTACCTCACAAAAGCATTTAATTCCAAAGAGCAGCAAGCGCGTTTAACAGACGCAAGGGGAGTAGTAGTCAAAAGCGGCTTAAAACTTGGTCTTTAAAGACAAATCGTTGTATGGCTGCAAGGAACAACAACCACAATAAAAAAAAGAAAAAAAAAACAACGTCTGAAAAAACACATTGCAGTTGGCAAAAGCAATAATGACCAATCGGAAGAATCTTAAATGCATCTTTACGTTTGTGCACGTTCATCCGGTCTACAAAAAAATTAAACTTAAACACACAAACATTAACGCTGTTTTGGCCGGTAAATGCACAAAAACAAAACAGTCTAAAGAACACTTTACTCTCACCTCTTCTGGATTCACTATGATCGAAAAGTATCAAAAATGTTTTCAAACTCAAATTGCGATTCGTTGGAACAACCTTAGAGCAAATATTTGTGTGTCACTTTTTAAACTCACATCGAAAATATTCAACGTTTTCAAAATAAAGTACTAAAGAGTGTATTTAATGCCCCTTTGTACATACAAAATTCTGATCTACACAGGGACTTAGGCGTAAGTACTGTGTATCAGACTATTCAAAAATATGCTTCGTCACATTCGAAACGATTGCAAGATCATATAAATACACAAGCTGCTACTCTAAGCAACAATTTACTCTATACTCGTATGCTCAAACGCCATAAACCACAAGATTTAGTGGACTTTACTTGAACTATATATACATACACACAGAGAAAAATTTTGCTATTTGCCAACTGAAATTCCAATATTACGACTCACATTCGGTTATTACGAATTTCAGTCGATTGGCACAACTTATCATTAGTTTTCACTACAAAGTTCGGTTATTTCAACTAAATTTTAGTTGCAACAACCAATATATTCAAAAAACTAATCTAAATATCGTTGTACTAACTGAGTTTGTAAGTTGTTACAATTAAAATACACTTTTCAATTCTGTTGGCACTTTATTTCTCTGTGTGTAGCTTTAGAATAATAACTTAAAAAATTTAAACTGAAATCTTGAGTTGTATTGAATCTCCTATCAAAACAGAACTCTAGGCTAGATGGAACTAGTCGGCCAAGCGGTGACTGCTCTTTTTTTTTGCAACGGATTAACACTTAGGGGATGACCCCTACTAATGCAGTGATATTAGGATAATAGGTTATGGGGAAATAGGGAGTAGTGTTTATGGATATTTGACTTGAATTTCTATAACGTGTAAATGTAGCAAAAGACTTCTGAGGGAAGGTTATTGCGCATGCTGGACAAGCGTGTGTTACGAACACAAAAACACAGGCCCTATTGATAAGTTCACTTATTTCATCAGAACACTTCCCATGCTAGTATCGATAGAAAAATTACACAGAACCCACATTTCGACGATGCTCCAACGAATCAATAGAGCTTGCTACCAGAATATTCAAAATAGACCCTGCCCATATATGGAAGTTGTATTCCATCTTCGACCGGTTATAGATGGTTTTAATCGTAAGGAGATCAGAGGGAGTGTAGTTATTTTTGCACCTGTTCAGATAGTCAAGACACTTTAGTGCTTCTTTCGACACTTGAATAACGTGATTTTTCAAGCGGACATCACATTGGACTCTATTTCCAAAACATCAATAGAGTCAGATTCCTCAATATTGAGTCCACCCATGTATATGGATGACATTAATGATCCCATGTCCCCATAGGTCAACAAACAACATTGCGGGCGCTGTGGTGTAATGGTTAGCGCGTTGGACTGTTACACAGATGGTCCCGGGTTCGATTCCCGGTGACGACAACATCAATTTAGAAAAATAATATGTATGAGTTTTCTATCACTTATATGTATCGCTGCGCCCACCTTCGGTGTTCCCATAGCACTTAACCCCACCGAAGTAAAATAATGAATCAGGGCTATGAAACAAAAAGCTTTAATAAATTCGCCAACTCTACATCAGGTGGCGAGCAACAACTGTTCTAAGACTTATCTACTCGCGCAATTACAGTGCTGCCATGTTTGAAGCCCTTCATCTTTCACCACCTTTCATCTCTCCACCATCCCCTTTCTAAAGAAAGCAACACGTTAATTAATAGGAAGAATTTCCTGAGTGTTGCTTCTCTTTTTAAAAAAAAAAAATTATGAATCGACCGACTCCAACTCTCCGAAAGAAATGCCATCTGATCTCACGCTGAATTCTAACTCATTATCTACGAATTCCAGCTCATTATCGAAAGTATAAGGCAGACTATTAGATAATTGACAAGATGTAGACAATTTTTTTTATTAAAAACATATTTGTTGATCCGTTTTAATTAGATTTTGAGTAAAAATTTTAAAGAAACATCCTAAGTTTAGCTGTAAAGGAAAATAGTAGGCCGTCGAAGTTGTCCGATTTGGCCGAACGTTCGGCGGCCGACTATTGATTTCATTGCTTACACCATTAACGCCCATTGTCCCCATATGAAATACCGAATACCGACGAAAAGCATTTTTTGGCCGAAGTCTTCTGTTTTTCGCCTGTATTCGGTATTTTATATGGGGACAATGGGCGTTAATGATGTAAGCAATGAAATCAATAGTCGGCTGCCGAACGTTCGGCCAAATCGGACAACTTCGACGGCCTACTATTTTCCTTTACAGCTAAACTTTTCTGGCCGAAGTCTTCTGTAAGACACCAGTATCTCCATAACCCATGATCTTCATAACTTTCGAGAGCGTCAAGATTCACAAGAACCCTTATAACGGCACGAACTCGAAATAGTATCTTAGGAATAGTATGTGATACTCTTCTGAGTTCAGGCAGTGGTTGATAGCTCTCCGGCAGGAATGAATTTTCTGTGAATAATTCCGACTTTATCAACCGGGTTAATGAGTATTTGGTCATCCTTTCACAGAAAAAAAAAATTGCGCCAAGTACACATTTTGTTGAATAAAAAAAAATAATCAATTACTTTTTTAATTGATTCAATTAAAAAGTAATCAATATTTTTGTTTATTTAAAGTAATCAATATTATTTAAAATATTGATTACTTTTTAATTGAGTCAATTAAAAAAGTAATTGAGTCAATTAAAAAAGTAATTGATTATGTTTTTTTTATTCAACAAAATGTTTACTTGGCGGAATTTAAGAAATATTTTTTTGTGTGTTATAAGAGTTGAGATATATGAGTAAGCATTATCCCTTACTCTTTTAACAAGGTCGAGATTGTTATGAAACTTTCTTCGAAATTTTTTTTCAAATTATTAGTCATGAACCTTTGCAAAGCACATCTAGCACTGTCTTTCTACAGAAATCAAAATTTTAGAATTTCTATAAGCATTGCCAGCTTTCCTAAACCAAGCAAAGTTTTCGTGCTTATTGGGTTAGGCTACGATTATAGGTTCAGAGATATCCTACACGCAGTCGAGACCGTCTTCCTTTCTGCTATATTTCAATCAAATTAAATAGCTCACCAGAGTAACCAAGCTATTTGATTGTTTCTTATTACCTGACTAGCATTATAGGGCCAATCTTAACACATTATTTATCCAACTTGTTACCCATGACATCATAGTGCAGAGAATTCGTTCATTAGTCGAACCATATGTATGTGGAATAAACTCCTCGCAGACGTCATTCCCAACACTCACAATTTAGAAAAATTCAAGTCAAATATCCATGGACATTACTCCCTATTTCCACCTCTACAAACCCTATTTTCCTGATAGCATTAGTAGGGAGCATCTCCTGATCTGTAGTAAAAAGACCTTTGTTGCATAGTAACTTGAATGTTAAATTTTTCGACTTCGCTCCTTTTTTCATCTTTCAGTCATCCGAGAGAAGGGGAATATCATCTCCCTAATAAAAGAGACTGCTTCCAACTGGTCTGTAGTCAGTGCTCTAATCTCATTGAGTCTGTAGTGCGGCTGTAATTTCAATAATAAAATGTCTCGTATCACGATCGAGTTTTGTATCACCTTCTTCACATTCTACTGTAATGTGTTTCCAAAATCATTGCTTTGGCTATCACTTGCATTTAATCTAGGAATTATAAACCAAAAAATTTCAAATACTTTTTGACAATATTGTATAGACAAACAAACGTTTAACACAGAATCTACAACTCAGCAACTAAAACTCATTTTAGTTTGTTTGAGGCTTAAATGAATGCGTTTTTCCAATGACCACCGCGATAAGAAAAACTAAAATTAATTTGAAAATATTTCTTGTTCGGCATTTCGCAGAGTTTTTTCTTCTACTACGTCTTTGTGGTGATTACAAAAAAAAAAAAACAAAACTCGGGCCTATTGAGGACTTTTTTCCTTTGAATGGCGGCTTAAACGTAAAAGACCGCTAAGATGTCAGGTAGACTGGTCGTTCATTTCAATGTCTAGAAGAATTTTTTATTTTTTTCATTTTTTTTTTTTTTTTTTTTTTTTTGCAAAATTCAGCTGCAAAACTGCAATGACCAAGTGCCAGTTTGCTATAGTAGTGACGTGTTTCTTTCAAAAAAAAAAAAAAAAACGTTGACATACGATTGGCCATATTTTACGCTATTCCAATACAATTCCGATGACTTTCTTAGTTGTTTGTGCCATTTTGTTAGTTAGTGGTATAATGGGAACAAATGTCGTTTCTATTTGATTGGCTTTTTAAATCCTAGTTTTGAAGGAAATCTTCAACATCTACAACTGGTGGTAGTTGGTCGTATTTTGCGATAAATAATGTTGGTGTCCTTTCTAATTGTATTCATTTATTTGTCCATTAAAAATTAACAAAATGAGTGGAAAAACTGAAACATAAAACTATGATCAGCGGAAAACTTGAAAGTGTATAAATAAACATGAGGTTAAATACTTGTCGATGATCGTGATCTGTGAGAAAACCAAATGTAGTTGAGAGTTGAAGTTTTGCCGCACCTTTTGCATGCAGGTTTATGGCAAAAACTGTTGCTGTGATTAAAGTGTTTTGTTTTATAAAAGGCAAAAATTAAAAAAGTTTTATCCAACATCAGAAAATGCTTCAATTAAAAATTGTAACAATTTAAATAGAAATTGACAAGTCAAGAGATTTTTTTTTAAAGATATTTTAAGGGTTGAACACGGAAGTTGTATCAAACTGAATTTTGGAGAAATATGAATTGATTTCTGGATAAGATAAGTAACCAGTCAGAGAAAGACAAACGGACGGACCACCGCTGGCAAGGCATTTTAGCAAGTGGTACAAGTGCTGGCAACTTGTGCTTTCAAAATCCCAAAATGATATCATTAGACAAAATGTCTGTCTGTTCAAAAAGTGTCCTACAAGCACTGGCGAAACAAAATTTCTAACGTTGGCAAAATGTTGGTATAACCATAAAATATGTGGTCCAAAAATTTGTTTTCCAAAATAAAATTAAAAAAAGTTCATGTATAATTTTTTTGGTCCCGCCTGGATACGAACCCTGGCCGCCAGATTGTCAGCCGACAGCTCTAACCACTGAGCTAATGAGATACATATATAATACTTAATAGTTTAAAACGTAAGTAAATAATAACTACTGGGTAAAAGTTGGCTGCTCAGATATGTAAGAACTGGCATAAAGTTTGAAAGAAACAACTTGCCAATGTTCAGAAACAAAACAATCTATTTTATATGAAAAAAATATAAAAAAGTATAAAAAAATCACAAAAAAAATGTTTGCCTAAAACAGGGCTTGAACTCGGAATCTTCCGAATACAAACTGTTTTAACAAAGTATCATTATTTTTATAAAATAAATACCTTACCAGTGGTTTGACTTTTGAGCCGTTGGTAATATCTGACTGGATAGCACTGGGAAAACACTTTTTCCAACATTGGCATAGTGGTCTCAGCAAATTCTTTGCCAATGATTTTTTCTGTAAACCACTGAAATTATTGTATAACAAGTACTTTTTGAAAGCGTTAGTAAATCGTCTTAAACAAGTGTTTTGGCAGTTGTTTATTTACAGTTCCTCGGTTAGCCAGTGGTATACCAATAAAAAGCACTTTTTTATGTATTTACAACAACAATGCTTCATTGTATGCATTATTTACTGCTTCAACGAAGGCATTTAGGGAAGCACAACACAATGTCTTCCCTAATTGCGGTCACTCTCACTAGAGGATACCACCCTTTAAAAGACTATTTTTGAGCAGCTGACATTTTTTTTTGCCATTTTGATAGGACCTATCAATCAAAGATTACATAGATCTCAAACTCTTTTTCTTCTTTTATCAGCAAACACTATTTTTCATACAAATTCAAATATTTTTTGTATAGGTATACCATACTCTCATGAGTTACGTGCACTGACAGCTAATGTCAAAGAGTTGGAGACCTATGTAATCTATGCTATCAATAGCTTTTTTTTTGAAAATTTTAAATAAAAAAAATTTGTTATATGAACTATTTATTTTGAAAGTGGTATGAGTCCCTTTGTTTTTAAAATTAAATATAAAGAAATTTGCATTTCAACGTTTTTGAAACTGTAAACGCCAACTTTTGTACAATATTTTTATACACATCTCATCAGGGTACTTTAAATTTATTTTAACTTAAAATTAATCACTTGTTTTTCAATATTAAATGGTCTCATTTCATTTTCAAAATAATTTTTTTTAATAAATTGTTGTACATAAACTTTCTAGTTTTATTGTCAGTTTTCTAAAAACTGGAAAATTTGAGGGTTTTATCACATGATTAGTTTATATACAAAGAACATAATCTGAAAATTATAAAATTTGTTTAAAAAAAATGCATTGTGGAAAAAGTACCGAAATTGCGAATTTCGCAAAAGTTGTAAGTGGTAGTGAAGCTCGAAGAGCAGATTTTATATCTGGTGATCAATGTTTTTAAGACCCAGTCAATACTTTAATGAGGATATCGGTGTTATCGACAATAACTTACAATACAAGAATTCCGCTAAAAATTCAATCCGAAGTTTAGTTAGCTAATTTCGAAAATTTAAGTTTTTAAATTCATTTAAAACTGTAATCCAATTCGCTCAAAATTAGTTTAATTTTCCCCACTGTGCCCTTAGTGGGCACCTCCCTATAACGAACAAATTTTGTTTAACAGATTGAACAAAATTCGCCCAATATTGTTATGAAAACTTAAACATGCCCAACCATTTTATAAAAATGGTTCGCGTCTAAGCGAACTTAACAATGGCTAAATTGGCAACACCGCACATAACTAACCTTAACCACTTTTGGAAAGCATAGTAAATTCATCTGATTTGATCAGTAATGTCAGACGTAGAGAATTTTACATTTTTAAGGTGTTTTCTTTATTTTTATCAGAAATCTTAGGTAAACTTTTTGTTATACAACAAAATTTGTTCGTTGCGTAAATATTAGAAAGCAAATTTTCTATTAGTCTAGACATTTATGTCGGCATGAATGTTTCTGATACATGTCACAGAAAAAAATTACAAGGATGCGCAGCTGATGAGTTCTCTCCGATGGGCATAAAATTTGGACAAGTTTTAATGAAATGTTTCACTAAACTAATGAAGTTTTCTTTACATAGAGAATGAAAAATTTCTTAAACATAATGAAAAAGTTTTTATGAAACTATGTTTAATGAAACTTTTTCATTAGGCATATGAAATTTTTAATAAATAAAATAACATTTTTCTTAAAATTTTATAAAAAAAAAATGCATTAGTTTAATGAAAAGTTTCAATGGACGAATTCCAGTGACAATTCATATATCTAATGCGAAAATTCATTGATATCATGCTGATAATCCTCTTACAAGAGGAGTCTCCCGATAGGTTCTCTTCGATCTTAATGAAATTTATATATGTGATAACAGTTTTGAACTAATGTTTTACTAATATTTTACTAATGTTTTACTAATTTATTTTGCTAAATAAATTAATATTAATTTTAAAATTAACATGAATGGTGTGGAAATTGAAAGATATACTCTGAATGAAGTGAAATATTGTGTTGATTCCGGCTTGTCAAAGAAATTGATTATTAATTAAATTAAAGACAAAATAAAATATTTAAATTTAATAAAAATAAAATGAGTATTTGTAAACTAAATTTGTGTAGTGGTAATTTATGGAATATTGAAAAATTGCAAACAAATATACCTTTACTAAAGCGAAAGAGAAGGACACATATCTAATGTAATTTTTTATATTTCCTTCTCTTTTTGCAAAAAAAAAAGGTTTTTTACGTGTAAATCATATTTTGTTATTTTTGTTTTGTTTCTAGAAATATCTACGGCATTTAGCTTCAGTCCAAATTGTCATCATTTAAACAACCGTGGATGTACGTAGTTGAAATATATTTTTGTTTAAGTTATATATAATTATTTCTATATATTTTCAGATATTAAATTAATTCATATCTTCAAGGTATGGACATTTTTATATTTTTTAATGTATTGTAAATTTTTTTTTTAATAAACAAAACTTTTTTTTAGTATTTTTAGCAAATAAATTAACTAAAGTATACTTTTTTACCAATTTTTTGAGTGTTTTTCAGCCTATTAATATTCAGCAAACATTTTTTAAATTTTTAGCAAGGATTTTTAATTTTTATTCAACTAAATGTTATCAAAACTTTTGTTGAATTTACAAATTTTTGACCTAAAAATCAGCAAGCTGATGTCAGCGAAAAAAAAAATGCTGACATTATAAATTTTTTTGCAAATGCACCCTCCTGACTAAAATTTTGCTGACTCATCCAAATTTGTTCCTGACTTTACTGACTTTTTTTTAGTGAGATTTCTATAAGAATATTCTGAGATTTTTTCTGTCATCACATAAACAATTTTCATTTATTTTCATGTGTTTTCCACTTGGACTAACTTATTTATTATAAATAATTGCAATAATATTTTTCGAACTTTTTTTTTTTTAATAAAAAAACAATTCTTAAATTAAATTTCCATAAAATTATGTTCTACTAATTTTTATTTCTAATTACAGGATTAACTATAATGTGCGTACGTATGGTGTATTCACAGTATACTCCACTTTGATGTCAGAGAGAATGTTAGCCACAATTATTGCATGTTGTTAAAACATTATGTCACAATGGTCAAAGAGAGAATTTTATGACAAGCCAAGTAGACGGCCATTTAATTATGATAAAAGTTTTATGATAACATGGTTGCATGGCCCTACCATTGCCTGCCACTTAAACCCCAACAACCTTGTTATGCCAGCAATAATTTTTATTATTTGGAAAACCACGTTTAACATGGTCTTGAGGCAGACAACAACGCAGAACTTGAATAGCACAATAAAAAAATTTACAGCTGAACGATTTTTCTATGGCCAGAAGTGGCAGGAGTACGAAAGCCCAAAGGTAAGTTTTTATAAAATAAAAAGAGTGTATTCATTTTAGAAAATATTTAGTTAGTAGTCATTTTTTTTTTGCTTCCTAACTTTAAGCTTGAATAAAAAAATCATGAAATAAGGTTTGGTATTAGGTATAACAGGGTTCACACAAATTCTGTTTTTATATACAATAAGGATATTATGTATACACTTAGGATATTATGCAGTTAAAGACGACAGCAATTGTAGTCAAAAACAAATGAAATTTCACTTGAAGAAAGGACGACTAACATTTCATTAAATTCAACTAACATTTGTTTTTAATGTTCAAAAAATTACTAACAATTGTAGGAAAACTGAACCACATATGTTAGTGAAAAATAAACAAACATTTACTTTTTTTATTTTTTTAAATAACAAAAAATTACTGTAAAAAATAAATGTAAAATCATAAAACAGTCATTTGATGTGGTTTGTTTTTTTTAAATTAACTACAAGGTTAGTAAAAAATTTCAATTGTTCTACAAATGACTTACATTTACATTAAAAATAAAGAAACTGTATTACAATCCAAACAACTACATATTTTTAAAGCAGGAGTTCCCTGAGTGTACATGTAGGTCATTCTGGTAGTAAACAGTAAACACTCAGGGAACTTCTGCTTTAAAAACAAAGCTTTTCGTAATTGTGCACCATAAATACCTGTCCATATAAGTTCGTCAAAAAGAGCTTTTTATTCAAAAATGCCTGTCAGCACTGTTTAACTATTTGCAGTTAAACAGGGCTGGCAGGCAATACCGCTAAAATACCGTTATCGATTCAAAACCATTTCAACTGAATATCGTTGTCCCCAAAATTCCGTTGCCGAAATAATTGAAATACCGTTATCCGTAGAATGCCGTTACCGATATAACCGATATAACTAAAATACCGTTATCGCTAAAATACCGTTACCGAAATAATATGACAAGCTCAGAAAAAAATAATCACTGTAAATATAAATATGTATATATTTTTCCAAATTTTCATCATAAACTAGCCAGTCAGTGAAATTCGGGCGTAATGGGGCTAACAAAATCTCTAAAATAACGTTACCCTTAAAGTACCGTCACGTCACCGAAATAACTGAAAACCCGTTATCCCTAAAATAACGTTATCGAAATAACTAAAATACCGTTACCGCTAAAATACCGTTACCGAAATAAGTATCATACCGTTAACGCTAAAAACCTGTTACCGAAATAACTGAAATATCGTTATCCCTAAAATACCGTTACAGAAATAAAAGAAAATAGCTTTACCCTTACCGATACCCGCATCGAATCGGTTACCATCCATGATATTAAGCAAAAAAAAACAGTTTTTTCTGCGTCGTCATTTTTAACAAATTTTTAGTAGTTTTAGCAAAAGTTTTACTGTTTTTCTTCTATTTTTCATTCTACGAACGTTTTCGTTACGTAATTTTATGGTCGTTTTTCTGATACACACTTTGAATCCGGGTGCACCAGCCCCTTTTGGGTGTACTTTAAAAGTCCTTGGAGCTCTCTGTCAAGATGTTGTTTCTTTGTTAACAGTGGTAAAATTAATCTACACACGAAGAATTTTCTTCAAAAGAGCTTTAATGAAATTTTTCACGGAACTAATGCAGCTTTCTTCGCAAATTGAATGAAACATTTCTTAAACGTTATGAAAAAGCTTCGTACTTTTCATGAAACTATTTTCAATTAAACTTTTTCAAAAGGTGTATAACATTTTCAACACCCGGGTAAAAATATAATATAGTCATATCATATATAATATAGTCATATCTGACTTTGAATGGAGTCACATTACGGCTTATATCATTATTTACATCTACATCTGATCATTTTTTTTAGAAAATTTGTTATATGGTACTTGATATTATTATATGTATAATAATAATCTAAATATATATATAGAGATTGATATGATTATATATGATCCCATGCTAAGTTTTTAAACAATATGTGACGTCATACTGAAAATATTTTCCTTATCATTTTATATAGCTTTATATATCATACACACACATTTTTTTTAATCAAAAAATGCGCACATTGTATTAGACAAAATCATATAAATATATATTTTTGAAACACTGAATATTTTCTTGGAAATTTTTAAACATTTCGTTATGTTTAATTTAAAAATGTTTGGGTCTTTAAAATTATTGATTTCTAGAATTTTTAATTTTCAACTTAAATAATTTTAAGCATAACTTCAAGTTACCAAAAGCATACCTACTATCGGCTAAAATTATATGAAATCAGATATATTTTGATCCAATTAGATATAATTATAATGTCCCGGATGTTGTCAAATCTCGGATAAAATAATATCAAATTATATCTAATTTGATATAATTAGATATAATTAGATGCACGTAGATGATTAATTTTATGAATCAATTTGTATGTGTTTATATATGGGAACTTATCAAATTATATTAGACTCCATATTAAAATTTTTACCCGGGTAAACAAAATTAAAATGCTTTTTATAAACTTTTATGAAAAACTGCATTAAGTTGAATAAAAGTTTCAATGGATGAGTTCCAGTAACACTTCATTGTAGATATAATGCAAAAATCAATTGACTGCAGAAAATTCTCTCAGTGTATCAGTCCATATTTAACGCGAACCTCTTCTTTTAAGCAAGAATTACTGAAAGGTAAATGTAACGTGACGAATAAGCTGTGAATTGAGAAACACACTCGACGTAAACGAGTCGTAACGTGACGGGCAATTCTAGTGAAAACAGAATTTTTCTCCGTTTTTGCGTGTGAGTGGTAAATCAGCTGTTTTTAGATGCAGAAAAAAAACCAACAACAACACAGAGAGAATTTATTGGACGAGTATTAATGAAATTTTTTCATTAAACTGATGATGTTTTCTTCACAATGTGAATGAAATTTTTTTTAAACTTTATGAAAAAGATTCATAGTTTTAATGAAACTATTTTTAATGGAACTTTTTTATTAGTAGTAGACTTAGGAAATTATGTTGGTAAAGACGACAGCAATTGTAGTCAAAAACAAATGAAATTTCATTTAAAAAAAGGACGACTTACATTTCATTAAATTCAACTAACATTGTCATTTGTTTTTTAATGTTCAAAAAATGACTAACAATTGTAATAAAAATGAACCAACCACATGGTAGTAAAAAATAAACCAACATTTTTTTTTATTTTTTTAAATAACAAAAAACAACTGTAAAATCATAAAACAGTCATTTGATGTGAGTTGTTTTTTTAAATGAACTACAAGGTTAGTTAAAAATTTTATTTGTTCTATAAATGACTTACATTTACATTTAAAATAATGAAACTGTATTACAACCCAAGCAACTACATATTTTTAAAGCAGAAGTTCCGTGAGTGTAGGTAATTCTTAATAAATAAAATGAAATTTTTCATTAAATTTTATGAAAAACTGCATTAATTTAATGAAAAGTTTCAATGAACGAGTTCCAGTGACATTTTATCTATCTAATGAAAAAAAAATCATTAATATCATGCAGAGTATTCTCTCAGCGAAGAGAAAAAAAAACTAAAAGCACAATAAGCCATGGACTAATTTGGACGTTTCTCGGAACAATAACATTTCAAAATCAAGAAAAGTTGTCATAAACGACATAAACGTTCATTACACAGAGAGAATTATCTGCATGATATCAATGAATTTCTGCTTTAGATCTATGAATTGTCACTTGTCCATGGAAACTTTTCATTAAATTAATGCAATTTTTCATAAAATTTAATGTTGTATGTCTTACCAAAGGTACACACATCCACACAAAAAAACAAGTTTTCAATTTATTTTTTGATCAATGGTGATAATCTTTAACTTCGAGCTCATATATATTTTAGTTCTAATTTAGTGAGTAAACTAGTTCATATGAATGTTTGATGTTTGGCATGGGATTGTTACCTCTTTCAAAACGTGTTCTGATGATGAGAAATAGAAAAAATTCCCGAAATAGATCTATCAACACATTCCTAAAAGGGTCAATTAATAAATTTGAAAACACTGTTCGCCCTAGTTGGTAGCGTGCTGGCTTATCAGTGCGGGGGTCGTGGGTTCGATTCCCACCAGAGGCACTGGTCTGTTTTCGCTACAACGCGCCGAAAGCCATAGTAGCTAGTGCTCGGTTAGGGTAAAAGGATATAATTTGTAATTATATGATTTTTAATTAATAAAAAAAAAAAAAAAATTTGAAAACAAAAACTCTAGATTATTTGTTATGACAATATCCTAATAAAGAAATATAGAGTATGGCCTCGAACTTGAATAATTTTCATTTTTATTGCACAATTAAAGGTCGAAAAAAACATAATTTTTATTTTTAATAAAAATTATATCAAACTCATTTAATGAAAACTTTCATATTATTTATTAAAAATTGCATATGAATAATGAAAAAGTTTCATTAGAAATAGTTTAATTTAAAATATGAAGTGTTTTTTTTTATAAAGTTTAAGAAATGTTTCATTAACATTGTGAAGAAAACTTCATTAGTTTAGTGAAACAATTTCATTAAAAATCGTCAAAGTTATTCTCTCTGTGTTATCCGAATTGAATTAAATAACTAAATTTTAAGGACTTAAAACCGCAATGGCAAAGTGATGGCAGATATTGATCTTTTTATTTATATTACATGTAAGTTTAAGCAATAGCAAAATATAATATTAACAAATTTTTAAATAAATTAAAGTGGGCCCCGGTAGGCTAGTTGGTAGCGTGCTGGCTTATCTGTGCGGGGGTTGTGGGTTCGATTCCCACCAGAGGCACTGGTCTGTTTTCGCTACAACGCGCCAAAGGCCATATAAGCTAGTGCTCGGTTGGGGTAATATTATATAATTTGTAATTATATGATTATTAATTAATAAAATAAAAAAATATATTAAAACTTTTAAAATTTAGTGTGAATTTAAGTCATTCATTGCCGAACAACATATTTTTATTCCGTTTTATATTTTCGTAAATATTATATTAAATGTACTAAAAGTTGTCAAAAAAATTGTTATGGTGACCAAACTCATGGTGACCATATAATAAACAAAAAATATGACCCTTTACGTATTTTGAGTAACATAACAAAAAAAAAAAATATGTTCCACGTTACGACAAGTTCACGTTACATTCGAGTAACGAGCCCTTTAAACATACAAGTCAGCCGTATACGTTTAACTAACATGTCAATTTGTGCGAATTAACGTGGCCAGAGGGTCAGGTCAGTCAGTAGTGATGGCGTGCAATTATATCAATAAAATATTTTATACAATTACAATTGTACACACCAGAACGTCGTTATTGTTGCTGATGACGATGATGGAGGTGAAAATGTTTGTTTTATGTTTCAAGTCCAACCCTTGCAAAAGATGTCCGCTTTCACAGTTTATTGTTTAGTCATACGTACGAATATGTTTGTTTGTATGTTGCGATGATGATGAACCGGTTTCAAGTCCGTTTAAATTGTGGTAAATACAAAAAGCCAGTTTATTTGAGTCAAAAGGGCGGAGACTATTTTAACACTTACACACGGACACACACACACACACAGACACTTTTAACATTCATACACTTTCATAAATATGTTTGAAGATTTCGTGAACAATCCCTCTGTCTCTTTTTAACAAACGTTATTTTAATGGTGTAATAACCACCATAATTTCATATAGTCACAGAAAGGAGCAGCAGTGGCAAGTGGCAGCAACAGCGAGTAAGTGGTTGTAACATATTCTCGTATATCATAATGTGGATTATGTGTGATTTCCTTTTTATTTTTATTTTTTTTTGCTGTTTGTACAATAGTTAGTCAGTGTATAAGTAGTTGTTGTCTGCATAATTTTGTATTTGTTGTGTTGCCAATATGGACTTCTGTTTTACACCGTTATTAGTTTAATTCTGAAAATTCAGATTTAGCTTAGCAACTGATTCTAGTTCTAGAAACCCGAATTCCAGTTGGAATTTACCAACATTTTCTACGTTTGTGTGAGTTCCAATAATTGCCTCTGAAATCAGTTTTGTGCGCTCGATTTTTCGAAAGTCGACATATTTTCGAAAAAAAATTTAATATTTCAGTTAAAGGAAAAGTTAGAATGAAAATAAAAATGAAAATTTTTCAAGTTCGAGGCCATACTCTTTATTAGGATATTGTCCTAACAAATAATCTGTAGAGTTTTTGATTTCAAATTTATTAATTGGCCACTTTCAGGAATGTGTTAATAGATCTATTTCGGGAATTTTCTAGGTTCCCATCATCAGAACACGTTTTGAAAGAAGTGACAATCGCATGCAAACATCAAACATTCATATAAACTAGTTTTCTCACTAAATGAGAACTAATAAATGAGCTCGAAGTTAAAGATTATCACCATTGATTAAAAATAAATAGAAAACTTTGTAGAATTTTCAATTTTTGCAAAAGATATTTTCAATTACATTTATTTAAAGTTGCACTCGAAATTTGTATTTTTCAGACGATCTATTTAACCAATCTGTCTGAAATTTTGCAAAAATTTTTGGAACTGAAGCTATTTGTAAGATATATGCTTTAATTTTAATTAGTAACTTATCACACGAAACATTTAGCGATTTATTTCAAAAGTACGAATATTTTTCGAACGTCTCTGTCAAGATTTGGAAAAATATTATAAAAATTTTCATATTTTGTGCTTTGCCTTTAATAAAAAAAAAAATATTTTGTTAGATCGGTTACAGTAAAAAGTTATAACGATTATTCTGTGACTACCGATTTAGATCGCCTGGAAAACTCAAAAAATATAAGTGACAGTACCTTTTGCAAAAATTAAAATTTTGCAAAACTGTTCAAATTTTTTTTTCACTGTTAACCGAAAAATTAAATTTTTTTTTCGAAAAAATTTCGACTTTCGAATAATCGTGGATCCCTCAGTTGTATTTTTAACCATTATAATTTGTTTATAATCGAATAAATTTATCACAAATATAGAACTGACCCCCAGGACCAAAAGTTATCGACGTACAACAAATTTATGATAAAAGTTTTATTCAAGAAAAAAGTGTTAAAATTTTATATAAAAAAGTATATTAAAATCTAAAATTTTTTAATTTAATTTTCTATCCAAACACAATTTTTCGCAAAGTTGAATTAAAAAAAATTTAAAATTTATTCGTAGAATTTTCAAATTTGAATAAGAAAAATATGAGAGTTTTTTGAATTTGAAAAAAATGAAGTAGAATTTTAAACAAAATTAACATTTACTAACTAATTTTATACGCACAAAAAACATCCATTTCAGTTACGAAAACCAACGATTTAATATATTGAATTGCTGAAATTCCGCCAACAACGAAAATTGCTAATTCAATTAGAAATTGATAGCTCTTTAATTGAATTATTTTTCAATTAAATAATAACTCAATTGATTAAAAACTGATCATACGATATTGATCAGTTTTTAATCAATTGACAAAAAAAAAATTGTTGTTGCCATACCAAATGTTTTTTTGTTTATAGAAGTGTTGTTTTTTAGCTGCTTGAATTTTATAACATTGAATTTAAACCGGCATGAAATTCTCATTTAGTTAGCAGATTTATTTATACTTGTGTGAACAAATTCACACAGAAATTAGTTTTTTCTTGCTATTGAAGCGTAGGGGTTATAGCAAAATAATTAAGAGGTTTTTACTTGTTTTTAAGAAAACTGTATACTTGGTTTGAGTTAAATTTTCTTTGGAGCCAAATTCTTAAAATTTAGTTTAAATTACTTAAATTAACTAATATTTGGTAAACTTTTTTTGAGTGCTTGATGCGACATTAATTATAATGTTTGCACTAACATAAATACATAATATACATGTTTTGCCATTTGAAAAAACTTTTTTTTTATCACAATTAGGTCTTTTAAATAATATTGATTTTTGTGCGCCCCGGTATGCTCGGTTAGGATAATAGTATATAATTTGTGGGCGCTGTGGTGTAATGGTTAGCGCGTTGGACTGTCACACAGATGGTCCCGGGTTCGATTCCCGGTGACGGCAACATCAATTTAGAAAAATAATATGTATGAGTTTTCTATCCCTCATATGTATCGCAGCTCACACCATCGGTGTTCCCATAGCACTTAACCCCACCGAAGTAAAATAATGAATCAGGGCTATGAACCAAAAAGCTTCAATAAGTTCGCCAAATCTCCATCAGGTGGCGAGCAACAACTGTTCTAAGACTTATCATCTCGCGCAATTACAGTGTTGCCATGTTTGAAGCCCTTCATCTTTCCCCACCTTTCATTTCTCCACTACCAATTTCCAAAGAAAGCAACACATTAATTAATAGGAAGAATTTCCTGAGTGTTGCTTATCTTAAAAAAAAAAATATGATTATTAATTAATCAAATAAAATAATATTGCTTTTTATTTATTGAAAGAGTTTTTTAAAATAGAAAGTTTTCTAAAAAATTTATTATGTATATATTAGGGCGGGTCGATTTAAAAATCGCTCAACATTCAAGGAAAATCGTATTTTAGGGATCAAAATAAGAAACTTTGCCGAAGGAACCATACCTCTAAAACGAATTCTGATGCCCCGACTTTTGACCCGTAGGGTGAAACTTTGAAAAATCCCACTTTAACCCATTTAGAGTGCCCCAATCGAATCCAACCCAATCGTATATATTTATACTCTATTTCTTCCGGAGAAGAAATAGAGACCCTAATCTTGGAAAGACTCCTCCTACTTTCTGAAATATCTCTATCCCGAGATTTGCACATTTTGCTAAAAAAAACACGGCTAAAAAGGCCCTCTTTTAACTTAAATTTTAACCCCTAGAATGATGATTTATGCATTAATCTGCTAGCGCGTCTCCTGGAGAAGAAGTATCTCCCATAATCTTGGAGAGATTCCTCCTACTTTCTGAAATATCAAAGTGGGCTTTTTCAAAATTTGACCCTACGGGTCAAAAGTCGGGACATCAGAATTCGTTTTAGAGGTATGGTTCCTTCGGCAAAGTTTCTTATTTTGATCCCTAGAATACGATTTTCCTTGAACGTTGAGCGACTTTTTTGCCTCCATACAAATCGACCCGGCCTAGTATATATATAATTATGTATATAACGTATATTTTTTTTTTTTTTTTTTTTTTTTATAATTTAACCAATACTCAGGGGATGCCCCCTACTCATGCAGTGCATTGTATTGATCAGGAAAATAAGGTATGGGAAGGAGGAAAGAGGGAGTAGTGTTTGTGGATATTTGATTTAAATTTTTCTAAATTGTAAGTAACAGGGAAGACTTCTGCGGGAAGTTTGTTCCACATACGAATCGTTCGACTGAAAAACGAATTTTCTCTGTAATGCGTTGTGCGAAACACAGGACAATCAACTACAAACGGATGTGCTCTACTAGATAAGCGAGTATTACGAATAAAAACTCGGGCTCGTGGAATAAGTTCACTTATCTCAGATGAGCACTTCCCATGGTAATATCGATAGAAAAGTGTCACACAACCCACATTCCGACGATGCTCCAATGAATCAATAGAGTTGGATACACTACTGTCATTGATAAGCTTCACCGCCCTCCCCTGAACACGGTCCAGAAGCTTCAGAATAGACAATGGAGCCCCTGCCCATATATGAGAGTTGTATTCCATTTTTGGCCGGATATAGCTGGTATAAATAGTAAGGAGATCGGATGGAGTGAAGTAAGTCTTGCACCGTTTTAGAAAACCGAGACACTTGAATGCCTCTTTCGACACTTGAAATACGTGCTTATTCCAACGGACATCACACTGTATTCTCATGCCCAGAACATCAAGAGTATCCGATTCCTCAATACCTATACCATCCATAGTTACAGATGACAATGTCAATTCCACAGCCCGTCTGTGGGTTAACATACAACATTGGGTCTTGCGTGCATTAAAATCGACCTTATTCGCGCGACCCCACTCGGAGATTGTAGAAAGGTCTTGATTGAGTGTGTCATTCATGTTCTGCCGCATGCCCTCTATCTCCAAAGAGCTTGGCCTGTGATCGAATGAAAATGAATGACAAATGTTGCTGTCATCTGCAAAAGAGTAGATAGGGTTGATGGTCTGACCAAGAAGGTCATTAATAAAAATAAGAAAAAGGGTAGGAGAAAGAACAGAACCTTGCGGTACCCCTGAATTTAGCTGAAACTCGTTTGATGAGACCCCATCTAAAACAACACGTATAGTGCGGTCTCTAAGAAAACTCGTTATAAATCGAGAGAAGACATTACCGACACCAAAAGCAACTAGCTTAGTCACGAGTGCCCCGTGCCACACACGATCGAACGCCTTAGAAATATCTAGAGCAACCACTTTACTCTCACCAAAGCGGTGGATTGACCGGCTCCAACGTTCCGATAGAAACGCCAACAGGTCTCCCGTAGATCGACCACTACGGAAGCCATACTGTCGATCATTTAAAAGTGAATTGGTCTCTAAATATTTCACAAGATGGTGGTTAACCATGGTCTCCATCACTTTGGAGAGCGCAGAGCAAATTGCGATTGGGCGGTAATTTTCAGGGTTGTTCGCCGCACCCTTTTTAGGGATAGGCTGGACATTGGCCACCTTCCAGCAAGAGGGGAAAATTCCTGCACGGTACGAAGAGCTGAAAAGTTTTGCCAATGGACGCGCCAACGTTAAAGAGCACTGTTTCAGCACCAGTGCTGATATGCCATCCGGCCCCGGTGACTTATTTACGTTGAGATCCGCAAGAACCCTTTTGACTGCCCGGGCCCGAAAGAAAATCAAAGGCATAGTATAGGATACCCTTTCGAGAACGGGCAGTGGTTGATCGCTTTCCGGCAAGAAAGAATTTCTTGCAAAAAGTTCAGCGAAAAGGTTGGCCTTATCAACCGGGTCAGTGAATGATTGATCGTCCTTTAAAAGAGTTGGAATAGAAGAACTAGCATTATCCCTTACTCTTTTAACAAACGACCAAAAGGTCTTACTGCCCCGAGGAGCAGAAAGAACTTTGGCACGTAGACGCTGTTCGTATAAAACCTTTTCGCGTCTAAGTGCCTTGGCACACTCGGTTCTCGCCTTTTTGCGGTACAGATCAGTAACGGCGTTCTTATTCGAACGCCAATTACTGAACGCTGCCTCTCTGGATCTGACTGCATTTTTGCACGTCTGGTTAAACCAACACTTGTGTTTTGATTTAGCCGAAATATGCTTCGTTGGAATAAAAAGTTTCATTCCTAGCATAATAATATTGACTACCATTTCTGCAGCGGCATCGACGTTGTCGTCGAGAAAACAGATTTTCCAGTTAAAATGCCGAAAGAAATCGTTGAGCTCGGCCCAACGAGCTTTTTCATATAGGAAAATAGAGCGTTTTGGCGCTAAGTTGGAAACTATACGAAGAGTTGAATATGAAAAAGATGCAGAAATAGTACTGTGATCCGAATTGCCGAGAGGTGCAAGTATTTTCACTTCATACTTTTCAGGGTGAGAAGTGAGGAAGAGGTCGAGAGTGTTCCGCGATTGCCCTTCAACACATACATTGTGTGTTGGCTCATTCACAAGTTGCGCAAGATCATTATGCGCGGCGAAAAGCTCAACGTATTGGCCCTCGGGAGTTGTATGACTCGAATGGCGAATCCAGGATGAGTTGTGGATATTAAAATCACCAGCAACTACGATTTCACTATTCGGACAACTCTCCAAGATTTTCGAAATTGAGTCGGAAAGGGCATCGAAGCCATCAAGGGATTTAGCCAATTCCGTGTTTGGACTTCTATATAGAAATCCGAAGTGCAATATGTGTGACCTGATCTGGAATTTAACCCAAAGAGAGCTAAATTCCTTATCATTACAGTGCAGCTGTTGCTGATACTGGTACACAACATCATCGCGAATGTACATATGGAAATGTAGGTTCATTTTTCTAGTATGTACGAATATGGATGACCATATATGATCATATAAAGAATATATATGATCATATATGAACTTTTTTAACCGCGTATAACATTTTCTGAAAACTTGTATAATTTCGAATGACAAGTTTCAATATGCGAGTTCCAGTGCAACGTCATTGCATCTATGCAAAAATTTATTAATATCATTCAGAGAATTCTCTCAGTGTACACATAATACGAAATTCAAAGTTTGTAAAATCATATTGGAAATGGTGTTGTCTTTCGATACTCCATAACACTTTATCTATCTATCGGTCTGTCTATCCATACATTCAACCATTTAGCCAACCAAATAAATATCTACATGTGGGTCTGTGTCTATCATATCACAGATGTTTGTAATATTTTCCACAACTGCATCTTCATCTTCATCTGAAATTCACACATTTTCAACTGCATTCCAATATTCATTTCATATTTCATATCGTACTTGATTTTGTAATTGGCACTTTATATTATTTTAATTAAATACTCGTACTCATATTTGTATTCGTAATAAGACCTCCTCTCCTGCAGGCAGTGTTGCCATCAATTGAATGTTGAACAATGCTAGATTGTTGAAAAAATAGTGCTGGAAAGTGCTAGATGGAGGAACAAAAAGTGCTAGATTTTGTCATTGAATATCTCTATAGAAGACATTATACTTCCGATTTGTAAATGGATCTTTAAGATCCCATTTCCTTATATTAAAATTATAAGATATATTTTTTTTTTTTTTCAAAATAGGGAACCAAAATATTCAGTGTGTTGTATTTATAAAAGGCGATTTATGATTTTATGCATTTAAATTAAAGGATATTTCAATGATCTCGTAAGGATCATAAACATTTTCCTTTTTTAATATAAAGGGTCCGCCAAATAACTTTTTTTTTGAAATTGCTATAAAAAAAACTACTGAATATTTTTTCAAATTTCTTTTTTTATTTGAAAGTACAATCCTTGCGGTTAATAATTTATGATTTTATGCATTTAAATTAAAGGATATTT
The DNA here is from genome assembly GCA_021234595.1 of Delia radicum. NCBI lineage: Eukaryota > Metazoa > Arthropoda > Insecta > Diptera > Anthomyiidae > Delia > Delia radicum. The sequence continues at coordinate 201,767,698 of CM037855.1, read as the reverse complement.
CAATGATCTCGTAAGGATCATAAACATTTTCCTTTTTTAATATAAAGGGTCCGCCAAATAACTTTTTTTTTGAAAATGCTATAAAAAAAAAACTACTGAATATTTTCTCAAATGTCTTTTTTTATTTGAAAGTACAATCCTTCCGGTTAATAATGGAAAATAATTTCATTCAAATGGCTGCCTCGCCTGGCCATGCAGTAGCCTACACGAACGGTCCAATTTTTAAGCACATTATCGATTGTGTGCAGCTGTATTTCACCAATGGCTTCACGAATATTGTCCTTTAAAGCGTCAACTGTCTCTGGCTTGTTGGCGTAACACTTATCTTTGACGGCACCCCACAAATAATAGTCCAACGCTGTCAAATCGCAGCTCCGAGGTGGCCAAACGACATCAGCTCTACGGCTGATAATGCGATCTTCAAAAACAGGGCGCAAAACGTCGAGTGTAGCTTCGGCTGTGTGGCACGTAGCGCCGTCCTGTTGAAACCATATGTTGCCAATATCCTCCTCTTCAATTTTTGTGAACAAAAATTCGTTCATTTTCGAAGAAAAATGGCCCAATTATGCCTCTGGACCAAAATCCGCACCAAACAGTGACTCGTTTTGGGTGTATCGGCTTTCCAATGTATGCATGCGGGGTTTCTGTGCCCCAAATGCGACAATTTTGCTTGTTTACATACCCGCCAAGATCAAAATGAGCTTCATCTGAAAAGATGATTTTTTTTGGCAAAATCGGCATCTTCTGTAAGTACATCGCAGGCCCACTTAGCGAAGCGAAAACGCATTGGATGGTCAGTTGCATTCAACTCCTGAACCAATTGGACTTTGTATGGCGTCATACCAAGGTATTTTTGCAAAATTCGTCTCAATGAAGTCTCCGAAATGTTCAATTGTTGAGAACGACGATGAATTGATATTGATGGCGCTTCACGCACACTTTCTGCTACAGCAGCAATATTCTCGGGTGTACGCACTGTTTTTGGCTTTTTACGCTTTGGTTTATCGATGAGGATGCCAGTTTCTTTCACTTGTTTCACAAGATAACCAACATACGGAGCAGACGGTGCTTCTCTTCTTCCAAAATCCGTACGCAATTTTCGCACACATTCTGCAACATTACCATGATTTTCAAAGTAATGTCGCAATATTTCCCAGCGTTGTTCAAGCGTATACACAACCATATTCGTTCAGCGGAAGGATAAAACTAATTATTTGTCAAATCAGACATGAGCTAAGTGTTACCATTCACGAAATAAGCACTAGTTAAAAAAAAAAAAAAAAAACGTTAGATGGCGGACCCTTTACAACCTTAAGCATTGAGGTTTACTTTCGTATACTTTCGAACATAAATTTGTTTCGATTTATTGACTATAACCAGAGAGCCCGAAATATACTGTATCATGTATTTCCTAAGCGGGGTATTAAAAATAGATATTTATCCATTTCGGAACAATTGACGAATTCTGGTATTTAAGTACATATGTTTTTGCATATTTCGCTTTTAATAGCATATTTTGATCTTAAGTTATTTTTTTTTTGTAAAAAATCTTATTTATATTTGTTTGTTATGGAATTTATTTTTTAAATAAATATACACCGATTTTGAAAATTTTTTCAAATTTAAATTTCCTGTTTTAAGACTATACCGATTTCGGCATAATTAATTTTTTAAACTTTGCAAAACTTGCTGCAACTTTATTAAAAAAATAAGTTTTAAAATACGAACTTTTAACGAAAAGCTTATTTTTCAAATTTCCCAAGCATATTTTCCGTTTTTAGGGCATAAAATTGTTTATTTTTTTTTGCATTTTTGTCATTTTTCAAAAAACTAAATCCCGCAGCAATCGAAATTTGAAAAACTAAAAACGCCAATCTTTAATTGTGCCCATAAAGTTTCTGAATGCAACATTTAATTGAAATCGGAAAACCCAAGCTCAGAATTTGTCCGATTTTGAGTGGAACGATTAATATATACAAATTATTAAAAATAATTTGAAAAATCACGAAATAGACTGTCACATTCAATCTTTATTGAACCCAAAGTTTTATATAAACAAATTTAAATTTAATAATATTTGTTTACATACAAAAGTTTTATTTCGTTTGATAATTAATTTTATTATTTAAATCTAATCTAATAGTATATCATTTGTAATTATATGATTATTAATAAAAAAAAAAAAAAAAAAGTGCTAAAATAATCATATTATAAATTAAAAAAAGTGCTATCTAGCATCTAGCACTTTTATAAGTTTTGAGTGCTATTTAAATCACAAAAAAAATACTAGATCTAGCATCCATTATGCTAAAATGGCAACCCTGCCTGCAAGTGTTTTTATTTTTTTTTTTTTTTTTCATTTCACTATTTCTACGATTTAGTGAAATATGATGAATGAAATATTTGATATATGTATTATATTGCATTCCATTGTATCATATAACAAATCAAATTATGATTGTATTTAAACTTAATACATTATAATAGATATTTATGTGGTTCATATTTCAATGGCAAAATATTTAAGTATTAGTCCACGAAATATGGTAAAAGCTATCCACCATTTTATAAAGTTGTATTGCAATTCACTTAAAAAGGTTTACAATAAGAACACAAATGGAAAAAAAAAATTGTAAAACGTTTGATGGAAATTAATAATTTATAAATTTATTACAAAAAAAAATACTCATTTTTAGAAGGTGAATGTTATTTTAATTATGGAGACTTTATTTGAAAAGGATTGAGTTCTGTTTTTATTGAAGACACTCCTAACAATGAAATATTCCAGGTTTTGCATCATTTGAAGGCGGTACGTACTTTCCATTTAGGATTTTAAGGTATGAGTAACTCTTAAAATCTTGATTCTAAAAAAAAGCCTAAAATTCTTAAAAAGCAAACGAAAACGAAAAAAGCGACCTAACTTTGGCGTTTTTAATTCCGCCCTCCCATTGTGCAGGAGGATATATATCACTTTGTCATTCCGTTTGTAACGCATTGAAAAAAAAATCTGGGACCCCATAAACTATATATATTCTTGATCAGCATCAATAGCGGATTCGATGTAAAGACGTGCATCAGTGGAACTGTTTGTATTAGCAAAACAAATAAAACAGATACATACATGTTAAATATGTTATAAATAAGAGAATGAGTGTAACTGATATGGTATGGTTTTACACATGCACACTAGGTATGGACTAGTGTTGTATGGAGATCCTTAGTAACAAGATTTGGATACGCGGCAACCCCTATTTTTGTGAGGTTTATAAAAAAAATGTATGAGCCAAAAAATGGGGAAGGTGGGGTGGGGGTAAATGGCTCCTCATCGGGGTCAAAGGTGGGGGAAAACGAGACAAAATACACGAAACGCTTCACAACTCTCGCCGGGTCGCTCCTAGAGGGGTAAAATGTAAGACCGACCCCCATTATTTTTCCCCCTCCTACAATTTTTATGAACATACTAACCCTCTATCTGCGCTCCTTAGGGTGGCTCCCATACTAAATATTATTTTTTATAAAATTACCCGCCACCGCCCTAACTAGCCCCAGAGTGCCCCTAGAGGAGTCAAATATATGACCGACCCCCAATATTTTTGTTACCCCAGCAGTTTTTAAGATCAATATTTCTATTCAAGGTGGAAGGGATGTGGCAACACTGATTTGGTTATCATCGCGGGTGAATAGGAAGCAGAAGAACATTAAAATAAGTGACGCGAAAAGAATAAGCTCGGAAAAAGTTACTAAAGATTATAAAAGTCTAAAGATTATAAAAGTTAATAAAAATAATTAAAAGCTAACCGATTGTGTTTGATTGCAAGGTATTATAAATTTTTCAAAGTAAAAAATGGCATTAACATCGACGGGCATTGCGAGTAGTTTGAGATCACATACGGATCTCTTTTTGATCGGACAACCATGCTCGAATATAGCGGGAGCAAAGTTGCCGTCTAGACAACAAGTGCTTAGAATGTATTTTTATGGTACTGGAGTGCGTAAAATAAGTGCCGACGAAAGTGGTTCTTTGGTAACCGACACTGTCATGGTTTTTGGCGACAAGCATTTATTCCGACTAAACAAAGGAAAAATGTAAAAATAAAGGTGAATTCTTTGGTCGCAGAATGGTTAGGCTTACAAAAGAATACTTTAAGAGGTGGCGAAACACAAAGAAAAAAGGAGGCTGAGTTTGTCGAGAAATTAGACGATCTTTTTGAGATCGCACATGCAAATGTACTCGAAATGGTAACCAAGCAGGAAGATATTGCTTTTTTGCAACTGCAAAGAGTAAAGGGGCGTCAAGGATGCATGGCGGGTGTTGACAAGATTTTAGGTAAAAAACAGAAAAGACAAGCGGAACGAAAAGGGCTAGAAGATAAGCGGAGAAAACGCGCAAAAATTCAAAACGAATCTGCAGTAGCGGATAACTATGATTATTACACTAAAAATATAATTTTACAGTGTAATTATGATATTTACAAATGTGTACTGTGTAATTTCAGTTGGCAAGATTCCATCCACTGAATCTAGTGAATCAGAAAATGAGCTCGAAACTGTCGATGATGCAATGGTTTCCTGTAAGAGAATACCAAAAGAAAGAAGAGGCGCAATCAAATGCATTACTCCAGATCTTGTGTCTGTTTTCGATAGATGTAAGACATCGTAGCAGCAGTTCGGATATTGATTGCTGCTGCACGAGCTTTTCAACTTGATCCAAAAATGTATGTAATCAATCGAAAGTCAATTCGATAAGCTCGTTTAAAAAATAGACAGCAGATTGCTGCATTTTTTAAAGGAAAATCGACAGGTATGCCATATTAAATAAAAATTATATTTCTGTAAAACTTAGCACGAGTAATTTTACAGATGGCAAGCGATAGAAATACTGAGTAAATTACATGCTGTGAATGATGCTGCAGAAAGAGGCGTGACATTGGTAGAAGAATATAACAACGTATTATGCCGCAACGAAGAAGAAAAAATATTTTTGCTTCAGGTTGTCAATGAAAATATAAAGAAATACCCTTCTCATAATAAAAATGAATTAATTTAATTATCACTATAATTACTATTAATTATAAAAATATGTTTTTATATTAGTAATAAAATTTTTTTTTAGAAATTAAAAATTTTTGTATGGGGACCACCCTAATGATTAAAGATGGAGGCTAGGTATGTTCTTAAAAACTGCTGGGGTAACAAAAATATTGGGGTCGGTCATATATTTGACTCCTCTAGGGGCACTATGGGGCTAGTTAGGGCGGTGGCGGGTAATTTTATAAAAAATAATATTTAGTATCGGAGCCACCCTAAGGAGCGCAGATAGAGGGTTAGTATGTTCATAAAAATTGTAGGAGGGGGAAAAATAATGGGGGTCGGTCTTACATTTTACCCCTCTACGAGCGACCCGGCGAGAGTTGTGAAGCGTTTCGTGTATTTTGTCTCGTTTTCCCCCACCTTTGACCCCGATGAGGAGCCATTTACCCCCACCCCACCTCCCCCATTTTTTGGCTCATGCATTTTTTTTATAAACCTCACAAAAATAGGGGTTGCCGCGTATCGAAATCGAAAACTCGTGCACTAGTCCAACCCTAATGCACACTAACCCAACTCATAAAACCAATAACAGATATTTGTGGTTTTGCATGAAATATTTGTTTGTATTTGTTTTTTGTTCTCAAATAACTTTAGTACTACAAGTATTTTTAAATAACTGTAGTACAACATATATTTTACAAACAACTTTGGTGAATTTTGTATTTAAAAATGATCAATAGTGAAATAAAAGAAAAAATTGTGACTAATGTACACAAAAGACACTACAATGGAAAAAATAGCCAAAAATAAAAAAAAGCTAAAATTAAAAAAATCCCAAATTGCAAAAAATTACCAAAATTAAAAAAATATAAAAAAATCGCCAGAAATTAAAAACAAATAAAAAAAATCGACCAAACTGAAAAAAATTGCTAAAATTTAAAACAAACGTTAAAAATTGCTAAAATTTAAAAAAAAAAATCATCAAAAATTAAAAAAAAAAATCTGCCAAACTGAAAAAATCGCTAAGACTGAAAAAAATCGTTTAAAATGAAAAAGATACTAAATTAGGAAAAAATAGCCAAAAATTAAAAAAAAAAAACGTTAAAATCGCCCAAACTGAAAGAAATCGCTAACAAAAAAAAAATGCCAAAAATTAAAAAACTCGATAAAATTGCAAAAAAAAAATCGCTGAAATTGAAAAAAAACGCCAAAATTAAAAAAAAATCGCCAAATCTGAAAAAAATGCTAAAATTTAAAAAAATTGTCATAAAACAATCGCTCAAATTGAACAAAATCGACAAAATTGAAAAAAACGCTAAAATTGAAAAAAAATCGTTAAAAATTAAAAAAATCACTAAATTTGAAAAAAAAAATCGCGCAAACTGAAAACAAAACACTTTGAGATAAAACTGCCAAAATTAAAGGAAAATCGCTAAGCTTAATAACCGTTAATATTGAAAAAATAGACAAAAATTTCTAAAACTGAAAAAATCGACGAAATTGGCAAAAAAAAAAAACGCCAAAAATAAAAAAATCGCTAAAATTTAAAAAAAAATCCGAAAACGGGCGAGTTTTTTAAGAAAAGACTGCCTGTATGATGAACTTGGTAACTCTTTGAGGATTTTTGGAAAAAGAAAATAGATGTAAACTTAATATTAACTAGGAGAAGTTTCATGAAATTTGAAAGACCTATAGCCAACAAGTGTGTATAATTTTTTTAAAATTATCCTATATTAAAAACTTGAAGTTTTTTGGTTTTTAAGTTTTTGTTTTTTGTATTCTTGTATTTTAGAATAAGTTCAAAGAACTGATTGTTTTTTTTTTTTTTGTTATATAAAAAACTTTAAGTTTTTTAGTTTTCGTTTTTAAGTTTTTTGATTTTTATTTATATTCTTCTATTTAAGTATAAGTTCAAAGTACTGAATTTCTTTTGTTATATAAAAAAACTTTGAGTTTAATTAAATTAATAAAACATATTTTTAAACATATTGTTACTATTCCTTTTACACTCAAACCTCGTTTTATGCTATTGATTCGTTCCGCAAAAATCCGCATAAAATGAATTCGCATAAAACGATACCCTAGCTTCATATAAAAACTACTGATTCGTTCTTGAATTTAAAAAAAACGCATAAATTCAAATCAAAGAATTAAAAGTCATACAAAACCGCATAAAAAAAGTCAACAAAAAAGTTTATTTCATTTACTTAAAAAAAAAAAAATTAATTAAAAATTTATAAATAAATAAGGAAAACAAACAAACATTTAATATTAATTCAGTATAAAAAAAGGAACAAAAATTTAAATTTAATTAATATTTTTATAAGATTTTATGTTTCAAAATCATTTAATAACTGTCTGCATCGTTTTTGAACTGGTTCTATATCGCTTTCATCACTAGATGGAACAATTATATCATTTGGTATATCATCACTTTCATCTCCTGAAAGGTTCTCATTATGACAAAAAGAAACGGCCGAGGATTCTTCAAGAGCTTTTTTGTTTTCTTCTCGTACAAAATAATTTGTCAACAGACTTTGTGATTTTGATTTTTTTAGTTGTTTGTACAACTCTTGATATCCTGAAAATATATCGTTAAGGCCACGTTGAATCTTTATTGCTCGTTCCGTATCTGGATCCACATTGAAAATTTCGTTTTGTAAAGCATTCACTGTGTTAAGAATTTCACCAATTTTTTTTGAAGTAAGAGGTTCAACAACTTCCTCACAGTCGCTCTCGCAATGAGTTTCTTGGATATTATCCGTAGTTAAACTAATAATATCTTCATCGGATAAAGGCACTTCAACAAGAAGTTCTTCTAAATCATTGTGGTTCAGAGAATCAAATCCTTCTCCTCCAATTTGACGAGCCAGGGTAAAAATTTCATCAGATAATGAAGATATTTGCCCTCCAGTGTTGCTACTAACACAGTCAGGCCATACAGCTTTCCAGCACGCATTTAAGGTATGCGGTCGTATTTTGGATGCGGCAGATGCAGCCAGAACTATGCAATCAAAAATAGTAAATTTTTTCCATGCTTCGATTAATGTTAATGTTTCATTTTCAATTTTATTTAAAATGAATTCATATGTGCTCTTTATGTAGTATTTCTTAAAAGTGGCAATTATTCCCTGATCTAGAGGTTGAAGAACGCTAGTTGTATTGGGTGGCAAAAATTCGACCTGAATGTTTGGATGTTCTAAACGAGGATGTCCAGGTGCATTGTCTACAATTAGTAAAATTTTGAATTCCAGACCTTTTTCCTTCATATAAGCTTCCACTTCTGGCACAAAACATTTGTGAAACCATTCACTAAACAATGCAGATGTAACCCAAGCTTTTGCATTTGCCATCCAGTGAACTGGCAAACGTTTTAAATCTTTACCTTTAAGCGCGCGTGGTTTCAAAAACTTGTTAACAACTAGTGGTTTCAACATTTTATCTCCTGAAGCGTTGCTGCATAGTAAGAATGTTAATCTTTCTTTACAAGCTTTAAATCCACTAGCTCTCTTTTCGGATTTTGCAATGTAGGTTCTACTTGGCATTTTTTTCCAAAGTAGGCCAGTCTCATCTGCATTGAATATTTGATCTGGGCAGTAACCTCCTTTTTCAATTATTTTTTTAAATTTTTCTGGGTAATTTGCGCATGCCTGCTCATCTGCTGATGCTGACTCACCTCTTATTTGGATATTGTGAAGGTGATTTCTTTTTAAAAATCGTGCCAGCCATCCATTACTTGCTGAGAATTCTTTTGGCGTGGAAACTGAAGGCTCTGATTGTTTAATCTTTTCATAAAATACAAGAGCTTTTGCTTTTATCATGTATCCGCTTATAGGAATCTTCCTTTTTGTTAAATCCTCAATCCATAACACAATAGATTTTTCCACTTTTTCAATCAGTGTGACTCTTGAATAAGAAGAATATTTAGAGCTCAGTTTTGTGCCAGAAATAACGGATTTTCTTATGGAAACCTCATTATTTTTTATCGCGCGTATAGTTGATTCTCCCAGTTTGTACTCCTTTCCAAGTGCCGTATATTTTGCTCCATTTGCAATACGATCTAGATTTGAATTTTGGTCTCTAGGGATATTGTTTGTCGATTTTTCTTATTTATGTTCATGGTGTTATCTGAAAAACTAAAAATTTCTTAGCACAGAATCTTCAAAATTAGAAATTTAATTCGCTTACTTTGTCACTTTTACGATAAATAAAACGAAAAACTAAGGTTCTTTTAAATATTTGATGTCACAAAGGAAATAAAACAATTTACTGCAATAATAACATCCAACCTGTTGATACAATTAAAAGGGATTTCCCCTAAATGGTAAAACAAACGCACATAGTACATATACAGTTTGAAGCTGAGACTTGTTTGTTACCGGCGGCGATGTTACCATGTATACTGATATCAGTGTTGCTCATTGTTAAAAATTTGTATATGCAATAATAACGCAAAAAAAATTAAAATTTTAAAACCGCATAAATTTGAATTCGCATAAAACGAATTCGCATAAAACGAGGTTTGAGTGTATTTTTAAAACAAAATTGTCGGTACAATTTGAATATGTACATTAGGGTGGGTAAATTTAGCAATCGATATTGTGCCATCGATTTTTCTACATTCACTACGACATATAAAAAAAAATAATTTTCATGGCGCACAAATTTCCATTTTTTGACTTTTTCCGAAGTGAATGTTATAAAAAAAAGTAAGAAAGTGAAGTTAAGGGATCATTTTTGACTGAAATCCCAGGCGGTGGTCAACACCTTTCTAAAGATGTATTAGAAGCGAAAATCGAACAACAAATGGCAAAGTGATTTAAATTTTCATTAAAATCAGTAATACTTATAAATATGCAAAAGCCCTTTAAAAAATTGATGATAACCAAAAATCAAATTTTCAAAGTGAACTCTAATAACTGTGTATGCTTTTTTTTCTAAAACACATAAAACATTTTTTTAATTATTTTTTGAGCAATTTCATATGCTTTTAGATCATTTTTACAAACAGTAGTGAAATTTTTTATTTTACTACATATTTGCAAGCTTTTTAACTTTTTTAAGCATTTTCTTTGAATTGTTTACAAATACAATGTTTATCTATGGTATAACCATAAATAACAGTTTTATTTGTTTGATCGAAAAAAATACAACCAGTGTATTTTTCTCGTTCTCTTTTTACTCACTACACTATATCTACTTGAGAGCACACCACTACCTACTTGTAACAGAAACAAAAAAATATCCACCAATATCTACTCAAACCCAAAATATAAAAGAACTGGTATGAATAGATATAACTGTGCACGTGTTTAATTCGATGTAGCTATATCCGTCTGTCTGTTGAAATGTTTTACACGCTCCCGATAGGCTGTCGGGGAAGCTGATTTTTACTTAAACTATTTATCATGGTCTTAAGCATTTTGTTATTGTAAATGAGTAAAATCGGTCAAGGCGTTTAAAAGTTATGAATGAAAATTCTATATATATATTCTTGATCAGCATCAATAGCGGATTCGATGTAGCTATATCCGTCTGTCTGTTGAAATGTTTTACACGCTCCCGATAGGCTGTCGGGGAAGCTGATTTTTACTCAAAATATTTATCATGGTCTTAAGCATTTTGTTATTGTAAATGAGTAAAATCGGTCAAGGCGTTTAAAAGTTATGAATGAAAATTCTTCTCACATTTTAATTCATAACTTTTTAACCTCTGAAATTTGTTAAGCAAATTTGTAATTAATGTATTTTTTCATCATAATTAATACGTCATATTCAATGCAGTCGCGGATTTGAGGTATGGGGGGGGGGGGGGGAGACTTAGAGTGTTTTTAATTACTTTTTTTTAATCTTCTTTACATTTTTTGTATTGAAAAATATCATTTTGGGGGAGGGGGGAAATTTCCCATTGTGCTTTGCCTGTAAATAACTACACCTTTTGAAATTGTAATTCAGAAAATATGAATTGAATGCAGCTTTTCCATTTCAAATTCACAATTCCAATTTGAGTTAAAAGTTTTTTAAAGTAAAATTTCGAATAAGTTTTAGCTTAATATTTGGAGCTAGGCAGCAATGTTGGCGTTATAGTGTTGTATGGAGATTCTCAGTTACAAGATTTGGATAGAACCTCAAATGCATGAGACCAACAAATGGGAGAGGAGGGGTTGGTTGCAATTGGCTCCCAAAGGTAGTGGTGAAGCGGTAAAATCCACAGAAAGTCCCACAACTGCGCCCCTAGATGGGTAAAATATAAGACCGACCATCATTAATTTTTCTGAACATACCCTATCTAAACTACATAAACAATATCTCCAACCGCTCGAACTGTCCCAAGGATACCTCTAGAGGTGCCAAATGAATAACCGACCCCCCAATTTTTTTTTAAACCCAACATTTTCTCTACTCCCTAAGGGACTCAAATACAAAAATTATTTTTTTTTTTAAATTTGCTCCCGCCGGTCTATCTATCTCAAGAGTGCCCCTAGAGGAGCCAAATGTATGACCGACTCCCAATATTTTTTCAAAACACACCTACCAACCCCTATCTCCACTGAATAAGGAGGAAATTTTTGGCCGCCTTTTCTGAAAATTTACCAGTGTGCGACGGTATAGAGAAGCAAAAAAAAAAAAAAAAAATTCCATATATTCTACTAAAAACAAAGGCCATAAAAATCTAATAACGTCAAGACCGTGGAACTAGAGTATACTTTTCTAAAGGTTGATATCCATTCGCTTAGGGAACTTCTGCTGTAAATATTTGTAGTTGTTTGAGTTGTAATGCAGTATCGTTATTTTTAAATAAAAAAACAGTCATTTGTAGAAGAAATTTAATTCTTGACTACAACTGTAGTTCATTTAAAAACCAAACCACAACAAATTACTGTATTATGATTTTACATTTATTTTATGCAGTAGCTTTTTTTTATTTTAAAAAATAAAACAATTAAATGTTTGTGTATTTTTTACTACATATGTGGTTAATTTTTACTGTAATTGTGGTTCCTTTTTTGAACAATAAAAAACAAATGACAAAGCTCGTTAAATTTACTGAAATGTAAGTCGTCCTTTTCGTTAATTTAAATTTCATTTGTTTCCAACTACATTTGCAGTGGTCTTTACCTACAAAGTATTCTAAGTGTTGAATCTGAATTTGAAATCAGAAGTTCTCCACCATACCAGATTTTTGAGATATCTTAACGTAAAGTTTTATATATATATATATTCGGGACATTATAACATCGCGAATTGAGCTTTTCTCACAAAAATTTGTATGTTATCTGAAAGTCCTCTCTGTTTGGATTCAGCACATTAAACCTTTTGAAAAGTATACTATATTATCAGAGTTGGAATTAATTTAATATTCATGATATTGTAGTTCTCAAAAATAAATTCAGAACAAAAAATGTATAATATTTTTTAAGTTTATAAATAATAAATTCATTTTTTTTTAATAATTGCTAGGTTTTACCTAATAGGAAATTTAAGTCACATCACGCTACGTAACGTCACGTGTAGGGAATGCGGGATTTCCGGGAAACTAAGGATTTTCTGTTCCCGCAATCCCGGGAATTCGCTTATTTTAAAATGTGTGTAGTTTTTAAATTTTTTGTGAACTTTTTTTTTTATTATTTTAAGCTTATACTGATTTTTTTTTAAATAAAATTTTAAAAAAGCACTGAAATATAATGGAGCCATATTTTATAAAAAATCTTAGATCGTATAAGACATTTTGCAAAAACAAAATTTTATTTAATATGAATAATTTATTAATATGATTTTAGAGCGGAATCCCTGGAAAAGCGAAAAATTTTCTGCTTTCCCGGGAAATGAAAAAGTGCTGGATTTTGTATTCCCTAGTCACGTGTCACACTTTGGCACAAAATTTTTGGAAATAATTCGTCCATTTCTTACTAAGAAGTCTGATTGCAATAAAATTTAGACCAGGCCCAAGTGACGTAATATCAAGCTAAATTTTTGATTCTGAACCTTCCAGACCTGACCACCTGGGGGGCGGCAATATAACCACCCAAAATAGGAAACTTTTTGCATAAAAAATTTTCAGTGCTCGCCTTTTTGTGTTTCTAATCCGATTTTAAAAAACTTAAAAAATAAAATTATTTCTAAAAAATGTTGTGATATAGACCACTGTGTATGTGTTGTAAAAGAAAATCAAAAAAAAGTTGTATTAATTCAGCAAATTGTAAAATAAACCTAAAATATTCCAAATCATATTAAAAAAAAGTTTTATCAAAGGCTAAATTGCAGTTTTGCTAAAGGCTAAATTGCAGTTGGCGTTTCTATCGGAACGTTGGAGCCGGTCAATCCACCGCTTTGATGAGAGTAAAGTGGTTGCTCTAGATATTTCTAAGGCGTTCGATCGTGTGTGGCACGGGGCACTCGTGACTAAGCTAGTTGCTTTTGGTGTCGGTAGTGTCTTCTCTTGATTTATAACGAGTTTTCTCAGAGACCGCACTATACGTGTTGTTTTAGATGGGGTCTCATCAAACGAGTTTCAGCTAAATTCAGGGGTACCGCAAGGTTCTGTTCTTTCTCCTACCCTTTTTCTTATTTTTATTAATGACCTTCTTGGTCAGACCTTCAATCCTATCTACTCTTTTGCAGATGACAGCAACATTTGTCATTCATTTTCATTCGATCACAGGCCAAGCTCTTTGGAGATAGAGGGCATGTGGCAGAACATGAATGACACACTCAATCAAGACCTTTCTACAATCTCCCAGTGGGGTCGCGCGAATAAGGTCGAGACGGGCTGTGGAATTAACATTGTCAGCTGTAACTATGGATGGTATAGGTATTGAGGAATCGGATACTCTTGATGTTCTGGGCATGAGAATACAGTGTGATGTCCGTTGGAATAAGCACGTATTTCAAGTGTCGGCCAAAAATGGAATACAACTCTCATATATGGGCAGGGGCTCCACTGTCTATTCTGAAGCTTCTGGACCGTGTTCAGGGGAGGGCGGTGAAGCTTATCAATGACAGTAGTGTATCCAACTCTATTGATTCATTGGAGCATCGTCGGAATGTCGGTTGTGTGACACTTTTCTATCGATATTACCATGGGAGATGCTCATCTGAGATAAGTGAACTTATTCCACGAGCCCGAGTTTTTATTCGTAATACTCGATTATCTAGTAGAGCACATCCGTTTGTAGTTGATTGTCCTGTGTTTCGCACAACGCATTACAGAGAAAATTCGTTTTTTAGTCGAACGATTCGTATGTGGAACAAACTTCCCGCAGAAGTCTTCCCCGTTACTTACAATTTAGAAAAATTTAAATCAAATATCCACAAACACTACTCCCCCTTTCCTCCCTCCCATACCCTATTTTCCTGATCAATACAATGCACTGCATGAGTAGGGGCATCCCCTGAGTATTGGTTAAAATTAAAAAAAAAAAAAAAACTAAGTTGCTAAAAATTAAGCGCTTTGAATTCCATTCTATTGAAAAAAATTCTCATTTAGTACACTCGAGGAAAAAAGTCTATCATATGGATGAAACTGTATCTTTAATCGTTTGACGTCAAAAATTCATCATATTTATGAAGTTTTCTTAGAGTGTGAGATTTTATTTGTTCGGTTTTAGATCATGACAAATTTTTCTCTAAATTAACAGAAAAATTATAATTTTTATATGATAATTTACTTTGACTATTAGAAAAAAAAAACACAGAAAAAGTTATTAGACACTAGCATGAATGGAATGCATTTTCTGACCCACTACGGTCTTCATCAACATTCTTCGTGCCATTTAGTGTTAATCGTAAATATCTTCTATTTAACTCACACGTTAAAGGAATTGGGTGACTTTAAATCCCACATTACTCTGTGTGTTGAGTTAGAATGAAATTTACCACGAACGATTTCTATTTATAGTGTGTTTGTTTTTCTCTAGTCATTATCATAATTGCCAGTTTAACTTTCAGTTAAAACTTTTAAATGGCAATTCTTTTCTCTAATGTCATCATATACTATCCTTCTACATGAGCAAAGCATATCAACAAACATTAAAGTTTTTTTGTTAATACATATGTTTCTTAGAGTTTCATAAAACCCTATGACAAATGTTTCTTAAATATTCATCATTTCATAAACCATATGAAAATATTATTTTGTTTTCCTATCAATTGAAATTCCGAATTTCCATTCGAAATTTAGAAATCATTAAATTAAAATTAAGTTCATTTGAAATTAATAAAATGTAGTTTTCAAATCAGATTTTCGATTTAAAGTTCTAAAACTATCATAACATAAATTAAAAGTCTGAAATTCCAATCAGTGTTATAAATTTTGCAAATAATTTTGTGAATATAAATTCCAATTCTTTTAATTTCAGCAAAATTCTTAACTTAAAATTATTTTTTCTAAATTTAAAATAAAGTGAATATTAATTGATTTTTTCTGAATTTCAATATGAAATTCTGAATTTTAATTGATATATTGTCCATTACATGAGAGAACTTTCAGAACCGGTATTTTTTTTTTGTTTTAGTTAGTCTCTTTACAGGAAGAAGAAGACGAAAACATTTTTATTGAAACATTTTACGGACACAAGGGATACACCAGACTGCCGCAGTTTCGTCCCCCTCCTGGGACTCGTCAGTGGTTAATTTATGTGTCAATTGAACAAAGTATTTTATATTGTTAATTTGCTCTATATGAAAAACTTTTTTACTTTTTTGGTGTCGTACTGGGATTCAAACCCACTGCCTTAGCATCAAGCTATGCATTGTAATCTCACCTCTTAACGAATTGAGCCACGGTCGACACAGCGATGACTGTGGCTAAGTGGAGTTTTTTTTGGCCTACAGCGCATTGAATTTGTTATAATTTATCATATGTATACTCAATAATTTATAATTTATCATACACAGAAAAAAATAAAAACGGGTTTCAATTAAAAAATTTATTGAATCAATTAATATTTTAATTGATTTTGCACCTATCACGGGAATGATACTAACAATTAAACCTTTTATTAATATTAAGAAGGAAAAAAAAGTTATAAATAACTTCTACAAAAAAAAATATGATACTTACAAAAAAAGTGTGTGATCTATACGTTGGTATGTGTGTTTTTTGCAATGCTGAGTATGTGTATGTATGCTCACTACCGTTTTCAGTTCCTTAAAATTGTGTAAACTCGAGTTTTTATTTCCGTTTTTAATTTTTTAACCCTTTGACTACCCTTGTACCTACAGTGTACGCATTTATAAATAAATATAAAAATGTAGATGATGCAATAAAACTTTATATTTTTGTTTAAATATGTTCATTAGGATAATTAGTCATTTTTAGTGTCATTGAAAAAAAAAATCATTACATGGTTAAACCGTTCATCAGGGCAATATAGTCGCCATATATGTTAAGAACGTCCGATTTTTTTAATGAAAATTTATCTCCGAAAAAAGGTGCGTTTGGTGTATCTCGTAAACTAAGAAAGCTAGAATCACGGAATTTGGCATGTAGCTTTATCTAATTACCATAACAAAATAAAAGAAAGCTTTTTTGTTATTCAAATGTTTTGGCGGTGAAAATGGGGTGAGAAGTTTCAAAAAATCGATTTTCGGGCCAACTGTTTGGTTATTAGGAGGGAAATGTACACAAATGTAAACCTTTTTCATTTTAATTTAAGTACCAATAACAATAATCCGAGGTAAAAATATAAATATATCCACAAACAAAAAT
Organism: Delia radicum; assembly: GCA_021234595.1. Lineage (NCBI taxonomy): Eukaryota > Metazoa > Arthropoda > Insecta > Diptera > Anthomyiidae > Delia > Delia radicum. The sequence goes on along the minus strand of CM037855.1, from coordinate 201,750,958 downwards.
TCGGTAGAGAAAGGGTTAAGAAATAAAAAAAAACTAAACGTGGTGAACTTTGAAGAGCCATATTTTCTAAAGTCGATGGACTATTTCAAAGATTTAAAAAGCATATAAAACCTGCAATTTTACGATTTGTAATTTAGAAACAACCACTTTTTTGCAAAAATGCGTTCATAATGCAAATGCAAGTTTTTATTGCATTTTGCACTTTTTTACCACCTTCAATTTGTAAAACGTTAACATTTTTGAAAAATCTATAATTATTTTAATATACAAAAACTTTGACTTTCTTGAGACCAGAATGCTAACTATTTTTAAGAAAATAGCTTTCCAAATTTTTTCATATAAAAACAAAATTTTTTTTTGTGTTTTAAAGTTTTTTTTTGAACTTTGAATAGCATTCCCTTCAGAAGTATATTGATTATGTCCATAATTTAAAAATCGTCTGAGAGCTATACTTGGCAACTTGACGATTTGAAATACAAATATAACGTTTATTTTTCAGAAATGCGTTTTAAATGCAATTTTCATTAGAAAATCGTTCATGCGTTTTAAATCAATTTTAGAAAAAACCCGTTGTTTTTGAACAACAAATCGTAAACTAGACAACTACATCTTTCAAATGATTTTTAAATTATGGAAATACTCAACATACCTTAGCAGATAATGATCTTCAAAGTTCAGGACTGTAATAATTTTTTTTAAATTCAAAAAAAAAAAACTTTAAAATTCTACAAAACACAAAAAAAAAAAATATTTTTATATGGAAAAATGTGGTAAGCTATTTTTGAAAAAAATATTAAAAAAAGTTTGAAATAATTTTTATTAACACGTTGACTGCCAACTACGAGATAACTCGTAGATTGCGTTCCCTTCTAGGGTGCCAACTACGAGTTATCTCGTACTCACTAAACCTGCCATTTTTGTGTAGCTAAGAATAAAACCGTATTATATCAGTGCTAGTATCGATAAATGGAGTCTGGGAAAAGAACAAAAACTCAATGTTGGCTTGCGTGAACTGAACATTTATTAAAAACAAAAAAAAAATAAAAAATATAATGGAAAAATTCATTCAATATAATGGAAAAATTAACTCAAATACAAGAAATAAAGTAATATTTTGTTGTTTGTGGAAGTTCTTAAAACAATTTTCCCTACAAAGTGCTGGCTTCTCTTCACAGGCTGGACAGAAGTAACGCGTTTCTCGGCAATTTTTTGCGTACGAATTAACTCGTAGTTGGCTTCTGCGTAGCGATTTCTGTTACAGAAGCCAACTACGAGATAATTCGTATGTCCTTTTTCTCATAAAAAAACACAATTTTTGCTTTTTGATGATACCTACACTCAGGGAACTGCTTTAAAAATATGTAGTTGTTTGGGTTGTAATACAGTTTCATTATTTTTAATGTAAATGTAAGTCATTTGTAGAACAAATTAAAATATTTACTAACCTTGTAGTTCATTTAAAAAAACAACTCACATCAAATGACTGTTTTATGATTTTACATTCATTTTTTACAGTTGTTTTTTGTTATTTAAAAAAATAAAAAAAAAATTTTGGTTTATTTTTTACACCATGTGGTTCATTTTTACTACAATTGTTAGTCATTTTTTGAACATTAAAAAACAAATGACAATGTTAGTTGAATTTAATGAAATGTAAGTCGTCCTTTTTTTAAATAAAATTTCATTTGTTTTTGACTACAATTGCAGTCGTCTTTACCAACATAATTTCCTAAGTGTATGATCTAGAAATAGAGTTTTTAGTAATATAATGTGAAAAAATCAAATTGTCATTTTTGGCCAGTTTTCTGAAAATTGCCGTGGCAGTCAACGTGTTAAAAATAAAAATTATGTTTTTTTCGACCTTTAATTGTGCAATGAAAATGAAAATTATTCAAGTTCGAGGCCATACTCTATATTTCTTTATTAGGATATTGTCCTAACAAATAGTCTATAGAGTTTTTGTTTTCAAATTTATTCTTTGACCCTTTCAGGAATGTGTTGATAGATCTATTTCGGGAATTTTCTAGGTGAAAGGGTCAAATAATAAATTTGAAAACAAAAAACTCTATAGATTATTTGTTAGGACAATATCCTAATAAAGAAATATAGAGTATGGCCTCGAACTTGAATAATTTTCATTTTCATTATTAAAAAAAGTTAGCATTTAGGTGACAAAAAAGCCAAATTTGTTATTTATTCCCAAAATTATAAATTTTTCAAAAATAACAAAGCTTTAAAAGTCGAAGAAGGGAAAAAGTGCAAATGCTTTCAAACTGAAAACGGTAGTGACTAATATATATCCTAGAGAATATGTATACAAAACATAAAGGGATTCAAATGACCTCCGGTCAGATTTTGGCCAATCTATCATAGAATGGACGATATTCTGAATTATAGTTGCAGAAATATTGGGTTTAAAAAAAATATATTAAAACCAAATTTCGTCATTAGTAAAGCTTTTTTGTGTTAGTACGCTACCAAAGAAAAATTTTCATTTCAGCCAAATGTACACTCAGGAAACTTTTGTTTTAAAAATTTGTAGTTGTTTGGGTTGTAATACAGTTTCTTTGTTTTTAATGTAAATGTCAGTCATTTGTAGAACAAATAAAATTTTTTACCAACATTGTAGTTCATTTAAAGAAACAAACCACATCAAATGACTGTTTTATGATTTTACATTAAGTTTTTACAGTAGTTTTTAAAAAAATAAAAAAAAAAATGTTTGTTTATTTTTTACTTTACATATGTATGTGGTTAATTTTTACTACAGTTGTTAGTAATTTTTTGAACAGTAAAAACAATTGACAAATGTTAATTGAATTTAATGAAATGTTAGTTGTCTTTTCTTCAAGTGAAATTTAATTTGTTTTTGACTACAATTGCTATCGTCTTTACCTGCATTTATTTATCCTTAGTTTATGAATTCGCTTCATCATATTTATGAAATGTCTTATAACATTTATAAAACATTTCATCAAAAGCTATGCAACTTTCTCGTATTTTCACTTTTATGAAACTCCTTCATCATATTTATGAAGTGCTGCATTGGATGCAAATCAAGGAAGTTTTTCATAATATTTATGAAGTTTTTCATAAATTTGATGAAGGTTTTTCTCTGACTGCAGTAATCACCCTTTATATCTGATTTTATTCTGAGCGTAAAATAAACGTTCCCATACGTGGACAAGGTCGTCAAGGGGTTGAATAAGCTTTTTTTTTGTTTTTTTTTTAACTTTTTTAGACATTTTCTTTCAGTGTAGGTTAGTCAAGCATAAATATGATTCGGTTGAAAAATTAAGCTGAGTTGGCCAACACAATTACTCCTTGTTCAACGTTTACCACATTTACTTAACCTCTTTAGTTACACTTGTACTCATTTTCCTTATTTACTTCGTAATATCTGAAATTTAATTTACATTATTTTTCAACTTGAGTTAATGCTTCAAATTTGGCTGTTCATTCATTCCTGTAAGTAATAATCTTGTAATAATCTTCGTTAAAGCTTAATCAGTTACAAAGAATCCCATAAAAAAAAGGCCAACTCAGCAAAAATCAATGATTCCAAAGGATAACCGTAGAAACATGAAAGCCATAAAGTTAAAAAGGAAATTGTATGTGTTTAAACTTATCCCTCGATTGCAAAAAAAAACTTTTAAAACTAACTTAAGTATATTTACAAATTGCGGGTATAACTTGTAAACTACCCAGTAAAAACATGGTAATGACTAATTATCATTTTATACATTACTTTGTATTGAGTACTTATTACCTTCTGTATTACTTTAAATAATAAAAATAATTTTTGTCAGGTGGATTTTTTTTTAAACCATTTAATTTTTGTCTTTTGTTTTATTGAGCTAAAGATCCTTTATTATGATATGAGAATGAACAATATAGTTGAAGATACTACAAAATATAGTTTACAAAATAGAGATCCAACAAGTAAATTACAAAAGGTTAATAATAATTTAGTTGAAGAACTTTTTAAAAAGAAAATTATTACTAATATAGAGAAAAATAAACTTAAGACTAATATTGCTACGGCACCTAGATTATACGGACTACCTAAAATTCATAAGGATAATTTTCCATTGAGACCAATTTGTTCTTTCATTAATTCTCCATCATATGAACTATGTAAATACATTATTAACATTTTAAATAAAATTACAGAACATTCTAAGTATAATGTGAAGAACTCTATTGAATTTAAGAATATATTATTGGACAAACGAATTCAGGATGATGAAAAATTAGTTTCATTTGATGTGGTTTCATTATTCCCGAGTATCCCTGTTAGTTTAGCAATTAATATTATAGAAGGAGAATGGAATATTATCAAAGAATATACGACTATTGATAAAGACCTATTTTTACGTATTTTAAAATTTTGTATAGAGGATAATAGATACTTTCAATACGATGAGAAGATTTATTTCCAACAAAAAGGACTCCCAATGGGATCCCCTGCTTCTCCAATTGTTGCTGATATAGTTATGGATAAATTACTGGACACATGTATTGAGAAACTTGATATCAAACCAAATATAATAACAAAATATGTTGATGACATATTTTGTGTTATTTCTGAGAATGCAATAGATAATATGTTGATTGCATTAAATGAATTTAATACGGATATTAAATTTACCATGGAAAAGGAACGCGACTCAAGACTTTCTTATTTAGATACTTTGGTAGTTAGAAGAGGTAACAATTTGATAATGGATTGGTATCAAAAACCAACCGCATCAGGTAGAATTATTAATTTTTATTCAAAACATAATAGGAGAATAATCATTAATACTGCAAAGAATTTAATAGAAAGGGTTTTAACTATTAGTGACAGAGAATTTCACATGAAGAATGAGGTAATTATTAAGAATTTATTAATGGATAATGATTTTCCAATAAAATTAATCTGTTCATTAATAAATCAGTATAAATTTAGAAGGAATAACAGCACAAATAACTTGAATGAACAGAGAATTTACAAGTCTATGATTTATGTACCGGGATTATCAGAATGTTTAGAAAGATCGAATATCATCGATACTAATAGATATAGAATAGCTTTTAAATCATTCAATACAGTTAATAAATTATATAATAGGACAAAGGATAGAATACAGAAATTAGACATGGCAAATATAGTGTATAAAATACCATGTAGTGGAAATAATGCAGAGAATTGTGATAAAGTATATATAGGTACAACGAAAAATAAATTGAGAACTAGATTAGCTGGACATAGATCAGATCAGAAATATAGGAATATTAATTCACAAAAAACAGCATTATCTTCTCATTGTTCAAGATATAATCACTATCCAGACTTTGAAAATGTTTCAATTTTAAATACAGAACAAAATTACAAACGTCGTTATTTATTAGAAATGTTACAGATAATTAATACACCACTAACAAATAGAATTAATTTTAAGATAGATGTTGAAAATTTAGCTCAGAATTATAAATATTTATTACAAAAGAAATAACACATACTACATTAATTTATAACAAATATTACATCAATAGATTTTTTAAGTGTTAATTATTTATATTTTTTGTTTTAGAAATATTTGTCAAGTATTTTAAATATGTTTTCAAACTTTCAAAAATTTTTTCAAACTTTAAAATTTTTTGAAAATTTATTAATTTATTAATTTTCCTGAAGATGCTACACAAAGGAGTAGCGAAATATCGAAAATAAAAAACTGTTATATAAAAAAAAACAAACCTTAGCTCAAATAATTAAAAAATTAAAAAACTTAAAAATAAGAATTACAAAAAAAAAAGGCGGGAAATAAAATATTTTCTAATGTCAAATTGAAAATTAACCCAGAAAACAAAGTATAAATAATTGAAATATCATAACATAGCAAACAATTTTAAATTAAAATTTTCTTAAAATCTAAATGAGAATTATAATAATTTTATTATTTCCTATTGACTAAATGTCTGTAATTCTGTGCAATATTGGATGTGTCTGTTTTATAGTTAATCCTTTGTGTTGATGGTACTTTTATGATCTGTAACATTTCTAATGTATATCTTCGTTTGTAATTGCTTTCTGTGTTTAAAATTGATGTTTTATCAAAATCTGGATAATGATTGGAGTTGCTGCAGTGTAATGATAATGCTGTTTTTTGCGTAGAAGTGGTTTAATTGTATTTTTGATCGGATTTATGACCTGCTATTCTAGTTTTCAGTTTACTCTTTGTGGTACCTACGTATACTTTAGTGCAATTTTCTGTGTCATTACCCCTACATGGTATCTTATAAACTAAATTGGACATATCAAATTTACTTATTTTATCTTTTTTCTTGCTAAATAGTGAACCTAATGTGTTTTATGTTCTATGTGCTACTAAGTATTTCTTATCATCGAAAATTTTGGATTTTTCTAATCTTTCAAATATAAGAGGAACATAAGTTAAAGATTTATAAATTTTGGGTTCCGCAACCCTTATCGTATTAACATTATTCCGGTTTTTAAATTGTCTTATTAATTTGCAGCTTAAATGTATTGGGTAATTATTATCCTTCAAAATATCCTTAATTTTTCTTATATTAGTTTCATGAAATTCTACATCGCTTACTGTCAATTAGATTTTTCGCAGTATTAATTATTATTCTCTTGGGGTGTTTTGAATGGTAGTTTATAATCCTACCAGAAGCTGTTGGTTTTTGATACCAATCTATTTTTAAGATGTTATTCCTTCTCATTATCAATGTATCTAAATAGGGAATTTTAGAGTTACATTCTTCTTCTATCGTAAATTTTATATCTTCATGAAAAGAATTAAATGTTGACAAAATATTATTAACTGAATTATAGTGAATAATACAGAACAAATCATCAACGTATTTTGTAATTATTTTTGGTTTTACATCTAATTTCTCAATGCAAGAATCTAATAATTCTTCCATTACTATGTCAGCCACAATCGGAGAAGCTGGAGATCCCATTGGAAGACCCTTTCGTTGTAAATATATTCTATTATCATATTTAAAATATCTGTTATCTCCTATACAAAATTTCCCAATTTCGTGTATTCTTTTATAATATTCAATTTGCCCTCAATAATATCTAATGCTTTATCTACTGGAATACTGGGAAACAAAGATACAACGTCAAGTGAAATAAGTTTTTCATCATCTTGTATCTTTAAGTGTCTTATCTTTTCTCTAAATTCTAAAGAATCCTTTACTTTGTATTTAGAATTCTCAGTTACTTTCTTCAGAATACTCATAACATATCTACAAAGTTCATAAGATGGGGAATTTACAAAAGAACAAATTGGTCTCAAGGGAAATTGTTCTTTACGAATTTTAGGCACCCCATACAATCTAGGTGCTGTAGATATATTAGTCCTAAATCTGTTCCTTTCTAATGGCGTGATAATCTTCAACTTAAAGAGGTCCTCAACCAAACTATTGTTCGTTGTCTGTAATCTGCTAGTAGGATCCTTATTTGATAATTCATATGTGTCAATATCACAATGTTATTCATCCTTGTAATATAGTCGCATCTATTCATTGCTACCGTTGTATAATTGTTTTATAATTTTGAAGTCATAATTTAAAATAATTTTTATGGGTGTTTTTTGTACCCCGGCCGCTAAAGATTTTTTGAATAGTAGTAAATATAATTATAGTGTTATAAAATTAAAGTGATATTTTTCCGAAAATTATGAAAGGTGTTATTTTTTTTTTTTTTTTGCCAATGGATCAAGTCACATAAAATAATTTATCAAGTTGAGATTTTTTATTTTCAATGTATATTCAAATTATGCGTCATTAGTCTTTTTTGTCCATAGGCAATTAAGGGTGAACGAATTTTTAATTAACAACCGTAAAATCGTTATTTTAAGGGACATCCTAATGTAAAAATTGTTGTGCTTATTTTAATTCAGAAATCATTATTTTAAATAAAAAACGCTGAAGACTTTAAACATTTTAGTACACTCGCAAAAACTTTTCCACTTAAAAGTTCAACAGTTATTAAAACATTTAAGCGGTAAAGTTGTTTCAATGTAATATACAGTTAAATTACAAAAGAAATATATTTTTTTAACTTTCTGTCTGTTATTCAATAAACAAAACTACGGACTTTCGGTAATAGTTAAAATATTCAGTTAAAATTTTCTATTTAAAACAATTTGTTGTTATTTTATATTGAGTATTGAAATAAACAAAAACCAATCTATTGTTTTTATGGATTTTGTCAATTAATTTTTCAACAGTTGGAAATAAACTAAATAATACAAAATAATGTGTATATTCAGTAGTCTTTACGGAAAAAATATTGTGTGTGTAATATTGAACACAGAATTATGCTATTTCCAGTATTGTAGATTTATGTAAATTTTTGGCTTTAATACAAAAGACAGTTACAAGAAGCAGTGTTTTTTCTGAATCTTGAAAAAACAAAATTTTTGAAAATCGTTGAAACCTTTCCCTGAAAATTCACTTGCTGCAATAGTTGAGAACAAGCTACAGATTTACGGCTTGTTTTTACAATACGTGTATAATTTCAGACGAACGTGTGGCACTTGAACGAATACGTAAGGAAATGAGTTTTTATAATTTGTTCGTCTGACTTACGTTTGAGTACGTAAAGCTTTATGTTATGTCAAACAGAAGAGATTGCCATGATATTGTTTTTCGGTTTTTGTTAGCTTTTTTCATATACAGTAAAACTCGCTTAAGACGAACCCTTGGTTAATACGAATTAATTTAAAAGTCCCGACGTTTTGGCAACAATTTTCATATAAAATATTACGAACTGTTTTCGGTTATTACGAACTGTTTTCAGCAGTCCCAAAAACTCGTTTTCATACAAATTACCATGTTTAGTACACTCTTTATCCGTTTAATGGGATAGACCTAATATGAATTTCATATCCGTGGATGACTTTCTAGATATAGATGCTAATGTTTTGACGTCACATACTTTATCAGGTGAAGAAATATTGGAAATTGTTAATCCTCCCGATGTTGAAAATTTGTCAAGTGATATGTTCGAACAAAATCGTGTGCCGAAGAAGCTGACAATCATATTTTGGTAATAGAAAAACTTATAACGAATGAAATCGTTAATTCAGTCATTCAGAAAAAAATAACAGATTTTTTCAGTCATTCAGAAAAAAATAACAGATTTTTTCAGTCATTCAGAAAAAAATAACAGATTTTTTTTTTTTTTTTTTAAATGAAGAATTTTAATTGAATTCTTAATTGTGAATGCGTGAAATGCTAATCTTATTTTTTATTTATGTAAAAATCTTGTTTTAGTTTTGTTTTAATAAATACATATTTTTTATCGTTAAAAAAAAAACCGCTTAATACGAACCTCGCCTAAGACGAACTAATTTTTTTGGTCCCTCGGAGTTCGTCCTAACCGGGGTTTACTGTACAAATAACACATTTTTTGTTGGTAGATGGCAACATAAGAGTGTAAATGAAATATAAACAAAAACAGCTGTTATTTGTTTGGAAAAATATTGTATTCATTTTAAAATAATTAAAGTGTTCTAAAAATTAAATTTTGTCTAATAACAAAACAAATTCACAAATAAAAATGTTCGGGTCAATTACTATGGGATTCTTTAAGCTAAAATTTTGAAACAAAACAAATAAAAACAACGTGTTTTGTGTACAAAATGCTTATTTACCTTTTATTGTTATTTTCGCTGCTCATGGTTATGTTTTTATTAAACTTTTTAGTTAAATGGAAATTTTTTTCGGACGAACGTTTACATGACGAATGCTTTTTTGTGGACGTCTGTTTTTGACGTTTGTGACATTTCAAATCGCAATATAGAAACCGAAAAAGAGACATTCGTGATACAAAACCCCAAAGTAATTTTTATCACTCGTTTAGGCTAATTTTTTGAGTGACACGTCACACAAAAACAGGTCATTACTCTGGCTCGAAAGCTTTTATCATCGGATGGCGTTTAAATTATTTGATCCTGTTTTTTACGTTGACAAAAAAAATATTTAAAAAAAATCTTATAAATCTAGGTAATTTTCACTTAACTCGATTTATGCGAGAAATAAAAAAGTCTGGTAAATCGAGGTCTAAGTGTATTATACTTATGTACTTAAAGGAAAACTTGTGTTATTTAAAATAAGAGGGTCAAAATACTAAATTCTCATTATGTGGAAATTTAAAGGTAATTGAAATGTCTTAAATTTAAAACAAGAAAAATAAAATAATTAATTGAAATTTCACTGAAGCATAATTTCGAAAATAAAAACATCTCCGGATATGTCATTGAAAACATGTAAAATAGTACCACCTATTTTTTGTTGTTGTCGTTGTTATTTGTGGTTTTTGTTGAAAATCATAATAAATACATCCATTTCCAAAACAATAACATCATTATAATCATGATCAACCCAAAAAAAAAAAAAAAAAACGAACTGAACTGAACTGAACGGAAAAGCACAAAATTTTACACATCTCAAAACCAAACATTATGAGAACTAAAAACTAACGACTAAAAAAAAAAATATATAACAGAAGAACAGATCTAAGAAAGAAAAAAATCCAAAGTGAATGAGTGAGTGTGAGTGTATCCTCCCAAATCAGAGACAAATAAATCACATAAACGCCAGCTACTGCGCCAAAATCCAATTCAAATCCAAATCGAAATGCAATGAACTGCATGAAAATGATGAATTGCTCTTTTAACGCTACTGATCGCATAAGTTGTTCAGTCGTTCGTTCGTTCGTTCGCTAGTACGTTTGTTTGGATGTGTCGTGTTGTTGAATGCAACAAATATTAAAACAGAAGGAAAAGAAAAAGCCGCCTTTATCCCGAAACGAATACTTATGTTTACTAGTATTTACTCTGCATGTGTCCGTCGGTCTTCAGCCTTACCACATATGGTCCAAATATGTTTTATTTAGTCGAAGAAACAAAAAAATTAATGAATAAATTGATTTTTTTTTTTTTTTTTGTTAAATAGATATTTTTTGTTATATTGGGGGAAATTTACAAAGATTTTAAAGGACATTGACTGGTGTTTGTGTTAAACAATTTGTTTTCTTTTGTGTTGATCATTTGGATTTTAGTGGAATTGTAAATGGTTTTTTTTTCAGATTTTAATTTGTTATTTCTTACAGACTTTTTTTTATTTAAATTTAAGTGCTTTTAATTCTCCAAATCGTCCGCTGAACTCTCAGCGAAAATCGTGGTAACTTTTAAAGTTTCCTACTTAAAAAAGTTTCTTCACCTGTTGAAACTGACATTAGATGCCTCTTATTTCTCAAGGTTTTATGGATTGAGGAAAACGATGGACTGGGTTAGGTTGAATATACTTAAAAGCTATGAGGTGCAAAGTTTAACGTTGAAACGGGTTCACTAAAAGTATTGATGGGCATTTAAAAGTCGAAAAAAAAATTACTTTAAACTTGCAAGAGTTTTTTTATTCATATTATTTTATTGCTCATAGTTTTTAACTTTTAAATCCAAACCAATACAAAATGGACCCAATGGACTTGGGCGATACATTCTCTGAAAAAGTAATTTCCATATCGCTGTTTGGTAATAAGTTGTATGGTAGTTTACAAGTGAAACCAAAATTTATCGATTTTTAAACTTACGCAGTTTTTTTCCAAAGGTTTTTGCGCCTTTTAATGGAGTTAAGTTTTGAGAACAGTATTTGAAAAATGGTGTAGTTTTATATATACGCAGAGAAAAAATATGATTTAACATGATTCCGGACAGGAAATTATTATATTATGATCGTAGTTATCATATACATGATTCTGGCTGATCATATTATGATTATCGAGGGCGGTTTCATTGCCATTTCGGATTATAATATGATTGTTACGATCAGGATTAAAGTACTCAAGAAAGCAAACATTTTGATATCCATATTGCCTATATAGGGCACATTTTTGAATTATTTGAAATATAGGGGAAAAAGGCTCTTCGGGAAAAGTCGCATGAAAACCGAACGGTTTCGTGTATATGGAAAAAGCTCAGACACCCCCTCGATTAAATTAAATAGTCATTGCTGAGCAATATTTTTAGTTAGTACAACCAAAATCCTTAATAAAACGCCATTTCTAATGTTACTCAAAACACATTTTTTTGAATTACATAAATAAAGCCTTTGGCCGAATTCGTACACCAGTGAATGTGTCTTCCTTTCATTTGATACCAAATTTGTGTATATTTGCTTTTAACAGTACGAAATAACCCAAAAAAGCGTAGTATGGGGTAGTTTTTGCCATATCCGAAATTTATTAAGATCCGCCTGTCCGGGTAGGGATACTTCACTTGTAAAATAAATTAATTTAACACTACACACAGAGAAATAAAGTGTCAACCAAATTGAAAAGTGTATATTAATGATAACAACTTATCAATTCAGTTAGTACAACGATATTTTCATTAGATTTCTAAATATGTTTGGTGTTGCAACTAAAATTCAGTTAAATTAACGGTAGTTTGTTGTGACAACTAATGTTAAGTTGTGTCAACCTTCTGAAACTCGTAATAACCGAATTTGAGTCGTAGTAACCGAACTTCAGTTGGCAAATAACCACACTTTTCTCTGTGTGTAGCGAGTCCTGTAATGCAAATTCTAAGGACAACCAACCATTACTAGTGTTTGTATATACGGTCCCTAGTAGAATACTATGTTTTTTTTTTGGGCACTAACTATTTTATATTTATATTTGTGGCATGAAACTCTTCAAACATCCATATCCGCAGGAATTCTGAAACGAAAGGACCATAAGATATTGCTAGAAATGCTATTGAAAGGCCGACCAGAAATGGCCGACCAGCTCACACATGGCGTAGGCAAATTCAAGCTGAAGCTAGAAAGATACGATAAACATTGTCTGAAATCAAAAGTATTGCAATGGACAGATCCTAATGGAGAAAATTTGTTAAGGCCCTATACAAAAACGATGAAAACTTAAGAGGACTTAAGAAGCTAAATAATCTGAGAAATAAGTATCAGAAAAAATATGGATAAACAGCAGTATGATTAATATTCTAGGGAATTTAATTTTCTCAACAAGTTTTTACACAAACAATATGTTTTAGATGTGGATTCGTCTATAAAATCTAATTCTAAACATTTTTGGCAATTTGTACGCTCAAAAAAAGGGTACGTCGTCATTTCCATGTTGCATGACATACAACAATGTACAAGTTGCAAATTCGCTTCTTGATACTGCAAATCTATTTGCTGATTTTTTTCGTAATAATTTTGTTACACACTCTAAAACTCCGAATATAGAACACTTTAGTAATATTCCTTCTTTCCTTGATTTGGGAAATTTTGTAGTGAATATGGATGATGTTTTACTTGCACTGGATAATTTGAATAACTCAAAAAAGCCAGATATTGATGGTTTATCACAATTCTTTATTAAGAGTTGTGCTAAGTCAATGTTTATTCCACTTGTTCTATTATTTAATGAGTCTTTGAAAATCGGTCATTTTATTCCCAAATGGAAAACTAGTTGGGTTGAACCAATATTTAAGGATGGAGTGAAAAGTAAAGTTGAGAATTATAGGCCAATATGCAAATTATCGACTATATCAAAGATATTTGAGCATATTATTTGTGGGAAATTATCATTTTTATTTAAGCGCTACATAAATCCTTCACAGCATGGTTTAGTCTCGGGAAGATCTACGACGACAAATCTTGCTGTATTTACAAAGTATTGTAACTCTAATTTGGAGTCAGGATTTCAAGTTGATGTTATATATACAGACTTGAAAAAAGCTTTTGACCGTGTATCACATGAAGTGTTGATTCTAAAACTTTCTTTATTGGGAATTCACTGGAATTTATTAAATTGGCTAAAATCATACTTAACTAACAGAGTATGTATTGTAAAAATAGAAAATATCACATCTTATTCGTATATTTGCTGTCTCTGGAGTTCCGCTGGGAAGCGTTTTATGACCGTTGCTTTTTAACCTCTTTATAAATAATATTCAATTTTGTTTTTCTCATAGCATAAATGATGTTCGTGGTTTGCAATGTGATATTGATAAAGTTGTATGTTGGACATGGGAAAATGGTTTAACTTTTAATACTGATAAGTGTTATCATATGAGTTATTATAGATTTTATTTCCCCCTTTTATCATCGTATAAAATTCAAGATTTTACACTTAAAACAGTTAATGAAATCAATGATTTGGGAGTAATTTTCGACTCAGATCTCTGTTTCATTAACCATTTGAATTTCATAATTCCTGAGGCATATTCTGTTTTAGCATTTATCCGAAGAAATTCTGCAGAGTTTAGTGATGCATACAAAACTACTGTACACAATGTTTGTCCGTCCGAAATTAGAATATGCATCTTTTATATGGAACCCTTATGCTGCAGTTCACATAAATCGTCTGGAAAAGCTACAGGTAAAATTTATCAGATTTGCATTGCAAAATATAAATTATAATTACCCAGTGCCATCCTATGAAAATCGATGCAACTTAATACACCTTCAAACATTAGAATCGCGTAGAATGAACTCATCGCTTTTATTTATTCATGGACTTATTTCTGGTTCCATTGATTGTCCGCTATTGTTGTCGTATTACGTGTTCCAGTCTATGCACTTAGATATCATGAATATTTTTATGTCAAAACACATCGTCTGAATATGGGAAAAATGAACCTATTGACAGGGCTCTTATTTTATATAATTCTTTAACATTTGATTGTCAATATTGTAAAAAAATGTAAACATTGCTTATTAGATTTTAGTTTAAATATAAATGAATTTAAAAATATGTTAATAAATTTTTCCTTTTAAGAGAAAAGTTAATAGATTTAAGAATTAATTGTTCTAGTATGTAAGGACTTGTATCCAAAGACTTAAAAAACAAATAAAATATGTCGATCCTCCTTGTGAGCGTTTAGGATTCCAACACAACGTGGATTTATTAAAGGTCATGACGCCATTGCTCCCACTTTAAGTATAAGTAGACAAATTTTAACACAATTTGGTTCTATAATTTGAATTGACAAATTAAATTTCCTCTAATTCGTTAAGTTTTAAAATGATGCTATAAAAATTTACGATTTGAAAATTAGCTTTTAATCGTAATCTTTGGGGTTTACCAATAACATCAACAACAAAATACTTTGACATTAACGATTTTCATAAGACGCGTGACTATTGGAACCACCACTAACACCTTTGCACCCATAAACAATCAAAAATTGTTTATTTAGAAAAACAAAAAACCATAAACTATTACACACACACACTCGCATTAGTTAAAAATACTCTATACTCAATTGAGTTGATATAGATATAGATACAGATACGGATACAAATACTATTTTCAATTTCTATGGAATGTTAAAAACGCTTAATCGAATTTCAAACGTACTAAAAGTGTTTTTTGTTACACAAACAACAACAAATAGATATTTGATGATGATGTTGTTGTTGTTGCTGTTGTTCTGATTGTTTAATGTCGTAAAATAACAAAGTGACAACAGAATACTAAAAATATCAACATCATCATCAGCAGTAGCATCACGAAAATGCATTTTTATTTTTGAATAATAGATACAAATATCAACAGAACTTTAAAAGAGGTCATTCTTTAACACAAGAAAGCTAATGCGCAATCAAAAATTAAATGCGTATCATGCTAGTGCAGGAGTGCCCAAGAGTTCCTTATGGAAGAGCAAACACCAATACATTTAAAGGAAAACTAATTTTTATTCAATATTTTTTGTTGTAAAAACCAATACATACAAGGAAAAAAGAAAAAAATATTTCAATGTTTACCAGCAAAGCATACGAAAGTGTTGTTGCTTTGCGCTTGCGTGTATACAGTGAAGAACGACAAAAAAACTAATAAGACAAAGTTGTTTGTGTATTTCGTATTGCTAGTGCTGAGCGCACTATATGTGTATTAAAACACACAGCCTATAGCTAAGTGTTTTTACAAAAACAAATGAGCACCAAGCGCATAGGCCTTGGGCACCCCTGTGCTAGTGACTGTAAAATTGATTTAAAAAATTTTAATATCCCTAGTAAAAAGGGTATTTTACAAGGTGGACCACCGTTTCAGTTTTAAAATAAAAGTACATATTGGTTTATCAAGCAGCAACCAAATCGGAAATTCAAGTCCATCGCATAAGCTGTTTTACTAGGCCGCTATGGTGAAGACTTTCTCCTTTATACACTTCGTGTAGATATTTATAAAAATTCCGTCTGAGACGATGTTTACTCCTTTGGGCCATAAGCATTCATATTCCGCTTACAAGCGATGTATCCCGATCCGGACCCGTTGATGAACTTCGGATATGTAACCAGAATAAAAATTTAGGCTACACATATTTTTTAGCTGCCCAATATCGAGTTTAGGAGTTGTACACAAAAAAATAAAAACAAATTTCAGTCACGAAAACAGCCGATTCAATTATTTTTGTTGCTGAAATTTCCGCCATTTCATTAAAAATCAATTGATTGGATTAACAATTGCTCAATATTGTATATTTATATATATACAGTGCACTCGCGAAAATATGAACACTCTAATATATGAACACCCCAAAATATGAAAATTATTTTTCTTCCACATGCCTACTCTAATATATGAACTTAGTGCCAAAGCTTTAAAATATGAACAGCTTATTTTTGTATTTTTAACGGATTTTATCAACCTAAGCAGTGTTTAAATCTAAATCAACAGGGTAGTGGTTAAATTTTTATTCAACTGCATTATAATTTGGGGATTTCCCAAGCTGTTTGCTTTTAAATTGTCTTCACCTGTCAATCAAAATTTCAAACATACACGTTTTAGTTAGTGCTCAGATTCAACTAGAATTCCTTATTCGTTTTGTGAATATAAATTTAACGTGAAAAGTTTTTAAATATTCATAAAAAAAGCATAAGTTTTTAACTTTAAAAGAAAAAGCAGAAATTTTAGAACATTTGGGATAAGGTGCAAGTGTAACTTTTAAACTGTAACTTTTTTAAACTAGTAACTTTTAAAATTTGTTTTTTCTTATTAAAAATTAATTGTTTTTTTTTTTAATCCAATAAACAATAAATAAAAAATTTAACATAGGAAACTTTTATTTTTATTGGAAAAACGTTTTTAAAGGTAAATTAGATGCCATTCGCAAATATGAACAATCTTGCAATGAACTGGCTTGTTTTTAATTAGTTCATATTATCGCAAGTGCACTATATATATATTTATGTATATATATATACCACCTTCATATTTCCTACACTTAAAAAAATAAGTAAGTATAAAAGTTAGTAAGACGTCTTGTAAATCAAGTATTCTATTTTTTAGCAAAATTGTTTGCTAAAATTATGTTTTCAGCTAAAATGTTAGTCAAACTTATTCAGCACTTGAACTTATGTTTTACTAATATTTTACTAATATTTTACTAATATTTTACTAATATTTTACTAATATTTTACTAATATTTTACTAATATTTTACTAATATTTTACTAATATTTTACTAATATTTTACTAATATTTTACTAATATTTTACTAATATTTTACTAATATTTTACTAATATTTTACTAATATTTTACTAATATTTTACTAATATTTTACTGATAATTTACTAACGTTTTACTAAATTATTTTGCTAAAAATAAATTTGCTGATAAGCACATTAATAGTGTGAACGACAACCATATTGATAGATATTCGCAGAATGAAGTAGATGTTGCGACATGTAGTGACGAGGAAAATGATACTAAAAAGTGCAACTCTTGTAAGACATATAAAAAAAATCAACCATGGAATATTTTTGTATCTGTTTTTCATAAATAATACAAAATTGTGGCTGGAAGCATTGAAATTTTATATTGTCACCGGCTGTCAAAGTTATTGTATATTTATGAAATTAAAGACACAATAAACTATTTAAATTTAATAAATATTAAATGTGTATTTGTAAACATTTAGTTTTGCGATTATTAAAGTAGAGTTGGTCAAAGTCTTATTGAAGTAAGTGTTAGCAAAACTTTTGCTGAATCTACTAATTTTGTTGCTAAAAAATGAGGTCGCTGATTTTCAGTAAAAGATTTTGCTAATATTAGCTTTTTTTTTGCAAGCGCCCTCCTGTTAAAAATTTTGTTGGCTCAGCAAAATTTTTTACTGACTTTACTAACATTTTTTTTGAGGGTATACATATAAATTTGATTAAAAATTAATTGATTGGATTAAAAAGAGATCAATTTCATATACCTTATAAAAAGGCCTTACAAGGGTGTTGTTGTCTTACCAAATTTATTTTTTATAGCTTGAATTTTATAAAATTCACTTGAATGCTTATAATTATTATTTAGTTAATATATTTATTTAGATTTATGTGAACAAATTGCTCGCAAAAATTAGTATTTTTCTTTCTGTGCAGGAGGGTATATATCATTTCTTTTGAAACGTAGGCAATATGCAAAAAAAAAATTTTATTTTTAATTTTTTTTTTTTTTTTGCATAAATTAGCTCTTTTGATGAAATCAGAGTTTTTTTTTAATAATTTTTTATTTTTAGAATTTTTCTGTTTAAAAAAAATTGTTACATTTCATTAAACAAAATTTAACTTAAACTTTACATTATCAAAGATAGTGATAATGTTCTAGAATAAATAAATATTCAAATTTAAACTACTGAACCTAAATTATTTAACTTAATAAACTAATAAAGCAAATGAGAATTTATAAAAATATTTTTAAAATGGGCATGCATGGACTAATTAATTGATGATTTCATTACAATTTCATTGATATCAATTGCAATGAAATTATTTTCATTAGCATTTTTATAATTAATGGTAATTAATTTCATTGATTTGATTTCATTGACTAAAGGTAATTATTTTAAATTTCATTACCATTAGTAATGAATTAATTAAAGGAAGCTAATTGAAATTGACTGAATGCAAATATGCTAGGTCTGGGAAAGATTCCGATAGATTAATTTTTTATGAAAAAACCACAGGGTGTCTCAATTATTTGTTTACCCCAAAAACGTACGTAAAAATAAAAATTTAATCACTCCGATAAAAGAATGGAACATTGATCCAAAATGGAACGATATGGAATGAAACGGGGAACGATTGGAATCGGAACACTGTACACATTTGTGCGTCGCTTTTGGTTAAATTTTGCAACAATTTTGCTAAGTTTTTAAGATACAAGCCATTTTACAAAATGGCGATATTTTAAAATGTCCAGTATCTCCAAAACTAAGCGAGATAGAGCAAAACGAATACAATTTTTGCTCCGCAGGAGTATTAATATACATAAAAATAAAAATTTAATCACTCCGATAAAAGAATGGAACATTGGTCCAAAATGGAACGATATGGAATGAAACGGGGAACGATTGGAATCGGAATGCTAATATCAGCAAAGTCTTTAGAATATAAATAGGCTAGAGAGATCCCGAGTGATACATTTTTTTAAAAAACAGCCACAATTAAATGGTAGTGAAATTTTTTTGGCATTATCATTAGTTAACTAAAATTTCAATGCTAATGAAAAAATCCCAAGTAAGAAAATGGGTATTAATTGCTAATACATAAACATTTATAAAAAACAACTACAAACATAAATATTGCAAAAAAAAAACAACATGTTGGTGTTATCTTGTTTTCATACAAAAACTACTTTTTAACTCGTAAACTTCGGAAATTAAATACGTGTCTTTGTTTTTTGCTCCTCTGCTTTATGTCCACAGTTCATTAAAATCTGCGGGTTCGGGTCGGAATACCTCTCTTGTTAGAGAGTTGTGAAAGTTCTACAAAAATTTTTTTGCGAAAAGCCCTTAAAAGTAGTTCTATTAAAAATTTTCAAAATCAATTTACGAAAATATGAATTTATTCTTTTAAAATTTAAACGAAATTTTTGAACATGATTTTCTTTTTGTAATTTATTAATTAAGAATCAATCTGATAAATTTATTTGATTGTAAGTGGGTACTTTACACGAGCCAATAACCAAAAACCCCTCTACACAGACAGACACTTAATTTGTATATTTTATTAAAAACATTTGTTGTCCTCATCTCCGAATGATATAAAATTTTAGTAGTTTTGTGGGCATTTAATTTTATTCATTTTGTTATCATAAATAGTTGCGCTCCTATACAACATTTTACAACACATTTACTTATCGTAACATAAACTTCAGAATTGAATTCATTTGAAACAACTCATAAATTTGTTTTAAATTATCATTGTGTCATCCATCCATCCATCGGAAAGAAGACAATGTTTTTGCAAAAAACGATACAAATTTATTCATCTTTGGACAAACTGGACAGACAATAGAGGAAAAAAAAAAACAATAAGAAAAGTCGGAAGCACATAAATATATTTCAGTTTTTGGTCAACAACATCTGTCATTTGTATCCTACTTGTATTGACATTTTTATGTACAAACAACACAACACAGGTCGTCTCTCTAGAGAACCCCCTCTTTTTTAAGGCTCATATTGCAATATATTCATTCCCAACCTTCGCACTGACTCACATTGAACGAACAGTAACAAAAAAAAAAAAAAGGTAACAGATAAACTGCAAATTTGCTCACTGCTACTCCTTGCTGGTAAACATGGAAGGAACTTATTAAAAAGCGATAAACTCAGTCATTTGCGAATTGTTGAACACCTTGACGACGATGGCAACGACAAAAAGCACAAGTGCCTTTTTGAAAAACGAACAACAGACGCGACAGTTTTATATGTAGAGAAAGAGAGAGAGTTGGAGAAGAAAAAAAAAACTCAATTCAACTTGAATGGTTTTAGTTTTTGTATGCAACTTGTAGCAAATTCATCCATCCATCCATCCATCAATTATTTTGCTTGGTTGTCCGAAAAATATTGAATTCTTATGTTAAAATAATGTATTTTGAACCGCTTGACACAGTCAGTCACATGCTTGCTAGTGCGAAAAAGTAATAAATTTTGTGAAAAAATTACATATTTTAAGAATTTTTTGTATGTTGGCACACAGTGGGGTGTTTGAAAAAAACAAATAAAAATATTGGTAATAAATGTAGAACTTCTACACTCACAATATTTTTTCGTAAAGACTACCGAATATACACATTAATTAATTGAAAATCAGTTAAACAAAAAGAACTTACTTACTTTTCGTTTAAAATAATTTTATTTTTTAGTTTATTTTCAAATGTTCAAAAATTAATTGAAAAAATCGGTAAAAACAATAGACTGTTTTCGTTTATTTTTATACTCGATATAATAAGTTTTTGTTTTAAATAGTAAATTTTAACTGGATATTTTAACTATTACTGAAAGTCCGTTTGTTTGTTTATTGAATAACAGACTGAAAAGTTAAAAAATATATTTCTTTGGTAATTTACCTATATATTCTATAGAAACAACTTTACTGATTAACTTTATTAGTGTCCGACCGAACAGTTCGGCCGGAAAATGCATTTGGTCTGTATTCGGTATTTTAAAGCATTATGGACAAATTTGGCGGATGGAAAAATGTTTATTGGGCTGATTAGATGAAATTTGAAGAAAAGTCTGTAGTTAAGCAATAAATTCACTGTTCGGCCTCAGAAAGTTCGGCCAAAATGAAAATAGTTCGGCGGCCGAACTTTTATAATCTTCGACTTTTCTCTTAAATTTTATACACAAAATCGAATTAAGTCGGCTCAACAAACATGTTTCCAATACCAAAATTTGTCATCATTGCCTCTAGATATCAAAAAACCGACAAAATATAGTTTTTTGGCCGAACTGATGGGTCGGACACAAAACTTTATCGATTAACTTTTCTTGTTATGTAAACAAACTACTGATCCGATCGGTGCGAATCAAATTGAAAATTTAAAAGGTGTTAAACTTTTGTAATATTGTGATTGGCTCACCATGTTTTAGTACTAATTGTACTTGCAGTTTGGAAAAGTTGACTACCTCGTGTTTAAAACAATCTTTTGGAGGGTGTTACTTTAGTAAATGTAGTATCGATAGCCTGGAGTATTGTAAGATATAGAAAAAACATGCTTATAAGTTATAGGTTATCTCCTCTACTTTAGAAGTTATTTAAATTTAAAAATAAAATTTAGTTTTTGTGCCATGACTTTTTTTGGTTTATCTAACAAAAAATCTTTATTTTTATTTATTTTTTTTTTTATTAATTAATAATTATATAATTACAAATTATATCTTATTACCCTAACTACTCTACACTAACTACTTCGGCGCGTTGTAGGGAAAACAGATTAGTGCCTCTGGTGGGAATCGAACCCACGACCCTCGCACTGATAAGCCAGAAAGCTACCAACTAGCCTACCGGGGCGCACAGCGACTTTATTATTTAATCGCTTTAAAAACAAATAATTCTTCGTGTTAATAATACTTCACCATAAAAGAAACAGCAAACTGTTTAAAATTAGCTTTAATAGTTTAGTCGTAAAAAATCCTTAAAGTTCAAGATTTAAAAAAATTATGAAAAATTTTAATTTTTGCCCAAAATGTATTTATAATTCGTTACAATTTTCTTGGAACTTTGTTAAAATATCAATACAAATTTTAATATTTTCTGAAAGATTTTGCTTTGAAACAAAATTTTGTAATGTAATTTCACTAGCCTTTAGACATGCACTCGAATAAAAACTATTCGATTAATCGAATGAACAAAAAGAAAATTCGATCGAACAATTTAAAAAGCATGAATTTAGAATAACGATTAATTTTAACAAATTTTGACGATTAATCGAATAATATAATAATTATCATTAATCAACAAAATACTGCAAATTAAAAAAAATACTGTTTGCAATGAAACTTTTTTGAAAATTTACCAATTTTGGGAAAATTTGTATAAAAAATGATAATAGACAAAATAAAAACAAAACTCTTTTGAAGCAAAAACGAAAATTTTAAAACTGTTATTGATTCGTGAATAAGCAAGCCAGAAGCATTGCAAGAACTGCCAAAGCATCCCGAAAAATGCTGTTTGGTGTGGATTATGGGCCGGTGGCATCATTGGACCGTACTTTTTCAAAGATGATTATGGCAGGAACGTTACTGTTAATGGCAAGATCTACCGTGTGATGATTACAAATTTTTTTTTTCACCAAAATGAAAGAGCTGGACTTGGGTGCACCACATGACATGTGGTTTCAACAAGAAGGTACCACATGCCACACAGCACGCGAAACAATGGCCCAATTGAGAGACGAGTTCGGTGAACAGTTAATTTCACATTTGGGGCCGGTCAATTGGCCACCTAGATCGTGCGATTTAACGCCTTTAGACTATTTTTTGTAGGACTATGTTAAGGCTCATCTCTATTGGGACAAGCCCGCAACGGTTGACGCACTGGGAGCCAATATTGAAGAATTTATTAGTGAGATACCGGCCGATATGTTGGAGAGAGTATGCCAAAATTGGACCCAGCGTATAAACATTTTAAGGCGTAGCCGCGGTCAGCATTTACATGAAATAATCTTTATACATTGAAATATATAGATCGTGCGATAGACTCAAATAAAGATATCATACATTTCTTTAAATTTTATGCGTTTTTTTTTAAATCATATCCGAAAGTTTTTAAAAAGCACCCTTTACTATGTCAGTTTTTAACAGGGTAGTTAAAAATATTTTTGTTGAACTCTACTCTAAATTGTTAGAAATTTCTAGTCTTATCTTATTTAGAGTGTATAAATATAGTTTTCAGACATAGAATATATTTTTGTTTCGCAATGTAACTAAAAGTCCATATGGTCATCTCTGCAATAAAATCTTTTGTTTAATTCATGAGTTTAAACGAAACGCACAAATGTTTAAAAGTTTAAGCTTAACTACTGGATCAGTAGAGTTTTTTATTATGATCCCTCAACAACGGAGGAAAAAATCGTTCTTAACTGAATTGAAAAAAAAATTGAACGAAAACAGAGCCACACACGTATCAAGATGTGTTAGTTGAAACGTAATAACAGAAATATACAATATATGAACATTAAGGTGCCCTCTTATTGTACTGCTAATTAAGAATTTCCATTTTATTTCAACGACTAATTTTCCGATTGAAAATTTTGGAACTTAGAAAATTTATAAAAGAAAATTAAAAAAAAAAAATTATGATTTTCAGCAAAAGATTTTGCTGACATTAGCAATTTTTTTGCTAGCACCCTCCTGACTAAAATTTTGCTGACTCAGCAAAATTTTTTGCTGACTTTACAAACTTTTTTTTTTTGAGTGTACAAAAATGTAACATTTAGTGCAATTTTACCAGACTAAAACTGGGAGATAATTATAGTTAGATCTGATACATCTAAATATAATCACATCAAACAATTATGTCAGTTCAAAATCCGAATACAATAATATATGATTTTTATATAATTATATCTATTTGTATCAGTTTATATCTAAACTGATACAATTAAATTTAAAACTGATACAATCTAATACAATTTTATCGGGCCACAATTCGAATAAAATTGTGCTGGACATATATCTAATTGCATCAGATTAGATCTAAACCCATACAAACATATACAATTATATGGGATATAATTATAAAATATTTATAGTTGATTTTTAAATGGGTAAATAAATACTTTTTGATTGATTTGAGATCATTTTATCACATTTTATTAAGATGTTTTAAGTGAGAAAAAACTTTTGTCAGTAAAATATTGAGAACATTTTTGAAAAATTCGATAAAATTTGCAAAATTTTTAAAATCTTCATTTTCCATGTAATGAATTTAGTAAAATCGTCAATCGTAATTTTATCATATTTCACTTAAAAAATCGTCAAAATGGAGACAACTCGTCAAATTTCGCAGCGCTGGATACACAGAAAAAATTAAAAACAGGTTTCAATTAAAAATTTTATTGAATCAACTGATATTTTAATTGATTTTGCACCTACCACTGAAATGAAAGTATTAACTAAAAAAATTTGCAGACAGTTTATTAAAACTCTTTCAATTAAAAAGTAATAGTATCAATTTAAAGAGTTATTGTTTTTCTTTACAACCTCAATTAAAAAGTTTAGTTAAATTGATTAAAACTTTAATTGAAACTTGAGAAGAAAACAATGGTAGTTTTAATTGAAAACTCGTATTTTTTATTTTTGTTATATGCCCCCCATTAAATACAAAAAGAAATGTAGGTTTGTAAATTAAATTGACATTTTATTTATAATAAAATTAAAGTTTTTAATATAAAAATGTATTTAAGAAAACAAATAAAAGTAAAGACAAAATTTTTGTTTTGATTGTCTTGTCTTGAACTTTTTCTTGTAATTGAATTGCTTTCTTAAAAAAATCACACACAACTTTAAAATAATAGTTTAATGACACTTATACTTATTGAAAATTTAATTATTTACAAAAGTAATAGTTTAATTGTCCTTTTTCGATAAGGTTTATTTAAATCCACATGTGCACTTTTATTACCACAGATAAAACACGAAACTAAATTAAGTTTTCGTGCGTACACGAATATCTCAACCAAAAGAGTGTTGCAAACTCTAGTGAAATAACTACAATTTTGCGTGTATTTAAAATCGGTAAACTATTCAACTTATTAAAAGTTAATCATTTGCGATTTTTTTTTTCTTTTTATTTACAAATTAAATAATATATTGATATAATTAAACCTTTGTTTGATTATTTAATCTAAATCAAATAAAAAAAAAAAAATTTGCCAAATTTTTAAAAATTTTGTTTACATGTTGTCAACACTGTATGGATATATTAGAAAATTCAATAAGTTGTTTAATTGAATCAATTAAAAAAATTGTTTAAATTGCCATTGATATTCAATCAATCGATTAATTAGATATTTTTGGCCCATAATTTTTTCTGTGTATAATATACAAATTTGATATCAAATGAAATACAAATTTATATTAACCTTTCCATTGCAGTACTAAGAATATTAAAAACTTTTAATACAAAAAAGTTTCGAGCAACTTTGAAATTATCTTAATTATGCGATTGACCCGTTATATTTCTTGCCAATTTTAGATTACTTTTGTCTCCTTGATCGTATATCCGAAATTCAGTGAAATTTTTAGAAATCGTCCAACAATTTTCAAATATGTAGAAAATGCTACCTTTCAATATTTTAAACTATCTGAAATTTTCGATCGAAGTAAAATTCTGGGTACGCCACTGTCCCAACCCCTCATTTTTCGATATTGCGTCAGTGTTGCCGCAGTTTTCAAAACTAAAAAAAAAAATCGTTTTAGAAATATGCGCTCATTGCCAAACACACTAATCAAATTATATGAAAATCGGGTACTATCGAAAGTTTTATCGTTGAAATAACATGAAAATGGTCAATTATAAAAAAATTGTAAATTTATTGCATTGAGAAAGTTTAATGGAATCGCATCATTAACCCTTTCACTACCGACTTTTTGTTTGTTTATATATATTTCTATTTTGACTTCTGATTCTTTTTTTGGGCACTTAAATTAAAAAGCAAAAGGTTTACATATTTTTCCCCTTCTAGCTTTGTTAGTTTACAAGATAAACCAAACGTGCATTTTTCGGAGATAAAGTTTATCGAAAAATCTGACTTTGCTCGCAAATATCGCCGCTATATAGCCCCGGTGAACAGTTTATGCATACAATGATATTTTTTCAATAACTAAGATCCTAATGACTGTATTTAAACAAAAATATAAAGTTTTATTTCATTATCATACGAAGTTTTATTAATTAATTTTCCGAGTCTCAGCGATTTTTTTATGCCATCCAAAATTTTACAATAAATGGCTCCCTAATTTTCATTTGCGCATTTAAGTCTTGACTACTGTAAAGATTGGAATTGAAAAATAATCATTATGATTCGACTTTATAGTATCTGACAATCTTGTTTACAGTTTCCATTAATTATGCATCTTGGAAAACTAAAAAAAGAAGAAGCACAGTATAAAAACCAAAGATAATAAATAATCATTCAGTCAGTCAGTCCGGAGTTAGGCGCCTGTGCTAATGATGATAATGTTTCAGTTTAAACACAATCAAATGGGAATTAGTTCTCTTTTGGAAGAAGAGATTTAATTTGATAAGAGATTCATTCATAATTGGTATAAATGAATACTAAAGAATGGTCTGATGTAATATTAAATAAGGAAATGTTCCCTAATGTGGCCCTACACTTGGTATTTGGGCTACATAAAAAAATTAAGTGGAATATTCAAAAAAAAAATCACCTTCTAGGCCAACTCCTTGAGAATTATTCACCTATAGATCATTTTCTTGTGGCAACTAAGTTAAAAAAGTTATGATACAATTTTCAAAACAGCTCAAAAGGTACACATTTGGGAACATACACCCTAAAAAAGTTCTCTAAAAGCATAAAAAATTGCAGCATATTTAAATTAAAATTTATTTTAATTTTGTTTAAAGCTGCTTAAAGGGTTACATTATGTAATGCTAACTTTTTTAATTGCGGTATACAAACGATATTGTTTTTTTTTTTTTGTTTTTTTGTTGTGAAACATTCAAAAATTTTACAAAATAGACAAGAACAGTTATAAAGAAGCGTAAAACAATAAAAAAAAAACATAGAAAAAATACTAAAAGTGGGAAATAGGTTCACTTTAGGGAGCATTATGAAAAACAGATAAAAAAAAGTTATGTCTCGAATTCAAAATCAGATCTCATTTGTTATAGATCGATATTTGTTCCTATCCAAGTTTATCTCAACAATTCAGTAATATTCGATTAAATCCCTCAAATATATTACTGTATTAAATTAGATCAAAATTGATCTCTAAATTGGGGAAACCAATAATATCTACTTTATGATCCTGATGGATACCAAAATATCCCATGGGATTAATTTAGATCTAATTAGATCCAAAAAGATAAATAATTTCAGTTAGATCGAATTAGATTTACTTAAATCTCATGACATGCATATATATTTTTAATAAAATTAAAAAAAATTTAATTAATTAATTAATTAATTAATAGAAACATCTGTTTCATGTATGAAGCAATATATAACAATATATAATAATATCTTAGAGGCATAGAAAATACTAATGATGATGAAATTGTTAACTTTGTGTCATATATATAATCTTACATAATTATATCTTACATCATTTGTCATATATAATTATATCTTAAGTTGTATTATCTTATCTTATATCACACACAAAAATATTTTGTTGTATGACAGCATATATTCCCTGCGGGAAATGGACCAGTCACTGGTATTATCACGTGACTAGAACTTTGTGTGTATTCACCTGTCCTAGTTTCGGCTCTATTATATGAAAGTGACTAGTACTTTTACCATGGACTTGTCATAGGAGGTGGCAATTGCTACCTTTGGAACACGTTGTGCCGTGGCTAATAACTTGACGAAGGTAACCTATCACCGTACCGACTGAAATGAATAAGCTACGGGACAAGTTAAAAGTAGGCAGTTTTAAATTAGTATCAGTTTAGGATTTATGTGATATGCAACAGGACCAGTGGGAAAATAATTATCACGTGACTGGTGTAGGTGTACGTATCATAGAACTGGAAAAAACATTTTGATGGGAAACTAGTCACATATTAAGCTCAATGCGATCTGTTACTCGGGTAGTTTTAATGGAATAATTTTGTGACGTACCACTGCACTGGTGTAAGGTAATTATTAAGTAGCCTGTGACTTTTTATTCACCGTGTGTCATATTATGTATAATTACCCCGTCTGGAAACAGTCACTGAACTTACCCAAAAAGTGTGTCATAGCACCTGTTCAAAAAACCTTCAAAAATGCACAACAAAAATAAATTTTAAAATAAGTTTATTTTTTCTATACAAAGTCGGTACAGATAAAATTCCTTCAGTGTTATGTCCGCTTTGTAGCTGTCACGGGACTGGATACTTTGGCAACAACTTCAACTGCAACGGCCCTAGTTGCTTCAGTACACTTTGATGTTATGTAACCACAATTTCGGTTTAAACGGTTTGTGAAGTGCCTCCCAATCATATGTCACAGAATTGTCATTTTGGATCAATTGACCCTTCATTTCCCGCAGGGTTAGTATACCTTAAATTATATAGCATATAAATATCTCCATATATGATTACATATTATGTTATATATGAGAACGTATTATTATATATGACAACAGATCTACCATATATTATTATGTATAGCATATATGTTTAATATCTAATTTTGTAAACGTAAATATATAAAAATATATCGCTATATATGTTACCACATTAGAAACATATAATAAGATGTTGCAATGCATGACACCATATATAATCACATATTATAATATATTTTAAGATGAAAAAACATTAGACCATATATACATTTTTTCACTCGGGAATTTAATTTTTTTACATTTTTGTTTTATTGATTACGTTTTTTATGGAATCAATTAGTTTTATTAAAATTCTTACCGTTTGCAAAAATCCGACTTTTAAAATTCTTTAAAACTTGATTTTATTCGAAAATTTCCAATTTCTATTGCGTTTTTTTGCAACGACACAATAAAACCAAGAAAAACGTATGCTTTCAAGTCGAAATTTTTCTTTAAATAGAGATAGCGGAATTTAAACTCCATAACAGTTTGACACAATCATGCAACAGGCCACAAAAGGGAATATTCACTTACAGAAAAACAATCTAGAAATAAAACTCAAATGATTTAATATTTGCGACATTTTTTTTATTAAGTTTTGTCTTTTTTTTTATTTTAAAATTATTTTAATAATTTTTTAATTAAATTTAGGATTTAATTTTTAAAAGTCATCATAACTAAACTACATACAATATTTTTGTGTTTTTTATGCTTTTGTAAAGGTAGGAATTAGTCTTGCCGTTCCGTGCCGTAACGAATCAGCTGTTTTGTTTTTAGTTTATGGAAAGTGCGTTTTTAAAAAAAGCACGTCGCATAAACATTTAACAAAACAGCTGATTCGTTACGGCACGGAACTGCAATACTAATTCAACCTTAAGTAAGACTATTCAAAAAATTAATTTATAATTAAATTTAAATTACATTTTTATTTAAATTATTTTTTTTTTTTTTAATTATAAAATACAGAATTTTTAAAATATAATTTCTTGGGCTGGGGTTTGTAGCTTCATGAATTTTGTTCTGCAAAAATCATACATGGGATTTTGGCATTGAGGCATTAGTGTTTTCATTTAAATGCCAATGTTATGGCATTAGCATTTAGATGAAAAAGTCAATGCTTTAATGCTGTTCCCCCATGTGTGGCAAAAATCATTCAAAATATTCTTAAGCTAAACATTTAAACAAAAAAAGAAGAAAAACCTGATAATTGGTTCTAACTTAATTTTAAATTGTTGCACATTTTTTGATTTTTTTTTTTTTTATATGTTTTAAAATATTTACTTAAGTACAATCCATTGAAATACTTTATATTTGTTTTTTTCTTTTCCATTAAATTCATTATTTATTTTTGTTTTAACTACATTTTTTAACTGTGTCCAAACGAACCTTGTGAAAGGGAAGTTCTGGCCCAGACATCATTGTTTTTACATTTTAACCAGTTTTGTTTGGATGAATCCTTAAAACCAATATAAATCCTTAGAGGACTCCTGAACTTGGGCTTCTAGACCTAAAAAAGAAAATAAGAACAAAGGTTTATAATTAAATTTCGGGTTGATTATTGAGATATTCTCAAAATGGCAGATGCATTATTTTTTCTTTCTTATCATTATGGGGTATAAAAACTGGAAATTATGTTGTTTTTCAGCGTTAAAACGAAATGCATTTTTAATGTCATTTCTTTTTCGAACGCACTTTTTTTTCAAATTTGGCCACTCTCGATTTGAAAAAAGATGCATATTTGTAAAAAATGGAATTTTTACTAAAAACTAAAACTTAATTTTTTTTTTTTTTGGTACCTGGGTTTAATGTTTTCATGTTTTCATAAAAAAAACAACAATTTGTTATTTTTTTTCATTTTTCAAAATTATGTTTCTTTCTATACAAATCTGATATTCGATGGCAAACGTGTGCTGGAAAGGGTTTAAAATTAACATTTTTAAAACATAATATTTCAGTAGATTCTTTTATCTTTTTCCATACAGAAAAATCCACAAAATTAAATGTAGAATCTAGTCATTCCAGATAAAAATTAAATGTATACATCTAGTCGGAAAATGGACAATCCTTTTCAAACACAACATCAAACAAAATATGTCATTACCACGGGAATAAAGGCGTACGATGCACAGAAGAACGACACCATATTATCTCCGAGGTAACGACATGTTTTGTTTGATGTTTTGTTTGAAACGTACTGTTCCTCCTATATTATAATCTCCTTGCTAATACTGATCTTGCGGACACTTGTTGCCAACCTCTAAACCTAACTAATATGAGTTGAGTTTTATTGTAGTTCATTGGGTCAATCTGCCATAAGATCTAAAAAATAGCCAGGAACATATGACACTCATTAAGAAATGTTTAAATTTCAGTTTGAAAGAATAAAACGAAATCATTGAAGTGCATTTCCTTCACAAAATTAATTTTTAAATTCAGATATTTTTTTTTTTTTACTGAAATCGTAGTATTAAGATATAAGTTAGGAAGACATTTAGTGGTGGGGCTTTCAATAACAAGGGAGGTATCCCAACTTGGACTGGCAGATCGTAATGAATTTCGCAAATATAAAGAATACAAATTTATAGGAACCGGTGTTGTTTTTTAGCTGCCCAATCTCATATTTAGGCGTTACTAAGTGGGGTCAAAAATTATCTAATTTTAAATTTTTTTCGGTTTATTTCGTTCTATTAAAAATAACTATAGACAAATTTGTTATCAAATGAAAGGCTTTTTTGAAAACCTTCTCACTGCACAGAAAAAACAAAAATCAAGTTTCAATTAAAATATTTGTTGATTCAATTAAAAGTTTATTTGAATTCGGTCCTATTAAATAAATTGTATAAATTAAAATAATTTGTAACTATTTAATTGATTTTATTTACAATTAAAGTTTTAATCATATTTATTAAAAAATTTAAAAAAAATCGCCAAAATTTATGTGAAAAACGCTAAAATTAAAAAAAACACCAAAATTTAAAAATATCACCAAAGTTGTAAAAAAATTTCCAAAATTGTAAAAAATCATCAAAATATAGAAAAGTAGAAAAGTAGAAAAAACATTTAAAAATAGGAATATTACGCACAAATTGAAAAATTTTGCTTAATTTAGAATAAATCACAAAATTTCATCGCCGAAATTAAAAAAAAAGAAATCCTTCATATTAGTGATTTTTTTTAGTTTTGGCGATTTTTTAAAATTTTAACATTTTTTCACTTTGTTGTAATTATGGGTTATAAAAACTGGAAATTTTGTGTGCACCAAATTCATTTTCAATTAAACATATAATACATATTATTAAACTTTTAATATAAAGTGAGTTTAAAATCAAACAAAAGTTTACTTGAATTTTTTTTTGATAAAAATTTTTTTTTTGACAAAAACTTTTTCCATGTGTTATTTTTATTATTCCAAAAATTGTGTGTTTGAGTAACATTAAATGTGGCATTTTATTAAGGCATTTTTGTTGTATTAAGCTAAAAATAAAGCACGTAG
This sequence comes from Delia radicum, assembly GCA_021234595.1. NCBI lineage: Eukaryota > Metazoa > Arthropoda > Insecta > Diptera > Anthomyiidae > Delia > Delia radicum. Next base: position 201,718,372 of record CM037855.1, on the reverse strand, counting down.
TGCCTATTTAATTTAATTGAGAGCCTTTTTCCCCTATATTTCAAATAATTCAAAAATGTGGCAACTGTGGACCACTATTTAGGCAATATGGGTATCAGAATTTTTGTTTTCTTGAGTACTTTAACCGTGCGTACAACAAAAAATGTAGTTTTCGTAACCTAAAGACAAGTTTTCATTCAAAAACAAATGAATTTTTAACCCTACTTTTTAACCCTTAAACGTTATATTGGACAGCTAATAAAAATACTTGTCTCTTTTTTTTTTTGCTCCTTTGCAATGTATCCAAACTTCATTAAAGTTCGGGTAGTGATAGCTCAGTTATAATAAAATAATGTAGGTAGAATCAACTGCAAATGGAAGTTAACATAACTGCATTCGCAGTTGAAAGGGTGTACACTACATTTGCATTTAAATCAACTGGAATGTGTAGTTATTTCTAACTGTTAAAAATTAACTGTTGAATGTAGTAAAAACATAACATTCTTAATTTGATTTTATTATTTATAAACACGCTATTGTTAAACTACGATTATATGTACATAAAATATATCTTGAAATATTCACGTTTCACGCCATTTTTTCAAATTATTTCTGCCACGTGTCGTCTTCAAGAGATGGAATGTTTTATCTTTGATTTCTTTTCAGCGCATTGAATTGAATTAATATATAAATATTATAGAGCAACAAGAAATACAACATTAATTAACATTCAAGTAAATAAATTCATTTTATATTCCAAATCTTACCTTAATATTTTATTTATACAATAAAATTTACAGCGTTTTCATTTTATTTGTCTATCTTCGTTAACATATTAACTGTATCTTTTGATACACACACAGTTTGTCAAAAAGAAAAAAAAAAAATGTGCATAAAATAACTGTTACCGAAATGCGTTAATTTTGGTAAGTTGTTTAAAAAATCAACCCTCATAAACATTACAAAATATTTTTCTAAGTAAAACAAACTGCAATTGCAGTTAAAACAACTACAAACGCATTACTGTAATAATAAACCATGCATAAAAATACGAAACTATTGTCAAAACAGCAAAAACTTTCGTTAAATGTACAAATTTTCGTTTATTTTACAAAAAATTTGATTAAAATTACATTTTTTTCATAATTTTTCGCATTAATTATTATCAGTGCACCAATAATTCTCATGTAGATACTGACTGTAGAACTTTTCGGAGTATTTGAACGCTCATAGTATTAATATAAACTATCAATTTTTTTTTGTCTGGTATGTTTAGTGTTAAAGTTTTCCTTAGCTAATACATATTAATCTCAAGGGTCAACTTTTCGTTACTATGACGGTTGCCAGAGTAACTAACTAACACAAACAAATACACACACACACACGTTGTATTGTTATACATTAAAAATTTTAATCAACAACAAAAAAAGAAAGAATACTTACCAGCCATTGTGGGGTAACTGGAATAAGCAGCAGCACTTTCTAACGCATGGGCGGTCTGTTGATCATGATGCAGTCTGCAAAAAATGAAACGAAAAAATATAAAATTTTAAATTAAAAATGTAATAAAAATACATTTTTCCAGATTAACATCTAGTGTTTTAAGCGCCAGGCATCTCATATTTTTGTAGTATTTACCTTGAACTGTGGCCATACTGTTGGGGCAAACGTAAAAGGCTGCCATATTGAGCCATATTATGATGATAAGCATGGGCATGAGCGGCATGTGCATGGGCAGCATGAGCATAAGTACCATAATGAGCCGCTGCATGGGGTACCCAAGGATCTGTAGTATAACCACCATCAGATGAATATAAATCACTCATCTTTAATGAAAAATCAAATAAATGATTAATTTGACTTTAATATTGAACTCTTGGTTTGTCATTCATTCAAATTACCTGGGGATGTGTTGTGGCGGTTACGGGATGCACATAATTGCTATTCCAAAATGAAGGTGGGAAATTACGAGTTGACATAGGTGTGTTGGATTCTGTAATAGATAGTAACACTATTATGTATTCATGTTGTTCATATTACATTATTTTAATGAATAAAATAAAATGAGTCATCAACGAATAAGGGCGACAAAAAGAAAACGCCTGATTAAGAACTAATGCCTTGTAACAGTTGTACCGTTACGTTATGGCTTGTTGCAAAAAACAATCTGCCAACAAGTTTCCACTTTACTTCCACCAACCAGAAACTAAAACCAAATCAAAACAGGACAGAACTGAACTGAACAAAAAAAAAATATGAAAATTTGCCAACATGTGAAAAGTGTGCCTTTACTAACGAGTACTTATAAAAAAATAAAGGGGTTCATTTCTTATAAAAAAATAAAGGGGTAACTAAAGAAGAAAAAAACTGAATTATAACAAAATAATTCAGAACTCCATTGAAAATTTAAATTACAAACACAAGTAGTACACTCATAAAAAAAGACAGTACAAATAGTTGCAAATTTAGCTACGACAAAAGAAAAGAGTCCCTGAATTTCGCCAACAAAATTTTCAATGATGTTGAGAATTGTATTCGCGTAAGTTTAGGTGACCTAAATTTTGTGGTTTCTCCGGATATGACAAGGTCCATATTTATTACCGCGGATATAAGTGAGTTAATAAAGAGTAACGAATTTTGCTTCATTTTGCTAAATCTCACTTAGTTTCTGAGATATATAATATTTTATAATTAAACACGCAGAGAAAAAAATATGGTCCCCATAAATTGTTGTTTCAATTAAATTATTATTGTATCAATCATATTTCACTTCCTTTAATTATGTTATAGTAAAAATCTCTCTTTTTTCGGTTATCATATTATTCTCTTGTCTATAATCATAATAAAGAAGTTATTATCATATTCCTCTCTCTAACTACAGCCATATTATAGTTTTTAAAAAAATATAAGATGATCAGTCTGTTTTTTATGAGCCTCTTCGCTCTTTTAGTGTCATTCTTGTTTAAGATTTTGTGACAAGAAGTTGTGAGAAGCAGTCAGTCCGAACAAAATAAATAATAGTAAAACAGAAAGACATAAAAATAGAAAAACCACGCAGTGGTGTTAATTCTTATGGGTGATATTTTTAATGGAAGAAGGAACAATTTGAAGTTTTTGCTAATTTTAGCAGAGTAAATTTGCTAAAGGCAATGAATAAATGACACAATCAATCAGGACCTAATGACAATCTGTGAGTGGGGTCGTTCGTATAGGGTCGATTTTAATGCTCGCAACACCCTATGTTGTTTGTTGACCCATATTGACATGGGGTCACCAATGACATCTGTATTCATTTGCGGTTTCAATATTGAGGAATCTGAATCTCTTGATGTTCTGGGCATGAGAATACAATGTGATGGCAGTTGGAAAAATCACGTTATTCAAGTGTTGAAAGAAGCATTCAAGTGTCTTGGGTTTCTTAACCGGTACAAGAATTACTTCACTTCCTCTGATCTCCTTACTATTTATACCATCTCTATATTCAACCGAAGATGGAATACAACTACAATATTTGGGCAGGGGCTTCAAAGTCTATTTTGGGACTTTTGGACCGTGTGCAAAGGAGGGCGTTGGCGGTCATTAACTACAGTCGGGTAGTCCATACGTTGGAGCATCGTCGGCATGTTGGCTGTATGTCATTGTTCTTACGATATTAACATGGGAAATGGTCTACTGAGATAAGTGGGCTTATCCCCAAGGCCAGTGTTTTTGTTCGTAACACACGCTTGTCCAGTAGATATCATCGTTTGTGGTCAATAGTCCAGTGAATCGCACAACTCATTACAGAGAGAATTCATTTATTAATCGAACAACCTTTATGTACAATAAACTCCCCGCTGACGCCTTTCCTGACACTTACAATTTAGAGAAATTTAAGTCAAATATCCACAGACACTACTCCCTATTTCCTCCACCCCATAACCTATTTTCCTGATATCAACATAATGCACTGCATTATTATTAGGCATCCCCTGAGTGTTGGTCAATAGTACAAATATAGTAAAGGGTCCGCCAAATAACTTTTTTTTTTTTTGAAAATGCTATAAAAAAAACTACTGAATATTTTCTCAAATTTCTTTTTTTATTTGAAAGTACAGTCCTTGCGGTTAATTTTTTTTTTTTTTTTTTTTTTTTTTTGACTGTAACGGATACTCCTTGTTCATTTTCGAAGAAAAATGGCCCAATTATGCCTCTGGACCAAAATCCGCACCAAACAGTGACTCGTTTTGGGTGTATCGGCACACATTCTGCAACATTACCATGATTTTCAAAGTAATGTCGCAATATTTCCCAGTGTTGTTCAAGCGTATACACAACCATATTCGTTCAGCGGAAGGATAAAACTAATTATCTGTCAAATCAGACATGAGCTAAGTGTTACCATTCACGAAATAAGCACTAGTTGAAAAAAAAAAACGTTAGATGGCGGACCCTTTACAAAAAGAGGGCATTCATAATTAGTGCAAGCTAAACACAGCTTTTTGAAATGGAAAGAGGGTGACAAAATATACAAAAAAAGTCCCCAATTATGATGGGAACCTTATTTTTTTTTTTTATTTTAAGCAATTTTTACCTTAAACTGAAAGAGAAAGTAGTGTTTTCATATATTAAGTTTTTTTCATATATTTAGTATCTCTGTTTACTAGAGATGTATATTAAAATTTTGAATCTTCTTTTTTGTATTAACACAATTTGTATTAACTAAATTGTGAAAAATAAGAAATTTCATGCATTTCTTTTGAAATGGGTAAAACATCAAATTAAAAGTCATATTTGAATATCGCAAAAAAATAACAGTAAAGTTGTTTGCAAATATTACTTTAACTGTAGCTAACTTTTAAATTCTAATTCCATATTCGCGATCTGCGTTCCAAAGTCGTTTCAAAATGATAGGGCGCAAACCCTGATGTGACAAATTTTTCTAATTTTGTTGAACTGTGTAATTTAAACTCAATAACTGATTTAAGCGTAAGCAACAGAAAAAATTAGTTCAACTGAATTACCAGACTAACTTTGTACTAACTTTTTTATGGTGAGTGTAAGTTTGAAAGCCTCTTTATACGAACAAACCAAAATACAGAAAACAGAAAAAGTGCAGAGCAGTGCATTAAAGGAATGCGTTTAAGGGCACACAACATTTGTATGCCCTCAGCCCCGCTCCTACCTCTAGCTTCCAAAAATTTATGTATTATCGCTACAGACATTATTAAACATCAAGCACAAATGACGACAACGTCGACAAGGAGTAAATACAAACGAAACATACTAAATATCATCCCAACAATGATGACAACATTCCTTAACTTGTTTTGAGAACAATTTTCATGGGATGATGTTGATGCGTGTGTGTGCCACTACTTCTGATGCCTCTTGGTTACACATTTTAAAGATGAAAACGAAAAACCGGTGGAGGGTGGCAGGGTAACATCACAGCGCATCATATAAATCCATCCATCCATCCTTTTTGTAATTTTTCTCAAGTTTGAATGAGTATGAGAGGATGACTCTGTACGCGATTGAATGTTGAACGTTGGAATTTTGTTGTGTCGATGCGTTTGTTTTAGGCCTAAAATTGAACCACTTTTGATTAAATGCAGAAATGGTTTAAAAAAATTAAATTTTGTGGCTTTTTAAATGCAGAAATGGTTTAAAAAAATTAAATTTTGTGGCTTTTTGAAATGAATCACAAGGATATTTTTTTAGAATTACTCTAGATTGTCTTCACTTATTCAATATTTAGAAGGGTTTTGGATTGCTTTTGATGGGATTGATATCTTCTAAACAATATCGCTACAGCACTCTGATATGGTCAAAGCACCACGGTCTAGCTCAATACAGCTTAAATTGAACTTTTTTTTACAAAAGATCGATTCATGGTAACTCCGAGTTTTTTTATCAACCGAATGGCCCACTTGTACTCTCAAAAAAAAAAAGTTTGTAAAAAAATTAGTAAAATAGTTTTTTTTATCTCACTTTACTATTATTTTACTAATTTTTAGTATAAATTTACTTTTTAGTGAAATGTTTTGATATTCTTTATTTACAAATTTTTGGCGCTACGAAATAACCCCTAACGAAATAACCCCCAACGGCCAAAAATGAAATAACCCCCAAAAAAATTGTGTAAAATTGTTTGGGGGTTTTTTCATTTTTTTTGGGGATTATTTCATCTTACGGTTTGGAGATTATTTCATTATGAAGCAACCCCCAATGAAATAAAGCCCAAAATTTAAATTCTTTGGAGATTATTTCATATGCAATTATTTTGGGGGTTATTTCATATTTTTTGGGGGATATTTCATTTTGCTAAAAGTGAAATTTTTTTAATATTTGTTAGTTTTTCTGCGTGGCGGCCTGCGGCTGCTCTTAGGGGTTTTCTCCTCCATGGGACGCGGCAGGTGGCTTCGCTGAATAAAGTTTCCCTGCGCGCGTCACACTAGAGAAGATAATGAGACGCGCGCAGGAAAACTGTATTCAGCGAAGCCACCTGCCGCGTCCTATGGAGGAGAAAACCCCTAAGATCGGCCGCAGGCCGCCACGCAGAAAAACTGAACAGTGTAACAAAAGAATCTAAAATATGAAAACAAAAAATAAAAAAAATTTGGGACATATTTCATTTCTTTGGAGCTTATTTCATTGGGGGTTATTTCATTTCTTCCTTTGGGAGTTATTTCATTACGAAACAACCCCCAAATTTTGGGTGTTATTTCATTTTCACCTTTGGGGAATATTTCATTTTTTTTGGGATTTATTTCATTGGGGGTTATTTCATTTTGTCGTTTGGGTGTTATTTCATTGGGGGTTATTTCGTAGCGCCCAAATTTTTAACTAATTTTGGTTGGTTATTTAACTAATTTAATCTTTTTAACTTTTGAATCCCGATTTGCTAAAATTAGCTTAAAAAAAAATTAATAATAATATAATTTTTTTTAAGCTAAAAATTATTTGATAGAGAAAAAACTTGAATTTTATTTATGCACTTTAATATTAACTACACTCGGGGAAAAAGTTTCATCATATGGATGAATATATGTCATAAATCGTTTGCCATCAATTATTCATCATATTTATGAAGTTTTCATAAATACGACGAAGAGTTAAATACAAATTGAAGGCAAATGTTTAATAGATATTCATCATTTCATAAAACAAAAGTTTCATGAACTTTGTGAAAATAATTTTATTCATGTTAAATTAATTATATTTATTATTGATAAGATTTGACCAAAAATATTTTTTTATTTTAGCATCTAGCATTTATTTTTGATGATTAATGTAAAAAAAAATTGATATTTTTTAAATTTATCTAAACGAAATCTATAACATTGGAAAAGTCTCTAAATATCAATTGAAATTCTGAATATTAATTTAAATTTAAGAACATCGATTGAAATTTTGAATTTCCGTTTAAATTTAGAAATATATTATTTGTAATTCGGTTTCTTTTGGAAATTCAAAAATTATTTTAAATTCGGCATAGTATTATTAGCCAATTTTTTGCCAATGTTTTCTTTTTGTAGTCCACTAAAATTATTGTAAAGTAAAACGCTTTTTGGAAACGCTGGTCAAGCGTCTCAAGCAAGTGTTTCGCAAATAATTTATATTTCCTAGCTTAGCCAGTGGTATGCCAGTGCTTGATTTTTTGAACCAATTTCAGTTTCTCACATATGTTTTAAGTTTCAAGGCGCCGCGTTGTTTAGTATTTTTTTTTTTGAGCCATCAAAAATAAACGATCTCAGTGAATTTGTAAACATGGAAAAAATTGGTCACCGTTTTGTAATTTAATACTTTCATTTGAAAGGTCCAACCACTATTAAAGCCGATCTAGATTCTACTCTGGGATAGTCTGCTCCTTCGTTTACGACTAGAATTTATTGGGTGGCAGAGTTTAAACGAGGCCGTATGCGCTGCCAAGATGAACAACCAATTGTGGTGTCCACGCCAGAAACGGTAAATAAAATCCACAAAATGGTATTGGATGATTGTCGTCTGAAGGTGTGTGAGCAGCAGATAAGAAATCTGTGCGCCAAATGGGAGCCGCGTTTGCTCACAATAGAATAAAAACAGCGTCGTGAAGTTGTTTCAATTGAGATGGTCAAAATCAATGAATTAAAGTTCGAATTGCTTCATCACGCACCTTTTTCGGCAGATTTAGCTCAGTCGGATTATTTTCTATTTCCAAACTTGAAAAAATGGCTCGGTAGTAAAAAATTTGCCAACAATGAAGATGCGGTTAATGGCTATTTTAAGGATCTAGTCAGATCTTAATTTTGAAGCAATTGAATATAGCTGGGAAAAGTGTATCGATCTAAGGGAGATTATGTTGAGATATAGAGAAAATTTTTGCCTTATCTGTTGTTTTTTCTTCGGTAGGTCGGCTAATTTTGGGACCTCCCTCGTACATTGTACTAGGGTGTGTTTTCTGGTAACAACTGTTAACTCCAATAGTATTGTTTTTTAGTTTTCTTGTACTATTTTTAAAAATTATAAAATTCCCAATAACAAAAACTAATTACTCTACTGTTTGTTTCACAAATTTTAAAATTAAAAAAAAAATCGCATGATTGAATTTCCAATTTTAAAATCAACTGAGTAAAAATCGATTGAATTCCCAGTGATTGAATTCCCAACGATTGAATTCAGTGATTGAGTAAATCGAATGATAAAAAATTATTGCATTCTCTAGAAATTAAAACGAATGAGACTAATTGAGAATTCATTCGATTTGTATAATTCTGATTTGAGAATTGAATTCTCAATCCATACTCAATCAGAATTGAAAAAATCGAATGAAGGATTGAATTCTTCATAGCACTGATTAAACTTACATTTGTGTTAATTGTGACATTATTAGCCTTCCGGCCAAGAAATTCTATGAAAATAGTTCATCAATAGCTGCGGCCTTCCTCTCACCAAAAAACATAAAGATATCACCTTTAAACTAGTCATCCCTATCCAAAAAGATTCTCCATATCAATATTTATGATGTATCTTATCTAAAGTTAATAAATATTCTATTCCGGCAGACAAGAATATGTTTTTTTTAAATATATTATTGTTAAAATTTAGGTTTGATCACAAATATTTTTTGTTTACGAAAATAATGAAACAGCTGTTTACGAGATAATCAAAACCACATCAAGCGCATATAAACAGTTTTGGGTTATTTACAAATCTCATAGCTAAATCACTTACAAAACCTGATTGTGAACAGCATGGACGATATACAGTGGGGGTCAAAATATTCGGAACTGAGATTAAATTTGAGCTTTTAATTGATTTACTTTCTTTAAATGGCTTTTTGTTACTAACTATTTACTGTTTTCTTAACTTTATACTATTTTCTCAACTTTATTTATTTTGTCAAACAAATAAGAAACAAACTGATTCGGTTTAATTAAAATCTTTATTTTAGGGATAAACATAAATTAAAGATTTTTTTGTGGGACATCAATGACGCTGTGTGCACTTGAAATAGTAGGTATACTAAACTTAAATCTGTTCGCGTGCATCAATTTGAGCGAGGGCCCATATATTTATGACGGTTCAAAGTTAAAAATTTTCAAAATTACAATTGATGGTAAATTTTAAAAGTTGTTGCAGATATGCATTATAATGATCAGTGTCTAAACAACTGTGTTCACATTTTTGATTTTCATTCACATTTTTGATACCTTATATATCATATATATTTTTGTTAAATAACAAATTGCACATAAATTCTAAAAAGTTTTAAAAATATACATTATATTTTGCGAACAATACAAAATTTTTCTGCAAATTATTTGAGAGTTAAATCTCAATTAGTTTTGGATTTTTAAAAATTTTAATGTCATATTTTTGAGATTTGGGATTAAAAAAAGTAGAAATGTTGATGACGCTTTGTACACTTGAAGTACTAGATATAAGAAACTTAAATCCGTTGACCTGCATCAATTTGAGCGGGAGAGGGGGGGGGGGGGGGTGCGAAAGTTATGGCGGTTAAAAGTTAAAATTTTTTAAAAAATTTTCAAAATTACAATAGGTGGTAAATTTTAAAAGTTGTTGCAGATATATGTTCACAACATTAGTGTCTAAAGATTTTTTTAGATTTATCTCTTAAGTGTAAAAAGATATATAGATTCAACATTTTTTGTTGAATCCATCAAATTTTTTTAAATAAGACGGTACACATATATTTTAAAATATGATATTGTTATATTAGATTTTATTTGTTGCTTTTAAAAAAGTTTGATCATTTTCATGATAGACAATACAATTGTTTCATTGGCATCACCGAAATCTTCAGTTGTCTGCTATAGAAAAAGATAATTGGCTTAACTCAAACGGAGACATTACATACAACAAACAAAATAAACTCTATGAGAATCTTTTCGATCTGCCTGATCTGGGAACCCTAATTATAAAATCAAACTATTTGAAAAACAACAATTGCGATTTCCGCAAAATTTATAGCTGATTAACAATTTTTGAAGTCAAAATCGTATTCAGCACAACCAAGCTGAATTGAATCCACCAATAAAACACTAGAATTTCTTAAATATTGTAGATTTTGTTTAGCTCCACATTCTCCATATTCTCTATAATCTTTATTTTTTTGCCGCCTCTTGGCGATTAGTAAAACACAATGATGTCTTTCGATTTCTAAAGGGTGTTTTTTATACAGGTAGAGAACTTTAAGTTGGCAACACTTTTTTAACTGGTGGCCATTTTGTCAGCTGTCAAGTGACGTCGCAATATAACACACAGCTTGTGCTACAATTGATTTGTTGAAGGAAACGTTTGGTAACCGCATAGTTACACTTTTCGGACCCGTGAATTGGCCTCCAAGATCGTGCGATTAAACGCCGCTGGACTATTTTCTGTGGGGATATGTGAAGCCGCTAGTCTACGCCGATAAGCAGGAAACGATTAACCACTTGGAGGACAACATTCGCCGCGTTATTGCCAATATACGGCCACAAATGTTGGAAAAATTCATCGAGAATTGGACCTCCAGATTAGACTACGTCCGAGCCAGCCGTGGCGGTCATATTTCATATTTAAATTATAATGCCGAAAGATTATCTTTCGAATAAAGTAAATTTCCGGGCAATTTAAAAAATTCATCTTTGTCTTATTACATTTTAAAGTTATATACCTCTATAAAAACACCCTTTATATTTATTGCAGTATTTCTATCAACAAAATAGTTTAAATTAAAAAGGCGCGTAATTCGCTCAAGATAACTTATGATCATAATGTTTGCACGTTAAAATGTATAGTACATATAAAGATCAACACGAAAAAAACACTCAAAAAATATGTTCTTCAGCTCAAAAATACAAAATTAAAAAAGCTCTTTTTGCAAAATTTATGAAAAAACCTGAAAAATTAAAAAAAAATATAATCTTAACTTCGTCCTCTTAAAGAAACATGTAATATAATAAAATATTAAAATCACAACACATTCGGGCCGGGCCAGCTGGTAATAAAACTGTGGTTGGGCCTCGCGAAAATTACTTTTTTTTTTTTTTAAATTTTACGTTTATTTTTTACATTTTTGTGGAGCTCTTCCTCCGTTTGAGGAAGACACATTATATCGACATACATCAAACTGCGCACAATTTTATGGTGTTTTGTTAAGAATTTTTTAGTAATCGAGCTAGGTAGGCACACCATAAGTCCATAAAGTGTAGTTAGTTTATATAACGCGATTTGGATACCTAAGTTGTAAGTTGCAATTAATATACCCTTAAGAATGAAAAATTTTGAGTCTGACTCAAACGACTTTTTGAGAATTTTTAACTTTACGCGTTAATAACTATGAGGCTGTTGCTACCATTGCCCTGAAATTTTCCAAACACAGCGCTATTTTAATCGTTGACATTAATCTATAAGCCGCTATGCTCTGACTTAAAAAATATAGGAGTTAATATGAAAAATGTAGAAGTTATTATTTTGGAAAATGTGCATACAGAGATTGTCGAATTAAAAGTGTTCAAAACATTTGCAACTGTCATTTCTCCAATTCTTAACAAAATAATAAACACATTTGCTTGGATATAACGGTAACTGTATTATTTTTAAATATTTTATATTCTTATATTCTACACAGAGAAAAAAAAGTGCCAACCGAATTAAAAAGTATATATTAATGGTAACAACTTATAAATTCAGTTAGTACAACGATATTTATATTAGATTTCTAAATATTATGGGTCTGACAACTAAAATTCAGTTGAATTAACCGAACTTTGTTGTGAAATCTAATGATCAGTTTTACCAACCGACTGAAATTCGTAATGACCGAGTTTGAGTCGTAGTAGCCAAATTTCAGTTGGCAAATAGCTAAATTTTTATAGTAATTAAATGTGCTAAAGTCCCAAAACTTATTTAACAAATTGTGAAAAGCAATCTAATGTAGGCGTGTCCCTATCCGGATTTTATTCCTGCCTAAGGAAATCTTCAGGGGACTTTGTTATTAGAATTTCTAGAGATATTTGTTATGTTAAATCACAAACTCAATGAGAATTTCTTGTCCTCGTCTAGGAGCGAGATTCAAAATTTAAAATATCAAAGAAAAAACAAAAACAACAACAAAAAATTGTCACAATTGGCTTTGTCATCTTCCATCTTTTCTCTGTGTGTATGCATTTTATTAAATAGCTTATTAAAATTGTTGCATTGTAATAGTTTTCATTGACTAACACATTGAAAGGAATCTTCGTAATAATAAATAATTTTGTGAAATATGTCTGGAATCAAGTATAATTCCGTTTTTAAGAACAAAATTTAAAAGGACTTTAAAAATTTACTTTTAAAAAGTAAATGTCTATAAATATGGACTTTCAAAGGGTAACTGTCTATATCGTTATCCATTTCCAAATCAACGATTTGTCGCATAGTTAATGGAGGTAACATCTAAAAAATTCATAAAGGAGGTAGGAAACCCTGTGTAACAATTGTAAGAAAAGATAAGAAAATAAAGAACTTTTTTTTACAAAATATCCCAAAGCAGTTCCCCGAGAAGCTAAAACTGAAATTCAGTTGGATTTCAGTTTTTACACCATTTAAATAATAACCCGAGAATATGGTCTCAGAAGTTATAGAAGTACAAAAAAAAATGTGTGACAAAACAAAATTATAAAAAACTGGCTTGACTTTGCTCACGGCCACTAAAATTGGTCGCCACAACAAAGGAAAAACATTTTATGGTCGGATGAGTCTAAATTTAACCTCCGGGCGTCAGAAGGAAGAGCCTACGTCCGACGACCTCAAGGCGAAACAATTTAATAACAGTTGCAAATGTTTTGACCAGCACTGTAGCTGAATGAAAAGTTTGTATCATTTACCTTATGTAAAATATCGCGATTCCTATGTCCAGAACATAGACCAGTGGGCTTGTGTTGTTTTTCTATTTTAATTCTAAAAAAATTTTAAATTTCTAAGCCTTTAAAAGTGCCTCTCATAAACCTCGCTTTCAATACCCTTCTCTCATATAACCTAAATTATGTTTAATTCAGTTTCACATCTGCCGAAAGTATTTAATAAAATATTTATTTATTTATTATTCACGTATAAATGCGTTTTATTATTTTTAAATGACGCTAAGGAATTTTCATTAAAAGAAAATTCTATAAGCCGAATAACCGAAATACACATGAGTGTCGTCACGCACACAACGTTAACATAAATTACAAATACAACTATGTAAACGTGCGTCATTGTGACTCCTCCTTAATGGAATGAGGATAAAAAATGAAAAATGAAAAAAAAAAAATAAATTCACTTTCAAAGTTGCCACATTTAAGAAAACCACGGAATACATAAAACGGTAGCAATTACTAAATAATAATCTTAATCTCGACTAACTATAGTAATCGATTACCACAAACTAACCAGAGAAAAAATTAAAACAAAAGTTACAGTAGAACATTTATATAATGAACATAATTTCGAGATAACAGTTTTCTTTACCTTAGCAAGAGAAATGCAATTCTGAACTCAAAATTAATACAAACATTTCGATGATCATAAGTTGATAACTCTTAATTGTTATATTTTTTAATAATTTGAGTTAAAAACGCCAACACTGATAATAATCCAAGCGTAAAAATACAAAATAACGTCAAAATAATCAAAAATTTTGTAAAATAAATGAAAATTTGTTCATTTCACAAAAGATTTCCTTGTTTTGACCTTTTTTTTGTATTTTCAGCATTTAGTATTAGTGAACAAACTTATGAAAATATTTGTTGATTCAATTAAAAATTTAATTGAAATTGTAGTATCTATTAAAATAATTTATAAATAAAAAGTTTGTAAGCGAATTAGTAAAAAAGTTTTCAATCTGACTTTACTATTCGCGATCAAAAAAAAAAGTTATATCTCATATACAAAATCATATCTCATTTGATATACATCGATATTTATTCCTATCCAAGTTTATCTCAAAATTGGGGTATCCAGTAATATCTGATAAGATCCCTCAAATGTATCACTGGATTAAATTAGATCCAAATTGATCTCAAAATTGGGTAATCCAATAATATCGTATTTAAGATCCTGATAGATCCCAAAATACCGCTTGGGAGTAATTTTTGATGGATTGAATAAGATATTTTGAGATACAGTGACATATAAATTTTTTGTCAAATTAAAAAAAAAAAAAAAATGATAATTGATTAAGACATTTGTCGCATATATAACAATATATAATTGTATATTATATGCATAAAAAATATTAATGTTGTTGGACCACATATATTCTTATCTTAAACTAAATTGTTGATCTTGTTTCATATATGGAATCTTATATAATTAAATCTTAAATCATTTAATGTCATATATAATAATATCTTAAGTTATACAAGGTGGCGCAAAAATAACCTTCCGATGTTTTTTGGCTGTAATTTAAAAAAAAAAAATGAAAAACTTTGATTCTTCTTGTGGATTATTTTTATTTGGTATTTTAATTTTTTTTACATCAAGTCGAGAATATGATGTCATGTAAATGGCCGCCGCCACAGTTGATTGTCATTTGAGCCCTTTTTATGGCATTTTCCATCACTTTGGCCAAAACTTCCGGCGATAGGTCCTCACATTCTTGACGGATATTGTCTTTAAGAGCTGCAAGAGTCTGAGGCTTGTTGACATAAACCCGCGACTTCAAAAAGCCCCACAAAAAGAAGTCTGGAGCGGTCAAATCAGGCGATCTTGCTGGCCAGTGCAAATCGCCAAAACGGGAGATTAGGCGCCCGGGAAATGCATCCTTCAGCATATCGGTAGTGGCACGTGCAGTGTGTGCCGTTGCACCGTCCTGTTGGAACCAAATGTTTTCCAATCCCAATTCATCAAGTTGCGGCAAAAAGAACTCGTTGATCATTGCTCTGTAGCGCTCACCATTCACAGTAAAATGGGCCTCATTACTCATGATTATTTTTGATGAAAAATCATCTTCCTCTTGGTGGTGATTAAGGATGGCTTGCGCGTATGTTACACGCGATTGGCGGTCAGCAGCTAACAGCTGATGCACCGTCTGGACTTTGTACGGAAACATCTTCAAATCTTGTACCAAAATTCGCTGTAAAGACCGTCGACTGATACCCATTTGCGTGGCACGTCGTTTGGTCGATGTCGACGGCGCTTCCATGACATCCTCGGCTACAGCAGCAATATTCTCTGCAGAACGGCTACTCCGGGGTCTGCCACGCCTGGCAGCATCTCGTGTTGTGCCAGTCTCTTCGAGGCGAGCGGCTAAACGTCGCAGTGTTTCACCAGTAGGCGTTGGACGGCCAGGAAATCTGCGACGAAATTCACGTTGTGCCAAAGTCACCGACCGATTATTGCTCAAATAAATAGTCACCAATATTCCGCGTTCTGGAGCAGTGTAGCGTAACATTGTTTATTAACGTGTATTTCGCATGTGTTAACTACACAAATGTCAAAACAGAACTGACATTAGGGGCCAATCGCAAAATTTATAGCATTTTCTGATAGAAGGATTACTTTTGCGCCATCTTGTATTATACATATGCTCTAGCAGATTAATAAATCATATTTATAGCTGCCAGTTAAGGGGTTACATTTGAAGTTCCATATATGACACATATACCTTCATATATGACCATATATAAGTTATTTTTAAATATATATAATCGCGTATATTTCCATATGTGCCCATATATGAAAAATATATTTCCACATGTGTCCATATACGAAACCATATTCGTCCATGTATGAACATTAGGGTGCGCCTTATATGTATGGGCCAAATTTTTTTTGAAAGTTTGGATTGTAACTCCCCCCAGAAATGTTCTCTGTACCAAGAAAATACTTTGTGGAAAGTTATAGGCAGATTGCAAAAGTAGAAGGCGTGCCGCAACCGCCCACAAGTTGTCAAAATTTTTTAAATTCATATAGAAGAACTACAAATGGTCAGTTGAGGGTTGGCATAGGAAATATTCTTACAATTTTTAGGTGGATTATAGTAAATTTATTTGTTCTGAGTGTAAAAAACGTCCTTAAAATTATAATAAGACTGCTGTTTTTAAAGTTATGACATTTTTTCATACACATTCTCAGCCATATATTGATTTTACCAGTTATGAGTATGAGTATAGTTTTTCGTTTGTAAGGTAAGACAACGGATAAAAAATGCATATTAAATAAAATTTGGCAGCTCTAGAACTTTAATAATGGATAGTTGTGTAATCTCGCTAAACAAAACGGTGAGTCCCCCAATTAAAGCGTTCTTTTATTAAATTAATTTTTTCACTTGAGAAATAGAACTGGTGTTAGAAAGTTAAAAAGTAAAATTGTTAAATAAACAAATAAAAAAATTAAAACAAATAAGTTTTTGAAATTAAAAAAAAAAATAAATAAAATGAACACAAGAAAAAAAGAACAAGTGTATCTTCTCGGCTGTGATCCCATCCAAATAATAGGTGCCAAGCTGCCTTCTAATGCTCAAGTTTTGCGTGTATTGTTTTATAACATGATGAAGGTAAAGTTAAAACTTCGTGCAAGGGCTTCTCTTGTAGTAAAAGAAGTAGAAGTAACTGTTCATTGGGATGGTAAAATGTTGCCATCATTAATGGGCAGGGAACGAGTCGATCGTCTTCCTGTAATTATATCTTTTGATGGAACTGAGCAGTTACTCGGGATTCCGGCGATAAGTTCAGGTACGGGAAAACAGCAAGCAGCGGCCGTTTTTGATTTACTTAAACAATGGGAGCTCGATGAAAAAGTTGAAGCTCTGTGCTTCGATACAACCGCAGCAAATACAGGAAGGATTCAAGGTGCGTGTGTGCTTTTGGAACAAACACTGAACAAAAATCTTCTGTACTACCCATGTCGTCATCACATATTTGAAATACTTTTGCGGAGCGTATTTGAAGCAAAAATGTCAACATCTTCTGGTCCTACTGTCAAAATATTTCAAAGATTCAGGGATGACTAGAGTAAGGTAGGTAAAAGTAATTTTAAATCTGGTGTTCAAGACATATATGTGAAAAATGTAATTGTGGATACAACGGAGATATATGAGTTTGTTTTAATTAGTTTAAGCAAAATGCAACCACGGGAAGATTACAAAGAACTCCTTCAGTTGGCAATAGTTTTCCTAGGAGGGACGCTTCCAACTTTTACATTTCGAATGCCCGGAGCATTCCATGATGCATGTTGGATGTCTAAAGCAATATATTGCTTAAAAATGTATTTATTTCGGGACCAGCTTTTTTCGTCTGACTATGAGATTAATGCCATTCGAGATGTATGTATTTTCATTATAAAAATATATTTAAAAGTTTGGATTAAAGCGCCAATTGCAACAGAAGCTCCCAACCAAGATTTGACATTATTAAAAAGTTTATATCTTTACAATAATGTTGATGAAAATTTAAGTCGAGAACTAACTAGAAAGTTTTGCAGCCATTTGTGGTACATTTCGCCAGAATTAGTAGCGCTTTCTTTCTTTGATAAACAAATTTCAAACGACTTATGGTAGCAGCTATAAATCAGCCTGATGAAGATGACAACAAGAAAATTACAATTCTTCCTCATCAAATAGATCAGTATATGAACAAAAATATCGAGAATTTTATTTCGCAAAAGACCTTACATTTTTTCAAAAGGTTTTCAATTTCAACGGATTTTTTACAGAAAGATCTTGGAGAATGGCAAAATGATCAGTCGTATAAATTTGGCTAGGCTTTTGTAAGTAAATTGAGGGTTGTTAACGATAATGCAGAAAGGGATGTAAAGCTTATGGAAGAATTTAATCAAGTTTTATCACATGATGAAGAAGAGAAACAACTTATAATGCAAATTGTAGCTGATTATAGGAAACAATATCCTAACGCAAACAAATCAGTTTTAATAAGTGAATAAATTGTTTCGAAATTTGCTTAGTATAAACTAGTTAAAAATAGGATTTTATAAAAATATTTTTTTTTAAATAAGTATAATGAGCAAATGTAAATAGCTAAATAATATTATTAAAAAACCACAATAAATTAAACACAACAGATGCTTATTTAAGTTATTTTTTTTATAAAAAAAGAATTAATTTCATATAAACTATCAAAATCGTACTGTTTTTAGATAAATGGCATAACTTAAAATAACAGTGTTTAAACACTATTCGTTATGAAACTCAGATTCAGAAGGAATAGATTCATTATAATCGTTCCAAAAATATATTAAATTTCAACACGAACTTACATTTAAACAACATCTGTGGTAATTTTGTATTTTGAAATTTATTTTGATAATATTACCATTTTGTGGGCGGATGCGGCACGCCTTCTCCTATTCCAATCTGGCTAAAATTTTCAACAACGTATTTTTTGGCTACAGAGTACATTTCTAGGGGGAGTTAAGGTGCACTTTCCCACTTTTAAAAATAAGGCGCACCCTAATGAACATATTTGTACATATATGAACTTTTTTAACTGGGGATTTTTTTTAAATTTTGTTGATTTTTTAAATTTTGAGATTTTTTTCTTTGTTGTCATTATGGGTTATAAAAACTATAAATTTTGTGTACACCAAATTTATTTTCAATTAAACATTTAATACATATTATTAAACTTTTAATTGAATGTGAGTTTCAAATCAAACAAAAGTTTAATTGGAATCTATTCGACAATCATTTTTTCTGTGTTATATCCCAAAATAAGAAAAAATGTCCGGTGTCAACTTATGAGCACCGATTTATAATATATTTGTCTTATTGTCATTTAAAGTGATGTCTTTATATCTATCTCTACCTGTTAGACGTTTAAGATAGCAACTAGCATAAAAAAGGTCATAACTAAAGATCTAAAAATGATAAATATCTCTAACTACTGACCATTAACTAAGACCACCTTGGTTAATGTAACATATCTTTTTAATCTTAATAAGTGTCCTTTAAAGTTACACATATTTTTAGTTTGACTTAAAATATCTTCTTTTTTTTTGAAAATTCTTTACATCATTGATATTATTGGCCCAATAATCAATGTAGTAGAGAGGTATTACACAAAAAAATCAACACAACTGCAATTGTGCAGCTTTTGCGGTTCAGTTTTATTATCAGGGACAGGAACTTAAAGCACTAAAAAAAGAGTGTGTTAGAAGCCTATAATATGCTTGAAAAAGCTTAAAATATGCATTATAAACTAAAAAATGTTTAATTAATTATATTCAAGTTTTTATGCAATTTTAATTAAATTTTAATGTTAATTTGTATTTGTTTAATATATTCTCTGCATACTTTTTTCACAATTAACAATTTAATTATTTGTATTTAAAAAATATGCATTTAAAAAAACCACTTAAACCTGTATCACTTATTCCCAGTTTCAAATAAAGTTTAAGAGAACACTTAAAAGGCTTGAGTAGATTGGGTCCTCTTTTGTCTATGAGCTCGTTGGTCAAACATAAAGTGATATTAAAAGTGATTTTTTACGAAAAACTTACAAAAATTCAATAAAAATATGCAAAATAATTAAAAATATGGAATAAAAATATGCATTTAAAGCAAAATAAGTTAAAATATGCATTTAAAGCGAAATATGAAAAAATATGCATTTAAAGCAAAATATTCAAAAATATATACACTAAGAAATCGATGCCATTTTTACGCAAACTCATTGATTCGCAAAGATATATTGTTGACCTTGTTTTCAAACTTAAGGGAAAAAACATGCATTTGCATGAACTTCCGGTCCCTGGTTATTATATATAGATATATAGATATATGTATATTTGTTTCTTGTTACAATTTTTTTTCTATAAAAATAGAAAGGTATGTTCAAATACAAAACACAAGGAATTTTATTTGTATCTCAAAAGCGGCATCTAATTAAATTGTTTTACGAATTCTATACACTGATGATAAGTAGTAGAACACAACATAATGCCCCAGAGTACGTTCATAAAACGGCAACGAATACCAAATACCTTATTTTGTATCTTCTTCTTGGTTGATTTTTATTTTTTTTTTGCTTTTAGAGATATTTTTAGGCAAATAGCAAATGGTGATCGCTTTTAAATAGTTTTTTTGTATTTTTGTACATGTAAGGAAAAAAATATATGGTACAAAGTAACAAAGTGATGTTATTCTCTATTTAACAGGGTTTCTTAAAAAAAAAACACACAGTCAAAATATTAGAAAAAGTCAATTTGGTTTGAACCGCGATATATATTTTTATCGGATTTTGACTTGCTGATTCCAAATTTTTCCATCGCCGCACTATTTTGAGAAAACTGCACTATAATGACTTAACATACGTTTGAAATTTGTTTATTATTATAGGTAAAAATTGCATTTAAAAAATACTCGATCATTCGAGGCCATACTTGGGTGTGATCGCTAAACGGTCATAACTTGTTATTGTTACGTTTGTAATGTAAGAAGAGCGCGGGTTTGATTCTTACAGCCGCTGGCTGTTGAAAAATTTATCATATAGAGACAATCTGACAATTATAAATACACAAATAATAATACAATTTAAATGTAAAATCACTGATGACGCCTGTACATAAAAAGAGGCAGAAACTAGTCAAGTCTGATTTAAAAATTAATAGTGTTTATAATTTTTAGAGAAAAACATTTTTAAAAGTAGCCTAGGCCAGGCATCCGACTAGCTTTAATTTATTTTAGAGTCACGATATAAACTTTGAACTTTCTTTTTTTTAATGTCGACGAAAAACGTTAAAATTATTTCACCAACTTTTTAAAAATTGCATTTCAAATATAAGCTATCTTGAAAATTGTACGAAATTATAATTGTTTTTTCTCTATTTCATACACGCAGAGAAAAATGCATTATATTATGATAGTTTAAGAACATCGTGTTATGATTACAGTGAGTGACAATCATAATATGGTCGTAGCAATCTTATTATGGTCCTAAATGATGATGAAATCATCCCAGTTATCATAATATAATCAGCCAGAATCACATACATATATGATAATTAGGATCATAATGTGACAATTTCGTGTCCGCACTCATGTTCAGTCATATTTTTTTTCTACGTATATAAAAATGTATTTATATTTTTTTGTTGAAAGCATTTGATAAATGTATCTTTAAGCTATTTTAACAATCAGTTGTAAAAAATTCCATTATGGTATCTATTTTAAGGTTGCTCTGAAAAACATTAAAAATATTATATAAGGCATAGGAATAATGGGAATTTTATGCATTCAAATGAAAGCCAGAATGTTAGAAAATGAAACAGTATTTAAGACGAATGAAATCGTTTTCAGGAATATTTAGTACACTAAAAAAATTAATATTTAGTTAGGAGAATAGTTAGTAAAACGTCTTGTAAGTCATCAAATTTTTTGCTAAAATTATTTTTTCAGCTAAACTTTTAGTTTTATTTAATTAGCAGTTAACTGTTTTGAACTAATGTTTAACTAATAGTTTGCTAATGTTTTACTAATTTATTTTGCTAAAAAAAATGTTCAGATGTAGTAGAGACGAGGATAATGCTACTAACAATTACAACTCTTGTAAGACATATAAAAAAAATCAACAATGGAAGATTTTTGTATCTGTTTTTCATACATAAAACAAAATTGCGGATTAAAACAAATTAAACTTTGTGTTGTCACCGGGTTGTGAAAGTAATTGTCTATTTATTCAATAAAAGACAAAATAAAATATTTAAATTTAAATTTAAATTTAATAAAGATTAAATGTGTATTTCTAAACTAAATGTTTATAGAGATTAACAATCTAGTGTGGTAAAATTGCAAACTAATATACAGATAGGTAGACCAACTACAGATAAGAGACAAAGACACACTTCTATTTAGATTTGTATGGTTCCTTTCTCTTATTTAAAAAAAAATTTTGTTATTTTTTTTTTCATGTCACATTTTAACTTAAAAAATAACATCGAATTATGTATCTAGTATAGTTTAAAAGTTATAGTCAAATTTGTAAGGATACTTAAGCCAATTTTTAAAGTTTTTTGCAATTTTCATGATGTCATATTTTGGAAACCAAAAGGGTCCGGAACCTGAAATGTATGTTTCCTCGATTTTTTTTGTCGAGTATGACAGTGAATTTTGTTGAAATCGGAGGTGGTCGATACGAAAATGCTACATTTTTGATTGAGTTGACATGCGTTTACTCTAATATATTTGTAAATGAAGAAATTTTTATTGGAATGTGTAGTTTATGCACAATGATAATTTTTTTTAACATGCCTAAAATTTATAAGGAAAAAACTAAAATGTAAAATTTTCAATTTCCTTGCAATACCAGAGCGATATCCTGATACTGACACCGAAATGATTATACTCAGATTAAGAATAATTTTCTGTAGATGTATATTCGTAAAATTTATCAGAACATACGAAAAAAAAAAAATGATGTAATAATGCAAAAATAAAATAAAAACAGGGATATTTTATTTTGAATCCAATTTTATTTGAATCCAACGTAGATTACGTACGTCTATTAAAAAAATATGTCTTTCAACGCCATGTTTTTCTTTTACCGCTGAGTAGTGCAATTGGTTAAAAATTATTTCAAATAACCACTTGTACCATATATTTATTTCCTTATCTGTGTATGTATTTGACTTGTACTTTCGAATGAATCTTATTTTAAAAATAATAGTGGCTAAATAAAATTCAGAATATTATATCTGTATTGTTAGTATGGAAGTGAAATGTGGATGGTTGGCTGGCTAATTGAATAATGAATGCATTTAAAAACCGCCATGAATCCAAGTGGCATGTGATGGTATTCGCCATTGGCATATGAACAGAGCAACTGGCAAGCGTTTAGCATTCCGTCGACATTTTACAACAAAATGCCAATGAACAAACAAACAAAAAACAAAAGCAAAAATTAAATAAATATTTAACAGAAAATACAAGCGTTTATATTTTGTCAACACTAATACCACCACCATTATCCGCCGAAACATTTGTCGTCCCATTACAACAACAGCCGCCACCTTCATAACCACAAAATGTAATGAACATGTACCGACATTTGCTGTTGTTGTTTTAATTGAAAATGTTCTGTTAGATTTGACTCTTAACAAAAGTATCTAGAAATAGCAATCAAATTTAAATAAGTCGTGTAAATGCCGTCTTTAAAATACCAAAGTACGTACCTACACATCATAAAAATCATTGCTTAATTTTTACTATCAATTTGTAATGTTTTTTTTTTTTTTTTTGGTTTTTCTACCATTTATTGGTCTCATTTTGTGGCATCTTAATTTTTTAAATTGTTTTAAAATAGTAACAATTGTTTTAGTTAGAGATTTTTTATTAAATGCATTTATTAGTGCTTTTAATGATTAAGTGTGCCTGTGTGTCTTACAAATAAGCCGCACAGGCAGGAAATTACAATCGGCCCAGTACGGGCAAAGCGTAGGATTAACAATCTTGACAGTATTATCCTGTTACCCCAGGAAAACTTTTGTAATGGGTGCGATAAAGTAATGAATTACCTTGTAATGCATACTCCTTGCCTGTATCATTATTTTCCAACAAACAGTAATGAATTACCGATAATGGGTTATATAATGTATTACTTTGTAATGCATACTCCATAACTTCAGCATTATTTCAAAACATAGAGCAATGAGTTACCAATAGTTGGTTACATAGTGCATTACATCATTATGTATTAGGGCGGGTCGATTTAAAAATCGCTCAACGTTCAAGGAAAATCGTATTCTAGGGATCAAAATAAGAAACTTTGCCGAAGGAACCATACCTCTAAAACGAATTCTGATGTCCCGACTTTTGACCCGTAGGGTCAAATTTTGAAAAAGCCCACTTTGATATTTCAGAAAGTAGTAGGAATCTCTCCAAGATTATGGGAGCTACTTCTTCTCCGGGGGACGCGCTAGCAGATTAATGCATAAATCATCATTCTAGGTGACCGTAAGGGGTTAAAATTTAAGTTGAAAGATGGCCTTTTTAGCCGTGTTTTTATAGAAAAATGTACAAATCTGGGGATAGAGATAATTCAGAAAGTAGAAGATTCTAGGGATCAAAATAAGAAACTTTGCCGAAGGAACCATACCTCTAAAACGAATTCTGATGTCCCGACTTTTGACCCGTAGGGTCAAATTTTGAAAAAGCCCACTTTGATATTTCAGAAAGTAGTAGGAATCTCTCCAAGATTATGGGAGCTTGGAATCTCTCCAAGATTATGGGAGTCTTTCCAAGATTAGGGTCTCTATTTCTGCTCCGGAAGACGCTCTAGCAGATGAATGTATAAATTGTATTCGATTCAATTGGGGCACTCTAAATGGGTCAAAGTGGGATTTTTCAAAATTTGACACTACGGGTCAAAAGTCGGGACATCAAAATTCGTTTTAGAGGTATGGTTTCTTCGGCAAAGTTTCTTATTTTGTTCCCTAGAATACGATTTTCCTTGAACGTTGAGCGATTTTTTTGCCTCCATACAAATCGACCCGGCCTATTATGTATACTCCTTAAATTTAACATTATTTTGAAACATAAAGTAATGAGTTACCAATAATTGGTCACTCATGGTTTACCTTGTAATGATTCCTCATTACCGTTTACATTAATTCAAAACATTAAATATTGACTTACCGATCATCAATTACATAATGCATGAAATATAAGCGTAAAGTAATATTTAAAATATTTTTTTGAAAATCTATATTTAGACACATTACTTTGTGATTTTTTGTAAGTATGAGGGTAAGGTACGTATACATTTTAACCATCACAAACGAAAACTCAAAGCACAAAAATTCATTTACATTTTTATCAACCCATTATTATATATGACGAGTTGGTAGAGTTCTCGCCTAGCAACCATATACCACGTTACCAAATAATGGGTAAAGTAATGTATCGCCATAGGGCTCCACGCATTATGATATTTTTTTTTATTAGTTACTACAAACATTTGTTTAATTAAATTAATAACGTGGTCACGCTGGTATTCGAACCTGGGGTCTATTGGTTGTTAGACGAGACTTTACCCACTGAGCTATCGTCACATATAATAATGGGTTGCTTAACTACTTAACTACGTAGTTAAAATAAAAAACTTTCGCCTCTTGCGTTGAAATTAAAAAACGCATGTAGAGAGGACGTATATATATAGTATATGTCTTACGCAACAGAATAGAGTTTTGATAAAACGTATATATACGTCATACGCAGTAGAGATGTTCAAATGTAAATTAATTGTTGTGCTTCGAGTTTTCGTTTGTGATGTTAAAAATATATACCTTACCCTATAGCTTACAAAACATCACAAAGTAATGTGTCTAAATATAGATTTTACAAAAAATACCCAGGCGGAAAAATACGTTGCGTGTGGTACTGGCAAAACACATGCTTTGAAAGAAAAATAGTGTTTTCCTAGTGCAATATTAGTTGTACCTTTGATAATTTCTAACACGGTGAGTTTTACAAAAATATCAGTGGTTTGCATGTACTATTTTTTTGATACTGGGTATTTTAAATACGTTTATATTTCATGTATTAAGTAATTGATGATCGGTAAGTCATTATTAAATGATTCGAGGTAATCCATGATTGCACAATTAATGGTAACTCCCCCAGGCAGAAACAAACAATAGGTACAGTGTTGGAAAAGCATCGGCGGTGGTCGGTTATTCGTTGGTAGAACGTAGGATTAACAATATAGTCCTATTGCCCGATTAATAACAGTGCACACCGTTGGTTTGAACGAACTTGCCAATGTTGGCATAAAGTTGGTAATTTAAAAAAGTTAGTGTTTTTATAATAAAATAAATTAATTTTGAGAAATATGCATGTATATGGCAAATAATATTGAGGTGGGTACTGGCAAAACACATGCTTTGCAAACAAAATAGATGTACCTTTGGTAATTTTTAACACGGTGGGTTTTACAAAAGTAGAAGTGGTTTGCCAGTACTATTTTTGGTGCGGTTGGCAATTTCTGCCTAGGTCATTACTTTATGTTTCGAAATAATGCTGAATGTAAAGAGTGTCCATTACAAAGTAATACATTATGTAACCCATTAGCAGTAACTGATTACTTTCTGTTGGAAAATAATGATACAGGTAAGGAGTATACATTACAAGGTAATTGATTACTTTATCGCACCCATTACCAAAGGTTTGCTGATCAGTAACCCAGTTCGGTTTACGCAGTTAAAAGAGCATCATATTAGGATAGTTTAAGAGCATCATGTAATGATGCAATCATAATATGATCATTGGGTGTCCCAAAAAACACTTCTGTAGAGCTACGCAGAAATATACCTCAAATTATGAAAGAGGGTGTCTATCATAATAAGAATTTCAACATTCTACGACTACTGGAGGATACCAATGTATACTTTGAACCGCTATAACTTTAAGACTAAGTGGTCAATAAATTTGTGTCATAGTTTATTGAAATGGTATTGAAAAAAGTTTTAATTTTATATATATATATATCAATTCGATAGGAAGGAGAAAAGTTTTTAATATTTGGGTGGAAATACAAATGATCGCAATGCGCCGCCTTTCGGAATGGTAGAATGTTCAAGTGTTGCCAATATATTATGATAGATACACTCTTTCATAATTTTGGGTACCTTCGCTTGTAAGATTTACTTTGGGATTCCCATACGATTTTGGCACACATTAAAGATCAACCAGAATCATATTTGTAATAATTAGGATCATAATAATATAATTTCGTGTCCGCAATCATGTTCAATCATATTTTTTCTATGCGTGTTTTGAACGTGTAAAATATAATAAAATATAAAAAAAAAACAATGCTACTGAATTGTTGTAATATTGATGAAAACAATACAGGCAAGGAATTTCGCTTGTGGTACTGGCAAAACACTTGCTTTGCAAACAAACTAGTGTTTTTATATTACAATATTTGTTATAACTTTGGTAATTTCTAAAAGGGTGGGTTTTACAAAAATAACAGTGGTTTGTCGATTTTATTAAGTGAAGATTTCAAACGATATGTAAAACTATACACATTTAACAAACATAAACGTGATAAAAGATAAAAGTAAAGTAAAGTTTTTTTTTTGGATCAGCACTAGAGGGAGTGCCGCACTTTCGACCTAAGCGACTGATGAAAAAATTAAATAATAATATGTACATGATATATGTTCCCCAAAATTTTTTTTGGATAATTTTCATACCAGGGTTTACCTCCATTAAAAAGAGATATAAATGATCAAAATCGGTTGCACGGTTATGAAATAGCGATAATTTTACTTTACAAGTGACTATTTGATTTAGGCATTTAATAATTTTTTGATAGAAAATGCTTTCAAAATAAGTTTATATCTTTTATCACGTTTTTGTTTGTTAAATGTGTATAGTATTATATATCGTTAGAAAGCTTTTTGAAATTCACGTAATAAAATTGGATTAATAATATAAAGTTACATAAAAAACAATGAAATCTTTAAAGACACACTATTTTCACAAAATTTTGTATGGGAGCATGTCTCAAAACTGAGAGATTTGAAATAATTTTTACATAGCTGTAATGTATTTTCAAAAATATGAAGTTGCCTATGTTTTGAAAATAGAATTGCCATGCTGTAGTTAATTTTTGTGCTTTGGGAAACTTCGTCTAAAATACAAACACGCACGAATATCGAAGCGTCTCCAACTTAATAGAGAATAGTATATGTGAGATTTTACCTGAACCGACTTTACCTACTAGTACAAAACGACCAAAAATTTATGTGGTTTTTCGAATACCACGAAAAGTTGAGCATGTTCGGACATGCAATTATATTCTGGTGATGTGCTTTTTAAATACTTTTCATTAGATAACAAAATTATGTATAATTTCTTAGAAAGACACATGAAAAAAACGCAAAAAACTTTTTAACCTCTAAATATGAGATTGGTAAGCTAAAAAAAACATGGGTCTCTTAATTTTTGATTCTTTATAACATATCTAAATTTTATCGCAATCGGCGCAAACCCATGAACGGACTCTCCTGGTCAGTCTTTAAAATTACGAGTTTACCAAAGCTATCTGTACGTTTTGAAAGCTTTTAAAAAGTTGAGAAAACAAATCCGTAACTACACACAGAAAAATAATGTGCCAACCGAATTGAAAATACACTTTTAATTAATGGTAACAACATATAAACTCAGTTAGTACAATAATATTTACATTAGATTTCTGAATATTTTGGGTGTTGCAACAAAAATTCAGTTGAATTAACCGAACTTTTTTGTGAAAACTTATGTTAAGTTGTGACAACCGTCTAAAATTCGAAATAACTGAATTTGAGTAGTAGTAACGGAATTTCAGTTGGCAAATAGCTAAATTTTTCTCTGTGTGTAGATAACTCTTTGCAAACTTTTCGTTTAACAAATTGGTGATCTAAATTTTAATACAAAATGTTACATACAACCAAAGAACATAAAGACTGTAGAAGAACCAAGGTACTCAACATCTGTTAAATTATAAAGGGTCCGCCATCTAACGTTTTTTTTCAACTAGTGCTTATTTCGTGAATGGTAACACTTAGCTCATGTCTGATTTGACAGATAATTAGTTTTATCCTTTCGCTGAACGAATATGGTCCGTATGTTCGTTATCTTGTGAAAAAAGTGAAAGAAACTGGCATCCTCATCGATAAACCAAAGCGTGAAAAGCCAAAAACAGTGCGTACACCCGAGAATATTGCTGCTGTGGCAGAAAGTGTGCGTGAAGCGCCATCAACATCAATTCACCGTCGTTCTCAACAATTGAACATTTCGGAGACATTATTGAGACGAATTTTGCATAAAGACCTTGGTATGACGCCATACAAAGTCCAATTGGTTCAGGAGTTCAAAAAAAAAGTTTTTTGGCGGACCCTTTATATGTTAACTGGTTTTAAGGGAAACAGGTTTTTAAAGGTTGTTTTGAATGCATATTTTTTAATATATATAAAAACAAAATTTTGTGTTAATTATATGAAACTTATGCAGGCAATACATTAAACAACAAAAATTAACTTTTAATTTAAATTGTTTAAAAGCATGAAAATTAATTAATACTAATATACTTTTAGTACCACTGTACTTTTAGTACCACTGGTCTTTTAGTACCACTGTACTCTTAGTACCACTGTACTTTTAGTACCACTGTACTTTTAGTACCATTGTTAACACATTTTTTTTCTCGAAACTCTTAACAACAGTTCAGGTTTTTATAAGAGAGCGTTGGATGCGGGTTGATACAACTAATGTGAAAAATCTAAAACTAACAAAACATTATTCATAAATTTGAAATCATTTATCAAAAATAATATCATAAAATTTGATTAAAAAATTATAAAGAGATCCATTCATTTAAACACTCCATATTAAGATGTCGCAGTGACAATGACAACCACAACATTAGGTGCTCATGTTAAATGTCATGTTGACACTTTTTCTTAGAATTATAAAAAAAATACAGCCTGTTCTAACTAGGGAGGCCCAGATTGTTAATGAGTAAATGATATGTGTAATTTTTATTTCTTCAAAAAGGATTTATAAGCAGCAGCAAAAGACGCAGCAACCAGATAAAAAATCTATGTGACATTTACATGACAGCTAAAAACTTTTGATCTTTATGAAGATGATATATTTTATAAAAACAACCGCAACAAAATTAAGATGTTTTACAAAGCATCTGTTAAAGATAATGATGATGATGAGTAAATTTTGTTTAAAATTCGCTTACCTTTGCTTTCTTTATTATTAAAATTAAGAGCCCGTGAAAAATGTTCATCTACCACACTGGCTGTATCACCGGAATAATTTGTAAATACGACGCAGGTGGCTGATAAATATTGTGCTCTTCCTTGACCAGCATTTATACTCGTGGTATCCAAGGGCATATCTTTTCCTTGGCCACCACCTCCTCCGCCTCCTCCTCCCCCACCTTGATGCATTGTATGATGGCGCGGAGAATCAGGACCAGAGGAACACGAAGATTCATTATGATGATGAGTACCCACTAAACGAGCTAGAAACATAAGAAGACAATAGTGATAAAGACAAATTGACTGCTGGGGGAAAAAATGTGTTTTAATAATATTAATATGTTTTGATGTAGTTTTGTCTATCCGTTTCTAAGAAAAATACATACACTCAAAGAAAGAATCAATAGAAAATGCTTAAAATTAATTTAACTTGATAAGGTTTTCGCATGATGTTGACGCAGTTCTATTGAAATGGAGTCGCCTTATATTATTTTCAAGGTTGTTAACCGCTTCAAGTCAGTGGGGTACAAAGGTCACTGTTAAGGTAAGATGATTATCGTGTCTAAGGAATGTAATTCCCATCTTCTGTGCTGTGAAATATATTTCGTGCTCGATTCACTTTTGCTTGAGATTCAAGCTAAATGGTTTGCGGATGATGTATGGTCTTTCGTGTCTGAAAGGTCTATTGGAACCGTTTGTATGAAAATGCAAGCTGTTAAATACCTAATGGACTACTCGTGCAATAAAAATGGAAACTTATATAATTCTGGTAACATTGGACTTTAGTTGTTTTCGCGTAGGACTAAACCTAGAGGTCCCAGACTTCCAGTGTTAAAGGCTATTTCTATTCAACTGTCCACCAAAGTTAAACATTTAAGGTTCTTCTGGATAACAAACTGACAGAACATGTTTAACTAGAGGCATGTCGGAATGGCTATAGAAATGACGTGTATCCTCGCACTGGTTACATCTGGCAATTAGCAGACCTTAAGTGAAATATGCATTTCTGCTCTGGTGGCATTGAATGGTGGTAAAGTAAATTCAATATAGACTGAATAGATTACAGCTATGAGTAACAGGTCTAGAGGCTATCGTAATGTTATGTTGAACATAACATTGCACTGTTTTTTTTAATATTTATAATGATCTTGAACTCGAACAATCCTGCGTCATAATTTTTGATAAAATATCTAAAATAAACTTTTTCAACCTTACCATCTAATATCTAAAAGATAAAAAAACATGCTTCGCTATGAAATCCCTATGCAGGTTTTAGAAGCTGTCATGAGTATTAGGATGGGGTTTTCACAGAGGTGCACTTCGGTGTGGAACGCTATCTGCCTGCTATTCACTTGGGAATAGCAAGAAGCAATTCCTCTGATGGATTTCCCAAGCAGCTCACTACTTCCGGTCCTTTGGCCAAGTATCCCCTGGTAATGACGTTCTGACGCCCGTCTGATGTCAGCTAGAGTGAGAAGGCGTACAGCTATGAGTAACCTGAATGGCATGTTAACACCGGTGCGTCTCAGGTAATTAGGTGGTAATCCAGACTACATTTTTACCTCTGAAACTCAGCTGTATTTTTCTTTTTTTTTTGCCTGCCTAGAGGTAGTTGGCAGCCCCAACACTAGGATCGGAGTGCAGTGGTCCAATCAGCCCTCACTCTTAAACTACTACGATTACAGAAACGTCAATAAATTTAAATAATGATCCCCCCTCGATGACGACTTATGGCTTTAAACAACGGTTTATGATTGGTACTTGGAACGTTAGGACTCTTTCGGAAACATCTCGAATCGAGCAAGTACGTAGGGTAATGGCTGCACATAGCTTGGATGTCTTAGGACTTAGTGAGGTACGATGGCTCAACAACGGTTCCACTTTTTTGCCTTCTGGCTATCGTTTTATTTATGCAGGTCACGAAGCGCATAGAAAAAATGGAGTTGGAATACTACTTTCTCCAAAAGCTAGCTGCGCTTTATTGGAATACAATGCTATCTCTGACCGTATTATCACTGCCAGGATAAACTCTAAGTTCCGCAAGATCTCCATTGTTCAATGCTACGCTCCAACAGAACCTGATGACGACAGTGTAAAAGATACTTTTTATGATCAATTAGATTCAGCTATTAGCAAGATTCCTACTGGGGATATAAAGGTTTTCATTGGGGACTTTAACGCGAAAGTTGGTAATAATAACAACAACCTGCAGTCCGTTATGGGTAGACATGGTCTGGGAACGGTGAGGAACAACAACGGCGACAGGCTGGTTGACTTTTGTGCTCGAAACCGATTATTTATCGGTGGTACGAAATTCCCCCACAAGGACATACACAAGTATACATGGGTGTGTCCTTCTGGCCGCACGCACAACCAAATTGACCACGTCCTGATGAGTAAATTGTTTTTGGGATCCTTAATGGATGTCAAAACCCGTCGGCGAGCGGATATTGATAGTGACCACCGTTTACTCGTGGCAACGTTTCGTTTTAGACCTGCTGCAATTAAAACTAGGGATAGGCCCGACAAATTTAACACAACACGCCTTCTTGATCGTAATATTGCACATATGTATAACGAAAAGTTAAGGACAGCCTTGCTCGAAAACCAACATCAGAACACATGGGCAGACGTTTCGTCTGTTTGCAAGGAAACTGCCAGATCGGTGCTTGGAACACAAAACTGCAAGGTTAAGCCGTGGATCAGCGAAGAATCGTGGATTGAGATCCAAAACCGTAAACGACTGCACAGCGAACGTATAAACGCTAAAACCCAAACACAAAAAGAACAAGCAAGATCGCAATATCGACAGTCTTCTCGTCGAGTTCGAAACTTGGTACGCGCTGATCGTGAAAAATATTATAATAGCATTGCTGAACAGGCGGAACAAGCCGCAAATACAGGCAACTTGCGTGGTGTGTATTCGGCCATAAAACAACTGAGTGGAAATAATATTAGAGGTACCACGATTCTAAAAGCAGCCGATGGAACTGAATTAACATCACCCGAACAACAACTTGAGCGATGGCGCGATTTCTTTTCCTTGCAAGCTTCAACAAACCACAATGATCATCAGGAAGATGATACTCTTTTTCTTACAACTCGTCGTAACCCAAGAAGGGACATATCTACAGAGCCACCGTCATGCTCAGAAGTTGAAGATGCTTTAAATAAGATGAAAAACAACAAAGCACCTGGCACGGACAACATTCCTGCTGAACTTTTAAAATATGGAGCTAGGTCTTTAGCGCAGTTTCTCACTCCTATCATTCAAGAAGCATGGGCATCGGACTATATACCAGATGAATGGAAGGAAGGTATAGTGGTCACACTACCCAAGAAAGGGGATTTAACGCAATGCAAAAATTGGCGCGGTATAACCATTCTAAACGCCATTGGTAAAGTAATGGCAACCCTCATTCTTCATAGAATCTCCCCTATTGTGGATCAGATATTGCGTGGTGAGCAGGCTGGTTTTAGACAAGGTCGTTCGTGTGCTGACCACATTAATACCTTGCGCATTATAATTGAACAGTCCGCTGAGTATAACACCCCTCTTTATTTACTTTTCGTCGATTTTGAACGTGCATTCGACACTATATCCCGAAATTCTATGTGGTCTGCATTAATCTACAAGGGAATTCCTGATAAAATAGTAAACATGATACGTGAGCTATATAGGGACGCTCAATGTAGGGTACGTTTCAATGGGAATGAGAGTCGGTCGTTTGTTCCAGGCACAGGTGTGCGTCAAGGCTGTGTCCTGTCTCCAACGTTGTTTTTGCTACTGCTCGATTGCGTATTGGAACAAACCAACAGAGATGCTCCTTTCGGTATTCGTTGGACATTGTCTGATTTTCTATATGACATAGACTATGCCGATGACATATGTCTAATGGCCCATCGCTTCTCGGATATAGAAGCTAAACTCACAAGTCTGTCTGAAAACGCCAAAAAAAGTTGGTTTAAAAATTAGCATAAGTAAAACAAAACTTATGCGCATAGGTACAGATATCGTTACCCCATTAATAATAAATGACCAACGTATTGAAGATGTGGATGCTTTTTGTTATCTTGGTAGCAAGATAACTAAGGATGGTGGTTCAAATGCTGACGTTACCGATCGCATTAATAAAGCTCGAGTAGCCTTCTTTTCCTTATCTAAAATTTGGCGAAGAAATAATATTTCTCGGAAAACCAAAATCCGCATTTTTAACTGCAGTGTGAAGTCAGTATTACTTTACGGCTGCACCACATGGAGCTTAACGCAAGCTACCACTAGAAAAATTCAAACTTTCATCAACAAATGTCTAAGACAGATCTTTAACATCCACTGGCCAGATCGTATTTCAAATGAAGCTCTGCTCCAAAGAGCAAACTCCTTGCCAGCACACATTGATATTCGTAAACGGAAGTGGACGTGGATAGGCCACATATTGCGAAGACCACAAACAGAAATTGCAAGAACAGCCCTCGACTGGAACCCCCAAGGACAACGCCGCCAAGGTAGGCCCCGTAACACCTGGGTTCGTTGCCTTAAACAAGAATGTTTACTTGCTCGAGTATCCTGGAATCAAACAAAAACAATTGCCAGAGATAGAATCAGATGGAGAAAATTTGTTGACGCCCTATGTTCACACTGAACTTTATTTAAGTATTTATGGTGTTCAGAAATGTAATTCTATTTATATTTAGATAAATAAAGGACATATATATATATATATGAGTATTAGAACACAGGTCATAGACTTTTTGTTGAGAGGATTTCGGAACTCTGTCCAAGGTATCTTCTATCTATAAATGATATGACACCCTGTATCGGATTCTGTAGAAAGTTCAGAGTAATTATAGCAAGTAATGAAGACAATTCAATCGAACTACTAGTGAAATATTCGGATACTTAAACACTGATGGATTTAGTACCTCGATCACGTTGGTATCTGGATGATAGGATCAGACACTCACTTGCCATGTCCAAATTATGGCTTAAGGAACCCATAGTGACATACGCATTTGTGATCTGGTAACCTAAAATGATGGTAAAGTGTAGTCAATCTAGGCTGGAGCTGTGAGATAAACGTCTGGGGAGGCTCCTTATGTAATGTTGCTCCCCTATGAAATGCCAATGCATGTTGTTGAGAATTTTTCGGAACTCGTACTGGGATATCTTATGCCCTTTAATGACATAACACCCTGTATATGGTTCGGTAGAAAGAGAGTAGAGTAATTATTCCAAATAAGAGAGGTTTGGACAATCCAACCAAACTACTGTGTTCTGATACTTTTTACACTGATGAATCTAGTATCTCTAACGGTACTAGATATATATAAAAACTATTCTCAATGAGTGATGTTGACCATTGACGGAACTATACTCATAAAAATTCGATCGATTTTATCCAACCGAATTGTGTTGCTGCAGTTGGGGTCTCCTCCGACTACACAGAAAAAATTATGTTCCAAAAATATCTAATTAATCGATTGTTTGAATATCAATGGAAATTTAAACAATTTTTTTAATTGATTCAATTAAAAAATTTATTGAATTTTCTAATATATCCATACAGTGTTGACAACATGTAAACAAAATTTTTAAAAATTTGGCAAACTATTTTTTTTTTTTATTTTATTTAGAATAAATAATCAAACAAAGGATTAATTATATCAATATATTATTTACTTTCTAAATAAAAAGAAAAAAAAAATCGCAAATGATTAACTTTTAATAAGTTGAATAGTTTACCGATTTCAAATACACGCAAAATCGTAGTTATTTCACTAGAGTTTGCAACACTCTTTTTGTTGAGATATTCGTGTACGCACGAAAACTTAATTTAGTTTCGTATTTTATCTGTGGTAATAAAAAAGCACATGTGGATTTAAATAAACCTTATTGAAAAAGGACAATTAAACTATTATTTTTGTAAATAATTAAATTTTCAATAAGTATGAGTGTCATTAAACTATCATTTTAAAGTTGTGTGTGATTTTTTTAAGAAAGAAATTCAATTACAATAAAAAGTTCAAGACAAGACAAGCAAAACAAAAATTTTGTCTTTACTTTTATTTGTTTTCTTATAATACATTTTTATATTAAAAAGTCTTAATTTTATTATAAATAAAATGTTAATTTAATTTACAAACCTACATTTCTTTTTTTAGTTAATGGGGGGCATATAATAAAAACAAAAAGTACGAGTTTTCAATTAAAACTACCATTGTTTTCTTCTCAAGTTTCAATTAAAGTTTTAATCAATTTAACGTAACTTTTTAATTGAGGTTGTAAAGAAAAACAATAACTGTTTTAATTGATATTATTATTATTTTAATTGAAAGAGTTTTAATAAAATGTCTGCAAATTTTTTCAGTTAATACTATCATTTCAGTCGTAGGTGCAAAATCAATTAAAATATTAATTGATTCAATAAAATTTTTAATTGAATCCCGTTTTTAGTTTTTTCTGTGTAGTTTTAGTTGAATTCAGCGTTACCGAGGGCTCTGTTATTTCTTATCTTCCCTATTTCTTATATTTCCTATTGACCTTCTTGGTCAAACTTTTAACATTCGATTGTAAATAGTTTCGGTTGTCAGCGCGAATTCGTTTTCTGGGTGTAGTCCAAACGTCATGGGTTTGCCTTTGTTAATTTACTTACACGTTGTTATGAGTGTACAAAAAAAATATGGCAAAATTTTTTATTCTAAAATTTAATAATAAATATTATTATTGTTTGCTGTTGTTGTAGTCACTGGCTGGCTGGCTGATGTTGTTGTTGTTGTTGTTGTTTATATCATGAAAGAATTCGCTTGGAATGTGTTCAGGCATGCCACTGCTACATACTTTTGTAGCAGTCAACTCTGTTGTAGTCGTAGTAAATAAATGTCGTTCATCGTTTGCCGCCGAACGAACTATCTAAAAAATTTGCAAATTAATTAGTGACGCGCGCGTTCGTGCGAAGGAGTTTAAATAAGTGGCAATAGCAGCAGTAGTTGTTGCTGCTGCTGCTGCTGCTGCCTTTGTTGTCGAATGCAGTGTATTTATCTATAATATCTGTTAATTTTGTGTTTTTTTTTGTTTTTTTTTTTTGGTACGAAAGTGTGTTTTATGTATTCATCTGCTCTCTGGTTTTGCTTACTAAACATACCACAATTTATTTAAATTTTTTACTTTTTTTGTGGTAAATCGTAAAAAAGAAATATATTCATTTATAGCAACTTGTTGTCAGAAATGCTAAACATTTAGATGGACTTCGACACCATATTAAACAAAACGACATTCCGAGCATTTTAAACAAGTACTGCTACTTACTTCTTCCACAGCTTAGGCTGCGAACTGCCATTACTGCCCGTATGAATTGTCAATATCAGCTGTATGGCTGTCGTTTTGCCTGCCGCAAACTCAACGCATAAAATTGTCTGTTCTCTGTGTGTGTGTTTGTGGTGATTGAGTGGTATGCTGATTTGCAAACAGCAACAAAAAAAAAATTAAATCATATTTGACTGATTGAAAATTGAGATTTATTTGGATTTGCTCAGTGATTTATTAAAATATGTTAAATACTTTCTAAAAAAATTTTAATGATTTGAGTGGGTAAATTCGATTCCGGTGTTAGGTGCACTTAGAATACTATGTAGGTAAAGACCACTGCAAATGTAGTTAAAAACAAATGAAATTTCACTTAAAGAAAGGACGATTTACATTAAAGTAAATTCAACTAACATTGTCATTTGTTTTTTTACTTTTCAAAAAATGAACCACAATTGTAAAGGGTCCGCCATCTAACGTTTTTTTTTTTCAACTAGTGCTTATTTCGTGAATGGTAACACTTAGCTCATGTCTGATTTGACAGATAATTAGTTTTATCCTTCCGCTGAACGAATATGGTTGTGTATACGCTTGAACAACGCTGGGAAATATTGCGACATTACTTTGAAAATCATGGTAATGAGCAAGGAGTGGCCGTTACAGTCAATGGCGATCGTTATCGGGCCATGTTGAACGAATTTTTGTTCACAAAAATTGAAGAGGAGGATATTGGCAACATTTGGTTTCAACAGGACGGCGCTACGTGCCACACAGCAGAAGCTACACTAGATGTTTTGCACCCTGTTTTTGAAGATCGCATTATCAGCCGCAGAGCTGATGTCGTTTGGCCACCTCGGAGCTGCGATTTGACATTGTTGGACTATTATTTGTGGGGTGCCGTCAAAGATAAGTGTTACGCCAACAAGCCAGAGACAATTGACGCTTTAAAGGACAATATTCGTGAAGCCATTGGTGAAATACAGCTGCACACAATAGATAATGTGCTTAAAAATTGGACCGAACGTGTAGGCTACTGCATGGCCAGCCGAGGCAGCCATTTGAATGAAATTATTTTCCATTATTAACCGGAAGGATTGTACTTTCAAATAAAAAAGAAATTTGAGAAAATATTCAGTAGTTAGTTATTTGGCGGACCCTTTAGTAAAAATTAATCACATATGCAGTAAAAACTAAACAAACATATATATTTTTTATTGTTTTAAATAACAAAAAACTACTGTATAAAATGAATGTAAAATAATAATACAGTAATTAAATGTGGTTCGTTTTTTTTTTAAATGTACTCATAGATTCATTATATATAAAACCAAAAAAAAATATCCAATTTTCTACCTCTGCCCCTTCCAAATTTGGTATGAAAGGAAAGTGTCATATAAATATGTCATTGTACAAGTTTTGGGTCGTTAGCTCTAACGGTTGTGGAAATATCGTGTTTTGAAATATGCAAAAAATCTAAAATTTAACAAAAGTAGTCATATACAAAAAAATAAAAATCCATTTCAATTACGAAAACCACCGATTCAATAACTATAATTGCTGAAATTCCGCCAACTACGAAAATTGTTAATTCAAATAGAAATTGATAGCTCTTTAATTATATTATTTTTTAAATAAATAATAACTCATTTGATGTGATCAATATCGTATACCTTCCCAAAAACAAAACAAATTTTGTTGCCATACCAAATGTTTTTTAACTGCTTGAATTTTATAACATTGAATTTAAACCGGCATGAAATTCTCATTTAGTTAGCAGATTTATTTCTGCTTATGTGAACAAATTCACACAGAAATTAGTTTTTTTCTTTCTATTGAAGGCAAAATTTTTTTTAGATTTTTTCTTTGCAGAAATTAGCTTATGTGTTGAAATCAGAGTATTTTTTTTTTTGTTTAAAATAATTTTTAACTTATTTTTTGCATTTATTTTTCTTTTTTATATAATTTTAAATTTTTATTAAACTCGTCGACGAAAATTTGCTTACGACCACGTTTTCCTCCATAACTCCGGAGCCAAATGAGTCTCCACGATAAAATTTTGCCACTAATGTAGAGAGGCTTTGGTTTTTAACATATATTTTTTTCAGAATTTAAAAAAAAAAATGGGATTTTGAGATATGGGTCTTTGAAAATTTAACTTCAAAAAATGACCTTTGACCTTTTAATACAAAATAATTAGGGACGCAGGTTGAAAGTAATGTTTTCACCTTTGAAATGGTACCAATAGGAAAATTAAAGGTTGTATAGTTTAGAAGTTATGGGCTACTTTGTATGGACACTTTTTTGAAATTTTGACTTTTTTGACAATTTTCATGACGTCATATTTCGAAAACCTAAAGGGTTTGGGGTCGAAAGGTTAATGATTTGATAAACACTACCCATTTACAATATTTGTGACGAATTTTATTAAAATCGGAGATGACAACTCCGAATGCTGTGCGGTTTGATCTGGAATTGCCCTGTTTTAGAATAAATAAATTTTCAGATTTAAACAACTGAAACTAAATTATTCAACTTAATAAAGTAATAAACCTAATATGAATTAATATCTAATCTAATTGAACGAATTTAAAGTATTTATTACTAATAATACCACTTAACATAAACATTTTTAAAAAACAACTACAAAAATGTTTTGAGCGATAATATAAAAAAATGCAAAGCAAGTTCCGACTTTGAGAAAATATTTAATTGACAGCTTTTAAAATTTTCAACAAACCGATTAAATTAAAAAAAGTAAGGAAATATTTTTTCTGGGTAATCGTGGCTAACGTTACGTGATTCATTGATACCTCATCTTAAAACCACTGTTATCATGCTTTAAATAAAATAAGCCAAAATGCAATTTATGCCAAATCAGCAATTTAAACCGCTGTATTTCAAAAAACTGTTTTTTTTTTTATAAATTTCAAAAAAATATACACTCAGGGAACTTCTGCTTTAAAAATATGTAGTTGTTTGGGTTGTAATACAGTTTCATTATTTTTAATGTAAATGTAAGTCATTTGTAGAACCAATAAAATTTTTAACTAACCTTGT
Organism: Delia radicum; assembly: GCA_021234595.1. Taxonomy (NCBI): domain Eukaryota; kingdom Metazoa; phylum Arthropoda; class Insecta; order Diptera; family Anthomyiidae; genus Delia; species Delia radicum. Next base: position 201,677,829 of record CM037855.1, on the reverse strand, counting down.
AGTTCATTTAAAAAAACAACTCACATCAAATGACTGTTTTATGATTTTACATTCATTTACAGTTGTTTTTTGTCATTTAAAAAAATAAAACAAAATTTTTTTGGTTTATTTTTTACTACCATGTGGTTCATTTTTACTACAATTGTTAGTCATTTGTTGAACATTAAAAAACAAATGACAATGTTAGTTGAATGTAATGAAATGTAAGTCGTCCTTTTTTTAAATGAAATTTCATTTATTTTTGACTACAATTGCTGTCGTCTTTACCAACATAATTTCCTAAGTGTACATATGTTAATTATAATTTATTACTCTATGCCGTTGCCAAATTAATTTGTGGAGCTCTTACGGGATTCAAAGTTATGGATAGAAATCTAAAAAAAAAAAGGTTCTAAATTTTAAAGAAAAAGAGATTTACATAAAAAAATAATTTTGTGAAAAACATAAAAATAAAACTTTTTCAAAAGTAGTTGCACATAATTGCCCCTATATTTTAAACGGTCAAGAGTCATTGATACGCAAAAGTCATTGATACGTAATTTTAAATGTAGTTTTCCTGGTTCACTAACATAATTCACTTCTTGATGGTAAAATGCATTTTTTTTTTTTTCAAATCCGTAGTTCAAACCGCAGTATTTAAAAAGCTTGTTTTCTAAAATTCTTCAAAAAATATATGTTAATAACAAATTATTCTTCTATACCGTCACCAAATCCATATGTGGTATTCTTGCAAGTTTCTGAGTTATCGGCTGTTTAGTTAATTTTTTTTTTACATTTTTATTCATAACTCAGAATACCGTGAGAGCTATACATAGGGATTTAGACACGGCATAGGGATGTAATTTATATTTAACATATGTTTTTTAAAAAACCAGTTTTTTAAAATATAGCTTTTTCAACCACGGTTTTAGAACACAATGCATTTTGCCGTGTTGAAGTGATTAATTTGTGTGCTCTAGTAAAACTACAATTTAAGTAGCTTTGAAATGATTTATCTCGTGGCTTAAGCCGTTAAAAACATATGGAATATTTAGAACGACTACTTTTAAAAAATTTTCGAATACTTTTCACATTTTGGAACGCTATAGTTCAAGATCCGCTGGATTTAGCTGTCCTACATTTGAACGAGGTTATATTTATATGATTTACATTTCCTATGACAAGATTGTGGAAATCAGAAGGGGTGGAGGAAATCGAGTGGTTGATTTCATAAGTCTTCAACCTATAGTATATTTTGGAACGCGATAGTTCAAAATCCCCTGGATTTAGCTTTTCTACATTTGAACGAGGTTATATGATTTACATTTCCTATGCCAAGTTTGTTGAGGAAATCAAGGGTGGAGGAAATCGAGTGGTTGATTTCATAAGTCTTCAACCTATAGTAAAAAGTTAATTTCTTCTACAAATTTTTCACTTAATAATAAAGATACTGTTTTACAACTCAAACAACAACAAATATTTACAACAGAAGTTCACTAAGTGTGTGAAACAAATTGCCAGTAAGTGCTGTGTTTCTACATCTATAGATGCAGTTATTAGAGTACTTATCATTAAATAATGTGGCACAAACTCATGCTTCAACAACATAAAAACCAATATATGTTGAAAGAATTTAAACGCCATTCATACAGCACATCTAAACTTAAAGCCAAGAAAGTTAACAAGAGATACATCTCTAGTATCTGCACTAAATATCAACGTATTGCATCCACACTCCAACTGAATTCAAACCTAAATAGATGAAGAATGGAGAAAAATTAAAAATATATGTAAGTAAAGAATGGCTTTAATTTCTGTAGAAGAACGACGTAAAAAGCGAAAAGCATTACTATCGGAAAAATAGCCCTCTCCTAAAAAGGAGCTGCAAACTAATTTATCAAATATCATTTAGAAAGTTAGGAGCCAACCTAGAATTGATAAATGTAACTGATCTAATTCTCTTGCTACTGAAGTTGAAGCAGCTTGTAAAGTTAGCAACATTTTTGCCGGGAGGATCCTCGCAGAAAAATTGCTAATGTCAGCAAAAAAGTTGGTAAATTTAGCAAAAATTTTGCTTAATTTATCAAATTTTTTTTGAGGCTTTTAGCAATTTTTCTTCTTTTTTTTTTTGAGTGCAGCACATTAAGAAAACCTTAAAACTAAAACTGTCTTTGACGTTATTGGAAAACTTTCTGGAAATAAGTCTAATACAAACATGACTGAAAGATATAAAAGGTGATTTTTTAAGATTTAAAAAAAAAAACACATACAATTTAGAGAAATGTATGAAATATTTATTTGAGTCGATAGAACGATCTATATATTTGAATGTTTAAAGATGATTTCATGTAAATGTTGACCGCGGCTACGCCTCAAATTGTTCATACGCTGGGTCCAATTTTGGAATACTGTCTCCAACATATCGGCCGGTATCTCATGAATAAATTCTTCAATATTGGCTTCCAGTGCGTTAACCGTTGCGGGCTTGTCCCTATAGACATGAGCCTTAACACAGCCCCACAAAAAATAGTCTAAAGGCGTTAAATCACCGAACTCGCCTCTTAATTGGGCCATTGTTTCACGTACTGTGTGGCATGTGGCACCGTCTTGTTGAAACCCAAGTCCAGCTCTTCCATTTTGAGCAAAAACAAAATTGTAATCATCGCACGGTAGCGCTCGCCATTCACATAACGTTCATGCCTTCGTCGTCTTTGAAAAAGTACGGTCCAATAATGCCACCGGCCCATAATCCACACCAAACAATGCATTTTTCGGGATGCATTGGCAGTTCTTGCAATGCTTCTAGCTGCTCTTCACACCAAATACGGCAATTTTGCTTCTTCACGTATCCATTCCCAATTGCTGCGAACGGCGCCGAATCGTTAATTCACGGTCATCAACAACACTGACGGATACAGCTCCTCTGTCCGTAAATTTGGTGCGAAATTTAGTTACAAGATTCCGAATAGATGACCCAGAAGGTCGCCCAAAGTGACCATGAATTTTGATAATCAAATTCAATAATCTGCAAGATTTGTTCGTTTGAAAGTCGATTCATGGTTAAATTATAGACCAAACTGAACATGTTTAACAGTAACATGTTACACGAAAACAGCAGTACTTAAAAAGAAAACCAACATTTTCCATATTGACTGGTTGAATTTTCTTTTTTTTTATAATTGACATTTACAATCGGCTATTTTACTAATTCTTACAAATTTTCAGTTCTCCTACTTTTTTGTTATTTTTTTTAGAGTAAATTTGGTCGTAATCTCTGTTATTTTGTTACTGATAATTTCTTACTGCACTTTACTGGAAGTGTAAAAATTAGGTCTATTTTTTTGCTATTAAAATGCATGGCCTGCTTTTCTGAAGTTAGCACTTCCGGTTCTAGTAACGGCTCATAAGATTTATAAATTACTTATCAAATTTAAATTAGTCGATAATTTACCTACCTTCAGCCTCATTACGTTGTACCGAACTTAAATCTTCTTCTTTGGTATGTGTTCTACTATGTAGAGTATTGCCAATACTACTGCCCATCAGACTTGCACCCGCACTGCCGTGAACAGCTCCTGTAACATTTGTGCCCACAACACCGCCACCACCGCCGCCCCCACTACTGCCACTACTGCCCGCACTCAAAGGTAAATTTGCACTTAAACTAGAGGAAGATGAGGCCTGATTTGCAGTTTGAGCAGCAGCCGCCACAACGGCTGCTGCTGTATTATGCGCAGCCGCAACAGCAGCCGCAGCAGCATTTGCACTCACCGATGGTGGTAATATTGGACTGCAGGGTGAATGTGAACTGCCCGATGCACTGGACGATGCCAATTGTACACCAGATGATGAATATAAATCTTGATTAAACTGTAAAGAAAAGATAGAGACAATGTTGTTGAAATTGTTTATTTTAAATGGTTCATTAGCACTGTTCGTGTGTTTGAAATGGAAATGACTTTTTAAAGTTAATTGCATATGACAACATTTAAGTTAATTTATGAAAATGGAAAAATAATCTACATTCAAACACAAAAAAAAAAAGAAAACAAAACAAAACATGTCACAATATATAATTTATAGCTTTAAACAGTTTGACAAGCATTATTAAATCGCGTTCCCTTTCAAGCTACTTCAGGGATGGAAAATTTTAAAATCAACTTTGTACAGTGTAACAACTTTGTACCGTTTTTTTTTGCTCTCAGTACACTTTATTAAACAGCAAGATTGAAGGCGGGTAACTTATCTAACCAATATTAACCTATGTTAAAGCCAGGTAAAATTTTTCAGGTTGTTGGAAGCAGGATAAAACAAATCTGTTGATGTACACTGTGAACTAAAAATAAGACTATATTTTTAAATTAAAACTCAAGATGTATTTATTCTCCAATTGTTTTTGTAAAAATGCATTCAACTCTATTTTTAGACAAATATCAGTGTTCACAAACCATAACGTCCTAACTCGAGTTACCACAAAATTTAGTTTTTTGTATCATTGTGTTCAGAGAAAAACGTGAAACGTTATATCCTAATTTACAGTTGTACTAATTTTTAGTACAAAATTATATTTAAGCAAAAAAAAATTCCTATTTTCTCTTTACAAATTATAACATTTTGCGCTAATTTTCGTTGCTGATTTTAGTAAAATATTTTACAAATTTTTTAATAGTTGTCGGAAAGTTTTCTGAAATTTTCTACAGGGATCCTCACAGCAGAAATGATGCTGACTTTACTGACTTTTTTAGTGTATTTATTTTAGATTATAAAAATGTTCAACTTGAATTAAAAACTTTCCGTTACCTATTAAAATATGATTTTGTACAAAAACTGTAAATTGGGATATAAAACGTTTTTCTCGTAGCTAAATCTGAATTTTCACTTGATAGAATTCCTTTGTGAGACATTTCTCCCATTAACAGAAACAAATTTAAATTGTACAAAAAATATGTAGAAATAGTCTGACTTTTCCATCCCTGATCTGTTTTAGTTCAATACAAATATATTTGTTAAAAATACAATATCCGGATTCATGCAATGTCGTATATACTCGTATGTAAACATCGTATTTTTATAACATTATACTACGTTTCCACTGAATGTGTTTCGGACGTCTTTTGAGATTAAACATGTTTCCCATACATTTTTTTCACCAAAACACATGTTTTGCTCAAAACATGTAAGTGGAAACATATTATTATGCCCAGTTTTTCACTGCGTATTTAAATGCCATTTGGACTTTAAGTTCTATTTAAATACAAATGTCAGTTTTTAACTTAAAATTTAAATCACATTTAAGTGACCAATCTTGGGCATTTAAAGTCTATTTAAATTGTACGAATATAACATATGATTTTGACAGTTTGTTTTTTTCCGCGTGGTAAAACAAGCAATAAAAAATAAATTAAATTACAGCAGCCAATAAAAATTCAACTTCCAATGAAATTTTCGCTTCTCTTCATTTTTATTTTATTAATTTACTTATAATTTATATTTTATTTCTATTTATATATTTATATATATGTATACATTTTTTTTTATTTTTTATTTCTATATTTTATATTTTCTGCTTTTTTCTATTCTTTAAACAGCTGTTTTATGAATAATGATCATTAATTTTTTGACATTTCATGACGTTACCATACTTTTGTCGCAAATAAATAAAAATTATGATTTAAGACTGAAAAACTGAAACTGTATTTAAATACAACTTAAATTTAAATGGCAATTAGCTAATTGCATATTTAAATACGAAGTTAAAAACTGGACATTAGTGTCATAAATGTTTTGCTAAGCCTGGAAAGTTTATTAAACAATTTGTTTTGTATTTTTATTTGAATGTTTCAAACATATAAAAAAAAAATTTAAATAAATTATTTATAATAAAATATTCTACACTCAAGGAAATACTATCACTACTAAATCTTCATTTAACAATATCACAAAGTGTTAAGCAAAAAAAATATAATATTATTATTTTATTTTTAGTACCACCAATAGCATTACATCAAATGCAAAATTAATATGACATTGCAATAACAGAATAAAAATTTTATTTTTTTTTTAATTTAATAATTAATAATCATATAATTACAAATTATATACTATTACCATAACCGGGCACTAGCTACTATGGCCTTCGGCGCGTTGTAGCGAAAACAGACCAATGCCTCTGGTCGGAATCGAACCCACGACCCCCGCACTGATAAGCCAGCACGCTACCAACTAGCCTACCGGGGCGCACAGAATAAAATATTCGCTTTTTAGTAAACAATTGTACTGCCAACAAATCAAATACTTCCTTCATTTGTTAATTTATTTTTTAATTTCCTGATTAATCAAGTTCCGATGTAGTTATATATAGTCATATATATAATATTACATCATATATAAGCTGATATTACCATACATATGCATACATAGCCTTACCTCAAGATATTCCATCATTTGATATGATTTAATTCAAAAAATTTGTCCTTCTAATTCGATCAAGTTATACATCATTTGATACAGTTTGATATAACTTCATAAAATTCTTTGGAAATCCGCACTAAAATTTTGTTTCACATTCCAAATTAAAAAAAAAAATTAAATATAGTTCAAGGAATTGGAAAATTAGACATGATTTCATTTTGACTTATACACTGAGTTTCATAGCTATAACGTCATTTTGTTTTCCAATTATTTTTTAAGCAACTAATCTATGTCTTGGCTTTCCATTGGTGCACCATAGAAAGTTGTTATTGTGCGTTGTAGTTGTTGGTTTGATTATTAAATAAATTATATTATTAAGAATATTTTAAAAATTTATAAAAAAAATTTCATAAATTCGACCAAACTTAAGTCGAGTCTTGATTTTTTTTAACTATCCTACTTATTATATTGAAGACAAATAATTTTGATAGAAAAAAAGTTAATTTCACCAGATAAATATCGCATATTATGTTTTTTTTTCGGTCAAATCTGATTGGGTTATTGTTTGTTATAAAGCTTTTTACCTTTGGCCTTTTAATTGCTTATTTTAAGATTTTCTGATTTTAAATGTTATTTTTACTTTTTTTTTTTTTTTTAAAGAGAATCAACACTCATTAAATTCTTCCTATTAATTAATGTGTTGCTTTCTTTGGAAAGGGGATAGTGGAGAGATGAAAGGTGGTGAAAGATGAAGAGCTTCAAACATAGCAACACTGTAATTGAGCGAGATGTTAAGTCTTAGAACAGTTGTAGGTCACCACCTGATGTAGAGTTGGCGAATTTATTGAAGCTTTTTGTTTCATAGCACTGATTCATTATTTTACTTCGTGGGGTAAAGTGCTATGGAAACACCAAAGGTGGGCGCAGCGATACATATAAGTGATAGAAAACTCATACATATTATTTTTCTAAATTGATGTTGTCGTCACCGGGAATCGAACCCGGGACCATCTGTGTAACAGTCCAACGCGCTAACCATTACACCACAACGCCCACAGCCATTAGCAATTACATTTTATTTTTTACCATATACAAAACTGATCGAAATTTTCTTTCTTAATTATTAACACAAATATTTATTTAGAATTATATATGTGATACCGTATATAATTATAATATACAAATTATACAATTTGTTTGGTGTTACTGTTTCCTATGTACTTACATATAAAAATACATGGAAGTATATATAATCTGATATATATCAATTATATATAATGACATAAAAAAGGTCAATTTATATAAAACAAAAGATATAATTATATATGATTATATATAGCGCCATAATAGGAATGTTCGTAAAAATAAGTATGAGATGTGAGTACACTTAGAATACTATGTGGATAAAGACCACTGCAAATGTACTTAAAAACAAATGAAATTTCACTTAAAGAAAGGGCGACTTACATTTCAGTAAATTCAACTAACATTGTCATTTGTTTTTTAATGTTCAAAAAATTAACTCCAATTTTAGTAAAAATGAACCACATGTTAGTAAAAAATAAACAAACATTTAGTGTAAGAATATCAAAGTCAACTTTGTATTTTTTTTTTTTTATATGAAGTTGATGGAAATTAAGTATTAACAACCCTTTGTTGATGATAAGTACTCTAGCACTTTAAAATATTTAACTTTGTTCGTTCTCCAATTTATACGATTTTGTAGCTTACCTAAGTTTTTTTGTGTACCTTTCTAATGTAAAATGTTAAAACTAACAAAGCATTAGTTAAACAAGATAACAAATGGGTTTCTTGACTGACGTACAAAAGAAAACTATTTAGCTTGACAAACTGTTAAAAGGGTAAGCAGAAATATGTTCTTCTACCAAAATTGTGCAAATTGTTTTAGAGCAAATCTCAAAAACTAATCCATAAAAATTAATAACTTTAGGCACAAATTATTCCTCATCCCAAGATAAAGCTACAGTTCAAAAATTATACTTTTTGTGTTTTACTTAAGAAGATATGGCTATTTTAATTTTTCTGAAAAAATATCAGAAAAAAGTGTCCTACTTGTACATAATTAGTAGTTTAATTTAAGTAATTTAATAAATTATAGAGCAATTCCATATGAAAACGATCAAAATTGGCAAATTTTTGGACGACCCCTCTCCGATTTTTAAATAAATAGTCTCAATCGATTGCCCAGCAAAAATAATGTACCTACATATTTTTTTTTTTTTTTTATAGTGACTGGTTTAGTGGTGGTGTGCACCACTGTCATGTGACAAAATTGAAGAATTCTTCATAAGGGACCTCATTGAAAGTTGTTTCTTCAATTTTGTCACATGACAGTGGTGCACACCACCACTAAACCAGTCACTATAGAGCAATTCCATATGACATGTGACAAAATTGAAGAATATTTCATAAGGGACCTCATTGAAAGTTGTTTTAAAAAAAACTACTAAAGCGATCGCAACGAGTGATAGCTCGTTGGAAAGGTATTGAATCAGGCTTTAATTGAAAAATAAAATTTTCTTAATTTTTCTTGTTAAATAATTAAAAATAATTCAATTATAAAAAATATAAAAACAATGAGAACAAGGTGGTCTCTTAAATGCTCGTCTCCTGTCCAAACAAGGAGTCGGGGCCCATTTTTTTATTGCTGATTCTTAAAGCAAAAATTATGAGGAATCCAAAAAAAAAAATAAAATTAGCCGGAAAATTTAGGAGCTTCTGTGGAAAATCGGAAAATTTAATTTTCATGGGAAAATTTAATTTTCATGGGAAAAAAGGTAAATTTCTGAGAAAAATTAGGAAAATTTTATTTTTCAATTAAAGCCTGATTCAATACCTTTCCAACGAGCTATCACTCGTTGCGATCGCTTTAGTAGTTTTTTTTTAAAAAAACTTTCAATGAGGTCCCTTATGAAGAATTCTTCAATTTTGTCACATGACAGTGGTGCACACCACCACTAAACCAGTCACTATAAAAAAAAAAAAAAAATGTAGGTACATTATTTTTTGATGGGCAATCGATTGAGACTATTTATTTTAAAATCGGAGAGGGGTCGTCCAAAAGGTGATCGCTTTCATATGGAATTGCTCTATAGTTGATTTTTATTCAACCTTTCCAATTTAATTATAAAAATAAAATGTTTGAGCTTTTATAAGTAATTTAATAAAAGTAGTAGCAATTTAGGGCACTATATTTCCTTCGAAATGTATATAATTTAGAAAACAAAACGCGAATATTTTTATGAACTATTGCAATAAAAAGTTAAATTTACATTAAATACAATTCTGACGAAAAAAGGTTCGATATAATCATATATGATTATATATAGAGTATCACATATAACTAAACATCAGATCTCTTCTTATCCGAAAAATGGCATAAATAAGCTACTATTTAATTTTCAAAATTTAAAATTTAGAATCTATTACGCATGTTATAAACAAGCCTTTTCCAATGATCTCTTCTAAAAACCTGAACTAAGGCCAAATTACTGCATTCGTGATCGAGTGAAATCGTTCGAAAACAGTTTTTTCAATGAGTAATTACAAAAATAGTAATAATAAAAACACAAAGTTTTACATTTATTTCTAATCAAGGACCGAATAAAAAAAATGTCGTTAAAATGATTAATTTTCCGGAATTTCGATCGAAAAATTATAATCACAACTGCCGTAATTCGGCCCCTGTATTTAAGAGAATTTCAAAAAAATGGGTTAACAGCAAAAAATATTACTTGAGCCAGATTAAAACTAAATTATTTTTTAATCAAATAGAACATTATTGGTCTTTAAAATTTATTAAGGGCATGATGATTGTTAGGAAACGACCCTAGACATGTGTTGATTACTAAGAAGACAAGAATGGAGCAAAATTGATGATTAATAGGGTTTTTGTTTAAGCTCTGCCTATTCTGGGGGCTCTAGCTTTTCGAAAACTTCGGGTTCTGACGAGATCTTTTAGCCAGATCTAAATACATGTATCAACCTAGGTAACAAATTTAATTTGCTTTATTTTTGTAAAGGTTGTTTTTTATAGAGGTATATAACTTTGAAATGGAATAAAACAAAGATGAATTTTTTAAATTGACATGAAATTTACTTTATTCGAAAGATAATCTTCTGGCATTATAGTTTAAATATGACTTCTGGCATATGACCGCCACGGCTGGCTCGGACGTAGTCTAATCTGGACGTCGAATTTTCGATGACTTTTTCTAACATTTGTGGCAGTATATTGGCAATAACGCGGCGAATGTTGTCCTCCAAGTGTTCAATCGTTTCGGGCTTATCGGCGTAGACTGGAGGCCAATTCACGGTTCCGAAACGTGAAACTATGCGGTTACCAAACGTTTCCTTCAATAAATCAATTGTGGCACGAGCTGTGTGACATGTTTTAAAAAAGAGAAACAACACTCAGGAAATTCTTCCTATTAATTAATGTGTTGCTTTCTTTGGAAAGGGGATAGTGGAGAGATGAAAGGTGGTGAAAGATGAAGGGCTTCAAACATGGCAACACTGTAATTGCGCGAGTAGATGAGTTTTAGAACAGTTGTTGCTCGCCACCTTTTTGTTTCATAGCGCTGATTCGTTATTTTACTTCGGTGGGGTTAAGTGCTATGAGAACACCGAAGGTGGGCGCAGCGATACATATAAGTGATAGAAAACTCATACATATTATTTTTCTAAAATGATGTTGTCGTCATTGGGAATCGAACCCGGGACCATCTGTGTAACAGTCCAACGCGCTCACCATTACACCACAACGCCCACGCAGTCTTGTTGAATCCACAGCTCTTGCACATCATGGTTCTTCAATTAATGTACGAAAAAGTCAGTAACCATTAACTGTAACGTTCTGACCAGCATCGTTTTTAAAGAATACGGACCAATGATTCCACTTGCCCATAAAGCACAAAAAACAGTCAGTTTTTCTGGATGTAACGGTGTCTCAACATACACTTGAGGATTATCATCACTTCAAATACGGCAATTTTTTAAACTATTGACGTATCCATTTAACCAAAAGTGAGCTTTGTCGCTAAACAAAATTCGTTTATGAAAACTTCGAACAGAACCATGATTTTCAAAATAAATTTGCACAATTTGGAAGCGTTGTTCAGGAATCAGTATATTCATGTTGAAATGCCAAACCAAACTAAACATAAATCACTTGATAACTGACAAAATGGCCGCCAGTTAAAAATTTGTTGGCAACTTAAAGTTTTATACCTTTATAAAAAACACCCTTTATATAGAGACATATATGATTCATATATTCCAGATAGACTCAAATTACGGATCTGACCCGTCATATATAATTATATATGATCATATATAACATCTTTTACACGGGAAGTGATAGAATTATTTTTGATTAATTGTACCATATACACTTAGCTATGATAACATATCATATATAGATTTATATATATTTTATATGATCAGATATACAATATATAACATACGATACAATGATATATGATGATATATTGCACCTTTTTAAAAATATTGCATAAACTAAGTATGAAGATAGGAACATATATCGCAATATATTTTGCCACTCATATAAGCATATATAATGACATCAAGTTGTATATGAGTATATAGAATCTTTTTTCAATGGGATACCAGTAGTGGTACTTAACAAATTATTACCACTTTATAATTTTATCTTTAATACTTCGCTATTTAAACCATACTTTAGTATTGGCAGTATATATATTAGGGTGGGTCGATTTAGCAATCGGTATTGTTCCATCGATTTTTCGATAGCTTTGGGCATGAGGAAAAAAAAGTTCCATTACGACATATCAAAAAAACCATTTTTTTAAATTTTTTTACTTTCTCTTAAGGTTCTTTTTTAAATATTACCTTTACAAGGTGAAATTGTATGCTAAAATCGAGTTTTTCCAAAAAAATATGTTTTTTTTTGAGGATTTGTCGCAAAATCGATATTTTTCTACGCGTTATTTTTTAAGGTTGTTAAGTAGGTATGTTGAAAAAAAAAGTTCGCCGATTTAAAATTTTTTGAATATATCCTATCCAAGGTAAAATTGTACGCTTAAAACGATGGCAATATCATTTTTTCGAAAACAAATGTTTTTTTTTGGGTTTTAAGACGAGTTTTTGTCGAAAAAATTTTAAATTTAGGCTCCTCGAAAATGATTTTGTTTTGGATATGTCGTAGTGGAACTTTTTTTTTTTCCTCATGCCAAAAGCTATCGAAAAATCGATGGCACAAAATCAACAAATTTTTGTCCTTACAAATCGGCCCACCCAAATATATATATGTTATAAATATTTTCTTGAGTGTATTTTATAAATAAAGAAATATTTTGGAATATTTTTTCGAAAGAAATAAACGTGGCATTTGAGAGGAAACGTACCTGTAAATACACTTTGTGTACTTATACACCAAATACGAAGTTTATTATGAATCCCCTCAAAATGATTTTAAACAAATATGTATGTATGTATGGGTATTAACAAAAAGTAAAAGTAAAGGGGTCGGGGTTTATGTATGTAGTGGTTGTAGGGGTTGAGGTCATGTTTATCTTGTCTTTGAAAAGTAGAACCCCTAAAATAATTTTTATTATAATTATTTGTGGATATGAAGAGAGAGCATTCATGTCTGTCTGTCTTATTTGCCTGCTGCTACTGAATTTTAAACATTTTAAAATTTATGTATTTCGTATGGTTGCACATCGTCATTGCAATATTTATGATATTCTCTGGTATTTTAGGAACATGTTTCCTAAAAATACCTTTTCTTAATTTGAGCAGAACGCTTTAAGCATCATTTAGTTTTAATTTTTGTGTTCCTAAATTTAACACCTTCTTCGTCTTCTTCTTTGCCTGATATAAGTGGAAAACAATAATGGGTTAACCTAAATAGTGTTCCTTAATAAATTCAAATTTTATAGTTTCCACTCAACACTCATTGTTCTTCTTAATGGGTCTGTGACACGAAATTATTGATTTATGATCGCTGGCAGTTTCAATAATGTCATTAATATTTAAGGGACAATTGGTGAATGTTTGCTTTGGGGAATTATAAGAGTCTTTTAATGATTATAATTGTGTTTTTCTTATGAGGCGCTTATAAAGTGGCATAATAACTTTAACACTTAAGGTTAATTATATAATGTTATTTTAAACAATTTTAAGTAGATGTATATTATTATATGATTACCGCATAATAAGAAGTTTTTTTTTTTTTTTGTTTAAGGATAATGATTTTTTGTCAATTCATTGTTCGAAATGAAGTTATTTAAAGATGTAATATTAGGTACTCTTTTAAAAAGTTTTTTTTTTTCAAACATTTTAATTATGCCTACACTTATAAAGTAGTTGCAAGTTCAGCTATGACCCACACAGAGTGAATTCCTTGGATGAGTTTAAATAAAATATTTTTCACTAAACTAATGAAGTTTTCTTCACAATGCGAATGAAAAAGCTTTTATGAAACTTTTTCATTAGGCGTATGAAATTTTTAATACATAATATGAACTTTTTCATTAATAGTGAATTTTCATTGTTGATTTATAAATTGTGTGTGAGATGTTGGTTAGTTCGGTTAAAGATAATGAATATTTTTTCCATATTAACAGAAAAATTATAATTTTATTTGTGATAATTTACTTTAATTAACAGAAAAAACACTGAGAAAAAAAGTTATTTGACACCTGCATGAATGGAGTTAACTTTCTAGCCCGCAACGGCCTTCATCAACATTCTTCGTGCCTTAAAGTGTTAAATGGTAAACATCATCTATTTAACTCAACTAGTTAAGTTAAAAAAGTTGAGAAATGAATTGTGCATTGGTATTAGCTAATTCTGTCTCTTCTGATCGAAACAATACTTGTGTGTACGTAGTGTGACCAAACTCCAATTTAGTCGCAGTCAACGCTGTGTCGACCGTGGCTCAACTCGTTAAGAGGTGAGATTACGATGCATAGCTTGTTGCTAAGACCGTGAGTTCAAATCACAGTACGACACCAAAAAATAAAAAGTTTTTCATATAGAGCAAAATTAACAATATAAAATACTTTGTTCAATTGATACATAAATTAACCACTGACGAGTCCCAGGAGGGGGACGAAACTGCGGCAGTCTGGTGTATCCCTTGTGTCCGTAAAATTTTTCAATAAAAATGTTTTCTTCTTCTTCTTCCTGTAAAGAGACTAACTAAAGTAACGTGATTTAGTTTGTTGAGTATGACGAAATTCATTAAATAAACTGCATTAACTTAATGAAAAGGTTCAGTGGACGAATTCCAGTAACAACACACAAACAAAAAAAACCCCATTCAATCTCGAAAACCACCGATTCAATAACTTTAATTGCTGAAATTTCGCCAACAACTAAGATTGCTAATTCAATTACAAATTGATGGCTCTTTAATTGAATTATTTTTCAATTAAATAAGAACTCATTTCATTGAAAAGTGATTAATAATGTATAGCTTTTCAAAAAGCAAAAAACAATTGGATAAAGTCTTGTTGCCATACCAAATGTTTTTTAGGCTTGAATTTTATAACATTGAATTTAAAGCGTCATGTAATTCTCATTTAGTTAGCAGATTTATTTATACTTACGTGAACAAATTTACACAGAAGTTAGTTTTTTTCTTTTCTATTGAAACGTAGGGAGTATTGAAAAATTTTTTTTTGGATATTTTTTTTGCAGAAATTAGTCCTTTTGTTAAAACCAGTATATTTTTTTTTTTTTTGATAATGTTTAATTTATTTTTATCATTTTTTATTTTAATAAAATGGTTTCATTTTTATTTAACAAAATTTCACTTCAAATTTTATATATTTTCAATTTTATGATAAAGTTTGAGAATAAATTAATATTAAGATTTAAACCACTGGCACTAAATTATTTAACTTAATAAAGTAATAAACCTAATGAGAATTAATAAAATCTAATTAAAATGAAATTAAAATATTTATTGCTTATACAGGGTGTCCGCCGGGAAGGTATACTACTTTGTTTTGCCGCCATTTTGGTAAACATTAGTCTTGACAGTTAATATTTGGCAGTCGTAAAATAGACACGTGGCAAATTTATAATTTAAAAATATTCGATAATCCAACGTGTTTTAATCGTTAAAACATTTTATCAAAATCAATCATCGATTACTGTGACGATGACAAAGTTACGTGAAATTTTTGGGAGAAACAACGTGCCAACAAAACGCACTATTTATCGTGTAGGGACTGATTTCGAAGAAAGAGGGTCTGTAGGTGATAGGCCCAAGCATAGACCTACTGCAAGATCGGCTGAAAACATTACTGCTGCTCAAGAAAGTGTTCAAAACAATCCATCAACCTCAATTCGACACCGTGCTCAGGAGCTTGGTCTTCAAAGAACAACTTTGGCAAAAATTTTGAACAAGGATTTGCATTTGTTTCAATTTAAGATTCAGTTGACACAAGAGCTTCTTAAACAAGACCATTTACGCCGCCGTACATATGCCAATAGGATGTTACAGCTCGCCCATGACAACCCTGATTTTCATGAAAAACTCATAATTAGTGACGAGGCACATTTTCATTTAAATGGATATGTGAATAAACAGAATAGTCGGTTCTGGGCAATGGAATATCGTAATATGATTAAAAACTTGTTAACGCCACAACTGCATGCTTTGTGCTTTATTAACATGTGGTATCAACAAGACGATGCCACATCGTATACAGCCAGGATTACAATGGAATTACTGCGAGACCTCTTTCCACAACAAGTTATTTCAAGAAATGGTGATGTTGATTGGCCACCACAGTCGCCTGATTTGACTGCACCGGACTTCTTTTTGTGGGGATATCAGAGAAGCAAGGTTTATGCAAACAAACCAGAAACGCTTGAGCAACTCAAACAAAATATTCGTGATGAAATTGATGAAATACCGCGTGAAATGTGTGAGAATGTAATGAAAATTGTGCTCAAAAGGGCTCACATTTGTGAGGCTAACAGAGGCGGACATTTATCTGATATTGTTTTCCATGCATAATTGCCGACATTAAATAAAACATTTATCAATATAAGATCCATTCTCTTTCATTCTATCAAAAATTATAATTATAAACAGGGTGTCCGCCTTCCCGGCGGACACCCTGTACATAAGCATTTATATAAAAGATCTACATACATAAATATTACAAAAAACAACATCAATATGTTTTGAATGTCAAGCAGTTCCGAATTTGAGCAAATCTTTAATTGAAGCAATTAATTTTTAATTGACAGCTTTTGAAATTTTCAACAAATCGGTTTAATTGAAAAAAGTAGGGAAATATTTTTTTCTGTGCAACTCATAGATGTAATGCAAAAATTCATTGATATCATTCAGATAATTATCTCTCAGTGCAGGGCCGCAGCCAGTAATATCTTTAAGGGGCGTCCTGAAATGTTGCACCCATAATTTTTTTTTTTTTTTTACTTTAAATTTAGCATTAATTGTTCAATCGAAAATAATATGGACATTTTCAAAGTTAAGACAATTTTAAGTCAAGACTCCAGAGTATTTATGGCAATTTTCGACCAATTGTAGATAGTTATTAGCAGGGCAACCAGAAATGTAGTCTAACAAATCGATTTAATGACCATAAAATGCCTAAAGAAACAGGAAATATGTTTCTTAAATTTAAATTAATTCTTAATCTTAAAAACATAGTTTTATTAAAAATTCGTATTTTAAAGCTTATTTTCCAGTACAGTTGAAATAACTTTCGTTAAATTTATTACAATTGCTAACAAAGAGAGGAGTTAAATTTATTATACCTAAATCAATGCAGTTTTTAAACAGGAAACTCAAATTTGTCAAAAAAATATCTTGAATTTTCGAAATCGGAAATTTTTATTATTGAATATAAATATGGCCTAAAAACATGTATTTGTTCAAAAAAGTTTTAAAAATACACTTCGAATACTATGTAGGTAAAGACGATTGCAAATGTAATTAAAAACAAATTAAATTTCACTTGAAGAAAGGACGACTTACATTTCTATAAATCCAATTAACATTGTCATTTGTTTTTTTTTTTGTTCAAAAAATTAATTACTGTTTTAAAAATAAACCACATATGCAGTAAAATAAAATAAATAAGCAAACATTTATTTGTTTTATTTTTTAAATAAAAAAAAAAAACAATGTATAAAATTAATGTAAAAACAAAATACAGTAATTTGATGTGGTTTGTTTTTTTAAATGAACTACAATTGTAGTCAAAACTGAAATTTCTTCTACAAATGAGTGTCTTATCACTTAAAAATTAAGATACTATATTACAACTCATACAACTACAAATATTTACAGCGGAAGTTATAATCTCTTAACCCTCAAACCGGCCTAAGATATTTTGCAATGAAATTTATAACACTGTTACGTCACGAAAAATCTTCTACCAAAATTTTTTTCGTTGCCTATTTTAGGCGATATGGACAAAAATAGTTTAAGATCCAATCTCCAAAACTAATCCACGAAAATAAATAAGTTTATGTGTAAATTATTCCTCTTAGCAAGCCATAACCACATTCCAAAAATTAACCCTTTTTGTACATTTACTTAAAACCATATTTCGATTTTTGTTTATTATTATGATTATTTCGTACTACAGACTTAAAAGCTCGTGTATTTTGTTTACATTTTTTTCTTTTTTTGCGTAATCGAGAACAATTAAAAAATAAATAACGTTTTTTTTATCACTTTATACTTAATTTGTAACACTTTTATGTCCATAAAATAAACAATAACTTTATTTTAAGGGTGCGCGACAATTAAACTTTTGGTTGTACTTCCAGGGTAGATCGGGTTGAGGCTAAAAATTTATTGTTTGTCTCTTTGTTTAATATTATTTAATTTGTTGGGGCTGACCCAACCATATTTTTTGCAACCATATTTTTTCTCTGCATGTATAAGCAACTGGAACTTCACATCCATTGAATCTTTTAACTAAACTAATGCAAGTTTTTATAAAATTTTATGAATAATATCATTTCATTAATAAAAAGTTTCCTTCATTAAGGGTGGTCATGACATTGGCCGTTTTTTGAAATCGACTTTTTTTATAATTTTGTATTTAAGTAAATATTCTTAAGATTCATGGAAAAACTCCTACGGGTTCAAAAGTTACAGCCGGATTAGTGAGAGCGCATTTTGAATTTTCGCGCTACCTACGTACGGCAGCTGGTATATACTTGTTTTACTTGCGCGTTTATCTCGAAACCATGTTTTTCGTACTGGTTGCGGCACTAGCGGGTTCATTTTTTGACGAAATTTTTTTTTTTTTATTTTTTTAAACTTGATTCGCTATCATATGACACGAGCTCTTTTTTTAAATTTTTTTTCGATTTTTTATGAATTTTTAAAGTCAATATTTTTTTCGAAAAAACACACTTTTAAATTTGGAACATCACCAAAAATTGAAAAAAAAATTTAAAAAAAGCTCGCGTCATCCGATAAACAATTTTGTTAAGATTTAAAAAAGTAATTTTTTCCAGATCGGACAATTTTTGCGACTCCCAGCGCTGCAACCACGAGGCCCCGTTTTTTTTTCTCTGCCGCCAGTTTGGAGCTCTATAAAACCATGTTGGAGTGAAAAATATATTTTTTTGAATTTTTTTTCTTGTAATTTGTTCAATTCTCTACAATAATAAAAAATTTTGGAAAAATGTTTGTTTTTGACTGAGTTATGAATTTTTAAAAAAAGTTCTGTTTTCTCTGCCGCGAATGTAATGTCCGCCCTTAAATGAAGAAGTTTCTTTAAAAATCCATTTTCCTGAAAAGTTATACGTTTTTTTTTTAATAATTTTAAGAAATTTTTCGTTCACTTCAAAAGAAAAGTTACAAATTTGACTAAACTACAGATTCTTACACAATTATCCATTATCTAAATAATTTGCACAATTAATGCTTTTATTAGGTATTCGGCATATTTTTAATAGTACAATGAGAGAATTCTCTGCATGATATTAATGCATTTTTGCATTGAACCCATGAAGTTGAACTGATACTCGTCCATTGAAACTTTTCACTAAACTAAGTTGCAAATTTTCATAAAATTTTATGAAAAATATCATTTCATTAATAAAAAGTTTCATTCATTAAATGAAGAAGTTTCATTAAAAATCCATTTTCCTGGAAAGTATAAAACTTTTTATTATTTTTAAGAAAATTTCCGTTTACATTGTAAAGAAGCTTGACAAATAGAAGAAGCAAGCCGATTTTGTAGAGTACCGAATAAAGACCAAATATTCTTTCCATATGAAAAAAAAAAATATTTTGAAGGAAAAGGGTTTTGATTAAAAAATTCCCTTGTACACTTTCCTTGTAAGTTGCCTCAACTATCCAACATTTATATTACACTTAGAATAGGTAAATAGAAATAGAAATATAGAAATAGAATAGAAATAGAAATTAGAATAGGTAAATAGGTAAAGACCACTGCAAATGTATGTATTTAAAAACAAATGAAATTTCACTTAAAGTAAGGACGTCTTACATTTCAGTAAATTCAACTAACATTGTCACTTGTTTGTTAATGTTCAAAAAATAACTAACAATTGTAGTAAAAATGAACCACATGGTAGTAAAAAATAAACAAACATTTTTTTATTTTTTTTTTATTTTTTTAAATAACAAAAAACAACTGTAAAAAAATTAATGTAAAATCATAAAACAGTCATTTGATGTGGTTTGTTTTTTTAAATGAACTACAAGGTTAGTAAAAAATTTAATTTGTTCTACAAATGACTGACATTTACATTTAAAATAAAGAAACTGTATTACAACCAAAACAACTAATATTTTTAAAGCAGAAGTTCCCTGAATGTAGGCAAGCATTGGGTTACACCTTTTCCCCCTTTCAATACTACCACACTGTTTTTTTGAAGTTGTTTGATTTTAAGCAACACTTTAATTTTGTTCGGTAGGCAAAAGTTTCTTATTGTTAGCCGTTTTGTCTTCCAAAAAAAAAAAAGATGTGTGAAGTTTTTTTTTTTTTTGGTCAACCAGCAAAAGATTGTCATCTAGTCCATCTATAAGTATCAGACTACAACAAAAAAATCAGATTTTTTTCAAATTCACAACAACAGCAAAGACACAAACAAAAAAAAACAAACGCGTGATTTATGCCGTGTGATTTTGTTTGTGACTGTTGGAACATTATCGAAATATCAATTCACCTAATAACTTGGCAAACACTTTTTGTTGCCTGCTTACTTTAAAAGCCCTTAAAAAGAAACATTTAAGAATAAAATACAAATAATGCTTAAGCAAAACTTTCAAACAAAAAAAAAATAAAATAAAATATAAAAATCAATACGATCGATTGGCCAAAACAGAAATTCCTTTTGTTGTTTATTTGAACATTTTTGTCTTTTGCAAAACCAGAACATTACCGTCTGACAATGTTAAACTTTTTAAACTACAATGGGCAGAGGGCACCAAGATAAGAGATGATGCACAGTGGGATATATCACAAAAATTTTGAAAATAATTCTGACATTTCTTAGTTAATGGTCCGATTGCAATGAAATTCGGAACAGAGAACAGTGATATCGAGCTTAAGTTTTGATGTTGAACCTCACAGGCTTTTTCACCCCCGCCGTTTATTTTGTTTCCCATCCAGTTTTGAAAAAAAAATAACATATTTGTTATCTGCTTGTAGAGGACCTACAAAAAACATTCGTACATGTGTGGATTATATATTATAATTCCCGAGACAGTGCCGTAACTACGAGTTTATTATATATGCAATAGAGAAAAAAATCTATTTCCAGGAAGGTGAAAAATCTGAGCATTTTGATCAAAAACGACACTTTTCCCGTTAATATGATGTCGGAAAGTAAATCTGAGACCTGATTTGGATACCTTATACCTTTAGAAATGTCTAAAGTATACTTTTCTAGTGTCAAATATTTTTCGGTCTGAATCTTTAGGTGTAAAAAGTACTCAGTGCTCCCGACTGTATATGGTAATATTGAATTTGAGCGAACACTTACTTTTTTTATTATTATTTAAATTTATTTTCATCGGGATAAACATTAATTGCATTTATAGTAATTAAATGTGCTAAAGTCCCAAAACTTATTTAACAAATTGTGAAAAGCAATCTAATGTAGGCGTGTCCCTATCCGGATTTCATTCCTGCCTAAGGAAATCTTCAGGGGACTTTGTTATTAGAATTTCTAGAGATATTTGTTATGTTAAATCACAAACTCAATGAGAATTTCTTGTCCTCGTCTAGGAGCGAGATTCAAAATTTAAAATATCAAAGAAAAAACAAAAACAACAACAAAAAATTGTCACAATTGGCTTTGTCATGTTCCAAATACTACTCTGTTTTTTTGACAGACCTAGCAATGTAGTGACGTTTATTCAAGTAAATCAACAATAGAAAATCATATGTTTTCTATTACTGTCAGTTACATTTAAATTTGCACAAGCACCTGCATATTTGTTATTTAAATTTATTTTCATCGGGATAAACATTAATTGCATTTATAGTAATTAAATGTGCTAAAGTCCCAAAACTTATTTACTTTTTCTTTTTTTAAATATAGTTTTGAGACTTTTTTAAAAACTTTTAAATGTTAGGCTAAAGCATATTAGGCTAAAACTTTCTCTTTAGACTCCCTCTTCCTCTTTAATGTTATGCACTTTTAATTTGTGAATTTTTAGACATTCGCCCAAACAAACAAAAAACTATAAAGTGGCAGACATTTTCCGATTTTTTGCCCCTAAATTCTCTAGGATTCCAAACAATTTAGGCTGGTTGAAATTAGATTTCTTTTCCTTATTAAGTAATTTCGTAGTAAAAGTTTTCCTATAGGAGGAAGTAAAGTTGTTTTGTTTTGATATGAATGTTTTTTTTTTTTTTTTTTTGTTGTGTTCAAGATAAGGAATAAAATCGAAAAAACCCGAATATTGGGAACTTGTTTTGTAGCCTTCATCAATAATTTAAAAATAATCTTTATATTTAATTGCTCTGGACATTTATACAAATTTTTATTGTGAGAAATTGAAGATTTTTTGTAAAAATATTACTCTTTTTTTGTCCACATTTTTTTGTTCAAATTCTATTTGTAAGCAAACTAATAATCCGATTACGCTAATATTTTATACACATATTCTGAAGACTTTTTATACACATAATCTGAAAATTTTTTAAAAGATAACTTGATCAAAAAAATTTCACTTTTAAACCTAAAAAAAAGAATTTATAAGTGATAATATGTGTCCGAAATTTTTCGATCTCACTCCTTATTAGTTGTACAACGAAAACTTAAGGTTTTCGGCATTTTTTTTGTAAAAAAATATTTTTACTTGATGTTCTTCTGTATGTTAAATTTTTAGGTTTATATCGCACAAAACTAAGTTTGACCTTTTTCTATAATAAAAAGACAAATAATTTGGAATATTCTTTGCCTCTCTGCGTATATATATTTTTTATTTCCAGTAAAGTAAATTTTGTCAGTAATTCTTTCAATAAAATATTAAATATTAAAATATTAAAGCTAAATTAAGATTTTATTCCGTAATTTTCAAATGAAACTGTTTAACTTTTCCTATTTATAAAAATAGAGTATTTTGTACATAATTTCTGTTGTACATTTTTGTTTAACGAGTTTCAACAATTTTATATTCAAACCAATTTTTAAAATTTAAATAAAAAATTTAAGTCATACATTTGTTCAGAAATATGTTTTTATTAACTTCAATTTTCAAGTCCGTGAAATCATTTTTGCTACTGCCCTGTATCGAGATATTTATATTTGAAAATGTGAAATTCAAATTTGGTCCGACTTAGGTCAAGGTTTTTTTGCGAATAGCAAGACCAAGTTAAGGCCAATTTTTTTTTTTTTAAATATAGGTTATTCTTTTATATATATTTTTTACGATAGACCAACACTCAGAGGATGTCTCCTATTAATGCAGTGCATTGTGTTGGAATTAGGAAATAGGTTATGGGAGGGAGGAACGAGGGAATAGTTTTTGTGAACATTTGATTTCAATTTCTCTATATTGTAATAACACTAAAGACTGCTGCGGGGAGTTTATACCACATACGACAGGTACTATTGACGCACGAATTCTCTCTGTAAGACGTTGTGTGGACGATCAACTACGAATGGATGTGCTCTACTAGATAAACGACTATTTCGAATAAAAACTCGGGCTTTGGGAATAAGTTTACTTATCTCAGCAGAACACTTTCAAGGTAATACCGATAGAACAGTGACACACAACCCACATTCCGACGGTGCATCAATAAGTCAATAGAGCTGGATACCATGCTGTCATTAATAAGCGCCGACGCCCGCCTTTAAACACAGTCCAAAAGCTTCAAAATAGCCTTTGCAGCTCCTGCCCATATATGGAAGTTGTATTGCATCTTCGGTCGGATATAGGTGGTATAAATAGTAAAGTGATCGGATTGAGTAAAATATTTTTTAGAACTGTTCAGAAAACCGAGACACTTGAATACTTTTTTCGACACTTCAAATACGTGTTTTTCCAACGGACATCACACTGAATTCTCATACCCACAACATCAAGAGTATCTGACTCATCAGTATTTTTACCTCTTATATTCACTGATGACATTGATGACCCCACAGCTCTATGAATTAACATACAACATTGGGTCTTACGTGCATTGAAATCGAGACTGTGTAAAGGTCGCGATTGAATGTGCCATGCAAAATATGCTTTCTACCTCCAACCTCCAAAAGGCTTGGCTTACAATTAAAGGAAATGAATGGCAGATGTTGCTGTCATCAGCAATAGAGCAGATAGGGTTGAATGTGTTACCAAGTTTAGCTGAAACTCCATAGATAAAATCCCATTTGTAACAACACGTACAGTGCAATTCCTGGGAAAGCTCGAAATAAATCGACAGAAGGTAATAGCAACACCAAAAGCAATATGCTTTATTATCAGTGCGTCATGTCACACACGATAGAGCCATGTCACAAACGACCGAGCTTTGGAAATATCTAAAGCAACCACTTTAGTTTCACCGAAATAATGGATGGACCGATCCCAACGCTCCGAAAAGAACGCTAACAGGGCTACAGTTAATCACTATAAGAAGGGAGTTAGACTCTAGATAATCATACCTTCGAGAGCTCAGAGCATATTCTGATTGTGCGGCAGTTTTCAGTTCAGCCGTCCCCTTTTTGGAGATTGGCTGAACATTGACAATCTTCCAGCATGATGGAAAGTCGTCCGCAAATAAATTGTTGATTAAATAAAAACAATTTGTGCAATATCTTGATCCACTTAAAACCTACATTCGTTTAAAGTAAAGTTTTAAAAATTTTTTTCCCCAAAAAGCACCAACCTACAGTTAAATATTTCCTTTATATATATTTTTTGGAATTGTGAAATTGCTTGCAGCAAATCTTAAATTCTGTCATCAATTTCACATTTGTGACTTTAAACTCAATTTAAGTCCTAAAAATAATCGGATTATGTTTATTAATAAATATTTTTTTCAAGGAGGCCCTGATGTTCAACTTCAGAACTTAAGCTCGATATAACGTCACTTATGCCTGATTCAAATTTCATTGCAATTGGAACAATAAGTAAGAAATGACCAAATTATTTCCAACAATTTTGTGGTATATCCCACTGTGTGATTGAAAGGACGAGGAGGTTGAGTGCAAAATGAGTATTGTGTGGCATAGTTACGAGGGCGGTCCCAAAATTAGCCGACCTTAAAAAAAAAAAAAACACAACAAATTTGGGGAAAATGTTCTTTATTTCTCAACATAGCTAATCTAATTTAAGCTCAACACACTTTTCCCATCAATATTCAATACCCGACAACCTGTTTATAGTAAAAACTGTAAAGCTTCTTAAAATAGACATCACCCGCAGACTCCACCTCTTCATTGTTGGCAAACCTTTTACCACCGGGCAATTTTTCAAGTTTGGAAAGAGGGAGCTAAATCTGGCGAATAAGGTGCGTGATAAAGCGATTCGAACTTTAATTCATTGATTTTGGCCATCGCTATAGTGAATGTGTGGTGAACTTGTGTATTGTCTTGATGACACAACACTTTTTTTCGCCAAATGCTTCCTTTTTTACTTCTTTTCATCACTTAAATGCGCATCCCAAAAAACAGACGCCATGACCTTACCTGCAGATGGAACTGTATTCGCCTTCTTTGGACACGATTCTCCCATTCCAGTCCACTGATTTAACTTTTTATTTGTCTCATGCATGGTTACGAACGACGCAAAAACTTAGCTTTATTGCGCAAAAACAACGCCAAACACTATTGAAACATCTGCATTACGCTGTTTTTGTTCAATTGTTAGCAAACGCGGCACTCATCTTTCGCACAGCTTTCTTATTTCCAAATTTTCTGTCAATATGCGATGTATTGTACTTTTAAAAATGTCTATCATTTCAGCCAGCTCACGCACCTTTAGCCGACGATCTGCAATACCATTTTTTTGGATTTTATTAACAGTTTGTAGGGTGGACACCACAATTGGTCGACCATTACGATGTTCATCTTGGAAGCTCGTACATGCTCGTCTAAACTCTGCCACCCAATATTTTCTAGTTGTAAACGAAGGATCAGACTCCTCCAGAGTAGAATCTATCTCGACTTTTTTTTTTTTTTATTAATTAATAGTCATATAATTACAAATTATATACTATTACCCTAACCGAGCACTAGCTACTATGACCTTTGGCGCGTTGTAGCGAAAACAGACCAGTGCCTCTGGTGGAAATCGAACCCACGACCCCCGCACTGATAATCGTTTCACTGAGATCGTTTATTTTTGATGGCTCCAAAAAATTAGTAAACAACGTAGCGCCTTGAAACTTAAAACATATGTTTTCACCAAAGTAAATTTTTTCAAACTACTGCCGCCATCCACACGTCAGCTCGGCTAATTTTGGAGCCGCCCTCGTATTTGTTGTTCTTTTCTTGACTCATCTGCAAATGCACTTACTTGGATTCTCGATTTTGAGAATAATTGTTTTACCTACATTTTATGTATGTCCGTCCTGTTGGACGTCCGTCCGTCTGTAGTTTTAGTTTGCCTGCGGTTGTCGGCATCTGTGCTACTGCACTTTTTTGTTTTAGTTTCGTTTGGCTTTACAAAGATTTGGTCGTCATTTATTCACCAAAACAATTTGACTTTATGCTTCGTACCGATCGTGTCTTCCGATAAGAAACAACATTGATTATGTGCTTAAAACAACTGACAGATCAGAAACGTTTACCAACAACAAAAAGAAAAAACAAATATTTGTCGTTAACACATACAGATTTGCTTACAGTTAATCGATTTTCTTATTATTTCGTTAAACAATCTCATCATCAGATTATATCTTTAAATTTTGGATATTAAATGCGTGGAGAAAGGGCTCCAATTAAGAAAGAGATTGTAAGTTCTAATGGGTAGAATAAATATTAAGATTAAAAAAATTTACTGATTTCTTAAATTGTATAAACATTTGGAACAAACATGTATTACTTTTGAATTCAAACTTTTTAAAAGTTTTTCATAAAAAAAAAAACAACTCACAATTGTGGAGTACTCCACTCTGAAGAGTAAATTTTATTCCTTTCTTTTTCTCACTTACAGAATTTTTGTATCAATGCCTCTCTATTTTAGTACCCTCCAATCTGTATAGTGCATTACTCCTTACCCTTTAGGAAAAAATGTAATGCCTGGCCAGCAAACAAGCTCAAAAATTAACTCAAAACTATTACATTTTGAGCTAATTTTTGAGTTTACTTGTCTATAAATAACCAGAGTTTAATTTTAACCACAGATAGTTATTTCCATATAAATTTGACATTAATAACTATGGCTAAGCCCTAAACTTCCATTAATGTGAGATAATTTAGCAGGTCTAAAAGTTTACAATTTTTGTATGAAAGTGGTTAATCCAGAAGAGTCTTGATTCAAAAATTACAAAAAAAAGCGGAATAATTCTATGGCTTAAAAATTATTTTTTTAATGCCTTTTTTGAATTGTCCGCAAAATATTAAAATTTATTTACATTTCCACAACATACATACATATACAGTAGTGGTCAAAACATTTGGAACTGAGATCGCATTTGTTGTTTTCATTGATTTATTTTCTTCAAATCACACTTAGTTACTAAAATTTATTTTTTACATATTCTTCATACATTGTTTTATGTTAAACAAATAAATAAAATTAATTCCGTTAAATTAAAACAACAAAAAAATTAATAATAATAGATGTATTCAAAATGCAGGTGTTCAAAACATTTGCAACTCTCATTATTCTTACTCTTAACGAAACAATTTATACTAACAAATGCTAGGATATAACGGTAATCGCATTCCTTTTTAATATGAGATTCAGGCCGTTACATTTTTTAAACAAATTTATTATAATTATTGTTCTTTAATAGTTGTAATAAGATGTTGGAAGCATAAACGTCGTAAGAATCATTTTTGTAAAAAATGGCAGGAAATAAATACAATTCTGATTTTAAATCAAAAGTTTTAAATGATTTTCAAAATGGACTTTCCCAAAAAGAAATTTCTATAAAGTACTCCGTTCCAAAATCAACGATTTACCGCATTGTTAATGGTGGTAACATCCACACAAATCATAAAGGTGGAAGACCCCGTATTACAACTGTAAGAGAAGATCGGAAAATCAAGAATTTTTTTACGAAATATCGCAAAGCAGTTCCCAGAGAAGCTAAAACTGAACTTTTAATAGATGCCAGTCTTCCCACCATTAAAACAAGAGCCCGAGAATATGGTCTTAGAAGTTATAGATGTACAAAAAAAAACCGTTTGTGTCGTAAAAAAACCGAAAAGCAATGGAAAAATGCATTTTGGTCAGATGAGTCTAAATTTAACCTCCGGGGATCAGATGGAAGAGCCAATGTTCGAAGACCACGAAGCGAAAAGTTTAATCCCAGATACACAACCGCCACAGTGAAGCACGGAGAAGGAAACATTATGGTGTGGGGGTGTTTTTCAGGAAATTTGATTGGCCCAATTCACCGCATTACTAGCACAATGACGGCCACAATCTATAGAGATCTTTTGAGTTCAGTTATGCTTCCGTATGCTGAATAGGAAATGCCACTTTCATGGACCTTCCAGCACGACAACGACCCAAAATACACGGCGGGTGTTGTAAAAGTTTGCCGGCAGGAAAATGAGATTAATATCATGTCGTGGCCGGCTCAATCTCCCGATCTCAACCCGATTGAGAACATGTGGATGATTGTAAAACGGAATATCGGCAATAAAGTATTCCGAAATGGTGATGAACTTTTCGTCGAGTTGGAGAAGCAGTGGAATGAAATTTCTGACTATTATATTAAAAAGCTCATTGCCTCAATGCCTAAGAGGTGTTCAAAAGTTATAAAATATAATGGCTGCACTACAAAATACTGAGCGTTAAAACCATTGATTGTATTTCCTGTTAATTACTTTAAGAGTTGCAAATGTTTTGCACTATCGACTTATTTTGTTAAAATTACTTTTTTTATTTTTGAGAAGTTATGAAGAATTTTTTTGTATTTGTAAAATAATATGATATAACTGAATTTAATAAAAAAAAAGAACTTATACCACAAATCTTTTTGATCAAAAAAATTATAATTACCTAAACCATGATTTCAGTTGCAAATGTTTTGAACACCACTGTACAAATGTATCTAGACATGCATAGGAAATGATTCACTTTCCAAAAATTTTCGAGACTGTTTTTTTTTTGCTCATATTTCAAAAACTACTTTTTTGATTTTTCTTAAATAATTTTGATAGATCATATTGTCTTGTACAACATATCCAAAATGCAGAGTGGGTTCTCCACGGGTTCGAAAAATATTTAGATTTTAGTACGAAATTCTCACATTATTTTCTTAAAAAAATTTCATTTTCAATTTTGTTCAATGTACAGGAATTTTAAATTTCGCAAAACTCACGATCCATAGTCCAGGGTATACTTTTTAAACTGTTTTTAGTGCTCTTAATCCAAATATGTATTCTAAATTTTCCCAAGCTTTTAAAACATTCTAACCTACAAATGCAAAAAACATGTTTTTTGTCATATTCGGAACTTTAATATACCGCGAATATCTTCTCTTACTTGAAACTCGTTACGGATTCTTAAACTACTAGTAATTATGAAAATAATTTTTGAATCTATCTCTATTTGTATATCTCTATTTGTTTTCAGATTAACCGATCGTTTAAAATTAAGTAGTTTAGTTTCATATAAGCAGTGGCGTACCCAGGATTTTGCTTCGGGGGAGCCCAACATATATTTTGTATGAAAAATATCAGATAGTTTTAAATATCGAAACGTAACATTTTCTACATATATATTTGATAAATATTTTTGGGCGATTCCTACAAATTTTGTTGAAATTTGCATATAAGATCATGGAGACAAAAGTAATAAAAAATTGTTAAGAAACGTAACGGGCCAATCGCATATTCAAGGTAAAAATAGATTTCAATGTTGCCCGAAACTTGTTTGTATTAAATTTTTTAATATTCTTAGGTTCATACCAATTTGTATTTCATTTGATTCCAAATTCGTATATTGTTTCTTGGAAAAATCATGAAAATTGGGATATTTTTGACCCCACATTTTAACCCTGGAACGTGAAAATGGCCGTAAAAAGATACCCATTCTTTTTAATGTTCTCTTAGCTAACACTTATATAAATCTTATGGCAATCGGAGCACATCAATCAGCGGTGCTCCCTACTAGGGCAACTTAAAATAAGCTAGAGCTTATTTTTTATTTGGAAGAATATATCTATTTAGACTAAATACAAGTTCTGATCATGGAAATATAAAAATGTTAAGTTATATTTGTTAGATTTATGCTAATTTTTTGATATTTGCTTATTTTCTAAATTTAATCTACTTTTTGACTTTTTCTTCAAAAAGTAAGCTTATTTTAGAATTTTTCTTTTAAAAGAGTTTTTTTGCTATTTGTTGCCAATCGATATTGTAGTATTGAAGTATTTTTTTTTTTTTAGTTGAAAATTTAATATTATACTGTGTTTTCACGTACGTGTTGTATGGGATAACATGTGCATGTGATGTTCTATTTTAAAACACGTTCAGTGGAAACGTAGTATAACATGTTGTTGTTTTAAAAAAAAATATTTAGATAACCCAATTTGAACTTTGAAGCTTAGACAAAACAACTTCTCTATTTCACCTTTGTTTGACTATCGAAGTTCCAAGGAACAAATTTAATTTTTATATTTAAACGGCTTATTTTTCTGTTTGGCGAGCTTCTTTAAGCGCTTAAACATGTGTTTTAGAGCTGTTTTTTTGCTTGCCCTAGTTATTACCTTTGTTTTTTTTTTTAATTTTTTATTTGACTGTGTCGAAAATCGTAAGCGATTAGTTCTAGTGTGAAATATATTTTGGCCTGAATCTTTAGGTGTGAAAAGTACTCACTAGTGCTCCCCACTATAAGTATAGAATACTGTACATGTTATTACTGAGAACGGAGTAAACATTAAAGATATCAAGTGAATTAAAAAAGCGTTTTAATAATATAGAGTACTGTTAAAATATGTATGCCGTAACGAGTTTTATATAAGGCAATTTATTGGCGGTGTGGTAACGTCCCGAATATGATTTAAAATCGTGTTTTTTGCACTTTTAGGTTACAGTATCACAAAACCTTAATAACTTGGAAATGGGCATTAAGGGGAAAGTCTGCCCCTGGCGGCCTGCCCAAACACCTTTGGCTAAAAAGCTGAATATGTTGTCCCTTAAATAAGACCTAACTGACTGTTATGTCACTATTTGTAATTTTTTCCAGGGAGGTGGTAAAGTATCAAAATGGGAAGTCTTTTTCTTTCCATTCTGTTTCTTTGAATATGACCTTATTCACTTATATAATACGCTTTAAATTTTTTTCCATCAACGTGGTAAAGAAGGGATTAAGACAGTTTGGCGAGTCCTTGACGGACTCGCCAAACTGTTTAAGCGAGGAACTTGAAATTTTGCTAGTTTGAGTTTCCTAATCCATCTTAGACGGGATTTTTGGAAATTACTAAGGGGAGGAGCATGAATGGAAAAAGTATGCCACTTAGCGGCGTGTGCCAAACCACTATATCTAGGAACTTGAAATTTGGTATGTGTGTTTCTGTTACCGCTTAGACATCCACTTAGACGGGATTTTCAAAAATGTCTACGAGGAGGGGCACGACGGGGAAAAGTCCACCTATTACCAGCCTGGCCACCCCTTTAAAGCGAGGAATTTAAAGAACGGCGTTTCGATTTATTCTCTCTTAGACGGGCTTATTGGATATTCCCACTTGATTAACAAAAACGGGGGTGCCCATGACGGCATGCCTACAAGGTTTTTTCTATAAAATAAAATTTTGATAATTTAGAAAAAAAGTATTTTTGTAATTTTCGCTAGGATCGTAGTAAAAATGGAGGTTCAAAAGTCTCTCCATTAACGTCCTACCCAAACTTCTGATACTTAAAATATGAGTTCCTTGAGGTATGAGTTTATGAAGATGCACATTTTGAATACAAAGACCAGAAGATAGAAATCTGAGACTAGAAATTGAAACATACACCACAAGCATTGCCCCTTTCACTACCTACTTTTTGTTTGTGGATATATTTCTAGTTTGACTTCAGATTATTGTTAAGGGTCCTTACATTAAAAAGAAAAAGGTTTACAGGCGTGCCGCCTCCCCTCCTACCCACCGAAAAGTTGGCATGAAAATTTAATTTTTTCAACTTCTAAGTCCATTTTTACCGCGAAAACATTCGAATGAACACAAATGTTTTTGTTTTTTATTTGGTTTGGTCATTAAGTGAAGCTACATGCAAAATTTCATGAATCTAGCTTTGTTACACTCATAGAAATAAACCTGTAAAAAAAATCAAAAACAGCTACTAAAAATGGGTCAAAAAAGAGCTTGCAGAAATAACTGCTAAAATTAGCAGATATTTTTACTATATATTAGTAATATAAGAATAGCAAAAATAAATCTGTTGTCAGTTATTTTTGAGCGAAATTTTAGTTAGTTAAAAGTAACAAAATAATCTGCTAAAATCAACAAAAACATTTACTAAATATTAGTAGACAAAAACATCATTCAAAAATTCTAAATTTTTAAAGTTTTTTTTTTAGGTTTTTTTTTGCGAATAAATGACTTTCCTTATGAAATCAGCAATCTACAATTTTTTAGCAAAAATTTGTGTTGATTTTAGCAGAATAGACTGTTATTTGAATTCTACTATATTTGAGGTAAATAAAGCAAACATTTGGTTAATATTACAGGTTTTGTTTGCTATTTTGAGTCTACAAATATTTAGTAAAAGTTTTTGCTTATTTTACAAAGTAAAATGCTCTTTTCAATTAACTAAAATTCACATCGAATATAACTAAAATTTTCTAAAGTTTACATATTTATTTTTGCTGTTCTTATTTTTATTAGTATTTAGCAAAAGCAAGTGTGCTAAATTTAACAGTTTTTTCTGCAAGCTCATTTTTAACTAATTTTTAAAAGCTTTTTCTGCTATTTTTACAGGTTTATTTCTATGAGTGTACGTTATATTGTATGCCTGTAAAAGCTATTTTTTTTTTTTTATAAATTGAGTGTTTTACAAATTGTATTGAAAAAAGTACACACAGAGAAAAATTTAGCTATTTGCCAACTGAAATTCGACTACTACGACTCAAATTCGGTTATTATGAAGTTCAGTCGGTTGGCACAACTGAACATTAGTTCCCACAACAAAGTGCGGTTAATTCAACTGAATTTTAGTTGCAACACCCAAAATTTTCAGAAATCTAAAGTCGTTGTACTAACTGAATTTAAAATTTGTTACCATAAAAATACACTTCTTAATTTGGTCGTCACTTTATTTCTTTGTGTGTGTATAAATTCTACACCCACTCATATTAAAATTTAACTACGTCATTGTTTGAAATGACAAATTTTCTTTTAAGCATAAATTGTTTTGACCGAAAAGGGCCATGATTCAATCCGCTTTAGAACAATAAATGTTCAATGATTCTTTTTCATCTTTTCATTGAGCTGACTTGACTGACTCATACATGTCGAACTGGTAGAGATGGCTGACTGACGGTGGTTAAATTCTGAACAACTGAAAACCAAAACCAAAAAAAAAAAAACTAAAACTAATGGCGGCAAAGACTATAAATTACCAAAACATGATACCAACAAAAACAACAACGTTTTGTTACTTTGTTTTTTTTTTTTTTTTTATTTTTGTGAGCGATTTCAGGTTTTGTTTGTCAAGTATTTTGCAACCAAAAAGTTTACTCGAATCAAAAACAAAAAAAAAAAAAAAAACAAGCAATAGCAATTTTAAAATTTTCTACTGAAGACTCTTGATGTTGTTGGTACTATTGATGATGTTGCTGCTGCTGCTGTTGCTGTTATCATACTGATGCTCTTTATGCTACATGCGTATGTTGTTCGATCGATCGGTCGTCGGTAGGTTGCTTAACTAACTGCTTACTTGGCTCGTTATGCAAAGGTGCTTTACGTATTTGGTTTTGAGTTTAAAAAGACCAATTTTTGTTTAATGCCGCGGCCTTGTATAATTGGGGCCTTTAGACATAAGAATTCCTTTGTATTCATGCGACACTTTTTAGGGCAAACAAACTATCAACAACAACAACATCATCAGCAGCAACAGCAACAACAATAAAGTTTAACTAAAATAAACAGCATGGAACACTTTGTATACTATATGGATTCTCTTTTTTCGGGATCTACAGGTAGAATAGACTTATTTGGTAACCGTGAGAACTTTTTCATGAACAATTTACCCAAAAAAAAAAAAAAAAAAAACTAAAAACATCGCATTGATAACTACTTGTCACCCATGTTATGACCCTTATTTGTGTGAAAAGAACAACACTTTTGCATTGGAAATATACTAAAAATTTAAGCAACATAAAACATCATTTGGAGATATAAGCAAACTTGTTTTTTGGAGAACTTCGAAAAAGTTTTTAGTTACGATTTATGGCTAAATGATTCACAATTTGTGATCCTTGCTACTTTTACTTTTGTACTCTAACTACTTTTGTACCAAACTTTAAAAATTCTAAGAGCTTTTTTGCATTCTTAGACTTTGCCCACCGTACAGAGAGAGAAATTTCACAAGTTTTAATGAAATTGTTCACTAAACTAAGGAAATTTTCTTCACAAAATAAATGAAAAATTTAATAAACTAAATAAAAAAGCTTCATTAGTTTTATGAAACTTTGTATGAAATTTATAATAAATAAAATTAAATTTTTCATAAAATTTAATGAAAAACTGCATTAGTTTAATGAAAAGTTTCAATGGATGAATTACAGTGACAGTTCATAGATCTACACTAAGTATATTATGCAGGTAAAGACGACAGTAATTGTAGTCAAAAACAAATGAAATTTCACTTGAAGAAAGGACGACTAACATTTTACTAAATTCCACTAGCATTTGTCATTTGTTTTTTATTGTTCAAAAAATTACTAACAATGTAGTAAAAATGAACCACATATGTTGGTAAAATATAAACAAACATTTATTTTTTTATTGTTTTAAATAACACAAAACAACTGTAAAAAATTAATGTAAAATCATAAAACAGTCATTTGATGTGGTTTGTTTTTTTAAATAAACTACAAGGTTAGTAAAAAATTAAAATATGTTCTACAAATGACTGGCATTTACTTTAAAAATAAAGAAACTGTATTACAATCCAAACAACTTCAAGTTTTTAAAGCAAAAGTTTGCTGAGTGTGTGTAAGTGATTAATGAGCAACGGCGGCTACACGGTAGATCACAGCGCTTCCAATACGTTTATCGCAGTTCAGTGGAGTAATTTAATTTATTGCTTTCTTATATTCTTTTATACAGTATTCTGGAGAAGTCAAAAAGCTTAGAGCTTTTTTTTATCTATTACAAAACGAAAGAAATTGACATTGATTTGCTTTCGTCAAAAATACTTGGGAAACAAAATCAAATTTTCATTATTTTTACGAAAATTTCTTTTCGTTCTTTATAAATAAATAGACAGTAAGTCTACACACAAATGCAAAGAACCAAAGAAAGATTTTCTTCCAATATATTTTTGAAATCTCCTCAAACCCTGTGTCTTTGAGTTCTTCCAGTACACTCAGGGAACTTCTGCTTTAAAAATATGTAGTTGTTTGGATTGTAATACAGTTTCTTTATTTTTATTGTAAATGTCAGTAATTTGTAGAAAAAATTTATTTTTGACTAACCTTGTAGTTCATTTGAAAAAAACAAACCACATCAAATGACTGTTTTATGATTTTTCATTAATTTTTTACAGTTGTTTTGTGTTATTTAAAAAAATAAAAAAGTAAATGTTTATTTATTTTTTACTAGTTAATTTTTACTACAATTGTTAGTAATTTTGTGAACAGTAAAAACAAATGACAAATGTTAGTTGAATTTAATGAAATGTTAGTCGTCCTTTCTTCAAGTATAGTTTCATTTGTTTTTGACTACAATTGCTGTAGCATTTACCTACATAATATCCTTAGTGTACGAGTTTATTTTGAAAATTTAATGACTATATAGAGAAACTTAATTTCATCGACCTTTGAATATTATAAATATTCCCAAAAGTTTTTTTTGTGAAAGATTTTTAAAATAAAAGTTAACAAATGTTTTGTTTTCTGTATTCTAAAAGTATTTAGTTAATTTTCCTTCATTTTTGGCATTTTAACGTTTTTAAGATTATAATGTTTGGCTAAAAATTTGGGCGTTAATTAAAAAATATGACATGTTGACCAAACTCGATGCCATATTGCCTAACAATTCAAAAACATTTTACAATAACATATTACTCACAGTGTTTTTTGGGCGATAAGACATTTTACTTTTGGGCGCTATTACCTTACGCCTTAGTCATATATATTAGTTTAAGAAATTAGGTATAAATTGATATAATTGTTAAGAAAAACTTTGAACTGTTTGTATCAACTTTTATCTAATAACAACGAATTATATCTAATTCGATACAATTTTATAGAATACACAGAACTTTGTATGGGGACAAAATTCGGATGAAATTGTATCCAATATACTTTAAATTGTACAAAATTAAATTTAATTGTATCGAATTAGATCTTATTCGATCTGTATCGACTTAATTACAATATGATGTATTTTAGATACAATTATATGGCTCATTTACTTCAAGAACGTCACAACTCAAAAAACATGATTTTTGAGTTAATGACGCAGAATTATTCGTTATATCACGTATCATATTGTGTAAAAAAGTCGTATTGATATCTTGTATATTCAGCTCTTGAGAGAAATTATGTCGTTATTTTTTTCTTCAAGGTGCGAGTAAATTGAAAACTTTAAACTCGTTTTCTACAAAATCAAAAATTTTGAGTGTGAAAGGCGAGGTAGAGAAAAATGAGTGTATTTTCTGAAAATCATAACTACATTGCAAATTTTCAATTTTTCTGAATCAGACAGCGCAGTTTCTGGTATTGAACCTTAGTCAGTGACCCTGTTTTTTAAATAATGTTGAGTTTTGACGTTATTGAAGTAAATCAGACCTGGGCGGAGTCAATTACATTTCACAATCATTCGCTTGAGAAATTTTTCAATATTATTAATAATTTCAGACGTACATTCACATTTGTGGGCTTAACCGCTTCCTTAGAAAATTTGTAATAATTTTAATACCAAACATGGGGATTAGTAACAACATTTGGGTATTTAATTACAGGAAAATTACTCAATTACACCCAATTACATGTAATTAGACGTAAAAAGTAATTGGCCTGTAATTAAATACACAAATATTGTTATTATGTCCCATGTCTGGTATTGAGAAAATTGGAAATTTTCCAAAGAAGCGTTTAAGATAGCAAGTGTGAGCGTAAGTCTGAAATTATTAATTTTATGACAAATTTCACAAGTGAATGATTGTGAAATGTAATTGACGCCGCCCATGTCAGAAGTAAATGAGCGATATGTTCTCATTTTTCGGATCAAATTTGATCTCATCGCATATCTAATTTATATATAATTAAATATAACACAAGGCAACAATTTTGAAAAAATTTTAGGGGCTTTGAAAACCACTATACAATTTTGATGTATTGTGGTCCCAGTAGTACAAATATGGTTCAATTTTGAAATTCTATAGAGGTTTTTTTTTAAAAAATTTTTAATTAAAATTATAAATTTTTTTAAACGTTTCTCCACATAATTAATGATAACTAAAAAAAAATTAGTCCGATATTATTCAAATAAATTTAGAAAAACTGAAATTTACATAGCCTTTAATCCGTTAATATATTGCGTTTCAATCGGCTCAGTAGTTTTGGAGTTATAATAAAAAATTGAGGGAAAAAATATTTTTTTTACGTGAAAATAGCAAATTTTTTTGTTTTAAAAAAATCATAAAAAATCGAAACCGTCAAAAATCGTTCAGATTTATTGCTTTATCGCAAAGCCACATGTAATAGGAACAAAATGAGATATCGATCATAAAAATCGATTGATTTTTTTTCGAATTTATTCACAATTAAGTGAATTCGCTCATTTTCACCAAATTTTAGTTTTTTGTCTGATATACATAAAATTGAGTAGTTAATGTTCTTCTTTCGATTGATTGAATTTTGAAAACATTTTTCCCATGCTATGTACAAATTTTCACATCAAAAATGCATTACATAGTAACATTCGTGTATTTTTTGGCAAAACCCTACCTAGAATATACTGATTCTATTCTTCGGAAAGACATTTGTGTTGGATGAGCTTAAATGTAAATAAATAAATAAATTAAATAGTAGAAAATTTATATTTTATTATTCACATTTATTATAATAAATAAAACAAGAAAATAAATAAATAAATATGTATTATAAACTACAAACTCTGAAATTTTCTTTTAGTCGATTTTCTACTATTGTTGAATAACGAAGTGTTACTCTGAATACTCCAGCAAAAATCAGCCATCATGTGTGCATCCCAGCGACCCTGGTATCGTTCCTCCATTGTCCGGATATCTTGGTGGAATCGTTCGCCCTGTTCTTCACTCAAGTCTCCTAGATTTTCAGGAAAACGATCTAAGTGACTGTGCAGGTAGTGTACTTTGATGCTCATGTTGCATCCAAGATTCTGGAAGTGAGTTAACATCTCTTCAACGTGCGCAACGTAATCATCACCCTTGTTATTGCCTAAGAAATTTTGAATAACCCATACAAACGAATCCCATGCATTCTTCTCAATTTCTGACATTGAACTGCCAAATTCAGTATCGTTCACCAATTTGCGAATTTGTGGGCCATCAAATATGCCTGCTTTCAGCTTTTCCATACTTAGATTGGGAAACTTCCTTGAAATATACTGGAAACATTCACTATCTTTGTTAAGTGCTTTAACATATTGTTTCATCAGACCAAGTTTAATGTGAAGAGGGGGTAATATGATGCGATCTCGGGGCACTAGAGCCACATTTATAACATTTGGCGTACCTGGAACTAGTGTTTCCCTAGAAGGCCATTGTTTTCTCTTCCAATGTTCAGTTTTAGCTCTGCTGTCCCATAAACATATAAAACAAGGATATTTTGTAAAGCCGCTTT
This sequence comes from Delia radicum, assembly GCA_021234595.1. Taxonomy (NCBI): domain Eukaryota; kingdom Metazoa; phylum Arthropoda; class Insecta; order Diptera; family Anthomyiidae; genus Delia; species Delia radicum. The sequence goes on along the minus strand of CM037855.1, from coordinate 201,638,777 downwards.
GTTGGGCTAAGAGGAAATTTACCATCTTAAGATCAACACAAATTACCCACTTATGTTCATCATACTTTATCTTCTTCATGACCAATGCAATTACAGAGTATTCTTCTTTTACTTTGGTTGAATGTGCGATCGGCAAGGAGTGAAATTTATTTCCATTATGCAAAAGGACACACTTCAAGCTGCGTTTTGATGAGTCGATAAATAAACGCCATTCGTTTGAATCATATTTCTGTAAGCCCATGGCAGTCATCAAACCAGAAATATCTGTGCAGTACACAAAGTCATCCTCTTCAGCAAAATAATGAAGTAAGTCTTTTTCTCGAGTACGGTAATACGAAACTTTAGTTTCTTTAGTTATGAGACCTGTTTCTTTTATCCGGGACGCAAGTAATTCAGAAGATCTTTTCGACAATCCAAGGTCTCTAATTACATCATTAAGCTGATCTTGATTCCATGGTCTCGGCGAGAAATGTTTGTGTGGGATGAACTCGTCATTTTCAGCTGTAGATGGTAGTGCTGGATCTGACATATCTGATTGGTAAGACATACTTGAGGTTGAGTGTCCTGGTGAAGATGAAAGCACATGACTACAGCTTGCACCCCGATCATATTCTATTTCTTGTGAATGTACAACTGCAAGTGTAAACCCATCAGCAGACCTCGTGGGGTAAGACCATCGCATATGTTTTCCAAAACCGCTTTTTGTACTTAAACAAAAATAACACTCGGATGCGTGGTTCGCTGTTTCTCTCCATAGCATAGGCTTCAAAATTTCCAAGTGTCGTCTGTAAAATGAAAAAAAAATTGAAATCAGGAATATGAAGAATTCAAATTTTAATTAAGAAATATTGTAATTATAAAATATTCCAAATCTATTAATTTATACTTACTTTACGTTAGAAGACTTCATAGATAAATTCAATCGACATGGAATGCATATAGCACTCGGTGTCCAATGCTGGTTCAAATTGTGCGGATAGATATTATAGCAATCTTGATATGACTTTTGCAATGATGTTAAGAAGCACTTCCGTTTTTTCCCGGTGATATATTGGCCGCACACATAACAAAATAAATCTGGATCGTTTTTACATAAAAATGTTCTGGCTCATTTTTATTAATATTTGAAAATTGTTTTTAACTTCTAAGCTGTATGACTCTAATTTTTGTGTAGGTATTAAATGATGTTTGCGTTATCGCAAACACTTCTTGAATGAAATAAAAAGGGTCAAGGAGATCTTATAAATACTGATACTATAATTTGGGATAACCCTTTGTGTGGATACAGTTTGTGTGTGCTGCAAATTTTTTATTATTCCCAAGAATCCTAAAAAACATTAAGGACTTTTATGAAAAAAAAAAAAAAATTATCCGTTACAGGTAGCTAACGGAAAATAAGAGCACTTCAGCGTACACGCACATTTATGAGCGTTTTATTACTATCCTACCGCAATCGTAAAAATTAAACAATCTTTTGTTTATTACTTATTTTTTTTTAATTATTAGAATCATAAAAATGTCATAGAGGTTTTTCCCAAAGGGGTTTTGCTAAAATGCGTGTCGTAAAATGCACCTGAGTTTTTATGTTCTGCATTTTCATTATATAGTAGGTACAATTTTCTACAGTGCTTGTAAATATGCGATACCTTCAATTAATTGTAAATAAAAATGTAAAGCATGCATCGATTTTTATGATCCATATCTAGTTTAATTCGCATGATATGTAGCTTTACTACAAAAAAATAAAAAGTGATATTTTTGCAGTTTTCGATTTTTTCCAGATTTTTGTTTTTCAAATTTTTTTTTTTTTTTAGCATTTTTTTTTTTTTTTGCTAACAATTTGTTTCATAACTTTGAAACTATTGATCGCATTAAAAAAATTTGTACACGTTCTTTAAAGATATTGTAAACCTTAATTTTTGTAAATTTAATTTGACAAAATCGGACTAGTTGTTTTTGAGTTATGACAACATAAGTGGAGAAATGGCTCAAAATATTGTCAATTTAAAAAAAAAAATTTTTTAAAAAAAAATTATCCATAGAATTGAAAAATTTTACCATTTTTGTACTTAGGCAGCCATGATGCATCAAATCTATATAGTGGTTAGTCAAGCCTTTTTTTGCTGTTGACCTGTGTAATTTATCTTTTTTTTTTTTACTTGGTTTTACAACAAAAAAAAATATTTCTATATGTATTTATAAAATAATTTTAAATGTATGACTGTTGCTCCGTGTAATTTACAAACTTTTCAAATTTTCACGATTTTCAAGAATGAAAATAAGTGTCAAAGTGAAAGAAAGAAAGAAAATGAAATGTTTGTTTTAACTTACCCTTTCATATTGATAAAATGAACGACTTGGTCCAGCACGGCCATATAAATATGGATAATAAGCACCGTACATAACTTCAGGGCAGGATACTGCCATTGTAGGCTCTCTAAACGAGGCTTAAGACAATTCTGATGTTTCAATATCAGAAAACACGTTTTAATATAAATATAAATTCAATTCTCAATAGAATTGTTTTTTTTTTTTGTTTTAAGACTAAAAGTTTTTTAAAATGGATGAACCAGTTGTTGGTTGTTTCACACAATTGTATGTTAGAGTAAAAATATAAATAAAGAAAACTCGTTCATCAATTTTACAATTAATTTAAAACAATCACTACAACTATGTTGCTGAGATGTTGTTGGTTAAAAAAAGTTGTTGCTCTGTAAACAATTCGTTGGTTGAGCTTCTTCTGCGTCTTATTGTTGTTGGTTGGAAAAAGTTTTTTTTGTTGTTGTGTATCTTAACTCTCATGCAATTATGGCGATAATTTTATGTATTTTTTTTTTTTTTTTTTGCTGTTGTACCCGTGTTTAAATTCTAGGAAAGAAATCCATCGTTCCGTTTGTTTTGTTACATTTACATATGATGTATGTTAGGTTTTTCATCGTCTTCGTCTAGGTTTTTTTTTTTAGCTTTTCTTCAAATATTTACAATCATTATCAGTACAATAGCTAGATACAAGTATGAGTATTTTTTTTTTTATTATTTTATTTCATCGTAATTCAAGCGTTTTTTTTCATTTATTTATTCGTGTAAATATAAAACAATTGTAATTGTTAGCTGGATGTAATTATAAATACACATACTATTCAGTCGATATGTAAGTGGATACATAAATCCAATGATAATGTGAATTAACTTTAATTCATGTACGAGTAAATACTACATACATATTTATTTTTTTGTACGTATGTATGTGCCACTTAGATACTCATAATCATCTCATTGAATATTTTAAAATCGAGTTTTCACTTCACAATTTTTTTGCACCATTTGAACACTAAACAATTTTTTTAATATTTTATTTTTTTTTTCGGTATTTATTTGTGTAAACCCTGAAAAGAGAAAAAAAAGGGATTTAGTAATTATTAATTAAAATAGCTCATAAATAGTTAAATAATGATAGAGTAATTTACTTTGTAGAACAAATTACACTGTACAACAAGTTTTGGGTATTCAAATTTTACCCGAATGAGACCAACGGGAAATGAAATTAGACTATCAGTACACACAGAGAAACATTTTGCTATTTGCCAACTGAAATTTGGTTACTACGACTCAAATTCGGTTATTACGAATTTCAGTCGGTTCATAGAACTGCACATTAGTTTTCACATCAAAGTTCGGTTAAATCAACTAAATTTTAGTTGCAGCAACTAAAATATTCAGAAATCTAATGTAAATAGCGTATTAAAATACACTTTTCAATTCGGCTGGCACTTTATTTTTCTGTGTGTAGACCAAAACCCCGAACGGTTTTTAAAAAGTTAGCTCGTATTGTTAATTTATAACCTTTTGAAGTTGGGATATTTTGTGGCAAATTTGTTGGCTTATTTTTTTATATTCAATCAAATTAAGATTGCCTGATACACTGATAATAATCCATACGTAAAAATACAAAAAAATGTCAAAATAATCAAAAATTTTGTAAAATAAACGAAAATTTGTTCATTTTACAAAAGATTTCGTTGTTTTGACATTTTTTTCGTGTTTTTAGCATGAATTATTATGAGTGTACAGATTCGCAAAAAGCTGGACAATCTGATTAAAAAACTGGTTTTTGGGAAAGAAAAGCAGGACATTTTCAAAATATGTTTTAACGAAAAAAATTTTAACAAAGTTTTGTTTTGCATTTAGAATTTTTTATTAAAAAAACAGTTTTGCACATTGTTAGAAACATAAAGTATTCATCAAATACAATAAAACTTAAAAATTTTCAATTCAAATTTTGAAATGACGTTTGAGACCAATTCAAATTTCATGGAAGGAAACGGAAAAAGCTGTTGTTTTAAAAAAACAATGCACTACATTAATTTAATGTACAAAAAAACTGGCCCAATTCATACAATTTAAAGGCAGTTTGAAGCGGTGCCGTGAAATAACTCCCAAAAAAAAATGAAATAACTCCCAAAAATTTTCCATATAAATTGGGATTTATTTTATTATGAAATAACTCCCAATGCGTTAGGTTTTATTTCACAATATTCTGTTAGAAATTATTTCATTATGAAATAATTCCCAACTAGGTTTTGTTGGGAGTTATTTCACTCCTTTTTGGCATTGGGAGTTATTTCACTTTTGTTTGGACTTATTTCATTTTCATTTTTAAATGTGATTTTATCGTTGGGAGTTATTTAATTTTTGTTGGGAGTTATTTCATTTCTATTAAAATTACATTTTGGTAAATTTTATGCATTTGTAACTGTTCTTAAAATTGTTGTAAAGTAAATACATAATAGCAATACAAAGAGTTATTTTATCAAAAGGAACGCAGTTCTTGCTAGAATTTTGGTAATTAAATATCGTTATTAAAGTGATTAAAAATAATGGCAAATCTTGAATTTATACGTAAAAGTCGAAAATCGAATTTATTTAAAAAATTCGGAAGCTAGAGGAAGAAAATATTATACGTGTTACGAAGAAAACGTGTTACGACAACAGGTCCACGGACATTATACTCCAGTGTGGAAACAGATCAGTAATTTTGAAGTTTATTTTGTGTCGCTCGCAGAAAAAACTTTATTTCGCAAAGTCGCCTGCCGCGTTCTACGGAGGAAAAACAAACCCCTAAGAGCGGCCGAAGGCCGCCACCCAGAATGTCCATGGACATTACGACATTTTCCAAATTGTCATAAAGTCCATGTACATTATGACACTTTTCGAGTGACATTACGTCCATGGACATTATGTCATTGGACGTTATGACATGCCACCTCTGGAAAGCGGTGCGTACGATTCGCGTCTTGCGGCGCGGCCGCGTTTCGCGTAATGCGGCGCCACCGTGTTTCGCGTCCTATAGGCGCGGCCACGGCCGCCAATCGCACGCCCCCCCCCCCTCAACCCCTACGCACTGTTTCACTACTCCATGCTATGTAAACTAATTTATTTTAACTTTTAAAACAAAGATTATTCCAGGTTTTTCTATAAATATATTTTTAATATGTATTTTTCTATTAATTTTGTTGATTATTTTTGTATATTTATGTATACATTAAATTCTATCTTTATAATATGTTTAATATTATGTACATTTTTACATTTATTTGTGAAATAAATAGAATTCGATATTTTTGAATTGGGAATTGTTTCATTTTTTTGGGACTTTTTTCATTGGGAGTTGTTTCATTCTTTGTTGGGAGTTATTTTATTACTATGAAATAACTCTCAAATGTTGGGGCTTATTTCATTTTTTTTTTTTTTTTTTTGAAGTTTATTTCATTTATTAAAATTGGGACTCATTTCATTTTTTTTTTTTTTTGGGACTTATTTCATTGGGAGTTATTTTATTGGGACTTATTTCATTTGGCAGTTATTTCACGGTACCGTTTGGAGCTATTGAAAGTTTCGATGATGGAATTTTACTGAGCTTCTTTTTGAAATTGTTAATTGGATTTTTGGATATTTCAATATTTGTTTGGTCCAAATTTTTTATTTTATCATTAGTAAAGTTATTACCCTCGAAAAAGTGCTTTCCTGCCATTAATTGACATCTAATCTTAAATAGGACTAATCGTCCATGTTGCAAATAATTTCATTTTTGACTATTTTTGCAGAATATCCTTATACAAAATTGTATGTGCCTGAACCCACAATCCTATTTTGATTACAAAAAATCGGATAAGTTTTAAATTCTAGATTTAAATTTAGACTTTGAACTCTTGGCCCCAAAAATTTTTGCAAACAGAAATCGCCAATTAACTCTGCAAAAATGTTTTGATGTGAACAACGAGCAAACGTCTGCTTTCTTCATGGACATTGACATACTAATGAGCGAAATGGACATTCGTTAGTTGTTTTTTCTTATATAAATAACGTTCAGACTGATTCTGAAATTTTTTAAAAATTAATTTACTACTCTATAAAAAGTCAGATATTCCTTACGCAAAATTTTTAAACATTTTACCCAAAAGTTCAAAAAAAAAAACCAACCAACCCAATAACTCACTCTAAATCCCCACTATGATCCCCTGGCCCACTCTAACAAAAAAAAAACCCATTCTTTTGTTTTAATATTAAATTTTGTAGGAAAGTACGGCAACATAACTTTTTTACAGACAAATTAAATAGTCGTTTGACCTTTTTTCTCACCCTTATGAAAAAAGTGCTGAAAAATATGCCAACTTCTAGAGGCCATACAAAATCAATAAGAGCTAACTTCGCAAAACCCTTTGAGGGGTTTGACATACTAATGGTATACTTTCAGTTTCCGTTGGACTCATTCGGGAAATTTTTTCTTGTTGCACAGTGTTATCTCTTTTTTTTCGCTAAAAATAATTACATTTCTTCGATTTCAGTAATGTGGTATGGCCCTAACTTTAAAACATTAAAAGGAGCTCGACCATTAGGCATTTTCTTTGTTTAAAGCGATGCCAAATATATATGAATGGCTTATTGTAGAAACTTAATAAGCCACATTTAAATTTTTGCTGGTTTTTGCCATTAAAATTTTGATTTAATGCAGAAAGTAGAACTTTTGCAGGACTCTGTACTCTAGATACTTGTTATAAATGTGCAAGCAATACTTTTATAAAATATTCATCAAAATATGATTAGAAAACAGCTAAAATCAGCAATTAAAAAAAATGTGGCTTATCAAGTTTTTACATTAAGCCCTTAATATGTAAGACTGAAACCAAATACATAATGGATTATTAATTTTAAGTAATACATAGAACTTTCTGTACATTTACAACAACAAACAGATGATTGGATTTTAGATTTTAAAGTAACTAAAATGCATCGGATATTTAAAAAAAATTTATAATAACTCATACACACAGAGAAATAAAGTGCCAACCGATTTAAAAAGTATATTTAGATTAGTGTATTTACATTAGATTTTTGTATATTTTAGGTGTTGCAATTAAAATTCATATGAATTAACCGAGCTTTATTGTGAAAACTAATGGTAAGTTGTGCCAACCGACTGAAATTCGTAATAACCGAATTTGAGACCTAGTAACCGAATTTCAATTGGCAAATAGCTAGTTTTTTCTCTGTGTGTATGTTTTGAGTGAGTTCTAACTACACTACACAAATAAAAGCGTCATCATAGTTATGAAAACCTTCATAAATAAATATAATGAAAGATTCATTGTTTTTTGTGCAATTTAACTGTTTCATAAATATTTATGGAACTGTTTCATAAAAATATTGTTCAGGTGATGCCGAAGTATACTAGACCGCCACTACACTCAAAGGAAAAGCTTCATCATATTTATGAAAAACTTCATAAATATGATGAAAAACTTCATTAATTTTCAAACAATATGATGAAGCTGGTTCATAAAAGTTCAAATTGAAGGCAAACTTCATCAGATTTGTGAAATGTTTCATATATATGGTAAAGGCATCCAAGTTATCACCTTTAGACTACACTACTCGACAAGGTCTTTACACAAACTTTTCGAAAAAAAAAACATTGCAGATCGTGCGAAATGTGCCAATATGCGCTTCATTGTGTACATATGCCAGAGCTGTGATTCTGATGATGATTTGGAATGAATCCATACCATTTTACAAATCAAAATGTTTATCCCGATTTTCAGAAATGCTGTTATTTTTACAACCTCTAAATGCAAATAGAATTTAATAATTTTTCTCAAATTTTTCCAAATCAGGTGTTTTTCTTGAATTTTTCTACATTTTTAGCCACCTTTTATGCATTTTTTAGGGTTGATTTGCCATCTTAAATTTAATAATTTTTCTTAAATTTTTCCAAATCTGGTGTTTTATTTGCATTTTTCTACATTTTAAGCAGGGACCGTAATCATTATGAGTTTTATAATAAAAATTACACAATAATGATTAATAATGATGGAGTGGCAACCTTCAAATTATTTCTAGCTCAGGACTGCGAATTGATATTTTCTCTTGCCAACCTATGAATATGACAACAATATGTTAATTTAATGATGAGTTATGAGCAAAAAAAGCTAAGGGGTGGCAACCTGCAAGCCTTTTCCCTATTTATGAAATGTTTCATAAATATGACATGTTTCATAAATGTTAAAAGACGATTTATTAATATGATGAAGCAAATTTATAAATTTTTGTGAAATGAAAAATTTTCTTGGTAGCGTACAAACACAATTAATGCTGCAGCCAATGACGAAAATTTATTTTTAATACATTATTTTATTCTTAAACTCCAATAGATTTTGGACTAATCTAAGCATTGTGCAAGGCTACGCTCTCTCCTACAGAAGAAGCTAAAGAGAAGACCAAAAAAGATAAATTTTATGACACCCTTAAACAAACTCTTAAAAATGTACGTAGAAAAGAGTTTAAAATGGTATTGGGTGATTTGAACGCAAAAGTGGGTCCAGACCACAGTGATTTGGAAAAAGTAATGGGACACTGAGAGAATTCTCTGCATGATATAAATGAATTTTTCCATTAGTTCTATGAAATTTCACTGTAACTCGTCCATAGAAACTTTTCATTTAATTAATGCAGTTTTTCATAAAATTTAATGAAAAATTTTATTTTATTTATTGAAAATCTAATACAACCAATGAAAAATTTTCATTAAAAACAGTTTTATTAAAACTGTGAAGCTTTTTCATGATGTTTGAGAAATTTTTCATTCATATTGTAAAGAAAACTTCATCAGTTTAGTTGAAAATTTCATTAAAAATCGTCCAAGATATTTCCCTCTGTGTAAGTGATAATGGTGAGCGATGAATGAATGAATTAAAATTGGGAGGTACGCTGTTCGCACACAAATTAAACCACAAAATAACGTGGATAGCAGCGAACTCCAAAACCCAGAACCAAATCGACCTCATTTGTGTCATATAGAAATGGAGTAATTAATAGCTTATGAGATGTACATAGCAAACGTGGAGCTGATATATGCTCAGCCCATCACATGATTGTTCTTAAACTTAAACTAAAACTTCCAAAATTATCAAAAAAAATATCATCCTCACACATCAAATATAATATTGATCGTCTCAAAATACCCAAATTTAATGGGGTGACCTTAAAACTGTTACACAGGATACTAGCCTTAATACACTTGGTAAATCCCGGAAACAAAGTGACGAATATATCTCCAAACACACTTGGGGAGAATTAAAAATAGTATAAATGATATTGCTAACGCCACACTCAAAGAAAAGTCAGTAAAGTCAGCAACATTATTGGTGGGAGCATCCTTGCAGAAAAATTGCTTATATCAGAAAACAATTAGTAAATTCAGCAACAATTTTGCTCAAAATGTGAGGTCCTCTCTGCGTGATGATGAGTATATAGTACTACACTTTGTTTAAATTTTTCTTTCATGTTTATTTAATTTTTTTTTGTTTACAATTTGTTTTGCGTGAGTAGAATAAATTTAAAAATAAATCATTTTTTATCACTTTTTACTAATTTATAACACTTTCATGTATAATATAGAATAACTTCATTTAAGGGATGCGTGTCAATTTAACTTTTGCCTAGGTTCTATGGTAAAAGAGAGAAGACGCTCATAAAAAAACAGATTGATCATCTTATAATATGGCTGTACTTAGAGAGAGGAATATGATAATAAATACTATATTATAATTGTAGATAATTGTAGACAAGAGAATAATAAAAGAGAGATTTTTACTATAACATGATTAAAGCAACCATATTATTGGTGAAATATGCGACCGTAGTAACCCTACATGTAACTACTCCAATTCTTCGGTTGCAGCTACCGAATTTGTTGGTATTTGTTACCGAAATTCTGTTAAAGCAATCCAATTTATATTACCGTGGCCGAACTTCTGTTGTTTTGATATTTAGACAGAGAAAAAAAAATAAGTTCATTTCGATCACTCAAAATTCGCAGTGTATTGAATTCTCAAATTTTAACAGAATTGGAAAAAATTGACAATTTAACAAACAATTTTTTAATGGAAACTTTATCTGAGACTCATAAGTTAAGTCTGTTTGTGGGTTTTAAGGAAATGTTTTATGTCTTATGGAGGCTCTAACTTTTCTAAAACTTCGGGTTCTGATGAGATCTCTAGCCAGATCGAAATACTAGTATCAACCTAGCTAATATGTTTGATTTGCTTTATTTTTGTAAATATACGGAGGTTGAAAGCTCGTTATAAATTGAAAATAACATAAAAATAATCTTGATGTATATAAAAAGAAAAAACTAATATAACTGTAAGAAATGTTTTTTTGTACGTAAAATACCGTTACCGATATAACTAAAATACCAATATCCTTAAAATATCGTTACCGAAATAACTAAAAAACCGTTCTCGCTTAAACACTGTTACCGAAATAATTTAAATAGCGTTATCTTTAAAATACCGTTACCGAAATAATCGCTGTAACAGATAAAAATTTTCACAAATCTTGATAATAAACTAACTAGTCATTAGAATTCGGGAATAATAGGGCTAAAGTTATCGATGTGCATTGACATTACTTGAATAACTAAAATAACGATATCCTTAAAATACCGTTACCGAAATAACTGAATAACCGTTATTCCTAAAATAACGTTACCGAAATAATTAAAATAAAGTTACCGCTAAAATACCGATACCGAAATAAGTTAAACATCGTTAACGCTAAAAAACCGTTACCGAAATAACTGAAATATCGTTATCCCTTAAATACTGTTACTGAAATTAACGAAAATAGCGTTACCCCTACCGATACCCGCATCGAATCGGTTACCATTGTGTTTGTAAATTGCAGTTGTTTAATAAAACCGGTAATACCGATATGAATGCAATACCGATACCTATACTAATACCGAAAAAAAAATAAAAATCAATACCAACACCATTATTCGTGTCGATTGCCAACCTTGTTTTATACTCAAACAAAAAAATGGGTCATATGTAACCCCAATTTTTAACTCTAAATTTAAAATTGGGTTGCTGAAAATATCCTAATGCTATAAACACATAGACGACTGCAGCTACACGACTACAGCCTGTCAAAAATAAAATACACACGTTTATATGAAAACGATTATTTTGGCACCAACACAACTACACGGCTACCCGACTACTTTTGCCGCTGTAGTCAACTTAGGTTAATTTCTATTTTTGTTGGCTGCAAAACAAAAATAGTGTTGACAATAAAACAAAATATGTAACAAATTAGTGCTTAAAAATATTTTATTTTGTTAAACACAAAAAACGTCGCAACATCAAATGGTATAATTGCATTAATATTCAAGAGGGGTTATATAAATTTATTTTCACGTTATAATAATGTATTATAAATAAGTAATTGTATTTTTAAGTGAACTTTATATACGTGTCTACAACCAAGCATGTTGTTCTATTTTAATAAAGAAAAAAAAGATGTAATTGGCACTACTGAAACAAAAATGTATTTGTATCAGGGATGTTAAATGGAGTTTTCAATTTTGTACCAACATCCAAAAAAAATTGTACTTTTTGGACGTTGACGGTACCATTTTTTTAAATTTATTAAAACAACAAAAAAAAATACATAAAAATTCTCTTGTACAGAAAAAAAAAAACAAAACCTTCCAATAACATACATTATATGTATGAATAAAATAAGGCATAAAAAAGTCTTATGAATATATGAGACCAAATCATGGAATTATTTGTTTAGTTAATAAACTATTTGGAATTTCTACATCATAGCAGCATAAATTTGTCGCTCTTAACCAATCCTTAGTCTGTATGAGACTTGATAATGTTGGCTAATGTAGTCTGTTTCTTTCCTTAGTTTTTATTATATTTTGAAAAGAAAAAAACTCTTTCCACATTTGCAGACCAGTGTGGAATGGATAAAATTCCAGCAACGACTAGAAATGTCTGGAAACATATTGACATTCAGTTCATTTTGAAAATTAGCTACTACCGACCAAAAACTACAAACGTTTTAATTTTTTAACGACTTCAGTTAAAAAAATTTTAGTTTTTACTCTGGCTCAAGTAATATTTTTACTAAGAAGACAAGAATGGAGCAAAATTAATGATTAATCGGTTTTTTGTTAAAGTTCTGCCTATTATGGAGGCTATAACTTTTCTAAAACATTGGGTTCTGATGAGATCTTTAACCAGATCGAAATACTAGTATTAACCTAGCTAATATGTTTGATTTGCTTTATTTTTGTAAATATACGGAGGTTGAGAGCTCGTTCTAAATTAAACATATATAAGATTGTTTGGAATTTTCTTTCATTTCTTTAACAATAATTTAATTTTCGTTTGAGTTTGAATTTTAACGTCTTTTTCAGACAATTGCAGTTAATACTATAATTAATATGCAATTTTATTTAATTTAATTGTGAAAGGCGTGGTAGAGAAGAATGAGTGTATTTTCTAAAAATCATAACTACATTGCAAATATTCAATTTTTTTCTGAATCAGACTGCGCAGTTTCTGGTATTGAACGTTCGTCAGTGACCCTGTTTTTTTTTTTTTTGAATTTTTGAATAATGTAATATTTGTTATGTTTTTATTTGTTCGATTGCGTCTATATGAAATTTTTCTGTGCAATCACTGACCGTGGTATAGATAAACTGATTTCTAATGCCACATGCACTCGCACTACACGTTAGACAGAGCGCTTTAGCCCTCTGAGCTATAGTTAGGTCGAGTTTTGTTGTGATTAAAACTAGTTTTATTCAATACACGGTGTTTTTGTTCTTGCATCTCAGAAGAACAACTCCAACAACACAACAGTTCTATTTTTAGAAACTCACCTCACTCTAATGTCCACTGTTTTCCCATATGTTATAAGTGATGCCATATCTATATATCAATTTTCACTTCTTCAGAATTTTAATAAATTCAAAATAAAAGTGAAGTTGGCTGCAACAAGTGTCAATATATGTAAGAGCTGCCAGATAAATTTTGTAAAAAATCGTAAATTTTTAATCGATATTAAAAAAAAAAAATTGCCAACTTTATTCTTCAAAATCCTTAAAATGATGATAAATCGTAAAATCTGGCGGATATAGTCGCATATATTTTAAGAGCTCATTACATAAAACGAATAAATGCAATGAAAAAGGACACAATAACAATTTGTTTGCTATACTAAAAATTCAAAAAGGGGAAAAATTAAAAATGTTTAAATTGTACCAAATGAGTAGCGGTAGTACCACGGTACTTTAGAAGGTCAAAATGTACCAAACAAAGTACAATTGTACCAACTTTAACATCCCTGATTTGTATAAAAAACAGCTATTGATATTTTTAAATTGAATCGTGATCAGCTGTTTACTATGCTGCTGTCGTTTCCAAAATAATAAGTAGCTGACCACACGGCGACGATTGCAGTCAACGGCATTTGCAGTCGTGTAGCTCTGCAGTCTGCTGTGGTCTATGTGTTTATAGCATAATGCGTATGTTTTTTACCCTTGTCACATCCAAATTTGTATTGTATTGATTGTATGGAAACATTTCGGAAACTAATGAAATTTCAAATTTTCTTTATTTACTCGAGAGAACAAAAATTTTGATACCAATATTGCCTATGTAGTGGGTTAGGGTTGTCATTTACCTAAAATATTTAAAATATTGCTTAAAAAGTTCTTGGAAAAAAAATCGCACAAAAGCCGAACATTTACGAATGTCTGAAAAAGCTCAGACACCCCCTTGACAAAAATGTGATAGGCATTAACATACATATTTTTTAGCTTAATCCAGCTTTATAATTATTTAACAAAAAGTATTTTTTTATTATCACTTAAAACACATTTTTTTAAATAACATGACTCGTATAGCAGATAAAACCTTTTCAGAAGCTCTTTCATTCGGTATACCATTTGTTTAAATTTACTTTAAAACAATTCGAAAAAGCAAAAAATTGGGTAATTTTTGATCCCACTTTTTAACCCTAAACATGAGATTGTGCCACTAAAAAAATATGTGTCCCTTATGTTTATTTTCTTTATGACACATCCAAATTTGATTAAGCTCGGAGAGAACCCGTTGGGAGACTCCAATTGTTAGTGCAGATAAGCGAATAGCGAATTTATCGCTCGTGACTTCCGTCTTTTTTTTTTTTTTTATCCACCGAACTTCTGTTGTCACTATGAAATTGATATATCATTTGCTGTAACAAACATTTTTGTTTATTTAGATCTTGAAAATTATCGGATCTACACCCATAAGAAACACAAGGTGTTTTTGCACTAAAATTACTGGACTATATTATATTTTGTATTGGAATATTCACATTAAATTAATTGAAAATCAGTTAAAAAAGGACTACTTACTTTTCGTTTAAAACAATTGTATTTTTTAGTTTATTTTCAACTGTTGAAAAATTAACTGACCAAATTGGTAAAAACAGTAGATTATTTTCGTTTATTTTAATATACAATATAAGATAACAACGTTTTGTTTTAAACAGAAAATTTTAACTGATTACTTTAACTATTACCGAAAGTCCGTTTTTTTTTTGTTTATTGAATAACAGACAGAAAGTTAAAAAAAAATATATTTCTTTGTTAATTTAACTGTATATACCATTGAAACAACTTTACCGATCAACTTTTTAAATAACTGTTGAAATTTTATGGAAAACTTCTTGTGAGTGTATGAAAAATCTACTATAAATCTAAATGGATAAAAAACTTTTAAAATTAACGGTTAAAAATTAAAAGTTAACAGCATACTTATTTCACTACGATACCTGCAAACAAAGTTAGGCGTCAGAAATCATTAAATTTTTTTAAAATAAATTTTAAATTCTCTTCAGGCCAGCACCATATGTCTTGAAAAATTAAACATGAATCTAGTGATCTCGTCAATTTACTCTTCTCCCAGATTTCCGATAACGGAAATTCAATACACTAACTTCTTTAAATCATTAGGACCCCGCTTTCTGGCAGCAGGTGACTATAATGCCAAACACACATTCTGGGGATCACGGCTGATATCTTCCAAAGGCCGTGTCTTATTTAAAACAATCTCAAAAATGGGGATGGATGTAATATCCAGCTTAGAACCCACTTACTGGCTAACAGATAGGCAAAAAATACCAGATCTAATAGATTTTGGAGTGACAAAGGCTATTTCAAGAGAATTGGCGAACGTAGAATCATCACAAGACCTGTCGTCAGATCACACACCCACAATTGTATTAATCCGAAAACCTCAGGAAATTGTAAACGCAGTTGGTGACTTAGCGCTAACAGACAAAAGCACTGGTTGGGTGAAATATAAAATGTTTATTAGTAACCATTGTTGAGAGAATATACCTCTAAGAACACCAAACGATATAGACATTTCGGTAAAAAAATTTGGAATTACAAATCAAACTGGCTGCTCAACTTGCTACAAAGTCCCCACGTCAAAAAAGAGAAACCAGAATTTTCTCTATAGATGTTGAAAGACTCCTAAATGAAAAAAGAAGAACACGAAGAGAATGGCAACAGCACAGATCTCTACAAGTCAACGTTCAAAAGAATGTACAAAGAATTTGCGGAGACTTCTTGAAGAAAAAAGAATTGCATCACTTAACAGGTTTCTTGAAAACTTAAATCTAACATCAAAAACTGATTATTCATTGTGGCGAGCTACAAAAAATCTTAAAAGACCCGTTTTTTGTAAGCCTCCTTTACGAAAATCAAATAGAGATTGGGCTAGAAATGACACAGAGAATGGAAATCTGTTCGTTGATCACCTAAAGGAAGTATTCACGCCGAATTTATCCAGCACAATAATTGAGTTGCCCCCTGTAATATCCCAGTACATAGCAAGTGTCCCGCTTATCTTCAAAATGCGAGAGGTTAAAATGGCTATTACTGAGTTAGACCCAAAAAAAGCACCGGGCATCGATAAGATCAGTAATAAGATGCTTTTGAAGTTACCACGTATAGCTGTAAGGATAATTGTCTTTATTTTTAATGCTATTTTGCGCCTTGGATATTATACGCCAGAATGGAAAACATCGCTTGTTAAAATGATATCCAAACCAGGAAAAGACCACACTAAAGTAGAATCTTATAGACCAATCAGTTTATTACCCAATATGTCAAAACTGTTCGAAAAGTTACTCATGAACAAGCTGACTAAATATATAAACGAAAACGATATACTATTCCGGTAAACGAATACTATTCCGGCACATCAATTTGGCTTCAGGAAAAAACACAATACTGCTCTGCTCCCTTTATTGATGTCTCACAAGCCTTTGATAAAGGTTGGCATGAGGGACTTCTTTTTAAAATAAAACTTTTGTTACCATCAAATACCCACAAGCTGCTTGAAAGCTATATAACAAACCGAAAATTCGTTCTTGCAGAAAAAAGTTTTTCCAGCTCCCCCCAAGACATACAAGCTGGAGTACCGCAAGGTAGTATTTTGGGACCACATCTGCATATACTTTACACATCGGATATGCCATTAAACACTTATACCCACACGTCCACTTTTGCTGATGATACAGCAATCCTTAGTGTACACAATGACCCATTAGTAGCGTCAAGATTGTTACAAAATCACATATCACAATTGGAAAGTTGGTTAGATAAATGGAAAATCAAAGTGAATGAACAGAAATGTATCCACATAACTTTTACGTTAAGAAGAGAATCGTGTCCACCAAGACAAATTAATAATTACAATATACCCCAAACAAACAAATGTGAAATATCTCGGTATACACCTTGACCGTCGTCTTACATGGAAAAATCATATAGACGCGAAACTTATCCTGATAAAGTTAAAAACTGTTGAGCTTACGTGGCTTATGGGTAGAAACTCTATACTTAGCTTGGATTGCAAACTATTGCTTTATAACTCGATAATTAAACCCATATGGCTCTATGGACTTCAGCTCTGGGGTACAGCCTCAGCATCTAATATAGAAAAATTGCAAAGACGTCAAAACAGGCTTCTAAGAATGATTACGTGTGCACCTTGGTACGTCAGAAACTCCAACACACATAAGGATCTAAACGTACAACTTGTGATGAAATAAAAAAAACATAGCGAAAACTACTTAAAAAAACTCGAACCCCATCCAAATATACTAGCCCGGAATTTACTGAATAGCAGTGGCCATCTGCGATTAAGAAGGAGGCATACTTCTGACTTGGTCCACTTGTGAGAAGATCATTTTAATGAAAACATGAAATTTTGTCTGGCGTTGGCTGGACTTAATACTTTTATTTAGTCTTAAGATTTGAATACTTATTGTTAGTTCACAACTATTAAGTGAAGATTCAACAAATAAACAAAGAAAATGTTAAAAATAAAAATTTTTTTTTGTTGCGAACCGAACCCTTAACAAACATACAATAAACACAAGTGAAATTCTTAATTCGGAAAAAATTCGGTTCCAGTGTTATGGGTGTAAAATTAATACCGTCGGCATCACTTTTCTCTTATCTAAGCATCACCACCATTTCAATAATAATTTTTTAATTTAATTTTTTTATCTTTATTTTATTTTTAAGCAAAAAGTGAATTGAACGACGCTATACGACGAACCGAATAGTGCTACGATGATTAAGAAAGAGTCACATAAAGTCAAATATACCTAGATATACACTCAAAGGAAAAGCTTTTATTTAGGACATGTTTCTTCAATTGTCGTCCCATGTAACGTTTCATAGTATTTATGAAACAGTTCATAAAAAACTAAATCAATTCATCATATTTATGAAATGTTTCACTATATATATGAAGCATATTTTGTATAAGGATTTAATTATTTTTGTGTAGAAAAAATTCATTGAGACCATGATATGGCCATTATAATTTTTATTGTTTATGAAATATTTCATAAATATTGATGAAATTGGTACATTGATGAAACTTATTCCTTGTTTTCACTGGGTGTATGTGAAAGAAGGACCTAAATATAAATTTTATATTATGCGACTCGCTGTTTTTCATATTCGATGTGACAGCTATATACATATTTTCAGAATAACCCATAAATATCAAATCATTTTTTAAATTTTAAATAATTGAGCTCTAGGTCACGTTTGTATTTATAAAAAAATTCTTTATTATTTTATATATCTTCAATATTTCGTCATTCTTTGAATGACATCTTCAGGGAGTATGAACAACAACAAACAATATTAAAAACAGAAGTTTTTTGCCGCTGCCCTCCACTCTGGTCAACACAACATTTACAACAATCATATAGAGACTATCTGACAATAATAATAATAATACAATTGAAATGCAATATCACTGATGATGCCTGTCCAGTCTGATTTAAAAATTAATAGTGTTTATAATTTTTAGAGAAAAACGTTAAATTTGTTAAATGCATACACTCACTGAATATACACATTAAATTAACTGAAAATCAGTTAAAAACCGGACTACTTACTTTTCGTTTAAAACAATTGTATTTTTTAGTTTATTTTCAACTGTTGAAAAATTAATGGACAAAATCCATAAAAACAATAGATGTTCGTTTATTTCAATACTCGATATAATATAACAAGTTTTTGTTTTGAAAAGAGAATTTTAACTGAATATTTCAACTATTACGGAAAGTCCGTTTTTTTGTTTGTTTTTTTTTTTTTTGTTGAATAACAGACAGAACGTTAAAAAATATATATCTTTGCGCTCCGGCGTGCTGGCTTATCAGTGTGGGGGTCGTGGGTTCGATTCCCACCAAAGTCACTGGTCTGTTTTCGCTACAACGCGCCGAAGGCCATAGTAGCTAGTGGTCGGTTAGGGTAATAGTATATAATTTGTAATTATATGATTATTAATTAATAAAATAAAAATAAAAAAATATTTCTTTGGTAATTTAACTGTATATTCCGTTGAAACAACTTTACCGATTAAACTTTTAAATAACTGTTGTGAGTGTATTAATTAAAATTAGTTTTTGTGAGTGTATTAATTAAAAATTAATTGCGACTGTCTATATAACGTTAAAATAACACTGTACTAAAACTTTACTTGATATTTAAGAAAAAAAGGATTTTAAAAGATTTAACACCAATTTTGTCGACTAATCGACCCGAACAACCAGTTAATCCATATTAGCTATTTTTCGAATAATGCCCTAACCGGTAACAGCTTGGGTCGAATAATTGGAAACACTAATTACAACTCAAACAACTACACACAGAGAAATAAAGTGACCGAATTGAAAGGCAGGGATGGCAGGCAATACCGCTGAAATACCGTTATCGATTCAAAAGCCTTTCAACTGACTATCGTTATCCCTAAAATACCGTTACTGAAATAATTGAAATATCGAAATTAGTGTTACCCTTACCATCCATGTTTTTTATTTTAACAACTATTAACATTAGTTTTCTGAATATATTGGGGGGTTGCAACTAAAATTCAGTTGAATTGACCGAACTTTGTTGTGAAAACTATTGTATAGTTTTACCAATAGACTGAAATTCGTAATAACCGAATTTAAGCCGTAGTAACAGAATTTTAGTTGGCAAATAGATAAATTTTTCTAAATTTTTGTACATTTACAGCAGAAGTTCCCTGACTGTTGACAGTACAGTTTTTTTTTTTTTTTTGTTTTTAGGCCACAAATATTTGGTAAAAGTGTTTGCTAGTTTTAGCAGAGTAAATTTATATTTTCAATTAAGGGGGGACATGACATTGGCCCTTTTTTGCATTGGCGTAGATAGGCCTGTCTGGGGGGGCCTTGCCCCCCCCAGAACGTTCGGTGCCCCCCCAGGATTTTCATTTTTTTTTCTATGTTTTTGTCTTGAAATTAAGAAACTTGAAATTTTTTGATATAACGGAGAGTTTTATAGGACATTTTTTTTAAAGTGTGTTGAAAAATACCATTAATTTCTACCGATAATTTTTTAAAGTGTTTATAAATTTTTATAATATTCCAACAGCTCCTTTATTCTTTTCTACTCTTTTCGCAAAACACGTGTTTAAACACTCTAGTGTGAATGCTATGTAAGAGTATTACACCGCTGATGCTAAGTAGTTCAAAGTAAGGACTAGTTCAATTGAACTAGTTCGTTCCCGATCTACACAACTCTATTGGCATATATAAAAAGTTTTGCAATAAAGACAATGGTTTTTATATAAATGGTTTATAACAATAGTCTGTAATTATTTAACTTTTTTAGTTTTGATTTAAAATTAAAAAAACTTTCTAGTTTTAGAAATGAAAAAAGTGCAGGATATTCGCTTATTTTTTAAAAAATCAAAAGTTGCTGATGCTGCTAAAACTACCGAATCAAGAGATGTTGATACAGCCGGAGAAGAAGCTGAAACTTCTGCATCTTTTCAAACATTTGAGGATCCCGAAGCATCAAGTTGTAGTTTAACAAGATCGAATGTGAGTGATTTGGGAACAAAAGACTCTGGTCCTCAACAGCCGAAAATAGCTTTCAAAAAAGTAGTTGTTAATGGTAAGCAAAGATCGTTTACATCGAAATATTATGAAGCATATGACTGGCTCGAATATAGTGCTGAAGCTGATAAGGCATTCTGTTTTGTTTGCCGTCATTTTAGTTCAAAGGAATCTAAAGAGCAAAATGAAAAATTTGTTGTGTCGGGATTTGAAAAATGGAAAAAATTAGGCGAAGCTCTCAAAAAACATGATAAATCCTGTAGTCACATTCAAAGCATTGAAGGCTACAAAATGTATAAAAGCTTAGGAGATGAAAATATACACGATAAAATTCTGCAGCAACATTCAAAACAAATTATCGAAAACCGTGAGTACCTTAAGAAGATTATAGATATTATATTGCTTTTGACGCGTCAAGGACTCTCCCTTCGAGGACATAAAGAGGATAATGATTCGAAAAACCGCGGAAATTTTTTGGAAATAGCAGACAATTTGGCAAAATACGATGCTTCATTTAAATTACATTTCAATAAACCAAAAAATTATTGCAGTTCCACAATACAAAACGAAATTATTGAAATAAGTGCAAGTGTTGTCATAAATACTATTACTGAAAATGTAAAAGAGTGTGGTTTCTTTTCATTAATGGTTGACGAGGCTAGGTGTTATAAAGAGGAGCAACTATCAATAACAATAAGGTATGCCAAAAACCTAGAAGTCGAAGAAAGATTCCTTGGCTTCGTAGACTGTTCCATTAACCGTGATTCTACTGCACTACAAAAACTAATTTTTGAATTTTTGGAAGCTAAAAAATTGTCGAATATTCCAATAATTGGACAATCATATGATGGTGCTAATGTTATGTCTGGTTTCAAAAATGGTTTGCAAGCTAAAATTAAGGAATCAAACCCACAAGCCATTTTTATTCACTGTCTTGCCCACAGACTTAACTTAGTTATTGTAGATTCATGTTCACATATATCCGCAGCACAAACTTTCTTTAATGCAGTAGAGGCTTTATGTATTCATTTTTCAAAGCCTGGAAATCACAGTGATTTAAAAAGAATCAGCAAAGCTCTTCAAGTTAATCACTTAGAGATAAGAAGTCTTAGCTCAACCAGATGGAGCTGTAGGTATGAAAATTGCAAATCTATTATGAATAATTATGTGTCTATAAAAAGTGCCCTTGAAGATGAAATATGTCAAGCAAGAGACAAAAATTCTGTGGAAGCTCTTGGGCTGTTAACGTTAATTAGTAAGCCTGATTTTATCGTGAGTTTACATGTCTTTCATTTTGCTCTATTAATGATAAATGTTTTGAATAAATATTTCCAAACTGCAAGTGCTACGCTTGGGGAAGCGCATGATAGCGTGAACGCAACAATAAACACATTTGAGGAAAATCGAAATAAATTCGATGAATTATGGAGTCAAGTTGAAGATTTTGCTAAGGAAAATGACATATCTTTGGATCCATTAAGAGTTTCAAAGAGAAAAAAAGGAAATTTATTGGACAAAGATTTTCATGTTGAAACCACATTGGGCAAAAGTAAGTTTGTGGATCTGCCAGATGATATATCTGCAAAAGATTATTGGAAAGTAAACGTATACTACCCGGTTATTGATAGCATTATCTCAAATTTAAACTATAGGTTTCAAAGCGTTCCACTAGCTGAATCTGTTAATGCTTTTATAAAGTTAGATTTGAAGGGAGCTGCAGAATTTATTGATAATTATAAAAATGTTTTAAAAATTGATTGTGATTTAATGAAATCTGAAATTGTTGTACTTAGAAATATGTTTAAAAACACGAGCTCGGAAAACTCGATTAACTTAGATATGATTCGTTCTAAAATTGATAAGAACATTTATCCAAACGTATATAAACTCTTACAAGTAGCAGTTCTGCTGGCTGCGAAAGAAGTTTTTCAGCAATGCGAAGAATAAAAACATGGCTTCGTAGTACCATGAATCAGGACAGATTTTCAAGCTTAGCTATACTAAACATTGAGAATGAAGTAGTAAAATATGACATATCTCCTGAAGAGATATTGAATATTTTTTGTAAAAAAAATAGAAAAATTTTATTTGAATAATATTCAGAGTGCAATTTGTATTTAATTTAATATATTATTTATGTGTTCACTAAATAGTACAAAATCTTTCGTGTGATTTTATTTTTATTTTATTGTTTTATAAATAAACGTCCAGGTTATTTATTTTTTTATTATTCGTTCTTTTTTCTTAAGTACCCGAGTAAAAACGTTTGTATATTATAATACATTATTTTATATGCACTTATATGTTTTTGTCTGCCAATGTATTCAACCAAATATAATTATATGAATTCGTATATAAAATATATGTGTTACTAAATAAACTGATATTTTCTAAGCTTATATTAATTTTTAACAATAATAATACCTTAAAGGAAATGTCATTTTATTGTACTGAATTGTTCTGTTTTTGATTTTTTTTAATTTTATTTCATTAAAAAACAATGTTAAAAAAAAGTTTTGTTTAATTGTTGGGTCCGGTGCCCCCCCTAGAAAAATTGTCTAGCTACGCCAATGCTTTTTTGAAATCGACTTTTTTTTATAATTTTGTATTTTAGTAAATACTCTTAAGATTCGAAGAAAAAAAATTTCATGGAAAAATTCTTACGGGTTCAAAAGTTAGAGCCGGATTAGTGAGAGCACATTTTTATTTTTAACCTTTTTTTTCTTTGTTCACAAACTTTGAACGCGTATATCTCGAAACCATGTTTTCGTACTGGTTGCGGCACTAGCGGGTTCATTTTTTGACGTAATTTTTTTTTTTTTTTGTATTTTTTTAAACTTGATTCGCTATCGTATGACACGAGATTTTTTTTTTAAATTTTTTTTCGATTTTTTATGAATTTTTAAAGTCACTATATTTTTCGAAAAAACACACTTTTAAATTTGGAACAACACCAAAAATTGAAAACAAAATTTAAAAAAAAGCTCGTATCATACGATAACCAATTTTGTTAAGATTTAAAAAAGTAATTTTTTTTCCAGATCGGACAATTTTTGCGACTCCCAGCGCTGCAACCACGAGTCCCCGTTTTTTTCTCTGCCGCCAGTTTGGAGCTCTATCAAACCATGTTGGAGTGAAAAATATATTTTTTTTAATTTTTTTTCTTCTAATTTGTTCAATTCTCTACAATAATAAAAAATTTGGAAAAATGTTTGTTTTTGACTGAGTTATGAATTTTTGAAAAAATGTCTGTTTTCTCTGCCGCGAATGTAATGTCCCCCCTTAACTAAAATTCAACGCGAATATAACTAAAATATTGTAAAGTTAACAAGTATGTTTTTGCTGTTCATGCATAATTAATATTTAGCAAAACAAATCAGCTAATTTTAGCAGTTTTTTCTGCAACGTCAATTTTAACAAATTTTTAGTATCTTTTTCTGCTATTTGTAAAGGCTTTTTTCTATGAATGTCTTAAATTGTTAAAAAAAAAACTGCATTAAAGTTTACAAATCGATTTGAATACAAAATCAATATACCGTTTAATATTAGCACGTCATATTTAATTTAACATTTAAATAAACCTACCGTTTAATTAATAAAACTGCTAATCCAAATATTTTTTAGTTAATCCACAAAATTGTTTTTTGTTGTTGATGAATTAATTTTATGCAAAAAAACAGAAACCGAAACAATTTTTTTTTTTTTTTTTCTTTGTTATTATTTTAATATTTTATTTTTCGAAATACTTTTTTACACATAATGAATCACTTTGAACAACTTAAGGAATTTATTTAAATATTCACTTAAACATGAAAAAAATTCAAATTCAAATTCTCACGTGAATTTTTGAAATTTTTTATTTCACAAAAAAAATAAGAATATTGCGGAATTGTAGAATGCGAAAATGTATTTTTGTATGTGTATGAGTGAATGGTAAGTGTATGTATGCGTGAGACAAGTAATATTTTATTGTTGTTATAATATTTGTAACATATGACAATAAAAATTCCAAAAATATTTCTAATATTTCAATTTAATTTTTTATTTTTCTTTTCCTCGATCAACGACGGCGAACAGTAATATTTGAAACGCACGCGACACTTATAATTGCCACTAATTCCAACGTATGATAAAAATTCCGTAATTTATGTCAATTGATGATTGATATTGAATAACCGTTATTTGTAACCGTTAAACAGTAAATTATCACAAAATTCTTAACGAATATTCTTTTTTTTGTAGTCGCTTAAAACTTTTTTTTTTATTTCAAATTACGTTTTTACCGTACGAATTTGAAAATATTTTTATTAGAATTTCAATAATTTGAATTAATGAAGTGCAACAATCCGCCCGTATTTAAAATAACGTGCGCATTTGCTGTATTTGAACAACCAACTGCCTAAAATGATACAGAAAAATTTACGGCACTTCCATATTACCACTACAAATACGACACAGACGTAGAGGGAACGGAAGTATTTCCATCTCTTTTTGTCATGTATTGTTTTAATAAGAGAATAAAAGAGATGTTTAGATATGAATTTCCATTAGACTATTTTAATTGGTTATTTTGTGTTCATATAATTTGTATAGATTGGGTGGGGGGATATTAAAGATGTGTGCGTGTGTTTTGTAAGCATGTGTTTTCCATTGTTTACCTTTTATTTCTACTTTTCTCTCACTCTTTCTCTAGATGTTTTATTATGTGAGTTTGTCTCTTTCATTGTTTTATTACGTACTTCCTTCCTTTTCTCCTTCATTATTCAATTTTCAAAAGAAAATGGTGTGACTTTAATTTCCGTTGCATATTTTCTGTAGATTTAGTTGTTGTTGTTGTTTTTTTTTAGTTTGTTCCTTGTGTAGTTTGTTTGTTGCATGTTAAACTTCTATTTTCTGTTCTGTTTCTTGGATTTTCTACATTGACTGATGATTTTCCTATTGTTTTCATGCAAATAATCTCTAAAAAGAAAAACAATATGTATGTGTGTGTGTGTGTTGTATTATATCTATCGTATGTACAATGTTTTGTGGTCGTATGGTATTTAAAGTGTCTATAAGCTGGCTGCTCATTAACTAATGGATTACATTTTAGAAATTTCTTTTTATGGGAACTTTATACAAAAATTTTATGATTTATTAGGTGAGTTTAATTAAAACAGACCTTGAGGACGTAAATCATAAAAAAAATATATAAACATTTTCAATTAAACTAATACATATTGTGCAGATAAAAAAAAAATAGTTCGTAAAAGGAAAGGGAGTCTCCTGATGGGCTCTCTCCGATCTTAATGAAAATTTAGATATTGGATAAAGAAGAAAAAAAAAAAATAAGGGACACATATTTTGTTCGTGACCCAATTTCACGTTTAAGCGTTAAAATTTGGGGCCAAAGTTAATACATTTTTGTATGGAAACATGTCTGAAACTAATGAAATTTAGATAATTAAACGATTTTTTTTTTATTTTACTAAAGTTTTTGTAATTTTGACAATTTGTTCGTATATTTATGTATGGATTATTATTAGTTTATAAATGTAAAATGATTATTTCTGACAGCCATTTAAAAAAATTTCTACCCGCCCGTTCAACAAAATTTAATCATTATTCAATAATTTTATTTGTAAGTACTTAAAATGCATCATCAGAATAATTAAACTATATTGTAAACAGAAAATATATAAAATTAACCAAAACACAGTCACATCATTCAAAGTATTGGTTTTCCTAATCAATATTGAAAAAATGTTATCTTCCACATTACCTTTAATACCAACAACAGACCACTTTTTGGAGATTTTATCCATTGAATAAAATATTTGGAGTTAAAATCGACTACATATTAGTTTCGCCTGCAAAAAAAAAACAATCAATTTATCTAAAATATAAGTTTTCGTTAACAATTTTAATATAATATAAAGTTGTTTAATAGTTTCGGTAACTCTAAGAAAATATTAAGATTAGCAACCCAATTTCTGTTGTATATACAAATCTCTTTTTAGACAAAAAAAAAAAAAATCAAAGTTGAAATTGGAAAATACAATTTCAAATTGGGTTTAAGCTAAAGGTAAAGTAATTGCCTGACAATAAGCCCAGTTCGCGGATAAGAATTTTTTATTAATAAAATAATTTTAAAATAATATAAATTTTTTTTTATGGTTTTGGTACGTGGAACCACAAAAATTCGGTCGCAACTACACTTAGAATAGTATGTAAGTAAAGACCACTGCAAATGTACTCTGATAATAATCCATGCGTAAAATTACGAAAAAAATGTCGAAATAACCACCCAGGAAAACTTGCTATTACCATAGAATGGGAAATGGAAGAAGAAAACAAGAATCAGAAGTACTTATAGTTGAGGCCAAGAACACCTGATTTTAACATGGGGGTGTCATAGGAGGCAAGGCCTTGCCTTGTGCTTACATATAGGGACAAAAATAAGACGTTACAAAATATGTAGTGAAATCACCAGTTACACATAAGTACTTATTTCATTTCTTATTTGTAGCATCAAAAGTAATGCTTAAAGCCATTATATGACGTATTACTTGTAAGGATGTTAATAAGTAGTTATTTATAGGTGCAGAAATAAGTACGTATTAACATGTACCTAAATAAGAAGGTATTAATAGGCAATAAAATAACTAGTTATTAATAAGGACAATTATAACTAGTTATTAATAGGTCCTAAAATAACTACTGATTTTAGTCATTACAAGGAAGGACTATAATAACTGCTTACCAGGAGGAAGTGTAATAAGTGGTGAACAGCGATTAATATTTTCTCAAGAAAAAAATTAAAAGACTTTGTTTATTATTTTCTAATAACATTTATTAAACATAAAAAGAACAAAAAAAAATTCACTATAAAAAACTAAAAATCTTATATACTAGTACACCCAAAAAAAAAGTTTGTAATATTAGCAACTCGTTTGCTGGGAGGATCCTAGCAGACAAAGTTGCTAACATCAGCAAAAAAGTTGCTAAACTCAGCAAAAAAACTTGCGAGTACGAGTTGCTAACATTACAAACTTTTTTTTTGGGTGTAGGAACTTAAATGCCTTATACATATTTAAAATTTGGCGGGTTTTTAAAAAAAAGTACTTTAAAAATGTTTATTACTTAATAAACTACAAAAAAAGGATTAACAAAACTGA
The DNA here is from genome assembly GCA_021234595.1 of Delia radicum. NCBI lineage: Eukaryota > Metazoa > Arthropoda > Insecta > Diptera > Anthomyiidae > Delia > Delia radicum. Next base: position 201,610,812 of record CM037855.1, on the reverse strand, counting down.
ATCTTCTCCAACCAAACAAGATATTATTAAGGCACATGCAATGATTCAAATTTTTGTTGAAATGTTTCCAGCGCTATATGGTCGAAATAGTGTAACATATAATGTGCACAATCTTCTACACATATGTGAATGTGTCGAAGAATTTAAAGATCTAAATAGCATATCTGCGTATAAATTTGAAAACTATATGCAAAAAATTAAACAAAATCTAAAAATGCCCAAACACCTTTGCCAACAAATTTTTAATAAATTTTCAAATGATAAAGTTTTACTTAAAAATCCAGCTTACGGACTGCGGTATAGAAAAAGAGTTCCAAAGTCAATTTTGTTACCAAAAGGCTATTTTAGTACAAATATTCCAGACAACATTTGTCTTATGAAGGATAAAACTTTTTTACAAATCACTAAAATCCTAAGTGAGGAAGAATTTCTAGCAAAAAGATTTTCAAACTTACGAAGTTTTTTTCAACGATCCCATGGATTCATTGGATTTAAATATTGCTTTGGTTGACGAACATGATGGCTCAGAAGAACAATTATTTAAAATAGAAAACATTCTGGCTAAAGTGCTTAAAATGTCGTACAATAATGAATATATATTGATTCCGGAAATTCATTCCATTCATGAAAAATTAAACGTACGTAATATATAATACATATTTTCAAAAGCCAATTTCTTTTTTAATAAAAGTTTTTTTTCATATTTTAGACAACAAATTTTTAAATCTTCAAAGGAAAATACTCGGTTATTCTTCGAAAATAAGAAAATTATTACCAAAAACTCTTAATGTATTAATAAATAAAATTTAATAATTTCTACTTAATATCAATTATCTTAATTTTGTTATTTACTAAATAAGCTTTTGTTTTGTGAGAGTCGTTTATGTATAACTATATATTTGTTTGCTTAAATAAATTGCATTTAAATTATTAATTATGATATATTATGAATCTTTATAAATATACCTTACAAAAAAGTAGTTACTTATTACCTTACAAGTACCTTATTTCTTTGGCCCTTCCTAATAAGCAGGTATATAACACAATATTAGTAAGACATAATTGTTTAGCTTCCAAAATAAGTAGTGATGTATGTTCATATCAGTAAGGTATTATTTTAGACCTTCAAAATAACAACAAATGTAATGGATAGTCATTACTACGAAAGGTCTGAAATAAGTGATAATAAGTAACTTATTATTTTTGCTATTCCAAATAAGCAGATATTTAACACAATATTAGTAAGGCGTTGTTTTTTATCTTACAAATAAGCAGTTACATATATTCATATTAGTAAGGTATTATTTCGGACCTTCAAAATAACAAAAACTGGAATGGATAGTCATTACTTTGGAAGGTCTGAAATAAGTCCTACCCATTACCAAAGTTTTGCTGGGCAATTTTAAATAAACGAAAATTTGTACATTTTAGGAAAGTTTTTGTAGTTTTGACAATAATTTCGTATTTTTATGCATGGATTATTATGAGTGAAGTTAAAAACAAATGAAATTGCACTTAAAGAAAGGACGACTTACATTTCAGTAAATTCAACAAGCATTGTCATTTGTTTTTTAATGTTCAAAAAAGTAACCACAATTGTAGTGAAAATGAACCACATATATTAGTAAAAAATTAGCAAACATTTATTTTTTTTTTTATTTATTTTAAATAACAAAAAACGACTGAAAAAAATAATGTAAAATCATAAAACAGTCATTTGATGTGGTTTGTTTTTTTTTTAATGAACTACAAGGTTAGTAAAAAAGTTAATTTGTTCTACAAATTTGCATTAAAAATAAAGAAACTGTATTTCAACACAAATAACTACAAATTTTTAAGCAGAAGTTCCCTGAGTGTACAAAACTGTTTTCTGTGTGTGGTCATGCATAATCGTACACACTAAAAAATTGAACCTACATTTCTATATGATCAAATATGGTCATATATGATCATATATTATTTTATGTGGTCATCCATATACTACGTTCATACATTATATATTTTTTTGGTAATATTTTTTTTTTGAAAATTTTGTATTTTAAAAAACTGTTTTAATAAAAAAACAATGTTATTAAAAAAGCATAAGTCACAAAACATGTATGTATATTATATATTTATGTCAGCGCAAACATTCTTCATCAAAATGAAATATTTGACAATAATTCAACATTTTAAACAACTTCAAAATAAACGACCACATTAAATTAAAGCATTGTGAAAAAAAATTAATATTATAAGTTTTTAATTTAAATTTTTTTCTCTTACAATTAAAAAAACTTCGAAAAGTCTGTAGTTAAGCAATGAATTCACTGTTCGGCCTCAGAAAGTTCGGCCAAATTGAAAATAGTTCGGCGGCCGAACTTTTAACTTTATAGCTAAACTTCGGCTTTTCTCTTAAATTTTATACACAAAATCGAATTAAATCGGCTCAACAAACACCAAAATTTGTCATCATTGCCTCAAAAAACCGACAAAATATAGTTTTTTCGCCGAACTGTTCGGTCGGACACTATTAATTAGTAATTAACCACCTACAACACAGTGCTCCAGTTTAATTACTACGCGTATTATTTATTTAAAATTTTCCTTGAAAATGTCCGAAGGACAAATAAAAATTAAACTTTTGTTTATTTAATTAATTCATTTATATGACCTTAAAGTGACAATAAATCAACATACTAACAATACAAAGGTCAACTATGCATACTGCTAACAATAATACTTACCCTCAAAAAAAGTTAGTAAAGTCAGCAAAAACGTTTACTGAGTCAACAACAGTTTAGTCAGGAGTGCGCTTGCAAAAAAAAAATGGCTAATGTCAGCAAAATCTTTTGCTGAAAATCAGCGAGATGATTTTTAGCAACAAAATTAGTAGATTCAGCAAAAGCTTTGCTAACACTTAATTAAAAAATAAAAAATACTTGCTAAAAGTTAACAAAATTTTTGCTAAATATATTAGTAGACTGAAAAAAACTCAAAAAATTTGTAGAAAAATTATACTTTAATTGATTTATTTGCTGAAAAATCTAAACATTGTTTTGTTATTCTTTTAAAAATAGTTTACAATAAGTTACAAAATATAAAAATGTCCATACTTCCACATTGAAATAATTATGTATTACATGAACCAAATTATCTTTCAACTACTTACATCAATGGTTGTCTAACTGATGGAATCTTTTAAAGCAAGACAAATGCCTTAGAAAATTCTTAAAAAGGAAACATAAAAAATTTCCTAAGATGTGTGTCCTTGTCTTTTGCTTTACTCTGTATACCTGAACGTATATTTATTTGCAATTTGACCAACACTACACAAAAAATCGCTATACACGTTTAGTTTACAAATACACATATAATCTTTATTAAGTTTAAATATTTTATTTTGTCTATAATTTAATTAATAGACAATTACTTTGACAAGCAGATGTCAACACAAAATTCAAGTTATTTTAATCCACAATTTTGTTTATGTACACTCAAAAAAATAAGTTAGTAGAAAAGTTAGTAAAACGTCTTGTAAATCAGGTATACTATTTTTTAGCAAAATTTTTTGCTAAAATCGTGTTTTCAGCTAAAATTTTTGTTATACTTATTCAGCACTTAACTGTTTTATACTAATGCTTTACTAATATATTAATGTTTTACTAATTAATTTTGCTAAAAAAAATTATGCTGATAAGCACATTAATAGTGTGGACGACAACCAGATTGAAAGATATACGCAGAATGAAGTAGATGTCGCGGCATGTCAAGATGTAGTAGAGAAGAGGAAAATGATACTTAAAAGTACAACTCTAATAAGACATATAAAAAAATCAACCATGGAAGACTTTTGTATCTGTTTTTCATACATAAAACAAAATTGAGGATTAAAATAACTTAAATTTTGCGTTGTCACTGGCTTGTGAAAATAATTGTCTATTAATTAAATAAAAGACAAAATAAAATATTTATTTATTTAAACTAAATGATCTAGTGTGGTCAAATTGCAAACAAACATATACAGACATGCAGACATGCAGACAGAGTAAAGACAAAGACACACATCTTAGGTAGACGTTTATGGTTCCTTTTTCTTATATATTTCATTCTTATAGTAAATTATTTTTAAAAGAATCACAAAAATATGTTTTATGATTTTCAGCAAATAAATTAATAGATTAATAATCCAGTGTGATAAAATTGAAAAGAAATATACAGACAGGAAGACAGACTAAAGCGAAAGACATACATCTTAGGTAGATTTTTCTGTTTCCTTTTTCTTATTGCAAAAAAGGGTTGTATATGTTATATTTTGTTATTTTTTCGTTTCGTTTCTATAATTCTCTGCGGCATTTGCGTTCCTTTCAAAGATAGCATCATTTAGACAATAATTGATGTAAGTAGTTCAAAGATAATTTTGTTTATGTTATGTATAATTATTTCTATTGTTTTTAGATATTACATTAATTCATATCGTCAATTTGGGAGTATGAACATTTTTATATTTTGTAACGTATTGTAAATTATTTTAAAAAGAATCACAAAAATATGTTTTATGATTTTCAGCAAATAAATTAACTAAAGTATAATTTTTATACAAATTTTATGAGTTTTTTCAGTCTACTAATATTCAGCAAACATTTTATTAACTTTTAGCAAGGGTTTTTTAATTTCTAATCCACTAAGTTTTAGTAAAACTTTTGCTGAATCTACTAATTTTGTTGCTAAAAATCACCTCGCTGATTTTCACCAAAAGATTTTGCTGACATTAGGAATTTTTTTGCAAGCACCCTCCTGACTAAAATTTTGCTGACTCAGCAGATTTTTTTGCTGACTTTACTAACTTTTTTATTTGAGTGTAGTAATACAGTATATTTATTTTTAAGTGAAAACCAGTCATTTGTAGAAGAAATTTTTGACTACATTTGAAGTTATTAAAAAAAAAAACACATAAAATTACTGTATTACGATTTGACATTTATTTTATTGTATACAGTACACTCAAAAAAAAAAAGTTTGTAAATACAGCAAAAAATTTTGCTGAGTCAGAAAAATTTAAGTCAGGAGTTTGCTTGCAAAAAAATTGCTAATGTCAGCAAAATCGTTTGCTAAAAATCAGGGAGCTAATTTTTAGCAACAACGTTAGTAGATTCGGCAAATGTTTTGCAAACACTTAGTTGATTATAAATTAAAAAATCCTTGCTAAAAGTTAACAAAATTTTTGCTGAACATTAGTAGACTAAAAAAATTTAAAAAATTTGTAGAAAAATTATACTTTAGTTAATTTATTTGCTGAAAATCTAAAATTTTTTTTGTGATTCTTTTAAAAAATAATTTGTACCTCATTTATACTGAGTGAGATCGAAAAAACCCCGACATGTTTTCACTAACAACTACTTTTTTGTATGACACGGAACTTTTTTCTTGTGAAGTTACCTTTAAGAACGTTGTCAGATTTTGCATGCAAAATATTGAAGTGATCGGCTTATTATTTCGCTTTCAAATGTAAACTGAACAAGAAGTGAGTAATGGAGTTCTTTTGGCATCTTTAGTGCCCTAATTGATAAATGCACACCATTTCCAAAAAAAAGTGACATTATTGGGAACTTGTTCTATAGTTCTAATCTTGTTCTAATCTTAATATCAATTGATTTATGTTTTAACTAAATTGTGTTTGATTGTATTTTAACTACACTCAAAAAAAAAAATTTGTAAAGTCAGCAAAAAATTTGGCTGAGTCAGCAACATTTTAGTCAGGAGGGTGCTTGCAAAAAAATTTCTGTCAGCAAAATCTTTTGCTGAAAATCAGCGAGTTGATTTTTAGCAACACAATTAGTAGATTCAGCAAAAGTTTTGCTAACACTTAGTGGATTAGCAATAAAAAGTCTTGCTAAAAATTAATAAATTTTTTGCTGAATTTTAGTTAATTTATTTGCTGAAAATCATAAAACATGTTTTTGTGATTCTTTTAAAAATAATTTACAATAATTACGAAATATAAAAATTTTCATTTTCCCACATTGACGACATCAATTAATTTAATATCTGAAAATATATAGAAATAAATGTATATAACATAACAAAAATTTTATTTCTCTACTTACATCAATCATTGTCTAAATGATGCTATCTTTTAAAGGACGCAACTGTCGAAGATAAATATAGAAACGAAACGAAAAAATAAACAAAAACAAACGAAAAAAACAACCCTTTTTGCAATAAGAAAGAGGAACCATAAAAATCTACCTATGATGCGTGTCTTTGTCTTTCGCTTTACTCTGTCTACATGTCTGTATATGTTTGTTTGCAATTTGGCCACACTAGATTATAAATCTATAAACATTTAGTTTAGAAATACATATTAAATTTAAATATTTTATTTTGTCTTTTATGTAATTAAAAGACAATTATTTTCACAAGCCGGTGACAACGCAAAATTTAAGTTGTTTTAATCCACAATTTTGTTTTATGTATGAAAAACAGATACAAAAATCTTCCATGGTTGATTTGTTTATATATCTTATTAGAGTTGTACTTTTTAGTATCATTTTCCTCTTCTCTACTACATCTTGACATGCCGCGACATCTGCTTCATTCTGCGCATATCTTTCAATCTGGTTGTCGTCCACACTATTAATGTGCTTATCAGCACAATTTTTTTTAGCTAAATTAATTAGTAAAACATTAGTATAATATTAGTAAAGCATTAGTATAAAACAGTTAAGTGCTGAATAAGTATAACAAAAATTTTAGCTGAAAACACGATTTTAACAAAAAATTTGCTAAAAAATAGTAAACCTGATTTACATGACGTTTTACTAACTTTTCTACTAACTTATATTTTTGAGTGTAAAATTTATTTGAAATGCTGTTTAATATTTTTACGAATACGGGGTAAGTTTACAAATACACATTTAATATTTACTAAGTTTAAATATTTTATTTTGTCTTTAATTTAATTAATAGATAATTACTTTGACAAGCCGGTGACAACACGAAATTTAAGTTTTTTTAATCTACAAGGTATGTATACACATTTCTGGCTTCCTTTTCTAATATATGGAAAACAGATACAAAAATTCTCCATGGTTGATTTTTTATATGTCTTACAAGATTTGTACTTTTTAATATCATTTTACTTGCCTCTACTACGTCTTGACTTTCAATATGGTTGTCGTCCACACTTTTAATGTATTTTTTAGCAAAATAAATTAGTAAAACATTAGTTCAAAACAGTTAAGTGCTGAATAAGTATAACCAAAATATTAGCTGAAAACACAATTTCAGGAAAAAAATTTCCTGAAAAATAGTAAACTTGAATTACAAGACGTTTTACTAACTTATTTTTTGTGGGTGTAGTTTTTTTTTTATTTAACAAAATTAAAACGAATAAATGCTTCTTTATTTTTTACTACATTTGTGGTTAATTTTGACTACATTTATGGTTAATTTTTACCACAATTTTTTGAACAGTAAAAAAACAAACGACAATTTTATTTAAGTTTAATGAAATGTTAGTGGTCCCGTTTTAAAGGGAAATTTCATTTGTTTTTAACTACATTTGCAGTGGTCGGTGCCTACATAATAATCTAAGTGTGCAATTACTGTTTAAACCAACAACAGATTATTATGTATTATTTTATAGTAAAACAACTGTAATTGTAGTTAAAAACAACAACTACTGATTACTGCAGTAACAACTGTCATGTAGTAGTAACTGTAAAACTTTGTGAATTAGCTTGTATTTCACGGAATACATAATTTAAATTTTCTATTTCTCGCCATACCGGAATCTTCGTTCTTGTCAAAGATTCCATAAAGTAATTTATAAACAAAATAAATATACTATAAATTATACTTCATGAAACGCTTTAGGTCGATTAATAATACTGTACCTTGTTTCTGTATATAATGCGAGAAGTTTTGCATCGAGAAATACATCGAAAAATTTGTCTTAGCAAAAGTTACAGAAACGGGTAACCGAAAGTTACAATACAGATTGTATTTTATCCTTTCTATTTTGCAATTAAACAATTTTTTTATAATTATAGTTCTTTTTTCCAGTATTGTGAATGAATCTTTAATTTAAAGTAATGCATTTCATCAAGGGGCAGACTTCGCCCCTTCCTGTAGGAATATGAAAAAATTTGGCGAAGACGTTAAGGCGGAGATTTCTTCCCTCTTTAATCCCCCTTTTTACCCTTGAGTCAAGTCTTCCATATTTAACGTCCAATTTGACTACGTTCCTAGCAAAAATTAAAAAAATTCCTTATCACGGAGGTGGCCCCTACCCCAGGGAACAAATATTAAATATTTCAGGTTTTTATACAAATGCATTTGGGAAGGCCGTCAAGGGGATGAGCTTTTCGCCATCGAACGCTCCCCTCCCCTATATTTACTACGTTCCTGGAGAAAATTTTGAAACGGAACTTATTACTGACTTGGTTTCTATCCAAAAGCGTTTGGACAGGCCTAAGTGGTACTTACTTACCCCTCCATAAATCAGTAAATAATGTTTTTTTGAAGACAACGTTAAGGAATTGGAGTAAATAAAAGTTTTGATAAACCCTTCAACTTATTATTATTTTTTATCCAAAAAGTTGTCATCGAGAAAAACAATAAAGGAGGTGCTCATATTTTAATTTTTGTAAGCAAAATTGACAGGTTGATAAAGTCGTTACTGGATATCTCAGATATGATACGAGATATAGCGAAACGGATTTCGGAATCAGGGGGGTTACCGCGTAACTCGATTCGAAAAGAAAAATGTACGAATACGAACAAATTGTACCGCGTAATACGATTTTCGTACTTTTTTTCTCGAAAGTACGGACATTTTTTTTCTCCCTTTTCGAACAAAAAAATCCCTTTCGAAAATGCAACTCTGTATTACGAAGATGAACTGTTTTTGCGATAAAAACGTTCGGAAATTGTTCGAAAGCTATTTTGCTAGTGACAAGTGAAAAAATATTAAAAATGTAAGTATTTACACATTTAAAATAAAAAATGATTAACAAATAAAGAAAACTTAATAATATTGTTTATTTATACAAAAATATTTATTAAATTACCTAATAAACATGTTATATTAAATGTAATAATATTTGTGTTTTCAATTTATAAAGGCAAGCTCAAGATAAATTAAATATATAAATTAAATATATCTTGGGCAAGCTCCAAAAAGAAATTTATACACAAATAAAAAACAATATGAGGTAATGGTAGACTTCATGGTCAAGCATTCAGACTTGGCAAAAGGGCATCTAAAAGTCCCAGATGCTAAGAATAAGTCAAACAATTTGTGGCAAAAGTTGTGTTCGGATTTGAATGCTTTCGGACCACCCGAAAGAAATGTCAATGGCTGGAAAAAAGTAAGTTTGTGTAATGAGCGTTTTTAATAATATATTTTAAAACATATTTTTCCAATAGGTTTGGGCTGATTACAAGACTCATGTAAAAGCTAAATGCCGTCGTAACCGAAGCAGCATTTCTGGAACCGGAGGTGGTCCAAGCAGATACTGTGAAGAGGCCGTTAGTGGTATAAGTTTAAGATAAGGTTCTTTAGAGTTTGGGGCCAGAACTTCTTTAAACACCATTTTATCAACAAGTGGAAATTCCACTCTTGAAACTGGCATTGAAAATGAAACTGATGTCAATATTAGTTCAAATTCTTCATCTGAAGAGGAAAGTAATGAAGTATCCACTTCACAGCAGCCAAAAAGAAACGTTTTTAACAAAGATACCCTTCTGGAAAAACAAGTACAAAACCAAGTAACGTATCATGAAAATTCCACTAAAGTTTTAACTGAAATCAATGAAAATCTTGCTGGCGTTCAAAAATATTTGAGAAGAAGCTATGATGTTCAAGACCGTAGATATAAGCTGGAGGTAAACAAATTTGAATTTGAACTTGAAAAAGAAAAATTTTATTTTAAAAAACAAAAATTTGTATTTAAGAAACACACGGAACTAGAGAAATCAAAACGCAAACTGCAACAATTGGAAATAAAATATCGAATTAGAAAAACATCGTATTTCTAAGTAAAGTTTAACGTTTAATTTTATTTTTACTTTATTTTGCCTTTAGAATTTTGTTATTTTTTGAACTGTGAATTTTTTTTTTGTTTTTATGTAAATAAATACTTATATTACATCTTTTTTATTAATAAAATAAAATAAATAAACGCAATCAATTTTTATGTTTCAAAACGAAAAAACAAATTCTTTTTTGATTTAAAATTTTGTTTGTTTTGGGATTTTTTGTAATTTTGACATTTGATAATAGTGTTGCCAAGTTTGTTCAATTTGTTCCCTCTTTATTATGAATACAACTCTGTAGTCGTTCCGAACGAATTACACAGTACGCATTTACTTTCGATTCGGAAGTTCTTTTCGAAAAATTTTGATTTTCGATTCGAGTTACGCGGTAACCCCCCAGAAAGAGGATATTTACATGATATATAATTCATTCCCAACTCAATTTTTTTCGAAAATGATCTTTTTGTTAAAGCCAATAAGGTGACAACAAACTTAATAAATATGTCAATGGTAGACTTCTTCTTCTCCAAGTTGAGGTCCTTTTTGCTTCATCAGCAATATTTGGGAGTTGGGAAATGGTTGGACCAGCACTAATGCAAATAAACAAATGAAATTCAAAAACACATTAAAAATTTAAAATATTGGTGATTCCAAATTAATGCCATTTTCACTCTATCTATTGTTTATTACAAACAAACCACGAATATTGTATTCGGCACTTTACCGAATATTTGCCGAATAGTTCTTTCATTTAGTTTAATTTAAATTCATATTATAATACACTGTACTTCAGATATAGACAAAATTAAATCGAACCATAAAACTTGTTAGGTTGAAAAATCGTCTCAAGCCAATACAATACAAACAGCCGTGTATGACATTTCGAAGAAAAATATTTTGATATATTTAGTTAGAATATGGTTCTACCTCAAGTCCAAAATCTAATATGATATTGTCATATTAAATTTTATTTTTGTTGATTTTCAAAAAGTTTGGTCATGTTCATGATAGACTATAGAATTGTTTCATAGGCAACACCCTAATCTTCACTTGTACGCAAAGGAAAGCGATAATTGGCTTAACTCAAACCGAGACATTACATACAACAGCCAAAATCAACTTTATAAGAATTTTTCTGCGCTAGTGTATAAACTGGCTGATTTGGTAAACCTAATTATAAAATCAACACTATTTGAAAAGCAACAATTTTTTTCAAAGTGTCGGAAACGTACTGGGAAAACAAAATTACCAACGTTGGCTAAATTTTGATAAAACCATGAAATAGTTGGTCTAAAAATCGATTTTCTAAAATAAAATTTAAAGAAATATACACTACCGAATATTCGGTTTAAACCGAATATTTGCCGAATAGTTATTTCATTCATTTTCATATAAAATACACTGCATTGTGTATTTTGTACATTTACATTGTACATTTGATATAGGCAAAATTAAAAAGAATTTTGAAAAAATAGTTCAAACCAGTGCAAACAGCCGTTTTTGGCTTTTTAAAGAATATAATATTTTGTGAAAAACTTGAATTTTTAGAATTGATTGCAATTTTTCGATCGAAATTAATTTTCTATTTCTGAAAATGAAACATTAAGCAGAAATGTTTTTGATCAGGAATGTCGAACTTTAACATTCCATGACTCTATATAAATGTAAAACAGTGTGTTCTTTATTAGTATTGTAGTAGTTTCTCACTAGAAAAACCGATTTCGAACAATTTCACTCGATCACGAATGCCGTAATTCGGCCCCAGGAGTCTAATCGCCGCTTTTGATACCGAACATTCTATATCGAATTTTGTCACTCTGGGATGATGGCATTCGATAGCGAGAGTATGATCGAACAAAATTTGTTCGATACAGAATTAGCGATCGAAATCATATATTTTTGCTTTGTTTTGCATAACAAAAAACACATGAACTATATTTTTAAAGCATTTTTTATAAATTAAAAGTGTATTATTAATACGTAATTAACACTATGTTTTCACTTACGTGTGCAAAACATGTGTTTTTATTTTATTTGAAAGCACATTATATCACTATTTTCGTTCAAAGCTATAATTTGTTGCAATTAGTAGTTCGATTTTTAAATTTTACAAAAAAAAAATACGTTTGTTTGCATGTTTTTTTTCCCTCAATTCCCGTGAAGACGATTTGGTAAAAATTTCAATACGATAGTGATGGAATGAATGCCGCAATTCGGCCATTCGATAGGTATCGCATTTTTGTTCGATACGATAGCTCGTTGGCTATCGAAAGCGGCGATTAAACTCCAGGGGTCGAACTACGGCATTCGTGATCGTAATGTTTTTATCGAAATTAATTTTCTATTTCTAAAAATAAAACATTTAAACGAAATTTTTTGATCCTGTATGTTGTAGTTCGTTCCTCGATTAGAAATAAATGTAAATTAGTCAATAAATTAGTAGTGTCCGACCGAACTCATTTTTTTCGGCGGAAGCCGAAGCCGTACTTCGGCCATAATATCAATGTTCGGCCGAAGCCGAGGCCGAAACCGAACTTTTTGTTTTAATAAAAAAAATATAAATTGTTTTTTTTAAGATCAATAAATTTAAACCAAAAAGTTATTACACATAAACCAAATACAAATTTATAGGCATATTTTTTAAAAAAATCATATTTGGAAAATAGTTGTACTATTTTGTGTACAAAAGAAGAATATAATATTTGTACTATATTTTATAGTCAAAGAAAAATAGTTGATCGATTTTTAAGTTGATATAGAAAAAAAAACTTAAAACTTTAATCTTTAATATTTAAATTTAAAAAGTTTAATATTGTAATGACAGAAAAGCAATTTTTCCGCATTCACACCATGTGAATTGCTTCGTCTATCAGAATACAGCTGTCCGGCAGCGCTAAAAAGCTGTTCGCTAGCTACACTAGTTGGTAGGGTTGATAAATATTTTATTGCTACAGCTTTGAAATTTGTAAATGGACTTGAATTCCAATACTCAAATATATTTATATTTCGGGACTTAAAGGCTCCGTAATAAACATTTTAATTTCTTTTTCAATAAAATTTTCATTTGGTTCTGCTACTTCTAAGTCTGGTACTGCATCATGTCTATCCCAAATTGATGAACCTGTTATTCTCTTTTTAGGATTACTTATCACTCGAAATTTTTTTTTTTTATATTTAATTATATCGCTTTAAATTTAATTATTTGCTTATAAGTCTTGTAGGTATATTTCTGGAAATTTTTTTTTTAAACTCTTGGCTTGATATTTAAATATTGTTGTTTTTTTTGGTATTCTATCTTATTAAACGTTGTATTTTTTAAGTAGTTTTTTTGTAAATTCTGAAAAGTAAATATAGCCACAGTTGTTATTTATTTGTGCTTTTTATAAATAATCATAAAAAGTTCGGTAGTTCGGCCAAAATTTGACCGAACACCGAACTTGGCCGAACTTCACTTTTTGGCCGAACTCCGAAGCCGAGTACTCGGTCGGACACTATAAATTAGTAATTTTGTCATTAGTTTTTTCGTAGTTACTCATTAAAAAATACTGTTTTCGAACGATTTCACTCGATCACGAATGACGTAATTCGGCCCCAGGTTTATAAGCCATTTTCTTTTAACAGAATATTTTTGCCAAATAGTGGTACTATTCCATATTCGACATGTTTTTACTATTCCGCCGAATACCAAATATTTGTGACATCTCTAATAATAATTGTTTGCTTAAAACGTAAGTGAATGATAACATCTGGGTAACCGTTGGTTGCTCAAATATGCCAGCACTGGCATGAGGTTTATTGGAAACAACTTAACAGCGTTAAAAACAAACAATAACGTTTGTCTAAAAAAGCTTTTCCACAAAAATTCGTGTAGAGAACGAGCACCTACGTGGTCTTAACTAATTCATTGCCAGTATTTTTGTGCATAGACCACAAACGCTTTTTGGAAACAATGGTTAAGCGTCTCAAACAACTGTTCTGCCAGTAATTTATTTACAATTCTTCAGTTATCCATTGCTTGTGCTTGATTTTTGAACCACTGGCAGTTTCTGACTGGGAACGCTCTACCAGTGCATAGACTTTTAAACTGTTTACAATTTCTGACTCCAAACACTTTTGCAAAACTTTGTCATATTGGTCGAAGCAAATTCTTTGGCAGTGTTTCTTTTTTTTATAGATCACCGAATTTCTTTTAAAATAAATACTGGCAGAACGCTTTTATGAAACGCCTGTAAAGCGTCTCAAACAATCGTTCTGCCAGTGCTTAATTTCTTACTGGAATGTTTAATATTAATAAATATTCAACAATTTAATTAAGTTTTAGTACAAAACACTTCTTTTATTGATCGATGAAAAAAAAAAATTTGTATAAATTTCAGACATTTTGTTAATTTCTTTTGAGGCCTGCAAAAAAAAATCAGCCTTTAGAGAGTAGCTTAGACTCTCTTAATAGAAAGATAAAGTGTTGTTAAACAACATTAAATCGTAATGAAATTAAAAGAATGCGTTATAATGCTAATTTAAGTAAATTGTTCGAAAAGAAAAATAAAAAAACGGAAACACTAAAGAAAAAGAAAACAAACTTAAGTAATATAAAATAGTTATTGATAAAAGTAAAATTTCTTTAAAAAAAAGAACTACAAATGTCAAAAAACACACATAAAATGAAACTGGTTATCTCTCCAAGGAAAATGTGGAGCTTAGAGCTTGTACAAACGAAGAGAAAAATAATAATTTAAGGCGTTAATCTCTTAGGATCACGAGGGAACATTGAAGTTTTACGGATATTGTCAAGACCCAAATACAACATAACAACACGTTCCATACCAATGCCACCACCAGCATGAGGAGGACAACCAAAACGAAACGATTCAATATATGCAGCAATTTTACTAGTATCTGCAAAACATAAAATGAAAGAAATTTAATTGAAATAATATATAAAAAGTAGAGATTATTTGCTAACCAATGCCATGATGATTTGCTCTCTCAAGTAAAAATTCAGGATCATGTATACGTTGGGCACCCGATAGTATTTCCTCGCCTCTCATAAACATATCGTATGAATTAGAGTAAATAGGATTGTTAGGATCAGGCATTGTGTAGAAGGGACGTATGGCCAATGGGAATTTATCCAAAATATAGAAATCAGTATCATATTTAGCTTTAACTAAACGACCCAATAACTTTTCATTCGGTGTCGACAAATCTTCCTCATCGCCAGTTTCAACACCAGCTTCACGCAACATAGCAACACCTTCAGAAAATTGCAAAATTAATGGTGGCTCTAAGAATTTAAATGGTTCCACTTTGTATTGTTGACCCACAGCTGCAATTTCACGACTATACCGATCACGTAAACCTTTGAAAATGCTAGTGAAAGTATCACCAATCGTATGAAGAACTTCATGATAATGATACTTAAAGGCCATTTCTAAATCAAGACCCACAAATTCAGTCAAATGTCTGTGAGTATTGGAGTCTTCTGCACGAAAAACAGCGCCCACGGTAAATACCTTATCAAAATCTGCTGCAATAGCCATTTGTTTATATAATTGAGGTGATTGTGCCAAATAAGCGAAATCTAAAAAAAAAAAAACACAATTTTTTATTAATTTCTTTTTTTTTTTTCTTTTCAAAATTCTTAAGCGGATTTACAGTCCGGCTACATGTTAGGTTCGTATTAATCGAGGTTAATTCATTTAATATATACCGATACTTCGTTACCGGGAGTTTTAAATACCGAAATATATTTGGTAGGAAACTAAATTTTGCTTTATACTTTATATCCGAAATAACGGAAATACCGTTACCGCAAAAATACCATTAACGAAATAATTGAAATAGCGTTATCCTTAAAATATCGTTACCCAAATAATCTGACAAAATTAGAAAAAAATAATCGGTGCAAATAATGGGGCAAAAAATATTGGCGCGCACTGACATTACCTGAATAACTAAAAAAGCGTTACCCCTAAAATACTGTTACCGAAATATTTGAAAATCGTTAACCCTAAAATAACGTTACCAAAATAACTAAAATACCGTTACCGTTAACGAAATAAGTAAAATGCCGTTAGCGCTAAAAACCGTTACCGAAACAACTGAAATATCGTCCCTCAAAATATGTCATCTATAGAAAAACGACTTGGTATTGTTACGTTTGTAATGTAAGAAGAGCGCAGGTTTGATTCTTACAGCCGCAGGTTGTTAAAAAATTTATTATTTAGAGACAATCTGACAATTATAAATACACAAATAATAATACAATTTAAATGGAAAATCACTGATGACGCCTGCCCATAAAAAGAGGCAGAAACTAGTCTAGTCTGATTTAAAAATTAATAGTGTTTATAATTTTTAGAGAAAAGCGTTTATTCTTCTTCTTAACCTCAATATTTCTAAATTTATTTCGTTAAATTAATATTGCGCATTGCACGAAAATTTTGTGAATACTAATAAATTTTAGTAATTACGATTGTAACTTTAAACTATTATATTAAGAAAATTCATAAACATAGCGAACACAATTTTGTGGTAAATAATACAAAACTTTCGTGAATTTATGTTTGGTCTCTAAATTGTTTTCTTTTTCCCTAAGAAGCTTATTAAAATAACGACATATAAAGTCTGTTCGATTAATTTCCCAGAAAAGACCAGTAAAAAGTACACAGTAACAAAATTAGAGAGAGTAAGACAAATTTACAAACAAAGTAAACGAAGGGAAAATTTTTAAGAATTGGTAAAATAGATAAAACAGCTGATTTTAAATACCAAATATAAAAAAATCAACTCGTCATTATTTAGTTAATTGAAATTGTCGACCAGAAACAATTTAAAATGTTTTTTAGTTCTTTATTATTTATCACTTTCAATTCATAAACAATTATAACTTAATTTAAAATTTGTTTTTGTTTACTAAATACACAAGCATTCCAGAGAGGCCTTGGCACCGGGGGCTCTCAATGGATACTGGCGAGATTAAGTTGATAAACCGTTTAATGTCTGGTCATGCCTATGACAAGCAATATTTACGGATGATTAATGCAAATGACTACAACCTGTGTGACTCTTGCGGAGTTGTTGAAAATGCCAACCATTTGATTTTTGTTTGTGACAAGTATTATGATATCCGAATGAAACATAAAATTTTCGATAAAAATATTTGTCTTCTCGATTTGTTAACGGCATTTAACAGAGAGGACTTATTTGACCTTTATAATTTTTCTAATCTTTTTAAATTTTTAAAAATAATTTTTGAAGTTAATGTTATCTTTTGCGAACCAACCCCTAACTGTTACAGAAGTATTCTGTGGAAGTAGGAATTTTTCAATGCCCATCGGTTTGTTCATAATAATACAGATCTTCCAGCGGGGTGCTTACTTCATCGCACGCTTGTTTCTCGCTCGTTTTTACAAGGCGTTTCTAACACCCATCGGCAGAAGTGTTTCATCAGACACTCTGTCAACAATTGTGGTGAATAGTTTTTCCAAGCGTTCGGGTTAAACGCTTTCTATCGTATAACTTGGCAATTTGTGAGTTGTATGCACCGCCATCTAATTTAATAACTCGAAAGAAAAAAATTCAAGCATATTTTTTCAATCATATGTTTTTTTTTCTCACAAATGTTTACTATCAAAAATGTATCCAGTAAAAACTTGAAGTTCTTTGGCATCAAACTGTAACTTTACTCTCTCTTTTTTAACCATTTTTTACTGAGTATTTGCGTAAACGAACACCTTCCAGTAAAAACTTGTACAAATTTGTAAAAAAAATTTATGTTATCGAACAACCTTATAAAAATCACAAAATGTTTTTTTTTTATTATTTTTTTTTTTTTTTTTTTTATTAATTTATAATCATATAATTACAAATTATATCCTATTACCCTAACCGAGCACTAGCTACTATGGCCTTCAGCGCGTTGTAGCGAAAACAGACCAGTGCCTCTGGTGGGAATCGAACCCACGACCCCCGCATCAGTGATTGTAACAAAAAAAACAGAAAAAACGCTTGATATAAAAATTCGTATTAAAACAAGAAGTGTTTTCTTGCAATATTGTTTATTATTAATTATTAATTGTTAATTGTTTTTTTTTTTTTTTGAGTTATTAAATGTAGATGGCGGTATAAACAATACACAAATTGCCAAGTTATAGAAAGCGTTTAACCCGAACGCTTGAAAAAAGTATGCACCACAATTGTTGAGAGGGTGCCTGCTGAAAACGTCTTCCGGTGGGCGCTAGAAACGCCTTGTAAAAACGAGCCAGAACCACGCTGAAGTAAACACCCCGATGGTAGGTCAAGATTATTATAAACAAACCGATGGGCATTGAAAAATGCCTACTTCCACAGAATACCTCTGTAACAGTGAGGGGTAGTGTTCACAACAAATAACGTTAACTTAAAAATTTTTTTTTTTTTTTTAATTTAAAAACAATTAGAATAATTATAAAAGATTAGACATATTCGATTCATTAATAAAATCAATTAGGTCTAATAAGTCCTCTTTATTAAATGACTTAAACAAGTCGAGAAAGCAAATATATTTATCAAAAATTCTATGCTTCCTTCGGATATCATAATACTTGTCCCAAAAAAAATCAAATGGTTGGCATTTTCAATAACACCACAAGAATCACACAGGTTGGAGTCAATTGCATTTATCCTCCATAAATATAGTTTACCATAGGCATGACCAAACATTAAACGGTTTATTAGCTTAATTTCGCCAGGATCCATTGATTTAGCCAGGATCGATTAATAAATTAAAAAAAATTAATTTATTAATCGGCCGAAGCCGAACTTCGGCCAGATTTTCAATGTTCGGCCGAAGCCGTAGCCGAAATTTTAAATTTACTTTTTAATTTCAATAAAACGTGAAATTCGGTTAATTTTGACAAAAAATATTTAAACATGAATAAATCTCAAAAAAAAAATAATTACAATTTTCATTCAAAAATATGAAATAATAATTTCGATTATTTTAACGTCGTCTTTAAAAAAAAATGGGAATGCTTGAACGTTGCTATTTTTAATAAAATATACATATAACAAATTTAATATTTTTTTTTTTTTTTGTAATCAATTTTTTCAAATACACAGAGTTCGGCCAAAACTCGGACACTAAAAATTAATATACCAATTCATGCAATGAAAATGAAAATTTTAATTATAAAATATTGAAAAATGCAGTTAACGCTCCTTGGTACGTACGCAATGCTGACCTCCATCGAGATCTCAAAATTAAAACAGTATCCGAAGTAATTTCTGATATAGCAACCACACATGCAGAGAGACTACGCACTCATGTAAATCCAGAAGCACATAACCTGATTTACACTGCTAACTTAGAAAGAAGATTAAAACGTACAAAACCCTCTGATTTAGCAAATCATCAACGCTTAGTTTAAGAAAAACATCTCTTATTTTAGACAAACTGCTTGTTAGCTCTAAGCTAGTTGCAGTAAATGTTTGTATTTTTATGTAAATTAATTTTTTATGTAAAAAAAAACAAATTCATGCGTGTATTGTAAAAAAAAAAAAATAGAAAGTGCGGTTCATGGGAAAAAACGCGAAATACAGTGAATGTCTACAAAATATTTTCAAATTTTATTTTAAAAATCATTTTTAAAATAAAATTTGAAAATATTTTGTAGACATTCACGGCAATGAAAGTGTTTGTTAAAATAACTTCCGCCAATATAAACTTTTTTGTTTTTTTTTTAGTTTTTCGACCACTCCAAGGACTCGTTAGTGGTTAAATTAGGAGTCAATTGAACAAAGCATTTTTTTGGCACACATCATTTTTTAACCTATTTTCAAATTATACTAAAAGATGAACTCATAGGTCGTCCTTCTTTGATATGCTGTCATATAAATTTTAGGCACGTTTCACTTTTTCTTTTTTTTTTCTTTTTTACACGAAATAATTGTTTAGATTTTTCCTTTTGCACAAATGCCTAATCGATTGCGAAATGGGATGACAAAATATAGTAAAAAATTTGATACCCGAATATTAAAAAAGATCTTTTATGTATTTATCAAAAAAAAAACTAAAATAAAATATTTGATTTCAAAAATTTTATGTATGAAAAACTGCATTAAAACATGCAAAACTTTAATGCAAATTTACGAGAGAAAAAACTGTGTTATTCCAACACTTTGTTAGAATTTTTTGCTGATATAATTTATTGTATAATTACCTTTAAAATAGTTGACTGTAAAGACATTAGCACCACCTTCACTAGCAGCTGATATAATTTTAGGAGTGTGAATTTCAATAAAACCCTTATCAGTTAAAATATCACGAAATAGACGACAAACACCAGCTTCCAAACGGAAAATAGCTTGATTTGCTGGTGTTCTCAAGTCTAAAACACGATTGTCCAATCGTGTATCTTGATTGACACGAATATTAAGACCCTCGGCATCATCTGGATTATCTGGACGGGCGGCATCTTCAATTTGCAATGGCAATTGAGCTTTGGCTTGTGAAATAACAAATATTTGTAATATAGACAGTTCAAGAGATTGTTCCGTGCATGATTCAATTTTATTTGGAACAGCAACAGCCTTAGCTTCAATATCAATAATGCTTTCTTTATGTAAACTATAAAAAAGAAAATGAGTCAGTTAAAAGTATAGCAAGCAACAAAATGAAAGAAACGCTTACTTTCCAGCAAATTTAACCAATTGTTTAGAGATATTATCACCGACAGCAACAATACATTGTACAGTTGAACTTTGTTGGCGTAAAATTAAGAAACATTGTTTGCCTTTAGCTCTAGTATTATGGACACGACCTCTAATCCATACTGGGCCTTTACCTATGTATTCAATTAATTCGTGAACAGCAACAAACTTTCTGTCATAGTTTTCCTTGGAGTTAATAATACCAAACAAGCCATAACGTCCAGCTGAGCAATCTTCTGTCGAATCACCGGCCTCATTTGTGTTCTCCGCTTGTCCAGCAGCTGCTTTATGTTCAGCTTTCTGTAATACACCAAAAAAATATATAAACTTTTAACAATTCCTTTCAAATGGATTAATCTATGTATATTTATTTACCTTTGCTGCCTTTAATGCTTCTTTGGCTTGCTTTTTTGCTGCCTTTTTGGAAGTAGATTCGGCATCACCTGCTGCTGGTGTCTGTGTGGTGGTTTCGTTTTCTGTCACCATACTGATAATTTATTTGGTTTATCTATAAATAACAAAGTCGAATTATTAAAACTTGTAGAATAAACCACGAAAACCTCAATATACGGCAAACTGCACACAATTGGAGCAGAGCAACAAGCCGACCGGCTTAAAAGCGCACCGCCGACGACTAATTGTATTAATTTTAAGCCGCCGACTAATTTTATTAAATTTAAGCTGGGGAGCCAAAATAGTTAGGTTTGATTCTAGGTGAAATGATTTATGCGTATAATATTTTGTTATTGTATATATGTATATTTTAGTTTTAAGTTCTTATTCAGGATTGTTATTGCTATGTAATACGTTTTTTGGCCTGGATGGCTTTTGTATTACAATATGGATTTTTAAATAAATAAGTCTCGTGGACTTAAAATAGCAGCCGGTTAAAGCCAAACCCGCCGAAATTTGTAGTTAAATTGACAATAATAAAAAAAAACCCATTTACAGCCGTTAAATCATCACCGATTCATTTACACAAACGCCGCCGAAGCTGAATTGCTTGCGCCGCCGCTGCCGATTATTTTGGGTCGACTTGTTGCTCTGAATTGCAGTTATAGAAAAAGTAAAGAGCAAGAAAGCAAGATAAGAAAAACAATTTTTAGCCGACTTTAAAGAGAGATAAGAATTTTTGGTAACCTCTTTCTCACTTGCATGTATTGGACAACCAACCTATTGCATCATGTGAATACTTTTTTTTTTTGTTTTATTACAAATGTTTTAAATTATGAATTAATTTAATTGCAAATTTTTGCCAATTAAAAAGTACAGTGCAACGACTTTTAATTATGGTTCAAAAAAATATATATTTTAATTTTTCCGTATGTTTTAGTTTTTATCGATGTTTTATCTACCCAGGCACATGTCTCATTTTGTTGTGATGTTTTTAATAGTAACTTTAACATTAACTATTTAAATTTATTTTTATGCTGTCAGGTGTTTAGTAAATTTTTTAGTATTTATTAAATTACCTTTTATATTATCAATATTTTTTATAATTTTATGAAATTAAAACACTGCTTCCAAAATAGATGAATAATATATTCTGCAGTTGCTTCAAAAGAGAATGAAAGAGGGTAAATAATTTGACGTGTCAGAAAAAGTGCAAGATTGTTTTTATATATTAAATGGCAATACTATTTATGTAGCAGAAACAGTGTTGTGTTTTCTGTTAGAGTATGTTCACATCACGAGACGAAACACAACCCGAAAGTGTTCACAATTAAACTAAGGGCGAAAATAATTTCTCATAAATTTTGTAAGCAACTCTATACATTGTTTACAAACAAAACATTTATTTTCTGCAAGAAAAGAAGAAACTTACATAGTTTCCGCACTAAATATTAACTTTAATATTTTTCTGTCAGCAATCTTCAAATTCAATCTCAGAGAGAATTATATTACGTGTGGACCACACATTACTGTTACTGTTAGTATCATATCTGATATCAAAATAGTGTTGTTATGATAAATTTCTAAACAACAATATTATGATATGAGCTGTCAAAATACACACACACATACATAAAACAAAAAAAAAATAAATAAAATTTAAACCAATAAAAAAAATACAAGAAAAAGTGTATTAAAAATTGTTTAACTGTTATTAATCAATTCAAATTTATTTTTTAATCGCATAGTTGAAAATTTAATGAATAAACGGACTTCTTTACTCAACGGCAGACAGAAAATTATGAGAAGACGTGATATAAATATGAATGCGTGTTCTCTACCCGAAACATTAATATGAACATAGATAATTTAATTCGTTATACTAGTTGCGTTCTCGCACATATTATATTAAGGTTAATATCTAATGTAGACACTATGTTAGGAAAATTAAGATAAAATAAGAAAAAAACGCATTCTTCATTACTATTTTACAAATACATGTACGAAATACAAAAGAAAATGTGTATAAATAAACCTTAAAAAATAGCCAGTGCCACAAGTTTAATTTAGTTAGGAGAAATTCGCACGCTATCCATCCATATCTTCTATTTCCCATACACTACAATATTATTGTTATTTTGCCCTACACAGTGTAATCAAATGCACAATACTTTTGCGCAAAATATTGCACCACTCTTTTATTCTGGTGTGTAAGGATATAAAAGTTGCATAATGTGGCCAACTCACTAAAATATTTTTCACATTTCTTAATGGCGCAATAAGAATTAAAATCATCCTTCCAATATGACATACCCACTGTTAATATTTTGCACAATACCAAAAGCTAAACAAGAATATTGCCTAGTGTTAATTTTATCAAGTCGACCACAACCTACACACAGATTTCAATCGGAAGTACAGAAGTCTAAAATGAGAAAGGTGTATCAATGCAAACTATATTTCGATTTCCTATCTCACTCTTAACAGCAGTTCTTAAATGAAAAATTTTTGACAGCTGTTGCTTGTTTCATATCTGTGTATTAATCTGCGAAGTCGTCTGACAAATAGCAGAAATCTGACCCTCACAACATAAAGGCGGCGGCAGCTCTGATCAAGGCGAATTGGACCTCTGCTTGTACTTTTATCAGTGTTGTCAAGTATTTTTTTTACAAATCCCCCTAAATTGACCAAAAACCCCTAGATTTACTGTACTACCAACAAATAACCCTAAAAATTATTTGTTCTAAAATCTGCTAAATTTTTTAGCTTTTGTTTCAAAAAACAAAAAATTTAAATACAATAATTTTGTTAGAGTTTTACAGTTTTCATAGTCGGAATCTAACGTGTCTTTAACAGAGCAGTAAAATGAATTAAATTTTACCATCAATTTAAAGAAAATTTAAATTATGCCAAAAATTTGATAAAAAATAGTAATCGGACCGATTACAAATTTTATTTTTATAAGACAAAAATTTATTTTTATAATACAAAAATTACCTCTAATCAGATTTTTACTCCCCCAAAATTCTAACTAACAAATTGTTAACCCGTTAAATTCCCCTAAGCGGGTGAGAAAACCCTTAACTTGGCAACACTGACTTTTATCTCCAAGCTGTTATGTATATTTGTTTTTCTTTAGTCGAGAATCATCTAGCAAAACAAACTCATACTGTGGTTTCAGAAAAAAGAAAATAAAAATTAATATTTTGTTAAAAATACTTCTATAATATCAAGAAAAAGGTAATCAATCCATTACTGTAAACAATACATTAAAAATCCAGTTAATATGAAAATGAGAAAAAGTAAAAGTGCAGAACATGTAATTTCCACTTGTGATGTAAATTACATTTTTCATCGGAAAAGGCAGGCTCGAAAAAACGTGACTCACACTTAACAATTGCTTTAGTTATTTTCGCAATTTCTATTCAATGAACCCTAACTGACTTTGCCAACTGGAATTGCGAAGGTGTTATGGATTTGATTTTGTGTTATTTTTGGATTTACTTAACAATAAATGACGACATCAATTTGAATGACCAAAGACGCCATACATACTCTAGTGTTTCATGTGTTGTTTGTTGTAAAACTAGTGAAATGTTTGTGTTTGTTGTTTGTCTAGAATCCAATAGGAAGAGAAGGTGTTTACTTGGTGAATGACTTTACAATAAAAGGGGAATTTTAAATAAAAAACATGTGTTATTAAATGGAATATTAAAAATACTTGAAAATGAATTTTTAAATCGATTTTTCCTCATTCCAGTTTAAACTTTGCGATTAATACAGTCACTCTTATTGTCAGGAAACTGCATATTTTGTTTTAATTATCTTATCTGTAGTTAAAATTTTATAAAAAGCTATTTACCGTCAGTTTTGTAACACTTGTGGTTTTGTATAATGATGATGGATTTATGTGTATTAAAATAATTTTAGTTTTTCCTATAATAATGTTATTAATCATTGATATTAAAATAAAAAAAAAACTTTTCATTTATTTGCAGGTATAAATTGAATTGTTAAAATCACTTGTTAGTTAACTTTTCACTATCATACATCCTTATCATCATGGCTGGTAAGTTTAATTTGAAAAAGTCTTATTAATGTTTTGTGTTTTGTTTTTTTTTTTAACTTTCAGCTTTCTAAATCTATTATAAATATTTAGAGAAGTCGATCAAGATTTTTTACTTTGTGTAATTAGAAGAAAATATAAAAGGAAATGTCCTGGCAAGGTGGACCTTATTATCAAGGTTTTATTTTATATTTAGTTATTCTCTTCTATCCCTCTTTCTATTTCATTTATTAACTTTATTACTAACAGAGCCGAAAAAGAATGAATTCGTTTGATCTATCGTCTTAAAATGATAGATTTTTGTGAAACTTAACTCTAGTCTTTTTTAAATCAATTGGTTTATTTTTGAAAATATAAGGAATACCCAAGTAAAAAAGTTTATAACTATATATATTTATATGTAATTATATACTTATACTTATATATAATTATATATAATCATATTTGGCACCATATCTTATTAGATATAATAATATCTGCTATTGATTTTTTAAAAATTTTTCTGGTATATATAATTATATATTTTCCAAAATATAATTATATCTTCCTTATGTAATTAGATCTAATTTTATATAATTATATAAAATTATATATACCCATTTTTCGTATATAATTATGTATAATTATATTTGATTATATCAGAATTTATAGAATTATATATACATATATATAATATTTTTTTATATAATAATATGTATGTGATTATATCAGAATTTATAGGATTATATCGCTCATTTACTTCAATAACGTCAAAACTAAAAAATTTTGATTTTGTAGAAAACGAGTTTAAAGTTTTCAATTTACTCCCACCTTGAAGAAAAAAATAACGACATAATTTTACTCAAGACGTGAGTATACATGATATCAATACGACTTTTTTTTACACAATATGATACATGATATAACAAATAATTCTGCGTCATTAACTCAAAAATCATGTTTTTTGAGTTGTGACGTTCTTGAAGTAAATGAGCGATATATAATTATATTTATCAATTTCCGTATACAATTATATACAATTTGATGTGGCTTGTATATATTTTTTCATTCGGGTAGCGGCAAAAATACCAAATAATTATCTGTGAGTTAAATCCGCAATATATTCAAAACATTACTTTAATGATATGACTTTTAAAGGTTCTAAAGACAGAACATACTCTTTTTATAAAAATGTTATATTAATTTATAATCTACATCATTTTCAATTATCTCAATCTTATAATATTAAAGCTAGTGTTACTAATAATTTGAGTTTTATTCAGTTTTATAAACTCTAGTTAATCGAACTCATTTCTTCACTGTAACAAATTCATTTGTGAAGATAACATATGAATTTGAAAATTATTTTAAAGAATTAATTCTTTAGACGCTCTGTCATTTAATAACCATTAACAACTATGTAGTTTCCTAAGGCTGAGTTTTTTGGATGTTGATTAACAAATTATTGATTACCTGGTTAGTTAATCAGAAAACATTTTTAACCGGGAGTTAATCAGTCGTGTTGTTTTTCAGTGATTGTTTAAGAACTGTCAAACTTTTCAGTATTACCCTGTTTATAAATTGAAAAAACTTGGCAACATTGACATTTTTTAGTTATATGGCAACATTTGCTTATGTCAAAAGAAAAAAAAATATAAATAATTCCTAGAAAAATAAGAATAGTTATATAAAATATACAAAATATATTAAAAACATACTTACCAGTTCGAAGGATGTTTTATGTGAGTTCTAATGAGTTCCAGGACTACATATGCCGAATGTTTAGACAACCGGAACCTCTGGAAGAATTCTATGTCTGTATAGAGATGGAAATGGTTTGGCCGTGTTCTTATTGTTTTTATTTTTCTAACACTAGTTTGTTTGAGATTTTGATGTTTCAAAATCACTGAAATCTTCATCATCACTAGAGTATTCCATTTTTATTATTATTATTACTTTTACTTAAATTATTTTTTTTTTTTTCATAAGCACATGTTTAGTTATAATTTATTTTTTCTTTCACATGTTTTTATGTTTTGACAGTTCTAACCGGTGTTTAACCGGCCAATGCTGCCCGGTTAAAGGGCAGTTAAAATTATATTAATCAACATCTGAAAAACAAAAATTGACCGGTTAACAAACCAACCTTGTTAATCAACATCCAAAAAACTCAGCCTAATTCGTCTAATTTGCATGCTTTTCATTTAGTTTGCTATTTTAGTGGGTATTTCTACTACTAGTATTACAAACAATTGTAGATTTAATATTTTCTTTAATTAAATTTGTAATAACTTTACACGCGGAAAAAAACTGACGGAATATTATCGTAGTACTATGTAATTATACAAATGTATAAGTTTCAAGTTAGTTTTACAAATATTATTTACATATTTTTGTAAAATATTTTCTTGCTTAGAAAAACGTTTCTAAACAAAATAGATATCCCAGCCATCAAATTTCTGAGCCCTCAAAATACATGACACTAAAATGACTCATTTTAGAGACCTCTTAGTTTGGAATCAAATATGATTCAAAAATTAATCTTTTTAATTTTTTAGGTTTTCAAAATTTTGTGTCTTTTTCATAAAAAAATCAAAAATTACTCAAAAGTATGAGGGGAAATAATGGTATTAAAAAAGAAAATCAAATATGAGTCAGACAAAAAGGGAAATTAAAGTTTTTTGAGCCATCTAAAATAGCTAAAAAAAAATCTTTTAGGAATATAGAAAATGTTTGAGTTATTTTTATTTGTCAATTTTCTTGTAAACAAAAACAAAAAACATTTAAAATGTCTTTGTGTGCGTATTTTTTATAATATTGCTTTAAATTCGAATGAACTCGACAAAAAAAAATATTCACTGTTGTTTGTCAAGAATTGGACCAACAAGATACATCGGAAGAAATAAGTGTTTTGCTGTGTTGTTTGTTAAGATTTGTTAATAATTTTTGTGGATATTTCTGTTGCATTAAAATCAATTGTGGTTGGTAATAACAATATAAATAGACATCCAAATGTATATCCTTAACTCGTGGTTTTGTTCTTTTTAGAATATATTTAAAAGACATTAAAATAAATAATTTTGATTCCAACAGACCTCAAACAAGACTCCAAAATGAGATGTGATTCAAAAGAAGCTTCAATCAGAAGAAACTTCACTCAGAAAAGACTGAGATTTATGAGGTACATTTTTCTTGACACACTAATTTTTCTGAGTCATTTTTGAGTCCAAAGAGAAGGCTCTTTTCTATGAACAACTTTCATACAAAAATTTTGATTTTAACCTCTCTATTGCGTAAGACGTATATATACGTTTTATTAAAACTCTGTTCTGTTGCGTCAGACGTATATACGTCCAGCCTGCATGTGTTTTTTAATAACGATGCAACAGGCGAAAGTTTTTTTATTTATTAATTATTTAGATTATTTTTATAAGTTTAATTAGTTTAATAAGTTAAATAATATTCGTTGAGCCCATTTTTGACTCATTTCTGAGTCCGTTTACTGGCTGGGTATATCTATATTTTACAAGAAATTTGTAAAACTAACTTCAGCACTGGTTTTTACAAGACGTTCGCAGCTACACGAATGAGTGACTACGTGTATTTTGTTTTTGTGTTGCATGTATTTTGTTTTTTCGTTCGTGTGAAAAACAGGGACAGTTGTATAAATTACATACCACTTTGATAATATTCGCCCGTTTTTTTTTTTCTGCGCATATGCACGAGTTGTACCTACATAAATAGGTAATTCTTATAGTTTTATAACATTAGAATTTTATTTATTTTTTTTTTTTTTACTTTTTGATTAATTGAATAATGTATGTATGTATATGTACTTCAAAACTTACAAATGTCTCTTAATTACATATAATGAAGTCATGTTTTATAAATTAAACATGTTTTATTTAAATTTATTTTCATCGGGATAAACATTAATTGCATTTATAGTAATTAAATGTGCTAAAGTCCCAAAACTTATTTAACAAATTGTGAAAAGCAATCTGATGTAGGCGTGTCCCTATCCGGATTTCATTCCTGCCCAAGGAAATCTTCAGGGGACCTTGTTATTAGAATTTCTAGAGATATTTGTTATGTTAAATCACAAACTCAATGAGAATTTCTTGTCCACGTCTAGGAGCGAGATTCAAAATTTAAAATATCAAAGAAAAAACAAAAACAACAACAAAAAATTGT
This sequence comes from Delia radicum, assembly GCA_021234595.1. Classification (NCBI taxonomy): domain Eukaryota; kingdom Metazoa; phylum Arthropoda; class Insecta; order Diptera; family Anthomyiidae; genus Delia; species Delia radicum. The sequence continues at coordinate 201,581,468 of CM037855.1, read as the reverse complement.
CACAATTGGCTTTGTCATTTGTTTTATATTTTCGACTCTTATTTATATGTTTTACTTTGCTACAACAAATCTTTAAACATTCTATTATAATGGGTGATTACAACTAAATGAGAATTGGTTCTTAAGAGTAGTATAGAGACCCTAACTTTTATGAATTTAATTTTAAAAAGTCGTACATTATGGTATACTAGCCTTAAAACTGCACCCGACAATGAAAATATGTACAAAATATTTGTCTTGTCATACATTAGGGAAGTATTATATTGGACTTCTGTCAATGGGTTCTCTGTTAATCCGAGAAAAACGAAAGTTATGGATTTTGGTTCTGTAACTAATAATGTGACGGTTACTTCTGATGCTATGCTAGTAGATTTTGTTGATAGAATGAATTGTCTTGGAGTTGTTATAAATAATAGTTATAGATTATCGTCTCATATTAACAGTAAATCTTCTAGAATACTATATTCTCTTTATTTGTATGTTCCACTATAAATTAAAGAACGAATTGTTAATGCTTGTTTAATGGCTCATATACTTCATTGCGTTGAAGTATTTTCTGGTGCAACCGATGGCGAATTTGATAAGTCTTCTCGAATTTTTCACAGAATTGTTAGATTTGTCTATGGATAAAGGCTTCATGTGTATATCACTCCTTTTGTGATCAAGTTTTTTGGATAATCTTTTCGGAATCATGTCGATATTATAATATTTTTTTATAAAACAGTTATTGGTTTTCCCGAATATCTAGTAAATAATTTGCATTTTAGTCAACATGTAAGAAACCAGCAATTAATTTACCCCTATTTTTAAGCGAACATTTATGATAGATCGTTTCAGAGCAGAATGTCTCGTTTAGGGAATCATTTTCCTAGAAACCTGAGGTGCTTTTCGTTTTCGCCTCAAGTATTTAGGCAAAGGCTTGAGGAATATGTTACTGAACATGACTTCTAGGTTTTTGTTTTGTTATTCGATTGTTTTCAAGTCTCTAATTTAGTTTCCCCACTTCTTGCTATAAATATTGTTATTTTCTTTTTAGCCTATATCATTTTACACAAATTACGAGGGCGGTACCAAAATTAACCGACCTAAAAAAGAAAACACAAAAAATTTTGGAATACGATACACTTTTCCCAGCAATATTCAATAGCTTCGATACCCTGTTTATAGTAAGAACTGTCTAGCTCTTTAAAATAGCCTTCAACAGCAGACTCCACCTCTTTATTGTTGGCAACATTTTTACCACCGAGCTATTTTTCAAGTTTGGAAATAGAAAAAAATCCGAGTCATAAAGTGTTATTGTTTATTTAATAAACAGTAACAACACAGTGTATTATGGCTAGAGATTCTAGCCTATACACGAACAATGTTTATTAGTTATAAATGTTTTATTTTGGATTTGAATTAGTTCAATTTTTCAAATTTTGTTTCTTACTTCTCATCAAGTAAATAAACACAATACGGGTAAAGCGTTGATCTTTTTCCTTCTAAAATTATAATTAAGTTAAATCTTCTACCCCTTCTACATTGGTCCTCTAAAGATTTTCGCTGGCGTGAAATGAAACATGTAATAACCTGGCAGTAGATAAAGTCTTCTTTAAATTAGCGAATGAATACATTTTTAATTAATAAATAAACATTGCACGGTTTTTTGTTTAATAAAAATTATCTTCAACTTGAATAAATATGCTCACATCATAATATATGATAAAAGATCGAAATCTAAACTTTTGGTTTTAATTTTTCAAAATTTAAAAAACAATTTAATTTGCATTTATTAACAAGTCAAATGGCTATCAAAAAATTGCAAATAATTTTAATTGTTGTTTTCGAACTATTTTTACGAATCTTTTAAAAAATTTGTCATTTTAGACAGTTTTTGAAAATTGTTATTTAGCAACTCTAATCGCTCAAATTTATTTGTTCCTTTGATGGTTGAGAGAAAATAGCACATTTTTGATATAAAATATAAAAACGGATTAATTTTCCGCATACATACTTCCATTTTTACAAAGACGGAAAAATCGTGATTCAATTAGTAAATTTTTTTCAAAAAGTACTTGTTTAATGAAACAGAGTACAAACAAAAAATTTTTTATATAAATAGAACATTTTTGGTCTTCAAAGTTTAGTAACGTCATGAGACTTGTTAGGAAAATACCTAACCACGTGCTTGATTACTAAGAAGACAATAATGGAGCAAAATTGATTATTAATAGGTTTTTTGTTAAAGTTCTGCCTATTATGGAGGCTCTAACTTTTCTAAAACTTTGGGTTCTGATGAGATCTTTAGCCAGATCGAAATACTAGTATCAACCTAGCTAATAAGTTTGATTTGCTTTATTTTTGTAAAACGTGTAGCTAGTGCTCTTATGCCCCAGTTAATTTATGCTTTGGAGGTATTTACGGGTACTAGCAGTAATATTCTTAGACGTCTTCATCTTACAGTTAACCGTATAGTGAGATATGTTTACAGATTGAGGATGAGAGAACATGTCTCTCCGTTTGTGTTGGATTTTCTTGGTTTTTCTTTTGAGAATTTTATAAAACTGAGAATCTTGTTATTGTTTTACAAGCTAATTAGAGCGAACTGTCCTGGTTACATTGTTGACAACTTTAGATTTACAAGATCGAGTAGAAACCCTCAGATAGTTTTTCAACGTATAAACTCTTCTATTTTCGAGAGATCCTTTAATGTGAGGATAACTAGAGTCTGGAATTCATTACCTAGATCTCTTAAAAGCTTTGTTGTTGCAAGTGCTACGTTTAAACGCAAACTAAGGCAGTTTTTTAATCACTCTCTATAATTTTGATAATTTACGATCATTTTTCATATATTTTTTATTTTTTTAATCGTCTACTTATTTTGATAATCTTATTGCTACATTTTGGACCGTTAAACTTTAGTTATAATTTTATTTATTTTAGGCATTTCTTTAAATTGTAAATTTATTTTTTTATTTTTTGTAAAAATATATTGTTGATTACGAACCATATTTGGCCCTATGGGCTTGGTTTTTGAATTAATAAATGAAAATGAAATGAAATATACGGAGGTTGAAAGCTCTTTATAAATAAATGAAAATAACCTCAATGTATATAAAAAGAAAACTGTAAAAAATCTCATTTAATTGTAATCAGCCGTTATACCAAAACTTGTTTACAACTATTTGGAATCGTTTAAATAAATATGAATTAATTGTTTTAGTTTAATTTAATAGTGGCTAAATTAAATTAAATTTTGCTATTCAACAATGTTTTTGAACAGACATTTAGGATCTAGTCTTTCGGAATTTTCCTTGTGACATTCATATTTGAAAATATTAAAAAACTGTTTAGAATTAGTTTTTCTTTAAAATTAATTAATAGTTCGCCGATAGTTGCCGAAGAGATAAGTTATCTCGTCACTCGCATTAATTATTAATGGAGAATAACGGTTCATTCTATTCTTTTTTGCAATACTATAAAGCGTGTCTCAGCATGCCATTAGACTGTTGAGTCTAGCCATATGCAAACCGTTCGGATTCCTTTGGAGACATCGTTTACTCCTCCATTGCAAAGGCAATGGTTGTTTTGTGCACGTGTTGGTCTGATGGAATTCGTTCTTTTTATGGCGAATTGGGGCCTCATCTCGCTGAGCCTCCATTGCGAAGGCAATGGTTGTGTATGTGTTGCTGATGTTCCTGTTCGTCTGATTTTAATCATCTTATATAAGTTGGAAACAAAATAAATTAATTAAAACAATAATAATTAACAATTTAGAATCATAGATAACAAAATAATAAAGAAGCTTATAGAATACAAACTATAACTGGATAAGTATCCGCAATCTTGTTGGCGCTTTTTCCGTTTTTAAGGAATAGCCAAGTAATTCTCCATCCCTTTGATTTAATCAAAGGTTTTTGGTAGTAATCGCAAATTGTTAAAAAAAAAAAAATTAATTAATAAAGTTCTTTTCACAATTTGAAAAATCTAATTATTCCATGTATTTAAAAAAGTCGATTAAAAATTGAATCGAATTTATATTAAATCTTATATGATTTAATTAAAAATTATTAATTTTGACGAACATAAATTTAAAAAAGAACTAAAATTTTCAAGTTCTAACAAATGTTTGATTATCACGATATTCTTTAGAAAGATACTACTAATTTTTTTTTTTAATTTTGACAATTTGTTACCAATCATGAAGATCGTTGGTTTTAATTTGTTCTTTGGCAATTTAAGATGGTTTGTGTTCAAATAAACTTTATAAACAAAAATATGTTTAAATAAATTCAAATCTTTACAAATTTGGTTAAATATGGTTTATTTTTTAAAATAATATTTCGATATCATTCAAAAGTAAACAAATAAACAATTGATCAAACATTATAAAGCTATGGCTATTAAAATAAAGTTTTTATACCGAAATCAATCAACAAAATGCCAGTGTCTAATTAATTTTGAAGTGAAAAATTCTATAAAATCTTTCTACTTTATACATAACGAGCTTAAAAGGCCGATACTTCGTTAGCGGTAGTTTTATATATCGGAATATATTACGATGGAAAATTAATTATTTTTTTTAAAGAATTTGTTTCAATAAATTAGTTGATCTTTTTTAAGTAGATGTTTTTATGATTTCAAGTTTCAGATTTCTACCTTAATGGAATTAAGGTGAAATTTCTTTCTTTTAAACCCCCCATTTATGCCAAGATATTATAAAAATCCAAAAGATATATTTAATAAATTTTCCCATACCTAAAAAAAAAGTATTTTTAATTTCATACTTTGTGCCTAAATCGTTTGTGCAGGACGTTAAGGGACTTCCTATTTTTGTCCCTCCCTGTAAACATTTTAGAATACCCAGTTTTAGCGGATGACTGCACCAAATTATAAGTTCCTAGGTTGTGCATTAACAAACCAAATTTTAAGATAATTATTTTAGCGGCTTTTATGGGTAGACATTTTCCCAAATAAAAGTTCAAAAATATAACTTATCAGTGAATTAACCCATACAACAGTGAACAAATATTTGATATTTAGGTTTCTTACCAAAATGGTATAGGCATGCCGTCGGTGGGGATACTTTTCACCCTGCCTAGCAGGAATTTATAAAAATCTCGTCTAAGGGGTTAGAAGAACCAACTTATCAAATTTTATTTTTTCGCCTTTGTACCAACATTTTTATTACGTTCCTCGTCGAAAGTCTAAAAGAACCTTAACAGTAGGACATATTCCAAGGAACATATGATTTAAATTTAAAACTTTTAGTTATTAAAAACTCACCAGATTTTAAGTCCGTCGTTTTGCCAGGCCAGGGCATACATTTTTTCCCTCTCCGTAGGAACTTCTAAAAATATCTTCTAAGGGGATCGGGAACCCACATACCATATTTCAAGATCCTCCCTTAAGCGGTTAACGAAGGGATTTATTTAAATTTATTTACCACGATCCTCGACATACATTTTAAATTTCAAATTTCTGGCCAAAGGTGTTTTTTTTTTTAATATTTTTACCAGTCCCCGTAAAAATTTCCAAAAATACGCTCTATACAGAAGTCTACTGTTGTTAGGTACCCACAAAAAAACCCGCTCTACACTGATGTCTACTCCTGGGGGGTTATTATGTAATTCGATTCGAACAGAATTTTCACATTGAAAATAAAGTATTAAAAAGTACTTAGTACTTTTTGAAAACGTGTAGACAGTGCGAAAGATAAAAAAAAAGTTCCACTTTTAAGTACTGATATAATCTTAGAAGAGTTTTAAAATTTCCGAATTCGAACAAAGTTTTTCGAATTGAATTACATAATAACCCCGTTGACTAAGAAAAAAGGTGAGGATTTCCTCTTTTTGCCCCTCCGTGTGGGAATTTCCATAAATCCCGTCAATACAAATGCCTGCTCTATACAGATATCTACTCCTGATTAGGAACCCACATACCAAATTTCAAGTACATAGCTTTGGCGATTTGGCCAGGCTGCCAAGGGTGAGGTTTGTCTCCTTTTTGCCGCTCCCCGTGAGAATTTCCAAAAATTTCGTCAATACAGACATATATCTACTCGTGATAATACCAAATTTAAAGTTCCTCGCTTTTGTGGTTGGCCAGGCCGCCAAGGGTTGGACTTTTCACCTTACTAACCCTCCCTGTAGGAATTTCCAAAAATTCGCTCTATACAAATATCTACTCCTGATTTGGAACCCGCATACCAAATTTCAAGTTCCTCGCTTTAGTAGGTTGGCCAGGCCGCCAAGGGGTACACTTTTCACCTTACTAACCCTCCCTGTAGGAATTTTCAAAAATTCGCTCTATACAAATATCTACACCTGATTTGGAACCCACGTACCAAATTTCAAGTTCTTAGCTTAGGCAAGGCCGCCAAAGGGGATATTTTTCTCCTTTTGCCCCTCCAAATTAAAATTTCCAAAAATCCCGTCAATATAGATATCTAAATGTTTCTCGCTTTAGTGTTTTGGCCCGGCCACCAAGGGGTTACTTTTGAAGATCTGTAAGAACTAGTAATAACTGGGTCAAATGGAGTTGAAAAATTAAAAAATAAAAATGTTTCTATTTTTTTTGTGGCCGTGCTGTGATTCGATCACAGAACCTCAGGTACGATATTATTGTATATGGGGTTATATATAACAATATGTAATTATATCTTATACGCTCAGAAAATATTAAAGACATGGGAATCATATCGTAAACTATTTTTAAACTTGCGTCATACATGGAAATATATCTTTTATTATTTTAAGCACGTTTAGCACTGCGGAAACTTAGTTTTGTAACAAGCGGATACCCAGTGATGGTCTTTAAAAATAGATATTTGAGTTTGAAAATTATGGTTCCAAGGAACCCATATAACGCGATTTTCAGATTTTTTGAATTTTTTTTTTTATATTCTTCCAAGTGGCTTTGTGTTGGAAATGATCAAAATCGGCCAAGCAGTTTAAAAGTTGTGAGTAGAAATGTGAGGACACATTGAAATTTTCCTTTCAAAATGGTACAATTTATTATTTAGCTTAAATGCATTTTTGTACGTCGATGCACGAATATGCTGCTAGTTTTTTATACATTAGTTTAACTATAAATTAAGCTTTAATAATATGTACACTCCTAAAATTTATACAGTTACGCGGAATGCGTTTTTAGTTGTTTTAACTGCAATTGCAGTTGTTCTACTTAGAAAAATAATTTTTAATGTTTTTGAGGGTTGATTTTTTAAACAACCTACCAAAATTAACGCATTTTACAGTTATTTTATGCAGTTTTTTCGATTTTTTAACAAAGTGTGTGTGTGTGAAAAGATACAAAGCCAAATAACCAACATGGAGGTTTAACAAGCGTCTTGTTTATGTATTTGTTCTCTTTTATCTTTAGTGTAAAAGAGAATGTTAAAGAACCCTATAGGGAATGGGACCGGTTCTGCGTGTGCCACCGGATCGGTCCCTTCGTGTCGGAGACCGGTCCTCTCCTAAACTCTACCCTATGTAAACAACTGGCAACTTTAACATTGGCTTGTCGCAGGAGTAGGTCATTTGTCCTGATTTAAACCACATAGTGGCATGCCACATGACTAACCAAAGACGGACATACCACAAAACTGTCGCAAAAGGCCCATGTCGTATGAAATAAACGAAATCTTAACATCTTCCAATGGGTAAAATTCTGGCCAACTGGCTTTTTCTTCTTAATAAGCATTCTGGTTAATTGGTATGTCCTCCCTTTACCAGTCACATTATTGGTAATTTTAGGACAATTGAGACTGCTTAACCCACTTCAGTATTAAATTATACCAGTCCTGTGATAAGTCCTTCTTTAACCAGTCACTTTTAGGTCAATTGACTCCTCATTCCCCATAGGGAAGATAGACAAATAAAATACAAACACTGTAAATTTTATTAAATAAATAAAATATTAAGGTAAGATTTAGAATAGAAAATAAATTTATTTACTTGAATATTATTAAATATTGTATTTCTTTTTTTGTGTCTCTTTTATTTTATATATTAATTTAATGTGGTGAAAATAAATCAAAGAGACAACATTCCATCTCTTGAAGGCAGACATGTGGCCGAAATAATTTGGAGAAATAGCGTGAAACTTGAATATTTGAAGCGATATTTCTTCATGTAAATATAGTTTTACAAAAGTGTGTTCATTAAATAATAAAATCAGATTAAGAATATTTACAAAAAAGTTTCTTCTTAATATTTTTTAAATGCTGGTAATATGTTGTTTTAACTGTATTTGTAGTTGTTTTTACTACTACATTAAATTAATTAATTAAATTAATTGTTTACAGTTAAAAATAACTACACATTGCAGTTTATTTAAATGCAAATGTAGTGTACACATTTTCAACTGTACATGTAGTTATTTTAACTGCCATTTGCAGTTGATTCTACTTACACAATTTTCTTAGTGTATGTATGAACGTGTAGCTAAGTGCAGCTCATATTTAAAACCCTTCTCAAAGTTTTGACACGCTGCTTAAACAAATTTCAAATGGGCTAATTTTCAAATGCGCCAAACTTTAAAACTAATAAGAAAATTGAAATTTGCATAAAATTTCCTTTCCAAAAAGGTATAACACTTGTATATTGTGAAGTTAAATATATTCCTTTGAATATGTTTTATTTTCATTTCCATATATCTTTGTAGTCAAAAGAAGTGAACTCGGTCGAAATTTCCAAACATTTATATTAACAAAGTTTCTAAAAATTGTTTCAATTATTATATTTTGGCATCTAAGTTTTATAATAATACTAATTATTTGCCGAAATCCAAACATTTGTAGGAACTTTTTATCAGGTGATCTTACACTACCATTTTCCACCGGGCGATATTGAGTCAGTCATTCAGTCTGTCAGTGAGTGAGTAACGTTATTCTTTTATATATATAGATTAACGTAGTGAAAACGAAGCAATTTATAAAGAAAACTATGTATGCGTCATTATTAACGTAATAAATATTGCATATTGTTAGCAATTTTTAATTAACCAAAAGTTTACGATAGATAAGTTTTTTAAAAAAAAGAAGCAGGTGGCAATTTTATATACATAATAATGTCTAAACAATTGTTTTTAATATATGTATGTATTTGAAAAATTTATATAAAAAGTCCGCCTTCGATAAGATTAATAATGTTATTTTAAAATTTTTTACTTGTTTGTTAAATTTTAGTTTAGATTTTCTTTTATTCATATTTTTTAGTTAGTAATCAGAACAAATTTCATTAAATTTGGATTTAACCAAATTTTTTTTATACCCTCCACCATAGTATAATAGAGTAACATTACTATTTTTCTGTCATTTAAAAAAATAAAGTAGTATTTGTAATTTTACGTGCACGTATGGTTCTTAATACAACTACATCCACATGAAATAGGGACACGCTTTCAATTTTTTAATGAGTTGGGTTACTATATTTTCCCTGCAGGAAATGTCAATAGTGAAAAAGTATTGATTCACTATTGACTGTGTCACCAGTACTACTAACCAAGTATTCCCCAGGCAATGTAATTTGCTATAGACATTTAACATGTACGTGCCATTGAAAATCACATTAGAACTATTGACTAGGTAGTGAATAGGTAGTTCTTATGGGACCATATGCAGACATTGGAACCAAAGATTCAATAGTGACTATGTAGTTCTTATGGGACCATATGCACACATTGGACCAAAGATTCACTAGTGACTCGTTAGTTCTTATGGTGTGGTCACTAGTGACTAATTAGTTCTAATGGGACCATATGTACCCATTGGAACCAAAAATTTACTAGTGAGTTAATAAAGTAAAAAGTGTAGACGCTTAGTTGACAATGTCAACAAAATAGTAGACAAAAGTGGAGACTTGGAGACACTTGACCCCAAGCTTCCTGCAGGGTTACTATGCCCCGCTACATGTTACAGAATTGAAAAAAAAAAACTTTTTTTGAAGTGAACAACTTTTTTGGATGAAAAAAATATTTTTGTATTAAACACAATTTTTGAGGTAACAACTAGTTTTTGCGGTGAAAAAAAATTTTGATGTGAAATAAAAATTTGAGGTGAATTTTAAATGTTATTCACCTCTAAGAGTCTGGTGGAAAAATATGAGGTTATATTTTATACACCAGACGCTACTATGAATGGGACTGTGGCAACATTCCCATAACTATCTACTCAAAACAATTTGAATTTAAACGTTGCTTCATAAACTTGTTTGTCTAATATTTTGAGTTTAATTTTGTGATTAATTTTATTAAGAACTAAAAAATATATTTTATAAAAAAATACAATTGTTATTTATAAAATAAATAAAATATGGGAGACCAACAGCTCCCATAAGTGGTGACCCCCTACGAAGAATTTAGTGGAAACCAACGTGACAATTGAAAAGGGTTCCAGCTTGTGCCAGTGCTGCGTAATCAAAATATCTCGCTAATAAGGTTTCCTATTTAATATTCAATATTCAAATTTCGGAATGTTCCTACGTAATGTAATACAATAGAAGCTCTTCAAGAAAACCAAACTTATATACAGAACTTCCTGTGTTCGTGACATCTTATACTAATTTCAAAATAGCCAAAAATCCAAACCAAGTACTGCCTTTCTTCCCTGCTTTATTTTCAAAAGTCTCCAAAAGAACATTTACTAGATTTCAACAATAAATCTAACAATAAAATTTGGGCTACCGCAAGATTATATAATCTAAAGTAGTTTGGACTTCAAATAAACACAACGGACTCTACGGCTCGCATTTGGTTCACGGATCATTAATAAATTTAGTTTACCAAACAGTTAAAAATTTCGAAAGAATTTATCTCGAATTTTTATTAAACTAAAATTTAACATTCAATCAAGGAAACCATCATAATCGGAACATTTCAAAAGTCGGCCTTATAATTTCAAATTTTCATCACATTCTCATCATAATATTTAAGATCGAATATTGAAGATCCAACAGTTAATGTTCAACATTTCTTAGAAAGGGGGGTAATGTGGCAACATTCCCACAACTATCTACTCAAAACAATTTGAATTTAAACGTTGCTTCATAAACTTGTTTGTCAAATATTTTGAGTTTAATTTTGTAATTAATTTTAATAATAAATAAAAATATATTTTATAAAAAAATTAAAATACAAATGTTATTTATAAAATGTATCTCACCTTGTATCCACAGTTAACTTCAGTCTAAGGAGACTGTATAATATTAATTTGTACCTGCCATTGCATGTTAAGCAGAAAATTGTACATGACTTAATAATGCCTTTGTTTGTGTATTGTGTGGAGGTGTATTCAGGTACAACTGCATTTATTATGAATCGACTGTACATGCTGTTTAAAAGGGTAATTCGTTACCTATATTCTTTGCGTATTCGAGATCGTGTTTCTCAATATGTGGAACGGTTCTTAGGAACATCCTTTTCTAATTTTATTAAGATTCGTTCACTACTTCATTTTTATACAATCTTTCGCACATTTTTAACTAGGCTCTTTACAGTTGCCAGGTCCTCGAGATCTTTTCAAATGATTTTACCCCGTAATTCATCATGGCTGGAGCATTCTTATCAAATACGTGTTATACGCTCATTTAATTCTTTACCCATAGCGTTAAGGTACTTTAACGAAACTTATTCTACCCACAAAAATAAACTTATTCAGTATAGTTGCTCAAATGGCATAATTTAGTTCGGTATAAGCAATTGTCAAAAGGGACAACAAGGATTATTATACATATTATTTTATTTTTTCTCTTTTTTTATTTTTCTACGTTTGTTATATCAAGCATAACTTTTTATTTGTACAAATTTACTTATTTTTATTTTTTAAGTAATTAATTTACAATTGTGTGGATTATATTAGTGTGTGATATATTGTATTTATTATTTGGCCAATTGGGCTTACAAATTACCAAATGAATTTTTTTAAAAAAATAAATAAATAAATAAATAAATAAATAAAATATGGGAGACCAGTGCTCCCATAGGACTATTATCGAAATGCTTAGTAATTATACAACTACATAAGTTTCAAGTTAGTTTTACAAAGTTCTTGTAAAATATTTATAAATTTTTGTAACATATATACAGGCCTAGTAAAAAATTAACAAAAAAAAAATTCATATATTTTACAAGTGTAACAAATCCGTAAAAATTTCTTGGTATTTTGTATTTTCTAGAGTAACATTGGGTCTAAGGAAGCTATACAGTTTTTCTTTTAAAAATAACTAAGAATCTACAAGTGTTACCATTTTCAAAATATGCGAGTTCCGAAAAACAGCTTGCAGAACAAATTATTGTTCTTTATAACGCGTTCTATTATTGGTTTTTGCACCAATGATTTTTGTTTGAAACTGTCCCAAAATCAACCGGTTTTATTGCTTCGAAGTAGAACAGGTTAAATAGCTTCTGAAACTGGTTCTATCTATTTTCACGGGATTATATTTGAAAATTGTAGTGGATGGAAGAGGAAATCGGATTCCTACAAAATTAATTTATAGTTGTGGGCCATCGTTCAAAAACAAGTTCAGCCTTGTCTTGAAATACATAGAAATATTGGTTAACATTAATTTGTAGTGTCCGACCGAACAGTTCGGGCAGAAAATGCATTTGGTCTGTATTCGGTATTTTAAAGCATTATGGACAAATTTGGCGGATGGAAAATGTTTATTGGGCTGATTAGATGCTATTTGGAGTCTCAAATTTGAAGAAAAGTCTGTAGTTAAGCAATGAATTCACTGTTCGGCCTCAGAAAGTTCGGCCAAATTGAAAATAGTTCGGCGGCCGAACTTTTAAATTTATAGCTAAACTTCGTTTTCTCTTGAATTTTATACACAAAATCGAATTAAATCGGTTTAACAAACATGTTTCCAATACCAAAATTTGTCATCATTGCCTCTAGATATCGAAAAACCGACAAAATATAGTTTTTTGGCCGAAGTTATCGGTCGGACACTATTAATTTGAGTTAATTAATTTCTATCTAATTTTCTAAAGCCGTTTGGGTAAAAATCCATACAAAAAATTTATCCGGTTAATCGATCTATTTTAATCGACTTTTCGGTTGAAATGATTGTTTGAGTTTAAATTATTTAATTCGACATTAACCGAAATAGAGGCGATTAATCGTGTAATCGATTAACCGAATTGGAAACACTAGGTCTTAGACCTATATTTCGATGCGTTACAAACGGAATGACAAATTGTTATATTTACCCTCATCACAGCATGTGCAGGGTAAAACAAGCTCTAGCTTATTTTTGGTTGCCCTACTAATCTCATATGGTGGAGTGCAGAAAAGGATCGCTGTTTTCCTGTTCAGGCGATATTAAAAGATTGCAGTTATCCATAGTTAACTGTATAAACAATTTTGAAAACCATAGGCATAGGAAATTGTTTAAAGGTATTGTAGTTGCTTAAAATATTCTTGTATTGGAATTTTTATCTTTCCACCATATTATTTGTATGTTAGTGTTATCTGACAGATAACACTGAAAGTTCTTTTTCTTCTACATATGTATACTGGAAATATATGACATGCTTTTGGCATGATTAAACAGTAGTTCACAGTATTGACCAGTTTTCCATTATATATTCTAGTAGCCAGTCGTATTTATTGTCGAGTTTTTCCATTTATTTTTCTTTTTTTTTGTTATAAAAGTTTTTCTTAGTTATTGATTTATAAAACTTTAAAATAAATTATCATGTATCAATCTGTAAATGCAAGTGAAGGAAAGTATTTCTATTTTCACCAGGCTTGCGGTTTCGAGAATATTTCATGGGAAATAATATAAATGATTACGGATAATTTTAAAATTAAACAATGTATACCTATTGCAGTTAACTGACTAATTGGATAAATAGTTTGCGAAATATTTTTAACTACGTGCACATATTTATTTGTAAACGGTGTAAAAGTACTATGAACTTTAAATTCATTTGTTTTTGGTCTAAAAAAAGATCAAGATCGATCCATGTTAACAAAAACTTGATTGCATTTTACGGTAAAAAGCTGGAACACAATAAAAAACTTTCGAAATCGTTCTAGATAACACAGATAAGTCACACAAGCAAAGCTAAGAGGTACTCTCAAAAAATTAAAAAAAAATCTGCAATGCAATTTTATTAGAAATTAATGATATTTTAGTCATTTTTAACTGTTTAACACGAACATTAAGAAATACTGTAATTTTATTTACAGTTACTACATGACAGTCGTTAGTGTAGCAATCAGTGGTTGTTGTTTTAACTGCAAATTACAATTTGTTCTATGCAATAATACAAAACAACTATTATGACAGTTATTTAAAATAGCGACTAAAAAAAAAAATACTGTAACAGTTGTTTGAAACAGTTATTTTAACAAAACAGTAATTTTGCAGTAAAAGTTAATTTTTGATAGTTACTTAAAAAATGTAAAATTTGGTTGGGTTTTTAAAAATCTTTTTTTTAGTTTATATTTGTTATTATTGATTTGTTCATAGTTTGCAAATATTAATAATAAGAAATTTTTCATTGTATATTCAAAGCATAAATACGTAATACAAAGCATAAAAACTGGGTTACCGTTTGGAATTTTGACTTCATATTTTAAGTATAATGTAGAATATAACATTTTTTGTTATGATCGAAAGAAAACACGTTTTTTATTAAAATATATTTGTAAAATACCAAAAAAATAGATGTTAAAAAACAACAGTTTTTACCATGTTTATTAAAAACATAGTTATTTTTACTGCATTTGTTAGTTGTTTTTTAACAGTTAAAAATAAATTTATAGTTATTTTTTACATAACTTTCCATAGTTGTTTTAACTGTATTTTTAAGTAGATTCTACTGTAAATATTTATTGAGTGTGTACATTAGGCCGGGTCGATTTGTATGGAGGCAAAAAAAATCGCTCAACGTTCAAGGAAAATCGTATTCTAGGATCAAAATAAGAAACTGCCGAAGGAACCATACCTCTAAAACGAATTCTAATGTCCCGACTTTTGACCCAAAGGGTCAAATTTTGAAAAATTCCACTTTGACCCATTCATAGTGTCCCAATCGAATCCAACCCAATCGAATATAATTTATACATTCATCTGCTAGAGCGTCTTCCGGAGAGGAAATAGAGACCCTAATCTTGGAAAGACTCCTCCTACTTTCTGAAATATCTCTATCCCGAGATTTGTACATTTTGCTATAAAAACACGGCTAAAAAGGCCCTCTTTCAACTTAAATTTCAACCCCTTAACGGTCACCTAGAATGATGATTTATGCATTAATCTGCTAGCGCGTCTCCCGGAGAAGAAGTAGCTCCAATAATCTTTTAGAGATTCCTCCTACTTTCTGAAATATTAAAGTAGGCTTTTGCAAAATTTGACTCTTTGGGTCAAAAGTCGGGACATCAGAATTCGTTTTAGAGGTATGGTTCCTTCGGCAAAGTTTCTTATTTTGATCCCTATAATACGATTTTCCTTGAACGTTGAGCGATTTTTAAATCGACCCGCCCTAGTGTACATAATTTTTAATCGCAGTTAATTTTACCGACATAATTATCAGTGTGTATAAATACTACTATTAAAATAGGCTTTACATATACCATTGAACAGCTCATACCCAAAATATTTATTATTCCACTTATTAAATTTAAAACAAAAATTTGAGTGTTTTAAATTTAATTTGAATCTGTGTTTTTGAGTTCCTTTGAAATTATAAAAAAAAATCATAATCTGATATTTTTTTTTTCAAAAAAAATAAAAAAATATCAACATTTTATTTAAAAAAAGATGTGATGAAGGCATCTACTATGACAGGAATGGCAAGACTTTTTTCGTTGCGTTCCAAAAATATATATATGTATTTTGTTGTAAAAAAAGCATTAGTAGTAGTAAAATCTGTGTTTAAAATTATGTTTTACCTCAAGTCCAGAAATCTAATATGATATTGCTATATTAGATTTTATTTGTTGCTTTTCAAAAAGTTTGATAATTTTCATGATAGACAATACAATTGTTTCATTGGCATCACACAAATCTTAAGTTGTCTGCAATAGAAAAAGATTTACTCAAACCGAGGCATTACATACAACAGACAAAATAAACTCTATGAGAATCTTTTTGTCTGCCTTAGTGTATAAACTTTGTAGTTTTGTACCATATAAAGGGTCCGCCATTTAACTTTTTTTTTCAACTAGTGGTTTTTTCATTAATGGTAACACTTAGCTCATGTCTGATTTGACAGATAATTAGTTTTATCCTTCCGCTGAACGAATATGGTCCGTATGTTCGTTATCTTGTAAAAAAAAGTAAAGAAACTGGCATCCTCATCGATAAACCAAAGCGTGAAAAGCCAAAAACAGTGCGTACACCCGAGAATATTGCTGCTGTGGCAGAAAGTGTGCGTGAAGCGCCATCAACATCAATTCACCGTCGTTCTCAACAATTGAACAATTCGGAGACATCATTGAGACGAATTTTGCATAAAGACCTTGGTATGACGCCATACAAAGTCCAATTGGTTCAGGAGTTCAAAAAAAAAAAAATTTATTTGGCGGACCCTTTACTTATTTCATATGAAGATACATATAAAAATTATACACAGATTTGTGACAAAATTACGGATAGCCAAGAAAATTGTGAGTTTTAATTAAGGCGTTGTCCAATAATATTAAAGCTTAAATAATTGTTAAGAAAAGATGTTAACTAAAAAATAACGTCTCTTTGTTACTTTGTACCATATACTTTTCTCCTTACCTGTATTCATGCCTGTATTAAACAAAAAAAAAAAAAATGTATTGATTCATTTTAATAACAACATCTTGGAATGGAGCATTATATGAATGTTATTTTAGTTTTTGATATGTAGCCATTTTAAAATAAGTTCTTTTGTTCGAAAGTTTATTGGAATTTTAACAAGGTATTTATTTATTTAATTATATCCTATTTAATTATAGATCCTAATCAACAATATTATGGCGGCGGCGGTTATCCACCACCACAGGGAGGATATCCACCACCACAGGGAGGATATCCACCACCACAAGGTGGCTATCCACCACCAGGCGGATATCCACCACCAGGCGGATATCCACCACCAGGCGGTTATCCACCTCCGGCAGGCGGTTTCCCACCACCAGGGGGTTATGGCGCTCCTGGCGGTTTTCCACCTGGTGGTTTTGTACCACAGCCTGGTTTTATACAACCACCACCAGTTAATGAGTCATATGGCGGCTATGAAGATCCTGAAGCAGCCAAAAATTTCTCTTTTGATGATCAAAGTATTCGTAAAGGTTTTATACGCAAAGTTTATAGTATTTTAATGGTAACTATTTAAAATCTTTTTTAAATAACTTGGAAAGGCTGAATATTAGAAATATGCTGTTTTATAGGCCCAATTGTTGGTGACATTTGGTTTTGTGGCTTTGTTTGCATTCCATAAAGGTACTAAAGATTTTGCTATGCGTAATCCGGCCTTGTTTTGGATTGCTTTGGCTGTTCTATTGGTAACCATGATCTCAATGGCATGTTGTGAAGGTGTACGTCGTAAAACTCCAATGAACTTTATATTCCTGGGTCTATTTACATTGGCGGAATCATTTTTATTAGGAGTTTCGGCAAGTCGTTATGCACCAATGGAGGTGGGTTGATTTAACTTAAAAAAAAAAGTTAATGTGACTAATAAAAATGTTTTTTTTTTTTTTAGGTCCTTATGGCAGTGGGTATAACTGCAGCTGTTTGTTTAACTTTGACACTATTTGCGTTCCAAACGAAATATGATTTTACCATGTGTGGTGGTGTGTTATTAGTTTGCATGGTGGTGTTTGTTATATTTGGCATTGTTGCTATATTCTTACCGGGCAAAATTATGACGCTGGTCTATTCATCAATTGGAGCGTTGCTATTTTCGGTATATTTGGTATATGATACCCAAATAATGATGGGTGGCAATCATAAATACTCCATTAGTCCCGAAGAATATATATTTGCTGCTTTAAATCTTTATCTCGACATTGTTAATATATTCATGTATATTTTGGCCATTATAGGAGCTTCGAGGGATTAAGTTTTCCAACCTTAAAGATAAGCGGAGAGAGAGATAGGGAGATGTAATACAAAAAAAAAAACAATCTCTTAACATAAAACAATAATTGTTGCTTGATACAAACTTGTATTTTAAATGTAACATATTTGAAACAATTTAAAGAATTTAATAAGAAATATGGATGATATGATAATAAGAAAATCAAATCAAGCAATTATAGTTTACAAATTTATTTTTTTTTTCTATAAATTTAGTTTAACAAGTTAAAAAACACACACACACACGCGTAAAGAATGTACTAAACAAATTTTATTTATATACTTTTGATTATTGTTATATATACATACTTATTTTTATTATTATATATATATAAAACTTTAAAACTTATTGTATATATAAGTTTTAAAAATAAGTTTAAAAGTTTTTGATGGTAATAATGCATAAACTATTATACTACATTAGACATATACAATAAATACGAATACGAATTGTTGTTAGTCGTTAACTCCTCTTAACCTGTTTATCCTTAACCTTGCTACGTATATTTTTGAAAGAAATGAATTGTTCTAAAATCATTTCATTGTTTTATTATCCCGACGAAAAAGGTTTATATACATAGCTTGATATAACTTGATATAATTCTATATAATTACATATGTGACCATAAGTAACGATAAATATTTACATCTCCTATTTATTTTTACCAACATTTTTAATACAGCGCTACATATCATCATATATCGTTATATCTCATGTTTTATATAAGTGGATCTTTTTCATCTAATCATATATACTCGATATATCTAAATATATATAAGTATATATGATAAAAATAACACCAAAGAAATTCTATCACTTTTATATATAATAAGAAATGGCATCACATATAATTCTATATAAATATGTGTTAAAATTAAAAAGAAAAATTCTATCACTGTTATATGTAAACATATATGGTAAAAATTTACAAAAAAAAAAAAAAAGATCATTCACTTTTTTATATAATTACACAGTTCAACAAAATCAGAAAAAGTTGATGCATCGGGGTAGCGACCTATCATTTTTAAAAGACTTTGGAACGCAGATCACAAATATGGCCTTCAAATAGTATGAACTGGAGTTGTACAGTAAAACATTCATAATTTGCCTTAATTTTTACATTTAATTTTTTTCCGATCAGGTTTTGTTTCGTGAATTTGCGTGATTCGCGTGAATCACGCAAACGTGAGTGAGTGTTAGTCGGTAACGAATTTTCGTGACTGTGCGTGATTTGAAGTGAGTCAAAATTCACTCCCGTGCTCATCTCACGTATGAACTATGCTTTTCAATTTAATATATTATATTTTTCCTATATAGAAATTAAATTTCTAATTTTTCACGATTTTGTTAATAAAAAATCTACAGCGAAAAGAAGAACCAACATTTTGATATGCATCTTTAGAAAACATCACTGGTTACTTAATTTATCAAAAAAATCGCGTACTTTCTCTTTTAGTTTATGAAAAAAATTGCTTAAACTACAAAAATTTTATATATTTTTATGCCTTAAAAATATGGAGTCTGTGGCGAATCTTAATAAAATTCAGATAAAAACATTCAAATATTTTTAACACATTTTTTTGCAAATTCGATTAAGGGATTTTGTAATATTCACAAAAAATAAAAGTAAGTGAAGTTTACACTTTAATTGCAAGGATATCCTGCATCCTTCACCTAATCGCTATTAATTGACATGGTTTTTAATGCTCAAAGTCCATACTTTAAATCCTTATTAAAAGTTTTTCGCTGTTTATTCAGTTATATGAATTAAAAAGAAATTTATGGAGAAAAAATAGTTTTTTGGTAAAAGTTAAATTCGCGACTATTTCGAAAAGTGGAGCTAATATTAAAATTTGGTGTTCACACTAGGGATCTACTTCCTAAAATCCATTACAATTGATAAGTCGCATCTCCGATGCATTTTTCGTGTTTAACAGTGTTATCAGAGAAGACAAAAAAGCTATATTCAGTTTAGAGCAAAAAATAAAAATGTTTGTTAAAAAAAGTAAAAGTAAAAAACTAAGAAAAACTACACTTAAAAACAAAAGTTCAAAGTTAATAGAATAAGGCCCATAATTTCAAGCATTAGATACGTACCGGTATTTAGATACCTACCGTGAACACGAACAAATTCCTTGAAACTATGGACATAAATAATATTTCATGAGTATAAAAAGAACTTTAAGTCAGAAAATCTTAAAGAAGCAATGGAAAGCATAAACATCTTAAGAAAAAGCTACAGCACAAAAGACCTACATTGGTCGCGGTGCATAGTGCCTTCTGATCTAATCTAAGAAAAAGCTATTTTAATGCTCAAAATCGGAAATTCCAAATAAAACAAAAAATGTTGATTTGTCTTCTTTGATAAATATGTATGAACATATCACACTTGTTCTACAAATGAGTCTTAGATCGGATTTTTGGTTGCTAAATATAAGTACAGAGACCTAAATAAGATTTTTAAAGTGGGTAGAGAAGACCAGTGTATGTCGTTTTCTAGCAAAAATGGATTTTGAGTTATGACCCTTTTGTTGAACAAGTGCGATCGATATATGGAAGAAACAATGAAAAAAATTCTATTACTTTTACATATACATAGTTGTATATGGCATCACATATTAGTCAAATTAAAATCACGTCTAAATTTCCAATCCATTGTTTTATATTTAAATTTTCATTATTATTTGCAATGTGAAACAAAATTGTAATGTGGATTCCCAAATAATTTTATTAAATTATATCAAATTATATACATTATAAACATATAACATGAGCAAATTGGATAGACCCATTTTTCGGATCAAATTATTTCAGATGAGATCACATCGAATCTCATCAGATTAGGATCAGTTTAGATATGAGATGTGATACGGAATTATATATGTGACTATATGTATATGATTATATATACCTATATCGAAACTTTATTCATCGGGATTGTTATTTATTAATTTTTTTTTTGTTTTAGTTTTTTTTTGTTGACTATAGTTACTTCTTTGTTTGTTTGCCTCATACCAAAAAAAAAAACTCCTTAATAGACTTATAAATTATTTATAAATTATAAGATGTATATTAAAATAAAAAAAAAAAAAACTATAATGTTGCTTCTATAATTATAATAACTTTATTTCTTTCAAAAAAGCAAAATACATGAAATAACATTTTTTGAAAATTATGTCTGGAATATTAAAATCTGTAATAAAAAATTTAATAAATTTAAAATTCATTATACAAATATATCATCAAGTGTTTTAATGTTGTTCCATATTCCATTCTATTATCGGAGTGTTTAAATTTGAATTCTCACGTATGTATATGGGTAAAAAAATAATTAAGACACCCTGTGGTTGCTTCATAAAAAATTAATCCCTCGGGATCCTTTCCAGACCTTGCATATTTGTATTATCAGGGTTGATTTAGGTGTCATTTCATTGTCGTGTGTAGTAAAAAAGATACATAATTGATACCCAGACACTTGGAGCTAATCAAATTTAAACTTTACATCTATTTTTTTCCCCACGCAATTGCCTTTTTTCATCCAAAAAAGTTTTTCACCTCTATAATGTTTTTTTTTTATATATTTTATTTTGTTTCATTTGTAGCACACGGAGGGTATACAAAAATTGGCTAAAACCAAATTTAATCCTTTGACGACGAATGGTTGATATATGTACCATTTTTTGTTTTTGTTGTATTATCTACATTTTCCAAATGATGTTTTAAAGTGTAATGTGTATCGACAAAGCATATTAATTCCAATGCCTACAGTACACTGATACAATATTGGACGTATAAATACCACTGGTCGACAAAGAAAAAAAAAGAGGAGGTTTTGTTCGGTTTTTTAATTTTCTGTTCGTATAGAATTTAAGCAATTTTTGTTCGATTGATTTATAAAACGTATTATTTATAGATTTTTATCTCCTGATTCCAAATCTGGGCTCCAAATTTTTTTGTTCCTTTTGACAACACTCTTGTTGAGAAATGTTCGGTCAATAAACACGATTCTGCAGAAAAAATTTCAAATTTGTCAGCAGTTTAAGTTCGAACGTGAAAGGGTTAATGCATGTACTTGTTATTAAAATGTTTAATTTATTCACATATCGCACTTGATCAAGAAGAGGGTATTAACTCAAATTTTTTAAAATATCACTTTTTTCAAGAAATCAACTAACAACATCAATATTTATCTATTGTAAAAATTTCAACGTATTTCGATTACTCTTTCATCTCGAAAACCACTTTTGAGACCATTTTCATGATAATGTAGTGATTACCTTTATTTCAACAAAAATGTATTATTTCGATTTAATACAAAAGTTCAAATAGAAATGAATCGTATATTTTCATAAAAAAGGTATTATTTTGATTTGAGCCTTTATTTATGTTAAAAATAATCGAATAGCACATTTAATTACTATAAATGCAATTAATGTTTATCCCGATGAAAATAAATTTAAATAACAAATATGCAGGTGCTTGTGCAAATTTAAATGTAACTGACACTAATAGAAAACATATGATTTTCTATTGTTGATTTACTTGAATAAACGTCACTACATTGCTAGGTCTGTCAAAAAAACAGAGTAGTATTTGGAAGATGACAAAGCCAATTGTGACAATTTTTTGTTGTTGTTTTTGTTTTTTCTTTGATATTTTAAGTTTTAAATCTCGCTCCTAGACGAGGACAAGAAATTCTCATTGAGTTTGTGATTTAACATAACAAATATCTCTAGAAATTCTAATAACAAAGTCCCCTGAAGATTTCCTTAGGCAGGAATGAAATCCGGATAGGGACACGCCTACATCAGATTGCTTTTCACAATTTGTTAAATAAGTTTTGGGACTTTAGCACATTTAATTACTATAAATGCAATTAATGTTTATCGCGATGAAAATAAATTTAAATAATCGAACTGTTTTATTTATATTTGGTTGTATTTTGAGTTGATACTGTTTTGTTGATAAAATTTGTTTTATTCTATAAATTTAAATCAATAAAATTTCAAAAAAATGGTATTAACTCGAAAAATTGATTTTTTTTTGCAATGAGTGGTAAAATTTAAAACAAAAACAATGTAATGAAAAACAATGTATATATATTTTCAAATGGAATTTGCTTATTATGATATGTTTAAATTTTTAAATTCTGTTAAAATGGGGCCATAAACAGTTTTTTGACTCTACTGAAAATTTTAAAATTTTGAGTTAATACCCTCTTGTTGATCAAGTGCGATACAGAACTGGAGAAAAGTGGAAGAAATAATCTGTCCACTAAAAAAACTCACTAAAATATCTTAATCTGTTCAAAAGTTACAGTTATGGCCAACGTGCGACGGTTCTAAATTAAACCTCTTGAACTCCATTTTAATCACAAACTCGGCGGCAGTTTTATAAAATCATCAGATCAATTAATGAATATTTCAATGTTATATTTTTATTACTTACGCTGATAATTGTATTAAACAATTTCACCGGTTTAACTCGAAAATTATAAATGTTTCAATTTTACAAACAAATTTTATGTTTTCTTTTTAATTTTATTTATTGTTATTAAAAAAAAAAAAACATACAAAATAAGTTTTCTCAAACCATTTTTAAACTTAGAAAAACACTTAATAAGAAATCGAAATATAACATTTTCTCTAATACTACACTGAAAGAATTATCCTTCATGATATTAATGAAACAGTTTCATAGAATTTTTTTCTTAGATTCAATGAAGAATTTCATTATATCCAAGAAATATAAAAATATGTAAATGGTTTTTTGACATTTTCGTTAAATCAAATAAAAATAATTGTTAAGCTTGAGGTCTGATTTTTTTTTTTTATTAATAAATTTTTATTTATTATCGATATTTTGCAATCACATTGGATAGCATCTTCTGGAAATAACGAGTAACAATAATCAAATACACGACATCAAACCACATTAACATTTATTTTCAGAAGATGCTACGAGTATCCAATGTGATTGGGAAATATCGATAGCAAATAAAAACATATTAATAAAAAAAATAAAAAAATCAGACCTCGAGCTTAACAATTGGTTTTATTAGATATTCAGAAATTTTATTAATATTAAGATATTTTTTTATAATTTTTTTTTAATAAAATTTCATAGTTTCATAAAAAAAATTTCGTTAGAGCTATGATATTATTTCAAACAATTAATTTTTTTATTTTTTTCAAAGAATTTCATTAATTTTCATATATTTCAAACTTTAGCTTTAAGATTTTATTCTCAAGTGTTCAACATATCTTATGAAGTGTTTTATTATTTGAATAACGCCTTGTATTAATTTTGGAACTCTATGAAATTGTTTACCAAATCATATGATGCACGATTCATTGGCTTAGTTCCCATGCACTTTTTAAGACATTCATGAAGAGTTTTATTAATTCAAGGAACTTCTTAATATCAAAAAATGTTATGAAACTTTTTCATAAATTCTATAAACGTTTCATTGTCGGAATGTTTTATTAATTTTATGAATATTTTCATCAATTCTACAAAAATTTCATAAACATTGATTTTAACTAGACCTACTTCATAGATACTATGAAAAGTTTCAATGGACGAGTTCCAGTTACAATTTTCATTTAAGCTATGAAGAAATTCATTACTGAAGTGAAGATAATTATCTCAGTTCATATTGAATCCCAAAATATGTATTTTCGTTTTTTTCAAGTTTTCGATTTAAAATTTGCTTGGGATTTGACAGTCAAAAACTTGATAAAAACGAAAATGCTTATTTTGGGGTTCAATGTGAATGTAGTTTAAGATAAAATAACAAATTTTTGATTAATAGGAACAATTATATATAACAATTCAAGTTCGATTAAATATCAATTATAAACCTCAAACCTTGTGGTTTATTATAAAAACATTTGAGAACAAGCTTTAATACTATGTTTTCACTTACGTGTTTTGAGCAACACATGTACAAAACATGTTTTATTTCAAAACACGTTCAAAACACGTTCAGTGGAAACGTAGTATAAGTTCATATAAAAATTTTAAATTTATACAAAAGAAAAGTTCAAGAATTTTTAAATTTATGTTAGAATGTTTTTCAAATATCAAATCATTCGGCCTATTTACGTCAGACGTAAGGGTGGTTTTTCGACACAAAAACGACATTTTTAAAGAACGGTATTATGTACACACTATGTCGAAACGAAATATTGGTGTTAAATACGAAAAACTATCGTCATAGTTTTTATTTACGACAGTTATAAAAACTATGAACTATTTCTTATTCGGAAGACGCTCTAGCAGATGAATGTATAAATTATATTCGATTGGGTTGGATTCGATTGGGGCACTCTAAATGGGCCAAAGTGGAATTTTTCAAAATTTGACCCTACGGGTCAAAAGTCGGCACATCAGAACTCGTTTTAGAGGTATGGTTCCTTCGGCAAAGTTTCTTATTTTGATCCCTAGAATACGATTTTTCTTGAACGTTGAGCGATTATTTTGCCTCCATACAAATCGACCCGGCCTAGTAGTCATACTTCGTAGTGTAGGCGTTTTTAATATTTTTTGGTATTATGTAAAATTTTGTTTTTTTTGTATAAATTATTATTTATTTCCAATTCTTTTCAAACCCATTGGTATTAACTACATATTATTTAATACAAAATTTATTTAATTTTAAAATTTTTTTCACATCAAAACATTTTTTTTTAACTCAAAAAAAGTTCTTGACAAAAATTTTTTTTTAACTAAAATTTTTTTAAATTATACACATCGCACTTGATCAACAAGAGGGTATTAACTCAAAATTTTTAAAATATCACTTTTTTCAAGAAATCAACTAACAACATCAATATCTATCTATTGTAAAAATTTCAACGTATTCCGATTACTCTTTCATCTCGAAAACCACTTTTAAGACCATTTTCATGATAATGTAGTGATTACCTTTATTTCAACAAAAAGGTATTATTTCGAGTTAATACAAAAGTTCAAATAGAAATGAATCGTATATTTTCATAAAAAAGATATTATTTTGATTTGAGCCTTTATTTATGTTAAAAATAATCAAACTGTTTTATTTATATTTGGTTGTATTTTGAGTTGATACTGTTTTGCTGATAAAATATTCAAAATAATACCAAAAAAATCGATAAAATTTCAAAAAAAGGCATTAACTCAAAAAATTGATTTTTTTTTGCAATGAGTGGTAAAATTTAAAACAAAAACAATGTATATATATTTTCAAATGGAATTTGCTTATTATGATATGTTTGAATTTTTAAATTCTGTTAAAATGTGGCCATAAACAGTTTTTTGACTCTACTGAAAATTTTAAAATTTTGAGTTAATACCCTCTTGTTGATCAAGTGCGACATTTTGTTTCTCATCACAAACTTTTTTGTAATTCATAAATTTTATTTACCTCAAAATTTTTTTTCACTCTAAAATTTTTAACTTAAAAATATTTGTTAAATCAAAATTTTTTAAAATTATTTGTCTCAAAAAATGTTAGCGAAGATCGAATAATAACGCTCCTAGATGTTAATTATTCATTAAATTACGTTATCTTAAAATTTACATTACAATCTTGACGAAAGTTTTGGTCGTATTTGACAGACCAATACGACATTCATAATACCGGTTTTTTAAACGTCGTATACAAAAAGTTAAAAAAAATGTTTGATAAACAAAACATTTCACTGTAGGTTGTTTAAATATTTTTAAATATTTTTAAAAATATTTTTTACATAACATCGCACTCACAATATATTTTCTGTTATCGACTCAAGTTTATTTATAAAGTTTTATGTAGTTTGTTTTCAAATGAAGAATGAATTAAAATCCATAGAAATTTTTTTTTCAACTTTTTCTATCGGTAGTTTAAAAAACAAACCATAGAAATATAGCAAAGAGTTTAGAAAATAAAGAGATTGCAATACTCTCACTTACTGAGAAAAAATATATAACTTGTGGCTGTTAATAGGAAAATGAATATTTTTTCACGACTTTAAATTTATAAAGTGACTTATTTTAATGTTGCTGCTGATAGTTTTCGAAATATTTGTTGTTGATTTGAGCAAAAATTTGTTCAATTTAGCTTTGGTTTTCCTTAAAAACGGCATGTTTCCTGTTTGCAGGCACAAGGTGTTTACAGAGAGTGAGAGCATTGCATAGCCATTGCTAGTAGTTAAATATTGGCAGTTAAATTTTGAATTGAATTTTTTCTCTTTAAAAAAAACTTCAATAATTCCTATAAAATTGTTTACAAAAAGAGTTTGTTTAAATACAAAAATATTTGCATTTAAATTTACAAGAAATTCAAACATACAAACATTGGCTTGTGTATGTGTTCTGTTTTGTAATCACAAAAAAAGCTTTTAAATTTCAAAAACAAAGGAAAAAAACCGTTTTTTTTTTTTTTTCATTTAGTCCGTTAAATATTAATAGTGGTTTTAAAAGACTTTTTGTTGTTTTTACTACTTGTATCGGTTATTTAAATAATGTTTAAAAATAAATATCAAAATGGGTTGAATATTCAGAAAAATCTGTAGTCCTTTTTTAATTGTGTTTTCAATTAATTTAATAGGTATTTTAAATAGTTTTTAACGTAATAATATTTTGAGTGCTTAAAAATATTACAAACGCTTACGACAATGACTGCTATCGAAAAACGACTACGCCTAGAAATAATCAGAGTGATTATAAAAATGTTTTAATTGAAAATTTCTGGAAATATACGGTTGATATCAAATAAAAATTTTAGAATTTCTCAAAGGCTTGAATCGATGTTTATTGGGATAATATCTTCTATTCCCTTTTTTTTATACACTTCGGTTCACTTATTTAAAGGCATTAAAAATTCCATATTTAGCAGCCTGTATCTTTTGCAATTTTTAACCGATTGCGGAACTATAAAATGAAAATGGAAGCTAGACATCTTGAGATATAAAAAACATCCTGGCAGCAGCAGTTTCTTACCTAAAGATCTTTTTTTGAGCAATTTATCAAAAAAAGTTAAAAAATTTGCTATTTTTTTTTGTTCACTTGGATAAATGCATTTTAATTAAATTTAATGAAGAACGGGTTTTCTTGTTTTTTAATTAATTTTACTTCATTAAAGAGTTTTTAGTAATGGGTACAAATACCTTTGTTTTTAATAACTTCAAATATACGGGTTTTCATTGACAGATAAAGCGAATTAATGTAATCCAACGAAATTTGATTCCAAGCATCCTTAATGGCCTGAATTAGTGACTTCTTGTCATCGAATTGTCTTCCTTCTTCATAGACTTTACGAGATAACCAACCCCAGACATTTTCAATAATGTTAAGATCAGGAGAATAGGGTGGCCAATCAAGAATATTGACATTCTGGTTTGAAATGAACTCCTTAACTACTCTCGCGTTATGTATAGGAGCATTATCCTGCTGCAATATCCAAGATATGGGACCAACTTCACTGAACTTCAGAAAAGCTGATTCCAATAACGTTTTATAGCTTGCACCAGTCATTTTTGCACTTTGAAATTCAAGATCGATGGTGCCATAGTACGTAATAGCACCCCACACCATAACGCCGCCCTCTCGGCTGTGATGTCGGTTCAAAAATCGCTTTTCTTTCCGCAGATCATGGAAATAATAGTTGTAGCCATCAGGCCCATTTAAATTAAACTTCTTTTCATCCGTAAATATTACGGTTCTCCAGTCATTTACATGACCTCTTTGCTGTACATCCCATACCATGTAGTCTCTTGCAAATTGAAGCCGCTTTTCCTTACGCGGAGCATTAAGTGGCGGCTTTTTTTTAATTTCAGGCATTTAAGATACTCACAGCTCTTTATTACTCTGCGTACTGTTGACTTGCTCGCTTTCACTCCAGTTTAAGCTCTTATTTTTGATAAGGATAAGGCATAATTAGATGCAATTCTTATGATTTTTCTTTTCTCATA
Source organism: Delia radicum (assembly GCA_021234595.1). Classification (NCBI taxonomy): domain Eukaryota; kingdom Metazoa; phylum Arthropoda; class Insecta; order Diptera; family Anthomyiidae; genus Delia; species Delia radicum. Next base: position 201,552,489 of record CM037855.1, on the reverse strand, counting down.
CGCAGATAAAGACAATGAAACCCTTCCTTTAAATTTTTTTCCATACCTTTCGGGGTCCTTAATGTAATTGTCCACAACTGTTGGGCTTCGTCCAATTTTTTGAGCTATTGCGCGGTTAGAATAACCTTCAGAACGGTAAACATCGATTTTAATTTTTTCCGATAAATTTAAAATTTTTTTCTTGCCATTAAGATGCAATAAATTGTAATAAACAAACGCTCCCTGCGAAAAATCATCGCTTACTTTAAAAATTATAAATAAATAATAAAGTGCCTTTATTCAAGTGAATCAAAAACAAAAAATAGCACAGTTTTGGACTTTTTTTAATAAATTGCTCAAAAAAAAGTTGTAAAGGTAAAAAACCACTATTGGCATAATTTTTTTATATCTTAAGGTGTCTAGGTTCCAATTCTATTTTATAGTACTACAATCAGTTAAAAATTGGAAAAGATACAGGATGATGAACACAGATTTTTTAATGCCTTTAAATAAGTGAACCGGAGTGTATATACATTTGAAGCCGATTACTTAAAGGTCACTTAAAATGAAACGATTTAGGAATCGGTTCTTAAAATGCACTTAAAACAAAAACGTTAACGATTTTATTTAGCATTTAAATTTTACGATTTTTTATTTCTGCCTTACAAATGCTACATACTATACTAGGTTGGCGCTTTTTTATATCTGATCTTGAATTTTTCGATTTTACTAAATTACTTTTGCTTTCATCATTATCACAACAATTAGAGAGAAAACTTAATGGTACTGCTTCGCCTTCGGCCAGTGTTTGTGGTAAGTTTTTACCTTTTGTTTCGGGCAAGAAAAGACTAGCTATTCCACCCACTATCAGCAGACAGCCCATAACGATCAAAGGTAAAACCAGCATACGTTGGCCCATATGATTTATAATTGGTATGACAATGGGACCAATCATAGCTATGACCGAACTAAAACTCATACCTAAACCCCTTACCACTGTAGGATAGATTTCAGAGGCTAGTAAGGGTAAAACCACAAAGGCCGAAGAAATACCCATTTTTCCAATGCAATACAAAATTAACATGATATTGGCATTTTGACTGTAAAGAAATGTAGTAACACATGCTATGCCACCAGTTAACATGGAAATGCATAAAATAAAACGTCTACCGAAGTAGCTTAAACCAGGCCACAGTAAGATATAGGTGGGTAATTCTACGACACCAGCCAAAAAGAAATTCCAGATTTCATCTCCACCCAAAGCAGGAGCATAATAACTTAAGCCAACATATACACTGGTATTGGCAAACCATATCAGTGTTATAATCATTGTTTTGCGGCACATATTTTTAGTTCTAAATAAATCTAAAATACCGGGTGTTGCAGAATTCTTACTGGGATTATGGCTGGATTGAAATCTTTGTTCGATTATGTTAACAAAATTTGGTACAACTGTCAGACCATTAACCCTGGCGATTGTTTTTAATACTTTTGCTGCTTTGCGCGGTTGTCCAACAGCCATTAACCATCTGGGTGATTCGGGTAAAACAAAGAAACATGAGAATAGCAGTAGCAGAGGCAACGAAACGGCCAATGTAAAATATCTCCAATCCCGTACAATATATACAATGCCAGACAGCAATACGAGGCCGCATGAATAGGCTATATTTGAGACTATAGTGCAGAAAACACGTTTTTCAGGACCCACCATTTCAATAGCTAAAAGAAAAATATTTAAATTAAATTATTTAAGCAAATTAAATAAATTATTTAAGCAAATTAAGTAATTAAAATAAAGATTAAGATTTTCAATTTGTAATTAAAAAATTAAAAATTCCAGTTACTTATTATTTAATTGTTAAAGGAGCTATGAAGGAGTGAGTAGTACAAATTTATAATTTAAATTGAGGAATTTTTAAATCTATTTTTATTTTTAATACTTTAATACTAAAGTTAAAGAAAAATTAAAATCTGCACAGGAATAATTATTGTCAACAAAGTTTTAAATAAACTTTTGTTTGAGTTTGAACACACTTTCAATTAAAAGTTTAATAATATCTATTAAGTGTTTAATTGAAAATAATTAATAACCAATTTATAGTATAATACTACGGCATGAGATTAAAAAAATTAATAAGGATCTAATCAATAATTCTATGTACTTCGGGCATGCTGATTTCAATGGCGTACTTTATTTTTCGAAGTATCTTCATGATATTTTTTTATATACAAAAAATTGCAAATGCAATAAATCTTATTTCTTTCTGTTTAAATATAAGGTCAATACCACTAGTAATATGTATGGTACATATTTGATTCCCTGTTGAGCGTTTTATCTAAATTTTTCGGTTCTCACGAATTCTATAGCTAATTAATTAATTGAGCTAATCAAATGTACACACAGTGAAAAGAGTCATTAATTATTACCACAGTTGCCAGTTCAACTAATTAAGTTAAAAATTTGACTGGCAGTTATTTTCAAATGTCATCATATTTTATCCTTTACATTGTAAGATTTGAACGAAGAAAATCTTCAATGTTTGATTTGAACGAAGAAAATCTTCAATGTTTGATATTCTTTCACTTGCAATGTAAAGGATAAAATATGATGACATTTGAAAATAACTGCCAGTCAAATTTTTAACTTAATTAGTTGAACTGGCAACTGTGGTAATAATTAACTGAACTAAACATAGCTTTATAGAAAATAAGTTCGCAGTTAATTTCGTCATACTCAACAAACTAAGTCACGTTACGTTTTTAACTTAACTAGTTGAGTTAAGTAGATGATGTTTACCATTTAACACTTTAAGGCACAAAGAATGTTGATGAAGGCCGTTGCGGGCTAGAAAATTAACTCCATTCATGCATGTGTCAAATTCCTTTTTTTTTTCTAAGTGTTTTTTAAATATATAAAAAAATTACAAAATTTAAAAAAAATCCCCAAAATGTAAAAAAACTAGCTTTTATAAAACTTTGGGTTCTGATGAGATATTAAGCCAGATCGAAATACTAGTATCAACCTAGCTAATATGTTTGATTTGCTTTAGTTTTGTAAACTATAAAAAATTTGAAAAAAAATCTATTAAATTAAATTAAAATAAAAAAAAAAAATGGGAGTCTGAAAAAAACGTTTAAAAAACATCGCCAGAATTGAAAAAAACAATCAAAACAATTTACAAAAAATTCACAAAATTGAAAAAATCACCAAAAATAAAAAAAAAAAATGGCAAAAATTAAAACGTTTTCGAGATATGGATGTTTTATTTTATTTTTTTATTCAAAAATGTTTTAATTTTTTTATATTTTCAAATATTTAGTTAGAACAAATCTCAAGTCCAAAATTCTAATATGATATTGTCATATTATATTTTATTTGTTGCTTTTCAAAAAGTTGGATCATTTTCACGATAGACAATAAAATTGGCATCACCATTTATCATCCAAACTTTTTGAAAAGCAACAAATAAAATCTAATATGAGTTTTCGTTTTATTTTTCTTTTCAGCAATTTTTATAAATTTGGACGATTTTGAAAATTTTGGCGATTTTTCAATTATTAGATTAGATAGATTTTCTTAAATTTTAGCGATTTTTGTATTTTTTTTTCAATTTTTGTCATTTTTTTTAAGATTTTAAATTTTTTTAAATTCTAGCGATTTTTTTTTTTAATTTTTCAGATTTTTTTAATGTTAGCGTTTTTTTTAGTTTAAGCGTTTTTTTTTCAATTTCAATTTTTATTTGAAATTAATAATAGCAACATTCAATTAAATATTTAATATATATGATTAAAATCTTAATTGAAACAAAATTAATTAAAAAGTAAGAAATTATTTTAATTGATACCACAATTTTTTTTAATAGGACCTAATTCCATTAAACATTTAATAAAGGGTCCGCCATCTAACGTTTTTTTTTTCCGATGCCAATTTTGCCAAAAAAAATTATCTTTTCAGATGAAGCTCATACTGCATGGCCAGCCGAGGCAGCCATTTGAATGAAATTATTTTCCATTATTAACCGGAAGGATTGTTTTTTTCAAATAAAAAAGAAATTTGAGAAAATATTCAGTAGTTTTTTTTTTATAGAATTTTCAAAAAAAAAAAAGTTATTTAGCGGACCCTTTAGAATTAACAAATATTTTAATTGAAACTTGATTTCAGTTTTTTATGTGGTGAGGGTCAGCTATTTTTAACCCATTTTATACCATTCATCGATCCCGTGGGAATTTTTTGACGAAATTTGACAGAAAGATGTAATTGTGGCAGAAAGATGTATTACTTGAGCCAGAGTATAAACTAGAACATTTTTGGTCTTCAAAGTTTAGTAACGTCATGATGCTTGTTAGGAAAAGACCCACGTGCTTGATTACTAAGAAGACAAGAATGGAGCAAAATTGATTATTAATAGGTTTTTTGTTAAAGTTATGCCTATTATGGAGGCTCTAACTTTTCTAAAACTTCGGGTTCTGATGAGATCTTTAGTCAGATCGAAATACTAGTATCAACCTAGCTAATATGTTTGATTTGCTTTATTTTTGTAAATATACGGAGGTTGAAAGCTCGCTATAAATTGAAAATAACATAAAAACAATCTCTATGTATATAAAAACAAAAAACTAATATAACTATGTTTTAAAAAGCTTTTTCTGAAGTTTTTGTACACTTTTTGTGCCAGCGGTAGTATTTGCAATTTAAATTCAAACTTTGACGCTTTGTATGTATTTAACGGGTTAATATTTTTTTTAAATTAAGTAAGTAATAAGTAATTTTCTGAATATGAATGTTTTTATAAGTTCAGAAGATTCTTGATCCGATCTTTTCATTTTACATAAAAAAATACATACTGCACGTCAAATTTTTCTCATTCAAAAAATTATTCCATACATCCTTAACCAAATCAGCTTATAACTTTGAAAACATCGGTCTTCTTTCTATAAATCATTAATTTTTCAAAAAAGTGCTATAAAAATGTCAAAAATTTTTTTTTTAATTATATGGCAACCCTGGAAAACGTTTTATTTTTTATTTAGTTATTTGCATAGTAAATAATATCTCCCACTGCGTTAATATATCTCCCACATATCCAAAATTATCGAACGTCAAAAGTAGGTGTTGCTTTAAAGCAACTGCAGTGTAAAATGGATTAATACCAAACATGGGCGGCGTCAATTACATTTCACAATCATTAATTTATGAAGTTCGTCATAATATAATTTAAAATTTCAGACTTATGCTCACAAATGTTGGATTAAACGCTTCCTTGGAAAATTTTCAGTTCTGTAAAATCGAGAAATGTGACATCATACTAATATTTGTGTATTTAATTACATGCCAATTACTTTTTTCCGTCTAATTACATGTACTTGAGTAAATGCCCTGTAATTAAATAACTAGATTTTGTTACTAATTCCCATGTTTGGTATTAAAAATTTTACAAATTTTCTAAAGAAGCGCTTAGGTCACAAGCGTAGGTCTGAAATTATGTAAGTATGACATTGAAAAAATTTACAAGTGAATGATTGTGAAATGTAATTGACGTCGCATACGTCTGGTGTATTTTAGCAAAATACACCATCTTTTGTTTTGTTGACTTTTAGAAATTCTTTTTCAATCTCAAAACTTACCCAAGACATAAGGACTAGCTAATATAGCTGGCACTGTAAGACCAACAATAAAACGTAAACTTATCCAGGAATCATAATTCCAAGCAAATACGCTGGCTGCACAAGCGGTTATTTCCAATATAAGGTAAACATAAAAGCTAGGACGTCTTCCCCATATATCTTGTAGATATCCAAAAACATAATTTCCCAAAAGACCACCCACACCGAATATAACCAGGGCTAAAGTAACCAAGTAACTTCTGTCACAAACCAAGTTCCACTAAAAGAAATTTTTAAAAAGGTTTTAAATATGAAATTTCGCAAAACAATAAAATAAGTATATACTTATAAAAATAAATCTGTAAAATACCAGTGGAAGCTACTGAAAATTAGTTAAAAAGAAAAAACAGCTCAAAATTAGCAGATTTTTTTTTTACTAAATATTAATAAAATAAGAACAGCAAAATTAAAACTGTTAACTTTACAAAATTTTAATATTATTCGAGTTGAATTTTAGTTAATTGAAAATAGTAATTTGCTCTGCTAAAATTAGCAAAAAAAATTACTAAAAATTTGTAGAATAAAAACAGCAAACAAAAACTGTAATATCAACAAAATTGTTGCTATATTTACCGTAATTTAGGTAAAATGCAAATAACAGTATATTTTGCTAAAATCAAAAGAAATTTTGCTAAAAAATTGTAGATTGCTGAAGAAAAGATTTTTATAAGCATCAAAAATCTAAAAAAACTTTAAAAATTTCACATTTTTTATGATTTTTTTCCTTTTAATATTTAGCGATTTTTTTTTGTGCTGATTTTAACACATTAATTTGTTACTTTCTATTAACTGAAATTTAGCTCAAATATAACTAAATATTTGCAGAATCAATGCAGAGTAATTTTTAACTAATTTTAAGTAGTTTTAGCAAAATTTTTACTAATTTTTTCTATTAGTTTACAAAGCCCTTATAACTACCTCAGTAACAACTGTTGTTGGATATTGTGTGCGATCATAATGCCAGCCATGTTGACAAGGTACCAATTGCGAGCCAACAGGACTTCCTATATGCCACACCTTATCTCGTTGCAAATCTACTGGTGTACGATATTCCATATACCGAACAATGTCTGTATAATTCCTTACATACATTTCGCATTGTGAATATTCTCCTTGCACAATGGGTATACTCAAATTCATTATTAATTCTGTGTAGTCCTGTGCCCAGGGTTCCAATTCCGGTATACGGCACCAATGTTTGGGCGTGGCTGCAATAAATAATTGACTAAACAATTGCATTTACATTTTTTTCGGTTATAATTATTTAAGGCAAAGACGTTTGATTACCCACCTGTAAGCATGGAAAGCACATGGAAGGGCTGCTGGTAATAAAACAGCGCATATTATTATTTTTTGATATAAACCGAAGGATCCAACTTCCTTAAGTACTTCATCAAAATCCATTTTTTTTTTTGTTTAATTTTTTTGAATCCAATTCGAACTACGATGTGTGTTTTTTTGTAGAGCAACAGACCAACTGAACTTAATTTCATTTGCCCATTTGAAGAGTGTATGCAAATTGTAAAATCTTATTAATTGAAAACAAAGGAAATTTGTCCAAGTTTCGTTTTTTTTGTGGAATATGTTTGCTATTTTTGTTGATCTATTTGTGTGTGAATGTGATTGTTCACGAAAATTTCAATTGGTCATAATTATATTACGGGGGTAACAAGTGTTTAATTAATTGCCTACCACTGGGCTCTGAAGGTCTACACAACATAGCACAGTGGGATACATTTTGACAATACACTATTTCCAAATTGCAATTTATTTAAAATAAGCAAACACTTAAAAAACTTAAGCCTCACTCAAAAAAGTTTTACAGTAGAATCTACTGAAAAAAAAACAGTTAAAATAACTGTAATTTCAGTTAAAAATGCGTCAAAAGTAATTTCCATTAAAACAAGTGTTTTTAACTGTTGAAAAACTACTAACAATTGTAGAATAATCAACTAACAATGTCGTTAAGACAACTGAAATTTGTTTTGTATAAAAATGTTGAAACAACTAAAAATTGGTACAGTTACAGTTTAACAGTTATTTTGTTGTATTATTTCCATTACAATAAAAATTTGTATTTCCTATAATGCATTGAAGATACAATGAAATTTTATAGTTATTATTTGCAAAACTAAGAACATATCAATAAAAACAAATATAAACTAAACGAGAATTTTTAAAAACTCGATATAATCTTCTATTTTTAAATAACTCACAAAAATTAACTGTTTACTGCAAAATTACTGTGTTGGTAGTTGTTTACTGAAATACTCAAACAACTGTATAAAACATACTAATTTTCTTCAGTTGTTTTTTTAAATCTCTGTCAAAGTAGTTGTTTTGCAATTTTCCATAGAAAAACAACTGTAATTGCAGTTAAAAACAACTACTACGGATTACTAGTAACAGTTAAACCTTTTTTGAGTTTAGTATTCAATTGATAATATGCATTAAATCAGTTTTTATTTTATAATGAAAATACGAGGGCGGTCCCAAAATTAGGCGGCCTGACGTGTAGATGAAAAAAATTACTTTGGTGAAAAGTGGAAACCTTATAAAACATATGTTTTAAGTTTGAAATTGAAAATTTTTAGACCAGATGCAGGTTAAAGAAGAATAAACACGGCAAATCTAGAAAACAGTTTAAAAAACAGTTTAAAAAACATTAATGTTGCAAATAATAATAATTGTTGAAAAGAATTTTTGCAAAATACATATAAAAATATAGCAAAAAGAATTAACAAAATGTAAATGCCATTGTTTTATTTTATTTAAAAGTTGGATATTATTAACTAAATACAATGGTTATTTGAAAATGATTAAAAAATTCGTTGATTTTAACTGAGGCTTAATTGTTTTGTTTGTTAAACAATATTAGTTATTTTTAATTAATTAAAATAACTAAGCATCAGTAAGCGGTATTATTATATTACCTGAGACTTATGCCCAGTTTTTAACTTCGTATTTAAATATGCAATTAGTTAATTGCCTTTTAAATTCAAGTTGTATTTAAATACAGTTTCAGTTTTTTCAGTCTTAAATGATAATTGTTATTTATTTGCGACAAAAGTATGGTAGCATCATGAAATGTCAAAAAATTAATGATCATTATTTATAAAACAGCTGTTTAAAGAATAGAAAAAACAGAAAATATAAAATATAGAAATAAAAAAAAATAAATATATATAAATATAAATAAAATATAAATTATAAATAAATTAATAAAATAAAAATGGAGAGAAGTGAACATTTCATCCGCAGTTGATTTTTTATTGGCTGCTGTAATTTAATTTATTTTTTATTGTTTGTTTTACCACGCGGAAAAAAACAAACTGTCATAATCATATGTTATATTTGTACAATTTAAATATACTTTAAATGCCAAAGATTGGTCACTCAAATGTGATTTAAATTTTAAAGTAAAAACTGACGTTTGTATTTAAATAGAACTTAAAGTCCAAATGGCATTTAAATACGAAGTAAAAAACTGGGCATTAGTTAAAAAACTAGTTGCAAATAACAAGAATATTTTTACGGTATTGTTTTCTTTTCAACTACCTGGCAACTGCTAACGGCCGTTTCGATAATTATCTGGCATCTCTATGATACACCGGTTTTGTTTTATATGGAAAAAATACAACACTGTAATTCACACGAAAACAAAAACAAAGCAAGGTGGTGCAGCTGATTAATATTATTACTAATTAACAAAAAAATACAAATAATTAAGATAAAATGCGTAAATATCAACAATTAATACTACTATTAATATCTTGCATCAGTGTGGGTGTACTTTTTATGTATAAAACTGAAAACAATCGTTTAAAAGATGTTTTACATGTCATCAATTTTTTTGGACGCAACGATGCAGCAATCTTGAAAAAAATTGAAAACAACGCGACAATGAATTATCTGGTAGACTATCTGCACCCTTTGGCGGTGTGGCAATCAATAGGTGATCATTTTCATGCCTATTCGGCACACTGGAAACGTAATGAATTGGTGGCTGGCGGTGAGGCCGTAGTTGTTGTGGTGGGTCGAAGAGGTGCTGTATTAAATTTTAAATGCTCCCTAAATTTCAAAGGTGGTTCCACAAATATACAAGGAAAGTTTCGTTTTCAACGTATGGACAAAGATGGTGAAGATGATAAATCAGAATTTACCCGCTACAATTTCTATTGTCGAGTTAGTCGAGATTTCGGTGTACCAGAGACGGTGACATTCAATGATTTGACTAGTACGAGTAAGGAAGGTCATACCATGAAATTAAGATTTATTAAAGTTAAGGATAAGGAATCGAAAAAATTAGCAATGCATCCCTTAACAGTATGTGTTGATTTAGTTAATCGAGAATTTTTCAATATGACCTCAATGGAAAAACAAGGACCAGAGTTATTAGAATTTTTCATACATCACTTTGCTTTGGGTGTAGAAGATTTTGTGGTATACAACGGTGATGATATGCCAACATATTTACTACCCATATTGGGTCGTTTTAATATACGAGTACATTTACTGCCATTTAATTTTCCATATTCCGCACAAAATTCGACTGAAAGAATTCGAGATTTAATAGAGACTGATTGTTTGTTAAGGAATACAAATAGAGCACGTCATTGTTTGCTTTTAGCTGCTAATGAGTTTTTCTATCCGAATACAAAATTGGGCAATGAAAAATCTATTGTACGTTCTCTCAATCATTATTCCAATGAGGTGTCTCGCTTTGATTTGCCGCTCTTTGCTGTTTGCAAAGATCAAAAACTTAAATATTTAAGTGAAAATACTTTATATGATCCAGAAATGAAACCTCTACATCATGTGTCCTTGTATAGACTACAAGACACTGGCATTACTTTAAGTACCGACAATTTAATAAATACTCCACGACATATTTCTTTGCCCTTATCTCAAGTGTTTACACATCGTTATGTAAATTGTGTTCATGTGGGTAAAGATGGTCTGCACGATTGGCGCAATTCTTTAAGAGAAGATTTTATGCAACACATACAAAGACTTAATGAAGAGATTAAAGTTTTAATTTAAGTATTAAACTTCTTGCTTTAGTTTATATTCCTTTGTCTTCCTAAAGTTTATTATACAGTGCGCGAAAAAGCCAAAGCATACAAACTGAAAATCCATTATCCATTATAAATTTGCAAATATTTGCATAAGATCCATATGTCACATGAAAACATTTGATATGGTGAGTGCTATAATTGTTATTCGTGAATTTTTTTTCTTCGTAAAACGAAATTATCATTTAAAAGTCGAAAAATTAATATAATGACTTGAAACTTGCAAGAGGTTTTTTATTAATAAAAAACCAATACCAAATGTACTCAATAGACTTGGGAGGTACATTCACTGAAAAAGTAATTTCCATAACGTAGCTTAGTGAAAATTTTATTGGTGGTTTACAAGCGAAACCAAAATTTTCCGATTATTAAACTTTTGCAGTTTTTTTCCGCACGGTATTAGCGCCGTTTAATAGAATTGAGTTTTGAGAACAGTAGTTGAAAAATGGCGTAAATTTATATGGCATGAGGTATACCAAGTTGATGTTAGCGCAGCAATAACGGGAGACGAACATCAGAAACTTATAAGGAATTTGGCGTACATTTTTTTAAAATGTATGTTTTTTTGCGTGTGACATTCACAATTATATTTGAAATTAGCTAGCGTATTGCGTGAATTGAGTAACTTTGTAAAAAGCACCTGCCAGTTAAAAAGCCATTTTAAAAATTTTATACGTAAAAATTTTACGAACTTTTTAAATATATTGCGAAATTTAATTATTTTGTTTCGCATAAGAAAAGCATGTATTGAGAACATATCTAGAGTGAATGCTTACGACGGACTTAATTGATAAAGTGCAAAAAAGTTAAATTTTTTCAGTCATAGCTGCTAAAGCGGCATTTTTTTAAATACATTTCGCTTTGTGACAACTAAATCGCAGTATCAATTCCGCCAAAAAGTGCATCAAATAAAAGATTTTAATGAGCTTAATGCTAAAATGGAAAAGGCATCAAAAATGCTAAGGCCTTTAAATTTTATTTAGCAAACAAAATTTTGATAAATTCAAAAACCATCCTTTAAAGTATTTAATATGATTTCCTGCCAAAAAGTAACCATAAACCCAACTAAATGTCATTAAACTGGCAAATGATTCGAGTTTTCCAAAATAATTGCGGTTTTCTTTTTAAGTCCCAATATATGACAAAAAAATTTATATCATATGATATACCAGTGGTTCGACTTTTGACACTTTCTCAACGTTGGCATAGTGGTCTTAGCCAAATATTTGCCAATGTTTTTTTTTTTGTTGTAGACCTCTGAAATTGTAAAACAAATGTTTTCAAAACGCTTTTTGGGAACGCTGGTAAAGCTTCTTAAAAATGTGTTCTGCCAGTAATGTATTTACAATTCCTCGGTTAGCCAGAGGTATGACAGTGATTAATCTTTTTTACCACTGCACGATGGTAAAATGTGTCCAAAACTAAAAAAAAAATTTTTTTTTTTTAGAAATAATGATGCCAAACGAAAATTTATATTCCAAAAAAAATTAATCAGCCACCTTTGTTATTGTATGTGGGCAATATTAAATTTTATATTACAGCAAAGTTGCAAATTTTCTTATATTGATTTCCTAATTAAAAAAAATTTAATTTTTAAACTATGAAAACAAAGTAGAATATGACAATTGTATAGAATTTAGTTTTTTATAAAATTATTTCTATATCAAAATTAGTTTTGTTTTTAATCATTGTATGGCGATTTTAAGTATATTGAGTACGTATTTCCACGATTTATTTAATCCTTTAAATTGTCTTTTTAAGAAAAAAAAAGTATACCAAACTTTAATATGCTCCAGAAAATTCTTGGAACTTCTTGAATTTTGATTCTTCGTATTATTTGATAAAACCTAATGTCTTTAGTGAGTACTATATATTTAAGTTGCCTTTTTTTGCCATTTATTTAGCAGCAAGCATTTTTGTGACCATGTATTGCAAATTAATTATTGGTGAAGGCATCACAAACGTACCAAAAACTACACATGGAATGTACTGTATATATTCCGAAGATTGGGCAAAACATTGCTTTAGGTTAGGTTAGGTTAGGTTAGGAAGGGTTATGTACCCAAGGGCACAACTCCACTCGGAGACCAATACGGTCCATTGTGAATCCCTTCAGAGAAAAAACGGTGAGAAAGAGTAGAAATAGACAGAAAACATAGCTTAAAAGATAAAAATAAAGAAAGGTAGAAAGTATATATTTACTCCCCATTGCTTTACAAAACATTGCTTTACATCTGTAGATATTTAAAACAAAATTTCATCAAAATCGGTCTATGTACTAAGAAAATATATGTGGAATTGTGAAAATTTATTTGCATTTAATACATTTTCTGAAATTTGTTTACTTTTATAAGACCATCGCATTAAAGTGATCGTATGAAAAATCCTTTCTAAGATGAAAATCATGCGATTAGCTCAAAATTGCAACTTGTTTTATGTAAGGTTGCCTCAAAAAATGTTGGAACTCTAAAAACATTGGCAACCCTACAAATTTGTTTGTTTCTTTTTAATACTCAAGGCGTGAATTTCACCCTAAAACGGACTAGGTCCCTATAATAGAAATTCTACAAAAAATATATTAAAATATAAAAAAGTTCATACTGTTACACATACATAACTAACGAATTTGATAATTTTTGATATCAGGCATTGGAAAATATTTATAAATAGTTTCCCAAATACCAGACAAATCGTTAAGTGCAATACAGTTTATGTCCATTTGTCATGTCTATACTAACTTGGTCGACCCCTGCTTTTTTTGCATAAAAGTTAAGGTGACAGATAAGAAAGTACATTCTTTATTCATGTACCAAATTTCAGTTACTGAAATTAATAAACAAAAAAGTTATAGAGTTATGATTGTATTTTACCAATGTGTACTGCCACTTTCTGATTGGGGTGTTCAAAGCCAGGTTTTTTGGTATTTGAGTAGTGTTATTGCTCTATTGAAATTGCTGTGTACACCCTTGTAGATCTTAAATATTCAAATATTACATGAAAGCATTTGATTTGCTGGATAAATTTCATATTTTTATGACTTTTCTCATTCAGATTTTAAATTCTTCGAAATCTATCTACGTTTCTATATCCTTTGAGTTTTTTTTTTTAACAACGTATAAAAACATTGCCTATTTCTTTGAATAACTTACAGCTTTCACTTCACGATAAAATATTTATTTTATCCTACACCCAGAGAAACCCAATTTTCGCCCAATGTAACAATTTCTTCAATAATTTAGCATTTTCATTCAAATTTGTAATAACGATGAATCCATTTTTTATCAATTAGTATGTTTCCAACAGACTCTCTTTTTGGTTTCTGTTTTCGTTTGTTTGACACATAAAATAAAGTTCTGTGATCTGTATGCTTTGGTTTTTTCGTCCTTCAAAGTTTTTTTTTTTTTTTTAATCTACGGATAATAATTTTACCAATTATCTTATAAAACTTATTTATGTGGCCATTGACTACTACATCATTACAGCGTGGTTATAAAATGTTAACAAATTTCTAATAATAACGATGATGGAAAAACAATAATTTTCATTTTGTATGCTTTGGTTCTTGCGTTGACTGTAGCCATAGCTTAAGAGTTTTTATAATAAAAACTTGAATAATAATTAAGTTTTCTTTTATTCTAAAACATTTTTGCCTTTAAACTTGCATCAACATTTTTGTAAGCCTAATTATATGATAATCTTAAATAAAACAATTATTAATAATATTTAATGTTTTCGTTTTCGTTTTTATTAATGTTCATACAAAACAAATAAGAAAAAATGGGAAGTAAAAACTAACCAATGAAATATGTAAGTATGCTAAATTTTTGTGTAGAAAAAATAAAGAAACAAAACTTGAAATGGAATTCGTTTTTATGTTATGACTCTTGAAGACATCTTTTGAAAAAAAATCTCGTTGAGCCTGTATGTAACAACTGGCTTAAAATTAAAGCATTATTAAGTGATTTTATTATTTAATATTTTCTTCAGCATCATTATGCACATCCTACTTATTTAAGTCTCTGCATTAGAGCAGCATTTTTTAAGCCGGCTGACTCAATGGTGGCAGTAACATCGGTGAGTTCTCGTGTAGGAAATGATGAGACCAATATAAAATTACGATTAGCATATTGAGGACGAGCTCTAAAAGAAATGTAATTAGCGCATATTAGCGTTAGCTAAGAGTTAGAAAAATCTTAATTACGTTTGTATGTATTCCTGTATATCAGCCACAGTATGAGTTAAATTAAATTGTGAAGCTAAACGTGTACCATCAGCTAAACGTATTTGTAGTGTTGTAGTGGGAGATGACGAATCGACTTTTAGCTTTTCTTTGGCTGCTTCATCATTGGATTTTGCCTCAGAGGGTGTTGCGGCTGCTGCTGCAGATGCTCCTGCAGTTTCTGTTGTTTCTGTGGTATTTTCAATCACATTTGGCGTGGGACTACAGAAGAATATTTTCTTTTTGTTATTTTTGCCAAAAATGTATTAAAATATGTAATTTTTTACCTTCCCAAAGCATGTCCGGAACCTTTGAAAGTCTTTGCAGTTGTTGCTTTCTTTTTGTAATCTTCATGTCGATGATCCTCAACATCAACATTTACTAACCAACCCATTTCCAAAAGTTCGTTAGGTATTTCGCTATAGAATTATTAAATAAAAAATAAACACAAAACAAAATTAAGTATGTTACACAACCGCTTATAAAACCAAACTGAGATTTTTCTGTTTTATTTAAAAAAATGGAATATTTAAACAAACGTGAACAATATTTAAAGTGTTGTTAAAACACCAATTGTGGTATAGCAGTCAAAACTCATTTTTTTCTTCTTGGCACAATCCTGGGCTAAAGCAAGCGACATTTATTTTTTGAAGACATCAGTTTTTTTTTTTTTTTGAATTGTCAGGTTTGAGAACATAATTAAAATGTTACCATTACAAATAGAAAACACTAATTGTTAATAAATGTAAGAAAAGATGAACAAAAGTCTTATTGGGATCAGCGCTTGAGGGAGTACCGCACTTTCCACCTAAGCGACTAGGTGGAAAGTGCAATGAAAATGAAAATTATTCAAGTTCGAGGCCATACTATATATTTCTTTATTAGGATATTGTCCTAACAAATAGTCTATAGAGTTTTTTGTTTTCAAATTTATTATTTGACCCTTTCAGGAAAAACAAATAACTTTTATTTTTGCTTTAAAAAATAGAAGTAAAAAAATAACGTATTTTTGTCCGAAAAAAATAAAAATAACTTAAACGAAAAAAATAACTATAACGAAAAATACGCCTGCACACAAAACTATATTTATATTTTAAAATTTACAAATAAATACAACTCATCAGACAAATCTGTAGTAATAAAGAAATTATATAAACTGAACTCGCTTGTTAGATTTTGCGAAAACTATATTTATGACTCTTAAGAAAAAATGGCTAACTGTCGGTATCGACAACGACATCCGCAATAAACCCGAATCACTAAAATATTTCGTAAAACAAAAAATATATTTTTACATTATACAAAAGTTATATGAGATTCGTTGAAGTTATGAGATGTCTAGGTGTTTTAATAGATAACAATCTAGAAATCGGTCGACATATAACCTGGTTAAGTTCCAAAATAAATTTTACCCTGCGTAGATTATATATTCCCTAAATCTTTATTTGCCACTTTCTATTAGAAAACGCATAGCACATTCATTATTTATGTCCAACTTATTATACTGTATTGAAGTTTTTTCTGGGTGTAGTGTCGATGACTTCAATAAATGTAATTTACTGTTTAATAAAATAATACGTTTTGTTTACAAATTGAAGCCATATGATCATGTTTCGAGGCATATTTCTGATTTTTTGGGATGCAATTTTAATAATTTTGTTCGAATTCGATTGCTATTGAACACTGAAAGAAACCCTCAACTTTTATATCCCATTAGAAATTATATTATTCATGAACGATCATTTCATGTTCGTGTAGCTAAGTGTTGGAACCATTTATTTATTTCTTAATTCATCAATAATACAAAGCCTTCTAGGCCAAAAACTGTATTACATAGCAATACTCCTGAGAAAGAGTCTTAAACATAATATATCTTACAAAAATAAAATATAAAAAATATAAAAATATTAAAAATTAACAGTCTTATACTCAACAACCTAACATATTGGCATTTACCCTTACCACTTAGATCTTTTGATCTATCTTTCATCAAGTGTAAACTTGTAGAATATACTTCTGTAAATATTTGATGTGCAAAAATTTTCAAAATTTTCAAAATTCTCTAAACTGCAATACTTTTTGTCATGTGAGTTTATGCCATTTTCTTTATTCTTTAATAATTCTTTGAAACTTTTTTCTTAATTTTTGTAAGTTAAACTTGCTATATACAAACTGTTTTATATTGTTAGAAAATAGAAAATAATAGAAAATATTTCAGGTTTTAAAGTTTTAAGTGACATAATGAAGTTGATTGTTAATGTTGGTCTACCAACTATATATGGCCCGAAGGGCTCGGTTGGTTTTTTGAAATAAATTAAATTAAAAGACTTTTGTTACTATTCGTATATTCTACACCAAACTTTCGTGGTGCAAACAGCGAAATGTTTCTTTGTTTCCAAATGAAACTAAGGGCCAGTATTTTATTGAACACTTAAGTTTTTTTAAATTACTTAGGCCGAGTTTGAAGGATATCAGTTAAACTTGTGTTAGTTAAACAAAAAAACAAATTTTGTCAATAATTTGAAAGTAGAAACAACTTTTGCTTGTTTAGTTTTGGTCTTTGTTTGGGTGTAATGGTTAGCGCGTTGGACTGTTACACAGATGGCCCCGGGTTCAATTCCCGGTGACGACAACATCAATTTAGAAAAATAATATGTATGAGTTTTCCATCACTTATAAGTATCGCTACGCCTACCTTCGGTGTTCCCATAGCACTTAACCCCACCGAAGTAAAATAATGAATCAGGGCTATCAAACAAAAAGCTTCAATAAATTCGCCAACTCTCCATCAGGTGGCGACCAACAACTGTTTTAAGACTTATCATCTCGCGCAATTACAGTGTTGCCATGTTTGAAGCCCTTCACCTTTCACCACCTTTCATCTCTCCACTATCCTCTTTCCAAAGAAAGCAACACATTAATTAATAGGAAGAATTTCCTGAGTGTTGACCAAGAGTAACGACCATTGATCCTAAATATATCGGCCACGCTGCAAGTTTCAACGCAGTTTTTTATATATAAAATTCTACAAATCAAATATTTTGTCTTAAGCAAGATATATTTATATAGGTAATCTCACTAGAACAACAACTACAACAAACAACTACAAACAATACAAAAACAACAGGCATTTTGTTGTTGGGTACAGTACAGTAAGATGTCAAAACCATGTAAGAAATGTCAAAATCAGGTAAGAGGAAGATAAACTACTAAGCTACTGAGACTACCTTTATAAATATATCTTGGTCTTAAGTTTTTTATGTTAAATACATAAAAAACCTTCATTAACATTCGGGTATCAAAATTGGTTAATTAATGTGCAGCATTAAGAAGTAAATCCGCATTTTTTTTCAGTTTTTACTATATTTAAAATTGTTTTTTTCACAATTTATAATCACATTTCGCAATCGATTAAATCATTTTTGTGCATATTTGTCAGTCAGTTTGTCCAAAAAATCAGATTTTTAAACAAACGGCTTTTATTGAAAAAAAAACACGTTTTTTTGTTTATGCATGGTATTTTGTAGCTTTTTTGCGTTAAAAAACTTATAACTTAAAAAACTTACTCCATATAAAAAATATTATTTTTTAATTTAATAAATTTTGCTCATGTAATTTTATAAAAAGCATGAAAATCAATTTTAATTGAATTATTTTTAAAATATATTTTTGTATCTCTACTAGATCACTGTAATCGTTTTCCGAAATTTTAGAAATGGTGATATTCGGTGTGATTAAAGTTGTTGAATTTGCAAATAAAGTTTTCGACTTCATACAAAATGGATTTACAAAATATTTTTTTTTTATAATTTGATTGCTATTTATGATTAATTCAATAACTTTTTTTTAAAAGTTGTGCTATTAACGAATTTTCAACAAATTCGACTATTCACGATTTCGCAAACGACAACGGTAATAAGGTCGATTATGTCTTCTCCGACTTCTGACCGCTGTTGATTTTCTATATTATTTTTTGGTACATTTAAGATAACTAATTTTAAACTGGACAACATTTATTTTTATTTATAACGAGCTTTCAACCTCCGTATATTTGCAAAACAGAAATAAAAAAATAATTATTTTAGTTAGGTTTATACATGTATGTATTTCGATCTGGCGGAAGATCTGTCCGAACCCAAAGTTTTAGAAAAGTTACTGCCTGCAGAATATGCAGAGCTTAAATGAAAATCCTATTAAATCATCAATTTTACTCTATTCTTGTACTCTTAGCAATCAAACGTTTAATTTGACATGATTAAATTTTAGGCTGAAAGCAGAATTATTTTCTGTGAAAGTATCAGATTTCTAGTTGATTGAGTTTAAGAAAAGTTTGTGTAAAACTGAAGAATTGAAGGACATTTTCTATAAATGACAAAAATGTGCGAATATTTTTTTTCCAATTTTTTAATATCACAGCAAAAATAAAACGAATACATTCTTCAAGAATGCATTTTAAAGCGCATATGAAAGAAGCAGTATAAGCTGAATTTCTAAATATTGAGTTTAAATGACTTCAAAAATATCTTTAAATTTAAAACTAAACCACATCAAAATAAAGTGATTTGATATTATTTTTCATACGATACAAATTTTTTCATTTCATTTTTATCTAAAGGTTTCATTAGCTCGTTCATTCCAGTGAAACTTTATTGATTTTTATAAGTTCTTTAAAATTAAATGTTTAATATTAAAAAAGAAGTTAAAAAGTTGTGTTTAAAACACAAATAATTTATTTCAAACTTTAAATGATTTCCTTCCAGCCAGTTTAATTCGATTTTGTGTATAAAATTTAAGAGAAAAGCCGAAGTTTAGCTATAAAGTTAAAAGATCTGTCGCCGAACTATTTTCAATTTGGCCGAACTTTCTGAGCCGAACAGTGAATTTATTGCTTAACTACAGACTTTTCTTCAAATTTGACACTCAAAATAGCATCTAATCAGCTCAATAAACATTTTTCCATCCGCCAAATTTGTCCATAATGCTTTAAAATACCGAATACAGACCAAATGCATTTTCTGGCCGAACTGTTCGGCCGGACCCTAGAAACCGGTTCGGTTTATAAAAACAAAAAATTACGGTTTTTGACACTTTAACTGTAAAGCAGCTTAAATGTTAAAAAACATAGATACGTTTTTTTTTAAACTTACCCTCTCATAACAGTCTCTAAAAATTCCTTATTTTGAGGATCATCATACAAACGTAATTCACCGTCGTCTATAGAAAAACCTTGACTCCATAATTTCAATACCACAACAGGTTTAGTTTTTCCCTCGCCATCTTTATTAGCCGGAGTTACTACCGAATGATCCGAATCGGTCATACCCAAACGTATACCTTGACCCCAACTAGCACCAGATGAAGTACTGGGGCCAGAGGCATCGGGACTGCCACTATGCTCTTGAGCCATACGGAACATATCGGTTAATTGTTCGCGGAAGTTTTTACGTTTTGGTGGACCCAAAACCTGCTGTCCAGAACGGTCTGAGCCACCAGCGTAAAATGCCTGTCCCTCCTCCTCATCATCATTAGTACTACTGGTACGTTTAGTCATGTCACCTAGTGTGGCAAATCTATGGAAAAATCAAAATACTTATATTCATTCCACTGACAATGTCAAATTTCATTAATACTTTGGTTTAGCTCCCGAAGATCCTTTACCAAAATTACCGCTATCCGACGGCGACGAAGGTGGTTTTTCATCACCGGTGACAGGCTCATGATTAGATATGCTGACACTGGCATCTGACATGGCTTCATCACCTTGATTACCCAAGAAATTTGATAGGGCATCCTATTTTTTACGGATTTAAGCAAATATATTTGTTAAAATGGCTTCTTTTTTTTAAATACACACCTACCTCTAATGACCAATTGCTGCTGGACAAATAAAATCTGGCTACATTTTCCTCGCCACCACTTATTTCAATAAACTGGGCTATTAGTTCATCATGATCAGCCATAATTATTTTTGTTGTTTGAAAACAATTGTTTGAATTTTAACTTTTTTTTTATGAATAACTAATTTCGCAAATTGTTAAATTTCAGCTTTTTCGCACACAATGATTTTACAAAAAACAAAAAAACAATAGAAGAGTTGTATATCGTGAACGAACTAGTTCAATTGTACCTACTGACTCGTAGTTCAGACAATGTTACTAAACAAAATTATTTAAATTCCAACCAAATACAATTTTGCAGCTCTTATTTAGGGGTTTTAACTGGTTATAAACTACTAAATGAAAATGGTGTTTTATTTTAATTCAGAAATTGTTCTCAGTAACTGACATATCATTTAAACAAAATATTGAAAGAAGGTTAATTATATTAAAATGGAACTCAGTTAAAAATTTATTCACTATCAACTGAGAATTTTTTTCGGTGTATGAATAAATCAACTATAACAAATATAAACTAAACAAGAATTTTAAAAAAACTCGACATAATCTTCTATTTTTAAATAACTAAAAAAAATGAACTCTACGCCTTTTTGGCTTTTGCACACAAAATACTTGGCCTATGAGCTATCGGAAAGCACTCGATTAGCTGGAAAAGCACTAAGTTGGTTTTTAGTTCCAGTTTTTATTGTTTGTTCTAAGTACCCGGTAGTTGCTTTAATAATTATTGATTAGCAGGGAGATGCCATATTAATTAATATATAAACCGTTATTTAGGAAAGGAATTCGTTTTTAAAACTAAACTCACAATGAACCCTAAATTACGGATTTTCGTTTTTTTCGACTTTCAAAGTTCATACAAATGTTAAATCGAAAACATGAAAAACACGTAGTATAAGTCGAGTGTGAAGAAATCTCAGATTTACTATTTTCTTTAATTTTTTAAATGTAATCTCCTAATTATATTAAATCTCTTAATTAGATTAAATAAATTATTTTATTAACAAATAAATAAGTTAAGCTTTTATCAATATTTACTAAATATGTTATTAAGTTTTAAAATCATTGAAAAATGTTATAAAAATTGATTTTTGGAGAAAATAATTAAGAGATTTACGAAACGACTCGTATATGGCGAGCACTAAAAAAAGTTTGACAGTTATTACATAAATAAAACTAAATGTTTTGAAACAAGTTTATATAAGTATCCGAGATTTTATAATGATTTAAGCTCTTCTAATTACTGAAATGAAATTAGGATGGTCCTTTTTTAAATTTGTTTCGGATCTTTTCTTAAGAAGTCTCAAGAGTGGAGAATTTGATGATAGTAATCCACTTGCAAAATATTTTCGAATCTGTTGTCAATATCTTTATTGTCAACTCTTTTGTACGATTAGTTCAAATTGACAAATATTAGTAAAAAAAAAAAACAAATCTGTTTAATCTACAAAAATTTTGTTATATTTGAGCTAAATTTTAGTTAATTGTAAGTTACAAATTAATCAGCTAAATAATCAAAAAATTTGCTTAAATCTGCCTTTCTGAAATCAGCAGTCTACAATTTTTATCGAATGTTTCTGTTAATTTTAGCTGGAAATACACGTAAAAAAACGGGGAGAATATTCTCTAAGTGCTTAGTAATTGTACAACTACATTCGTTTCAAGTTAGTTTTACAAATTTCTTGTAAAATATATGATTTTTTTAGACATTTTTTACTAGGCTTGTATATTGTTTACAAAAAATTCTAAATATTTTACTAGAAATTTGTAAAACTAACTTCAAACTTATGTAGTTGATTAAAAGCAATTCGATAATATTCCCCAGGTTTTTCTGCGTATACTGTTATTTACATTCAACTAAATTGAAAATAAATATAACAAAAATTTTGTAAATATTACATTGTTTAAAATAAAATAGAACATTGGTTAAAATAAGTTAAAAATTACTACATAGTTAGTCATTTTTATTTGTAGCCATTTTAACTGTGATTTTTAGTCATTTATATCTTCATAATTTCCTGATTTCCTGATATTTGAATATATTTGCAGGTAATTATATATATGTTTGCAATGATTCAAATTTTCAAACGTAAACGTATATTTGCAATTTTTAAATTTTTAGATATTATGTTTGGGACATGCAAACACATATATATTTGCAGCCAAACATATATATGTTTGCCGGTAGACTTTCACTAATTCCAAATATAAATATATTTACAGGCAAACATAATTATATTTGCAAGCAAACATGTTATATAAGTAACATGGGAAACGGAAATGTTTTCCAAAGTAAAGTTTATTCCCAGCATTTATATTTCCATCAGGTGGTTTTTTTTTAGTGTACATTAAAAGTAAAATGTGTTAACTAAAATAGAAAAAGAAAACACAATTTTTTTTTTAAATATATTTTCGAAATGCCAAAAATATATCCATTAAAAATAGAAGTTTTTACCAATTTTTACAGCTGCTTCAAAGTTTTTGTAGTAAAAAATTAATAGTTATTTTTACTACATTGTTAATTATGTTTACTGAATTTGTTTATTGTTTTGCAACAGTTGAGAATAACAAAATTTTTAGTTATTTTAACGGTAATAATCTTTGTCGCCTTTTTAACTGTATTTACATTTGTTTAAACTGTTTTTGCAGTAGATTCTACACTGATAATTGTAATTGTAATTTTTGTGCTAAAAGTACTAAAAATTTGTTAAAAATTATGTTGAAAAAAAAAACTGTTAACATTAGCAGATTTTTTTTTTTGCTAAATATTAGTAAAATCAGAATAGCAAAAACAATTCTGTTGAATCTAAAATTTTTTAATTATATTTGAGCTAAATTTTAGTTAATTGGAAGTAACAAGTTAATTTGTTGAAAACAGCAAAAAATTCGCTAAATATTAGTAGAAAAAAAAAATGAATAGAAAAATTTGCAAATTTTAAAGTTTGGTTTTTTGATTTTCTTTATGCAAATAAAAATCTTTCCTTCTAAAATCAGCAATCTACAATTTTTAAGCAAAAGTTTCTGCTAATTTTAGAAAAAAGTACTGTTATTTGTAAATTATTATAAATTTATAAAAAGTGTTGTTGCTTTTACAGTTTTTGTTTGCTGTTTTTAGACTAGACATATTTAGATAAAGTTTATGCTAATTTTAGCAGAGTAAATTTGCTATTTTTAATTAACTAAAATTCAACATGAATATAACTAAAGTTTTGTAAAGCTAACAGTTTTATTTTTACTATTCTTATTTTATTAATATTTAGCTAAAAAAATCTATTAATTAAGCAATTTTTTCTGCAGCGTAATTTTTAACTAATTTTTATTAGATTTTTATACAACGCTTATATCTCGGCACGTAGCTTAACATTTTTTGCTGCGTTTTGAACAAACACCCCGTGTAAACACCCCAAATAAAATATATTTTGTTTATGTGAAAAAAAAAAAAAAAATAACAAAATCCTGTTTGAGGACCTAACAAAGAAAACACAACAAATTTGGGAAAAATTTTCTTTATTTCTCAATCTCCATTTAGCTCGATACACTTTTCCCAGCGATTAATACATACGGAGAACAGATTCGTTGTGAGAACCGAATTTGTCGTCAACCGAATTCATGTAGTTACATGTACTATCACATTATTCGGTTCCAGCTTTCGACATTTGCAATAATGTCTACCATACTTTTAAAGTATATTCGCTACTCTCGACCGACTGTTTTATATTATTACTTTCGCACCTTTCATTCAAGGTGCATATCATTTAAATCACCCGAAATTTTATTTTTTTTTTTTTTTTTGGCGGAAAAAGCTAAAAAAATTAGTTTGTTTTGATATTTACAAAAAATTTAAAAATTCTTCAAACTAAAAATTCTAAAATACGGCTTAGCAAGTTTGTGCGAAATTTTGTAACTTAAAAAACAAAAAAAGAATTTTTAAAATGCTCATGCAGAATCAAGAAAAAAATATGTTTTTATAAAAGATTTTTTAAAACCAAACTTACAATTTTTTTTAAGTTTTTCCTAAGTTTTTCTTAAACAAAATTTTGTAAAAAGCATTTAAACATTACAAAGAACATAGACCAGAAATAACTGGTATTAAAAAAAAAATGACAAAAAATTAAGAACAAATCTTACTTTTAAATAATGCACTGATATAAAAAAAGATATAACAACCAACATTATGCAGTCTTGCAAATATTTAATAATTTAAAATTTTTTGATTTACTCATACAGTCGACCCTCGGTTAACGAACGCCTCGCTTAACGAACATTTCGCACAACGAACACATTTAAAAAAAAAAATGTTTCGCTTAACGAACAAAGTTTCGTATAACGACCAACGCAAAATGGGAAATACCGAATTGCGCCAAAAACTTCTGTCGGTGTTCAGCTTTGGCATCACTTGTGTTCATACAATTAAGAAGACGTGTTGAGACATACAAACATATAGTACATGTTCATTATTTGATTTTGTTAAAAAAGGGGAACTACCGAATTGCGCATAAAACTTCTCTGTTTGTGTTTAGCTTTAGCATCACTTGTGTTCATACAATTAACAAGACGTGTTGTTATTTTTTGTGAAAGTGTAACGTAACATTAAAAAGCATCACCCCAATCAGACAGTGGCTAAACGCGCAACAGATGAATTCAATGATAATGCTGTGTCGCATTTTCAACAAATTTTGAAGCGTCGCCAAAAACAAACGACTCTAGACAGTTTTTTGTTAAAGAAGAACTAGGTATGCGTCCAGGTAACATACAAAATTATTTTTTTTTTCGTAATTTTTTCGTTTTTTCCATTGCAGATTGTCTCATTTCGTCCTATATTCAGTTCCTCAAAAATGTTGATAAATATATGTTATATTACTTTCAATAAATATTGATGTTGAAACATGTTAGTGTGTACTTTTTCCGACTTGGAACGCATTATTTCATTTTGCACTGATATATATGGAAATAATGGTTTTGCTTAACGAACGTTTCGCATAACGACCACGCTTCTGGAACGAATTGTGTTCGTTAACCGAGGGCCCACTGTACAATTGAAGTTATATGTATATGTATTTTTAATTAATTTATAAAAGTTGTTTATTGATTATTTTGAAGCAATCAAGTAATAACTTTTTTAAATTGAAAAAAAAAAAAAAAAATTAAACAGTCCTGTATTCTGGTCCATACGTTGATGAAGTATTTGGGTTAATTTGCATTTAATCAACAGCATATCCTAGTTAATCACAACTTAAATTGCTATATTTAGTTGTTCCCGAGCTTTTATTTTTAATTATAATCGTTAATTAGCGATATTGTAAAAAAATCACAAAACAACTTTTCCCAGTAAAATAGTCAAATCCATATACAATAGGTCCATTCGTTTACACCAAAATTTGCACAAATTTGTACAAATTTGTACTGGATTTTACTGAAATGCGTTCGCGTACACATAAATTTGCAAAAGAGAGCATCTACTAAGAGAGTAAAGTGACAGTTGTCAGCAAAAAACCTGCAAATTTTTACTGGAGAAATTTTTGCCAGTAAAATCCAGTAGAAAACAAAAACATATGATTAAATTAAGTAAACAAACAAAAATAAGCATACATTTAGTAATAAAAACATTTAAAAGATTAAAAGCTGAATTAAAAGGGCGGCAAAAACTAAAAATAATTATTTTCAACCTGAAACAAATTAAAGTAGTCAGTTACAATTATTATAGTAACAATTTATCAGTTTTCTAATATCTCTGTTAATTGTTTTTATTTACATTAATATATTAGAGATGTAAAGCTAATGAATATATGAATACTTCTTACTGCATATTATTCAGGGTACCGAATATCAAAAATCAAGTATTCATGTATTTTCGTATGTTATATAACTAGAAACAAAATTAAAAGTCATGTCCAAACTAAACAAGTCTAAAAGCTTCCACAAAAGTTTATTTAATAAATACAATTGCTACGAAATTATAATTATTAAAAAAAATTCAATGCATCACGTACCAAAAACAATATATACTGGGTAGTCTAAATAACACATATTTTACAACACTAAGCTTTTTAGCGCTCATATGTTTGAATTAACCTGCAAGTTTTTGCAATTTTTCCGTTCGTTTACTTTTTTGTGCAAGAGCCAGTTTTGAGAGTAAAATTTTAATTTTGCCCAAAATTTACTCATCTACTGGATTTTACTGGAAAGTAAACGAATGGACCTAATAACTTTGGACCAAAATTCTATCAAAACACAGAGTTGCAGACATTTAGTAGTATGAATACAGAGTTGTTTAGAAATAGCAATCAGAGGAAAAGTTAAAATAACTGTTAATCAGAAAGATTAAAACATGATTTAATCGCCTTGTTTAGTGCTTGATTAAGCATGTAATCCCCATTACTGTGTAAATTCCCTATTAAGTCATATTAAAAATCAAACGCCATAGTATTAAAATAAAACAACAACCGCATTTTTTTTTATAAAATTACAAGTTTTATTTTTGAATAATAATTTTTACAAATTATTTGTAATTATTGTTAAAAAATATATTATAACATACCCTTAATTAGATAACAAAACAAAATAATAAAGTTTAAAAAAATAATTTACAACAGTTTTGAATTAATAAAAAAACCAGTCCACTAACCGACTTATTTATAAAAATATAAAATAACACGAAAATTATGCATTACTTTTTATCACTCTGTAAAAAAATTTAAAAAAAAGAAATATATTATAAAGTCATAGGTATTATTTGAATTTGTACAGTATTACTAAATTTAATGATATTACCCATGATATTGAAATAAAAAAGCATTGTATTTATTAAAATTTTGTGCGAATCCTTGAACAATTAATATTTGGGGAGATTTTATACGACAATATACCTATATAAGATCGTGCATTAGTTATTTTTGTACACTGATGCGTATGAATTATCACCGAATATTAATTGCTGGTTCCAAGCATGAATTAATTGATATCTATAGGAAAAATAATTAACATAATGAGTGTGTCGGTTTACTTGAAATTTTAAAATGCTTTTACGTTTTGTAGTGAAAAAATTTACAGTTACTACTACATGACAGTTATGAGCCATGCAAACTGCAATTACAGTTGTTTTTCTATTAAGTAGGATGTAGGAAATACAGAATTTTATTGTAATTGAAATAACATTTTTTTTTATTAATAACATACCGAGAAAAGAATACTTAAAAAAAAGGAGTTTTTACCAATTTTTACAGTTGTTTCAACATTTTAGTAGTAAAAAATTGTCAGTTATTTTTATTTGTTAGTTATTTTTACTGCATTTGTTAGTTGTTTTTCAACAGTTACAAATAACTACACTTTCAGCTATTTTATCGGATTTTCACTGAATCTACGTTCGTTTTAACTGTCAATTTCAGTTGATTTTACTGTAGAACTTTTTGAGTTTGATATTTTGTGCCAGAAATCTTAAAAATGCTTAAATTCCAATTTTAAAGTGTTAACATAAATAACATTTTCATAAAATGAACAAAATTTCGTATATTTTACAAGAGTTTTTGACTGTTCTAAGCGCGAATTTGAATACCCATTGCATATGTTAAACACTTTACAATTTAGCGCGTTTTTGCTGAATATTAATTTTATCATATTAGGGTTTAGCGGACCAAACTTAATTCGCAGAATCTCATTCGATTTCGACCCAATCTAATTATCTGGGATAATCCCGCTCTTTAAACTAAATTTCTATACTCATAAAAAAAGCCGCTACAAATAGTTAAAAATTTAGTTACGACAACAGAAAATAAATAGTATCTGAATTTGCGCCAGCAGAATTTTCAATGAAGTTGAGAATCACAGTCTGCTAAATTTAGATTTAGGTGACCTAAATTTTAGAAGAACTAAATTTTTAGTTGTAGTTAAAATAACTAAAAATTTAGCTAAATCAACTGAATTTTTGAGCTGAATTAACAGGAAATTTCTGCTAAAATGTCTTTCCGGATATATAACTTCAAGAATGTGTCGATCATTTTGAGGTGGCCTATATTAAGTAATGTTATAAAACATTTTTGAACGACATGAAGAAACTTTAGTGTGTACGTTAGCCGATGCTTCATTAAGAAATTTTTGCATTTGTTGTTGCTTTAAAGCGCTCTCCGGTAGAAATATTAGTAACCAAAGTCAAAAATTTAAGAGCATACAAATCCTACACAGAAAGATTATTTTGGACGAGTTTTAAAGAAATTTTTTCACTAAACTGATGAAGTTGTCTTCACAATGTAAATGAATATTTTCTTAAACTTTATGAAAAAGCTTCATAGATTTAACGAAACTTTTTCATTATTCGTATGAAATTTTTATAAATAAAATGAAATTTTTCATTAAATTTTATGAAAAACTGCATTAACGAGTTCCAGTGACATTTTATTGATATCATGCAGAGAATTCTCTCAGTGTAGACGCTTTAAGATATTTTAAAAATTAAAATTTTCTATAATTTTGTGAACAAATCTTTATTCGAAAATATATGGAAAATATTTTTTTTTAAGTTAACTAATTTTTATAAAAGAAAAAGTTCGTGGTTTTGAACCATTTTTTTAAAATTGCCTTAAAGCGTGCTCTGGTAGAAATATTCGCAACCAAAGAGAGCATATGCATCCTTAACGGTTTAATATATTTTAAAAATTTAAAATTTGAGCAATTTTGTGAGCAAATCGTTATTCAAAAATATATGAAAAATTATTATTTTTTTTTTAGATTTGTTGTAAAAATATAGGGATTTTTGACCGTTTTTTTTAAATTGCCATATGGCAGCCCTAAAGATATCATTTTTAGTAGTATTTTATTAAAAATTATCCATTATTTATGTTTTGAGTGAATATGGAATAAATTTTCGAATATTTTAGACTTCGTCGACTTGAAAAATTCATCGTCCGATCGGTCAGATTTTCAAAAATTATATACAATCGATAAACTAATTTAAAGCAGACAAATACATTTTCAAATTTTTTCATCAACATAGATATCAAAAATATTAAAGATTAACCGTTTTCTATTTTTAAATAATTGTTGGAAAAAGTTCTATCAAAAGAGGTCAAAAAATGATTTTTCAAATAGTTATTTGGCAACTCTGGATAAAAATGTTCCACAAGTTTTTTTTATTCACGACTGTACTCAAGATGTTGAATTATTTTATGATTTTTAAGACACTTAATTATCTTTATCAAGCAAAAAACTATAGCCGTTATACTAAAATAACTACTCAAAACAACTGTTACTGAAGTATAGTATTTTAGGTTAGTTATTTTTTTGAAATGACTGTCTAAATTAGTCGTTTTTCATTTTCTTATAGAAAAATGTCTACAATAGCAGTTAAAACATCTACTACTGTTTACTACCCGAATAACCTACATGTAGTTACTGTAAGAATATTCTGAATATACTTGCATATTTTTATGATTTTTCGTGCATATTTTTGTATTTTTACTACATATTATTTGTTTGTTTTTTTTTCATATTTTTATTTAAATGCATGTTTTAAGTGCATATTTTGGGTTCTTTACTGCATATTTTAAGCGCATATTTTCCTTTTATAGTTGCATGAAATTCCTTGCCCTAGTAATTGCCTTTGTCGTATTTTTAACTGAAATTACAGTTGTTTTAAATGCCATTTTCAGTAGATTATACTGTCAAACTTTTTTAAGTGAAACATCAAACAAAAAAGTATCGAATGCTCCCCAGTCTACCCTAAGTAGCAGCCGGGCTTAATTATGGGGTGCGATTCAGTAACTTCTTTTAAGGATAATCGAATTGTTTAAAAAAGTAAACCACAAAATTAACGATTTTTTTCATAAACATTATTAAACGATATTCGCTATTGTTAAAGTCAACTGTTGTTGTTATCTAAATGATCAAAATTTTGGTGTTGTTAATTCAATAAAGAAAAAGTTAAAGTTTTAAATAGAAAAATAGAGTTGTCGTCGACTATCGTTAAGGTGTACTTAGTGAATCACTTAATCTTTAGTGCAAACAACAAAAGTTGTAGATATATTTTGCGATTGTCGGATCTCGTTAAAAATTATTGAATCGCACTACCGCTCAGTGTTGCCAGAAGTAGGGGAAAATCCCTACATGTAGGTTTTATTGCCTTCAAAATAGCGGCGTAGGGGAAAAGGGACACATATTTCAAATTAGTCAAAATGTAGGTACTTTTTCCAAATAATGCAAATCTTTTCAAAAACAGCTATTTCTACATTTTTTGGTAAAATGATTACATTTTGAGAGATATTTCCGTAGAAAAAATTAGTTTCTTATAATTTGTCATTTTAATAGATGATTGTTTGTTTTTTAACTAACAATCCCTTTGGAAGTTATTTAGAAATTTGTATGAACAGCTTCCCACCTATGAAAAACCAATGTTAAATTTCACCGACGAAAAGCAATACAGTTTTTGATGGGTTATGTAAAAAAACACCAAATAAAAATGAAATAGAAACCGCTATTATTTTGTTTTGGCAAATATTGACAATTTTAAATCTATTCTAAAAAATATTATGGAAAATTTAACAAATTTCTATTTTCAAATAATTTTCGAAAGTAGCATTTGGATATTAATTTTTGAAAATAATTGGAATTGTCGTCGAAAGTATGAAAATTTCAAAGCATATTTAGTTTATAAAAATCTAAAAAATTTCGTAGCGATTTTTATGGGGGAAAAAATTCGATAATGTAGGGAGAAAAGGGATTTTTATTGCTTAGTGTAGGTATTTTTTAAAAAACCCACTGGCAACACTGCTACCGCTAGATGTTTCAGACAGACAGAACGAGTGTTTTTATTGGATCAAGAATAAAATGTTTCTCTGGCCCATATTCAAATGAATATCAACGTATAATCTTCTGCCTTTAGATCACGATCCTTAAGTTGTTGCACAGTATAATTATAATAATGTAATGGTAAAAAACAACTACATTGTTATTAAAAGTTGACTGTAGTTTCTTTTTTATTATTATAATTATTATTATTTTCTTATTTTTCTTCGATCTTTTTGAATAAATTTTTGTCTTTTGTTCTATTGAGCTAAAGATCCTTTATTTTATAATTATAAGTATTTATTTCCAATATTTCGTCTTCGCATTGGAAGACTTCTTCAGGGAACATTTTTTATAATAAAAAAACTTAAAAATAATAATTACAAAAAAAAAAAGCGGGAAATAAAATATTTTCTAATGTCAAATTGAAAATTACATTAGAAATGTTACATATCATAAAAGTACCATCAACACAAAGGATTAACTACAAAACAGACACATCCAATATTGCACAGAATTACAGACATTTAGTCAATAGGAAATAATAAAATTATTATAATTCTCATTTAGATTTTAAGAAACTATTAATTTAAAATTGTTTGCTATGTTATGATATTTCCATTATTTATACTTTGTTTTCTGGGTTAATTTTCAATTTGACATTAGAAAATATTTTATTTCCCGCCTTTTTTTTTTTTTTTTTGTAATTGTTATTTTTAAGTTTTTGGAAATAAATACTTATAATTATAAAATAAAGGATCTTTAGCTCAATAAAACAAAAGACAAAAATTATTATTATTATTAAATATTTAAACAAATTAAAAATGATTAACAAAACAATATCTTGATGATTAAAAAAAACAAAAAAAACTAGACTAAACAATAAAAAATGCCCAACATGCCATGACTTAATAATTATATAATTTAATATGTAATACCAAATATGTTCAATGTACACTCAAAAAAAAAGTCAGTTGCTGTTATTAGCAATTTTTCTGCAAATATCCACCCAGCAAAAAGGTTGCTGACTTTACCGACTCCTTTTTATAAGTGTAGTAAGTGTAACAAAACTCCATTTTTTTTAACATTTTAAACTTATTTTTAATAGGAAATGCTTAGATTTGTGTTTTATTTTTTATATTTTTATAGCATAAAGATGTAAAAGAAGACTGAAGAAATAATGCATAGGATAATATAGAGTATAAGCCCCAGGCATAATATTACAAATGATGATGTTGATCTAAACAAAAAAAAAAAAAACTTCAATCAACACCAGCACCAACAAACAACCATCAAGCTTCCTAGACTGATAAGGTGTCCGTCAACCGTCAACATCATCATAGAGGTGTAGTGCTACTGTTGGTAGTAGAAGTTGTTGTGTTTATTTTTTTGGTGTACATATTTTAAAGTTAGCGCGATAATAATTTGCCCTTTAATGTGTTCCAAAGTGAATGATATTTTATGAGACTACTAGTAGAAGAATGATAATCATAGAAAGATCTTTTATTTACCTGCAAATAATGATTGGCCAGGAATGTTAAACCAATGCCTAAGCCAAAGACAAAAATATGTGACAAATACATTTTGGGGAAAGGACGCCGTTTGCGCAATAAGAATGTCAATATATTAGATTTGCGTTCCGAATAGGGAGGATAACGACCACTGCAAAGAAATTTAAAAATTACTGTTGAGAATTTTTTCATTCAACTGTTTACTTGTGCTTAAATACTTACGAAGCTAATTTTTCACCAAGGGGTTGCAAATTTTTGCCAAGGCACGATTTTTTATGGGTGAATGTATCAAAACCATATTTACCATGATAACTGCCCATACCGCTGGAGCCAACACCGCCAAATGGCAATGTATCAACTAAATAGCAAAAAAGAAGAAAAAAATTGTTAATTTTGTAAAAGTAGTTAGATATTCATATTCGATCGACACAGAGTTATAATGACAAACGACTTTAATTTTTTTCAGTGAAAATTACACAATTTTTTGTATAAAATTAAGAAATATTTGTACACAGTATTAAAGGACTCGAGAAAATAAAAGTTTTGATACACATTTTGCGTATGTTGTGGATCCAGGCAGAGTAAGACAAATTGGATTTTTTTTGAGCAAATTTGCCTACACTGATAGGATTTTCTTTCATACTATTAATGAATGTCTTTCATTAACTTGGATTCATTGGTTGAATGAAACATTTTCATTAAATTAATGAAAAATTCATTGACTGAATGAAATTTTCATTAACTCTATTTGTTTGATCCTTAAAATATGCAATCATTTTTACATAAATATTTTTTGTACAGCAAACAATAAGTTCCATAAAATTTCCACTGGAGGCGCTTCAACTATTGAAAAAAAATATTTTCCTACAAAAGTCTAAATAAGAACATCCTTTTGGTTTTGTAATTTAGGTCAATTGGTAAGGCGGTGCTGTTTGTATGGTGATGGTTGCGGGTTCAAGTCGTGTTCAGGGAGATAAAAAAACGGAAAAATAAATATAAGATAATAAAAAAGAAAAAATTAAAACAAAATAAATATGAAACAAGAAAAAAAATATTTTTTTCAATTATTATTTGATTAATGAAAAATATTTCATTGAGCCAATGAAATTTTCTTTGGGGACTTTTTAATGAAAAATTCATTGTATTAATGAAGGATTTCATTAATACAATGAACAAAATTCTATCAGTGTACATACGCTGTTTTATAGGAATTTGAAAAAACTTGATCGATTTCTCAAGGCCGATTTTAAAAGACGGCTTTTTTTTGGGTTCTTAATAAATCGTCAAAATCAGCTATATTTAAATTTTTGTATTTTTCAACTATAACAAATTTCAAAGTTGTGTAACGAAAAATATCACAACTTCTAGGTAATTTTATTCTCTATTAATAACACTGTGCTACACAGAAAAATCACTCGTGAAATGAACTAGTGTAGGTTGTAAGTCTAGATGAGTGTATAACAAAACCGGTTTGAAAAGTTGCAATATACCCTAAAATTTTCGAGTTAACTTTAAAAGAGTATTTTTCACGACTGGCACATTTGAACATTTGTTACTCAGTCTTTTTTTATTCGATTTTGAATTTTTAAACGGTATTTAAAAGAAAATTTACTGGTCCTTCTCAAAATATATACTTTCTTTATATTATTAATATAAATAGGTAGAGAATTTTTTAATAACAATTAATATTTAAAATTTTTTCAACTTCTACGAGGGTTTTTTTCGAATCTTATTTTAAAACAACAATATTCTCAAAGTTAATGTTTTTCTGAGAAAATTGAGCTTTTCTTTGTTAAAATCGGTTAAAAACTGACAAAGTTATGGTACTTTTTCTAAAGGGTCCGCCATCTAACGTTTTTTTTTCAACTAGTGCTTATTTCGTGAATGGTAACACTTAGCTCATGTCTGATTTGACAGATAATTAGTTTTATCCTTCCGCTGAACGAATATGGTTGTGTATACGCTTGAACAACGCTGGGAAATATTGCGACATTACTTTGAAAATCATGCAATTTTTCTTCGAAAATGAGCAAGGAGTGGCCGTTACAGTCAATGGCGATCGTTATTGGGCCATGTTGAACGAATTTTTGTTCACAAAAATTGAAGAGGAGGATATTGGCAACATTTGGTTTCAACAGGACGGCGCTACGTGCCACATAGCCGAAGCTACACTCGATGTTTTGCTACCCTCGGTGGGTATTACAAAAATAGCAGTTGTTTGCCAGTACTATATTTTTGGTACGGTTAGCAAGCGGGTGTATATTGAAAATTTACCATAACTTTTTAAATTTTTAACCGATTTTAACAAATGAAGTCTCATTTTACTCAGGAAAACAATAACTTTAAAAATATTGTAGTTTTAAATGAAGATTCGAAAAACCCTCGTAGAAGTTGATGAAGTTGTAAAAAAAAAAATGAAAATTTTAAAAAATATAAATAGTATATAAAGGGTCCGCCAAATAACTTTTTTTTTTTTTTAAATTCTATAAAAAAAACTACTGAATATTTTCTCAAATTTCTTTTTTTATTTGAAAGTATAATCCTTCCGGTTAATAATGGAAAATAATTTCATTCAAATGGCTGCCTCGGCAGGCCATGCAGTAGCCTTTTAAGCACATTATCGATTGTGTGCAGCTGTATTTCACCAATGGCTTCTGCAAGTCGATCGCAGGCCCACTTAGCGAAGCGAAAACGCATTGGATGGTCAGTTGGCTTCAACTCCTGAACCAATTGGACTTTGTATGGCGTCATACCAAGGTCTTTATGCAAAAATTCAATGATGTCTCCGAAATGTTCAATTGTTGAGAACGACGGTGAATTGATGTGGATGGCGCTTCACGCACACTTTCTGCCACAGCAGCAATATTATCGGGTGTACGCACTGTTTTTGGCTTTTCACGCTTTGGTTTATCGATGAGGATGCCAGTTTTTTTTCACATTTTTCACAAGATAACGAACATACGGAGCAGACTTTGCTTCTCTTCTTCCAAAATCCGTACGCAATTTTCGCACACATTCTGCAACATTACCATGATTTTCAAAGTAATGCCGCAATATTTCCCAGCATTGTTCAAGCGTATACACAACCATATTTATTCAGCGGAAGGATAAAACTAATTATCTGTCAAATCAGACATGAGCTAAGTGTTACCATTCACGAAATAAGCCCTAGTTGAAAAAAAAAAACGTTAGATGGCGGACCCTTTACTATTTTCAATTAACTAAATTTCACATCGAATATAACTAAAATTTTGTAAAGTTAACAGATTTATTTTTGCTGTTCTTATTTTATTAATATTTAGCAAAACAATTTAACAGTTTTTTTCTGCAAATGTAATTTTTAAGTAATTTGTAATAGCTTTTTCTGCTATTTTCACAGGTTTATTTCTATGAGTGTAGTCACAGAATATACCAGGATATTTTATAAACTTCGTTGAATGCATATCAAGGATATATGTATGTATTGTTAAGAGGGTTTCTTACCTGAAACACTAGTTTGAATAAAACTTGGTGTCTGGTATATTTTAAACATTTTATAACTCTGTATCGAAGTTTGAGAACAGTTTTCTATGTATCTTAATTTAAATGTAAAAAACTAAATTACTAAAAATAAGTATGCGCTATAAAATGTAATTTTTTTTTTAAATAATATAGTTTTCAAAGCTTAAATACAATACAAAACATTATTGATGGTCATAAGTTGACACTACGTAACTGACGATAAAATTGCTACTATTAATAAGAATGTCAAATGACTTGAGTGTAATGCAGAAATCGGCTTACCGCGTAACTCGATTCGAAAAAAGAATTGGAATTTGTAAATCTTGCACATATTGTAAAAAAAAATTATTTATAAAAATTTGACTTTTTCTTCTC
The DNA here is from genome assembly GCA_021234595.1 of Delia radicum. Taxonomy (NCBI): domain Eukaryota; kingdom Metazoa; phylum Arthropoda; class Insecta; order Diptera; family Anthomyiidae; genus Delia; species Delia radicum. The sequence goes on along the minus strand of CM037855.1, from coordinate 201,515,498 downwards.
TTTTATGCTTCTTACTCTTGTACACTACATATAAAATTTAAAAACTAAGATGTTTGCTAAAGATTTTCTTTTTACGAGAGGTACAAGATTTCCTAATTCGAAAGTTTTTTTTTTCGAATCGAGTTACGCGTTTACTCCTTCAGGTGTCAACTTATGGTCATTAATACATTATTTTGATTAAATTAATACTTAACGGCCTTAATGTATTAAATTAATCAGTTAAAGAAAAATTAACTCTTGCATGTACATTAGAGCGACTCAAGTTGTATGGAAGCGAAATTCGTGCAAGGTGTACCCCCCTCAAAATGAACATTGGTATTTTTTATGATGACATCTAAAATATTTCGGCTCTAGCTTTGACCTCTCGTGAGCTGGACCATTTTGAAAAAGGGTCCATTTTTGCATGTTTTGTTAATTTAAGAATCTGTTTCCTTACCACGACTTTTTGGCGGCATATTCTTCTTTTAATTTGCGAAAAAAATATGCCGCCAAAAAGTCGTGGATCATTTTTTTTTCTTTCTTTAGTCCTATTTTCATCTATACATGATCTAGCAACTAAATCCGCTGTCATATTAGAGTTACCACAAAATTGCATTTATATATATTCCAGAGCACCGTGTAAAACGCATCTAATTTGCAAAAATTTAAATTATTTACATACAAAGATGATGTACTTGGCAAAAGAAAAAATTTGATACCCATATTGTCCTATTTAAAACGAAGAGTTACCACCCCATTGCATTTTTGTCAAAACGCGAACTAGCACGAATTTCAAAAAAAGCTGAGACCCGTATTTAATTAAATTGACTAAAGATTAAAATATGTTAATTTGGCATTTTTATTACAAACAACCCCGAACAAAAAATTAAAAAAACCGTTTTTTTTACAGAATATCCTTAAAAAAAGGACATGGATGATCGTCCTTGGACAAATTGTATATACAGTAGGACGCGCCTTAAAAAAAACCTTTCTTATGATACCCATATTGTATATGTTGGTAAGGAAACAGATTCTCAAATTAACAAAACATGCAAAAACAGACCCATTTTCAAAATGGTCCAGCTCACGAGAGGTCAAAGCTAGAGCCGAAATATTTTAAATGTCATCTTAAAAAAGTCCAAGGTTCATTTTTAGGGGGGGGTACATAGAGCACTTTTTTTGTTGAGTCGCTCTAATGTACATACATTAGGGTTATTACTTTTTGCATTTTTTTTTTTGCAAATATGCAAGCTTCAGTTCCAAAACCATATAGGGCATGCAACAAAACTAAGAACAATATTACTATAATTTTTTTTGAAGACATCCTCCAGTTCCAAAATCATGTAGGGCATGCAAAATAACTAAGAACTGCGATTTCACTTTTTCGCTATCGTTAAAAAAGTTTATGCACCAAATGCATTTAAGTTTTTTATATACGATTTGTTTTTAATTAAAAAATGCAATAATAACGCGAAATGATCAAACTTTTGTCTCAAAATGATGGGTAACAATTTTGCAAGTACGATTATAAAGGAAAAACACAAAAAAATAATTAATTTGGAGTAAAAAAATTGTATATACAAAACTTTTCACGATCGCTAAAAAGTGAAGTCTCAGTTCTTAGTTTTTCCAATGCCCTACACGATTTTGGATCTGGAGGATGTCGTCAAAAACAGTTATAACCCTAATGTACATATTTATGGCTTAATAAAAGTCAAAATTAAACCTAAACTAAATTAATGTTTAGAAAGTTATTAAAAAGCATTAAAGCAAATTATGTAAAGCAAGGAAAGTGTTAAGTGCTTAGGAAGGAAATAGTTATAAACTAATTTAATGATGAATTACACTATTTCAGTTTTTGGAAGACCTGCTCTTGCAATACATAATTTTCGTATAATTATGTTTTTGTTGGTGTTTTATAGTGTTTTTTACACTGTGCTTGAATTTAGAAACTTTGGATTTAGAGTACTCGAATTAGGTTCAACAGCTATGTGCCAGGTTGTTGAAATTTTCGAATATCACAGTGTTTGTTATTCGATACATACTTTGAATATATCGGACAAAATCTTCTATTTATAAAAGAATGACTCACTCAACATCGCCCAGCGCAAACCGCTACACATAGGTCTGGCGAGCTACTTTTTTTGGCCAAAAATCAAATCCGATATTTCTATATTTGATGTTGAAATATTGTAGCCAACACTTCAAGAAAACAAAAACAACAATTTGTTTTTGCAAACTTCAATTAACCGTTATTCTGTGAAGCTACAAAGTTCAATGTTTTAAGTGCAGTGATAAACTAAGACACGTGTGTAATTTTGTTATATTTTTGTGACACAATTTACTAAAAAAAAAATATACTTTTTAAATCTATTAATAATGGATATTGTTGACAATGGTAAGTTTTTGAATTTTTAATAGTGAAATATTCAATAAATTTTATGTAGATAAGAAAAAATTAGAAACTTTCATAACCTCAAAATTAGTGATTTTTTGATTTTTTAAAATTATGTTATAAGATATAACTAAAAATGTTCAAAAGAGTTCAACGAACCAAAAACGCCATAAGTTGCAGTGATTTGTGGTGCATCCGAATCAGTAATAACATTCTGCTAAAAATTGCATGTTTTTGAGAAATATATTTTTCTTTTTCAGGCAACTTGTGTTTCAAAAATTCTGACCTGGCAGACTTCTGAGTGTGGCAGACTGGACAAAGCAAAATTGAGAAAATCGAAGTTCTTTTAAATTATATTCTTAAAAATATTGGAAAATCAAATGTTTCCACTGAATATGAGAATTACCTGAAAGAAAAAGTTCGTGTAAAATACCATGGCTGCAAAATGAAATGGTCAAATTGGATTTACTAATATGGACAAAAATGGACAAATACAAATTGTGTTTTAATTTTTTATAAATTGCACGCATAAATTAAATTTTGTTAGTTTTAACCAAATACTGTAGCTCACCAGACATATGTTCCATATGAATTCCTTGCTAAAGTGGGTTAATGATATCCGATGAGGTCAGGATTACACATCTAAAAAATTTTGAGTATATTCAACATGGCCCGATAACGATCACCATTGACTGTAATATTAATAATATTTTCCAGCGTTGTTCAAGCGTATACACAACCATATTCGTTCAGCGGAAGGATAAAACTAATTATCTGTCAAATCAGACATGAGCTAAGTGTTACCATTCACGAAATAAGCACTATTTGAAAAAAAAAAAACGTTAGATGGCGGACCCTTTATATGTGATTTTTTTATTTTTGGCCAAAAAAGGAAGCTTGCTAGAGCTAGGAACTTGAAATTTGGCATGGATGTCCATCCTACACCATAGACTTATTCTAAGATGGGATTTTTGAAATTCTTACGGAGAAGGGCAATAAGGAGAAAAGTCTTCCCCTTGGCGGCCTGCAAAAACCCCTTTGGTTAGCAAACTGAAATTCTCTACAAGTGTTAATTTGGATATGACCTAACTCCATGGTATGGCACTTTTTGGAATCTTTCCCAAAAACGTTGTAAAATAGGTGCTAAAAGAGGGCCTGGCCAAACCGCTGAAGTTAGGAACTTTAAATTTGTTGTGTGTGTTTCTAATCTAGAGTAGACATCTGTGTAGGTTTTTGAAAATTCCTAAGGGGAGGGGCAAAAGGGGGAAAAGTTTCTCCGAATGCTAGTACCTTATCACGAGTAGACATCTGTATAGACGAGATTATAGGGAAAAAGCATAATTATATGAACCATTTGTTTTGAAAGTGGTATGAGATGTAAAAAGTTTTGCATTTAAACGTATTTAAGAATCTGGATGCCACTACTTAAGAACTTTTATATGCATTTGTTATCGCTAGGGCAACGAATTTTATGCACAACGCTGTGTCGACCATGGCTCAACTCCCTAAGAGACAATGTATAAAACGAGTCATAGCCTGATGTATGGCTGTGGGTTTGAAACTCACTACACTGATAATAATTCATGCATAAAATTACGAAAAAATTTCAATATAACCAGTTTTTTTGTAAAATAAACGAAAATTTGTTTATTTTACAAAAGTTTTTCATATATATCAATTTAACAATATAAAATACTTTGTTCAATTGACACATAAATTAACCACTGAAGAGTCCTTGGAGAAAATTGAATTTTTTATTAGAAATGTTTTCTTCTTCTTCCTAAAAAAACTAATTTAAAATTTTGTTTAGTTGCTCAAGACGTATTCAGAGAATATATTAAGAATAATAATATTATCATTAAAATTTAATTAAAATTACTAAAAAATCGGCACTTTTTAGGTTAAGGTTAGTTAAGTTAGATTAGGTTAAGTTAGGTTAAGTTAGATAATATTATAGGCTTACAATAATAGAAAAAAAAATATTTAATTTTATATAAAAGTTTTTTCGGAGCTATAAAAAATATTTTTTGCCAAGATATACTGAAATTTGTGTTTAAATTTAACTACAAATATATATTAACTTATATTAAAGCTCAACTAAAAGTTGCAACTAAAATTTAGTTGAATTAACCGAACTTTGTTATGAAAACTAATGCAAAGTTATGACAACCGTCTAAAATTTGTTATAACCGTATTTGGGTCGTAGTAACCGAATTTCAGTTTTCAAATACCTAAATTTTTCACTGTGTGTAGAAGAATAATTTGTACTGTACTTTTTATCCAATTCCGATAAAATATATATCGAATTAAAAAATGAAACTTTGAACCAGCGTTTAAAAGAATGTATTTTTGAGAATTATTTTTTAAAAACAACTGAAAACAGTTGTTCAGACATTTTTGCAAAATAATATCAAACTTTAGCGATCTCTAATGGCGGCGAAAGCAATCAGACCAATTTATTGATTTTGATTTTTGTCTATGATACAAAGAACTGTGTCAACTTCACAGAAAACGCGAATACCTTTAAAACCATTAAAAATGTATTAAAAGTTTGTTCTACAGTCTTAAAGATAACAAAATTTTGATTCAGACTTCTTGGAGAAGTCCGGAAGGAACTAATTATAAATCATTAAAAATTTAAAGTTAACTTTTTTTTATTTGTATGCAAAATTTCCGTACAAAATATTTGAAAAAGCTAAAATTTTAAGCGACCTTAAAACATTCGATTTCTCTTAAATTTGGAACATATGTTAGTGTGATCCATGCACAACAATCCAGCCTTGAGCATCACAAATCGGACTACGTCTAGTTTCTTCATAGGATTTAGTAGACACCTAAGATTAGACTGGAGTGGCACTATGCACCGCGACCAGAAGTTGGTATTTTGTGCTGCCAGCGAATACACCCTATAGGTTAAGGCTCCCAATAAGTTCGCCAACTCTCCATCAGGTGGCGAGCAACAACTGTTCTAATACTTATCATCTCGCGCAATTACAGTGTTGCCATGTCCCTTCATCTTTCCCCACCTTTCATCTCTCTACTATCCCTTTCCAAAGAAAGCAACACACTAAAATATAGGAAATATTTCCTGAGTGTTGCCTCTCTTTAAAAAAAAAAAAAAAAAAAAAAAAAAAATAACGCTCCCTCCTGTCGGAGAGCCTCGGACATTTGCAGAGAACATGCTCTGAGGTCTCGGGTTCCAATTCACAAAATCTGCACGTATCCATAGAGGATCGTCCCATCTTGTACAATTGATACCTAAGGCCACAGTGTCCCGTGAGGTAACCAGTCACCATCCTTAGTTCGCCCCTCGTCATAGACAAGAGTTTCCGCGACCTCTCCCCAGAGGGAGATATAAACAGCGTTGCCTGTCGGTGCCCAGGCGATCTGGCTCAATAGGCCCCAAACTCCGACTCCCTCCATCTTCTGAGCCTCTTCCTGACATACCCATTGGGTACGCCACAGAAGGGTTCATGGCCAATGAATTGTCGACGAGCTCCGCAGCTGACCAAACAGTCAGCCCGTTCATTGCCCTCATGCCCCTCATGACCAGGAACCCAGCCCAGTGTCAAGGAGTTGTTAAGTCCTAGACGATTTAGAGAGTCGATACATTCCTTAACCAGACCCGACGACACATCTTGAGCCCTCGAGGAACCAAGTGCCGCCTGGCTGTCAGATAGAATGTAGATCGTGGCCCCACGTGTCCTCCCCCACAGACACTCTTCCACACAGATACAGATAGCGAAGACCTCCGTTATCATACTTTATATGTTACTATATCACAGTCAAAGGAGTTTTTTGCAAAATAAAATATCGAAAATATAACTCTGGAATATTTTTAATACATTAGGTAGCAGAAATGATTAATTTTTGGTAAATAATCATTAGTTTTACTGCAAATTGCACAAGTCTACCCTTTAATTTTTATTAAATTTCTAAAAATAATAATATATATTCAACAAAAATCGACTTTTAAGGTTAGTTTTGGGACAGAAAAAGAAAACATTTTGAAAAATTATTGCCATACGTATTAATGGTTGATAAACCATATTTCGCGACAAAAAAAAAAGCATTTTCCAAAAAATTTCGCTTATACCCTTATTTGCGTGAGGCATTCAATTGTATAAAAAAATTGTGGAACAAACATATGAACCAAAAGAACGAACTAGTTCAATGAATTGAATGAACTTTGAGCTATTAAGAGCAATTCTAGCTTGACTGTTATAAATCTATAAATTATTCATATGCATAGCACAACTAAAATGTATTTGCCTAAAATAAAATTAAAAAAAAAAGCTGGACTTTACTTTTTGTTGTTTTTTTTTCAAGTGTAGTGAACGATATGTTTGATATGTAAAATAAAGCTAATTGTTTTTTGTATACCTGCAAAATGACCTAAAAGATCATTACTGCAAAAACCGCCACTGGATGTTTGAGTTTTAAACAACTCTATAGTCTTTTTAGAATTGCTCAAAACGTATAAAGCCAAAGGTTTATCCCTATATTATAATAATTGAATATTAAGAGAAATATATAAAAAGATTTAATTAATTTAAAAAAATAGTTAAATCAAAAGAAAGCACACAGAATATAATAATATTAAAATCGCAGCATGAATGATAGAATAAATAAAAATGTTATGAATGAAATGATTTGAAATGAATCGAAAATAAATAATTTGAAATATGCTCAAAATAATTTCACTTCACTTAACAAACTTATAGATCTTTAAAAAGTCATGCCTTAGTATATAAAAAATATATTTAATTAATTTAAGAGGAGTGTTAAACAAACAAAAAAAAAAACACACAATACCTCCACAATGCATTACAGTTTCATTACTGCAAAATCCACCACTTTGGGTATTATCTATAAATTCTTGTACAAGTTTCTTCGATTTGGTGAAAACATAAACCACTAAAGGTTTTTCGCTATTAATAATAAAATATTACAAATATTATGAAAAGAATAATAATAATAATAAAAGGCAAAATATACATATATGCACATTTAACAAAACATTCTTAATAAATAAAAATCTTCGAGCTCGAGGTCTAGTTTTTTATAATGATTAATTTATTTTTCAATATTTCGACATTTCTCGAATGTCATCTTCTGGACAATATTTAATGTTTACATAGAAAACAAAAACAAAAAACTTAAAAAATCGTTGTTATCACCACGTCATATATTATTATATCAGTATATATATCAGTTTAATAATATATGACGTGGTGATAACGATTTTTTAAGTTTTTGTTTTTGTTTTTTATGTAAACATTAAATATTGTCCAGAAGATGACATTCGAGGAATGTCGAAATATTGAAAAATAAATTAATCACTATAAAAAACTAGACCTCGAGCTCGAAGATTTTTATTTATTAAATATTGAAAGGTCGAATAAATACAACTTTAAAAAAAAAACATTCTTAATAAAAACCAACACCATTTCAAATAATAGGCCAAATACCTAAAATACACCCCAAGTTTATATGAATATAATTTAGAAAAAGATCCACCACCTTCACCGCCAGAAGTCGATATGTTTGCAATAAATATCTAATTCGGGTTTGTTTTTGTTGTTTTATTATCTTACCAGCATAATGCATAATTGTATCATTTAATACTATGCCTCCGGATTGTGTACTGTGTATAAACAAATTTTGTACTTCTGGTTCCATTGCAAAAATATACATCGCTAGTGGACTTTCTCTAATTATGTATTTATATATATATATATTTTTTTTGATTTCGATAATGTAACAAATTGATGATGGAAAACGTTGAGACAACACATGTTTTATAAATGAAAAACGAAAAAGTGCAAAAAATGATAAAAAGAAAGAATTTTGTTAACAAATTTTTTTTTTTTTCTTGATTTGCCAAAATTATTTAAATGTAAGAAACAAAATACTGGAACAATTTTAAAAATCTTTAATAAATCCTTAGAAATTTTTTTATAACATGATTATGCGTAGTGTCCGATCGAATATTCGGCAATCTAAAAGTATCCGATATCTAAAAGCATTATAGACAAATTTAACAAATCGAAATATATTTATTGGACTTTTTAGATGCGATTTTGAGTTACAAATTTAAAGAAAAGATCGTAGTTAAGCAATGAATTCAATGATCGGCCGCCAAACAAATGGCCAAATTCGAAAACCTTCGACGAATTTTTCCTAAACTTGTTTTCTCAAAATCGAATTAAAACGGCTCAACAAATATGTTTTCAATAACAAAATTTGTCTGCATTGTTTCCAAATACCAAAAAACCTACCAAATACCATTTTTGGCCGATGTCTTCGCTCGGACACTAATTACACAGTGCAACGGTGAAAAAAATACACGGACATGTCAGTATATGTTCGTACCAATTTGTAGTAAACCCCTAAACTCAGTTTGGCGAGTTTGGTTACCAATTTTTTTCATGGGTCTCCAAATATTCTGAAAATCAGTGGGCCCCTCGAAAAAAGGTGTCCAACACCTAATTCAGACTTGGTGATACCGCTTGACTATATTTGGCAATAATGTGGCTAAGAGTTCAATGAACAAATTTTATTAACATTTTATGAGATAAAAATAATTGTTTCTTCTTCATTTTTCTCTTTTGTTAGCATAACTTACAGGGACTGCTTATGTTTCATTAACAATGTTTGGTAAAATTGTCGCCACGGTAATGCTGAAGAACCTTTGTAAACATAGCAATACAACCTAAATAGCTTATAAAGACCACGCTGTCGTTTTTAATTTGACAATAGAGCATTTCAATTTTATTCCAACTACTAATTTTTCGGTGTCCTCCGGTTTTGATGAAATATGGTGAATGAAATGCCCTATAGTCTAATCAAAACGACAATTTTTGAGGTACAGAGTGGTCTTATTGCGCTATTTAGGTTGCTTGGACACTAGGACTGTCCATTATTCGTGTTTTTATTTTGTTCAAATAAACAACTAAACAATTTTTGATCGAACGATTGAACTATTAACTTCAAAAAATTATTCGATTAATCGAACGAATAACCAATAAAAATAATTTTAAAAATACATAAATAATTAATGTATTTCACCATATCATCTCTAAATTGTATGAATTTTTGCATCAATTTGAATGCTACAACAATACCAATTCTCAAATGCAATTATTTTAGACTATAGTAACGCCAATCGATTTCTCAATCGTACGCCCTTTGAGATTTCTAGCTCGTGATGAATAAATACAATTTTGAAAATCTTTATAAAGATAAATATATTTATCGGCTATAGTTTAAGTTTATCGAACTAGTAAGATCTTATTCATACTTTAAGTGCTAACGTGCTATCGTTGTAAAATAGCAATATTTTTTATAGTTGTATAGTTTAAACTTCAAAAGTCATCCTATATTTAAACGATATCACTTTATCTGTGAATTCCATAATATTGTTTGCTTCAAAGTAAAATCATATATCTTTATCCATTATTCAAGAGTCCATATCTTGAAAAACGATAAAGAAACGTTTTAGAATTGCAGTTATTTCTTCAATAGATTTTGTCCATTACCATTTTTTATATAAATTTTCTCAAAATTAGACAATTTTACAAAAAAAATTTATTAAAAGAAGTATTTGTTTAAATTATTCGTTTTATTCGTTTAATCGTCAAAACTTATTCGAATTATTTGTTATTCGAAAAACATGTTTTTTAATTTTTCTTTCGAATTTTCGTTTTGTTCGTTCTATTAATAGAATAATTTTTATTCGAGTGTCAACCCTACTAGACACTTTCAGATTGTATTGATATGTTCATAAAACTTGTTCAGCTTTACCGTGGCGACAATTTTGCCAAATATTGTTAGTGACAATCAGGAGTTCCTGTAAGTTATGCTAAAAAATGTGAAAAAATGTTTATTCCTATGTTTTAAAAAAAAAAGTTCAAGAAAAATTTAATTTTTTCTTATAATATGTTAATAAAAATTATTCAATGGATTCTTAGCCACATTATTGCCAAATACAGTTAAGCGTTATGACCAAGTCTGAATTAGCTGCTGGACAAAAATTCATGACACCTTTTTTCAAGCGGCCCACTTATTTTCAAAAATGGTCACCAATTTCGCCAAACCGAGTATAGGGCTTTACCACTCTTTGGCAGTAGAATCAAACCTATACTGCCAAGTCCGTGTATTTTTCAAAAAGTCTTTCTTTATTGCATAGTGTTATGAGTGCTCTTTATGTTGAAAGATGATAACACAATACTACTTACATACCATCTACATATGTATGAATTAAACATTTTGACAGATTTTGAAACAAAAAATAGTTTGATGAAATTTCATGATTATTTAATATAGTAACTCGAACGTCTTTTGAAAATATATTTTAAAGCTTACACATTATAAATAGATTATTATTTAGTTAAGCTTTAGTGTGTAAAATTTTTTTAAATCGCTAGCTACAGAAATGAAATTTTGACACATACATATATGTTGAGGGCAAAAATTTAAAAAAATTTTCGGTAATAAATATATCGGCCCAAGATGATATTTATGGGGTGAATTTCAAAGTTTTTTCAAACTTTTTTCATTATTCCATATAATGCTTGACCCTATTTTTTTGTCCCCTTTATAATGTATTCGATTTTCATAGTTTTTTTTTGCATTTGTTTTTATCAAATTATCTATGATGTTTGGAAAGTTTTAGTTTAAATATGAGGAACAAACGTCGTTTTAAAGCAACGAAGTGCAGTTCAGAAAGTCAGGATATCCTGCCGTTAATTAGGGGGAAAATAAAATTTTAGACAGTTTTTAGAACAGAAGGAGCAAATATTAATTTTTTAATAATTATTCATTGATTCAATAAAATATTATTTGATTAAAAGTTAAAATATTTGCGGAATTTAAATATTTGGAAAATTTAAAAAAGTTAATACCACTAATTCTATATATTTCAGGAACGCTCATTTTAATGGCGTTCTTTATTTCACAATGTATGGTATAGTTTTTCCACGAAATGACTTTAAAGTTTGGCGCCTTTACATGCAGTTTTTTTACATACGAAATTTTTAAAATGCAATCAATCTGACAGCTTTCTGTCGTAATGTAATGTCAACTCTTGTAGTCATATTTAAGGTACATATTACGCACTTGTTCAACAAAAGGGTCATAACTCAAAATCCAATTTTTGCAAAAAAAAGGCATACAGTGTTCATCTCTACCACAGCTTTGAAGAATTTATTCTATTTAGGAATGAATTCCCTAAAATTGAATTCAATTTTTTAATTCAAGGAATGAATTCTTTAATAAGGAAATACTAAGAACAAATTCCTGCGAATAAATTCAAAAACTTAAAATTTAGAATATGAATTCCATTACTAAAACACTAAGCATTAAAATTAACACTAGCAGCACTTTCTTCGTCGAATCGACGAACACCGTTTACTATTTCGCATGTAACTTTTTTGTTGCTCATTGCGGACAGTTCTGGCCGTTACATAGCTTTTGAAGTTTCCAAAGTTTCACAATCGTAAATTGTTGCAAGAGTAATTTTTTCATGATTTTATTCAGCAAAACGAGTCATCAAATCTGGGAAACTCATACTAAATAACACTGACAAATAACAAAAATATGTTACTTTTATTGTTTGAAGTGTAAAAGTTAATATTTAATCAAATACGTAAATTATTATAAAGGGTCCGCCATCTAACGTTTTTTTTTTCAACTAGTGCTTATTTCGTGAATGGTAACACTTAGCTCATGTCTGATTTGACAGATAATTAGTTTTATCCTTTCGCTGAACGAATATGGTTGTGTATACGCTTGAACAACGCTGGGAAATATTGCGACATTACTTTGAAAATCATGGTAATGTTGCAGAATGTGTGCGAAAATTTTGCCAAAAAAATCATCTTTTCAGATGAAGCTCATTTTGATCTTGGCGGGTATGTAAACAAGCAAAATTGTCGCATTTGGGGCACAGAAAAACCGCACGCATACATTGAAAAGCCGATACACCCAAAACGAGTCACTGTTTGGTGCGGATTTTGGTCCATAGGCATAATTGGGCCATTTTTCTTCGAAAATGAGCAAGGAGTGGCCGTTACATTCAATGGCGATCGTTATCGGGCCATGTTGAACGAATTTTTGTTCACAAAAATTAAAGAGGAGGATATTGGTAACATTTGGTTTCAACAGGACGGCGCTACGTGCCACACAACCGATGTTTTGCGCCCTGTTTTTGAAGATCGCATTATCAGCCGCAGAGCTGATGTCGTTTGGACACATCGGAGCTGCGATTTGACACCGTTGGACTATTATTTGTGGGGTGCCGTCAAAGATAAGTGTTACGCCAACAAGCAAGAGACAATTGACGCTTTAAAGGACAATATTGGTGAAGCCATTGGTGAAATACAGCTGCACACAATCGATAATGTGCTTAAAAATTGGACCGATCGTGTAGGTTACTGCATGGCCAGCTGAGGCAGCCATTTGAATGAAATTATTTTCCATTATTAACCGGAAGGATTGTACTTTCAAATAAAAAAAGAAATTTGAGAAAATATTCAGTAGTTTTTTTTTATAGCATTTTCAAAAAAAAAAAAGTTATTTGGCGGACCCTTTATAACTTAAGTTGTTGCTTTTTGTTATTTTTGGAGACTCCATAAAAAAAGGCAAAACAAATTTATGTTGATGTTCATATATTTTAGGCAGAAGTTGTATCAAAATTAATAAATTTAATGATGGAAACGAACAAAAAAAAATATTTTTCCAATCAAATAGAAATTTTAAAGTTGTTTTTGTATTGGCAGTGACTGGGACCGCATTAATAATGGACTTCATCAAATCGACGAAGAAAGTACTTAGTGTATGCAAAACAAGATGTGTAAGATCTGAATAAATTGAAAGGTTTTAATGGATGAGATCCAGTGACATTTCATAGATCTAATTCAAGAATTCATTGATATCATGCAGAGAATTCTCTCCGTGTAGGAACTGGAAACGCATCATAATTTTCTATTTAAAAAAAAAACCGATTTTAATAAACTTTTTTCTTTATAACCCGTTCTACTGTAGCAGTCACTAAAATTGTGTTTATCTGGCATGTGATGAAACACCATCGTTTTCAAATCGATCGTTTTTGAAATTTCAATAACGAATATTAGCGATAAAAAATAATTTAAAGTGATTAAAAATTATTTTAATCCCCTTTTAACCAAATCGATCCAAATCAAATCAAAATTTCCATTGTTTTGTAAGTCACACCATTTTTAATTCTATTCTCCACTTGTCTAAATATATTTAAAATTTGTTGAAATCAAAATTATCGAAATTAAATTCAAACTAAAAAATTATTTTTATAGCTCTAAAATCATTGAAAATTATTAATCATGACGTTCGAATTTCTATATTACAACCCTCCCAACATTTGAACCAAAGCATAAGAAATGGTTAAAATCAATATTAAATATTTCAAATATTCAAAGTCATAAATACTTTTTGAATATTTTAAGGCGGACATAACCTAAATGACTTAAATTTGACATGAAATAAAAGTAAAAATTAAAAAAAAAATTATAGCGTTTACTGTATCTTAGTTTGAAGTTGTCACATTGAAAATACACTGCGTTGCATAACTATAATTGCAAATGATTTTTGCTATTTTTTATAATATTACAAACATTTTTTTAAAACTTATAACTGTTTTAAGAGTGTGATAACTGATCTCTTATTGTGTAAAATTTAAGAGATTACTTAATTCATAACTAGAATTATATATAACGGTAAACAAAGAGAATAGCAAATAAAGTAAAATTAAAGAATTATTTTTGATTTTTATGCAATTTTAATCAATTTGCAATAAAATGCCGAGTGGTGCATATCTTGTTTCGAAACAGTTCAAATTTCAGCCAATTTCAAAAGTGGCTTAAGTTTTCTGGAAATTGCTAGAAACATAAACTGTTCACATGAGGTTGTCACACGTTTTGCAAAAAAAATCCGAGTGCTTATGGTAAAAGTAACACAGGAGGCCGGAAACAAAGCATTCCGATCGGCACCGGCATAAAATGGTCAACTGTTTCAGCAACACAATGAAAAGACTCAATCAGATAATCGACGAATGTTAGTTAAATGTGTCCAAATCAACCATAAGTAGGCTCTTAAAGGATTCCCAGAGAATTACTCGCCAAAAGCTCATGTCTGTGCCAAAGTTATTACCCCGGCTTGAATTCGTTAAAAGGGATTTACAAACTGTTGTTGGTAGGACTGTTTAAACATGAAGTTCTTTTGAAGCTGATTTTTTTCTGGTGAGAAAAAGTTCAATCTTAATGGTCCAGATTGTCTTAACAGCTATCGGAGAGAACTACTTAAGAACCCACAATATTTAAAAAAAAAAATTGGGAGGCGGATCCTCAATAATTTGGGGCGCTTTTTGTTTCGACGGTATGGTTGATTTGGCATTTCCAAGCACCAGAATGAATTCTTCTGAGTACATTACAGTATTAAAAAAGAAATTGTTGCCATTTATTGAAAATAGCAACGAAGAAGAATTCATTTTCCAACAAGACAATGCTTCAGTACATGTAAGTCGTCAGACGATGGAATGGATATCATTAAAAAATATAAGAGTATTGGAATGGCCTTATCAAAACCCCATTGAGGGTATTTGGGGAGTATTAACCTGTAGAGTTTAAGCAAAAAACCTTCAATATGAAAACGTTTTTCATCTAAAAGTTGCAGTTATTGATGCGTAGATATGAGCTTCGAATAAATCTGGTAGACAGTATGTCAGATCGAATTTTCGAGTTGAATCACAAAAAAATAAAAGAATGCCTCATCCTTTATTAAAACCGCTGCTTTAAAATATTTTTCTTAAATTTTGATATTAAGAAACACTAACTGATTTTGATATTCTTTTTAAATAGCAAAATAAAAAATAAATTAATTGTTTTTTTTGTTAGAATTAATTTATTTTCCATTGGTTTCACATTTATGCCGGTTAAACATTTCCACTTCTTTTTTAACTTACAAAATTTAGTGAACTTAATGTGTAATTATAGTTTTGCAATGCAGTGTAGTAACTCTACCATATTAAGCACAGGGCAAATTAAATTTATACACTAATAGAAAAAAATTACGTTGCCGGAAAAACTGCTAAAATTAGCACAATTTTTTGCTAAATATTAGTAAGATAATAATAACAAAAATAAGTCTGTTAAATCTACAACCTGCCCTTCTGAAATCAGCAGTTTGCAATTTTTTACCAAATATTTCAGTAAATTTTAGCTAAATATACTGTAACTTGCATTTAACTAAATTTAAGGCAAATAAAGCAAACATTTTGTTGAAATTAAAATTTTTGTTTTTTTTAGTCTACAATTATTTAACAAGATTTTTGGCTGATTTAATCACAGTAAATTGCTATTTTCAAATAACTAATATTCAACTCAAATGTAACTTATATTTTGTAAATTTAACAGTTTTATTTTTGCTGTTCTTATCTTCCTAATATCACTGTGCAACAAGGAGAAAAAGTTAAGCTAATTTTAGCAGTTTCTTCTGCAAAGCTATTCGCTGGTTTTACAGGTTTACTTTTGGTATGTGTGTATGGATAAAGTTGACATTGCATTACTCTCCCTGTCCTAAATAAGGTAGAGTTGAATTTTTCAACAAGACAACTTTTTACATAGTTATAGAATATCACCATTACTTTTTTAATTTTCGTTTCTTACTAACAAGGAAAGTCTGTTCCGGCCTTTACTAACTACTAAATTTTAACCACTTTCTTATTTTGAACATTACACAATAATTTCGGTTAAAAATCACTCTAGAACTTTTAAACATACCTGGAATTGATAAATTTAATGGCATCATAGGCACTTTCAACATTAATAATAGGCAAGATGGGACCAAAAATTTCTTGTTGCATAACAGGATCCTCTGGTTTAACATCAACAATAATAGTAGGTTCAATAAAACGTTCCGCAGCATTGTAATTGCCACCCACAGCAATTTTACCATGTTTCATGAGGGACACCAAACGTCTAAAATGTTAAGTTATTAATAAAATAATGCCGCATGCCCCAGATGCGCGTTTTACTTACTCAAAATTATTTTTATTTATAATACGACTGAGATCAGGACTATCTTTGATATTATCACCATACCATTCTTTAAGAATTTCCTTGGCTTCCTTAATGAACTGTTCTTGAATTTCTTTGGAACACAAAACATAATCGGGAGCAATACAAGTTTGACCACAATTGATCAATTTTCCCCATAAAATACGTTTAACAGCTGTGGTCAGTTCTACAGATTTATCAATATAACAAGGACTCTTGCCGCCCAATTCCAAGGTACATGGTGTCAAATATTTATTAGCAGCCTCATGAATAAGTTTACCAACACGTGTGGAACCAGTATAGAAAATATAATCAAAACGTTGTTTTAACAATTCTGAAGTTTCCTCAGGACCACCACAGACAACTGGATAACAGTCCTGCAGAAAAAACCAGAAAATATTTGATTATATGAGAGATAACGAAACAGAATTCAAAACTTACATTATCCAAATACTTTGGTAAAGTTTCTTGAACAAACTTAGCACAATTTCCGGCAATTTCACTGGGCTTAATGACCACACAATTACCAGCTGCAATGGCAGAGGCTACGGGAACCAACAATAATTGCAAAGGATAATTCCAAGCCCCGATTACCAAGACAACGCCATAGGGATCGTTGAAAATTTGTACATCATCCATTAAATTGACTAGGGATTTTTCTGGCAAATCAGGCTTAATCCAGTCGTCAATGTTATATAAAATGTGCTTGACATCGTTTTTCATAAATTCAGTTTCGACAACTAAACTTTCTTGTTTGGGACGACGTAAGTCAGCATCTAAAGCGTTTAGCATTTCATTTTCATGCTCTTCATACATACGCAATAAATTTTCCAATTGCTTCTTTCTGTAAAAATAAAGAAAATAATATTAATATTATCAATAAGTATCCGTAGTAGATTAGTAAAATATAACGTCAGCAGAAGGTAAGCCCACTCATCGATCGCGTGGGCCAGGCACGTAGCTAGGAATTTGTTTCGGGGGGGGGGGGGCTTTTCGATTTTTTATTTTGATTATATATATATTTTTTTTTTGCAAACTAACAGCTTTTTTTTTTTTTTTTCCTAAATTTTTGTTTAATTTTTACACGTAATAATGGGCAATCATGTGTTAATAATATAAATCGCTTTCTCAGGTCATTTTGCAACAAAAACCTCCCGCATAATGGATATGCATCGTTATTGTCTAATTACGTTAAATTTTTAGCTAAATATTAATTTTTAGTTTAATTAAATAAAAAAATGATTATGCGGAAAACTTTTTGAAAACCGCAAAAAAAAATAAAATTGCCTTACTTTATATTTTTATGTGCTAATATACGCCTAGGGTAGCTAAAACTTGATAAATGTAAAAAAAAAGTAAAAAAGTTTCAACTTCTAATAACCCGATTAAAATTAATATGATGCTTTATATAATCATACGAAATTTAATATGAGTCTTAATACAGTTTTATCCGAGAAATGGGCATAATAATTAAATAACATCCGAATAATGACGCGATACAATTCAATACGATTTTATATAGCGGTATGAATTTATATCTGAACTGATACTGATATATACAAACTAAACTATAGTTGTATCCGGTTTTTGATTTTAAAACGTCATGAAAATCTGAAATATCTATTAATCCTTTTAGACTTTAGCCACTTGCAAAAGGTTTACAACTTTATAATTTGTAACAAATTCCATAGCCTTTGGATATTTTATTATATTCAAAAATAAAAAATAATATATTGAAAATGAAGATTTTGTGGAATTTATTAACTTACACCATTGAATAACAAACACGGAAAAAACGTTGAAACTAAATTTAGAGTTTTAGATTGAAAAAAATCTTACACTAAATTACGAACTCATAATGGTACAAATGAAACAAATTCTTTTTTTAGGGTTAAGAACTAGAAAGAAATCAATTCAAAAGACAAAAATTGGGGTAAATTTTGTGTATAAAATTATACACAAAATTATGCAATTAATTGTACTATGTATTGTATTGATGTAATACATATTTACATCCAAAGTATAATTGACAAATTTTCTAGTGTGACTCTGCATATCTAAAATAAAATTGTGTTTTTTAAAATATGATATAATATCAAAATATATATTATTTTGCAATGTCTAGGTATAAAAATATAACGTAGGTATATAAATATAACGTAATACAATTATACGCAACTATATATGACATCATATTAAATTTTTTCTACGAAATTAATTTTTATATATGAATTTATATAATTATGTCCGGTTAAATACATTGGCAGACAAAACCTTATAAGTGTATATAAAATAATGTATTATTTTATGCAAACGTTTTAACTCGGGAAATTAAATATTTATAACCGTCCAAAAAACAAATTAAAAGCAAATATTCTATATAATTTGCCTGACACTTATAAGGAAGCTTTTCCGATGGGTTCCCTTTGAAATTAATGAAATTCGGATAGGTGATAAAGCAGCAAAAATATATGAAAAACGTATCTATTTTTAAGTTTGGTGGTGAAATTTAACACATCTTTGTATGAAAATATGTTTAAAGTTTAGGAAATTTAGACTTATTTAAAAACAGCGCTAAAATGCTCGAGAAAACACACATTTTGAAACCCATTTTGACACTATGTCGTGGACCCCGGCTGCCACTTATTTGAATTATTTTAACAAATTATTCACTATTTTTTCCCCTTTTTCATATATCCGGCTTCATGCCTTGTATTAAAAAAAATCGTAAATTTTACAAGCAAGCGAGATTGTAGTCTGAAAGAAATAATAATAAAGAAAAAATATAAAATTGGAAAATTTAAATATATACCTGACATCGCCTAGGTCTTATTTAAACTAAATTATGTATTTCGAATTGACTTTGATTTATATTTTGGACAATTTCAAACGCTTTTCAAATTGTCTTTAATCAAGTTTTTAAATAAAAACCCTTTAAAATGTCTAAAAAAAACTACATCGTTATAACACGAAGACTGTTTAGCTGCTTGATTTTAAAATGTCGCATTTCAAGGAGCGCCGATAGAAATTTGTTTATATTTAGTCTAAAAAAAAATTGAGAAAATTTGAGTCACATTGGACCACGTTAACACATTATGCATATCGATCAAAGTTTGAGGCTTAAATTTGTTTCAAAAAATTAAAAAAAATATATGAGATATCGTAATATATATCGTAAAAAAAATACTGAAAACTATGTTACCAAATGCGTGCGTAGCAAACAAAATTAAAATAAAAAGATTTCACTGTAAGTAAAGTAACGACTTTTACGGCACTAGTAAACTTAATTTTGAGTCTTAGTGGTATCTCCATTTTAAAAGATTATGTTAAAATACACAGAAAAAATCATTGTCAAAAAGATTTCAATTAAACTTTTGTTCGATTTCAAACTTACTTTCAATTAACTGTGTAATTGAAAATGAATTTGGTATAAAAAAAAAATTCAGTTTTTATAACGTATAACAACAACATTGAAACAAATGCAAAAATTTTAAAGTCGCCAAAATTAAAAAAATCGCTTAAAGTTGAAAATTCGCGTTTCTTTAATTTTGGTTATTTTTTTTAAATTTTTTTCGAATTTTGTCGTTTATTTTGGGCTCTAGCCCCCAAGGCCCCCCCCCCCCTAGCTACGTGCCTGGAGTACGGGTTAGAGTTCAATGATATCTTTGGAAATAGATTGAACAAAATATTCCTGCGAGATATAAGAGAAATATATTTTTCAAAGATTTGAATTTAAAAAAATTTTAAAGCAGAAATCACTCGATTTAAGAGAATTTAGTGATATATTTTGATAGTGTTTCTTTTTTATTGAATTTTCTTGTCATTTTTCTACCCAAAGTTAAGAAAACTAATTAATAGAAAAAGTTTAACCGGTTAATCGGACTGTTTTAACCGATTATTCGAGTCGAATAATTATTTGAGTTTTAAATCATTTGTTTCGATTTTAACCGAAATAGAGGCGATTAATCGAAGATTAGGTTAATCGATTAAACGAATTGGAAATACTAGTAAAAACACACATAAATGCAGTTAAAACAACATTACCAGCATTTAACCCAAAATATGAACAAAAAAACTTTTTGTAATTTATTATTTAATAAACATACTATTGTAAAACTATATTAACATAAAATACCACTTTAAATATTCACGTTTCACGCTATTTTTCCAAAGCATTTCTGCCATATCTGTCTGTCTTTAAGAGATGTAATATTGTTTCGTCACATTGACTTAATATACACATATTAAATAGCTACAAGAAAATAAATACAACATTTAATAATATTAATGTAAATAAATATATTTTCTATTCTAAATCTTATCTGAATATTTTATTTATTTAATAAAGTTTACGGCGTTTTAATTTAATTTGTCTATTTTCTGAAGCAATCCCTTTTACCGCTAGTTGCAGACATATTGGTATTGGACGTATTGTCAAAAATGTTGGAAAAACTTCATAAAATGTGTGCGATAATGTAATGCATTACCTTGTAATGTGTACACTAGGCCGGGTCGATTTGTATGGAGGCAAAAAAATCGCTCAACGTTCAAGGAAAATCGTATTCTAGGGATCAAAATAAGAAACTTGCCGAAGGAACCATACCTCTAAAACGAATTCTGATGTCCTGACTTTTGACCCGTAGGGTCAAATTTTGAAAAATTCCACTTTGACCCATTTAGAGTGCCCCAATCGAATCCAACCCAATCGAATATAATTTATACATTCATCTGCTAGAGCGTCTTCCAGAGAAGAAACAGAGACCCTAATCTTGGAAAGACTCCTCCTACTTTCTGAAATATCTCTATCCCGAGATTTGTACATTTTGCTATAAAAACACGGCTAAAAAGGCCCTCTTTCAACTTAAATTTCAACCCCTTAACGGTCACCTAGAATGATGATTTATGCATTAATCTGCTAGCGCGTCTCCCGGAGACGAAGTAGCTCCAATAATCTTTTAGAGATTCCTCCTACTTTCTGAAATATCAAAGTAGGCTTTTTCAAAATGTGACTCTTTGGGTCAAAAGTCGGGACATCAGAATTCGTTTTAGAGGTATGGTTCCTTCGGCAGTTTCTTATTTTGATCCCCGATTTTCCTTGAACGTTGATCGATTTTTAAATCGACCCGCCCTAATGTACCCCTTACCTTTATCACTATTTTATAACAAAAAGTAATTAGTTACCGATAATGGGTTACATAATTCATTACTTTGTAATGAATAATCCTTACCTTTAGCATTATTTCGAAATATAGAGTAATGAGTTACCAATAGTTGGTTACATAATGCATTACATTGTAATGTATACTCCTTACTTTCAAAATAATTTTAAAACATAAAGTAATAAGTTACCGATAATTGAACACTCATTGATTACCTTGTAATAATGATACCTCATTACCGTTTACATTATTTCAGAACATAAAATAATGACTTACAGACCACCAATTACATAGTCCATGAATTGCAAACGTAAAGTAATTGAGTTACCGCTAATTGAACACTCATTGATTACCCCGTAATAATGATACCTCATTACCTTTTACATTATTTCAAAACATAAAATAATGACTTACAGACCACCAAATACATAGTGCATGAATTGCAAACGTAAAGTAATTATCAAAATATATTTTTGAAAATCTATTTATATACACATTAATTTGTGATTATTTGTAGACATAAAGGTAAGGTGTATATTTTTGCACAACAATGCATTTACATTTTAAGCAATCAAATATTATATGTATCGATAGCGCAGTTGGTAGAGTCAGCGCTGTCAACTTTGACGATTTTTGAAGTGAATTATGGCAAAATGACGATTGACGATTTTACAAAATGAATTGTATGGAAAATGACGATTTTTAAAATTTGCAATATTTGTCGAATTTTAGAATTTTTTTCTAATAATGTACTGACAAAATTTTATCAAGCTTCTTTTCATTTAAAACATCTTAAGAAATGTAATAAAATGATATCAAATCAAGCAACAAATATTCATTTACCAATTTAAAGATCAACTATATATAATTTTCATCATTTATTCTAATATTATTTAAAAAGTATAGAATACCAAAGGGCTTTTTTATATATCTTAGGAAGGAAAATCCAAAAATGTAAATTTTTTAATAATTTAAGTAATGTTAGCTCCAAAAAATCACTGATAGAAAAATTGATTTTCCACCTTTTTTTTATTGAATATATTTTTTTTGTATGCATAAATTTTGTGAAACCAAATATCGAAAAAAAAAATATAAAAATTAATATTTTGTCATGAAATTTTGGAGTTTTTAAAATAGATCGGTAATTTTAAAATTATATTCCGTATAATGAGTATATGGGGATGTGTTCTTAAGACTTGTAGGCGTTTGTGAAGGAGGTAAAAATAAAGGGCATTGAAATATGAAGGGTTTTTGGAATGACGATTTTTTGGCGATTTCTCATTCTCAAAATGACGATTTTGACGATATTTTCCCCTAAAATTGACGATTTTTTAACAAATTGGGTTGGCAGCACTGGGTAGAGTTCTGGCCTAACTAATTGTTAACAACCAGAGACCCCAGGTTCGAATCCCAACGTGACCACGTTATTTATTGAATTAAAAAAAAAGTAATTGTAATAATTTTTTTTTAAAATTTTTTTTTTCTGAAAATCTATTTATAGCAACTTCACTTTTTCCCATCATGTAACCAGTTATTTTACCCCCTACAAGGTAATGGGTTCACCCATTTCTTTTAGGCTCATCACCTGTAAAATTCATCAGTGAAGTTAGGTGTATTGTAATGCGTATAGCCCTATGGCGATACATTACTTTACCCATTCTTTGGCAATATACGGTTTTGCTGGGCATTAAAAGTTTTAGAAACAACATTGTAACAAATTGCAAAATTATATGTGAATGCACTATTGAAAATGTATTAGATAATTCTTTTTCACTATTAGTCGAAGAAAAAACTCAAAGAAAAAACTCAAATTATTAAAAATTGAAGGCCGACGCCAGAACATGCTAACTTAACAACAACAAATAAAACTTTTACTAGGCATTTCAAGGCTTCTAAATATAAGGAACAAGCTTAGTTATGTGGTTGTCCCTTTATTAACAAATTATTTTGTTGGTCTTGTTAGCTTTTTTCTAGTAAAAATGAAAAGTGTTTGGACAACAGGTTATAATGATTTAAACCATTTAACTGCTTCTATGATAAAACGTCAAACGTCTCAAGTTCACATTAGTAACACCTTGACATTGAAAAGTTTTGAAAATAATCGAAATGATCTTTTACTTGACGAACAAAAACGAATTTCATTATCGAGACACAACGAGCAGGTTTTAGAAAACCGAACGATTAGTATGCTTTCTGGATGTACAGTAGGGGTACAACCAAAATAAGGCCCTATCACCACGCTGTAGCCGATGTTGTGCTGAAACCGAAAAATATTTCCTCAGGTCATTTCGGAACAAAAACGTTCCGCGTCGAAGCCGATTTCTGAAAGTCCTTTAAGATTTTATTTTTTATTTTATATATTTTTATACTTTTAGCAATAAATTATAATATTTCGCAAATTTGCATAAGACAGCGTAGGTAAGTCGCAATATTTTATCACGATTAATTGAGTTTATGCAGAATATTATTCAATATTTAATGGAAAAACTTATAATTTATTTATCATTTAATGAAATTATAAAGAAAATATTTTTATTTTTTAGAACTTACTGATCCCAAACTTAATTGCATTTGACGCGGAACCTTTTTTAACGATATCGAAAATCTAAAGATGCAGTTCTTATTGTTTTTTTATGCACTACATGGTATGGATAGGGCCATTTTGATATTTTCAAAAATTGTAAAAAAAGTTGTATCTGTAGTGTACAGGAACTTGTTTTTAGAGGAAACGATGAAAATAAAAATTCATATAATAGAGGCAATGATGTGGAAATTTTACACATCTCAGGTTTTTGAAGGCACCATATACAAAATGATTCAATTACCTCTATTGGCACCGTTATATTGAAAAATATTGAAAACGATTTAAATGAAACTTCATTTAGCTCCGTAATGCTTGATGTAACCACCGATATAAAGAAAAAATCTCAATTATCAATTTTCGGTTTATCGTTATGTTGACAAAAACAATGTGTTACTCGGGAGCGTTTTACAAATATATGGACGTAAGTGATGACCGAACAACAGATGCTATTTATACAAAATTAATAGACTTGATAAAGCTTAAGAATTGGGGAGGAAAGCTAGTAGCTCAGACCTGTGATGGTGCAGCTGTCATGTCTAGTGCATTGAATAGAACACACGCAAAGGTTAGAGAACAGTTTCCGAATGCTATTTTTATTCATTGCAATGCTCATGTCTTAAATTTAGTTTTATCGCAATCTGTAAACTTTATAAAAGAAACTAAAATATTTTTTGTAACATTATCAGTCCATCCATCAGTAATCCATCAAAAGAACTTATTTTTTCGATCAGTTGGTAAAACGAAGAATCCCTACTATGGCAACAACAACATGGAATTATTCGTCTAGACTTGTGAATATAGTTCAAACTTATCGTTCGGATCTTATAATAGTATTTGAAGAACTTATAGAAGATCCTGATATTTGGGGCGCGAATGCAGTTCAAGCTAGAGGGTTCATGCAATTTTTGTAGATTTAAATCTATACAAAATTTAATTTGTACACTCAAAATAGTTTGTAGTTTTTTAAATTAACTGAAAATGTAATTTAACATAAATGATAGATCAATTAAAATACGATCAACATACTTTTTTTTTTTTTTTAAAAAAAGAGAAGCAACACTCAGGAAATTCTTCCTATTAATTAATGCGTTGCTTTCTTTGGAAAGGGGATAGTGGAGAGATGAAAGGTGGTGAAAGATGAAGGGCTTCAAACATGGCAACACTGTAATTGCGCGAGATGATAAGTCTTAGAACAGTTGTTGGTCGCCACCTGATGTAGAGTTGGCGAATTTATTGAAGCTTTATGTTTCATAGCCCTGATTCATTATTTTACTTCGGTGGGGTTAAGTGCTATGGGAACACCGAAGGTGGGCGCAGCGATACATATAAGTGATAGAAAACTCATACATATTATTTTTCTAATTTGATGTTGTCGTCACCGGGAATCGAACCCGGGACCATCTGTGTAACAGTCCAACGCGCTAACCATTACACCACAACGCCCACAGTTTTTCTGTTTTTGTTTGTTTTTTTTTTTCTACAAAATGTATACACACACACATTTGTGGAAACTTCTTCAATTTCTTGTAATTTGAATTCTAATAATTTTTTATATAAACAAAACTTTTTAATAAAAAAATAGACACAAATTTTTTGAATATTTTTTTTTTGAAAAAAAAAAAAATTAATTAATAATAACTGTAACGGAAACAAATAAACTACAATATTATGTTTTTGTGGTTAATTTTTTTTGAAACTAAATAAATGAAAATAATAAATGAAACTAAAAAAATCGATAAAGGGTAGTAAATTATTTTGAACAAATGTATGCAAAAGTTGAAAAAAATATTTATTAAAAAAATAAATGCATGTTCCTTTATTTTTAACTCAACAGAAAACTTTTTTATTAAACTACAAACAGTTAACTACATAATATTTTGAGTGTAAATTTGCTAAATTAAATATGCAAAAAAGCTTAAGAAAAGTATGATGTGCACATTTTTGATTTCATTAAATTAAAAAAACGAATTAGTGGTGTTTTATGGTTATTCATATTTCTATGACATCGCAGTTTTTGAGATACCAAATAATTTAATTAATTTTGATATGTCGGATACTTTTTCTAAAGTATTTAAATTAAGCATGTTAATTTTAACCATTCCAGTATTAACAAGTTTTGATGAGAGATCTTTTTCAGCACTTAAGAAAATTAAGACTTATTCTAGAAACCAAATGATAGAGCAAAAATTATCAGAGTTAACCTTAATTTCTATAGAAGTCTTTTTTAAAACCGTTAAAAAATACAAAACCTTTGTATGATGTTGTGATTGAAATTTTCATTAAAAAAGACGACTGGTTTAGAAATAAAAAAAATCAAATTTAAAATTAAAATGCCAATTAAAAAAAAAATTTAAAAAAAAATATAAAAAATATAATTTTTGTGCGCCCCGGTAGGCTAGTTGGTAGCGTGCTGGCTTATCAGTGCGGGGGTCGTGGGTTCGATTCCCACCAGAGGCACTGGTCTGTTTTCGCTACAACGCGCCTAAGGTCATAGTAGCTAGTGCTCGGTTAGGGTAATAGTATATAGTATATAATTTGTAATTATATGATTATTAATTAATAAAAAAAAAAATACATAAAAAAATAAAAAATTACAGAAATTCTAAAAATGGGATCTTGTCTATCGCGTCCTAGTCGTGGTTCTGGATACAACTTTGAATAGACATATTTTTTAGCTTTAAAATGTGCTGAACACCCATTTGAAAACTCCAACGCACGTCCCTGCCTAATTTCGTCAAAAATTTCCCACGAATCGATGAGTGGTATGAAATGGGTTAATTTAAATTTATTCAAATCGTGTTTTTAAAAAATTAGCACTTAATTTTTTTCTTTTTATCTATGTTTGTGGAAGGATAAATTTACATTTTGTGGCGAGTAACCGAACTCGTATTCACCTTGTTCTTAAGCATACCGTGTCCGAAATTAGAGAGTTTACACCGGAAAGTTAATATTGTTAAAAGTAGATTAACTGCCTAAATTCAAAGCAAACGTATGCAGTTAAACCAATTTTTACTAGATTAACTTTTCAGTATAAACTCCGTATACGCAGAAAAATTACACTTTTAAATATGTTTGCATGTAATCTTTATAATGATTCAAATTTTCAAACCTAAACAAATTTATTTTGCAATTTTAAAGTTTTTAGATATTATGTTCGGGATATGCAAACATACTTATAATAAACATATATTTTTGAAGCCAAACATATATATGTTTTTCGGTAGATGTTTTTCACTAGTTTGATAAGTTCAGCGTGCATAATTTAAGTCATTCCAATTATATCTGAGTCCATATATATTTATATATATATTAGAAAAAGTTTTCGTCCATTGAGGTTAGGACACCTTTCAGACTCTGGCGTCTTAACTAGGAATTCAGCAGGGTGATATGGCTAAAAAGGTTCGACAGAGAAAAAAATATTCAATACATGCTTTTTGAAGATATTCTCTAAAGAGGAGCATTTTGATCCATGGTGGTAAGGATACATTTTTGACTTCAGCGTTTGAAGTAGGAATTCACCAGGGTGATGACCATTGAGGTTCGATGAAGAATAAAAAAAAAACAAACATTTTGGTATTTTTAAAATATACTATACAGGTTTTTTAAAAATATTTCCTAAACAAAAACTTTTTAGTTACAATTTTTGCACTATAACGTCTAAACTAGGAATTTACCAGGGTGATGGCTAATGTGGTTCGCTAGTGAATAGACAAATAAACATTTTTTCGTTTTTAAAATATTTAATACATGTTTTTAGTGGGTTTTCTCTAAAGAGGAGCATTTTCATCCATGGTGGTCAGGACACATTTTAGTGTTTTGCGCCTGAACTAGGAACTCCCCAGGTTGATGACTAATGAGGCTCGATGGAGAATAAAAAAACAATATTTTGGCATTCTGAAAATATTTAATCATGTTTTTTTTGAAGATTTTTCCTGAACAAAAACTTTTTAAAATATTTAAACGAAATATGAAATATGTAAAACGTGGACATTTTTAAAACATGGGCAGAGAGGATTTTATTCCAAACGGATTTGGAATCGTCAACAAATGTAACCCTGCTTTTAGTTCCTGTCCAGACTTTTATGCAACCTATCGTTTCTTCTTGGCTACAGTGACGCAATGTCAGTGATGATCCTAAATTTTGTTGCGCAGTGTAATAAATATAATTGTCAATAGTTTTAAACCACACATTAGAACTTCTAATTAAGAAGTTCTAATGTGTGAATCACATACTACCTAAATATTTCACTTTTCATTTTTAAAGGCGTCTCTAGTAATTATTTAAAACAAACGTGTGAAAATGCATAAATTAAGCAAATATTCAAAAGAAACAAAAACAAAAAATCTAAATTAAAATATTAATATATATCGAAATACTTCCGAATTTGGTGGAAGAAGAAAAAAAAAATAAAAAATCTGTGTGTAAACTGTTAATTAGTTTTTTTTTTTTTTTTTTGTGAATAAAATCAACGGACACGAAGTCCGACAACAAATCAAAAACTAAATTAATAAAATTATTGAATTGAAAGAAAAATACTATGAAACGAATAAGAGTGTTCAGATGGGCCGAATTGTCTATACCTTACACAACGATGTGACAAAATTCATACATTAGAGAAATGCTACACTCAGAAAATTCTTCCCGTAACTACATGTCAATTATTCGTGTAAAAAACGGTAACAGTAACGGTAATTTTAACTGTAATTGTAGTCTTTTATTAATGTCATACAATAAATAAATAAATACTTCACAAAATATATGGAAAGGTAGGATAATTTTTCTAGTGTCCCGATCGAAAAAAATTATATATAACGATATATTCTTTAATATAAAAATATATGATCATATAAAACAGCATATGTATCAAAATGTTTGTTCTAGTTTGAAGGTAAAGAACCTATTGCAAATAAGACAAACTCCATATAAAAAGAATCGGAAATCAGAAATTTTAAGCTATTAAAATACAGTATATATAGGTTGTTCTGCAACCTGTTATTTGAATTTTCCTAGGCCATTTTAATATTGGCAACAAATTTTTTTTTAATTAAATTAAAATTAACAATTTCGTTTAAAACAAAAATTTGATGTCCTAAAAAAATATAAATAAAATTAAAGTTATTTACAAATTTCAATCATACATTTTGTGTTTTGAACCCGTTTTATGGAGGGAGGTCAGATATATGTAACTTAATATCTTTTAATTTAAATATATTTGGATTATTATGAATCTAATTTAATGTATCTAATTGCATCAAATATAATATAAATATTGTAGAGTTAATTATATCTGGAGAAAACTCGGTTAGAATTGGATAGTTTTTTTTATTAAATTGTATATATTTTAATATAATTAGATCCAAAGTGATTTTTCGGATCAAATAATATCCTCTTATATTTGCGAAAAATATCTCATCATACATAATTTTATATAAACTTTTTAACTTGGGATGTACGAATATTAATGACCATATATGATCATATATAAACTTTTTTAACCGGGATCATACAAAGTGGCGCAAAAGTAATCCTCCTATCAGAAAATGCTATAAATTTTGCGATTGGCCCCTAATGTCAGTTCTGTTTTGACATTTGTGTAGTAAACACATGCGAAATACATGTTAATAAACAATGTTACGCTACAGAACGCGGAATATTGGTGACTATTTATTTGACCAATAATCGGTCGGTGAATTTGGCACAACGTGAATTTCGTCGCAGATTTCCTGGCCGTCCAACGCCTACTGGTGAAACATTGAGACGTTTAGCCACTCGCCTCGAAGAGACTGGCACAACACGAGATGCTGCCAGGCGTGGCAGACCCCGGAGTAGCCGTTCTGCAGAGAATATTGCTGCTGTAGCCGAGGATGTCATGGAAGCGCCGTCGACATCGACCAGACAACGTGCCACGCAAATGGGTATCAGTCGACGGTCTTTACAGCGAATTTTGGCACAAGATTTGAAGATGTTTCCGTACAAAGTCCAGACGGGGCATCAGCTGTTAGCTGCTGACCGCCAATCGCGTGTAACATACTCTCAAGCCATCCTTAATCACCACCAAGAGGAAGATGATTTTTCATCAAAAATAATCATGAGTGATGAGGCCCATTTCCATCTTTACGCTTCTGGGGCACTGAAAATCCGCGTGTAACCGACGAAGAGCCATTACACCCGCTCAAAGTCACTGTATGGTGTGCTGTTTTCGCTGGAGGAGTCATCGGACCTTTTTTCTTCGAAGACGTCGCGGGCCAATCGGTTACTGTGAATGGTGAGCGCTACAGAGCAATGATCAACGAGTTATTTTTGCCGCAACTTGATGAATTGGGATTGGAAAACATCTGGTTCCAACAGGACGGTGCAACGGCACACACTGCACGTGCCACAACCGATATGCTGAAGGATGCATTTCCCGGGCGCCTAATCTCCCGTTTTGGCGATTTGTACTGGCCAGCAAGATCGCCTGATTTGACCGCTCCAGACTTCTTTTTGTGGGGCTTTTTGAAGTCTCGGGTTTATGTCAACAAGCCTCAGACTTTTGCAGCTCTTAAAGACAATATCCGTCAAGAATGTGAGGACCTATCGCCGGAAGTTTTGACCAAAGAGATGGAAAATGCCATAAAAAGGGCTCAAATGACAATCAAGTGTGGCGGCGGCCATTTACATGACATCATATTCTCGACTTGATGTAAAAAAAATTAAAATACCTAATAAAAATAATCCACAAGAAGAATCAAAGTTTTTCATTTTTTTTTTAATTACAGCCAAAAAACATCGGAAGGTTATTTTTGCGCCACCTTGTATATAAACTTTTTTAACTACCGCTGTTTTGCGTAGTTATTTTGGCAACTTGGAAAAAAGCTGCAAAAATAATGAAATCCGTGTATGAGTAAGTTTTAAATAATTTTTTATCATTGTACGATATTTTTTTTTTTTTTAATTCCAGAAAATAGTAAAAAGTTAAAAAATCTTAAAATTATTAATTATATCAAAAAACTGGTCAAACATTTTACGAAGAATGTTTAAACGACAACGCACAGTCTAATTTTCAATATATAAAACATACAACTATTTCCATATAGTATACACGTAGAAAAAATACACTTTTGAATATGTTTGCAGGTAATTATATATATGTTTACAATAATTAACAATTTCATGCCTAAACAAAGATATATTTGCAATTTTAAAATGTTTAGTTATTTTGTTTGGGACGTGCAAACACACTAATAATAAACATATATATGCATATTTGCAGCCAGATATATATATTTTCGCCAGTAGACGTTTTTCACTTGTTCCAAACATATATATGTTTACACGCAAACATAATTATAGTTGCAAGCAAAAATGTTATATTAGAAACATGGGAAAAGGAAATGTTTTCCAAACAAAAGCATTTATATTTCCAGCAGGGACTTTTTTTAAGCGTGTATGTTTTAACTGCAATTGCATTTTTTTTACTTAGAAAAATAATTTTTAATTTTTCTGAGGTTTGAGTTTTTAAACAACCTACCAAAATTAATTCATTTTGGTAACAGTTATTTTATGCCGTTGTTTCGACTTTATGACAAAGTGTTTGTGTACCAAAAGATACAGAAACAAAAAACCAACATGACGGTGTAACAACCGGATTGTATAAACATTTTTTCCCTTTTATCTTTATCTTGTAAAAGAGAATGTTAACTAAGACAGATAAATGAAATGAAAACGCTGTAAATTTTATTAAATGAAAAAAATATTAAGGTAAGATTTGTATTAAATTTTATTTATTATTAAATTTATTATTATTAAATGTTGTATTTCCTTTCTTGTAGATCTTTAATATTTATATATTAATTCAATGTGGTGAAAAGAAATCAACGAAACAATATTCGATATCTTGCTGATAGACATGGGCCAGAAACAATTTGAAAAATAGCGTGAAACGTGAATATTTAAAGTGATATTTTATGTTAATATATAGTTTTACAAAAGTCTGTTTATAAAATAATAAAATCAGATTAAGAATACGAGTATTTACAAAAAAGTTTTTTATTCATATTTTTTTAAATACTGGTAATATTGTTTTAACTGCATTTGTAGTTGTTTTTACTAAATTATACAGTTAATTTTTAACAGTTAAAAATAACTACACATTGCAGTTGATTTATATGCCATTGTAGTATACACATTTTCAACTGCAAATGTAGTTAATTTAACTGCCATTTGCAGTTGATTCTACCAACATAATTTTCTCAGTGTATATGTATTAATATTTTGTTAATAGTTTTTTATTTAATGTTTTTACAGTAATTTTTACTAATATTGCAGTTATTTTTTTAGTAGTTGATAATAACTAAAATGTTTAGTCATTTATATGATAAGTGAAGTCATCGCCTTTTTAATTACATTTGTAGTTGTTTTAAGTGTCACTTAGGGGTCATATGAGGATCGCGAGAATCCTAATAAATGACCCGATTTCTAAGGTTGCGGACAAAGTGTCACCGGAGTGGATCTTTGATAGATATTTTGATGTGTTATTGTTTGACAGAGACATGTGGACCAATCAATCCTGGGAACCAGAAGATGGTTCTCAGGTGTGGTTCACTGATGGCTCTAAGTAGTCGAATGGGAACACGGGAGCGGGCGTCTTTGGACCAGGCTTCCAGCGAGCCTTACCTATGGGAAAATATCCGTCCATTTTTCAGGCGGAGATTTGGGCCATCTGTGTCTGTGCAGGGGAATGCCTGCGAAGGGGAACTCGCAGATCTCGCATCTACATTCTTTCTGACAGTCAGGCTGCACTGAGGGCCTTAATGGCTTATAAGGTGTCGTCCGGGTTGGTCATGGAATGCATTCAGACTCTCAATAGGCTCGGTAGAGGCAACTCTCTAACCTTGGGGTGGATTTCTGGTCATGAGGGGCATGAGTGCAACGAGAGGGCAGATTGTCTTGCCAACCGCGGGGCCCGAAAGCCCTTTATTGGTCCTGAACCATTCTGTGGAATACCTGCGGGGTATGTTAGGGAAAGGCTCAGGAAAGGCTAAAAGATTGATCTCTTTTTCAAGTAGGGGGTCGAGGCGACTCTTGTCGCTTGAAAGGGGGGGTTTGAGGACCCTGGCGTCGTACTTAACTGGACACTGTAATCTCAGATACCATCTGCACAAGAAGGGTCAATAGGACACGGATTTGTGTAGGTTTTGCGAGATGGTGTCTGAGACCTCGGAGCATGTTCTCTGCGAATGTCCCAGGCTTTGTGATAGGAGACTTAGGTTTCTAGGTGATCGCTTCATTTCGCCTTCCGACATCGCGAACATTTTGCCTAATAGGATAATTGGCTTTATAGGTAGCTTGAATCTGTAGGTAACCTTAGGCAGCACAAAAGACCTACATTGGTCGCGGTGCATAGTGCCTTCTGATCTAATCTAAGTGTCACTTGTAGTCGTCTCTATATTCCTAATTTCTCGAGTATAGTAATTTTTTGAAGTCAATTTTGGTTTATGAGCTATAAGGCATTGAAATTGAACGATAAAAAAAAAAAAAATTGTTTTTGTTAGTATATGTAAGCGAAATGTTTTTTTAAAAAAATCATCAGATTTGAAAAATAAGGCTTTTTAATGTAGATAACATGTAAAAAGCGTAGCAGGGGACATTTCAAAAAAAAAAATTGAGCGATTTTTTTAAACAAATTTTCTTTTACGATAATAATCCGAAAGCTTCACTGTCGAAAATTGCACGTTTTTAAAATTTTCGTAATATATTTTAAATTATTAAATTGAAATAATAAAAACCTAAATAATTTACAAACAGTGGACATTAGAGTGAGGTAAGTTTCTAAAAATAGAACTGTTGTGTTGTTGGAGTTGTACTTCTGAGATTATGTACATATGCAAGAAGAAAAACACCGTGTATTGAATAAAACTAGTTTTAATCACAACAAAACTCGACCTGACGATAGATCAGTGGGCTAAAGCGCTCTGTCTAACGTGTAGTACGAGTGCATGTGGCATTAGAAATCAGTTTATCTATACCACGTTCAGTGATTGCACAGAAAATTTCATATAGACGCAATCGAAGAAATAAAAACAATAACAAATATTACATTATTCAAAAAAAAAAAAAAAAAAAAACAGGGTGACTGACGAAGGTTCAGAAACTGCGCAGTCTGATTCAGAAAATTGAAAATTTACAATGTAGTTATGATTTTTAGAAAATACACTCATTCTTCTCTACCACGCCTTTCACAATTTACATTATTTAGTTGGTTACTTTTTGATCAAAGTGAGTTTCAAGGACATTCGTTTGTGATATTTGGTGTTGAATAAACACATTTTATTACAAATTTTTAATCGTTAACGGTCATATTCTTAACTTCCGGTTTGTGGACTATGACCGAAAACCATTCGAACATAATCCCAATTTTCATTCTGGGGATTATGTACACAGAAAAAATTATCAACCTAAAATATCTAATTAAAGATTTGATTTGAATTTAATTTGTTTCTAAACAAATATTTAATTGAATCAATTAATATTTGAATTGACTTTTAAATATATAAATAGATATTTTATTTTAGACGTAATTCTCAAATTATTTTTTCATACACTGTATGCATAAATAGAAAATTTTCAGTATAAAATACCAAATACATTTGAAGTTAACAAACAAAACAAGCACACACACAAACAGACTCAGCATTGCAGAAAACACACATTCCAACGTATAGATTACACACTTATTTTGTGAGTATCATATTTTTTTTTTGTAGAAGTTATTTAAAACTTTGTTTCCTTTTTAATTTTAATAAAAGTGTTAATTGATAGTATCATTGCCGTGATAGGTGCAAAATCAATTAAAATATTAATTGATTCAATAAATTTTTTAATTGAAACCCGTTTTTAGTTTTTTCTGTGTGTGTTGGAATAAAGTCCGGGCACCGGAATTTCATCCAACAAAGTTTTCAACCTTAAAATTCAAGTCATTATATTTTTTTTTGAAAAACGGAATAATCCCGGCAAATATGGATGGATTGGTTGGTCAGATTATGGAAGATATAAAAAAAAAAAATAAAACAAAACGGTAGATCTATCAAGCGGCAAATATTTGTTAACCACCATATGGGTGAGCAAGGTCAATGCTATAACAAAACGAACAAAACGAAAAAAAAAAAAATTAATCAATTAGCATATGAGTGTATTGAATGGTAGGTATGTAGATATTTTGTATGTATCGTACGAATGTGATTAAATCGTGTGGAATATATTTTTATAACTAAAGAATAGAATTTGCTATTTTGTTTCGCTTTTTTTTTGGGGAAAAGTCCACATAAACAATTTCAATATGTATTGAGTATTGAATATGTATAATAATTGTTAAATAAATAATTAAACATTATTAAGGTGATCCATGAGGTAAATATTTTGGAGAACAATGGCTACAAAATGATAAGAATGATTTCATCCTTTGAAGCTAAACATAAATGTGTAAATTAAATAACTTTTATTTTCAATGATATTTTATATTTTTAAATTATACAATTTGTTATTGTTTTTCATGCAAATTTAAATGCATATTTGTTAAAAAAAAAAAAATAAATATATTAAAATTCTTAAACCAAAAAAGCAACTAATTCACTTCTCTAAAGTTTCCTGTGTTTAAAGTTTAAAGATTTAATTGCAAACCTTGATTAGAATACTTCCGTTTTAGAACCAAAATGCGTTTCATAATTTAGAAAAACCATCAAAAAAAAAAGTATTTGAAAAAATATTAACATAAAAAAGGTTAAAAATAAATTTATGAAATTTTATTCAATTTTATTTTTAAACATCTGTTAACTGTTCTGGTTCGATCAGAAAAATCAATAATAATACATTTATCTAAAAATAACATCAGCTGTTAAGTGCAGTTTAGTAACATAATTAATCGTTTTTTTTTTTGTTTTTTTGAATTTTTTTAAACACAAATTGTTGGATTTCTATTTTTTTTTTTAATTACTCTATTATTACACTAATTGCAATAATATTTAAGTCCAGTGATTATAAAAAATATGGGCTTATGTCAAAAATTTGTAAATCCTTTGAAACTCATGTTATTTTTTAATAACGTAATGAAAATATGGCCATACTCTATATATCTTCATTAGGATATTGTCCTAACAAATAATATATACACTGATAGAATTTTCCTTCATAGTATTAATGAAACGATTTCATTAAAATCGTTTCATTGGTTTAATGAAAAATTCTATTAACTGAATGAAAATTCATTAATATTTTTATTTGTTTCATTAACATTTTTTATGATTTTTTCATAATTTCATAAAAAAAATCATTAAATCAATGAAAAATTTTCAAATTTTTTTCAATAAAAATTTTGACTTATAATAAGAAAAAAAAATTTTGTTTGTACTATCATTTTGAAATAAAAAAAACTGAAAAATTTCTTTTAAACAGAATTAACCAAATCTTTGATATAAATAATTTTTTTTATTAAATTTGCTTAGAGCTAACAGTTTTTGACGAATTTGAATAGTTGGTAACTAAATTCCAGGGAACAGATTCTCTAAGAAAAACGATATAGTTTTGTTCAAAACGAGACCTAATTTGTTATCGTGTTGACGATGTTACACAAAAACGTTACAATATTTAACATTTTTATCTAATATGGTCGTAATTTAACTACAAAAAGTGGACTATAATCGTCGATCGTTCTACAGAATTCCAAGCCAGATCGATAAAAAAATTACATATTTTGTACCGACATATAAGAAAATATGTCATCTTTTAACACAAAATTTAAAAAATGTAAAGAGATTTTTTATAAATAAAAACAGATTCTTTTCAATTTATAACGAGCTTTCAACCTCCGTATATTTACAAAAATAAAGCAAATCAAACATATTAGCTAGGTTGATACTAGTATTTCGATCTGGCTAAAGATCTCATCAGAACCCGAAGTTTTAGAAAAGTTAGAGCCTCCATAATAGGCAGAACTTTAACAAAAAACCTATTAATAATCAATTTTGCTCCATTCCTATCTTCTTAGTAATCAAGCACGTGGTTAGGTCTTTTCCTAACAAGCATCATGACGTTACTAAACTTTCAAGACCAAAAATGTTCTATTTATATAAAAAAATTTTAGTTTGTACTCTGGCTCAAGTAATATTTTTTACAGTTATATTAGTTTTTTGTTTTTATACACATCGAGATTATTTTTATGTTATTTTCAATTTATAACGAGCTTTCAACCTCCGTATATTTACAAAAATAAAGCAAATCAAACATATTAGCTAGGTTGATACTAGTATTTCGATCTGGCTAAAGATCTCATCAGAACCCGAAGTTTTAGAAAAGTTAGAGCCTCCATAATAGGCAGAACTTTAACAAAAAACCTATTAATAATCAATTTTGCTCCATTCCTGTCTTCTTAGTAATCAAGCACGTGGTTAGGTCTTTTCCTAACAAGCAACATGACGTTACTAAACTTTCAAGACCACACAAAATTTAAAAAATGTAAAGAGATTTTTTATAAATAAAAACAGATTCTCTAAGAAAAACGATATAGTTTTGTTCAAAACGAGACCTAATTTGTTATCGTGTTGACGATGTTACACAAAAACGTTAACATTTTTATCTAATATGGTCGTAATTTAACTACAAAAAGTGGACTATAATCGTCGATCGTTCTACAGAATTCCAAGCCAGATCGATAAAAAAATCACATATTTTGTACCGACATATAAGAAAATATGTCATCTTTTAACACAAAATTTAAAAAATGTAAAGAGATTTTTTATAAATAAAACAAATTGTTTTATTACATAGCTGGGATGTATAAGGTAATTCAGAGTTCATTAGATTTCGAACTTTTTTTTATAAAAATATTTTATAGATCCTATAAAGACCAGACCTTATAAATAATATCAATGAATGATAATTTCTCAATAACCACCAAGTTAATGCTATTCTAAAATAATCATAAAAAGTGCAACTTATTAAATACCAACGAAAATATTTCATACAAACTATGAATTTTATTCATCAAACACATGAAACTTTCATAACGATTAGGCTAGGATTAATGAAAAAATAATAACTTTTTCTGTGTTTTTTTCTAATAGTCAAAGTAAATTATCATATAAAAATTATAATTTTTCTGTTAATTTAGGGAAAAATTTGTCATGATCTAAAACCGAACAAATAAAATCTCACACATAAATTTATAGATCAACGATAAAATTCACTATTAAAATTTCATATTCTTTATGAAATTTTCGTTGGGTCAATGAAACCATTTATTAAAATGGATTTCATGAAACACCTTTCATTGACTCAATGAAACGTTTCTTTGGGGACTTTTTTATGAAAAAAATCATTGAATTAATGAAGGAATTCATTAATACTACGCACAAATTTCTATCAGTGTACACACAGAGAATAAATTGGTTGGAATTCCATTGTAACCAACAAAATTTAATCATTATTCAATAATTTTATTTGTAAGTACTTAAAATTCATCATCAGAATAATTAAACTATATTGTAAACAGAAAATATATAAAATTAACCAAAACACAGTCACATCATTCAAAATATTTGTTTTCTTAATCAATATTGAAAAAATATTATCTTTTACATTACCTACATTACCAACCACTTTTCGGAGATTTTATTCCTTGAATAAAATATTTGCAGTTAAAATCGAATATTAGTTTCGCCTGCAAAAAAACAATCACTCTATCTAAAATATTAGTTTTCGTTACCAATTTTAAAATAATATCAAGTTTTCTAATAGTTTTCGTAATTCTTATAAAATATTAAGATTAGCAACCCTGTTGCACATACAAATCTATTTTCAGACATTCATATTTAAAAAAAATATATTCAAGGTAGAAATTAGAAAATACAAATTCAAATTGGGTTTGGGCTAGAGGTAAAGCAATTGTCTGACAAGCAGAAGGTCACACGTTCGACTCTGGGTTCATCTCGGAAAGTTTTGAATATGAGGCACCATAATAAATTAATTGTTTTCTTGCTGAAACGCCTCTTCCTAATAGGCTCTTTCAACTGTATGACCAGTTTTTAAGGTTAATTAATAGTTTATCGATAAAATTCGCTTAAAACGGAAAAATTGGAAAAAAATAAGAAAAAGCCCTAAATATCGGATTTCATGTACAGTTTTGTGAATCAAATATGTAACTCAAATAAGTGTACAGGGGTTGTCTTTACGTTTCGACAGAAAGGAATCAGATTGATTGAATTTTAAAAACGTTATATCGCACACCTAGTTCAAAAGTGACTTAACTCAAAATTTTAGTTTTTCGGGTTTATATGCTTAAACTATGCACAATACACTTGTTTATCTATAAAAAAAATATCAGTGTATTTTGTTGTTGTTAACTGTTGCTAAAAAACAGTTATGTCTTTCTTTATGTTTCAATTGGTATGAAGTTTATTGGTAGGAAGAATATTTTTTTTCGATTTATGAAAAATTAAAATTTTGAGTTGAGTCACTTTTGAACTAGGTGTGCGATATATAAAAAAACTGCATTTACATGCGCCAAACTTTAAAGTCATTTTGTGGAAAAACTGTACTAGAGATTGAAAAAAAATTACGCCATTGAAATCAGCGTGGCTGAAATATATAGAACTGGTGGTCATAACCTTACTAATTTTTAAAACTAATGATTTCATCCTTCTGTGTTAATAATCACTGGAGTAAATAGATTCTAAACGTGTTGGCCGTTTTTGTATACCGCTCCAAATTTAAAATAAATT
Source organism: Delia radicum (assembly GCA_021234595.1). Lineage (NCBI taxonomy): Eukaryota > Metazoa > Arthropoda > Insecta > Diptera > Anthomyiidae > Delia > Delia radicum. Next base: position 201,475,538 of record CM037855.1, on the reverse strand, counting down.
TTCGTGTTATCTAATAATTTGTAATGTTTATTAGATCTGATTAATAACACAGTAAGTATGTGAAAATGACACACCAAAACCCCGGGACAAGTAAACTTAATTTTGGGGTTTACTCCGTTTTAAGAGGTTAGGTCGAATTAAAAAGATATTTAAATTTTAAGTTAGTATTGACTCAAGCGATTTTTTAAGTGTAAAAGTCATTAAAATCGTTTTTGAAATGATATTTATTGCTTATTAGTGTCCGACCGAACAGTTCGGCCAGAAAATGAATTTGGCCTGTATTCGGTATTTTAAAGCATTATGGACAAATTTGGCGGATGGAAAAATGTTTATTGGGCTGATTAGATGCTATTTTTAGTGTCAAATTTAAAGAAAAGTCTGTAGTAAAGCAATGAATTCACTGTTCGGCCTCAGAAAGTTCGGCCAAATTGAAAATAGTTCGGCGGCCGAACTTTTAACTTTATAGCTAAACTTCGGCTTTTCTCTTAAATTTTATACACAAAATCGAATTAAATCGGCTCAACAAACATGTTTCCAATACCAAAGTTTGTCATCATTGCCTCTAGATATCAAAAAACCGACAAAATATAGTTTTTTGGCCGAACTGTTCGGTCGGTCACTATTGCTCATTTGTCTAAACTTTAGTCTAACAATGATGGCAGTCCATTTTTAAGAGGATGCAATTCATTTATATACAATCCAAAATTTCAAATCATCATTAGAAAACATCGTATCAAAATGTGCAGCCAAACTTGTTAGCTTTGAGTTTCGACATATAAATAATAAATAAAGTAATTTCAAAAGAGATTTCGATGTGTTTTACTTAAAATACACTCAAAAAATCGCTTGAGTTAATGCAAACTTAAAATTTTTAAAATTTATTTTAAATGCCACGCCTTCTGAGAAAAAGGCGCTATGTACTAAAACGACACCACATTTAAAATATATAAAATTTATAGATTAATAAATGGTGCCGCATTAGTATATTGATTGAAATCCGTTTAGCAAAACTTTTACCAGTTTTAGTTTGGCTTACATGCATAAAAACAGATTTGAACTTTATTTTTTCCGAGATTCAGGTATGCTGAGTCTAAATCTGGCATCACATTTTTTTTTCTTATTTGCAGTTTTTGAAATATTGAGGTTTTTACATTTACGTTATATACTCCGTTTTTTTAATATAAAAATTGTCTTCTTTTTATACTCTAATTATACTCAAATAAAAGATAATTTTGTGTAAATTTAAATTCTTAATATAAATTCATGATTTTGCGGTTGAATTCATTTCATATAAAACCATCACACAATATCCAAATTTCGACCTCTATCGCCTTAAATTTTAAATAAATTTGGTATTTAAGGTACGTGTCATATTGTTATTGGTTGTTATCTGTCAACGGTTGTGGAAATATCGCGTTTAAAAAAATATGTAAAAAATAGAAAATTTAACAAAAGTAGTCAAACTTAATCGCACATATCTTTTAAACGGTTAAAGCTACGTGATTCATTGATACCTCATCTTAAAGCCACTGCTGCAAACAAAATTATTTTTTCAAGGTAAAATGCATTTTTTTAAAATCCGCGGCTTAAAACATGGAATTTCGAAAAACAGGTTTTTTTAAATTTTCAAAAAAATATATAATACAATAATTATAATTTATAGTGGAATAAATTATAATTAATTTGGCCGTTGCCAAATTAATATGTGGAGCTCTCACGAGATTCAAAGTTATAGATAAAAATCTATAAAAAGATACTAATATATTACAAGAAAAAGAGATTTACATAAAATAAAATAATTTATTGAAAAAAATAAAAATTTTAGTTTTGCAAAAGTAATTGCCCATATCAAGTTTGATATAATTTTTATTAAAAATAAAAATTATGTTTTTTTTCGACCTTTAATTGTGCAATGAAAATGAAAATTATTCAAGTTCGAGGCCATACTCTATATTTCTTTATTAGGATATTGTCCTATAGAGTTTATTATTTGACCCTTTCAGGAATGTGTTGAAAGATCTATTTCGGAAATTTTCTAGGTTCCCATCACCAGAACACGTTTTGAAAGAGGTAACAATCCCATGCCAAACATCAAACATTTATATAAACTAGTTTACTCACTACATGAGAACTAATATATGAGCTCGAAGTAAAAGATTATCACCATTGATCAAAAAATAAATTGACAACTTGTTTGTTATGTGCAAGGTCCACCTATGGTGGATATTCAATACACGTTTTTTGTTTTTCTCTCCTTTTTATTTTTTGTTTTGTCTATAAACAAAAACAGGGGGAGTAAACTAGACTGCACTTTGTCTTTAATACAAGTTTGATATAATTTTTATTAATTTAGTTTAGTTCTGTGATAACCACATTAAAGTTTAAACTGTGATAATTTTGTTTATGCCGTGATTATTTTTTATTTTAATTATTAAACTTGTGTCGTGACAGTCCAGTTTTTTAATTTTAATCTTCAATAATCTTGACAATGTAAAATAACTGTAAGCTTAAACTGTGATATTAATATTAGGGCTAAATTTATTAATTATTACAAATTGATTAATAATTAATTAAAAAATTTATAATAATTAAAATTTAATTAATTAAACTTTTTTGTATTTTGTTGCCAGAATTTTACGAAAATAAAAACTCCTGAAGAAGTTGGAATAAAACCAACGAAACGTCGAGTTGGAAAATAGATAAAAACAATGTGTTTTATTTAAATCTATAAAAACTTATGGACCAAAAACAGCCCAAGGCAATCCCTTATTAATCTAAAAATTATCTTTTTAACGGTTTAAGCTATCTTTTTAACGGTTTAAACTACAAAAGTCATTGATACCTCATTTTAAATGTAAATACTTAAATCGTGGCTTTACTTGTTTACACAAATAATTCACTTCTTGACGGTAAAATGCAATTTTTTTCTAAATCCGTGATAATATATGTAATACTAGCTGACCAGGCAAACGTTGTTTTGCCTTCAAATTTTAATTGTAATTAATTCTTTAAATCAAGAAATTTCATTTACGCAAATAATAATATAATAATAATATATTTTTTATTTTAAGTGTACCTGTTAAACATGAATTGTTACTTAAAACCATATCATAAAATTTATTGTTTACTTCTTTACCTTTTTTATTTATTGTAGGACTATGAGGAACGCTAAAACAATTTTTGAACAACATTATTAAATAAGCTTGCAAAAAGTCTTGAATGTGATAATTTATTTTAATGCTTATTTGTTTTTTGCTTTTGGTACCACGCCCATTTATCCCATTCCGCCCATTTTCAGTTCGACTACTAATATTTGTAATTAATGGACTCGTACAAAATTTGAAGGCTATATAGCTTATATAGAACCCTAGATATTTAATATTAATATTAATTTTGTATATGAGCTAAATAATCACTTTGTATGGGAGCTGCCACGCCCACTGGTATGATCCCGCCCAATTTTCCCATGACTGTTCATAATATAATCAACGTGCACAAATTTCTAAGACTCTGGCTATTATAGAACTGTAGATATATGATATTAAATATTTACTTTGTATGGGAGCTGACACACCCACTGGTCCGATCACGCCCATTTTTCCCATGACTATTCACATTAACAAATAATCAACGTGCACAAATTTCTAAGACTATGGCTATTATAGTACTGTAGATATATGATATTAAATATTTACTTTGTATGGGAGCTGCCACTCCCACTGGTCCGGTCCCGCCCATTTTTTCCTGATTATTCAAATCAGTAACATATGGGATACTGCAATGTTTCAAAACTCTTGCTATCACTATAGTCAAGATATATGCCACGCCCACTTGAAATATACTTATATAGCCGAAAACCTAATTTGGACTATAACCTTTCAAATGAAACCGGTTTGGGTCAAATCGGTTGGATAGTTTTAGAGTCTATAGAGGACAAACATACAAACATTGTATTTTATATATATAGATTATTTTTATGTTTCCGCTCACAACTTTAAAAAAAAAAAATTTCGGAACGATATATAGCCTATGTCCATCCTGGAGGACCAAATTAAATATTGGTAAAAAAAATTTAGAAATCGTATGATTAGTTACGGAGATTACTTTCTACAAACAAACAAACAAACATACAAACATTACCTCTTTATAATATTAGTATAGATATGCTAATTATAAATTATTCTTCTATACCGTTACCAAATCCCTCTATGGTACGCCTGAATGCTTCTGAATTATATGCTTTTTAGTTAGATTTTTTCACATTTTTATTCATAACTCAGAATATCGCAAGAGCTCCACATAGTGATTTGTGCACGGCATAGGAAAGTAATTTATAAGTAACATATATTTTTTAAAAAATTTAATAAAATCAGTTTTTTGAACCGCGGTTTTTGAAAATGAATTTTGCAGTGGGAAGTGTATAATTTGTCTGCACTAGTAAAACCACAATTTATGTAGCTTTAAAATGAGATAGCTTAAGCTGTTAAAAAGATATGGAATATTATTTACGACCACTTTTTTCGAATATTTTGAAACGCGATATTTTAAGATCCGCTGGGATTAGCTGTCCTATATTTGAACTAGGTTATAGATATATGATGCACATCTTCTATACCAAGTTTGGATGAAATCAGAAGGGTTGGAGGAAATCGAGTTGTTGATTTTATATATTTTTAAATAACTATAAAAATCGCGATATTTCAAGAACTGAAAATGAGAAAAAACAATTTGATAGATTTAGATTCAGCAAACGTAAGTCTATTAAAAGATAAGTATTTTAAAGAGAGGCTCTACAAAAAGGTGAAATTTGTAAAATATAACATTATCTGTTGTAATACAGTTTCTTTACTTTTAATGTTAAAGTCAGTCATTTGTAGAACAAATGAAATTTTTTACTAACCTTGTAGTTCATTTTAAAAAACAAACCACATCAAATGACTGTTTTATGATTTTACATTAATTTTTTGCAGTTGTTTTTTGTTATTTAAAAAAATAAAAAAATAAATGTTTGTTTATTTTTTACTACCACGTGGTTCATTTTTACTAAAATTGTTAGTCATTTTTTAAACATTAAAAAACAAATGACAATGTTAGTTAAATTTACTGAAATGTAAGTCATCCTTTCTTTAAGTGGTCTTTACCTATATAGTATTCTAAGTGTACGTTTTGTCAATGTTGAACAGAAATCTAGGAAGCATTAACTATTAATTAATTATGGACCAAATGATATTTAGTTGGTTTTTAAAAGTATTATGTAAAAAAACTGCACTTACAAGGAAACTACACAAAAGTAAATCCGCAGGTTTGAGTAAAACTTGAATATGTTGTAGAGGACATTTTTTAAATATATTTCTTGTGTAAGTTATTAAAGTATAGGCAAGTTGGATATCAAATGAAAGGCATATCCATAAAGACGCATCCAGTGGTATATAAAACATGTCCGTGCATGCACAAAGAGAATTTCTTGGACGAGTTTTAATGAAGTTTTTCACTAAACTAATGAAGTTATCTTCACAGTTTTTAATAAATAATATGAAATTTTTGATAAAATTTTATGAAATGCTGCATTTTTGAAATTTGATTGAAGTTTGATGAAAGTTTTGCATGGGCGAATTCCAGTGACAATTCATAGATCTAATACAAAAATTCATTGATATCATGCAGATAATTCTCTCAGTATGCCCTAACATTTTTATTACGGGAAATTGTTGGTTTGAGTTCAAATTAACGTATAATTATGCTTTTTAAATTTTATCGAGGAGGCGTATGCGATTTTATCAATTTTCGTATTCGTTCGGCTTTAACACGAATTTTCCCTAAGATCTTTTATACCCCATTTTTTAAATATTTCAAATCAGTTGGCCCACATTATAAATTTTAGTCATGTTTTCATACAACAATTTTGTAATTTTTTACACCCCTAAACGTGGGATTGCGCACCTTAAAAAATACATGTCTAATATTTTTTTGTTCCCTCAAAAACATATCAATCTGCGGATGCACCACTAAGTAGTTTCCTTGTTAGTTGGAATTAACTTGTTGAAACTACACCCAGACAGAAAAACAGAATCGGCACAGTGTCGGTAAAGCGTCGGACACGGTCGGTTAAGCGTTGACAGAACATGGGGTTAACAATCTTGACAGTGTTGTCCTGTTACCCGATTGAAAACAGTGGCCAACCGTTAGTTTGACCGAATTTTCCACCTACACTGATAGAATTTTGCTTCATAGTATTAATGAAACGATTTCATTAAAAATGATTCATTGATTTAATGAAAAATTTCATTAACTGAATGAAAATTCATTAATATTAGTATTATTTTCATTAACATTTTTTATGATTTTTTCATAACTTCATAAAAAAAATTCATTAAATCAATAAAAAATTTTCAAATTTTTTTCAATAAAAATTTTGACTTGTAATAAGAAAAATTTTTTTTTTGTACTATCATGTTGAAATAAAAAGAAACTAAAAAATTTCTTTTAAACAGAATTAACCAAAACTTTGATACAAATAATTTTTTTTTATTAAATTTGCCTAGAGCTAACAGTTTTTGACGAATTTGAATAGTTGGTCACTAAATTCCAGGGAACAGATTTCTATGAAAAACGACATATTTTGTACCGACATATAAGAAAATATGTCATATTTTAACACAAATTATAAAAAATGTAAAGAAAGATTGAACAATTTTGTAAAAATAAAACAATAAAAACAGAAATAAATTAAAATTGGACCAGACCTTATAAATAATATCAACGAGGGATAATTTCTCAATAACCAGCAAATTATTGCTATGCTAAAATAATCATAAAAAAAGCAAATTAATAACTATCAATGAAACTATGAATTTTCTTTATTAAACACATGAAACTTTCATAGCGATTAGGCAAGAATTAATGAAAAAAAATTCATATACTCTGTGAAATTTTCATTGGCTCAATGAAACCATTCATTAAAATTGATTTAATGAAACACCTTTCATTGACTCAATGAAAAGTTTCTTTGGGGACTTTTTTATGAAAAAATTCATTGGATTAATGAAGGAATTCATTAATACTACGCACAAATTTCTATCAGTGTATTAGCAATTCAAAAAATTATGTGCTTTTACAATAGCTTAAATTGAATTAATTTTGAGAAGTATGTATAATAAAACACATTTAGGTCCGATTACTGAGTGTCCAGTTAAAATTTAACAAGCAGCTAAATCGAAATATTATATGGGAAACAACAACAAATGTGTCAGTTAAAGTTCCAGTTAGTAGCTAACGGGTCATTGTGAAAATGGGGCAGCAATACAGTTCGGTCTTAGTACCATATAATAAAATATATAAAAAAATACTTCTAATTGCTTTTACCAATATTAGTAAAAACAATATTGGCAAATAATTTTGTGGGTGGTACTTTCAAAACACATGATTTTCAAACAAAATATTGTTGTCCTAGTACAATCTTTGTTTGTACATCTGGTAATTTTTGCAAAATTAGCAGTGGTTTGCCAGTACTATTTTTTTGGTACGGTTGACAAATTTCTATATAATCTTAAAATTAATATCTCGTAAACCGCGATTTTGAGACAATAATTATGTTTTTTGAAACACCACAGAGTTTGACAAAGATTTTTGGAAAGCACAATATAAGGGAGTAAATTGCCATTAAAAGACAAAAGATATAAAGCAACGTTATATATGTGCGACATTTTTCGAACGCAATCAAAAAAAAAAAAATTTTTATATAAATAGAACATTTTTGGTCTTCAAAGTTTAGTAACGTCATGATGCTTGTTAGGAGAAGACCTAACCACGTGCTTGATTACTAAGAAGACAAGAATGGAGCAAAATTGATTATTAATAGGTTTTTTGTTAAAGTTCTGCCTATTATGGAGGCTCTAACTTCTCTAAAACTTCGGGTTCTGATGAGATCTTTAGCCAGATCGAAATACTAGTATCAACCTAGCTAATATGTTTGATTTGCTTTATTTTTGTAAATATACGGAGGTTGAAAGCTCGTTATAAATTGAAAATAACATAAAAATAATCTCGATGTATATAAAAACAAAAAACTAATATAACTGTAAAAAATTTTTAGAATTTGCTTAAATTTTAAACTTTAACCTGCCATAACTTTTGCGCCACTTTCACAAAATGGTTCACGCATTTGACGCTCCTAAATAAGGGTTCATTATCGTGAAAGATCCTATTAATGTGCATTAAAATTAAAAAATAAAATTAATCCCATTTCTAAACATGTTTGAGAATAGTCCATATATAAAATAATTAACTTGTTTTTTTATTGTTTAGTTTATAGATTTTGCAATATCATGATAAAAACTGACCCTAAGTTTTATTTCTATCATTTATTGTTATTAAATATAATATAATTGTACATCACGTAAATAGTACCATGCAATAATTGCAGTTTTAGATTGTAAATTAAAAAAAAACAAATGTTAAAAAGTCGTTATAGATAATAAAAACCGAATACAGTTGGATATTTCAAATAAACGGCATAATGTATCTGAGAATTTACATATTTATCTAATTAAATAATCTTGGTCAAGTACAGTCATGTAAAAGTCCAAAAGCAAAGTTCGTACTTTTAGGTTAATCTTTAATTAATTGTTAATTGTTTTATGTTCATCGAAACACAATTCTGGATTCTAACAAAAATCATTATGGAATGTATAAAGAACGAATTTTACTCTAATTTGCTTTATACCAATCAAAGTTTTTTAGAATACAATTAATAGATCACCAAGATTTGAATAAAATTAAAATAATGGTTTTCTGATGTTTAATTTCCATTACTTTATACGTCAGAGTATTTAAGAAATTTAAATTTAATCCCTAGCGAGTATAGCTTTTGCACAATCCGCATTTGAAAATGGCGAATTTTTTTCATTTCCTGCCTTTAGGTCTATTAAAAATGATCTGTTTCAATCCAGGTTTTTTGGGCCGTCGAGTAGTGATATCACTAAAAAAAAACTTAGCTTTGAAACAGATCTTTTTTAGTAAACCTAAAGGATGGTAATGAAAATATTAAGGCTAATTTTACTCAGGAAAACACTAGCTTTAAGAATATTGTTGTTTTAAAAGAAGATTCGAAAAAAATCCTTGTAAAAGTTTGAAAAAGGTACCATAACTTTATCAATTTTCAGACGATTTTACCAAATGAAGGCCTAATTTACTCAGAACACTAACTTAAAAAGTATATTTAATAGAAGATTCCAAAATAGCCTCTTAGAAGTTGAACAAATTTAAAAAAAATGTTACACTTTAATTAAATTTGGGAAAAAGCTTTTGTATAGTTAACATCCAAACTCAGTTTTAAAGTGATCTCAAACCGAACGAATAAAATCTCACACATAAACTTATAGATCAACGATAAAATTCACTATTAAACCACTCACCAGGTACAGTGTAAAAAACGTTTAATGTATATGCTCGACATATGTATTAACAAAAAATCTTTAATGTTTGTTGATATGCTTTGCTTATGTAGAAGGATAGTATATGATGGCATTAGAGAAAAGAATTGCCATTTAAAGTTTTTTTTTTTTTTTTTTTTTTTTTTTTTTTATTTCTTCATTTTATTTAACCGAGCCCTTAGGGCCATATACAGTTAATTAAGGCTACTACAGTAACAACAACATAAAAAAAAAAAAATATATATATATAAATATAAAATATACCTTAAAGATAAAAATAATTCAATATATAACTAAAATTTTAAGAAAAAATACAGATAATGCTTAAATTATTATTTCCATAAACAAATAATAAGTGGATTCAGTTTAATCGCTACAAAAAAATAAATAAATAAAAAAGGGAAAAAGATTAAATTAAGTTATGAGTTTTGGCATGTTCTTCAAGCTTTCGCCTAAAGACCTGAGGCGAATATGAAAAACACTTTAAGTCTCTGGGTAAAGCATTCCACAATCGTATTAATCTTACATTAAATGAGCGATCAAAAAAGCCAGTATGAATGCGGGGGAATATTATTTGAGGATTTCTTATAGAATGCGAGAAATGGAAATTTTGTACAATATAGTTAGGAAAGCCTGTTATGATTAACTTGTAAAAATATATCAATGTTCTCATACCAATAAAGTTCTCGAAATCGCAACCAAGAAATTTTTTAACGTATGGTGTAACATGATTACGAAGTTTCAATCCGAAAATATAACGTATTATTCTGTTAAAAATTTTAGTAAATCTACTAAATTCACCAGCTGTGGTTCCAGAAATCACCTCAGCACAGTACAGTATATGTGGCATTAACAAAGCATTTGCAATTTTAATTTTAATACGAAGTGGCAGATATAGATCAAGCGTGTACAACCTTCTTAATAAAAACGAAATCTTAGATGAAAGTTAAACTGGCAATTATGATAATGACTAGAGAAAAAACAAACAAATCGTTTGTGGTAAATTTCATTCTAACTCAACACACAGAGTAATGTGGGATTTAAAGTTACCCAATTTCTTTAACGTGTGAGTTAAATAGAAGATATTTACGATTAACACTAAATGGCACGAAGAATGTTGATGAAGACCGTAGTGGGTCAGAAAATGCATTCATGCTAGTGTCTAATAACTTTTTCTGTGTTTTTTTTTCTAATAGTCAAAGTAAATTATCATATAAAAATTATAATTTTTCTGTTAATTTAGAGAAAAATTTGTCATGATCTCAAACCGAACGAATAAAATCTCAAACATAAACTTATAGATCAACGATAAAATTCACTATGTTTAAAAGTTTTCTGATTTAAACTACCAGAGAATGGTTAAAGAATTTAACCGAAATATCGGAAAGAAAATAAATAATTACTAAAAATATAAAATCTTTGGGTTTTTATTTTTATAAAATATTTTACACCAGAGGACCTTTAGCAATTACAATTGTTATTTAAAAATCTCTGCCCATTTATATTAATAATATAAAGAAAGTATATATTTATTTAAATACCATTTAAAAGTTTAAAATCGGATAAAAAATTAAAATTTGAGGGTACACTCAGGGAAAAAGCTTCATCATACTTATAAAAAACTCCATAAATATGAAGAAAATCTTCATTGATTTTCGTCCAATGTAACACTTTATAAATATGATGAAGTTGTATCATAAAAGAGCAAATCGGTGACAGACTTTACTTCTTCACATTTATGAAATGTTTCATAAATATGATGATGAAGTCTCATAACTTTTTATGAAGAGCGTAATAAATATTATGAAACATTTCATAAATAGGATCAAATGTTTCATAAATATTTTATACGTCAAATAATAAATACTCTTTTCTTTTAATTACAATACAAATTTTGTATTCCCTACATCCTATTTGAAATGCAAAGTCAAAATTCCAAACGGTATTCCAGTTATAACGTTTTTATGCATTTTAGATACATTGAAATTTTCTAATTATTGTTTGTGAACATATCAATAATAACAAATAATAACAAATATTAACTAAACGAGAATGTTTAAAAAGTCGACATAATCTTCTATTTTTAAATTACTAACAAAAATTAACTGTTTAGTGCAAAATTACTGTTTTGGTAGTTGTTTGTTAAAATACTAAAACATCTACTTAAAATTACTACTTTTTGGTTATGAGTGAAAATGTGAAGGTACCTCTAAATTTTCGTACAAAATGTGTATGAGTATCTTAGTACAGTAAAACCCGGTTAAGACGAACTCCGAGGGACCAAAAAATTAGTTCGTCTTAAGCGAGGTTCGTATTAAGCGGGGGGTTTTTTAACGATAAAAAAATATGTACTTATTAAAACAAAAACAAGATTTTTACATAAATAAAAAATAAAATTAGCATTTCATGCATTCACAATTAAAAATTAAATTAAAATACTTCATTAAAAAAAAAAAATCTGTTATTTTTTTCTGAATGACTTAACGATTTCATTCGTTATAAGTTTTTCTATTACCAAAATATGATTGTCAGCTTCTTCGGCACACGATTTTGTTCGAATATATCACTTGACAAATTTTCAACATCGGCAGGATTAATAATTTCCAATATTTCTTCACCTGATAAAGTATGTGACGTCAAAAAATTAGCATCTATATCTAGAAAGTCATCCACGGATATGAAATTCATATTAGGTCTATCCCATTAAACGTATAAAGAGTTTATTAGACATGGTAATTTGTATGAAAACGAGTTTTTGACTGCTTAAAACAGTTCGTATTAACCGAGTTCGTATTAAAAGATGTATTTTATATGAAAATTGTTGCCAAAACGTTAGGACTTTTAAATTAGTTCGTATTAACCGAGGGTTCGTCTTAACCGAGTTCGTCTTAAGCGAGTTTTACTGTACAATTTTATAATAATAAAGTAAAGCTATGTACAGACGGTTGTCAGATTTTACAATATTGTAAGACCTGGCAATGTGCTGGCAATGAAACATGTTTAGCAAAAGGTAAATTGTTAGTTCAGACGATTGTAAGAAACCTTTCTATTTCATTGCCGGACAATTGTCAAACAATAAATTTATCTGCCAACGAAAATTGTCAGTTCACACGGTTGTCAGATTCTTTTATGGCAAAAATGAACGATATGGATTGAAACGGGGAATGATTGGAATCGGAACACTGTACACATTTGTGTAGTCGGTGTAGAGCTGTTTATTAAGGTTTGCAAAAGTGATGTCCATTTAGCGATATCATGCTCATTTTTCGAGATACAAGCCATTTCACAAAATGGCGATATTTTAAAATGTCCAGTATCTTCAAAACTAAGCGAGATAGACCAAAACGGACAAAATTTTTGCTCCACAGGAATATTAATAGACCCTTATAACATAAATAGGCTAGGTCCGAGAGAGATCCCGAGAGAAATATTTCTGTGACAATACTGCCATTGTCAGATGTATTAATTTAAACACATCTGCCAATAAAAAATTGGTTACAATGTCTTGCAATTATCTGACAATGGCAACGTAGGGTGTTCACACGAATGTCAGGTGTCTGACAATATTATTGTCTTACATTGTACAGACAATGCTTTTTCTGACAATGTTGCAAGACAAAAGTTGTAAGTTCACACTGTTGTTAGACATTTCCTGAACATTTTTCTGACAATATTGTTAGATCTGCCCACCGTCTGTACATAGCTTTAGTTATATTTTTGCAACACACGCGTGAGGTGAATAATATTTGAAATTCACCTCAAGTTTTTTTTCATCACCAAAGTAGTTATTCACCTAAAAAATGGTTTTTTACTACACAATTTCTTTTTTTGCATCCAAGAAGTTTTTAAACACAAACTTTTTTTTCACCTCAAAAATTTTTTTTTGTCATAATTCGTTTTGTTCCATTTGTGAAGGGTGTAAAAAAATTACATTAAATTTAGTTTTAGCAAATTTTTTTCTATACCCTCTTTACAAATGAAACATCAAAAAAATATTTTAATAAAATGTGTTAAGAGGTGAACAACTTTTTTGAGTATAAAAAATAAATTGTGTGGTGAAAAAACATTTTTGAGGTGAAAAAAAATTGCGAAACAATATTTGAGGTGAATTGTAAATATTATTCACCTCTTAGACGCTAAGCGATGTCCGTTTTTAGCGATGTCTGTCTGTCCGTCCGTTTGTTGAAATGCCGATTACGGAGCGACAAAGCAATAGCGACTGCTCATTTTCACCTAGATTGATGGAAATTTTAGCGAAAAGTTTAGTATTAAAATTGAGAAAAATCGGTCGAGCGGTTCAAATGTTATGAGTGAAAATGTGATGGTACCTCTAAATTTTTTACACAAATTGGTGTACACGGTATATTTGTACGATTTCATAGAATCGTCTGGTGTATAAAATATAACGTCATATTTTTTTTTACCAGACGGTGGAATATTTAAATCTCAACTCCCATTTCTATTTAACCTTAAAATTTTTTTTTCAACACAAAAACAGTTTTTAACCTCAAAAATTTTACTTTTTTAAATCCCAAAAAGTTTTTTATCTACAATTTTTTTTTTTTTTTTTTTTTTTGTTTGTTTGTTTTATTTGTAACATATACACGGTAGAGTAAGAAAAAAAAATTTTAAACCCAATTTTAATGCATGTACTTGTTGTTTTTTTTTTTTTTTGTATATGACTTTTATTAAATTTTTTATTTGTTTTTTTTTTATTAGTTTTTTTTTATTATTATTTTCAGTTCACTTACCTAAAGCTGACATCTCTTGTTTTTCCACTAGCAAAAGCTGTGCGGCATCTTTGCAATATCTGCGAGTAGTTGTTGTAATTGTAGTTTTGGTTGAATTTTATTAGGTTGGTCGGTCGGTCGGTTGGTTGGTTGGTTGGTAATCGTTGTATTATGGGATAGTTGTTTTCGAGTACATGCAAGTTTAATATAAAGTTATGAAACGAAATAAAAAAAAAACAGGAAAAATTACAAAAATTGCACAAATAAAAAAAATTAGAAAATGTTTTTGAAATTATTATATCATGACATGTTGGATGGACGGATGGATGATTGAAAAAAAAGGAATTAAAACAATTATGCAAAAAATAAAACATGTTAAAAAATTACTCACATCGTCGTAATTTGTCATATTTTCCACTTGATGAGTATTATCTGGAAATTTTAAATTAAATAAAATGTTTAATTTTTCAGTTTTTTCTTTCTTTTTTTTATATTATTAACTAAATGTTTTGTTGTTGTTTTAGTTTATTTATTTTTAAATGATTGCTTAAAAAAAATTCACTTTTATTGAATTGATTATTCTCAGACACCACAAAAACTTTTAGTGGAATTTTTGTTTTTTATATCGTTTTTTTTTTTACTTTTGTTGTATATTTTAACAAAACTAAAAAAACTAAGAAAAATAGCCACAATTTTATATCTTCTGCATTTGTTAATAATAATAAAATGATAATTAAACTAACACTCTTTCTTAGTTATAATTTTACTTAAATATTCGATTGAATAGCAAACACGCAAACTAAATAACTAACTCCGGTCCAAAAGTTAATCTGATACAACGCGGAACACTTTATATTTTAATAAACAAAAAAAAAAAAAACAAACGAGATAAGAAAAATTTAACAAAACAAACCCAAAAAAAAATTATAAAATCTGTATTATATCAACAACTATTTGATTTCTTTTCGCGTCACTAGCGTTTCCCTCTAATTACGTTTAAATAAGACGAGCGTTATAAATGAACTGATGAAATTCCCCCAAAAATATTCGTTGCAGAGTGGAGCAACTCCATCAATATTTAAATCTCTCTTAACGTAACAGCTGTTTTATGGTGGTTGCATACAGTGTTGCCAGGTTTGACGATTTTTAGTACCCAAAATGACTAAATGACGATTGGACGATTTTTGCTTTTAAAATTAAATTTTTTGGCAATAGTTTAATACACGCATAAAAAAATTTGTATCATTTACAAAAATTAGAGTAATAGTTAACCCTCTAACGCCTGACGATGACATTTGACATCGTTTATAAAATTGAACCCAAATGCTTCGAATGAGTGTTTTATACTTAGAAATTGATATAGTTCGATATAAAAGTGAACTAGCTAAAAGTTTTGCGAAGAAACTGTTCGTATTCAGTGCACTGTTAAAACGCGAGAAAGCTTTAAAGTTCAAATTTTGTAAAAATTCAAAAAATAATTATTTTTTAATTAACTGAGATTTCCAACAACTAAAACACTTATTTAAGTTGATTTAAAACTCTTGAAAATTAAGTATAAGTAAGATTGAGGTATTACCTTTAATAATCAGACCTTATCTTTCTTCAAGGACGAACAGAATTTTATCAGGATATCTTTAAAGGTCATTGTCTTAACTTATAAAGTAATGGACGGATCGTTTTGAAATTTGGTATAGAGAAGACAATCAGTAATAGTAGCAAAAGTCTAAAGTTTGAACAAAAAATATTGAAGTTAAGATACTTTTTCGCCCTATTTCGCATTTTGCAAAAAGCGAAAATCGCACAAAAAAGTTTATTTTTGGATTGTGGTTATGTCTTGGTAAGACCAATAATTTTTGGTACATACTTTTGTTTTACTTGCATTAGTTTTCGAGATAAATTTTAAATTATTTTTGCTCATATCGCCGAAAGTAGTCAGCGAAAAACATTTTTTTAAGAGAAATTATTATTTTTTTTGCGAGACGAATACATGGTATGAATTTCATTGCAAAACAAAATTCGGGCATTAGAGGGTTAACAAAGTTTCGTGATAAAATTACCTACAATTTTGTCAAAACGCTTAGGCAAATGTTCGGAGTGATATATATGTATGTAAATAAGCCGAAGTTTTTTGTATAATATTGCAACTTTTTAAAGGTTCACTAAAATATTTATTTTTTGTAAATAAAAAATACTCCATTATATTGCAAATAATATTTTTATTTAAACTAATAATTTATTTAACAACAAATAACACTTTTTAAAATAAATATATTTATAAATGATTATAAATACCAAGATGCAGTTAACCATGATGTGTTTACGATGTCCAACGTCTTGAGAAGTTTTCACATTCTGCGAGGTAATAAATCCAACATATTGTACCTGAAAAAAAAAAACAATACAATTAGTATTTATATTGTTGTATTTATATATAAGATATTACTTACATTCTTTATAATTTTTTGTTTTTCACAGACAATTTTACATTCTTTTCATTTAATTAAATTGCATCACAAATAAAATGCTTAATAAACTTTAACAGACTTTTTTATTTGAGTAAACTTTACATACATTTATTTACAGAGAGACTTATACAAAAGTCATTTCTTCAGACCAATAAGAAATTTTAATGACGATTTTTTCAAATTGATTTGACGATTTTTCAAAAAAATCTCTTAAAATTAACGTTTTTTGCCAAAGTGATATGGCAGCCCTGGGTGGTTGTTTTAACCAAAAGAGAGTGAAACAACTTTTAAAGAGTACCAAAGAGCTAAACTAGTGTTGTATTTAAAAGTTTAAACAGTGTAGCAGTGTTGCTCAAAATAGTAAAAATTTAAAGAGGCAACTCTTTTTATAAACAAAAAGTTTTAAAAATGTCAACTATTAATATTTAAATGGCTTTATTTTGTAATTGCCATGTCATTAAATTGAATATTAAAAAATTTATAACATACTTCAAGGGATTTGGTCATTAGCATATTATTAAGTTACTTACAAGGAAACTACACAGTGGTGAAACCCACAACTCTTAATGAAACTTTGTTAGGGGGATAGAGGAGATACAAAAAAAAAATCGAACTGTAATTCATTGATTGTGGCCATCGCAATAGTGGATGTGATAAGTGGTGCATTGTCTTGATGAAACAATACTTTCTTTTTCGTCAAATGCGGTCTTTTGTCCTCAATAAGTTTTTGAATGAACTTGAAGATTTTTTGAAGAAACTTCGTGGAGACTTGGGCATAAGACTGAAAATAAATTTTTGTCGCTTTACTGCTTCCCCTATCAGAGATATATAGTACTAGGCTTGCGCATTTTAGGTCTTTCTAAAGATCGCTCTTTACAGTTCAGCTCCTTTCAATGAACTAGTTCGCTCTTCTAGTTCAACAGCTGTGCGACACGAATTATTTGAAGTGAATTGAATCAGCTGATGCGAAACAAAATGTGTAAACAAAATGTGTAACTTTCTATATCGGAGAATAATTCAACACTTTAAAATATATTTAAAATGATTGTTAAATCATAAAATGGTACGTAATTATAAAAATTTTAAATTATTTTAAAAAAAATTTAAAAAAAAATTGAGCTGGCAACATTAAAAAAACCCAAAAGCAACATAAAGAAAAGAAATATTACTCAAAAGACAAAAAGAACGAAAAGAGATGATGATTGTGATCCAGCTCACTAGTTCAAAGAAAAGACTAGTTCAATTGAACTAGGTCGTTCACGAACTACACAACTCTATAATAGTACTAAAGCTAAATTATTAATGGGCTGTCGCTCCGTAATGCGTTAAGATTTTGTCTAAGTTTTAATTTTGAATTTTGCTTTAAGTTACGCCTAATCAAAAAAAAAAAAAAAAAAATAACCTTTTTGTATAAACTTAAAACTGAAGTTTTAACATTATGAAAACTAAAAACAAAAATGGTTAAAAAAATCATTAAAAAACAAAAAAAAAAAAAAATAATTTTTTGACTTTAGGTTGAACTTGTGAGGCTCTGAGACTATTAGGCTAGAATATATAGGTATTGCTAAAAAGTCACATCTGTCTATTGTCGATCACAATAAGTTTTGTTACAATCGTCCTGCACGTTTTCCTTAAATGACAAAAAGTAAAAATGGGACACATTTCAATCACCGTTTCTGGTGTGGACACCTCAATTGGTCGGCCACTACGGCGTTCGTCTTGTTCGGCCTCATTTAAACTCGGCCACCCAATATTTTATAGTCATAAACGAAATAGCTGACTACCCCAGAGTAGAATCTTTCAAATGAAAGTATAGAATTACATAACGGTGACCATTTTTTCCATGTTTACAAATTCACTGAAATCGTTAATTTTTGATGGATCCAAAACAAAAATACTAAATAACGTGGCGCCTGGAAACTTAAAACATGTTTTACAAGATTTTCACTTTGCGCCAAAGTAATTTTTTTCAAACTAATGCCGCCATCTATACGTCAGGTCGCCTAATTTTGTGACCGAAAAATGCGTTTGAAGTTTGTTTAAAACTTTTTTTGTTAAATATTTTTTTTTATTTTATAGGAAAGATCTTATAAATACTTTTCGTTTAATACCCAATTTCTGTATTGGCAATTATTTTTTTTACAAATCGCCCCAAATTGTTCAAAAGCCCCGATTTACTCTAACACTATAATAATCCCCAACCTTTTGATAAATAAATTTTTTTTCAGATTAACACAAAATAATTTAAAATTAAAGAAATATTCTTTCATAAAATCGACGTTTAAAGATATTTATATTTAAAGTTACAAAAAATGTGAAAACTAGAGATTGAAAATCGCGATTAATCGCATCGCTTAGCCGTAATTGTAATCGACCAAAAATCCTTCGATTATGGCTTAAATTTATGTTTTTGTTAAGAACTTTTAAATTACTGCCCTTAATTTTTTTGTACAATTTCTGAAAATACATAATTTTTTATAATTTTTTTTTAGAATTTTAATTTATTTTTATACATAATGTGGACAAATTGAAGACGTTATAGCACTTTGAACAGCTATATTTCCGACAGTTTTTGGCGCATTACAATAATTTAAAAAGCGTTTGAAAGGTATTATTCTCGTCTAAAATATTTACTATTAAATAATAACTTATTGATAATAATGCAAATGCAAATAATGCAAATTGTAATGCAAACGCAGTTTTAAATGCATTTTTTCTGAATTATTCGTTTTTGAATTATTCGATTAGTCGTCATAATTTATTCGTATTATTCGATATTCGAAAATGTTGTTTTTAAATTGTTTGTTCGAATTTTCGTTTTGTTCATTCGATTAATCGAATAATTCTTTTCGAGTGACCACCCTAATCGAATGCAATCAAATTAGATCTAATTATAACAAATAATGTCTAATTGCATCAGTTTGGATCTTATATGATTAGATGTTCTCATTTTTCGGATATAATTATATATTATACTAAATTAACATAATATTTTTTTTTTACATTTGCACATAAAAGTAAAAAATTTTTCCTTAAAAATATCAAATCAGAACATAAGAAAATTTGGTTTATTGGTTTTGGTTATAAATAAAATTCAAAAAACCTCCAAAATTTTAATTAGAAAAACAATTGAAATCGAAAAAAATTTCAAAAATACTTTACACCGTAAGCATTGAAATGAAGTTTGAGTTAAACACAAAAAAAAAATTGGGACATTACTCAATACTTATACCTATACTATATACCTAGTCGATATTTTTAGATTTGCATTTCGAACAGAAAAACAAAACGAAAATGCGACTCCGCACAAATAATTTGCATTAAAATAAAAAATCAAAGTTTAAAGAAAAAAGTTGAAAAACTATAAAAAAAACATTTAATAGTTGGTAAAAAAGTTTAAAACTATATTTTTAAAATTAGAATTTTCAATAAAAGTGAACATTTTTATAAAAGTTTTGTAAAAATTAAGCGATTTCTAAATTTAGAAACCGTTAATAGTATCGAGTATCCAAATTAAAAATATTGAGTAGTATCGCAAGGTAACCAAATTTACCACCACTACTCTACAACATACATTGTGAGAATTATCTGCATGATATCAATGAAATTTTGCATTATATCCATGAATTGTCACTTTAATTCGTAAATTGAAACTTTTCATTAAATTCACACAGTTTTTCATATATTTAATGAAAAATTTAATTGTATTTTTTTAAAAATTTCATATGACTAATGAAAAAGTTTCATTAAAAATAGTTTCATTAAAACTATGCATCTTTTTCATCAAGTTTAAGAGAATTTTCATTAACATTGTGATGAAAATCTCATTAGCTTAGTGAACAAATTTCATCTAAACTCATCCAAGAAATTCTCTCTGCGTAAGGTTCATTAATACTGCGTTTCCAGTAATGTGTTTGGAGCAAAACATGTGTTTTGGTGCAAAATAAATGTGTGGGAAAACGTGTTTTGTTTCAAAACACGACCAAAACACGTTCAGTGGAAACGTAGCATAAGATATGCGGGTCCGCGTCAGGATACCTTCCTTGTTAGATCTTTTCAAAAGAAATTGAAGCTAAACGACATTTTTTGTTTGTTAGTTGATTATTTGATATTAAATCAACTATCTTTTTTAATATCAAATTAAATGACCTTCAATAACGTTTGTATTGTATTGCAGAAAGCGGAAACTTGTTTTCTGCAATAAGCGAATTGCGTACCTACTAAAACTGAAAGTTCTCTAAATATAATCGAAAAAAAGAGAACAAACACAGTTAAAGAAATAAAACACTATTTCAGTCGGTTTATTTGAATAAAGCCCTAACTCAAATTTCTTTTGAAAACTTTTCTAAAAGAAGTGAAACTTTAAAAATATTTACAAAATGAAGCACCCAAGCAAATAAGTTTGTGTATATTCAGATATAATTTTATTCAATTAAAGGTTTCAATGCATAAATATATCGCACACCTACACTGATAGAAATTTGTGCGTAGTATTAATGAATTCCTTCATTAATCCAATGAATTTTTTCATAAAAAGTCCCCAAAGAAACGTTTCATTGAGTCAATGAAAGGTGTTTCATTAAATCATGTGGGCGTTGTAATAATGATGTAATAGTTAGCGCGTTGGACTGTTACACAGATGGTCCCGGGTTCGATTCCCGGTGACGACAACATCAATTTAGAAAAATAATATGTATGAGTTTTCTATCACTTATATGTATCGCTGCGCCCACCTTCGGTGTTTCCATAGCACTTAACCCTACCGAAGTAAAATAATAAATTAGGGCTATGAAACAAAAAGCTTCAATAAATTCGCCTACTCTCATCAGGTGGCGAGCAACAACTGTTTTAAGACTTATCTACTCGCGCATTTACAGTGTTGCCATGTTTGAAGCCCTTCATCTTTCACCACCTTTCATCTCTCCACTATCCCCTTTCCAAAGAAAACAACACATTAATTAATAGGAAGAATTTCCTGAGTTGCTTCTCTTTACAAAAAAAAAAATTTTTTTTTTTCTTATTTCAAGTCAAAATTTTTATTCAAAAAAATTTGAAAATTTTTCATTGATTTAATGATTTTTTTTATGAAATTATGAAAAAATCCTAAAAAATGTTAATGAAAAAATACCAATATTAATGATTTTTCATTCAGTTAATGAAGTTTTTCATTAAACCAATGAATCGATTTTAATGAAATCGTTTCATTAATACTATGAAGGAAAATTCTATCAGTGTAGTTCAAAAGTGACTCAACTCAAAATTTTAATTTTTCGGGTTTATATGCTTAATCTATTTTTTGTTGATGTTAACTGTTGCTAAAAAACAGTCTTTCTTTATGTTTCAATTGGTATAAAGTTGTTTTTTCGATTTCTAAAAAATTAAAAAATTTGAGTTGAGTCACTTTTGAACGAAGTGTGCGATATATGGTCATATAAACATATACATATGTTAAAGCATAAATATTTGTATATAATTGTATAATATTGTATATATTGTATATAATTGTACATATTGTTGTTTAAAAAATTGTTAATGTGTGTATAATATACACTGTATATATATCAATATATATTATTTTATATTATCTTATATGCAATTATACTTGATATGCCTAATTATAAATAGATTACTATATACATATACAATATAAAGTTATGTATGCGTTCGTATGAAACTAAAGTGCTATCGTAGTTACGATAATTAGTATGAACTTAATAGTTTTAAATTTTAGTTGCATTAAAAGAAAGTCTTCCGAAATATAATTTTTACAAACATTTAAAAAAGTATTCATATTTGCAAAAATGGCTTATTATGGCGAGTATGCAAAATAACTTTGTTGAGTATACTCAAGCTCTTGAGTAGTTATTTAATAGGTTTTGTAAAAAATATAATTTTTTGGATTAAGTCCACTTAAAAGAAATCCATAAGCATTCATATCCACAAAAAAAAAGGTTTTCGGTAAAACGCTCTAATGACCATGTTTCTGGATCTTGAAATGTTATTGTCCTCAGTAACGTAATTTGTTAACATTTTTTCTGAATTTAAGTATTCGTAAAATTTTAAAGGAACTTTCATTAATTGGATCGTACATTTTATTTTAGTTTAAAAAAAAAAAAATTTATAAAAGCTTAAAATTTAACCTTTATATGAATAAAAGTGGTTTCCATTTGTTTGTAAATTTATCCAATAATATCAATGATTCGGTAATACCGATACCGAATAAAATACCGGTAGCAAAACCGAAATTAAAAATGAATCTTTACTAAACCCGTTATTCGATTCGTTTGTCAACCTTACGAAAAAATTTAAAAAATTATACCCCCTCCCCCCCCCCCAAAGCTTGGGCTGGATCCGCCACTGTCTGTTATTGTATATTTTGTCTCAGAAGTGACAAATACTAACAAACACAAATATTCTATTTTTAGATTTTTGTTTATTTTCTAATCTCCTCCGCCTCTATTTGTATTGTTAACAGTTATTTTTAAAAAATCAAAGTAATATTCTAAATCAAGTGTAATATATATTTTTGGGGATTTTTACTGTACACTCAGGGAAAAAGCTTCATCATATTTTTCTATTTTATAAATGCATTACAAGTAGTACTTAATTGGCTTAAAACAAAAAAGTACTGTCTCTAAAACATTTAAAACTTTTCTTTTTTTAATTTAAAAAACTTGTTAGATAAAATTGTATCAAATTATTCAATCAAATTCGAATCATCGGGGTCAAAGATTGTGGTGAAAGGAAAAAAATAAACAAAAAGTCCTCAACTGCCCCGGAGTAGTCCTTAGAGGAATATCATCTAAGACCGACCGTCATTAATTTGTACACCCAACATTTTTTCCGAACATACCTACTCCCTATCACCACTACATGAGGGGGCTCGAATACAAAAATTAAAAATTAAATTTTTATAAAATTTCCTCCCAATGCTCTAACTGACCCAAAGTTGTCCGTAGCGGAGTCAAATGTGTGAACGACCCCTAATATATTTAAATTTATTTTTATCGGGATAAACATTAATTGCATTTATAGTAATTAAATGTGCTAAAGTCCCAAAACTTATTTAACAAATTGTGAAAAGCAATCTGATGTAGGCGTGTCCCTATCCGGATTTCATTCCTGCCTAAGGAAATCTTCAGGGGACTTTGTTATTAGAGTTTCTAGAGATATTTGTTATGTTAAATCACAAACTCAATGAGAATTTCTTGTCCTCGTCTAGGAGCGAGATATATTTTCATCCCCCACATTTTCACAGAACATACCTACCCCGTATATCCACTCTCTATACAAAAATTACATTTTGTATTTCAATTCAAAGAGCTCACAATCGTACTTCTCGATATCATAAAAACTTTGTGTGCCATTTCCAAGTAATCACTTAAGTCCACAAGTAGGTTTGTAATTATTAATGCTATAGAAAAATTTCACAAGTGATTGATTGTGAAATGTAATTGACGTCGTCCTAGTCTGTCAAAATTAGAACAAATTCTCAAAAATCTTTTGGGCCATAAGCTTTTATATTTCGCTTAAAGAGTTATAAAACTCAAAAAAATTGGAAATGATGAAACGTTCATTACAACAGTGAAAAGAGAAAAGAAAGGAAAGGGAAAAAGGAAGGGAAGAATAAAGGAAAACAAAAAAGAAGAATAAAAAGAAAAAGAAAAGAAATCGGGTTTAAAATTCAAAAGTTTTTCACGCAACAAAATTCCCTGGAAAGCGAGAAATAAAATCCCGTGATGGGAAAAATCCTAAATAAGGGCCATCAAGAGTCAGTTTCAATAGGTGTTTTTTAAAATACACAGAAAAAACTAAAAACGGGTTTCAATTAAAAACTTTATTGAATCAATTAATATTTTAATTGATTTTGCACTTACCACTGAAATCATAGTATTAACTAAAAAAATTTGCAGACAGTTTATTAAAACTCTTTCAATTATAATAATAATAATATAATTAAAAAAGTTATTGTTTTTCTTTACAACCTCAATTAAAAAGTTTAGTTAAATTGATTAAAACTTTAATTGAAACTTGAGAAGAAAACAATGGTAGTTTTAATTGAGAACTCGTATTTTTTAATTTTTGTTATATGCCCCCCCCCCCCCCCCTTAAATAAAAAAAGAAACGTAGGTTTGTAAATGACATTTTATTTATAATAAAATTAAAGCTTTTAATTATAAAAATGTATTAAAAGACAACAAATAAAAGTAAAGACAAAATTTTTGTTTTGCTTGTCTTTTTCTTTTTCTTTTTCTTGTAATTGAATTGCTTTCTTAAAAAAATCACACACAACTTTAAAATGATAGTTTAATGACACTTATACTTATTGAAAATTTCATTATTTACAAAAAAAAATAGTTTAATTGGTTTATTTAAATCCACATGTGCACTTTAATTACCACAGATAAAACACGAAACTAAATTAAGTTTTCGTGCGTACACGAATATCTCAACAAAAAGAGTGTTGCAAACTCTAGTGAAATAACTACGATTTTGCGTGTATTTGAAATCGGTAAACTATTCAACTTATTAAAAGTTAATCATTTGCGATTTTTTTTTCTTTTTATTTACAAATTAAATAATATATTGATATAATTAAACCTTTGTTTGATTATTTAATCTAAATAAAATATAAAAAAATAGTTTGCCAAATTTTTAAAAATTTTGTTTACATGTTGTCAACACTGTATGGATATATTAGAAAATTCAATAAATTTTTAAATTCAGTTAAAAAAATTGTTTAAATTGCCATTGATATTCAAACAATCGATTAATTAGATATTTTTGGCCCATAATTTTTTCTGTGTAGCTTATTTATGTTTATTTTACGAATAATTTTATCATTTCATTCAAAAAAGAAAAAGCTACAAACTTTTGTTTTAAGAGGAATTACACAGGAGGACAAATCATAACTTAAACAAATTAAACAAATAAATAATTTCAGGCTTTTCTTAATTTTTCGATATATGGTACATTTTTTCCACAAAATTACTTTAAAATTTGGCGCATGTAAAAGCAGTATTTTACATATAATATTTTTAAAATGCAAACAACCTGACTCCTTTCTGTTGAAATGTAAAGACAACCCCTATATTCTTATTTGTGGTACATATTTGATTCACAAAACTGTAGCTTAAACCTATTAGGAAGAGGTGTTTCAGCAAGCAAACAATTATTTTAATATGGTGCATCATATGCAAAATGCGCGATTTGTCAACAATTTTATATAGCAGCATAGCTTTCGAAAATGAACCCAGAGTCCAACTTTTAGTATAACATGTGAATACATTTGACAAGTAACATATATGTGCAACAAATCAGCTAAAAACTTTTATATTTGAAAAAGTTTTTCTAACAAAAACACCATTTTTGTGATAAATATGTACCAAAACGGAAGTTTTGTTGCAAATTTAACTTAATAAAAAGTTTCACTAGACGAATTCCAGTACAATTTCATTGATTTAATGCAAAAATTCTTTAATATCATGCAGATAATTCTCTTAGTGCAATATCGAAACTTGTCTATAGCGCATTAAAATGCAAAAAAAAGATCAGATATATATGTTTTGCCCAAACCGTTAGGTCGGATAATACACTGCGAGAATTCTCTGCATAATATTAATGAATTTTTGCATAGAAGCAGCTGGCTGGCTGGCTGATCCAAATCGAAGTTTCACAAAATTTAATGAAAAATGTATTTTTTAATTAATAGTTTCAATCACTGAATAAAAAAGTTTCATTAAAAATTAGTTTCTTAAAAAGTAATATGCTTTTCATTAACTTTAGAAAACTGTTAGTTCACTTTATGAAGAAAAGTTACATTACTTTGCAAACTACTTTCATTATTTTTCGTCCACTAAAATTTTCTTTTTGAAGAACTTATCTTCATCATCATACTTTTTTAGGTTTTTGTGTTATCATAAACAACCAAAATTATTCTGCAAAACATTTCAATGTAAAATAAATTTTCTCGATTTCTTTTTTTGGCAAAAATATAGATTGTTGCACAATTATCCTTTAACCAATAAATTTAGACAAATAATGTTTTTATTGGGTATTAAGGCTTATTTAAATAGCAGATGCTTGAAAAATAGAAGAAGCATGCCTATTATGCAGAATACCAAATAAACCCCATTCTTGACATTTTCAAAAAAAAAAAAAATTTGAAGTAAATAATTTTTGATCAAAAAATTGTTTACAAATACCCGAAACGATATCATTGCCATAAATAGAAATTTCTGCCTACTAAATTTCAGTATAACTCCCATCCATGTTTCATATTATAGAACTTGATATGAACTTTGTACATTTAATCACTGCATATTTTTTATCATTTATAGGGTAAAGTAGCCCTAGTTCGGCATCCTCTCATGTTTTTATTTTAAACATGAATAAATAAGCATAACGGTAGTTAAGTATTTAAATATATTGATTCTTCACTTTGTAATGATTAAATTGGACTGAGATAAGTATTTTGCCATCGTTTCAACTCTTGTGGGGAGTCTTTCAAATGATATTTGTATTGAGTAGGCTAATTTAAAAAGGCAAGTAACCATGCCATTTTCTAAAGGCAGATATTACTTAAAACACTGTTCTGAATGAGGGTGCCTACATTAGAAACAAAAATGTGATAAATTTCCAATGGTGCTGACCATTGGAAACTAAAATTTTGATCAATTTCCAATGGTCGGTCGGCATTTAGGTGCCGACTACAAATACTGTTTGTTATTAAAATAAAACAACTTTTACAATTTTTTCAAAAATTAGGCGAATTGGCGTGGTTAAATGTTGGGAAAATTTTGCTCTTAATTTTAGTATATTAATTATAATAATACTGCATGCCATCAAACAAATGAATGCGGTTCTGACCATCAATTTATTATATTTCGGACACAGTAATTTCAATTTCTTACTCTATTTTTCGATCTATGGTACAGTTTTTCTGCAATATGACTTTAAAGTTTGGCGCATCGTCATGCACTTTTTTATATACACACATTTTAAAATAAAGGGTCCGCCAAATAACTTTTTTTTTTTTGAAAATGCTATAAAAAAACTACTGAATATTTTCTCAAATTTCTTTTTTATTTGAAAGTACAATCCTTCCGGTTAATAATGGAAAATAATTTCATTCAAATGGCTGCCTCGGCTGGCCATGCAGTATGAGCTTTATCTGAAAAGATGAATTTTTTGGCAAAATCGGCATCGAAAAAAAAACGTTAGTTGGCGAACCCTTTACAAGCAATTTGATTTCTTTCTGTTGAAATCTTAGGTCAATACCACTACCCAGCAAAACTTTGATAATGATTGCGATAAAGTAATGTGTACTCCTTACGTGTATCACTATTTTCCAACATTATTTCTCGTGAGCTGGACCATTTTGAAAATGGGCCTATTTTTGTATGTTTTGTTAATTTGAGAATCTGTTTTCTTACCAACACATACAATATGGGTATCATAAGAAAGTTTTTTTTTAAGGCGCGTAAGACTGTATATACAATTTGTCCAACGACGATCATCCATGTCCTTTTTTTAAGGATATTCTGTAAAAAAAACGGTTTTTGAATTTTTTGTTCGGGTTTGTTTGTAATAAAAATGCCAAATTAACATATTTTAATCTTTAGTCAATTTAATTAAATACGGGTCTCAGCTTTTTTTGAAATTCGTGCTAGTTCGCGTTTTGACAAAAATGCAATGGGGTGGTAACTCTTCGTTTTAAATAGGGCAATATGGGTATAAATTTTTTTCTTTTGCCAAGTACATCATCTTTGTATGTAAATAATTTAGATTTTTGCAAATTAGATGCATTTTACACGGTGCTCTTGAATATATATAAATGCAATTTTGTGGCAACTCTAATATGATAGCGGATTTAGTTTCTAGATCATGTATGGATGAAAATAGGACTAAAGAAAGAAAAAGAAAAAATAATCCACGACTTTTTGGCGGCATGTTTTTTTCGCAAATTAAAAAAAGAATATGCCGCCAAAAAGTCGTGGATTATTTTTTTTTTTCTTTCTTTAGTCCTATTTTCATCCATACATGATCTAGCGTTGTGGTGTAATGGTTAGCGCTTTGGAATGTTACACAGGTGGTCCCGGGTTCGATTCCCGGTGACGACAACGTCAATTTAGAAAAATAATATGTATGAGTTTTCTATCACTTATATGTATCGCTGCGCCCACCTTCGGTGTTCCCATAGCACTTAACCCCACCGAAGTAAAATAATGAATCAGGGCTATGAAACAAAAAGCTTCAATAAATTCGCAAACTCTACATCAGGTGGCGACCAACAACTGTTCTAAGACTTATCTACTCGCGCTATTACAGTGCTGCCATGTTTGAAGCCCTTCATCTTTAACCACTTTTCATCTCTCTACTATCCCCTTTCCAAAGAAAGCAACACATTAATTAATAGGAAGAATTTCCTGAGTGTTGCTTCTCTTTAGAAAAAAAATACATGATCTAGAAACTAAATCCTCTATCATATTAGAGTTACCACAAAATTGCATTTATATATATTCCAGAGCACCGTGTAAAATGCATCTAATTTGCAAAAATCTAAATTATTTACATACAAAGGTGATGTACTTGGCAAAAGAAAAAATTTGATACCCATATTGTCATATTTAAAACGAAGAGTTACCACCCATTGCATTTTTGTCAAAACGCGAACTAGCGCGAATTTCAAAAAAAGCTGAGACCCGTATTTAATTAAATTGACTAAAGATTAAAATATGTTAATTTGGCATTTTTATTACAAACAACCCCGAACAAAAAATTCAGAAACCGTTTTTTTTACAGAATATCTTTAAAAAAAGGACATGGATGATCGTCCTTGGACAAATTGTATATACAGTTAGACGCGCCTTAAATAAACCTTTCTTATGATACCCATATTGTATATGTTGGTAAGGACACAGATTCTTAAATTAACAAAACATGCAAAAATGGACCCTATTTGAAATTGGTCCAGCTCACGATAGGTCAAAGCTAGAGCCGAAATATTTTAGATGTCATCATAAAAAATACCAATGTTCATTTTGAGGGGGGTACACCTTGCACGAATTTCGCTTCCATACAACTTGAGTCGCTCTAATATACACAAACAAAAAGTCGGTAGTGAAATGATTAAAAGCAGTTAATTTCATCTAAAACAAAAACCCTTATTAAAGTGGAATATCTAGTTTTCAACCCCAATAGCACCTTAATGTGCGTCAGGGCATCAGTTAAAAAAAGTGCCGACTTTTGGGTAAATTACCCTATTAAAGTTCATAAGACAAAAAATAAAATTTAATTACTGATATAATTTTTTAACCAGTTAAAAATATAAATGTATATTAAAACATCACAATTTCAACATTAACTAATTCAATGTTTTAGAAACAAAACCGGTATAAATATTAGGGTGGGGCGATTAGTATGGAAGGAAAAAAATCATATTGGGCGCTTCGCGTTTCTGATTCTTGGGATTGTACTGAGCAAAAAAGTCCACTAGACCATACGTCTACGGTGAAAATCGAGCTTCCAAATTTTGACTTTACGGCAAAAAAGTCCTATTTTGAAATTAAAAATTAACCCCTTAAACCCCAGCCCCAAATATGACTGATGCATTAATCTGCTAGAGAATCTTCCAAAGAAGAGATTGATACCATAATCTTGGATAAGCTCCTCCTACTTCCTGAGATATGTCCATCCCACACATTGTTACTTTCACAAAATACGGCTAAAAAGTCAAAATCTGGAAGCTCGATTTTCACCGTAGACGTATGGTCTAGTCGACTTTTTTGCTCAGTACAATCATAAGAATCAGAAACGCGAAGCGCCCATTAAGATGTTCAAATCGCCCCACCCTAATAAATATGTAATAAAAGTTGCAATTAATTATTTTATTTCATTTGCAAGTTATTCTTATAGTTTTTTTTTTAATAAAATAATTTTGATATATTTTTTTTTTTTTTGAAATATAATTTTTTTATATATGGTTCAAATTAATTTTGCACTTTATACAATAATAAAAATAAAATTTAATGATCTTTTTTTTTTTTTTTTGTCAATTATTAAATAACTTTTAACCAACAATTTATAAATAGGTATCTAACCTGGTAACAATAACGTTTGAAAATGAACTAAATGCACATTTTAAAATATTAACTTTATAAAAATACAAAAATTTTTAAATAAATAAACAAACTTGTCAATGTATTGTTATCAACAAAACATGACTATTTTTTATTATTTATTATTCAGTTCTGAGTTGAAAAGAAAAGTATTCTATGCTTATCTCATTGGAGTAATCAGACCCATACCCATACATTGCACAGTGGGGTGTTTCTAATATATATTTTCAAAATAATGCAGTCATTTCTTACTGGCTGATTGGATTGGCATGATGAAAGTAATTTCAAGCTTAAGTTTCCTATACATAGAGAATTTCTCGGACGAGTTTTAATGGAATTTTGTTCACTAAACTAATGAAGGTTTCTTTGAAATGTGAATGAAAAATTTCTTAAACTTTATGAAAAAGCTGCATAGTTTTAATGAAACTTTTTCATTAGCCGTATGAAATTTTTAATAAATAATATGAAATTTTTCATTAAATTTTATGAAAAACTGCCCTGTATTAATGAATAGTTTCAATTTACAAATTCCAGGGACAATCCATAAATCTAATGCTAAAATCCATTGACAGCAGATAATTCTCTCAGTTGCATAGAAAAATCTTACAAAATTTTGGCCTGGTAAATGCGAATATTTTAAATTTTTGCAATCGTATTAACGGTTTTTGAGATAATTCAATTTGATTTTTATTAAAAATTTCTTCTTTTTCCTCTATTCTAGAATTTTTTAAAAATGATCTTAGCATTTTTTGTTTTTGCAGTTAAATAGAAATATATCACCTAATATATTTTTTTAAAATAAATTTTAATTTTTGTCCATATATTAGAGGCTTTGTGCGCAGGTTGTTAAGAATTAAGTAATCCGATTTTACATAAATTTCGCACCACAAAACTATTGGACCTAGTGCTACAACAATCAAAACATTAATTTATGAAAATCGATAGTTAAAGTAAATATTCCTTCAATAATCATTTGTATAAAATTCAAAATCATAACAATTTTACGACGTAAGTTTTCTGTTTTTCCGAGATATTTGATGATAAATTTACAAGTTAGCCTTCAATCAATATTGACATAATTATGCTCAAATGAAAAACACTTTTGTCAGTTTTAAAAAATGTAGGATAATTTTTAAAAAATTTGAAAAATTTAGGAAAAAACCCCAAGTCGCAATATTTTGAAACCCGTCGATTTCAAAAATGTAAAAATATTCGTGTTTAGCATATCAAAATAAATGTAAAATTATATGTCGCAAGACATATTTTTATTAAAGCAGTTTAAGAAAAATTTTCAAAAAATTAAATCTATTCCATTTTTCTCAAATTCGCACCAAATAGATCTACGTTTGATCTACTGCAACAATAATCATAACAATGATTGATAAAAATAAAAAGTTGAGAAAAAAATGTAGCTCTAATGTCCATACTGTTGATACTGATCCATACTAATTTAAAAAATAAACAAATAAGACAAACAAAGTTGGGTGACTTTTAATAAAATTTTTTGACCTTTTTTCCATCTTTTTGGGTGAAATTTGCATTTTTCCCCTTTGGGTCATTTTTCGTTTCTTTTGGGTAGTTTTTCGTTTTGGATGATTTTGTTTTTGGGCGACAGCCTTTAAGCTTTTTCTGTTTTACGTCAATATGTAAGTTTTGAAGATTTTACGATCAGCAGTTGGTAGCTCTTAGATCAAAAGCAAACTTTGACAAAAAAATATTTTTTCCTTTATTAGTAATATAAAAGAATCCAAAACTTTACATTTAGAAGTCAGACCCAAAAATTGTGTGGACCGGTGTAATAAATGATTATGGCTATGTGAAGTTTCATGGCAATCCGATTAGCCAGCAAGAAACGGATGAATTATTTCCAAAATATTTGTGAAACATCCCACTGTGCAGCAAGGGACAGAGTTCAAATTACTGTATGTTTTAAATTTAAAAACTGAAAAAGATTGTTTTATAAACATATCTTATCGTTTATATAGAACAAAAAAATATAAGATTTTGTAGTTTTAGATATCAAAGGCTATCATGTTTGAAGCTTACCCTCACAAAAGTTTTTTCGCAGTAAACCAAAGTACATGGTGTTTTTTTTTTTATAACAATAATTTTATTTGTTAGTCTATTTGTAAACGATCAAAAACTGCAGCCATATTAGGTTATTGAAGTTTACACCTTGTAAATAGAATATGATGTTAATTTAACTGCATATATCTCGTAGTTGTTTTTACTGACATAATTTTGTGAGTGAAAAAAAAAATATAAATTATATTCAAATAATGATGAGTTTCAATTAAAATATTTGTTGATTCAATTAAAAGTTTAATTGAATTCGGTCCAATTAAAGAAATTTTAGTATCAATTAAAATAATGAGTAACTATTTAATTGATTTCATTTTCAATTAAGCTTATAATTATATCTATTAAAAATTTAATTGAATTCTGTTTTTGATTTCAAACCAATTTTTAGTAGATACTATTAAAACTTTAATTAAAATTTGCAAACATTTGCAAAAAAATTGGGTAAAAATCGCTAAAATTATAAAACAAAATTGTGCACCAAATCAAATCTAATACCATATTAGATTTTTGGGCTTGAGGTAGAACAATATTCAAACTAAATATATGAAAATATGGCAAGTCCTAAAAAAAATGTTTTTGTATTTTTAATACAAAAATTAAAACATTTTTGAACAATTAGTATACCACGGCTCTTCTTAACAAACACTGTTTGTTGGGATATATGTTGTTTTTACAAATTGTAATACAACAAACACACATATGTACATTAGGGCGGGTCGATTTAAAAATCTCTCAACGTTCAAGGAAAATCGTATTCTAGGGATCAAAATAAGAAACTTTGCCGAAGGAACCATACCTCTAAAACGAATTCTGATGTCCCGACTTTTGACCCGTAGGGTCGAATTTTGAAAAAGCCCACTTTGATATTTCAGAAAGTAGGAGGAATCTCTCCATGATTATTGGAGCTACTTCTTCTCCGGGAGACGCGCTAGCAGATTAATGCATAAATCATCATTCTAGGTGACCGTTAAGGGGTTGAAATTTAAGTTGAAAGAGGGCCTTTTTAACCGTGTTTTTATAGCAAAATGTACAAATCTCGGGATAGAGATATTTCAGACAGTAGGATGAGTCTTTCCAAGATTAGGGTCTCTATGTCTTCTCCGGAAGACGCTCTAGCAGATGAATGTATAAATTATATTCGATTGGGTTGGATTCGATTGGGGCACTCTAAATGGGTAAAAGTGGAATTTTTCAAAATTTGACCCTACGGGACATCAGAATTCGTTTTAGAGGTATGGTTCCTTCGGCAAAGTTTCTTATTTTGATCCCTAGAATACGATTTTCCTTGAACGTTGAGCGATTTTTTTGCCTCCATACAAATCGACCCGGCCTAATGTACATGTTCTGATATACAATGTATGTCGACATCTAAAATTGTTGTTTTTCAAATAATTTGATTTTATAATTAGGGTTACCAGATCAGGCAGTTTATACACTAAGGCAGACAAAAAGATTCTCATAGAGTTTTTTTTTGTTTGTTGTATGTAATGTCTTGGTTTGAGTTAAGCCAATTATCTTTTTCGTTTTGGGTGATTCCAATGAAACAATTGTATTGTCTATCATAAAAATTATCAAACTTTTTGAAAAGGAACAAATAAAATCTGATATGACAATATCATACTAGATTTTAGGACTTGAGGTAGAACAATATTCTTACTAAATATATGAAAATATCTTATTTTTAAAATTTTATGTATAAAAAACATCGTTATAACATGCAAAATGCAATTTTGCAAAAAATCTGACCCATAAATGAAAAAACTGGGTACATCAGCGTGCCCGAAATATTTAGGATCAATGGCAGGTACTCTTGTATTCGATTTTAGAGACCAATTTTGTTGCGCAGTGCTAATAGAAAGGCAAACTTATCTCAAAATAACCAAAGTTTAGGGCTTAACCACAGTTGTGAACAGTGTTGCCAGGTATGTTGAGCATAAAATCGTCCAATTTTCCAATAAAAATCGTCATTATATTTTCAAAAATCCTCAAAAAATCGTCAAAACAAAAAATATTTGTTACAAGTGGGATAAAGTTTTAATAAGAAAAAGAATAATAATTTAATTCACATTTCAAGTGCTCATGTGCTCATGTGCTATCGGTGTAATATAATACGATTTTTTACACTTTTCTGTAATTTAAACTTCGAAAATCATGATATTTTATAACGATATCACTTTACCACTTTAACTGTTAATTCCTTCTAGATAAATTTGTAAACACGACTTCAGTAGCACAATTTTTAAATCTTAAATTCTTTTACATAGTTTAGAATATATAGAATTTAAATATTGTTTATTACTGCATAGTTTTCCATTTTCAAATATAAATATAAATTGTGAATATCTGAAGTTTCACTTTGGAACACTTTATTTATATTATTATTAGGCTTGTTTTTAAAGCACCGGATTTATTTTTGGCTTTATAAATCAGAATATTCGAACTCGATGTTTGTTTCGCAAAAAACTGGGATGCTTTTTTTTAATTTAAAAAATATTTTATTTTTATCTCAATCTTACACTAATTAAACTTTATAAAAATATAAGGTGGCGCAAAAGTAATCCTCCTATCAGAAAATGCTATACATAATAAATACATAATAAAAAAAAAATCGGAAGGTTATTTTTGCGCCTTCTTATATAAATATTAAAAAAAGCAGGGTTGGAATTCAATAACTTTTCATAATAACGATTGGCTATCACAGTAACACTAATAGCGGAATGAATAATTTAAAAAAAAAAGCGATTCCATTAAAGACATGTTTCTAAACGGTTTTAGTTTTCTATTTAACCTGTTTGATTTTGAAATATCTATACACGACAAAACTCCACTTTAGCCACAGTCATCCCTGTGTCGACCTTGGCTCAACTCGTTAAGAGGTGAGATTACGATGCATAGCTTGATGCTAAGGCAGTGAGTTTGAATACCAGTACGACACCAAAAAAAAAAAAAAAAAGTTTTTCATATAGAGCAAATTAACAATATAAAATATATCCCTGGTGTATCCCTTGTGTCCGTAAAAAATTTTTCAATAAAAATGTTTTCTTCTTCTTCTAACTAAAGATTTATAACGTTATTTTGTTGATGTAACAAAATTTAATGGGTAGAATTTTGAAATAAACCCTGTAAAGACACATGCCACTATTGGAATCGTAGTTTTAAAACGTTCATAACGGCATTGGTGTGGCCGTGGCAGGCAACTGCTATTGTAATGAGTGTTTGCCAACCATGAAAAAAGTAAGCACATACTCAGGGAACTTCTGCTGTTAATATTTGTCGTTGTTTCAGTTTTAATACATTATCTTTATTTTTAAGTGAAAAAACTGTCATTTGTAGAAGAAATTTCATTTTTGACTACAATTGTTGTTCATTTAAAAAACAAACCACATTAAATTACAGTATTATGATTTTACATTCATTTTATACAGTATTTTTTTTTATTTAAAAAAATAAAACAAATTAATGTTTGTTTATTTTTTACTGCACTGACTGAACCACTCATTAATAATAAAATTGTAGTTAATTTTTTGAACAGTAAAAAAACAAGTGACTATGTTAACTGAATTTACTTAAATGTAAGTCGTTCTTTTTTCAAGTGAAATTTCATTTGTTTTCAGCTTCATTTGCAGTGGGGTTTACCTTTATTAAGTGCAGAAAAAAAATTAAAATAAACCTATCATGAATCCATAAAATAACTTTTTTGCTAAACTTTCAATAAAAAATTGTTTTTAATTTTAACGAAATAACAAAAATCAAAAAATAGATCCGGTGATTTTTTTAATAATAGCAAATAAACATGTTTTGCTGACATATTAAACGTTTGTCAAAAAATCGTCATTTTGGAAGCAAAAATCGTCCAATCGTCATTTAGTAATTTAGGTACTAAAAATCGTCAAAATGACGATAAATCGTCAATCCTGGCAACAGTGGTTGTGAATGTCAAATTTATTGTATATGGAAATATCTGTGGTTAAAGTTAAGCTCTGGCCTTAAAAGTTTTTACAAAATGTTCAGGAACTGAAAACGAAGTGTGTAATAGACATCCTGAGTATATGTATTCTCCCCCCTGGCCGTAGCCAGGGGGGAGAGCACGAGGGGCCCCAAAATGATTTCACAAATAAAAAAATGTACTTATTATTTCAAAAATATAATTGGCTTAACTTAAACCGAGACATTACATACAACAGACAAAATAAACTCCATGAGAATCTTTTTGTCTGCCTTAGTGTATAATCTGCCTGATCTGGTAACCCTAATAATAAAAGCAACCTATTTGAAAAACAAGAATTTTACATGACGATATACTTAGTATGTCAGTACATGTTTGTGTGTTTGTGGTATTACAATTTGTAAAAACAACTTATATCCCAACAAACAGTGTTTGTTGAGAAGAGCCGTGGTATGCTAATTTTAATGCTTAATGTTTTAGTCATGGAATTCATTCTCTAAATTTGAGTTCTTTGAATTCATTCACAGGAATTCATTCTTAGTATTTTCTTAGTAGAGAATTAATTTATTGACTTAAAAAATTAAATTCAATATTAGCGAATTAAATGAATTCAATATTAGTTAAAAACTGTTTAACACTTTGATATTGCCATATTATTTTCGACTAAATGATCAATGCCAAATTAGCCTAAAGGCAGAATTAGTTTGTACGTTCTGTTCCGTTACGAATCAGCTGTTTTGTTTCTGTTCAATTGAAAGTCTGTATGTGTGGTTAGTTTTCACTTTTCCGTTCTGTTCTGTTGCGGACAAATCTATTGAAAATAGAATTCAACGTTAAGTGACAGCCTAAAGTGCGTATGTATTGGTTTGTTGTGAAATCTTTTTCTCAATATTTGAATCAGGGATGATAAAGTTGGTACTATAGTACTTTTTATGGGACTATTTGAACCTCAGATGTACCATGATACTCCTATGACTCATTTAGTACGATTTAGAAATTTTTCTATGTATGAATTTCTTTGTCCCTTTAAAATTCAATAATTATTAATTCGATTTGCAGTCCCATATGAACAATGAATTAATTCGAAACCAAACGCTGTGAATTGAATCACATCATTTCACTGAGTGCGACTGATTACAGATGATTATATTAGAGTTTTATTAATCGATTAAACCAATTATTGAATTCAATCACTAAGGGCCATTATTACAACTTGCCAATAGCTAAAGTTCGGATGTTATCTGACAGATTATTAGTTTTTCGTTATTATAAGTATACTTTAAGCTAAAAGTACCTCTAAATTTTCCATACAAATTGGTGTATAATGGACTGTATATTATTAGAATTCATTGTAGTGTCTGGTGTATAAAATATAACGTCATATTTTTCCACCAGACGCTAAGAGGTGAATAATATTTAAAATTCACCGCAAATTCTTTTTTCTCCACAAAAACTTTTTTTTCACCTCAAAAATGTTTTTCACGACACAATTTATTTTTTTACATCCAAAAAAGTTTTTCACCTCAAAATTTTGTTTTCACCTCTTAACATATTTTTTTTTTAATATATTTTTGTTGTTTCATTTGTAATTGTTCATTTTGCAGGGTACAAAGATTTGTTTTTTAATTTATATTTAAATATTTTTTTGTACTTGTGATGCCGAAAAAGTACTATTTTTATGCAGGTTGGTACTATTTTAAAATCGCATTTATCATCCCTGACTTGAATGTTTTTGGTTTGAGTTTTTTTTACTTTTTAAAACAGCTGATTCCTCTCACAGAAAAAGTAATTACAAAATATTACCTACAGAACAGAACGACACAGAACGGCAACAGAAAGTAACAACTAATGAGGCCTTAAAACAAAAAATTCTACACTCAGGGAACTTCTGCTTCAAAAATATGTAGTTGTTTGGGTTGTAATACAGTTTCTTTATTTTTAATGTAAAAGTCAGTCATTTGTAGAACAAATAAAATTTTTAACTAACCTTGTAGTTCATTTAAAAAAACAACTCACATCAAATGACTGTTTTATGATTTTACAGTTGTTTTTTTGTTATTTAAAAAAATAAAATAAAAAAAATGTTTGTTTACTTTTTACTACCATAGTGTTCATTTTTACTACAATTGTAAGTCATTTTTTGAACATTAAAAAACAAATGACAATTATAGTTGAATTTACTGTAATGTAAGTCGTCCTTTCTTTAAGTGAAATTTCATTTGTTTTCAACTACAATTGCAGTGGTCTTTGCCTACATAGTATTCTAAGTGTAGGTGCGAAATTTGGAAAAGTCGGTTCCCCCAAAATAAATTCCTGGCTACGGCCCTGATTACAAATGTAAATAAAATCAAAGGCCTAAAATGATCGTTTTTGAAGGAAGTGACGATAAATTTAATTTAGTTAACAGCGGTTTTTATAACCCATGTATATTTTAGAGAACATTTTTAAGGACATTTTATTATTCCACTTAAGTTGTTATTGTGACATAATAAATTTAAGATGTTAATACACTGCGTTGCATAACTATAATTACAAATGCTTTTTGCTATTTTTTCTAATATTACAAACATTTTTTTAAAACTTATAACTATTTTTAAGAGTGCGATAATTGATCTCATATTGTGTAAAATTTAAGACAATAATTGTGTAATAATATTTTGTTAGTGTTTCATAACTATAATTACTTATAACGGTAAACAAAGAAGAATAGCAAATAAAGAAAAATTAAAAAAATATTTTTGTTCAATTTTAATAAATTTGCAATAAAATGCCGAGTGGTGCATATCTAAGTTATTTTGAAAAAGTTCAAATTTCAGCTAATTTAAAAAGTGGCTTAAGTTTTCGAGAAATTGCTAGAAACATAAACCGTTCACATGAGGTTTTCACAAATTTTGCAAATAATCACAGTGCTTATGGTAAAAATAAAACAGGTGGCCCGAAAATTAGCTTTCTGATCGAGACCGGCGTTAAATAATCAACTGTGCCAGCAACACAATGAAGAGTCTCAATCAGATAATCGATGAGTGTAAGGTAAATAAGTTCACATCAATCTTAAGTACTCGCCAAAAGCTGATGTCTGTGCCAAGGTTATTACCCCGCCACAAAACTGCTCGACTTGAATTCGCTAAAAGGAATTCACAAACAAACTGCAGAAAGGTAACTGCTCGACTTGAATTCGCTAAAAGGAATTTACAAACAAACTGCAGAAAGATAACTGCTCGACTTGAATTCGCTAAAAGGAATTTACAAACCAACTGGAGAAAGGTAAGTCAGTAATCGCTGTTGGCGCAAAGACTATTGAAACATAAATTTCTTTTAAATGTGATTTTTTCTGATGAGAAAAAGTTCAATCTTGATGGTCCAGATGGTTTTAACACCTATTGGAGAGACCTAGGTAA
Source organism: Delia radicum (assembly GCA_021234595.1). Classification (NCBI taxonomy): domain Eukaryota; kingdom Metazoa; phylum Arthropoda; class Insecta; order Diptera; family Anthomyiidae; genus Delia; species Delia radicum. The sequence goes on along the minus strand of CM037855.1, from coordinate 201,435,366 downwards.
GTAACCACGATATTAAAAACAAAACAAAATTTCGGAGGCGGATCCTTAATGGTTTTGGACGCTTTATGTTTCGACGGTATGGTTAATTTGGCATTTCAAAGTGCCAGAATGAATTCTTCTGAGTACATTAGAGTAGTAGAAGAGAAATTGGTGCCATTATTTGAAAAAAGCAACAAAGAAGAACATTTTCCAACAAGGCAATGCCTCAGTACATGCAAGTCTTCAGACGATTAAATGTCTATCATCAAAAAATACAAGGGTATTGGAATGGCTCGCATGTTATGCGGATCAAAACCCCACTGGGAATATTCGGGGAGTATTAACTCGTCGAGTTTACGCAGAAAACCGTCAATCTGAAAGCGTCTTTCATCTAAAAGAAGCAGTTAGTGCTGAGTGTATATCTAAAACGGAATCACTTCAAATAAATCTGGTAGACAGTATGTCTGATCAAATTTTCGAGTTGAATTAAATAAATGTGTGCGCCCCGGTAGGCTAGTTGGTAGCGTGCTGGCTTATCAGTGCGGGGGTCGTGGGTTCGATTCCCACCAGAGGCACTGGTCTGTTTTCGCTACAACGCGCCGAAGGCCATAGTAGCTAGTGCTCGGTTAGGGTAATAGGATATAATTTGTAATTATATGATTATTAATTAATAAAAAAAAATAAAAAAAAAAAAAAAAAAATAAAGGAGGCTTCACGCATTATTAAAACTGCTGCTTTTCTTAAATTTTTGTAAATTTTGATATATTAAGTTAAGTGTATTTATAGTTATGAAACACTTAGAAAGTGTTTTGCAACCGTCAGATAATGACAATCGTAATTAATTTTTAATTATTTTTTTTTTTTTTTTTTTTTAAGTATTTTCATTTATTTAAAGATAATTTTTACAAATTTACAATTTGATGAACCAGCGCCTTAAAGGCTTTATAGAGGCAAAAAGGTAACTTTATATATTACATTAAAAGAGAAAAAAAAAGAAAAAAATATATATATAAACAAATATACAGTATCATTTTAAAGATATTTAGAGAAAAACAAAAAAAAAGATTCATATACATTAGATTTCATAATTACATTAACTACATTAGAAGTGTTTCTATATTTTGAAGTAAGTATTCTTTTATCTGATTTTAAAACGTTGAAATAACATTAATGTTTCGATAATTTACAGGCAATTGATTATATTCAAAAGGCACAGGAAATGAAATTCTTTGCTTGGTCAAATCAAGGCGACATCTTGCAAAACTTAATTTATGAGCTTGTCTGGGATTTCTTTGCGTACGAGCCAAATTATGAGAAAATTGTACAGATCGATGTTCATTGTCTCTCCGAGTCTTAAACACGTACATCAAAACTTTTTGTTTATACAAGCCTCGTATTGGCAGTATATTTTTTGCATATCTTTTAAACAAATTTAACGTTGAATATCTCAGAGGTAGATTAAATACAAGTTTTAAGGCTTTATTTTGGGCAGATTGAAGTGACTTTAAGGAATTATTTATTCTAAAACCATATACAGCAGGAAGATAAGTAAAATGTGAATGTACATGAGACTGATAAATAAGTAACTTTGTATCGCAGTTAAGGGTGAATTAGCCAAGCGTAAATGTAAACGTATCTCGGTGTACGAAATTTAATAAGTCAAATAAGAATAGAAGACATTTTGTGTATCTTGTTGTTTCATTCGTATGCATTTAACATAGAGAAAACGTAAACGGACAACAAAATTCTATTTTGATTAGATTTTCTTGTGTTTTTACGTATTCTATATGTTTAATGAATATGAATGAAACAACAAGATACACAAAATGTCTTCTATTCTTATTTTACTTATTAAATTTCGTACACCGAGATACGTTTACGTTTACGCTTGGCTAATTCACCCTTTAAGCTTATTTCTAAACTTATATGGTATTCCAATGCCAGTTGAAACTTTTGCTTTAAGTGAAAGTATATGCTCATCCCATAACAAATTTTGATTTAAGACAACGCCTAAGTATGTTACCATATCAGATTCGTTAATAGCGATTCCATCAACATGTACAAACATCTTCTCATCATTTTTTAGATTGTATGGTTTAAATCTTACAAACTTAGTCTTGGAGGGATTAATAACAAGTCTGTTGCATTGCGAAAATTCCGTTAGTATAGCTGCATCATATTCAATCTGTGTTTTTAAAACTTGTGAGTATTTATAAGGATAAAACAAGCATACATCATCTGCATACATAAATAACTTGCCGTTAAAGCCAATATTTTTTAGAGCATTGATAAAAATTTTGAACAGTAAAGGACCAAGGACACTTCCTTGCGGAACTCCACAGGTTACTGGTAACATTGTGCTTTTCGACTCCCCAACTTGAACGAACTGCTTCCTGTTTGATAAATAACTTCGGAAGATGTCCAGAGTTTTGTTCGAAACTCCTATAATATTAGGGTTTTTTATTAAAATATCATGGTTAACCAGATCAAAGGTTTTAGAATAATCAAAGAACACTCCTGCCACACCGCTGCAGCCACCATCAAGCTCTCCACAAATATAATCAAACACAGTAACAACAGCTTCCTCAGTTCCAGAACCTTTTTTGAATCCGAATTGTCTTTCGAATAAAATATTATTTATATCTAGATAGTTTGAGATTTGTTCAAAGATAAGTTTTTCAAAGACCTTGTCCACAATCGATAAAAGAGATATTGGTCGAAAACTTTGTATTTTATTTGATCCAACAATTTTAGGTATGGGAATTATCTTATGTATTTTAAGAACATCTGGATATTTTCCTTCTTCAATCATTTTATTAAACACATCAGTTAATATATTAACAATTAAATGTTTCCTTATTAGTAACATTTTTGGAGTTACGCTATCATATCCAGGAGATGTATTGCACTTTAGATTGTCTACTATACTTCCAACTTTAGCATTATCGACTCTTTCCAAAATAAAAGTTGTTCTCTGTGGTATTAATGTCCGAAATATGTTAATGTCGTCTTTATAATTATTTCCATTGATAGCGTTCATAGTTTGTACTGCACTAATGAAGAAATCGTTAAATTCTGAAGCTTTATCTTTTTCCTGACATAAAACAGTTCCATCTTCAGTTACAATATTTTTTATACCACGACTATTACGGCCTAACTCTTTGTTTAAAAACTGCCACGTTTTCTTAGTATCACCACAAAAGCTCTTTAGTTTATTCATGTAATACTCATTCATTAATTGGTTATTACATATTTTAATGACTTTACTTATTCTTTTAAGCTGCTCAGATACTAACTTATTTTTGCTATTTTTCCTTCGAGCTCGAAGTAAAGTTTCTTTAAAACAAATTAATGAAAGAAGGTTGTCTGTCATCCAAGGAGTAAGTATTTTACGTACACACATTTGTCTATTTGACGTTGTTGTGTGAAGTAATGCAGCCTCTGATAAAGTATTTATTAAATTCTCACAGATAATTGATGAACTATAAGTTAAATTTTCATTCTGTAGATTATCATCTAAATAATGTTCCAGTTGTTCATAATCAACTTTGAAACTCTTTTCGGTTAAAACGTTCTGCCTCACTAATGCAGTTCCAAACCCACAATATATTATATTATTACTGTAGAATATTACTTTAGTTAGTCTCTTTACAGGAAAAAGAAGAAGAAAACATTTTTATTGAAAAACTTTACGGACACCAGGCATACGGCAGTCTGGTGTATCCCTTGTGTCCGTAAAGTTGTTCACTAAAAATGTTTTCTTCTTCTTCTTCCTGTAAAGAGACTAGCTAAGCTAATTAATTTTGTTATTCCTTTTTAAATAGTAAAATAATAAATAAATGAACTGTTGTTTTTTGTTAAATATTATTAATTTTCCATTGGTTTTACATTTATGCCGGATCAACTCTTCTACTTTTAACTTACGAAATTTTAGTGAAAGTAATGTGTAGTTATAATTTTGCAACGCACTGTATATCCATGACGATTTTCTTATTTAAACCCCAATTCTACTAAATAAAATTTCTTTTGTTGGTACTAAATAAATTATTTCTTACCTATATTAATTACCTCCATCTTTTCATTCATGTTATTGTAAGTCTGTTGATTCACAGGAATATCTAAATGAAATTAAATACAATTAAATAGTAATAATAATTAATAAATGTTTTTTTTTTTTTATATAATTTAATATTCATATGCATGCATACATACCACTGCCACCACCCAATGTTGGTATCTCCAACACTGTATCATTTGAGTTCGGTATGTGACCATTTTGATCAGTCATTTTTAGAAGTTTATTTTTATACTGTAAAAATACAAAAAAAAGCATAATTATTAAATATCTTTATTTAATTACTACACTCATAGAAATAAACCTGTAAAAATATCAGAAATATCTACTAAAAATTCGTTTTGTAAAAAACAGTTGAGTTTTTTTTTTGCTAAATTTTACTAAAATAAGAACAGCAAGATAAAACTGTCAACTTTAGAAAATTTTAGTTATATTCAAGTTGAATTTTAGTTAAACGAAAAATGAAAAAAAGCAATATACTCTGCTAAAATTAGCAAAAACATTTACCAAATATTTGTAGACTAAAAACAGCAAACAAAACAGTTATAACATCAAAATATTTGCTATATTAACCTTAAATTTAGTAGAATGCAAATAGCAGTATATTCTGCTAAAATCAACAGAAATAAGTTAGTACAAAAGTTAGTAAAAAGTCTTGTAAATCAGGTATACTATTTTTTAGCAAATTTTTTTGCTAAAATCGTGTTTTCAGCTAAAATTTTTGTTATACTTATTCAGCACTTACCTGTTTTATACTAATGCTTTACTAATATACTAATGTTTTACTAATTAATTTTGCTAAAAAAAATTGTGCTGATAAGCACATTAATAGTGTGGACGACAACCAGATTGATGTCGCGGCATGTCAAGAAGTAGTTGAGAAGAGAAAAATGATACAAAAAAGTACAACTCTAATAAGACATATAAAAAAATCAACCATGGAAGACTTTTGTATCTGTTTTTCATACAGAAAACAAAATTGAGGATTAAAACAACTTAAATTTTGCGTTGTCACCGGCTTGTGAAAATAATTGCCTATTAATAAAATAAAAGACAAAAGAAAATATTTAAATTTAATATGTATTTCTATAATAAATGTTAATAGATTAATAATCTAGTGTCGTCAAATTGCAAACAAACATATACAGACATGTAGACAGAGTAAAGCGAAAGACAAAGACATACATCTTAGGTAGATTTGTATGGTTCCTTTTTCTTATTGCAAAAAAAGGGTTGTTTTTTTCGTTTCGTTTGTTTTTGTTTATTTTTTTGTTTCGTTTCTATAATTATCTTCGGCAGTTGCGTCCTTTAAAAGAAAGCATCATTTAGACTGCCATTGATGTAAGTAGTTGAAAGAAAATTTTTGTTATGTTATATATATTTATTTCTATATATTTTCAAATATTAAATTAATTCATGACATCAATGTGGGAAAATGAAAATTTTTATATTTCGTAATTATTGTAAATTATTTTTAAAAGAATCACAAAAATATGTTTTATAATTTTCAGCAAATATATTAACTAAATTACAATTTTTTTACAATTTTTTTGCGTTTTTTTCAGTCTACTAAAATTCAGCAAAATTTTTACCAACGCTTTTTTATTTCTAATCTACTAAGTGTTAGCAAAACTTTTGCTGAATCTACTAATTTTGTTGCTAAAAATCAGCTCGCTGATTTTCAGCAAAAGATTTTGCTGACATTAGCAATTTTTTTGCTAGCACCCTCCTGACTAAAATTTTGCTGACTCAGCAAAATTTTTTGATGACTTTACAAACTATTTTTTTTTGAGTGTACTAATATTTAGCAAACTTTTTTGTGATTTTACTAGAATAATTTATTACTTTTAATTAACAAAAATTTAGCTTAAATATAACTAAATATTTGTGGAATAAACAGATTTATTTTTGCTTTTCTTATCTTTCTAATATTCAGCAAAACGATCTTAGCAGTTTTTTCTGCAACTTAATTTTAACTAATTTTTAGTAGTTTTAGCAAAAAGTTTTACTAATTTTTTCTATTGGTGTAATTGTATTTCCAAGCACTATGCACCCTTTTTTTATTCAACGTATTGTTCTATCGATTATGAGTATGAAACTAATATGGATGTACGTTCTCCAACAATAGTTTGACAAAAAATAAGTTTTTTAAAAAAAAAATACTGAATGTCATTTTATGCACCTTTTTCCAAAGTGAATTTTTAATATTTTATTAGCATTTGCATATACAATAAGTGTAAGTAAACAATATAAAAAAAACTATTCATATGCATTTGATAAAAAAAAATTGTATAAAAATAAAATAGCATGAAGAATAATAATTAAAAAGTTTTAAGAATTTTAATTATATAAATCAATAAATAAGTGTAAAAAACAACACTTTTCTTGAGTGCAAACATTAAGGATTCCTTTTAATTTATCTACCCGATTTGTAAGCTAGAAGATTACACTCAGAAACTTCCTCCCATAACTACATGTCAGTCATTCGTGTAGTAAACGGTAATGGTAAAATGTAGTTAACTGTAATTTAAATTTATTTTCATCGGGATAAACATTAATTGCATTTATAGTAATTAAATGTGCTAAAGTCCCAAAACTTATTTAACAAATTGTGAAAAGCAATCTGATGTAGGCGTGTCCCTATCCGGATTTCATTCCTGCCTAAGGAAATCTTCAGGGGACTTGTTATGTAATTGTAGTCATTTTTAATTTCCCAATAGTAAAATGACTATTTCTGACAGTCATTAAAAACCAAAAAAATAACTAACCAAAAATAGCGTATTTTAGTAAAAGTTGTTTTGCGTAGTTTTTTTGGCAACTTCGCAGAAAGCTGCGTGTATAAGTAAGTTTTAAATATTTTTGTTGTTATATTAATTTTTTTTGCAGAAAATAGTAAAAAAGCTTAAAACATTTAATTATATTAAAAAACTGGTCAAACATTTTATGAAGAATGTTTAAGCGACAAGGCAGATAGTCTAATTTTCGAATATATTAAACATACAGTCCTTTCCTTATAGTATATTAAATACTTTTTATCTTCTCGGAATCGACTTAAGCCCGTCTAATGCAACAATAATTGATATATGTATGTCGTAATATTTTGTTAGTTGATTTTTTTTTTATTGTTTTGACAGTTATTTTTACTAATATTGCATTAATTTTTTTAATAGTTAATCATAACTACAATTTTTAATCATTTTTATAATAAATCTAGTCATCGCCTTTTTAATTACATTTGTAGTTGTTTTAAGTATCATTTTTAGTCGTTTCTTACTTCTTAATTCCCTGAGAGTACGTACACGAATATCAAATTTTAGTTGTGTTTTGATCAAAAAGCGGGACTCGGCAATCGAAAAAGAGGGAATTTGATTCAAAAAGCGGAATGCTTAAAATTTTTGGTTAAAAATACGGATTTTTATCAAATTTGCAATTTTGTTGTTAAAATAACTTGAAAAGGGGGTTCATACCCTGATTAAGTTAGACGACACAAAGTCGAATTTTCGGTTAGCACATGTATGTTGTTTTTGCACTCTACACTCGGGGAATTTTGGTTATTTTTTATTCAATTATGGTGATATTAGCGATTTGTTAATTTTGGCATTATTTTCAATTTCGACGATTTTTTAAGTTTTAGGGTTTTTTAAATTTTGGCGTTTTTTTTACTTTTGGTAATTATAGTGACTATTTCAATTAAATCAAATAATACAAAAAAAATTATGAAAATAATTAAATCGCCACATGGAATCGGCCATTTTGAATTTTCAGTGCCAGATTCGGAATCAGCGACCTCAAATACTTTATATACAATTGATTAAAATTAAATATATTAAATTTTAAAAATTATAGCCGCCATATTGGATCCGACATTTTTAATTTTAAATTCTGATTCTAATCCAGAAGCTGTCTAAACCCTCCATAGGCCCCTATCTATCGTATACTATTTTTTCTTCAAAATTCAGGCTTGCTGCGCAGCACAGCGAGGCGTCGCGATGATATGTAAGTAATTTAGAATTTCAAATTGATTAATCACTAAATACGTATGTATGTAAATATGTATTATGTTAACCCTCAAACCGGCCATACGCTTTTTTGCAATGCAATTTACACTAATTGTTCGGCACGAAAAATAAACGATATGTTCTTCTACCAACATTTTTTTCGTTTCCTATTTTAGGCGATATCGGCCAAAATAGGTTAAGAGGGAATATCAAAAACGTGTCCATAAAAATAAATAACTTTACGCATAAATTATTCATCTTACAAAGACTGTCTAAAAATTACTGCTTTTAGCAAAGAAGATATGGCGATTTTCGTTTTTTTGAAAAACTCGAAATTGAGCGAAAACGAACCTTAGCTTCATCATATGCTGATTAAACTTAACGGCTTTGTTAATAATACTTTATATAATGTTTCTGCAAAATTTCTTAAAAATCCGTCCACATGTTTTCAAGATCAGACGATGTCCTTTACAGGTATCCTTTAGGAATTCTGTATGTCCTTATACCAAAATCAGAGCTTTTTTTAAAAGTTAAAGCTTCAATCTTACTTTGTGTTTAGTATCCACGGCTTCCGTCAACATAACTATTTTTTTGTGAAAATTGTGTTCATTTAAAAATATTTATTTTTCGAAATTTTACGAAATTTTAATCTCAACACTTTCTCACTTCCAAACTGTGCTATGCACACAAAAAATTATTTCACAAAATATTTTGTAAATATGGTTTGATATCAAAATAACTTAAATTTTTATTATAAATCACACAACTCATATGACACACTTAAGACCAATTTAAAAAACACCGCTTGGGGGCGGGCTGGCCGGTTAGAGGGTTAATATAATATGAATTTAAAGAAACATTTGAAATATGTGTCAAGATTAGTAGTAATACTGCAGCTAATAAACGTGGTATGTTAACTTGGTTCACTGTTTTAGTTTAATAAGCAATGCATGTATAATAACACAGTGCTACGCAGAAACATCACTCTTCAAATGACCTATTGCATATTGTAAGTCTAGCTGACAAGGGCAGTCTCCCAATGGATTTTTCTTCGATCTTAATGAAATTTGGATACGCGTTTTTTTTAGAGGCCCAATCTCACGTTAAATAGGTACAAGGCGGAAACATGAGTGAGAGTAATGAGATTCACATTTTTTTGATCGCTGCTTTGTACTCGAGAAAGCAAAAATTTTGATACCAATATTGCCTTTGTAGTTATTTAAAATATAGATTAAAAAGATCTTCGAAAAAACTCGCATAAAAACCGAATAACTACGAATGTCTGAAAAAGCTCAGACAACCCCTCGATTAAATTTAATAGGCATCAATATACATACTTTTAGATTAATCCCACTATAATTATTTAACAAAACTCCAAAAATATTTCAAAGTCATCGGACATGTTTCGTACAGCAGTTAAGTTCTTTCATTTGGCACCCCATTTGTCTAAAATTTCTCTGAAACTTCTCGAAATAAACCGAAAAATGAAAAATTGGGTATTTTTTGACCGCACTTTTTAACTTCTATCCTAATATACAAATTTCATTAAGATCGGAGAGAACCCATCGATTGACTCCCCATTGTGAAAGTATTATATATGGCTTGAGAAGTTGTAATATATCCTCAAATATTCGAGATAACTGTAAAAGAGTATTTCATGCGACTGGGGCATTTCAAAATTTTTACTCAGCAATTTTTTAACCGATGAAAACTACCAGATCTTTCCAAATATATATACTTTCTTTATATTATTAATATAAATATGTAGAGAATTTTTTAATAACAATTAAAACTTTCAGATTTTTTTAAACTTTTTCAACTTCTACGAGGGTTTTTTTCGAATCGTTTTTTAAAACAAAAATATTCATGAAGTTTGTGTTTTCTTGAGTAAAATGAGCCTACCTTTGTTAAAATCGGTTGAAAATTGATAAAGTTAGGGGCAATTCACATCATATCCATCTACATCTACTTATTCCCATTATTGGTGATACGAACTGTTAAAATATTGAAAATTCTCATTTGAAAATTACAAAATACTGGAAAATAGTAGATATTGGTGTATAGGGGTGGATAGCGTGTGAATCAAGCTTTATGGTATTTTTTCTATATATACAGAATGGATTTTGTTTTATCTATTGCAAATCGTAGTTATCCAGTCAGAAAAAGACAAACGGACCACCGCTGGCAAGGCACTTTAGCAAGTGGTACAAGTGCTGGCAAAAAGTGCTTTTCCTAGCCCAAAATGATAACATCATTAGAGAAAAGGCCCGCTGTTCAAAAAGTATCATACAATCACTGGAGAAACAAAATTTCCAACGTTGGCAAAATGTTGGTAAAGCCATGCAAAATGTGGTTGAAAGTTTGTTTTCCCAAATAAAATTAAAAAAAAGTTAATGTATAATTTTTTTTGCTCCCGCCGGGATTCGAACCTTGCCAGCCAGATTGCAGCTGATAGCTTTATACACTGAGCTAACGAGGCTCTTGATAGCTTAAAATCTTTGCCAGAAAAAAATATTTTTTTACGAAAATATTAAAAAGTATAAACAAATCACAAATAAAATCTTTCCCTGACACCGGGCTCGAACTCGGAACCTTTCAACTATATTATTTCTTAAACAAAGCATCATCATTTTTATAAAATAAATGCTTAGCCAGTGACACACTTTTTCCTAACGTTGCCATAGTGGTCTCAGCCAATTCTTTGCCAATGATTATTTCTGTGGACCACTGAAAATATTGTAAACCAAATCACTTTTTGGAAACGCTGATTACGCGTCTTAAACAAGTATTCAGCTATGACTACTTATTTACAAATCCTTTGTTTTTTGTACCATCGGCAATTTCTATTTGGGTATGACAATTTTCAAACGATTTTAACAAATTAATTTTTAATTTGAATATCGGAAAAAGCTCCGATACCACCGCGATTAAATTAAATAGGCATTACTATCCCAGCAAAACCACACATTACCAAATCATGGGTAAAGTAATGTATCGCTTCATGTAGGGCTTCATGCATTACTTTACACGTTACTTCACTGATGAATTTTACAGCCGATGAGCCTCAAAGTAACTCATTATCTTGTAGTGGGTAAAGTAACTGGTTACTTATATGGTTACATGGAGGGAAAAAGTAATGTGTCTATAAATAGATTTTCATAAAAAAAATGCATAACATTTTTTTTTAATTAAATAAATAACTTTTTTTTTATTCAATAAATAACTTGGGCATGCTGGGATTTGAACCTGGGTTCTCTGGTATTTAACAATTAGTTAGGCGAGAACTCTACCAACTGAGCTATCGATACATACAATATTTTTTTGCTTAACATGTAGATGAGTTGTTGTGCTTCGTGTTTTCGTTCGTGATATCAAAAATATACACCTTACCATTATGCTTACAAAAAATCACAAAGTAATGTGTCTATAAATAGATTTTCAAAACTATATATTAATAATTACTTTACGTTTATAATTCATTCATTATGTAATTGATGATCGGTAAGTCATTATTTTATGTTTTGAAGTAATGTAAAATGTAATGAGGTCTCATTATAAGGTAATCCATTAGTGTTCAATTATCGGTAACTCATTACTTCTTGTTGGAAAATAATGATACAGGTAAGGAGTACACATTACAAGGTAATGCATTACTTTATCGCACCCATTACCAAAGTTTTGCTAGAACTCCTTTATAAAACTCCAGATTTAATGTCATTCAAAACGATTTTTTTGAATAACAAAAATACTTGAAAGTCTTTAGACATAATTTGTACGCCAGTAAATGTGCCTTCAAAAACCTTTCATTTAATACCAAATTTGTCTATAGTTACTTCAAATAGAACGAAATAAATCGAAACGAAAAAACATAAAATGGGGTACTTTGGACCCCACTTAGTGACATGAGATTGGGCAGCTAAAACACACTTAAATTTGTATTCTGTACAACATATCCGAAGTTCATGAAGATCTGCCGGTCCGGGTAGGGATATCTCCCTTGTGAGTTACAAATGTTTTAATGCGTCCGTCTGTCGAAAATATGAGTATATTGAAGCTTCTCAAACTGGCTTTGAAATACACTCAGCTAGATTTACAACATACACTACTAGGTAACTTGTGATTGCAATTTTTTTGTTTTTGGTAGAACCGTGTAATTTGATGCATGTTGTATTAACAATTGAATAAAATAAAGAATGCTTACGAAAGTATTTTTACATTTTGTATTCATCATAACTTTATGAAATGAAATGCAACAAGTTAAAAACAAAAATCTAAAAAATTAAAAAAAATATATAAAATATATGAGATTCGTTGAGAGACTTAGCGAATTCTCGCTTTTTTGTCGAAAGATATCGTTATTGGCTTTGCACGCTATATTTTTACCGTCTTTTCTTCAATATAAATATTATTTTCTTTTGTCATGTTTCCTGACTTTTAATACTTTTTTATATTTCAATTATTTGAAATCAACATTTTAGGTTCGTTGTAATTCCGGGAGGTTTTAGGATTACAACTGTGTTTGACTCTATTAGTATTTTTCAGAAATCTTTGTATTTTTTTTTTTTTTGTTGCAAAAACAAATCAAGGCGAAACTGAACAGTAATAGTACAGAAATAAAGTATTTCTTATTTAGACTTCTTAGACAAATAATGTAACATTCTAAGTTTGATTTAATTTCCGTCCTACGCAGGTGACTTATGGGGCGACTCTTCAATTCCACCATTACTACAGTTTCATTGTCAGCGTCAGATATTTTTTTTTGAGTGCTCAACATTTTTGTCTTTAAATATACAGTTCATAATGTCCTTTAGTTATTCAGTTTAAAAACAATAATCCATAAATATAGTGGAAATCTGATTTCTCAAATGCTTCAGGAGTATCACAATTTCAACTTTAAAACTGGCCAATTTTATAATAAGCTAATTCCACGCTTGCTGATTGATCTCTATGTTCAATCCACGCCCCGATTTCTAACTTAAATTAATAAGAGTAATCTAAACTTTCATTAAAATTTAAATTTGGAGCGTTTTTAGTCGATATAGTAAATGTATTTGAAGAGTTCATTGCCATGGTGGAAACTTTGGTTTTAAAATCTTTTTCATTTTCGCCGCGGGTTTGCTGTATAAAAAGCACTTTATAGTCAACCATATGAGATCAATTTCAGGATTTTAATAAACCGCTCGCTCTAACTGATTTATAACACAACTTTTAGTTTTTTTGGAGTCTACCTTTTCATTTTAATACAGCTAAAGGCAAACTCTAGTTTTTGGTAAAAAGTGTTCAAAACTGCTTGGGTTGCTTTTAGGATAAAAAGCCAAAATTCGCTACATTTTACATTGTAATTTTTTTTTTGTCACAAACAATTTTTAGGCTTTTGTGCTTTATTTTATATAAAAATCTTTAACTTTTCATTTCATAAAGTTGTGATGAAAACAAAATGTAAACATTTTTTCGTAAGCATTCTTTAATACACTTGATTATACCATTAATTTAAAAATACAGACTTCTTCAAGCCGTCTGTAATACTACAATATGTATATAAAAAAAAATGGAACAAATATCTAAATTTTTAAATATAATAAAGTATTGAAAGCTCGAATTTTACCTTAATCTCAACAACACTTTTATGAAGATATTCTGTAACTAAGTGATAAGATAAATGTAGTAAAGTGGCGTTTTTCGACGAGACTACTTAACACATAATACTCGAATTTGTTTTATACAAACTTTGAACCAAAATTACTCCATAAAACTTTTAAAAATTTCGTCATAAAGAACAGCAAATATAAAATTAGCGTTTTTAAATACATGGCCACTTTCTGTAGGTTGGCATAACCGATACTATGCAGTTATTTTAGACACGAAAGTCACGTATGACTTGATTTTGAATGTACATCTTGCGTTGATATATATTTGTAATCAAAGAGTAATGAAATACTACATTCACTAAATTCAAAACTCACTGTTAATTATTGAAAATAAAAAAAAAATATGCATAATTGCATAATTTTGGCATTTATTTGTTTTAAAAATACCAACTGCAAATAAATTTATACAAAATTATTTAACCCAGTCAACAAACTTTGGAAGATTTACTTTATGAGTCGATTGCAAGAATCTTACTGAAAATTACAGTTAAAACAACTGTTATTTCAGTTAAAAAGGTGACAAAGGTAATAACCAGTACAACCAGAAATATGCTATATCTTCCCTATGGGGAATGAGGAGTCAATTGACCTAAAACTGACTGGTTAAAGAAGGACTTATCACAGGACTGGTATAATTTAATACTGAAGTGGGTTATTGTCCTAAAATTACCAATCCTGTGACTGGTAAAGGGAGGACATATCACTTAACCAGAATGCTTATTAACAAGAAAAAGCCAGCTGGCCAGAATTTTACCCATAGGAAGCTGTTTAGTTTTCGTTTATTTTATACGACATTGGCCTTTTGCGACAGTCTTGTGGTATGCCCATCTTTGGTTAGTCCTGTAGCATGCCATTATGTGGTTTAAAGCAGGACAAATGACCACCTCCTATGACAAGCCAATGTTAAAGTTGCCAGTTATTTACATAGGGTAGGGTTTAGCAGAGGACCGGTCTCTGGCACGAATTGACCGATCCTGTGGCACACGCAGAACCGGTCCCATTCCCCATAGGAATGTTTTTTCCTGTGCTTCGTATTAAAAAATGGATGAAAGATTTTTGCGTTTCAGAGCAATTGACTAATTCTGGCATCGATTTGAGAGCATATTTTCGCATATTTCGCTCTTAATTGCATATTTTTATCATAAGAGTATATTTTTGATAAAAAATCTAATTTTAGAGCATATTTTTGTACTTTTAGAACAAGAACCTATTTTTTAATTATTCCTTATTGAGCAAATATATTTTTCAATAAAAAACTTCCAACTTTTATTTTAGTTTTCTGATTTTGGAAATTCAAATTATTTGTAAATTTGAATTTTTAGTTTTAAGACTACCGACTAAGGAATAATTAGTCTTTTATCTCCTCTTTTGTTAGCAATTGAAATAAATTTTACACAAAATAAGCTTTAGAATGTGGATTTTTAAAGAGAAATGTGCTTTTTATGGCATTTTTTATGGCCATAAAATCGATTTTTTAGAACATATTTCTGGTTGCCCTGGTAATAACCGTTAAAATAACTAAAGATAATTTTTGGTTTTAACTGTTGAAAAACAATTTACAAATGTAGTAAACACTACTAAAATGTCGTAAAAATAACTGACAATTGTTCACTACAACAATTTTAAAACAACTGTAAAAATTGCGAAAAAAAACTACTGTTTTTAACAGTTATTTTTTCGTTTTTTTAAAAACATTTTTTTAATTGAATATGTATTTGTTTCTTTCAATAAAAATACAAGTTTGTATTTCCTAAATCCTACTTAACCCATTTTATACCACTCATCGATCCCGTGAGAATTTGTTGACGAAATTTAGTGGAAAGGCGTAGTGGTGTCCCAATAAGCTTTTTCTGAAGTTTTTGTGTACTTATTGCGCCATCAAGAGGTTATATTCGTTAATAATATAATAATTCGAAATAATATAATTCGAAATAATAAAAATCAACACTGGCTTTTCAAGGAAGTTAAGTTTTTTTATTACTGTGTGTAAACTAGTCACTCCAATGAACAAATTTTTGTATTCAAATTGCAAATCCATTGAAAATATCCTAAAATATTTAGAAAAGAACTTTAAATTTTAACAAATTTTTTAAATTAAATTTTTTAAATTTTAACAAATTTTTTATGTGGCACCACGATATAGGCAATACTGTACTGATAAAACAGGGGTGCCCACGGCCTATGCGCTTGGTACTCAATTGTTTTTGTAAAAACACTTAGCTATATGCTGTGTGTTTTAATACACATATAGATCGCTCAGCACTAGCAATACGAAATACACAAACAACTTTGTCTTATTAGTTTTTTTGTCGTTCTTCACTTTATACACGCAAGCGCAAAGCAACAACACTTTCGTATGCTTTTTTGTTTTTACAACAAAAAATGTTGAATAAAAATTAGTTTTTCTTTAAATGTATTGGTGTTTGCTCTTCCATAAGGAACTTTTGGGCACTCCTGTGATAAAATGTCTAAATTATCATATTTATATCATTGAACAATTGCAGACATTATTATACTAAAATGAATGGTTGAAACCACAAAAAAAAAACTTTAGACCAACATGTACGATGTTCAAAAATTAAGCGAAGTCTCTTAGTACCTCAATATTCAAAAAAAAATGTCAAAACCATGAGATTGTGTTAACTTTTTTGCAAGATTCGAATTGTATTTAACTGGTCATAATTTTTTGGTGACACTGTTCGGATAGGGCCGTTCACTCTTTTCTTCAATTCGGATCTATAATCAAATAAATTAAAAGTTTATGTAATTTATATGATTTGTACTCCATATTTTTCAGAGGCAAAGACTGCTATGCCATATTATTTTTGATATTTGGAAAAATTCAAAAAGTTATATGTATCTCCAATGTCTTCTTAAAGTCAAAATGGGTTATTATTTTAAAATATTTGTTTATTTTAAATTTAATTGCCCAACTTTTTTTTAATTTTAATAAAATATATTTCAGAACTCCTGATTTTGTATTTATTTTGTGTTTTATTATAAGTTTTTAAGGAAAAATTCATGAAATAAAACTATTGAAATTATTCGAGTTACTCGAGGAATTTTAAAATCTTACTGGATTAATCGAGTAAGTTACAACCTCAAAATCGAGTTACTTGTTTACTCGAGCAAAACCAAACCCGAGCACACAAATCCTATTTTCAGGTACGTTTCCTTCGTTTCTTCTCAAATTCCACGTTTATTTGTTTTGAAAAATATTCCTATATTTATAAAATAGAATATTTTATTTTAAACAGTAAAAACAAATAGTTTTTTCCTTTTTACAAAATAAATTGTACAATAAACTTTTCATAAATGGCATAACATTTATGACATTATTGTTTCAAAAATACGTTGTTTACACTATATACGACATTACATGAATCCGGCTATTACAACTTTTTCCTGAGCCTGGCTTTGTAATACATATTTTCTGATGGATTTAAGTACATTGACTCTAAATCTAAAAAATTAATATTTAGCCTTTTTTGTTTTTGAAATATCTCGTTTTTTATATATTAACATTATATATCCCATTCTTTTTTGTTCTTCTTTTTTAATATTTCATTATATTTTCAATGGATTTAAAATTTGAATACAAAAATGAGTTTAGGGAAAGGTTTATGTTTATGCCCCTCCCACTCCTTCCCACCAAAATATGGGTTCGAAAATCGAATTTTTAAAAATTCGAATCCCATTTTTAATACTAAAACATTCGAATAACCAAAAAATGCTTATGTTTATTTTGATCGATAATTAGATTAAGCTAGAAAGCTTCTATAGAATTTATAGGTTTGTAGTCCGGTCAGAATAGGCATTTCAAATAACAAAAAATTCTGACATTGCTGAATTTTGGTACAGACCTTGGGTACAACATTACAAATAAAATACCAAAAGTCCCCCATAATCGAGGTCAAAGATCAAAATTTTCGGTTTTTTTTGGATTTTTCTCGTAAATGGTAAGTTTTATCAAAAAAAAAAAGTCAGACAAAAATTGTAGATCATAAATATGTTCTTATACTTTTTGCTAAGAGATATCAAGATACTAAAAGTTGAAGGAGTTGTATTCTATATAATATGCACACATTTCCACACCACCTGTGAGGTAGTGTACTTGACGCATTCTTATACCGAACACGGAGCGAAATAACAATACAGACTGTCTGTTTTCACGCAGATTGATATACATTTTCCCGAAAAGTTTTGTTATTAAAAATAAGCAAAATCAATGCAGCCGTTCAAAAGTCATTAGTACAAATTCATAGTAGCGTCTGGTGTATAAAGTATAACGTCATACTTTTCCACTAGACGCTAAAAGGTGAATAATTTTTAAAATTCACCTAAAATTTTTTTCACCACAAAAATAGTTTTTCACCTCAAAAATGTTTTTTCACCACACAATTTAATGTTTACATCAAAAAAAGTTTTTCAACTCAAAATTTTGGTTTCACCTCTAACATATTTTTTTAAATAGTTTTTTGTTGTTTCATTTGTAAGGGTTCATTGTGGAGGATATAAAGAAAAAAATTTGGTAAAACCAAATTTCATGCATGGACTTGTCTTTAGTTATTTTTTTTGAACACATATTTTAAGCACATTTTTTATATATGTATGTACAGACAATATGAAGCACACATACATACATATATACACTTATTCTGTATTTACCTTGTACTTGCCACTCTTTATATTATTAATTATTCGATTGTTAATCTATAAATTCGATTTTATTTTTGTCTTATAAAATTATGTTTGATTAGCTGCAGTGTTTCTATAGTAACGGTTTTTTTTTTTTTTTATTTTAGAATTTTCAGAGTTGTAAACTTTTTTAATCGCACGTTATCAATTTTGTATTGAATTAAGATTATTTAATTTTAAGAACGGTTTAATTTAATGTTTTCTTAGCGATATCACAATCTAAACTAATGTTGATTTTCAATACATTTTGTTGTTTCTTTTCTATTTTTTTTTTGTTTTAATACAAAACAACACAACTCTATCGTTTGGTTTATTTTTATTGTGTGTATGGGGGATATATTAAGTATAAGTAGTCGATATTCCAGTCTATCAACGTCAACGTTGGCAGCACAAAAAAAAAAAAACAAAATTTGTATTGTATACCGTCCGTCCACACCATAGGCTTGGTGCTGTTAAGGAATAAATTTTATTCATTAATACAACATGCACAGTGCGTACGACATTGGACCGACCGGCTACCATAATTACAAACAAACTATTAATGCATGGAGACTTGCCAGATACTTTTTTTCGTTATAAACACACAAATCATAAATAACCCCAAAAAATCCCCATTTAGATAAAATGTGAAACAAATTATGTAGTAAACTCAAAAAAATTAAGTTAGTAGAAAAGTTAGTAAAACGTCTTGCAAATCAAGTGTACTATTTCTCAGCAAATTTTTTGCTGAAATTGTGTTTTCAGCTAAAATTTTAGTTATACTTATTAAGCATTTAACTGTTTTAAACTAATATTGTACTAATTAATTTTGCTAAACAAATTGTGCTGACAAGCAAACTAATAGTGTGGACGACAACTAAATTGGAAGATATACGCAGAATGACGTAGATGTCGCGGCATGTAATAATGTAGTAGAGACAAGGAAAATGATACTAAAAAGAACAACTCTTGAAAGATATAAAAAAAGCAACCATGGAAGATTTTTGTATTTTTTTGTTTAAAAAAAAACCGTGCTTTTTAATAACCGGTTTTTTAAACTCAAACCCGGTTTTGAGTTTATAAAGAAGAACTTCAATAATTTTTATTTTAATTGAATTTATGAAGTAGTTTTATTAAAAAACTAGTTTCATAAAAAGAATGAAGCTTTCAGTTAATCATAAAAATTTTTTCGTTCTCTTTGGAAAAAAAATTGCATTAGTTTAGTGAAAAATTTTCATTTTTTTCGTCCACTAAAATTCTTTCTGTATAGGTACAAATTTAAAAAATAAGATAAAAAGCCCGTTTTTAGACAAATCTAAAAAACAATCAAGAATTTAAAATAGAAAAAGGTCGATAAAAACATTTTTAGAATGAAGACTTAAATTTTAAATTTCGACATTTAAAAGTACAGTAAAAAGGCTCTTTAAAAATTCTAAAGATCCTTTTTTTATTCGTTTATAAGTAAAATTAGTCGTAAATAAAGAAAGATTGTAAAATAATTGTGTGAGAAAAAAATGCATAACGCCTTGCAATTCATTGAGCGATTCCAATCTAAGTTAGACCCTTTCGCTTAAGTTTATTTTTAACTAAATCGTCAACAGGGACAAAAAAATGTATATTTCAGATTGCAAAATATTCGGAAACGCTGAATTATTCGAGACAAAAAAAAACGGTTTGTCGAATATCTCAAAAGCCTCCCTTTTTGAAAACCAGGTTTTAAATAACTTGAAAAACATAAAAAAAACAGTTTATCGAATAGTGCGGAAACCGTGTTTGACAACTCTAGTCAGAGCTCAAATTCTTTTTTAAAAAAGGCTGAATTTACTTTAAAGGTAATACTGGCTTTTAATTCATAAAAAACTCACCGCCAACTAGTTTTGAAAACAGTCAATTTTAAATGTCAAACTTTTATAATTTTTCAAGGAAACTCTACGTCTTTTATCACTTCTAATAACAACATTTAAATTTTTACGTTTTTCATTTAAAAAATGTAGATACATACAAATTTTTGGTGCATTCTTCTTCTTAAAATCTTGTGATTATATGAAGACTAAAAAAACAATTTTTTTTCATGTTGTACGTACAAAAACAATGTAAATTGAATTATTGATGAGTAAAAATCAAGTGAATTTTGGGAAATTTTCTGAGGGTTCTTATTTTAGGAGTCGTCAATGTTTGTTTTAAGGAATTTTTCTACAAAATGGCTCAGAAATGATTCAGAAAATTAAATAGGTTTGACTATTTTATAAATATTTTTATATTTTGAGCAAAGAAATCTGTTTTTTTTTTTTTTTTTTTTTTTTTGATGAACCACAAATTTTAACTTTTATTAATATATTTTCGCTCATTTTTGATTAATGTATTATTAAAGTTATTCGTGTTAAGTCTATATGACATCTGCTTTTTTTAAGCAACTTTATCAGGGGTTTGTTATAAAATGTTTTAAAAAAATTAAAATTTTTTATATCAAAACTCTGAAAAGGTTGCTTTGACAAAGCAGGTGTAATAGAGGTTTTATCTTGACTGATTTTATTGTAAATATATATTAAATTTATCAAATTTATTTATAAAATCCCCAAAAAATCTCCAAAATATTTTTGAAATCCTCAAAAAAAACCCTGTCCCCAACTTAAAATGTCTGTCCCCAAAACCAACAAAAAGTCCCCAGTCTGGCAAGCCTGAATGTATGTGTGGATTAAGTGATTCCCTCATACTCATAATTTTTGATATAGTCATTTTTGTTCAGCATACAAATATGTATGTACATATATCACATAGGTAAATACTCTATTATTATAATTAGCAGGGCAGCGACTTTTATGTAGATGCATGTTTGTAGTGAGTAGCTCTAATGTCCCTCCCTACATGGATGCATAAATCTCCATACATCTGCATTAACGAAATTTGAGGTAATATCATCATGTTTGTACATGTATGATCACACATGAGCATGCATAAACATATATGTAGTTATTACCTCAAATTTTGGTACATGTATGGAGACATATGGAAGCATGCATGCATATCCCATGTATGCATGTTTATGAGCATGTACAAACATTAGGGTATTCACTCGGTTAACCGTTACTCGATTAATCGATGAATTGATAATGATCGTTACAGATACAATTTTCATCTTATATTTGTGTAATAAGGCTACAACTTTTTTGCGTGACACCACAATTTGGGCAATACTGTACTGATAAAAAATATTTTTGTTGGTCATTTTGGAGAAAAACGTTCAGCACAGAAACCAAAGCATAAAATATCACATTTTTGAAAATTGCAAAAAATATTTTCAAAATATCCTTGAACATTTACAGACATTATTATACACAAATGAAAGTTAGAAACTATAAATAAAATTTCAGACCAAAAGTTCCGACTTTCGGAAATTAAGCGAAATTTTTAAGTATCTAAATATTCAACAACAAACAAAAAGTTTTTTTCAAGATTCGAATTGTACTTAATTTTCATCATCACTTTTTGTTGTTACAGATCGGATTGGACCGTGCGCTATTTTCTTTCATTCGGATCTATATTCAACTTAATCACACACTGCTATGCCATATTATTTTTGATATTTACAAAATCTGCTAAAAGTTATATCCCTACTGTTTTCTAAAAGTATAACTTAATACAAACGAAAGAAAATAATGCGAAACACCTCAATTGTAGATTATTTTAGAAGATCTTTTTAATTGGATTTCAGGTATGAGATCATAATTAAAATGTTGCTATTACAAATATAAAACAATTATTGTTAATAAATTAACGAGAAGATAAGAAGAATCGTGTGTGGATGTTCAGCGCTAGAGGGAGTGCCGCACTTTCGACATAAGCGACTAGGTCATCTTCAGCCTCATTCTAATCTACCACCCACAAGAAACTCAAGGTTTTTGATCAGGTATATATGTACTTATATCAACCAACCACAGAAACTCGATAATGTTAATTGATTACCCGAACAACATGAGTTATTTTCGTCTTTTCTTTCAAGTTTAGCCAACAGCTTTAAATCTTAAGGCTTTTTATTTGGCCGGGTTTCCAGTTCAACTGCTTATGTTACCATTACTGGGAACGAATTGGGAATCCGGCATGTATACTAATATTTAAACACAACACATTCTATTAGATCCTATTAGATTTTACATTGCATGGTTCCAGTATGTTTGGTTTGAGAATTTTGTATGTATTGTGGATGTTTTAAAATTGAATTTCATTTTGAATTGTCAGGTTTGAGATCATAAGTTACAAATAGAGATCTATTTAATTTTAAATTAATTACCCAACTTATTTAATTTTTTATTTTAAGGAAAAACTATTATTATTTATTTTATTCGAGTTACTCGAGTAATTTCAATATCTTACTCTATTAATCGAGTTAGTTAAAAATCTTAAAACGGAGTTAGTCGTTTACTCAAACAAAACCAAACCCGAGTAATTTGAATACCCTAACAAACATACATTGAACCTTTATGGATGTATATATGATAATTTTTACCTGGGAAGCGACAAATTTAAGTTCATATTTTTAAATTTTGAGTGCATATTTTCGCGCCAATTTATTGTATGTTTTATATATCCTTATAAGCGCATATTTTATGCGCATTTTTTTATTTTTTGGCGCATGAAAGTCGCTGCCCTGGTAATTATTAAGTAAATTAACATTACTGAGAAGGACAGCACTTTACATGTTGTTTAAATAAGTTGACCAGTAGCTTATTTATATATTTAGATTTATTATGAGCCAAATACAGTGGTTTAGATTGCATACATATATTGTTAAACGAATTGAATTTTAATTATTACCACACGCTGAAAAAATACACTTTTCAATAAAACATGAATTTAAATTACACAGGCCAACACTCAATTTGCTTCTTTGAATTTATCAACTGATTCTAGTTAATTTGGGTGCGCTGAATTCAAATCTGTAATCATTTTGTCTCTATCAGCTCTAGTTTTCATGATATAGCTTTTTTTTAAGTATTTAAAAAGTAAAACTTTTCCATAGGAATTGCCGTATTTTGTAAAAGTAACAATGTGTGGGATGGACATATCTCAGGAAGTAGGAGGAGCTTATCCACGATTATGATATCAATCTCTTCTTTGGAAGATTCTATAGCAGATTAATGCATCAATCATATTTGTGGGTGGGGTTTAAGGGGTTAATTTTTAATTTCAAAATAGTGCTATTTTTGCCGTATTTTTTAAAAGTAACAATGTATGTGATGGACATATCTCAGGAAGTAGGAGGAGCTCATCCAAGATTATGATATCAATCTCTTCTTTGGAAGATTCTATAGCAGATTAATGCATCAATTATATTTGTGGGTGGGGTTTAAGGGGTTAATTTTTAGTGCTATTTTGCTATTTTTTTTTATAAAAATTAACCCCTTAAACCCCACCCACAAATATGATTGATGCATTAATCTGCTATAGAATCTTCCAAAGAAGAGATTGATACCATAATCTTGAATAAGCTCCTCCTACTTCCTGAGATATGTCCATCCAAAACTAGATCTGATAGAGACAAACTGATTACAGATTTGAATTCAGCGCACCCAAATTAACTAGAATCAGTTGATAAATTCAAAGAAGGAAAAATCTTTTTTAATTTTGTCGGGCTGTGTTATTTTTAATTAAAACTTTATTTTATTTTTTCAATAAAAGCAGAAATACGGAATTAAATTCAAAATATGCTAAATATGCAACAAAAAATTACAAAAAATGCCATAAAATATGCATTTATAGCAAATTCTTTAAAAATATGCAGTTATAGAAAAATATGCAAAAATATGCAACAACAAATCTATGCCATTTTGTTGCAAGTTCTTTGATTCGGAAAAGTATTTGCTAAAAACCAATTTTTGATTACCAAACATGCATTTGCATGAAATTTTTTGCCCTAATAATAACAAACAGTCTATGAATGTATCAGTGGATTAAGTGATTCCCTGATATACTCATAATTTTAGATATAATAATTTTTAGTGTCCGACCGAACAGTTCGACCAAAAAAATATATTTGATCGGTTTTTTGGTATCTAGAGACAATGAGTATAAATTTTGGTATTGGAAACTTGTTTGTTGAACCGATTTAATTCGATTTTGTGTATAAAATTTAAGGAAAAAGTCGAAGTTTAGCTATAAAATTAATAGTTCGGCCGCCAAACTTTCTTCGATTTGGCCGAACTTTCGAAGGCCGAAGAGTGAAAATGGGGGAATATTATCAAAGTGCTTAGTAATTTTTGTACATTACCACAACACTCAAAAATAATGACAAAGACACAATAAAAATTAAATTTGAAATAATGATTTTAAACTATTAACATTGATCATCAATTTCTATTATACAGTGCACTCGCGATAATATGAACTAATTAAAACCAAGCCAGTTCACTTTTGCAAGATTGTTCATATTTGCGAATGGCATCTAATTTACTTTTAAAAACGTTTTTCCAATAAAAATAAAAGTTTCTTATGTTAAATTTTTTATTTATTGTTTATTGGATTAAAAAAAACAATTAATTTTTGAAAAAGAAACAAAATTTGAAAATTATTTTGCGAAAAATACGTTAAAAATACAAAAATAAGCTGTTCATATTTTAAAGCTTTGGCACTAAGTTCATATTTTAGAGTAGTCAATGGAAGAAAAAAATGTTCATATTTTGGGGTGTTCATATATTAGGGTGTTCATTAGGGCGGGTCGATTTAAAAATCGCTCAACGTTCAAGGAAAATCGTATTCTAGGGATCAAAATAAGAAACATTGCCGAAGGAACCATACCTCTAAAACGAGTTCTGATGTCCCGACTTTTGGCCCAAAGGGTCAAATTTTGAAAAAGCCTACTTTGATATTTCAGAAAGTAGGAGGAATCTCTCCAAGATTATTGAAGCTACTTCTTCTCCGGGAGACGCGCTAGCAGATTAATGCATAAATCATCATTCTAGGTGACCGTTAAGGGGTTGAAATTTAAGTTGAAAGAGGGCATTTTTAGCCGTGTTTTTATAGCAAAATGTACAAATCTCGGGATAGAGATATTTCAGAAAGTAGGAGGAGTCTTTCCAAGACAAATCGACCCGGCCTAATGTTCATATATTAGGATGTTCATATTTTCGCGAGTGCAATGCTCTTTAAAATTTCCTTTCTAAACTTTTGTGATAATATAATCGTAAAACTGTTTTGATTCTGACTTAAATTTTGTAACTTTCAAATTTTGTAGGAAAAACTAATTTTTAATTGCAATAAAACAAAATTATTTTTTTTATTAAAAAATAACTTTTAAAAACTGTTCATTGTTTTTATTGTTTTGTTGCTCGTTTTTATGGTTTATGCATTCATTTAAGGATATTTGTTTTTGACAGCTTCGATAATCCTTTTTACTACCAATCAATTTTACTACCATGTTATAAATAGTAAAAAATTACTACATGATTAGTTATTTTTATGACAAATACAGTCATCGCCTTTTTTAGTGATTTTTACCTTCTGAATTTCCTGAGTGTACTACTATTGCTCTATTATTGTAATTAACAGGGCAGCAAATATGCAAATGCATTTTTGAAGTCAGTAGCTCAAAATCGATTTTGAATTTGCAACAAAGTGACCTCGATTTTTTACATTTTTTGAATAAATCAATCGTGGTTTTTGACAATTTTCAAAATTGTCATTTGGCAACCTAGACTGTATAGTTTTTATAAGTTTAGTATTTTTTAAATAAAAACCAGCCATTATTTATGTTCTGAGTTAAAACGGAATAAGTTTTGGAATATTTTAGATTTTGCTAATATGAAGGTGCAGCTGGACAAATGTGAGTTTTTCAAAGAGGAAGTTGAATTCATCGGATTTATTGTTTCATTGTTTCAAAAGAGGTAATAATATCATATCCTGACTTCCGAAAAGAATTCCACCTGACTACAGATGCATCCAATGTTGCTATAGAAGCGGTACTAAGCCAGGATGACAGGCCAATTTCCTTAATTTCTACACTCAAAAAAAAAAGTTTGTAAAGTCATCAACAATTTTTGCTGAGTCAGCAAAATTTTAGTAAGGAGGGTGCTTGCAAAAAAATGGCTAATGTCAGCAAAATCTGATCAGCAAAGCTGATTTTTAGCAACAAAATTAGTAGATTCAGCAAAAGTTTTGCTAACACTTAGTGGATTAGAAATAAAAAACCCTTGCTAAAAACTAATAACATTTTTGCTGAATATTAGTAAACTGAAAAAAACTCAAAAAATTTGTAGAAAAATTGTAATTTAGTTAATTTATTTGCTGAAAATCATAAAACATATTTTTGTGATTCTTTTAAAAATAATTTAAAATACGTTACAAAATATAGAAATGTTAATTTTCCCACATTGACGACATGAATTAATTTAATATCTGAAAATATATAGAAATAATTATAAATAAAAAAAAAATAAAAAAATTTTCTTTTAAATACTTACATCAGTGGTTGTCTAAATGATGCTATTTTTTAAAGGACGCAAATGCCGTAGATAATTATAGACATGAAACAAAAAATAAACAAAAACAAACGAAACGAAAAAAACAACCCTTTTTTGCAATAAGAAAAAGAAACCATAAAAATCTACCTAAGATGTGTGTCTTTGTCTTTCGCTTTACTCTGTCTACATGTCTGTATATGTTTATTTGCAATTTGACCACACTAGAATATTAATCTATAAACATTTAGTTTAGAAATACATATTAAATTTAAATATTTTATTTTGTCTTTTATTTAATTTTTAATCCTCAATTTTGTTTTATGTATGAAAAACAGATGCAAAAATCTTCCATGGTTGATTTTTTTATATGTCTTATTAGAGTTGTACTTTTTAGTATCATTTTCCTCTTCTCTACTACATCTTGACATGCCGCGACATCTGCTTCATTCTGCGTATATCTTTCAATCTGGTTGTCGTCCACACTATTAATGTGCTTATCAGCACAATTTTTTTCCAAAATTAATTAGTAAAACATTAGTATAATATCAGTAAAGCATTAGTATAAAACAGTTAAGTGCTGAATAAGTATAACAAAAATTTTAGCTGAAAACACGATTTTACCAAAAAAAAATAGCTAAAAAATAGTATACCTGATTTACAAGACGTTTTACTAACTTTTCTACTAACTTATTTTTTTGAGTGTAGAACATTAACGGGAACCGAGGAAACTATGCGGCGAACGAAAGAGAAATGTTGGCTATAATCTGGGCTTTGACAAATTTTAGGAACTACCTATACTGATCAGCCAAAGTCATAATTTACACCGACCATCAACCACTAACGTATGCTCTTAGCCATAAGAACAGCAATGCAGAGATGAAAAGACGGAAGGCGATACTGGAGGAGTATAATTATAATCTTTCAATTCCCGGAAATAGACATTTAAGTCAACAATGTGAAATTTGTGTCCGAATTTGCGATTTGCTGTAAGCAATCCCACAATTCATAGAAATAAAACAAAAATTTCCAAAAATGGGATTTTTTAAGTTTTTTGCTGTCATGTCTACATTTAAAGCAGGGAGTATCTACAACCGCTTACACTACCTAATTGGAGATGTGCACAATTTTTAACACTGGGTTAAAGTTGATATTTGCCTTTAAAATTAGTCAACTTTAGATGAGGCTGGGGAGAAAAGTATAAACAAATCAAAATTTTTTTTTAACACAACTCGTTTTTATATAAAAAGACGTTTTAGAATAGTATTACACAGTTTATATGTTCAGAAAGAAAATATTTAGCTGCATTTTACCTCCAGACTGTTGGTGCTTTTTGGGGGGAAAATCTCAAAAATTTGATTTTTTTAAACGAATGTTGTTTTTGAGTAGAACCAAGATATTGCATTAATTTTTTTTTTTATTTAATCAAGAATTTATATAGATAAATAACCAATATTTTGATAACTTTAGTTAAATAACAGATTTAAACGATATCAACAGAAAAAATTATTTCAATTGTGTTGGAACGCATTTAACAGAGTTTTGAACTAACTTTTTTTATGAGTGTATATGCATACAAGGGTATGAATAAAAAGCCGTTACCAGTAGCAAAAGAATAATGGGCCTAAAAATTGATTTTGAAAAAAATTACGAATTTAAAAAATATGGTCGAGACGGGAATCGATCATGTGTCGTCTGATTACCAAGCGACTGCTCTATACCCTAAGCCAACGTGGTATATAATATTTGAAAGTTTAAAACATAAATGAATTTCTCTTCAATGTAAATTCGTTGAAGATATACCAAAACTAACACCTTACCCACAGCTTACAAAAATACGAAAGATAATGAGACTAAAATAGATTTCCAGAGTAATGCTGTAATATTATATTTTGCCTGAAAGTAATAAAATGAATAAACTATTATTGTTCACCAATTATTTTTCGTATGAGAGTAATGCATTATAAATTTCTCATTGGTTACACATTATTTTAGTATTTAAAGTAATGCAGAAGGTAATAAGTACTCATTACAAAGTGATGTATAAAATAAGAAGTAGTCATTACCATGTTTTTGCTGGGATATTAATAAAGTAGAGAATTATTTGTGAATATGCTGATAAATCACTGTGCAAAGTTGACATTAGAGAATATAGTACCTAGTAGGGTAGAAGGGGGAGCATTTGACACATTTTGTTTTTATAGCGCTGTCGTCACTCAACCAATAATTTTTTTGGAAATATTTTGTTTATTCAATATTTAACACATCTGAACTTTAATTTGTATGTATGCAGGCGAGGTTCCAGGGGAAGGGAAAATGGGAAATTTCATCCCCCAAAATAATATTTTTCAATACAAAAATGTAAAAAAGATTAAAAAATGAATTAAAAATACTCAAAGTTCCCTCCCCAAAATCTTTTCCTGGATCAGCGCCTGTATTTATGAAACAATAATTATTGCTAATCCTTATTTTTTTTTAAGATTCCTAAAGCAACTCAAATCGGCTAAACTGCCCCACCTATGGGGTATATTCGCCACGTTGATGTTGCACATTTGTCAGTTATAAATATAACGGTTCTGATGGAAAACTCATATTTTATATTAAATAATCGTTAAGATTGATATCAATAGCTGTAATTTCAGCAACAAAATTTCAATAAAGTTTATTTTCTTCGAATTTGTTGAAAGAAAACTACGTCTTTCCCGTGCAATACACAAAACTAGTATGTAACGAATTAATAGTACGTATACGTCTTTTAAAGTGCTAACAATTTTTGCTTACGAAACTAATCCACCTGTTGGTCAGGCATATATGCCACATGATTAGCCGCTTACATAATTTTATATTTTTGTTGCACTTTTTCGAAAAAAAAATCGTATAAATATTATAAAGTAATGCCAACGCTTAGACATCTTGAACGGTATTTTATTTAAATACACGGAAAGAAAAAGCTATCCCAAATAAACTAACTCTATATTATTTTTTTTTGCAACCTAAAAAACACAAAAAAAAATATCTATCCTCTACCACAAGTGAAGTACAAGTATAAAGTGGTAACATGAGAGATAATCAATAACTGCACAAATTATGGAAAGGAACATTTCAATAAATATTTTCTATACAGCGAAAAATCGGGTGTGACATATGTGTCCCAGTGGCGAAACCTCCCCCTTCTACCCTATATCATAAAATATTTTTTATTTTGTATAACTTCAAATTCACTTCATTAATAAGTGCAAATAATAATGGGTCTCATCAGTTATATCGTAATATCACTTATAAAGCTTTATTGCAAACAAATACATATGTGCTATTATGCATTGTAAAGGGTGATTTTTTAAGAGCTTCCGGATTTGATTTAAAAAAAAAAACACAAAATTTAGAAAAATGTATGAAATCTTTATTTTAGTCGATAGAACGATCTATATAATTCAATGTTTAAAGATGATTTCATGTAAATGTTGAACGCGGCTACGCCTCAAATGGTTCATACGCTGGGTCCAATTTTGGCATACTCTCTCCAACATATCGTCCGGTACCTCACGAATAAATTCTTCAATTTTGGCTTCCAGTGCGTCAACCGTTGCGGGCTTGTCCCTATAGACGTAAGCCCCACAAAAAATGGTCTAAAGAGTTAAATCGCACGATCTAGACGGCCAATTGACCGGCCCCAAACGTGAAATTAACCGTTCACCGAACTCGCCTCTTAATTGGGCCATTGTTTAGCGTCCTGTGTGGCATATGGCACCGTCTTGTTGAAAACACATGTTACCCAAATTCAACTCTTCCATTTTGGGCAAAAAAAATTTGTAATCATCGCACGGTAGCGCTGGCCATTCACAGTAACGTTCCTGCCTTCGTCCTCTTTCAAAAAGTACGGTCCAATGATGCCACCGGCCCATAATCCACACCAAACAGTGCATTTTTCGGAATGCAATGGAAGTTCTTGCAATGTTTCTGGCTGCCCTTCAAACCAAATACAGCAATTTTGCTTCTTCACGTATCCATTCAACCAGAAATGAGCTTCGTCGCTGAACACAATAAATTGGAAGAAGTGCACGATGCACTTTCGTAACTGAGCATGCATTTTGATAATAAAATTCAATAATATGCAAGTGTTGTTCGTTTGTAAGTCGATTCATGATTAAATTATAGTCCAAACTGAACATGTTTGACAGTAACATGTTACACGAAAACAGCTGAGCTACCAAAAAAGGCGTTGCCAAAAAGAAAGTTGCTAAAAAATCATCCTTTACATACCACACAGCGAACTTCTGCTGTAAATATTTGTAGTTGTTTGAGTTGTAATACAGTAATCTTTGTTTTTAAGTGAAAAAAAACAGTAATTTGTAGAAGAAATTTAATTTTTGACTACATATAAATATAGTTCATTTAAAAAAACAAACCACATCAAATTACTGTATTATGATTTTACATTCATTTTATACAGTAGTTTTCTTTTATTTAAAAAAATTAAACAAATAAAAGTTTGTTTATTTTTTGAACATTAAAAAACAAATGACAATTTAGTTGAATTTACTGAAATGTACGTCGTCCTTTCTTTAAGTGAAATTTCATTTGTTTTTAACTACATTTGCAGTGGTCTTTACAAACATAGTATTCAAAGTGTATATATCCCACCAAACATTTATAAGATATCTTGTAATAACATATTAAACATGGTGTATCATTAAGGAGAAAAATATATAGTTGTTAAATAAATGTGTCTTCCTGACGACTATTTGCACTGAGGAAATTCTCTGCATGATGTTAATGAATTATTGCATATACACTAGAGTGTCCCTTAAAAATCGATTTGTCATCATTACAAATGGTTTTATTACAAATGGTTCCAAATCGAAGAATCCTTTGTTTTTGGAAAACAACCCGTACCGCATGACAGCCGAAAATGGCCCATTTTAGAAAAAAAAGTTTATAATTATTAAAAATTCCAAAAATTTTAAATTTCGAAAAAATTTACTTTTTATTTAATTTATTCATTTAATATACTCAAAATTAATCAGTCATGGAACTCTGACTTCATCGCATATTAACCCACTTTAGCCAGGCATCCAAAATGGCCCACGAATTTGATAAAAATGCAGAAACGTCTTTTTTTTAATTATTTTTAAAGATATTTTAAAATGCCTAATTTGAAGATGTGCAATGTCATTTTTCTATTTTTAAAGAAAAAAAAATAAATTGGAAAAATAATACTTCGAGTTTATGTTTAGTGCGACTCCATTTCAGCACATTTTCTGAAAATTGCTTATTTTTATCAATTTAACAAAATTTGAATGTTTTTATCAAAGTTTGCATAGTTTTTGGGAAATACATCGTTTAAATTTGATTAGACAATAATTATCTTTACTTTTATCTAAAAAATATTTAACCCTTAGTTACCTGAGGTCAAAAAAGTCCCATGAAACTTAATTTGAATTATGACTACAAGATTGTAAAGCCTTTAAATAGAGGAAAAAATGTCCGTATGATAAAAATTATAATTTTATGTAACTTGATCCATTTAGGGTTAATTTTTACACTTTTGGCCAAAAAAGAACCACTAGGAAATTTACAGAATAACACCTTTCATAATTTTTGGAAAAATATCACTTACATATGATATGACTTTAATAATATTTACTTTAACCTTTATTGGCCGGGGGTCAAAAAGGAACCATGAAACTTAATTTAAATTATGACTTCAAAAGAACTTAAAATGGATCAAAGACTTTAAATGGATCAAAAGACTTTAGATGGACCAAAAAAAAATTTTTACACTTGATACAAATTATTATTTTGTATACCTTGATCCGTACAGGGTTAATACTTTCACTTTTTACTAAAAAAAAGACAGGCTAGTAAATTTACAGAATAACATTTTTTTAAGTGTTAAAAACGTTTGATCACAAATAACCCTTAAAATAAGATTATGACTATAAGGAATTGCGCTTGTTTGTTAGTTATGTACTTTCTATCGCATATCCAAATTTAATAAAAATCTGAAATATGTTATTCTGTAAATTTCCTAGTGAGTATTTTTTGGTAAAGAGAAAAAACATTAACCCTATATGGATTAAGTTACAGAAAATAATAATTTTGATCAAGTAAAAAAATTTGGTGATCCATTTAAAGGCTTTTTTTAATTTTGAAGTCATAATTTAAATTAAGTTTCATGGGTCTTTATTGTCCCCCGGCCAATGAGATTTAACGATTTTTTTAATAAAAGTAAATATAATTATAGTCTTATAAAATACAAGTGATATTTATCCGAAAATTATGCAAACTTTTATGAAAACATTCAAATTTTATTCTATTTTTGACAAAATAAGCTATTTTCATAAAATGTCCTAGAAAGGAGTCGCTCCAAATTCAAACTCGAATTATCATTTTTCCAATTTATTTTTTTTTTGTTTAATAACAACTATAAATCGATATCGGCGAATTCGGCATTTTGAAAAATCTCCAAAATTAATTTTTAATATCAAATTCGTGGGTCAGTTTGGTCATTTATATAACGTTATACTCATATACAACTTGATATTGATATATGCTAATATGTATGGCAAAATATATTACGATATATGTTCATATCTAGCTTATGAAATTTTTTTAATATGGCGCAATATCTCATCATATATTATATCGTCGTATGTTATATATTAGCATATCTTGTATATCTGAACATATGAAATATATATTGATTTATTTATGACCATATATGTATGTAAGTGTATATGGTACAATTAATCAAAAATACCCAGGTAGAAATTTGGGATGGTACAAAAAACGAAGAGTTTTCAAAACGTTTGTTTTTGATGGTACTAAAATAAAAGCGTTTCCAAAGCGATAATTGCAAATAATACGAAAAAAAGCATTTAAAAAACATTATTTTGGATTGCTATTCGAACGTTCGGACAAAGTATTTTAGGAATACTTTTTATACAAAACTTACAAATATTTGTGAAATAAAAACACTGTAAAAACATTGGTTCAAAGCGTTTTTCCAACGTTTGTAAAAAGTACTTTAGAAGTTCTTATCGTACAAAATTTACAACGGTTTATAAAATGAAACCAATGTAAAACCATTGCGTTAAAGCGTTTTTCTAACATTTGCCAATAGTACTTTAGAAATACTTTTTTTTTACAAAATATTTTACTGATTAAAAAACAACACTGTCATAAGGCGGTCTATCTATATGCGAACTCGGTTTCTTATGCAATTTTTTTATATAATTTGATATATTTGAATATTCGATTTTTAATTTCATTGATTTTATTGATATGTTTTTATATATCAAATTTAAATCAATTTTTTCTTTTGTGGTTGTCACAATATCGTTTCGTCAAAATTATGTTTTATGTTTATATTTTTTATACTAAATCACATTTCCCTTAATTTAAAACCCTGAAGTAATACTTTTATGTTTCAAGCTTATTAATTTATATTTTGTTACTTTAAAATATATTTTAATTAAATTCAATAAAAATATTATTTTTCAAAATGTAAATATATAAAATTGTTTAAAATTATTATTCTGATATTTGTGTTGAAAACAATGACTAAAGTACTTTAATTGTAGCTTTTTTAACGCTTAGAGAACGTTAAAACTGTAAATTGGTATTTATGAACAATTCATAAAGATCTTTAAAATTTGTCTTTTGAGCGTTTTGACAATGTTCAAAATTACAACCCTCAAAGCGGTTATCAGTTGGGTCGTTTTCATAACGCTTAATAACTGTAAGCCAAAATGTTCTGCAAATACTTATTTAACGATTGAAAAAGCATTTCAAAAATTTTGTTTTGCAATGTTTTGAGAACGTTATAAAATACCATCCTCAGACCGTAAATTTGGGTTATCATTTTGCACATTCTCAAAACGCTTTAAATTTGTAATTTGGTATGTTCTGAAAACGCTTGTACCATCATGAAAAATGCTTTTAAAACGTTTTAAAGATTGTATTTTTCTACCTGGGTAGTTCTATCACTTTTATAGATAATTTTATATGACAAAACATATCATTCTATATAAATAGGGCTGAGATTTTCATGCACTAAAAAATCGAAAATATGCACTAACAAATCCAAAATATGCACTTAAAAAATAAAAAATATGCACTAAAAACTTAAAAAATTTCAATAAAAAATCGCATTTTTTTTATTTTGTTAAAAAGAAAAAAAAATAAAAAAACAAAAAGTCTACTGTTATTCACTTTGCCTGTTCGGACGCAAACAACTTTTGTACATGAAAAATTATCTCTCAACGTCAACCGAAGTGAAAGGAGCATATTTGAAGGATGCCAATTCATTAGGACAATATTTATTTTCAAATTCAGATCCCACATTTTATTCCAGATCAAAAAAACTTGAAATATGTTTTATTATTGAAAATCCTTAACTTTTTTGCAAAACGTTTTGGATTTTTTTTTTTCTTATTTTTCCCCCATCTTGTTAATACTGGCTGGGGAACCAACGGATACATTTAATTAAAAATTGCAACTCATGAAGGAGCCTTTAAAAATATTTTTTCCCGTATGAAACCAATAAATCAATATTATCGAATTGGCTTCTAATTTCCTCTGCAACGCGGAGTAACCCATGTGCCAAGCAAGTAACATGTAACTGTTTTGGATAAAATATTTTAAGCCCATTGGTAGCTTTAACCATGTGCGGAGCTGCATGGGTTAAAAATAGAAGGATCTGCTTTTTGTCAAAATCTTGACCAACAAATTTATTGTCATGGAAAGCACGAGCTGTCGTAGCATGGTTGGCATTTTTCAATTCCAAAGCGTTAAGCAAGAATTTATTTTTGCAAACTTCTTCATCTTTATCCAAAACTACAACAATAACGTTTTGAAAGCGGTAACAATCCCATGCCAAACATCAAACATACATATGAACTAGTTTACTCACTACATGTATGTTTGATGTTTGGCATGGGATTGTTACCTTTCAAAACGTGTCCTGATGATGGGAACCTAGAAAATTTCCGAAATAGATCTATCAACACATTCCTGAAAGGGTCAAATAATAAATTTGAAAACAAAAAACTATAGATTATTTGTTAGGACAATATCCTAATGAAGAAATATAGAGTATGGCCTCGAACTTTAATAATTTTCATTTTCATTGCACTATTAAAGGTCGAAAAAAACATAATTTTTATTTTTAATAAAAATTATAA
Source organism: Delia radicum (assembly GCA_021234595.1). NCBI lineage: Eukaryota > Metazoa > Arthropoda > Insecta > Diptera > Anthomyiidae > Delia > Delia radicum. The sequence goes on along the minus strand of CM037855.1, from coordinate 201,399,354 downwards.
CAAACTCCAACAATAACATTTGCAACGTAACGCCCTTCTATATACGTTGTTTCATCCATCGACACCCATAAATATTTTCTTTTCAAAAAAGAACAGATTTTTTCTAGTTGGGAGTTATATGTTTTGTCCACATAATTTTTTCTAAGAGTAGACTGGCAAGGGATACTCTCGATCATATATGTTTTAAAGAAATTTCTTAAATTTTCGTTACTTAATTTGTTTAAGGGTACACACAGAGAAATAAAGTACCAACCGAATTGAAAAGTGTATTTTAATGTTAACAACTTATAAATTCAGTTAGAACAACGATATTTACATTAGCTTTCTGAATATTTTAGGTGTTGCAACTAAAGTTCAGGTGAAGTAACCCAACTTTGTTGTGAAAACTAATGTTCAATTGTACCAACCCACTTAAATTCGTAGTAACAGAATTTGAGTAGTAGTAGCCGAATTTCAGTTGGCAAATTGCTAAATTTTTCTCTGTGTGTATGTCAGCGGAAATAAATGCTTCACATAAGTCGACACAAAACTTATTTGTTGTCTCTGTATTTTTAAGCAACAATTGGGAATACTTTTGTAACACGCTCGAGCAGCTCCTTGTGCTTTTGACTTTTTAAGTGTTGCTCAACCAAAAACTTTCTTTAGTATATGCGTCTCTTTCTAATATAAAATTGCATTTTAAAAAGAGCTCCAAAAGAATTTATTTATTGATTTTAAAATTTATTTTTGAAGAATTTTTTTTTTTGTATTTGGAAATTTTTCTGAAGAACTTTTTTTTTTGTTAATATGTAAATTTTTTAAAAAATCTTTTTAAAATGCCAAAATATGCAAAAATATGCATTTATAAATTGAAATTAAGCAAAAAATATGCATTTAAAACCAAAATATGCAAAAATATGCATTTTCACCGAAATATGCAAAAACAAATCGATGCCATTTTAACGCGAATTTATTGATTCGGAAAGATAATTGATCGATATCGTTCTTAGATTATCGACAAAAAACATGCATTTGCATGGAAATCGCAGCCCTAGTAATTAGCATAAAAAATCTGCTAATTTTATCCGTTTTTTCTGCAATGTAATTTTTAACTCATTTTTAGTAGCTTTTTCTGCTATTTTTAAAAGTTTATTTCTATGACTGTAACACTATGTCCATTTTTTTATGCTTAACCCACAAATCAGCCCAATCAACCCACAAATCGCAGCCCTATATATAAATATATATAGTAAAATTAACTTAAAATTTTTTATCTTTTTTATATATTTTTTTAAGCACTGTTTATAATTAGAATATAAACGAGTTTCAAAATTTATTGCAAAAGAACATGAAAAACTACTGTTTTTTTGTTTTGTAATGATTATTAACATTTTTTTATTAAAGTATTAAACTACATTCACATTGAACCCTAAAATACGTTTTTTTCGTTTTTTATAATTTTCGACTGTCAAATTTCATACAAATTTTAAATCGAAAACATGAGAAAAACGAAAATACGTATGTTGGGGTTCTTTTAGTTATATCCGTAACGGTATTTTACAGATAACGGTATTTCAATTATTTCAGTAACGGTATTTTAGGGATAACGATAGTCAGTTAAAAGGGTTTTGAATTGATAACGGTATTATTAGCGGTACTGCCTTCCATCCCTGCCCAGAACTAATGGGTACCCATTATCATGTGCATCTTTTTAAGCGAGAGGTTAATGGGTACTTTGTGCTTTTTTGTACGCTATAGGGTAATGAGTACCTATTAACTTTTGGGACATCGCGAACAATATTAATGTTACGAGTAAATCGTCTGATAATGAGTTGAAACTCTGCTTTTGCTGGGATGTTCCACCGCATTAGCAGTTCAAACAACCAAACAAACGAAATGTCAACATCTGAAGTTTTGTTCAAGTACAACGCCAAATTTAGTTCTTAACCCAGACACTTTTTGTGTTATTTTTAAAACCGGTTAAATTTTTTAACAACATTTTAGTTGTAGAAATAACTTTAAGAACCATGACAATGATCTTTACTATGTACATATGGTATGTATGTTTGTTACTAGCAATTAATTTAATTGCGTTCTTAGCAGAATTTTCAATAATATTTGTTTTCTAAATGTTGTTATAAATAATTTTACAATTTAATATTGTAGTTATTTTTATGTCCTAAGCTCTTACAATGTTTCTAGATTATATTATTTAATAGAGGTATTTAATTTCTAATTGTTTTACACTTGTTTAAAATGAAATCTTAATTTTAACCCTCTAACGGGTAAAGCTGCCTCAGGGCAGTCTTCATAAAACTTACCACAGAAGCGTAAAATGAACGTTTTATACTTAGAAATTAAAATATTCCGATAGAAAACCAAATTTGCTAAATATTTTGTGAAGAAATTTTTCGTGTGAAAAAATCAAAATTTCGTAAAATTTCAAAAACTAATTATTTTTGAAAAAAAATAGTTTTCAAAAATCTAAAAACCCAATTTAAGTTGACTAAAACCTCTTTATAATAAAATATCAGTAAGATTGAAGCTTTATCTTTAATAATAAGTCCTTACTTTAGTCCAAGGACTCACAGGATTTTATCAGGATTCCTCTAAAGGACATCGTCTTAACTTATAAACTAAAAGACGGATTTTTATGAAATTTTGCAGAAAGAAGACATTAAGTATTAATAGCAAAGCGTTGAAGTTTGAACAATATAAATTTAAGTTTAGATACTCGCGATATCTTCTTCAATAGGAGCAGAAAGAAATAGTTTTTCGAGCGTGGTTATATCTTGGTAAGAGAAATAATTTTTGTCCAAAACTTCTCTTTTATATGCTTTAGTTTCCAAAATGCAAACTAAACAATTTTGGCTCATATCGCCTAAATTCGGCAACGATAAACAATTTTGTTGAAGAACTTATTATTTGTTTTTCGAGTGGACCACATGGTATGAATTTCGTTGCAAAACATCTTTTGCCAGTTAAAGGATTAAGTGTCAAATCGGTTAAAAGTCATTCCATTTTGAAATCTACAATTATTGTTAGTATTGAAAAATTGTTAATTAACGATCCCATCTCTAATAATACTGCGCAACTCTAAAAATAAAATAAGAGTACCGACCATTGATCCTAAATATTTCGGCCACGCGGATTTTAATGGCGTATCCAGTTTTAACACTTATGGGTCAGAACTTCGGCCACGCTGATTTTAATGGCGCTGATTTTAATGGCGTATCCAGTTTTTTCACTTATGGGTCAGGTTTTTCGCAAATTTCCAATAAAATATGTTTTAACTCAGTTTTTTATACATAAAATTTTAAAAATCAAATATTTTACCTTAGTTTTTTATGATAAATACATAAAAGACCTTCATTAACATTCGGGTATTAAATTTGATTAATAAATTTACAGCATTAACAAGTAAATCCGCGTTTATCTCATTTTTTTTTTTCTATATTTTACCATTTTTACACAATTTATCATCCCATTTCGCAATCGATCTAAGCATTTTCAGACAAATTTGAACATTTTTTTAGTGTAAAAAGAAAAAAGAAACGGAAATATCGATTCAAAAGAAAATCGGAAAATGTACCTAAAATTTATATGACAGCATAGCGAAAAATAACGACCTATAAATTCATTTTTAGTATAATTTGTAAAAAGTAGGGCATTCAAATTACTCGGGTTTGGTTTTTTTTTGAGTAAACGAGTAACTGGATTAACTTACACGATTATTCGAGTAAGATTTTAAAATTACTCGTGTAACTCGAACAATTTCATTAGTTTTATTTCATTAATTTTTCCTAAAAAATGCTCAATAAAACACAAAATAAATACAAAATCAGGAGTTCCGAAATGTATTTTATCAAAATTTTAAAAAAACGTTTGCCAATTATTTTAAAATTAAAAAAATATTCTAAAATAACAAATATACAATTGAAAGGTTTAACATTATTTGCTTTCGCTTTTGTAAAATTTGACTTTGAGAAGACATTAGAGATATAACTTTATTTTTTTTTTTTCAAATATCAAAAATAATATGGCAGTCTATGCCTTGTAAAAATATAGAGTAAAAACAAGTAAAATCAATAACTAAATTTGGTCTTGTAACGCCTTTAAATGGAGAAAAAACATCTCCGCATGATAAAAAGTATTATTTTATGTAACCTGATCCATATAGGGTTAATTTGTACACTTTTCGCCAGAAAATACCCACTAGGAAATTTACAGAATAGCACCTTTTATAATTTTCGGACAATAGCGCTTAAAATTTTATTAGACTATTAAGTGATTTTTAGATATAATGATATAATTCAGGAGTTGAGATTTCTGAGTTAGTTAACTTACTTTTTTGCACACTTCAGCAAAAGTATTGGCTATGTTATTTTAGAGGACATCAAGAAAAAAGTTAAGCCTCTCGCAACATACCTCATTTTAATAGTGAAAAAAATCTGAGAAAAGAAAATTTTTCTACGAAACAACCCTGTTCGGAGTTAACTTGTTAAAATAGAGCCATGATTTTTTGGCTACACAGTTTCACTTTCGTAAAAAAAACTATAGAAATAATATTAGTCACATATATTAGTTTATGAAATTAGATATAATTTGATATAATTGTTCAGAAAAACTAGAAAATGTTTGTATCAACTTTTATCTAATAATATGGAATTATATCTAATTCGATACAATTATATATAATACACAAAAATTTGTATGAGGACAAAATTCGGATGAAATTGTATCTAATATACATCAAATTGTACAAAATTGTATTTAATTGCATCGAATTATATCTACAATTGTATTGAATTGGATACAATTTGATGTATTTTAGATACAATTATATGTTCTCATTTTTCGTATTAAATTTCATCTCATTGCATATCTAATTTATATAATAATTTAATATAATTTGATGATGCCACAAATTAACAAAATTTCTATTCATATACCCATAAAAAAACATCAACCATGCGACTTATAGATTTTAGGACGTATCACTTGTGAGTACATGTAAGTACTTTTTACACCTAAAGATTCAGGTCGAAAAATGTTTGGCACTAGAACTAAATTATACTTTTCTAAAGGTACTAGGTACGCTCAATCCAAATCTGGCCTTAGATTAGATATTAACAAGAAAAATGTATTTTTTGATCAAAATACTCCGATTATTTGAAATTGAATCCGATAAAATGAAATTGAGGTTGTAACAGCAATTTTAAAGTCCCGCAATGCAAAATTTTAAAAAATTCAAATTTATTATGAAGTTCAACCGACGATAATGTTGTAAGGAAATAAGTTATCTTAAAAATTGAAAAACTGAAAAAAAAAATCTAAGAGTGGTGTGTTCAGTTGCCGTTACAAGTATTATGAAAAATACATTCCCAGGTACGTGAAAAATCGGAACATTTTGATCAAAAAATACACTTTTCTCGTTAATATAGCTCGAACGCCTGCTGTCGGAGAGTGAATCTAAGGCCAGATTTGGATTCAGCTTACCTTGTACCTTTAGTATAATTTAGTTCTAGTGTCAAACATTTTTCGACCTGAATCTTTAGGTGTAAAAAGTACTTACATGTACTCACAAGTGCTCCCCACTGTATATCACGAATCTGAACAGCACGAATCTGAACAGCAAATTGTAATATTAGCTTCGGTTTTTGAAATACAGGGTGTTTCATAGCCTTAACGTCAATTTTGTTTTCTAATTATTTCTTAAACTACTGAACCGTTCGTTTAGGTGTCTTCGGAAGATTTGCTCAGCTGTGTCTTATTTTGACGATTGACGCAACATAAAAAGTTGTTGTTAAGTCGGTGGCTTATTATTGATTTGACCCACGGACCATTTTTTAAAAAATTAAGTTGGGTATAGATTATATATTTATAATGTAAATATCCCCTTACTAATTCCGAAACCCGTTTCGCGTTATCTCTTACTACAATTGAGATATACAATATCAAATTTTATGTACCTGCCGATTTTGCGTACAAAAATTAAAATGTGTGTACATTCTTTATAGTTTTTCTCGATAACAACTTTTTGGCGTATAGGTCAAACCAATAATAAGCCGACGAAATGTCGTTGAATATATGCTAAATTGTGTGTTTCATAATTATAACGTCATTTTAACAAAATTTTAAAAATATGCGGTAAGTGATAAAAACTTTGGGTAAAATTTAATCTGCAATAAAGAAAATTTGTTTTTATTATATTTGATTGTATATTTCAAAATCTATATTTATAGGAAAATGTTCATAAATTCAAACAAATTAAAGTCGAGAATTGATCTTTTCTCAATAATCCATCCTCCTTGTTAAATGGCAGACAAACAATTTTAATACAAAAAAGTTAATTCGCCCTGACAAATATAAAATATTAAAGTTTTTTCGGCTAAATTCGATTTGGTTATTTGGGCTATGAGAGCCTTAATTAGAGGAACGGCTTCAAAATCATTGGTTAGTCAGGTCATTTTGGAACGTGTTCGTGTTGTGTTTATCAAAACTGTCTTTATTTTGTTGCTATCGCCTCAAAATGGCTTTAGCTATCGAAGTTTACAACTAAAATACGTACACAGAAAAAATTATGGGCCAAAAATATCTAATTAATTGATTGTTTGAATATCAATGGCAATTTAAACAATTTTTTTAATTGATTCAATTAAAAAATTTATTGAATTTTCTAATATATCCATACAGCGTTGACAACATGTAAACAAAATTTTTAAAAATTTGGCAAACTATTTTTTTATATTTTATTTAGATTAAATAATCAAACAAAGGTTTAATTATATCAATATATTATTTATTTTGTAAATAAAAAGACCACAAATCGCAAATGATTAACTTTTAATAAGTTGAATAGTTTACCGATTTCAAATACAGATATTCGTGTACGCACGAAAACTTAATTTAGTTTCGTTTTTTATCTGTGGTAATAAAAGTGCACATGTGGATTTAAATAAATCTTATCGAAAAAGGACATTTAAACTATTATTTTTGTAAATAATTAAATTTTCAATAAGTATAAGTGTCATTAAACTATAATTTTAAAATTGTGTGTGATTTTTTTAAGCAAGCAATTCAATTACAGGAAAAAGTTCAAGACAAGACAAGCAAAAGAAAAATTTTGTCTTTACTTTTATTTCTTTTCTTATAATACATTTTTATATTAAAAAGCTTTAATTTTATTATAAATAAAATGTCAATTTAATTTACAAACCTACATTTATTTTTGTATTTAATGGGGGGCATATAACAAAAATAAAAAAATACGGGTTTTCAATTAAAACTACCATTGTTTTCTTCTCAAGTTTCAATTAAAGTTTTAATAAATTTAACTAAACTTTTTAACTGAGGAGGTTGTAAAGAAAAACAAAAACTCTTTTAATTGATGTTATTATTATTTTAATTGAAAGAGTTTTAATAAACTTTCTACAAATTTTTTTAGTTAATACTATCATTTCAGTGGTAGGTGCAAAATTAATTAAAATATTAATTGATTCAATAAAATTTTTAATTGAAACCCGTTTTTAGTTTTTTCTGTGTATCCCAAAATTATTGGTTTTTTAAATGACAAATTGTATTTTCTCGTCTTTTGAATCACCCTTATTTATTCAAATATTGCCTGTTTTCTATTTAAAATCGACAAAATATATAGTTTTTGTTCACTCAGGGAACTACTGCTTTAAAAATATGTAGTTGTTTGGATTGTAATGCAGTTTCATTATTTTTAATGTAAATGTCAGTCATTTGTAGAACAAATTTAATTTTTTACTAACCTTGTAATTCATTTAAAAAAACAAACCACACCAAAAAAAAATTATTGTTTATTTTTTTCTAACATATCGCACACCCAGTTCAAAAGTGACTCAACTCAAAATTTTTCATTTTTCAGAAATCGAAAAAAAATATTTGCAGCTTTATACCAATTCGAACATACAGAAAGATATAACTGTCCTTTAGCAACAGTTAACAACAACAAAATACACTGATATTTTTTTATAGATAAACAAGCGTATTGTGCATAGTTTAAGCACACAAACCCGAAAAGTTAAAATTTTGAGTTGAGTCACTTTTGAACTAGGTGTGCGATATGGGCAATTCCAGAAAAAGGTCAACCACGAGTAAAAAAATGCAAAGTGCGCAGAGCTTTTTATTTGTTTTCAATTATAAAGGTCTATACTTTATAAATGAAAAAGCATTTTTAACTTTTCTCATTTATTGGCCGAAATATACAACTGCAAAAAAGAATTGTTTTTTCTGAGCCTTTTTGCGATTTATATCAATTTTTGTATGTGTTTTAAGAGTGTTTAAAGTAATATTGTTTTTGTTGTTTTCTGTTAATTTAGAAATGTCCTACTAACAATTGCTTTACCTCAAAAAATATTGTTCTCAAAGATAAATCAATTTTATCAATCTGCATTGATTTTCGTATTTCGACACCGAAAGGATTGAGGTTGCTCGGACCTTTTATTCATTAAAATGCGTAATTAAAATTAACTGAGGAAATCCAACTTTATTAACGATTATATATCGTAAAGTACTTAAGTGAGAATATGGAATTTTATTTCGATTTCATTTTTGTTATTATTGTTACCTTTACTTAAAGTCAACTTTATATTTTTGTATTTTTTTTTAGGTTTTCAATTAAAGTTGAATCATTATTATTACCAAATTTATTGTGTTTTGTTCTATTGGAAAAAATTTTCGCGTCCGTCTTGTTGCGTCCGTTATTGTACTATACCTAATTTAAAAAAATTACAAGAAAGTTTTCATAATTCATAAATATACACTAGGGGTACAACCAAAATAAGGCCCTATCACCACGCTGTACACTGATAGAAATTTGTGCGTAGTATTAATGAATTCATTCATTAATCCAATGATTTTTTTCATAAAAAAGTCCCCAAAGAAACGTTTCATTGAGTCAATGAAAGGTGTTTCATTAAATCAATATTTATGAATGGTTTCATTGACCCAATGAAAATTTCATAAAGAAAGTTTCATGTGTTTAATGAATAAAATTCATAGTTTGTATGAAACATTTTCGTTGATATTTAATAATTTGCACTTTTTATGATTATTTTAGAATAGCATTAATTTGGTGGTTATTGAGAAATTATCATTCGTTGTTATTATTTATAAGGTCTGGTCTTTATAGGATCTATAAAATATGTTTATAAAAAAAAGTTCGAAAAGTTCGAAAGTTAACATCACAAGCTGTTCTGCAAAAGCGATGGCAGATTTTTATTAAACTCAGCCTGATTCAGCAAATTTTCGTTACTTGGAATATTATGACATGTAAGATAATTTGTGTTAAAAAATTACATATTTTACATAAATACATAAATTACAAAATATGTAATTTTGTATCGATCTGGCTTGGAATTCTGTAGAACGATCGCCGATTATAGTCCACTTTTTGTAGTTAAATTATGACCATATTAGATAAAAATGTTAAATATTGTTAACAATGTTGTTAAAAAACGTTTTTGTGAAAAAAATTTGAAAATTTTTCATTGATTTAATGAATTTTTTTTATGAAATTATGAAAAAATCATAAAAAATGTTAATGAAAACAATACCAATATAAATGAATTTTCATTCAGTTAATGAAATGTTTTATTAAACCAATGAATCAATTTTAATGAAATCGTTTCATTCATACTATGAAGGAAAATTTTATCAGTGTAGCCGATGTTGTGCTGAACCCAAAAAATGTTTCCTCAGGTCATTTCGGAACAAAAACGTTCCGCGTCGAAGCCGATTTCTGAAAGTCCTTTTAGATTTTTTGTTTTATTTTTTCAAAATTTTTTATTTTTTTAAAATTTTTTATTTTTATACTTTCAGCAATAAATTATAATATTTCGCAAATTTGCATAAGACAGCGTAGGTAAGTCGCAATATTTTATCACGATTAATTCAATTTATACAGAATATTAATATTTAATGGAAAAACTTATAATGTATTTATCATTTAATGAAATTATAAAGAAAATATTTTTATTTTTTTTAGAACTTACTGATCCCAAACTTAATTGCATTTGACGCGGAACCTTTTTTAAAGATATCGAAAATCTAAAGATGCAGTTCTTATTGTTTTTTATGCACTACATGGTATGGATAGGGCCATTTTGATATTTTCAAAAATTGTAAAAAAGTTGTATCCCTAATCTACACATAAAAGATGTTCTTTCACTGTAATTTCCACATTTGCAAACAAATTTTTTTTTCACCAATTACTTATGTATATTTCTATAAGTGCATAAAAATAACTTCTATATTTGTCGCTTCCGTTTCTCGCTGATATTTGGCTGTATATTTTTACTACATTACTGATTCTGCCCAATGTTTTTCCTCAAATTTGGTACTTTTTCTAACTTCAATACACTGACGATATATACCGCATCTTTCCATCATTTTACTTTTTTTTTTTTTGGCTCAACTAAAAGTGTGCGAATGTCTCGTCCATCGCCCAGGATTTGCCCATATGTGGCTGATTTTTACTACAATTGTTAGTAATTTTTTGAACAGTAATTGAATTTAATGAAATGTTAGTCGTCCTTTCTTCAAGTGAAACTTTATTTGTTTTTGACTACATATGCTGTCGTCTTTACCTAAATAATATCCTTAGTGTTAATACACTTACACTATTTATAATGATAGTCGTGAAAGCTTCCAGTACGTATAATATTTTATATATTTATATTTTAACTATACGAGGGCGGCTGAATAAGTTTTTATTTTTCAACATAATACATATTTGTCAACATAATCTCCTTTTAGCTCAATACACTTAGTCCGTTTCTCCAATTTTTGGATTTTTCGAGGTCCATAAAATAGGCATTTGTTTGATCAATAATTTCATTGGTGCTAAATCTCTTTCAACCGAGACATTTCTTTAGGTTTGGAAATAGGAAATAGTCAATGGGGGGCTAAATCCGGAGAATATGGCGGATGAGGTACCAATTCGTAGCACAATTCATGGAATTTTGCCATTGAGACTGTACACGTGTGCATCCGTGCATTATCTTGATGAACAAGAACTTTTTTCTTGGCCATAATGGGTCGTTTTTAATTGTTTTTCGCTTTTGAAGGTAATCGATGTGGATTATCCCGCGTGCATTCCAAAAAACTACTGATATCACCTTATTGACCGACAAACTTACCTTAGCCTTCTTCGGAGCCGGTTCACCCGAAGATGTTTCCATGTTTCATCCAGAGTTACAAAACTCCGCAAAAACTTATTCGAATTGCGGTTAAATAACTCCAAACAATCCTTTAAAGTTGTCACACGATTACGTTTATGGTAAATTAAGAGCAAACGCGGCACCCATCTTGCAGACAGCTTTCTTAAACCCAACTGATCGTTTAAAAACGAAACCACACTGCCATATGAAATGCCTATGGCATCAACAATCTCACACACTTTTACTCTTCGATCGGCCAACACCATATCGTGGATTTTTTCGACATTTTCGGGTGTATTGAACTCAATTGGCCGTGCAGAACATTCAACGTCATTTGTACTTGTGCGACCACAACGAAAGTCAGTTAAACACTTTTTTACCATTGAAATCGAAATTCACTTTTTTCCATTTTTAAAAAAATCCACTAGGTTGTATGTTTTGAACAGCTGTTAAACGCAAAGTAAATGACGGAACTTGCTCAAAATTTGACAGTAGTCTATTAACAGGTGGTATTTGATGGGAGCAGTGTTGCATTTTATATAACTACGAACAGCCGTCGTATATTCTATTACTAATATTTAGTAAAAAATTTGCTAATTTTAGCAGTATTCTCTCAGTTTTAGTAGCTTTTTTTTTTTTGCTATTTTTTCAGGTTTATTTCTATTTCTTTGTAGTCATTTTAGCTATAATTTTTAGTTTATTCTTTTTAGTTTAAACGAGCTTTTAAAAAAGGCGGGAAATAAAAAAAAAATATTTTCTGTCAATATGAAAAAATAAAAATATCCCAGAAATCAAAATTAAATAAAAAATAAAAATATCAGAGAAAACAAAAATAATTATAATAATATTTAAACCCTTAACTAGTATATTGAAATACATATATTATTAAACATCATCACATCAACATCAAATTATCTTAGTTTCTATTAACTAAATGTCTGTAATTTTGTGCAACATTAGCTATGTCTGTCTTATAGTTAATGCGTTGTGTAAATGGCACTTTCATTATTTGTAACATTTCTAACATATATCTGCGTTTGTAATTATTCTCTGTGTTTAAAATTGATGTATTATCAAAATCTCGATAATGATTAGAATTAGAATTATTACAGTTCTTACTTCTTCTGTGTAGAAGTAGTTTTAATGTGTTTCTGATCAGATTTATGTCCTGCAATTCTAGTCTTTAGTTTATTTTTTGTTGTACCTACATATACCTTGTTACAATTTTCATTATCATTACCCTTACATGGTATCTTATAAACTAAATTAGACATTTCAAATTTATTTATTTTATATTTAGTTTTACTGAATACTCTACCTAATGTGTACGAGTTCTTGACAAAAATATATATGTAAATTAATGTTTTATTGATTTATAAAGACGATTGCAGAGAACAAGATTTGAATTGAAATTTGAGTTGAAAATTGATGAAAATTGGTCTATCAACTGATATTATCACGCTAAATATACCATTGGTAAAATTTGTTGGCGAGCACCTCCTTTTCGGGGGAGGGGTTCAAAGTTGGAATTTTGTTTTGCGATTTTATCCAAAAGTTGTGAATGGGTCGGAACGATTTATGCACCATCGGAAAGGTATAATATGTCCCCATTCATTAACCCATTACAAGCTATCTTAAAATTTTGTATTTTTTCATCTTTTTTTATTAAAAATTCGCAACTAAAAAACTAATAAAACCTCCAAGTTTAAGTTTAATCAAGTTTATATATTAACAGGGTCGTATTATACCTTAAATGAAAACTCAATATCTTGTTTATAAATTACTGGCCTCAAAACATACCTATAATACAGATAATTTTTAAAATAAATAAAAAAAGACAGGAAAATTAAAAAAAAATACCATATGTTAAACTGACTTGTAATGGGTTAATGAATAGGGACATATTACTCTTTGGAAATATATTTAAAACACCTTTCCGATGATGCCTAAATGATGCAGATCATTCACAAATTTTGTATAAAATCGCAAAACAGAACTTCAAATTTGAAAAAATTTGGAAAAAAAAAACTAAAAAAAGCTTTTTATATTATATACGAGAATATAGGAAAAGTAATAATATATGACAATATATGAACATTCATATATGACAATATATTAACATTCATATATGTCCATATATGAGCATATATGTTCATATACCCTCAAATTTCGGATCCGAACATATATGTTTTCATATATGAACTCATATAAAGGGTGGTTAAATTGTAAGGGCCGATGTTGAATGTGAACCCCACCTAAACGCCAAGTTTTTTTCCGAATTTTATTTGACATTTCTCTATTTCAGACTTACTCAATTTGAACCATGGAGAGATACACAATCCAACAACGTGTTAAAGTAATCCAGACTTATTATGAAAATGGGCGTTCAAATCAAAATGCATATCGTGCACTTCGTGATTTTTTTGGTCAATTTGATCGTCCAAATGTGCGTACAATCGCAAAAATCGTGGAAAAATTCGAGCAAACCGGGTCTGTAGAAGATGTGAGAACACCAGTGCATGCTCGTACAGCTCGTACTGCAGAAAATATTGCTGCTGTTCGCGATAGTGTGGCTGAAGAGCCGTCCACCTCAACTCGTCGTCGTGCCCAACAATTGCACCTCTCACGCTCGTCATTGATGAACATTATGCATAAAGACTTGCATTTACACGCTTACAAGGTGCAATTGGCTCAAGAACTAAAGCCTCTTGACCATTCCAAACGTCGTGAATGGGCAGAATGGTGGCAAGAAATGGCAACAGTGGATGATCAATTTTCGAAGAAAATCATCTTCAGTGATGAGGCACATTTTCACCTCAGTGGATTCGTCAATAAACAGAATTGCCGCATTTGGGCGAATGAGAATCCAAGAGTGATTGTCGAAAAACCAATGCACCCACAAAGAGTGACTGTTTGGTGCGGTCTATGGGCTGGCGGCATCATCGGGCCGTATTTTTTCCAAAATGAGGCCGGTCAGGCAGTTACTGTGAATGGTGTTCGCTATCGTGAGATGATAACGAACTTTTTATGGCCCGAATTGGAAGATATGGATGTGGACGATATGTGGTTTGAGCAGGACGGTGCCACTTGCCACACAGCTAACGAAACAATGGCCCTTTTGCGCAACAAATTCAATGGCCGTGTTATCTCACGTAATGGCGATGTCAATTGGCCTCCAAGATCATGTGATTTGACACCGTTGGACTTTTTTCTTTGGGGTTATTTGAAAGAAAAGGTGTACGTCGATAACAACAATTCAAGAGCTAAAGGATGAGATAATTCGGCACATTAACGGCATAGAACCTCCATTATGCCTCAGCGTCATCGAAAATTTGGACCATCGGATGGAGGTGTGCCGCCGTGGTCGCGGCGCCCATTTGGCCGATATTTTGTTCCATACATAATTGAGTAATACCTATATATCATAATAAAATAAAATTACAATAATTTCCTAAATAGTTTGTGTTTTGTTCAAAATCAACATCGGCCCTTGAAATTTAACCATATATGATAATATATGAACTTTTTCACCTGGGTAAATAAAAATCATAATTTCAATAAAATAAAATTATAATTAGTCAATGTAAAAGTAGTCTTTTAGTTTAAATTTAATTAAAAACGATCGGTTTTATTTTTTTTTTGTTTTTTGTTTTTATTATTATATGTGTATAATTTATTTATTTATTAAACATTTATAAAATTATGTTGTTGTTTTTTTTTTTGTTGTTGTAGTATTATTAATTATTATGTTTTTCATAAAATATATGTATGTATGTATTGTATTGTATGTATGTATATGTAGAATTTTTCGTAGTTTTATGTAATTTTAAATTTAGTTTGTTTCAAACACAAATCAATCAATTAATTAATTAATCAATAGAAAAAGAAATGTTTAGTACACTTAATATTTCTCTACTTGCATTAAATTAATTATTTAATTCAATTATAGTAGACATTTATAATGATAATTATGAACCAATGAATGAATTAAGAATGTGTTGCATTATATTCTATGTAATTAATTATATGAATGTTATGTCGTAATTAATTATTTTATTTTATAAATTTTTGTAATATTTTTTTTTTTTTTTTTTTTATTTTCTATGAATTTAATGAATGAATGTATAAATATGTATTTATGTATGTATGATAGTTGTTAGCACAATTTCACAAATTTCTTAATTATTTATTTATTTATAACTATAGTTAATTGTAATTAATGAATTGTTGTATTTTCAATATTTAAGCTTAAGTTTTTTGAGTTTACTTTATTTTATAAGAACCTCTAATAAGAATTTTTTTAACACCTGATGAAAGGTTTTTTTAACTTTCCTTCTTAGTTTTTATTTTTATTTTTTACTTTTTATTTTTAATAGTCTTTAAGTAGTTTTAGAATTTTACTAAGAATACATTTATTTTTTTATGATTTTTTTTTTTTTTTTAATTATGGAAATAATTTTTTAAATCAATGTGACTGCTTTAACAAATAATTTGTTTTGTTGTAGTGTCGAACTGTGTGTTGTTTTTTTGCAGTTTTTTTTCTGTTAAATTGATTTTTTTTTTCAAACTTAAATTGTTAATTTGTACTTTTATGTTTTGTACTCAAAAATTTATGTGATTATTTTTGTTTTTTTGTTTTACTATAATTTAACTATAAATGAATGTATGTAATGTTTTTTTTTAATATTTTTTTTTTTTATTATATTTTATATAATTGAAGAAAAATTATAATAATTAATTTATGTATTTTGTTTAAAGATAGTGTATAATTTTTAACTTAAATTTCTAATATTTTTTTTATAGTATTTTGTTTATTTATTTTTTTTTTATTCAAAATTGTATTTTGATATACATAATGTATGAATTAGTTTAAGGTATTTTTTTTTGTTTAATTTCCTTTTTAAGATCTATTGATTAGCTTTTTGTTTCTAGAAAAAAAATTGTTTTAGATTTTCAACATTATCGACTTAAAGACGACAGGTTCAAAATTGTTGTTGTTTTTGTATGATTTTTAAGGATATAATATTATTTATAATATTTATAAAAGGTTTTTAACTATTATATATTCCAGTAAAAAGTGTTGCTTTCATTCAAGCAGGTTAAGGTTAATGGAGTAAGCCAAAAAGAATCCCTTACACAGAATAAATTATGGGCCAAAAATATCTAATTAATCGATTGTTTGAATATCAATGGCAATTTAAACAATTTTTTTAATTGATTCAATTAAAAAATTTATTGAATTTTCTAATATATCCATACAGTGTTGACAACATGTAAACTAAATTTTTAAAAATTTGGCAAACTATTTTTTTTTTTATTTTATTTAGATTAAATAATCAAACAAAGGTTTAATTATATCAATATATTATTTAATTTATAAATAAAAAGAAAAAAAATCGCAAATGATTAACTTTTAATAAATTGAATAGTTTACCGATTTCAAATACACGCAAAATCGTAGTTATTTCACTAGAGTTTACAACACTCTTTTTGTTGAGATATTCGTGTACGCACGAAAACTTAATTTAGTTTCGTGTTTTATCTGTGGTAATAAAAGTGCACACGTGGATTTATATAAACCTTATAGAAAAAGGACAATTAAACTATTATTTTTGTAAATCATTAAATTTTCAATAAGTATAAGTGTCATTAAACTATCATTTTAAAGTTGTGTGTGATTTTTTTAAGAAAGCAATTCAATTACAAGAAAAAGTTCAAGACAAGACAAGCAAAACAAAAATTTTGTCTTTACTTTTATTTGTTTTCTTATAATAAATTTTTATATTAAAAAGCTTTAATTTTATTATAAATAAAATGTCAATTTAATTTACAAACCTACATTTCTTTTTGTATTTAATGGGGGGCATATAACAAAAATAAAAAAATACGGGTTTTCAATTAAAACTACCATTGTTTTCTTCTCAAGTTTCAATTAAAGTTTTAATCAATTTAACTAAACTTTTTAATTGAGGTTGTAAAGAAAAACAATAACTCTTTTAATGGATATTATTATTATTTTAATTGAAAGAGTTTTAATAAACTGTCTGCAAATTTTTTTAGTTAATACTATCATTTCAGTGGTAGGTGCAAAATCAATTAAAATATTAATTGATTCAATAAAATTATTAATTGAAACCCGTTTTTAGTTTTTTCTGTGATACAAAGCGGCTTACATATGCTATAAGTTTTATATGGCGAATTCCCACTTGGAAGCATTACTTTGTGGCAAAATAAGCGCGGATTTTAGCGCTTATAAAAAGCTGTGATTTCATGGCTTTCAGTAAATTCATATTTCATGTCAATATTATTACGATTAAAAGTAATAATATGAGTATGATTGTGAATATAATATAATTTATTTTACATGTAACATTCTACAGATATTACTTACTAGCTGACCTGGCAAAGGTTGTTTTGCCTCCAAATTTTAATTGTAATTAATTCTTTAAATCAAGAATTTTTTTTTACGCAAAATAATAAAAAAAAATAAATTCACAATAGTAAATCATTTTAAAATTTGTAATTTCATTTGAAGCCCAACGCCTCTTTGTCCTTGTATCGCCTTTATTTGCTGAAGTATATAAAATGAATAGCTAAAAACAACTGCCATAACAACTGCGACGTCACCTATCACCGGTGCATTGAAGCGCCGCTCATGCTCACCAGCCGGTGTCTTGTCCAGCTCTTATCACAACCGTATAATCATCTGACGGCATCTGGTCTAGGGCTGTTTTGAATAGACGGATGAGGCTGTTGTGTTCGTGTAGCATAGCTTGAAGATTAACATAGGTTTTTTGTAAATATCTTCGGAACTACATAAACGATTTAAGAGTTTGATATCTCGTTTTGAAAAACATGACAACGGCTTTCAAAAAACATAAAATCAAATTAAAAAAAGCAAAAAAAAAAAATATATGCATGTCATTGGTGGTACAATATTAAAATTGGATTTTAATATTCCGCCCACAGACCGAAAATCAAAAATCAGACTTCACAGTGTCACCGGCCTGAATATTCTGAAGATTCCCTGAAAATTTCATCAAACTCGGAACAGCCGTTTTGGAGTCCATACGTTACATACATACACACATCCTGTTTTATATATATAGATTTGTTGTTAAAATTTTAGACATATAATATAATAATTTAATATATTTTTTAATCGCTCCACGTGCTAGCTCTTGAGAAACAGTTAAATGACTAATTATTTTTTATAACATACTCGAAAACACCAAACACAATCGGAAATCACTCGGGAAACCCGATAAAGATCGTTTATAATTCACGATATGAAACGTTCTGCATTACAACCTGCATTCTTATAAGGGATTAGGGTAAGCTGCTTACAACCTGCATCCTTGTTAGGGAAACACTAGGCTCAACATTTTTTTTTTATACGAAAATTATTTGTTTCTTTTTCTGTTTCTCAGTATTATGTAATAGTAAGCACTTACATCAGCGCATTTGTTTTAACCTGCTTCTCTAAACATGACAATTTTTTACTGGGGTAACCTTTTAAAAATATTATGCATAACATCCTTGATATTTTGCTTTTTTATGCAAACTTAAATCTATGTATATAATAATGAAAGGTGATTTTTTATGCGCTTTTTAAGAGGGGACTTTTTAAATGAGCATTATGGCATTTAAATAAAATGATTGTAGTTTATTAAAATATAAAAAAATTTGAATAAAATTTAATAAAAAATTTTTTTAAAAATTTGTTTTGATTTATAGCCTTTGGCAAATAAAATTTTAAAACTATATTTAGTTATAATAAAAAAAAAAATGGTATGGCAAATAAACTATAAAATTATAATTTTTGGGATATTATTGACATTTATAAATACCCTATGAAAAAAGTTCCGATATGGGTATATATAAACATATATAGTCATATATATAATTTCACATCACATCATATCTTAGCTTATCCGAAAAATTGCATGCATAATCTTATCTCATGTGATCCAATGGGATCTCTTTTGATATAATTCCATCCCAAAAATGGGTCTATCTAATTTGATCAAATTATATATAATTTGATATATCTTTATAAAATCCTTTAAAATTGTTTGGAAATCCGTTTTGTTTCATATTTCAAATAACAACGAAAATTTAAATATAAATCAATGGATTTTAAAATTACCCGATGAAAAAAATTTCTATATACTCATATACAACTTGATATAATCATATATGATTATGTATATGTATGGCAATATATTACAATATATGTTCATATCTTATAATTAGTTTATGAATTTTTTTTAAATAGCACAATATATCATCATATATAATTGTATCATGTGTTATATATTAGCATATCTTGTATATCTGATCATATGAAATAGATATAGATCTATATATGACCATACATATGTATGTGTAACAATTAATCAAAAACAATTATATCACTTTTATATATAATTAATTATTTTTTATAGTTTTAGCATTTTTTTTTTTTTAATTTGTATGCTTTTTTTCCAGCGATTGGTGATTTTTTCCAAATATTTTTCAATTTATCGATTTTTTTTTTTAAATTTGTGTGGTTTTTGCACCAAATTAATTTTCTATTGAACATTTTCATAGATATTACTAAATTTTTAATTGAAAGAAAGAGTTTGTAATCAAACAAAAGTTTAATTGAAATTTTATTGAGAATATTTTTTTTTTTTGTGCAGAAAAAGAAAATTTCTTGTCCCAACAAAAAAACCAAAATCTTTTTTGAGTTTGAATTTTAACGTCTTTTTCAGACAATTGCAATTAATACTACAATTAATATTCAATTTTATTTAATTTAATTGTGAAAGGCGTGGTAGAATGAAGAATGAGTGTATTTTCTAAAAATCATAACTACATTGCAAAATTTTCAATTTTTTCTGAATCAGTTTCTGGTATTGAACCTTCGTCAGTGAGCCTGTTTTTTTGAATTTTTTTTGAATAATGTAATATTTGTTATGTTTTTATTTGTTCAATTGCGTCTATATGAAATTTTTCTGTGCAATGCCACATGAACTCGCTCTACACGTTAGACAGAGCGCTTTAGCCCTCTGAGCTATCGTCAGGTCGAGTTTTGTTGTGATTAAAACTAGTTTTATTCAATACACGGTGATTTTGTTCTTGCATACATAATCTCAGAAGTACAACTCCAACACACAACAGTTCTATTTTTAGAAACTTTTTTGTTTTAAACAATATTTTCTTTATAATATGCACAAAAACCTGTTCCGTTTTTCAAAAATTTGCGAAATTCGTAACGTAAGAGGACTCAAATTATAGATTGGAGCTGATTACTTATAGTTCGCCTACCCGCGTTTTAAATTGACCATCGTAGTGTTAGTTTTTGGATTTTTTCGAAGTTCTCAACAATATAAGTCTCAAAAGTTTAAAATACTAAGCTTATTATGGAAAAAAAAAAATTATATAGAATTTACATGGAGTAATTTAGGTTTATTACAGCATCATCATTAAGTAATATTTGTACCAAAGAGGCCAAACTGTCCAGAGCTACCCGTATTATTTTTAGAGAACAAGATCTAATATAACGAATATTTGGAAATTAAGAGTTTTTTTTTTATTTTAATATTAAATCCCAAAAATTATATTTTTATCATTTAACAAAAAAAAAAAAATAATAATAAAAATATTAAATAAAATATATAATATAATATAATTGAAAAAAGTCTTTATAATTTATACCTGAGCATGCATAATCATGACATAAAAATCTGACAATTGTCTTTAAAACATAAAAATTATAATAAAAATTAAATTAAAATAAAATTGTTACAAAAAAAAAAATATAAATAAAAATATATGATATAAAATCTTGTATGTATAAATATGTTTTTGTTATAAAAAATATTAAGAATTTTTTATTACATATTTGTTGTTGTTTTTTTTTATAAATTCAACACCAACATTCTCTCTCGTAGAGTTTTTCTGAATGATTGGTTGGCGCATTAAATGCAACTTGCTTCGTTTTGTGGAAGGACTTAAATTACAAATATTTTTTTTTTATTCCTTTCTCAAAATATATAAGATCCATCATATAGTTTTTTGTTTTTTTTTTTCAAAAAAAAATTATAACTAGTAATTTATGCTAATAATGCATTTAAGCATGAGTTGTTCTTTTTTTTTTTTAAATGTATTTGTTGTTTGTTTTAAACTACTTACTAATCACTTACATTTTGTAATATTTTAAATAATTTTATTATAGAATAAATTTAACTGAGTTAATAACTCATATTTAGCTACATTGTATTTTTTTTTTGTTGTATTTTTAAACATTTGAATAGTTTGTATGTTTTAATTTACTTAGTTAATAGAAACACCAGGAACCCTTTTCTTTTTAAATCTAAGCTAAAAAAATCCCAAGGCCTTTTGTCAATCCTGGGTTAATAATAAATTTTCAATAATACAGATTTTGAAAAAAAAAAACAACAACAAATTTAAAAGGTTAAAGAGAGAAAAATATGGTAGAAAATTAAGTATGCTAATAGTGTTACTAGTTTGGAAGGTTTTATCCACTTGAAAGGGCTGTAAAACTTAAAAGAGATTTTCTTTCAAATCTGTGGCAAGTTATTTGTAGAGCACGGGGAGAACTAAAATCGAGTTTCAATTAATATATTTGTTGATTCAATTAAAAGTTTAATTGAATTCGGTCCTATTAAGGACATTCTAGTCAATTAAAATAATTTATAACTATTTAATTGATTTTATTTTCAATTAAAGTTTTAATCATATCTATTATATATTTATTTAAATACCCGAGTAAAAACGTTTGTATATAATAAAACATTAGTAATCGGACATAATTATATAAATTCATATATAAAATTATTTTAGTCGAAAATTTTTAATATGATCTCTTATAGTTACGTCTTATCGCATCTCGATCGCTATAAAGTGTATATTGCATTTAGAATCCCTAGTAAAAAGATATATATTATGTTATATTATTTAATAGAACTATATCTTTATATTATTAAAGATCCTTTGTCAGAAACAGTTCGTCTTAACCGTGGGTTCGTCTTAAGCGAATTCGTATTAACAGACTTTTTTCCTTAAAATTGTTGTCCAGACGTCGGGACTTTGAAATTAGTTTATAATAACGAGGATTCGTCTTAAAAGAGCACTACTGTATTTTGAAAATTGTACATTTACAAAATTTTGTAAGAGAGTGTTCGCTAATGTGGCCCACTATGTTATATACTAATGTTCAAAACAACTCAAAAGGGCCAAAATTAAAAAAAAAAAACTCTAATACAATTATTAGAAAAGTTCAAATGGAAATTGATATTTCCTTAATTCCAATTGATATTTTCTGAATTACAGCTGCAAAAGGTGTAGTGATTAAACCTTTGGTGTTCGGATTTCAATGCCTGGGTATTTTAACACCAGACTTTGTGAAAATACTGATCTATGAGCATCCATGGCTCAGGGATATTTAGCACTAAAGTTCAAAAATTTTATTTCATGTAATGTTTTCACAATTTAAATTTTGTAATTTTTACAAGAAATTGAAAAAGTCATTTAACTCTGTAGTTTTTGGAATATGATATACTGTTTGAATATTTTCACAGTGATAGCGTTATTTTACAGACAAAAATTTACACTTTCAGACAAAAATTTACACTTTCAAGATAAAAGCAATTTCCATTTCAAGATAAAAGCAATTTAAAGTTAAAGTTTTTCATAAGCAAAATTTGAAAACCTGGGCCACTAATTTAAAAAAAAAAATTAGGTTAATAATTGTTTGGTATACAGTTTTGAAATCGCAACGATATTGTGCTCCGCTTTTGTGCTATCACATCTTAAAATTGCTATTGGGGCTAAAAATGTTAATATTTTTTCAGAACCAAGTAGTACTTGCTGAAATTATAACGTTATTTACTTGTTCTCTTTAGCTATCTTTCTCTCTTAAGTCCAGTATTTTGTCCAATACAACGAAAAGATTCTGTTCTATGTTCAAAGCCCTAATTGAAGCAAAAAAAAAAAATTCCACCGCTATTTCGCAACAATTTCACGCTAGTGAAAAAATCGTTTTCTATATAGATGCTGACAGATATTTTCGCAAAAGTACAAACAAAATACTGAGCTTATTTATCAACCCAAATATTGTTGATATTTAATGATAATCAAAATGGTTTAACTGACCAGGGGAGTCTCCCGATGGGATCTCGACGTTCTTAATAAAATTTGGATATGTAATGAAGAAATAAATAATAAGTGACACGTATTTTTTTTAGCGGCCCAATCTTATGTTTAGTGGCTAAAAAATGGGTTCAAAAATTACCCCAATTTTATTTTTTTGGCTTATTTTGAATAGTTTTAGAGAAATATAAGACAAGAAAAGAACCAATGAATGATCTTTTGGAGACGCATTAAAGCCCCGTTTACATTGTTACACATGTGTTTAGACTTTACTTCACACAAGTATAACGAAAAGTGTGATCAAATTTTCTCAGTCTGTTAAAAAAGTATAAAAGAAAAATCATTTGATTTTTTAGACCATTATCGACACACACAAAAAAAAAACATTTAAACGTCTATTATTTTCTTGTAATTATTTATTTTTTTCCACCATTCGTTGATTTTAATCTATGTTTAATTATATTTGTGTATAACACAACACTTGCGTTCAGACATGTTTTAACTGTATAAAATATTTTAAAAAATAAAGCTTGTCAAAAAATGTGTGTCGATATTTTTAAATGTGTGTCAATATTTTGACATGTGTGTAACGAATTGTGTTCCCAAACATTATACATTTACTTTATACAACACATTTCTGACATGTATAACACACTTGTGTGATTGTGTGAATGGGACTTTAGATGGTATATAAAACATGTCCGATAACTTTCAAGTATTTTTGTTATTAAAAAAATTTGTTTTAATTGAAACAAAAACTGGCGTTTTATTATAGAAATATTGTTGAATTAAGCTAAAAAATGTGCATATAAATGCCTATTAAATTGAATCGAGAGAGTGTCTGAGCGGTTTTTAGACATTAGTAATTGTTCGGCTTTTATGCGACTTTTTCCGAAGAGCTTTTTAACCTAAATTTTAAATATTTTAAATAAACGGCAACCCTAAAACTCTACATGGGCAATATTTTTATTTTCTTGAGTACATCAAAGCTGTGTTCAAAAAATCCGACTTTCATTAGTTTCAGACATGTTTTCATACAAAATGTATTAACTTTGGCCCCACCTTTTAATCCTTAAAATTGAGATTGAGCCGCTAAAAAAAATACGTATCCCTATTTAGTTTTTTTCTTTATCATATATCAAAATTTCATTAAGATCGGAGAGACTTCCCTTGTGAGTAGACTTTCCTTTTGAGTATGTGTTTTTTAAGGAGTATTTAAAGTATTGCTTATTTTTTCAGTTTTTCTTTTTTTTTAGTATTCTTAATAATTTGTTGTTGTTTTATTTATTTTAAATCCATACTTTTTGAAATATTGCTCTTGTTTTGTGGTTTTGTTTTGAAATTATCTAATAATTTTTTTATTTTTGTTTTTTTTTTTTTGTTTGTTATATTAAATATAATACTCTAATGAACACATTTATTAAATTTCTTTGAAAATTTATTTATATTTTTTTTTTCAATTTCTAGTTTGTTTTCTTTCTCTTTTAGTTTTCTAGCTGTTGTGTAGTGGTTTCTATTTTGTGTCATTTTATAATTTTTTTTTTACTCGGTGTTATTTAGTCACTTTGGTAATCAGTCTTACTAAAATAAAAATAATTCGTTTGAAAAAAAAAATTAAAAAAAAAAAAAATCAAATGAAAACAATTTCCTTGAGCTCAGTCTCAATTATTAGAAATATAAAAACCTGAATCAACAGAAATTACAAGTAAAACAAGAAGATTGAACAAATATAGTTTTTAATTAATCTCTAGCATTACACTCACAGCAATATCTCTCTCTCTCTCTCTTATTATAGCACGCGCTCTATAATTTTTATTAAAGATAAATATTCTCTTGAGAGCTTTTCTGTTTGTTTCTAAAATTATTTTTTATTAGCTTTAAAGCTATGTAGTTTTAACGGTGTATTTTTCGGTTGAACTTTTGTTTTTAAGATTTAAAAGTCTGTTTGAAATTGAGTTTTTAACTTTTTTTATCAATATATAATAAATCAGTCTATTTAAAAATGAAATTAATCTTGGATTAATAAAATAAAATAATATTAAATGAAGAGTTATGAATAAATGAAATAAAATAAATGTATGTAATAATATTTGTATGATAGAAAAATGTATGTATGAAAATGTCTTCTTTATGTAATTAATATGGTGGTGGTGGTGGTGTTGGTCGAATATTTTATATATGATGGGTCAAAAGGACTTAATAGGTGAAATAGTATTTTTTTTTTTTTTTTTTTTTTGTTTTTAGTTTTTTTCATTTTAAAGTTAATGTTAAAAATGGAGTGTTTTTTTTTTGTTTTGTTTCATTAAATCTGAATGTATGATTCATACCTATAACTGATCCCTAAATAATATGAACGAGGTAATCGTTGTAACTTAAATACTAAAAAAAGTTGTTTTATAATCATTTGTTTGCAAAGATCGATGATGAATTTTCTAATTTTTTACTATTAATATTGTTACCCATAAATGTTGCTGCTGCCGTTGATGTATTTCGACAAATGTCCTTTGTATGCGAGTCCGATGTAGTAGTAATAGTAGTATTAGTAGTAGTTATCCATCCCAATGACGGATATGTTGAACGTTAGAATACGTGTACGAAACGCTTATAGGGATTAGATCCCTCTTTAGAGTCGGGCGACAATTCAATGAGGAATACAATACGACCGTCTGGCATTAAGGCCACATCACATGTACGATCTTTTTCATCTAAAGTTGGAGGCATTAAGGGATTCAATGAAGGTCTTATTTCAATCTAAATATTTGGAAGAAAAAAAAAAGAAAATTTTTGTTTAAATCCATATTAAGTCCTCAACAAAACGGTGGCTGTATTTACATCCCATAAATAATCCAAGGTAGGACTATAAACTACAATACGTTGATTCTTTGAATCTGCTACAATAATACGACCATCATCATCGCAACATATACCTGAAGGGCGATTAAATTCTTGGAAACCAGAACCTTCATGACCTTTAGCTGATAAAATCTAAATTTGTTTAAACAAAGAGAAACGTTAATAGCTATCCCAGTCTTAAGGATTAATAGCAAATTTTCAATTACCTCATTTATATCAGGATCAATCAGGTACAAACAATGATTGTCAAAGTCGGATACTATAATATTACCGGTGGGTGTGTAACACACACCACGCGGCGAGGCTATGCCCTTATTGGAACCATGATTATCAAATACAATTTGACGTATAAATCTACCCTCCGAGTCGAATTGTTGTATACGATGATTACGCGAATCGGTAACGACAATTTGACGCCTTGAATTAACGGCCACATCCCAGGGATATTGGAACTGACCATACTCCTTACCATAACTGCCGAATTTCAATAGGAATACACCACTAGATGTAAAGATTTGAACACGATGATTATCCTTGTCCACTACAATAATACGATTGTCAATGTCCACACAGATGCCTGCGGGTAGATCAAATTCACCATTGCCCACACCCTTGCGACCGAATTTAAATTTAAGAGAACCATCTGGATTGAAAACCTGTACACGATTGTTACGTCTATCAGAGACTAAAACATTGCCCATTTTATCAACACACAAACCCCAGGGGCGGCTAACCTGACCATCTTCATGTCCTTCGGTGGCAAATGACAGGGAGAGAGCATTCGAATTACGAGCCTTAACTGGTTCAGTAGTACCGGGTATAGCGGGTGTAGAACGAGGAGCACCAAAGTGTAAACCCGGTGAACTACGCATAACACTTAGTTCCCAATCTAATCCGGGATTCGGCATACTGCAAGCACTACCCCCTCTTACTTGCATAACTGGCGAGGGGTTGCGAAAAGAATTATCCCTCAATAAAGGACGTCTCATATTGGCGGGTACCACACCATTTGCCAAGCCATTGCCCGGTATTGACAACACAGTACCCACGGATTCGACGGCAGCAGTGCCACCAACAATAGTGCCACCACTTATATTCATAAGAGGCATATTTTTCTCATCTACTAAAACTATGCCACCTTGGTTACGTATATCTTGCAATAAGGTATAATCGGGAGCAGCAAAAGCAAATACTTCTTGCTTAGGCTGAAGATCTTTGTATATGGCAGCGAATTGTTCCAATTGTCGCTGACCATTTGTTACTTTCATGGCAATATCGACATGATCCATGCGACCGCCATTTTCGGCTACTTTATGTAGCATATCGGAAGTTTCGGCCAAACCAGCTAATGCCGATTTCAAGCCAGCCATTTGATCGTGTAACATGGCCAAACGGCGTTGTCTCAGTTTCTCTACAAAGTCTAAAAGAAAACGTTCGCGATCTTCGATGGCAATTAGAAATTGGCGAAAGCCTTTGCGTATGTTATCACTCAACTCGGCACAATTTCTCTCAATATGGCGTATGAATGCCAAAGCTTTATCAATACTGCTCTTAATGCACTTAGTACCCATGCGGCTGCTCTCTAGAGCCGATTCAATTTTCTCTCTGGATTCATCGACAAAGTTTTGAATCGAGGAATAGCAATGCTCCTTGTGTTCATGCAGAGTACAACATTGGCAGACTAACTTTTTACAGTACTCACAAACATAGCGCAACAATTCATTATGTTGATCGCAGAGATAATTTGCACTTGGTATAAGAGGTACACTAGTAGACAAACCACCGGTGGGTGACGTACCAATGGGTGTTGGTAAAGAGATAATGGAGTGATTTGATGATAAGGGTGACTTACGGTGCTCTCTTAAGCAACCATTGCACATGAATTCATTACATTCCAAGCAGCGTATGGAAGCGTTGACTTCACACCAACTGCAGCTTATGCTGGAATTATTTGAGGATTCCGGAGACATTTTAGGAGCTCTCATACCAGTGCCAATCGGAGCTACTCCAATGCTAAATGGCGCCTCCAGTGAAGGTGCCTCCAAAGAACTAAGAAAGTTATTGAAAAAGAAATCATTGCGAGGAGGTGAACTGAAAAACAAATTTAAAATTAAGCTTTAACTATTTGCCAAGTTGGATACCGTTTCAATTTTAAAATAACGGTAATTAGTTACCATGCTGAAAGCAAAACCGATACATATATTTTTTTATAAAGTGAAGCAACCTCTAGGAAATTCTTCCAATTGATTAATGGCTTGATTTCTTTGGAAAGGGGATAGATGAGAGATGAAAGATGGTAAAAGATGAAGGGAAAACTCGAAAAATATATAAAATAACTCCCAAAAATTGTAAATACAAATAGGGACTTATTTCATTAAAAATTAACTCCCAATAAGTTGTGGCTTATTTAATAATTTTTGTTGGGATTTATTTCATTGTGAAATAAAATAAAATAAATAAAAAGAAAAATAAAATAAATCCCAAAGATATTTTTTGGGGAGTTTTTTAATTTTTGTTTATTTTATATGCATTTTAATAGTTAGAAGTAATTTCAGTTTCGCTGTGCGTTATTTACGCAAAAATTAAAATCGACAAAAAAAAAAGCAAAATTCTAAATTTTACTTAAAACTACGTAAACAAATTTTCAAAGTGCGCCCCGGTAGGCTAGCTGGTAGCGTGCTGGCTTATCAGTGCGGGGGTCGTGGGTTCGATTCCCAACAGAGGCACTGGCCTGTTTTCGCTACAACGCGCCGAAGGCCATAGTAGCTAGTGCTCGGTTAGGGTAATAGTATATCATTTGTAATTATATGATTATTAATTAATAAAAAAAAAAAAAAAAAAATTTCAAAGAAAAATTAAAAATTATCTAAAACTGAAATGTTCCCAAAATATAATTTAAAACAGCCAATTAAAGTATGAAAGTATTTTAAATAACTGCTTCACAGTATGGATATGATATCTTTTAATATCAGTAGACATCATTTAAACCGTTCGCCAAATTTTACGCATACAAATAATTGCAGTATACTAAATGTCAGAACGCAGAGAAAAAAAACCAAATTGGAGGAGTTATAGGGGAGGACTTAGGCATTTAGAATATTGTTATTTGAGACACCCTGTGCTTACACAGGGTGATTACTATTACACCAAAGTTAACCATCTCGCATATAGAAAATTTTTAAGTGCTTACTACTTTGGCAAATGTGAACCAATTTGAGAGAATCTCCTATACAAGATAAACAAAAAACATGCTTATGGTGGTAAGATAGAGGCCATTTAAACGACGCAATTTTTGCATGCAACGTTGCGTGCAATTATTGTTTGTAGGCAAACGGGGTAGAGCAGCAAGCGGGGGTAGCAAAAATTGCACGGTTTTCGTTTTTCAAGGTATTTTTTGACATTTCTTTTTGCTATCGTTCGTATTCTTGTTAATTTGCTTTATTCGTATTCGGCTTCTCAAGTGTTGTGTATCGAAAATATTTCGTAAAATAAAAAATAAATAATGTGGAATAAAGAACTATTTATATATTATTTTAAATTATATTATTTTATATTATATATATTATTAAATTATATTATTTTTAATTATTACGAATAAATTAAATTTCAACGAATGAACAATTAAAGAAGATTGGCAAAATAAACGTCAAAAAAATTGCATGCAAAAACTCCTCGTGTAAATGTTAATGATTTTTAGAAGCAACTTTAAAAGAGAATTCAAAAACTGCCTGTAATTAATTTCTTCGCTAAATTGCTTCATATATCTTGCAACTAAAAAGATATTTGATGTTAAAAATTAAAATGTTAATTTTTTGACTTGACTTTTTTCTGTTTTTGAAAGATTACTATCACATTCAGAAACAAACTTCGGAAAACATTTTTTAATTACATTGAATAGATTATCGGTGAAAAACGCTCAAATTTAATATTTAACAAAACTCTTGAAAATCGGCAATATTTTTCAAAAATGTACCTTAGTTCATTTACATTTTTCTCAGAACTTTGTAAATAATAATTATTATTTTTTAACCGTTTCTAAAAAAAAAATGACTTAAAAAAAAATTATCCTACGCATAATTCAGAGCTAGAGAGCAGATTTTGCGAAAAAAGTAATTTTTTTATGATACTATGTTTTTTATATTAAAAAAATCACATTTAAAAAATATTTTTTAATCTATCTTTATTGTTTTTAATTAACAACACTTTGAGCTATACAAATTGTTAAAATCATTTAAATATCTTTAATAGATAAAAACTTATTTAACTTCAAAGTTTTAAAAGGTAGTTAGAGAAAAAAAAAATTATATTTCGCTTTCATCAAAAGTGTTTAAAAAAAATGTTAAATATTAATTTTTTTATAAATTTTCAAAAAGAAGAAGTATTTATGTACCTATTCATTGATATATAATGTGTCTATATTTAGTCCTGTTAAAGGCATTTTAAAGGTAAACCTCAAGCTAATCTCTTTCTTAAACAAAGTACCTGCCTATGAAGGTGTATGCTTAAAAATGTTATTTTATTATTTTTTTTTTTTTTACCTCTTAATACATTTTGTAAAAAAATATATATCATTCAGAAGCCACAAATTTACCTGTAAGAATTCTGAGAATGAAAATGGAAACTGAAAATATGTTTGTCAGACAGCAAATTGTACGATACAAAATATGAAAATATTAAAAAAACTAAAATAAATTTGATGTAAAAATAATTTTGTTTTAATTTTCAGGTACACAGAAAAAACGAAAAACGGGTTTAAATTAAAAAACTTATTGAATTAATTAATATTTAAATTGATTTTACAACTATTACGGCAATGATAATATTAATTAAAACTTTTATTGAAAATTAAAAAGAAAAAAAGCTTTAAATAACTATCTACAAAAAAAATTATGATACTCAAAAAAAAAAAAAGTGTGTGAACGACAAGTTTGTATGAAAATGTGTTTTTAGAAATGCTGTGTCTGCAAGTACAAGCACTTAAAGATTTTCTATAGTCAAGATGGTTAACTTTGGTGTCATAGTTATTACCCTGAGTAATCACAGGGTATCTCAAATTACAATATTCTAAAAGCCTAGGTCCTCCCCTATAACTCCTCCAATTTGAATGTGGATTCGGCCAGTAGTATAGAAGTTATATACTTATAACCACTTTTTTTTTTGAAAACACACCACTGTGCGGCGCAACTTTTTTAATTTCATAAAGAAAATCTAACATTTTATTGGTTTTGGTTTTCTGATTTGAGCCTTTATTTATGTTAAAAATAATCAAACTGTTTTATTTATATTTGGTTGTATTTTGAGTTGATACTGTTTTGTTGATAAAATTTGTTTTATTCTATAAACTTAAATCGATAAAATTTCAAAAAAATGGTATTAACTCTAAAAATTTTTTGCAATGAGTGGAAAACTTTAAAACAAAAACAATGTATATATATTTTCAAATGGAATTTGCTTATTATGATATGTTTGAATTTTTGAATTCTGTTAAAATGTGGCCATAAACAGTTTTTTGACTCTACTGAAAATTTTAAAATTTTGAGTTAATACCCTCTTGTTGATCAAGTGCGATATGTAAATCAATTCTGATGTTTTGAACTCAAATGTTACGACCCACATATATTCGATATTTTTGAATTGGGAATTATTTCATTAGGAGTTGTTTAATTTTTTGTTAGGATTTATTATTTAAATATGGTATAAATTCCAAATAAAGTAAGCACCCAAATAAACGTGAACACACATGTTTATTTATAACTTTTTTTTGCGATTGATTTAAATAGTTTTTATTCATCAGACTATGCTTGAAAAATGTGTCAGATAATAAAATGTTTTGATTTTACAAAATCAGTTCCATAGTTAGCTCATAATAAATAATCAAAAGCCAGTGCGTGAAAAAGTTATTTAAACTTTTCGAAATAGTCCAAGTTGGACTTTCAAAAAAATCACAAAAAAGTTACACGTATCCAGTCAGTTTGTTTTAAATGTGATAGTACATTTTAACAAGGACCTAACAGTTGGCATGAAGTCTGAAACTAATAAAATAAAGAAACCCAGGAACTCTTCCAAGGAGAAGAAGAGAAAAATTTGAGAAAATTTTGAGAGCTAATCCAAAGGTTTCTGTCAGCGAAGTAGAACGACGAGTGCAATGTTCGAAACATTTTGTCCACCAGGTTAAAAAAATGTTTGGGCTTGGTACATTTAAAGTGCGAAAAGTTCCGGATAGGAATGCTACGAAGAACACTGAAGCTGAAAAACGAGCAAAACTACAAAAAACAATTTTTTTATTGTATTTAAGGATTTTTCACAGATTTATGGACGGAAGTTATATGCAGCGGATAGTGTTACAGGCGTTCCGGAATGGCACCAAGCAAAAACACGCCTACATCAGATTGCTTTTCACAATTTGTTAAATAAGTTTTGGGACTTTAGCACATTTAATTACTATAAATGCAATTAATGTTTATCCCGATGAAAATAAATTTAAATAACAAATATGCAGGTGCTTGTGCAAATTTAAATGTAACTGACACTAATAGAAAACATATGATTTTCTATTGTTGATTTACTTGAATAAACGTCACTACATTGCTAGGTCTGTCAAAAAAACAGAGTAGTATTTGGAAGATGACAAAGCCAATTGTGACAATTTTTTGTTGTTGTTTTTTCTTTGATATTTTAAATTTTGAATCTCGCTCCTAGACGAGGACAAGAAATTCTCATTGAGTTTGTGATTTAACATAACAAATATCTCTAGAAATTCTAATAACAAAGTCCCCTGAAGATTTCCTTAGGCAGGAATGAAATCCGGATAGGGACACGCCTACATCAGATTGCTTTTCACAATTTGTTAAATAAGTTTTGGGACTTTAGCACATTTAATTACTATAAAAACACAATCAAAATTTCAAAAAAAAGTCTGAAATCTATTTTCAACTTTCGATATAAGTGGACAGAAATTGTAGTTAAGGCATACCAGAAAAATTAAAAAAATGTATATGAATATAAATCTGTATAAAATTTTAATCAATAAGGCCGAGTTTTTGGGGTGTCAGTTAAACTTGGTTTAGTTAAACCGATAACGAATTTTGTCTGCCATTTCCAAGTTAATAAACTAAAATTTGTGGAATCCACTCTATCTTGTCTAGAATTTTGATATTTATTATTTTAAAACAGAATTAACCACATTTCAGAAACATTGAATGGAATTAAAAACATCGGTAATCTAAGTTCAAAGATAAACTTCACCCTAAAAAATTTCGTCTAAAATGTTGTATTTTAAACTCACAAGGGAGGTATCCCAACCCGGACTAGCGGATTTTAGTGAACTTTGGATAAGTTGTAGAGGATCAAATAAAAAGAGACCCGTTTTTTTTACCTGCCCAATCTCACGTTTAAGGCTTAAAAAGTGGGGTTAAACACTCTTTTGTTTTTGTCTGAAAACATGTTTACGAAAACTAAATTTATTTGTACGCAAAATTAAAGTACTCAAGAAAACTATATATAGCGGACCCAGAGCTGCCACATTTTTAAATTATTTCAAATATAGGGGAAAAAGGCTCTTCGGGAAAAGTCGCATAAAATCCAAACGATTTTGAATATCGGAAAAAGCTCAGACACCCCCTCGATTAAATTAAATAGGCATTACTATGCATTATTTTCAGCTTAATACAACTACAATTCCTTAATAAAACGACAGGTTTTATGTTAATTGAAACAGTTTTTTTAATAACAAAAATACTTGAAAGTCTTTAGTAATATTTTGTATACCGGTGAATGTGTCTTCAAAAAGCCTTTCGTTTGATATCAAATTTGTCTATAGTAACTTTAAATGAAACGAAAGAAACCGAAAAAACCGTTAAATAGAGCAATTTTTGACCCCACTTAGTAACGCTTAAACATAAGATTGGGCAGCTAAAAAACACGGGTCCCTTATTATTTTTTTCTACAACATTTCTGAAGTTTATTAATATCTACCGATCCGGGTCGGGATACCTCCCTTATCAGTCTCAATTAATCAGTGTTGCCAAGTTTGGTGTTTTCCCCTAAATTGATTGGTTTTTTAGTAGTTTAGGGGGGTAACAACTTGTTAGGGGGAATTATGGGGGGGGGGGGGGTAAAAATCTGATTAAAAGAAATAATTTTGCATTTATAAGACAACCTTTTCCGAAATTTTTGCCATAACTTTAACTTTTTTTAGTTTGTTGGTAAAATTTAAGTCACTTTACTGCGCTGTTAAAATAGAATTTCAGATGTTGACAATGAAAACAGTAAAACGAAATTAATGTATATTACAATTTTATTCAAAGAATTTCAAATAAAAACTAAAAAAATTATCAGATTTTAGGAAAAATAATTTTTAGTGTGATTTGTTTGATAGTAGAGGGTTTTGATAGTAGGGTATTTTTTGCACAATTTAGTTGGATTTGTAAAAAAAATACTTGGGAACACTGCTATTAATGTAACTTTTTATGTGTTAACGTTTATTTTTGCGAGTTATTTCACTTTTATTTCACTTTCTATGGGAGTTATTTCACTTTTTATAGTTGGTAGTTATTTCATTATTGTTGGGACTTATTTCACTGAGAGTTGTTTAATTGGGACTTATTTCATTTGGGAGTTATTTGCAGCACGAAACCGAAAACGATTACTGTTATCGCGATTTTATAATGTTCATAACAGTTTTGTTTACGTTTTTAATAGACAAATACCGTTATTATAATATTAAAACTGTATCCAACCTTGACTTTTTGTACATTTTTTTTTATAAATTATCAACTTACTCATTGCTAGTATCATTAGCCATCATGCCGGAACTGATGTCCCAGGAGGGGAAAGAGTCCAAAATACCGGCTAACAAGCGTTCGGCCGTTGTAGCGCCATTGTTGGGATTGCCTCCATTATTTCCTGTGGTATTAGTAGTTGTCGATGCCATTTGTGCTGATAACGAGTTGTTAGACAACAGTTCCATCATAAATTAATCGATAACCGTTTAAATAAATCTACGGCACTATTGACGGACAAAATGAAGCCGCAATAAATAACGTTACACTTAATGTAAAAACAAATAAAAAGGAAAAAATTTATACAAAGTTCTGCAAATTCTTTTATTTTTTATTTGTATTTAGTCTTCTATGAAATTTGGAGTATCTTGAAGTGTAATATGGCCGTATAGGGGTTGCAATACCGTATTGAGTAAATTGGACGTGGTGCAAATGTTTTGAAAACGTTGCTAAACTTTAATAAAAAATTATTTTTTCATTTTGTAAAGAGTAAAACTCGTAACGTAAATTTAAAGTAGATGTTAAACTTGAATTTTATTTCTGTAAAGCGTTTAGAACGCACGCGTTGAAAAGGATCGAGGCGATGACGAGAGAATTATGATGATAACGCCAGATGTTATCAAGCTCAACTAAATCAAAAACACTCAGTCTTTCTGCTTAAGTACTGCTAGAGAAGAACGAGAAGCTAGTTCTTAAAGAAAACACAGAAAAAAAAACGTCCCTAATTCCTGCATTCAATCTTAGGTACTCAATTTAATGAGCAGGCACGTAGACATACATATTATTTTACACCCTAGACCAGGGCTAGCAAAACTGTGACACGCGTGCCACTAGTGGCGTAATTTTAGGCGACACGCGTAGTTTTCTCAATTATGTGAGAAAAAAAACAATTATATTAGAAAACCAGCAACAAACCAGATACAAAATTTTGAGCTTTAAACCGATTATGGTGAAATGTTTAATAAAGATTATAAATCGCCTTTTAAAATGTTTAAAAATGTGACAAAAACTACTTTTCTTTTAACAAAATTACTAGTGTCCGACCGAACAGTTCGGCCAAAAACCTATATTTTGTCGTTTTTTTGATATCTAGAGGCAATGATGACAAATTTTGGTATTGAAAACATGTTTGCTGAGCCGATTTAATTCGATTTTGTGTATAAAATTTAAGAGAAAAGCCGAAGTTTAGCTATAAAGTTAAAAGTTCGGCCACCGAACTATTTTCAATTTGGCCGAACTTTCTGAGGCCGAACAGTGAATTCATTGCTTAACTACTGACTTTTCTTCAAATTTGACACTCAAAATAGCATCTAATCAGCCCAATAAACATTTTTCCATCTGCCAAATTTGTCCATAATGCTTTAAAATACCGAATACAGACCAAATGCATTTTCTGGCCGAACTGTTCGGTCGGACACTAAAAATTACGATTAAAATCAAAAAAAAAAAAAAACGTTTTTCAGAAACCAAGGTACCACAAGTTTTAGATATTAGATGGGCGTAAGTATTTCGGAAAATAAATACACCATTTTCAATTGTGTTTCGGAAGTTTTAGTTTTAATTTAGAAATTATCAATTGTATTTCAGATTTATTAATTGAATTTCGGAAATTATAAATTGAATTTCGAATTTATCAATTGAAAAACTATCAATTGAAGGGCTTGTTGTAAAAAATTGATAACCATGTTAAAAATCGTCATATATGGATCCATACATAAACACACATGCTTTATACATGCCCACATGCATATGCATACATACTTGATTCATATTTGTTCATAAATGATTCACACATGTTCATATGAAGAATCATATACGAACATGTGTGTGCATTAACGAAAATTAAGGTAATATTTACATGTATGATCGCATTTAAACACCTATGAGCATATATGAATCACATATGGAGGTATATGGACATATATGAATTTGAATGTCTTCATATATGAGCATGAATACGTTCATACGTGTCCATATATGGATACATACACACAGAGAAATAAAGTGACAACCGAATTGAAAAGTGTATATTGATGGTAACAACTTATAAATTCGGTTAGTACGAAGATATTTACATTAGATTTCTCAATATTTTTGGGTGTTCCTACTAAAACTCAATTTAATTAGCCGAACTTTGTTGTGA
The DNA here is from genome assembly GCA_021234595.1 of Delia radicum. Taxonomy (NCBI): domain Eukaryota; kingdom Metazoa; phylum Arthropoda; class Insecta; order Diptera; family Anthomyiidae; genus Delia; species Delia radicum. The sequence goes on along the minus strand of CM037855.1, from coordinate 201,362,251 downwards.
AAACTAATGTTGAGTTGTAGCAACCGACTGAAATTCGTAATATCCGAATTTGAGCCGTATTAACCGAATTTTAGTTGGAAAATAGGAAATTTTTTCTCTGTGTGTATAAGTTGATTTTTAACCGGGAAGCCACATTTTGGTTTGAAGTTTGTTTTTGCGTTTTAGAGGTTAAAATAAATCCCAAAAATATGATTTTTCCCAGACGTTTATACTATATGTACTTAAGTGTTTAAATAAGACTTCTATCAAATATTAGTCAATGAGAAAATAGGGAAAATCCATAAGCCCCTTCAATGGTACTACAGTTTTATAAATTGTATTTCAGAAAATACTAATTGAATTTATTAATTGCTTTTCAGAAATCCTCAATTGTAATTCAGATTTAACAATTGTACTTCAGAAATTATCAACTACATATGAAAATGATCAATTGTTTTTCAGGAAGATTCCAATAGTATTTTAGAAATAGCCACATACAGAGAAATAAATTGCCAACCGAATTGAAAAGTGAATTTTAATGGTAACAACCTATAAATTCAGCTAGTACAACGATATTTACATTACATTTCTGAATATTTTATGTGTTGCAACTAAAATTAAGTGGAATTAACCGCACTTTGTTGTGAAAACTAATGTTCTGTTGTAAAAACCGACTGAAATTCGCAATAACCGAACTCTAGTCGAAGAATGTCAGTTGGCAAAGAGCTAACTTTTTCTCTGTGTGCAATTATATTTTAAAATATATCAATTGTATCTCAGAAATTATTAATGGTATTTAACCCTCAAGCCAGAATAAGCTTTTTGGCAATGAAATTTATACCACTTGTTTGGCACGAAATGCCTATTTTAGGCGATATGGGCCAAAATGGGGTTAGAGAGAATTTCAAAAAGTAATCCATAAAAGTGAATAAGTTTAAGCATAAATTATTCCTCTTACCAATTTATAACTACTTTCCAAAAATTACTCTTTTTGTGGCTTAACTTAAGAAGATATGGCGATTATCGTTTTTCTAAAAACGCGAAATTGGGCGGAAACGTAACTAAACTTCAACATATACTGATTAAACTTAAAGGCTTTGCTAAAAATACGTTCATACGTTTTTAAGTTAAGACGATGGTCTTTACAGGTATGTATACTATTGGAATCCTGTATGCCCTTGGACCAAAATTACAGCTTTTTTGAAAACTTAACTTAAACTTCAATCTGACTTTGTTTTAAGTATCAACGGTTTTAAGTCAACATAAATATGTTTTGAAGATTTTTGAAAATAGTGTTAATTTCAAAATATTTTTTGAAATTTTACGATATTCTAACTTTAACGCTTTCTCGCTTCCAAATCGTGTCATGAACACAAAAAATTACTCCACAAAATATTTCAAAAATTTGGTTTTCTATCGTAATAGCTTAATTTATTGTTATTAATGAGTGTTTTTATTTCGAGCATTTATGTCCAATTTATGTCTTGTCGATTAGAGGTTTAATAAATTTTTAATTGTTTTTCAGAAATTATGAATTGTATTTCAGAAATTATTAATTGTATTTCAAAGCTCTAAGATTCAATTAATAATTAAAAACTTTTGATTATTTCTAAAAAAAAAAATTATAAATTTTAAAATACAACTGATAATTTCTGATAAACAATTAATAATATCTGAAATGCAATTAATAGTTTCTGAAATACAAATAATATTTTCTGAGATATAATTAATAATTTTATATATATATTTTATGATGGATTCTAAATAACTTCTAATTTACATTTGACAATTTTTGAATTACAATTAATATATTCTAAAATGCAATTAATAATTACAGAAATTCATTTTAAAATAAATTTAAAAAACAATTGACAATTTTTAAAATTCAATTGATAAGTATGAAAATCAATTAATAATTTCTGAAATACAACTGATAAATATTAAATTAAATTGCAATTGTCTGAAAAAGACGTTAAAATTCAAACTCAAATAAAAATCAAACTTTGCTCTCTGGCAATTCTTCCCTAACTACGTAAGCGCCATCTATCGAATATACAAAGAATATATCATAGATATGGCATCACTTACAACATATGGGAAAAAAGTGGACATTAGAGTGAGGTAAGTTTCTAAAAATAGAACTGTTGTGTTGTTAGAGTTGTACTTCTGAGATTATGTATGCAAGAACAAAAACACCGTGTATTGAATAAAACTAGTTTTAATCACAACAAAACTCGACCTGACGATAGCTCAGAGGGCTAAAGCGCTCTGTCTAACGTGTAGTGCGAGTGCATGTGGAATTAGAAATCAGTTTATCTATACCACGGTCAGTGATTGCACAGAAAATTTCATATAGACGCAATCGAACAAATAAAAACATAACAAATATTACATTATTTCAATAAAAAACAGGGTCACTGCCAGAAACTGCGCAGTCTGATTCAGAAAATTGAAAATTTACAATGTAGTTATGATTTTTAGAAAATACACTCATTCTTCTCTACCACGCTTTTCACAATTAAAATTAAATAAAATTGCATATTAATTATAGTATTAATTGCAATTGTCTGAAAAAGACGTTAAAATTCAAACTCAAAATTCAATCAATATTTTCTGAAATACAATTTATAAATCTGAACAACAATCCATTATTTCTGAAATTCAATAATTGTATTTCAGAAATAATGGATTGGTGTTTAGATTATTGATAAATCTAAAAGATTATTAATGAATCTTAAAAACAACTGTTAATTTCTGAAATACAACGGAAAATGGTGGGTAGTACCGTTTTAAGGGCACTTTTAAAATTCAACTACGATTCTGTATAAATTTCTTGGCATTTTTAATTGAAAGAAGTTTAAATGTTTCAAGATAAAACAATCTCATAATCACAGAAGTGAAGTGAAAAAGTGACAGAAAATTGGACAAAAGTGGAAAAATAGTCTGAAATAAAATTATATCTAAAAATAACTTAATAGAAGATGACATTTTAAGCTTTTTATACAAAAAGTGCTTTCAAAAGATAAATAATCTTAAGGTGGCAGGCGACATATTTTTACAAAACAATTTGTCTTTTTGTGGCACTCAACGAAAAAGGTTTTGCCCTCCTGTCCTAGACTATGTCTTCATATATTACATTCTGTGTTAGTGCACTTTTATATAATGTCTATGTATGAGTAATAAAAGATCCTTTTATCCCTATTTAGAAAGAAAAAAAACCCATAAACAACAACAACAACAAAGCCAACATTTGTATGTTATTCCCTTTATTTTCATTATCCTTAAGAGGCAGATGTGTGTCATATTGCATTTTTTTTTCTTTGAATTTAACAGGATGCAATAGATCGGCCGGCAGGTTAGGAATTTTTTTGTTGTCTTTTTCTAGCATCTTAAATCTAAGAAATTCTCCACAAGATTTATAACTTATTTTCAAATACATACAGACATTTTTCTTAAAGTCTGTGTGTAACTAATTGCAAGAGTTCAAAGAAACTCTAAATTATATTTAGAGTAGAGATTGAGTAACGAGAAAAGCGGATGTTTTCGGCATTTCCCAATTTTAATTTCAGTACGTATCTTTAAATTCTATTCCTTGACGAAAGTGCAGTTGTCAATGATTTGTCACTTTTCGATAGTATAAGACACTTTTAATATCAACATCTGCTACAAATAAATTTTGATCAATTTTGGTACGTGTTTAAAGTAAAAGCTGGGGTTGTTTGTTCTTAAAAACTGTCAATTGTAATACATTTTTGAAACATTCAAATAATTTTAGTTTAGTCTAAAAATAGCAATAGTTAATTAAGTGTAAAAAGTCATTACCTTTATATTATTGTGTTACGATCTTCTAAGAGGAAATATTTCTTCTTTATTAAAGACGTGAATGAAGAGGGAGGTGGGAAAGCTGTATGTTTGTTGCAACCACCCCTAAGTTATAAGGACAAGTCGGCAACCCCATTTGGTTTAGTTTTTCTATCAAAATTTAACATTAGATATGGAGGCAAATTACATATTTATGTACGTTGTATATGTTGTGTACATAAATTTTCATTAAAATAAATAGTAAAACGTATTTTAATACATATTTTCAATAGTTAGGGAAACATTAGGTAAAATCTTGACATTGACTGTTGTTTTTAAGTCACAGATACATTTTTCAGGATTTTCTCTAAAATGTTTTTTAATTTACCTACACACAAAAAAATAAAGTGCCAAACGAATTGAAAAGTGTAGTCTGGTGGCTAAACCCATATTCAAATGTGATTTCTGAATATGTTGGGTGTTGCAACTAAAGTTCATTTGTGTTAACCGAATGTTGTAGTGAAACCCAATATTCAGTTATAACAACCGGTTTCTGTCGTCGTAACCAAATATTAGTTGGCAAATGGCTAAATTTTTCTCTGTAGGTAATACATAGTTAATATAAATGAGTGACGGTCCAGAATATAAGCATAGCGTACAACGATTGTCGCTGCTACAGAAAAACCACACAAAATAACTAAGTTCAACAGTTACTGCAAAAGCTGTCATATTTATTTTAATGTAAAGACTACAGTAGAGGTTTATTCGTTCTCCTGTAGCTCTTTCGCTTATTAAAAATACAATAGTTTTTAGATTTTGCATATAAATCTCTAAAAATCAATAACAACATAATATAAAGGGTTTTTTTTTATACAGGTATAGAACTTTAAGTTGGCAACACTTTTTTAACTGGCGGCCATTTTGTCAGCTGTCCTGTGAGATATGTTTAGTTTGGTTTGACCTTTAAACATGAATAGAATGACGCCTAAACAACGCTTCCAAATTGTGCAAATTTATTTTGAAAATCATGAATCTGTTCGAAATACGTATCGCGCACTACGTCCATTTTACGGTCAACATAATCGTCCATCAGAGCAATTAATTCGATTAACTATTGAACGTTTTCGCACCACGTTTACTTTAAATGATAATATGCATAAACAGATACGTCGTACCGTGCGTACAGAAGAAGTCATTGCTGCTGTAGAGCGTAGCGTAGAGGAAGATCCCAATCAGTCTATCCGCCATCGGTCAGAAAGTTAAAGTCAATGGCAACCACTATAGAGCCATTATTACTGACTTTTTCGCTCATCAATTGCGCAAGACGGCGCAACATGTCATGCGCAACATCACAGTTCGTGCCACAATTGATTTATTGAAGGAAACGTTTTGTAACCGCATAGTTTCACGTTTTGGACCAGTGAATTGGCCTCCAAGATCGTGCGATTAAACGCCGCTGAACTATTTTCTGTGGGGATATGTGAAGATGCTAGTCTAAGCCGATAAGCCCGAACCGATTGACCACTTGGAGGACAACATTCGCCACGTTATTGCCTATGTACGGCCACAAATGTTGAAAAAAGTCATCGAAAATTGGACCTCCAGATTAGACTACGCCCGAGTCAGCAGTGATGGTCATATGCCAGAAGTCATATTTAAATTATAATGCCAGAAGATTATCTTTCGAATAAAGTAAATTTCATGTCAATTTTAAAAATTCAATGTTTTATTCCATTTCAAAGTTCTATACCTCCATAAAAACATCCTTTACAAACTCTTTACTGAATTTATTATAAACGCTATAACTTCATGGATTTGAAAAGCTTCTATATTATGTTGTTTATCATTCGAAAGATATTTAAAATACATTTCATTTGATGTATCTTTTTTATGCAAACTTAGGACATTTTTACCTCATGAGGCTTATTATATTTTGCAACTCTTGTATTGTTTATAGATTTTGATACATTTCGTCAACTTATTTGATCTCGTCGCAATTTCTTTTCATAGGTGGTGAAATTGGGCGAATGTATGTAAAATTATAATTTTTGAGCACATAGCAAATTGCAGCAAGTGGTCAAAATTAGCCATCCTAATAGAGAGTTTACAAGTTTTTGCATAAAAAATTTACTTTACACATTATACGATATATAAATGTAGCTTTACATGAGTCCGCCTATTATTTATTTACATGCTGAGAAAAGAGCATAATGATATGATAGTTTAAGAGCATCGTGTTATGGTTGAAACACGTGACAATCCTAATATGATCCTCATAATAATATTATGATCCTAGATTATGATTAAATCGTACTCAGTGATCAGTCAAAATCACTTTTATGATTTTTATTATCATAAAATGGTAATTTCTTGGAACAAACCATGTTGAATAATATGTTTTCTCTGCGTGTAGTATATTAAATTTGTTATATTAAATACTCTTAAATTTACGCATTTTTTTACAAACAGCCCTTAAGTAGGCAGACTTTTATTGGATATAAAACATCGTTACTACGCATTTTTTTTCTCAAACAGCCCTAAAGTATGCAAACAATTTATTTGAAACTCATAAAGCCTAAATATATGCAATTGTACATACTTAAAGCTTTTCTAGATTTTAATAGAACATCAATTGTTTATTTTAATCCTAATGTGTAAACACAATATACGTTTTTTTTTTCTCTTTTTAGACGTCAATTTGTTATCCTTTTTCTTCCTTTTTCACTACATCGCTTACAACACCCCACCTTAAATACAAGACACAAATTCTGTATACTACAAAGTTTATGAACATGAAACAGAATACAAAACAGAAGAGAACATAAATATTAAAAAATATAATAAATGTTGCATCTTATTATGGAAAAATATGAAAAAAAAAAATATAAAAAAAAATATAAAGAAGGATTGTATTTCATGATTACCTTTTTTATACATTTTTGCTTAAAGAAAATATACTGCATATGGGGAGTTTAGGAAAAAGTATTACAACAAATAAACCATCCCCAAAATTTTTACATTATTTTGCACTTGAACTCACCCTACTACAGTTTTTGGTTAAAAAAAAAATAAAAATACAAGAACGCACGCATTATAGCCATATATTTAGGTAATAGTAAGTCAGTAAGTATGAGAGTGTGTGTGTAATTTTTATATCTGTATTAAAGTTTTATGGTAAACAAAATAAAGAAGAAGAAGAGTGTATGAACATGTACAAAAGTAGAATCTTATGCGTGTGCATATCTCGAAAATAGCGACTATCAGTGATGTCAACTTTTCTTTGACAAAAAGTTGCGGAAAGATATACGATAGAATTTCTAATTTTGAAATATTTACTAGTTCACTAACCGAAACAGTTTGGGAGTTGTCCTGGTTAGGAAATTTCACTCAGGCGAGCTTATTGTGGGCAGAAGAGTAGTGTGTTCTAAATAGGGCTTAAACATCCGTTATACAAGTGTGGTCAGACTAATTATGTGACATATGCCGCTATTGTGTGGTGGCCTTCAATCGTGAAGAAATGTTACATCGGGAGACTGCAGAGGGTCCAGGAACTATGATGTTTGGACATTAGGAGCGTGATTAGATCGACATCTGCAAGGGCAATGTAGACAATATTCTCTATTAGCTCAATAGATGTTCGGATGAGTTATGAGGCGGCGCTTGCAACTTACAGACGGATAGCATTCGGTAAATGGACTCTTGGAGCCTGTATTACCCAACATCAAAGGCTCCTTAATTATTTACCAGGCTATCACATGAAGGAATGTGGATTGTTATCGGGTGGCTGTACGGCGCGCTTTGGCAAACTGCGAAATTCTTATTCCGGAAGGTTGCCAATGTCAAACCAATCCCAATTAGAATATGCTCTGCGCCTTCGAAGGTTATGGAGAGCATGGTTAATTAATATCTGGTTATCTAGAGTCTGACTCACCTCGTAATGATCGACAGTATGGCTTTCGTAGAAGTCGTTCTACGCGAAGCCTGATGGAGTTTCTTTCGGAGCGTTGGAGTCCGTCCATTCCCAAATTTGGTGAGAGCAAAGTGATTGCTTTAGATATTTTCAAGGCGTTCGATCGTGAATGTCATAAAGCACTAGTGTCAAAGGTTATTACTTTCTGGTGTCGGTAATGATTTCTCGCGATTATTTTAGAGTTTTTTCAGAGATCGCATTAAAAGGGTTGTTATAGATGGGATATCATTCGATGAGTTTATCTTTTTTCTATATTTCTTATCTTTTTTAAACGTCTTTCTCTGCCTAAATTCCAATCCAATCTACACTTTTGCAGATGACAGCAACATTTGCCATTCATTTCCCTTCGAGCATAGCTTAAGTCTTGTGGATGATATGGGCAAAAGGCAGATTATGAATGGCTCACCTAATTAAAATATCCTAGTGGAGTCATTCAAATAGGGTCAATTTTAATGCTAGCAAGACTCAAAGTTGTTTGTTGATCCATATGTCCATTAGTTTACCAATGTCATCTGTATACGTGGGTGGTATCAATATTGAGGAATCTGAATCTCTTGATGTTCTGGGCATGAGATTCCAATATGATGTCTATTGGAAAAATCACGTTATTCAAGTATCGAAAGAAATATGCAAGTGTCTTAGCTTTCAAAACCGGTGCAAGAATTAATTCACCCCCTCTGATCCCTTTGCTATTCATACCACCTATTTTGGAGCTTCCGAATAGTGTGTAAAGTAGGGCATTAATAACGGAAATCCACTTAGTGTTGGTCTAAAGTAAAAATTAATTATAAAACAAGAGATAATAGTACGATACAATATTGCTACCTACGTTTAGTGCACTATGTTCAAGGGTGCTAAAATCTTCGTCAAAGTGAAAATAAAATTTTCCATCTCTATTTTTTTAGGATACACAACACTTAGTATACCTTGTGAATACATTTACTACCTTTTTTTTAAAGCGCTCAAACAAGTGCAAAAAGCGCAAAGTTATCGTATCTTTCAATTACAACAGCTACTACAACGACAGCAGCGACAAGACTTTCAAGTTGAAATGATATAAAAAGGATAATAAAATAAGGTCCTTTATTTCTTTTTGTGTTACTTATTCTTCTTTATATGTAGCTGTTTCTTCTTCTTCAACATATCGTCGCCTGGGGTGCAAAAAGTTGTACAATCAGAAACGATTTATAGTTACTTCATGGCATTTTGTGTAGTAATAAGTAGTTGTTGTCAGTTTTGCAATAAACAGTTCATTAGAAGATTGTGTCGAGTTTTTAAAAATTCTCGTTTATATTTGTTATTATTGATATGTTGATAGTTTGCAAATAATAAATAAAAAATGTCATTACAATCAGAATATAGGTCATTCGGGTAGTAAACAGTAGTAGTTGTTTTAACTGCTATTGTAGTAATTTTTCTACGAGAAATTGAAAAACGCCTAATTTAGAGTCATTTCAAAAATTAACTAACCAAAAATACTGTACTTCAGTAACAGTTGTTATTTTTTGAATATTTTAATAAACAACTATTAAAACACTAATTTTGTTGTAAACAGTTAAGTTTTGTTAGTTACTTAAAAATAGAAGATTAGTTCGGGTTTTTAAAACTTCTCGTTTAGTTTATGTTTGTTATTATTGATATGTTCATAGTTTGCAAATAATAATTAGAAAATGTCATTGTATCTCCAATGTATAAAAACGTAATATTTTGAAAAACCTTTGGAATTTTACCTTTGCATTGGAAATATGATGTAGGAAATACAAATTTGTATTATAATAAAAAGAAAAATATATTTCATTATTAAAAAATATTTTTAAAATACCGAAAAAATAACTGTTAAAAACAATAGTTTTAACAACTTATATAGTCGTTGTATGTTCATTGTTTTGTTGCTCGTTTTTAAGGTTAGTTGTTGCTCGTCATTTAAGGTTTGTTGTTTTTGACCGCTTCGATAGTCGTTATTACTACCATTGTGTAGTTGTTTTTACTACATTTATAAGTTGTTTTTTAACTGTTGAAAAACAACTAACAAATGTGTAAAAATGTAGTTATTTTCATAGTATAATATAAAAGAATCACTTTTTTTCTGTCCATCAGAAAAAAAATTCTCTTTGCACATGCGTGTACTATGCGAATTCAACACACTCCAATAAAATAAAAGTCAATAAAGGCAGCAGCATTTTTGCTGGGAGGATCCTTGCAGAATTATTGATAAAAAAAAATTTGTTATGCTTTAAGAACATTGTCTAGAATATTAATTTGGTTAATTTGTAATCGAAACTCATCGAACCCAACTCAATCAAATTTAAAATAAATAAAAAAAAAAAAAAAAAAAAATAATAATAAAACAATAAAACAATAAAACAATAAAAACAAAAATATATAAAATTAGTTTGAAAATCTGTAGAAAATTCAGATAAGTTAAATAGTTATGGTCGTTCTAAAATTTGAAGAAAAATTTATCCAAATTTTGAACAAAATTAAAAAATGACAAAAATTTCTGGATTAAAAAAGGAAAAAGAGTAATAACTTCTCAAATTCCAATGACCCTTCCTTGTAGAAAAAGTTCCTAGTATGTATAATTTTTCTATACAAATCTTAGGACTTTTTAATACTAAAAAGAACTCAGAATCTGACAGTTTTTGAGAATTGTGAGGTGAATTTGAAGCAGAGTAGTTTTTGAAAGTAAAAATACTCCTTTTTTTGTTGTATTTACTTATAAGCCGGGCAACCAGAAATAATCTGTATCATGTTTTTTCGTATTAAAAAATGGATGAAATATTTATCCTTTTTCTTTGTTTTTTGTTTTTATATTTATCGAGATTATTTTTTTGTTATTTCTATTTATTTATAACGAGCTTTCAGCCTCCATATATTTACAAAAATAAAGCAAATTAAATATATTAGCTAGGTTGATACATGTACAGTAAAACCCGGTTAAGACGAACTCCGAGGGACAAAAAAAATAGTTCGTCTTAAGCGAGGTTCGTATTAAGCGGGTTTTTTTTAACAATAAAAAATATGTATTTATTAAAACAAAAACAAGATTATTCAGATTTTTACATAAATAAAAAATAAAATTAGCATTTCATGCATTCACAACTAAAAATTTAATTCAATTTTTTTTTTTTATTTAAAAAAATCTGTTATTTTTTTCTGAATGACTGAATTAACGATTTCATTCGTTATAAGTTTTTCTATTACCAAAATATGATTGTCAGCTTCTTCGGCACACGATTTTGTTCGAATATATCACTTGACAAATTTTCAACATCGGGAGGATTAACAATTTCCAATATTTCTTCACCTGATAAAGTATGTGACGTTAAAACATTAGCATCTATATCTAGAAAGTCATACACGGATATGAAATTCATATTAGGTCTATCCCATTAAACGGATAAAGAGTGTACTAAACATGGAAATTTGTATGAAAACGAGTTTTTGGGACTGCTTAAAACAGTTCGTAATAACCGAGGGTTCGTATTAACAGAGTTCGTATTAAAAGATGTATTTTATATGAAAATTGTTGCCAAAACCTCGGGACTTTTAAATTAGTTCGTATTAACCGAGGGTTCGTCTTAACCGAGTTCGTCTTAAGCGAGTTTTACTGTATTTCGATCTGGTTGAAGAATTTAGTTTTACTCTGGCTCAAGTAATATTTTGTATAGTTTTCTTAATTTTTTGTTTTTACGCTAAAAGAATTATCCTTCATGATATTAATGAAACAGTTTCATAGAATTTTGTTCGTAGATACAATGAAGAATTTCATTATATCCAAGAAATTTTATTAATATTAAGAAATTTTTCTTAAAATTTCATAGTTTCATAAAAAAATTCATTCGATTTTATAATTTCCTTTAGAGCTAAGAAATTATTTTAAGGACTTATTTTTTTTTTATTTTTCACAAAATTTTATAATTTCGTTAATTTTTATACATTTCAAACTTTAGTTTTAAGATTAAATTCTCAAGTGTTCAACATATTTTACAAAGTTCTTTATTATTTTACGTAGCATTTTATTAATTTTAGACTTCAATGAAATTGTTTAAAAAATCATATAACGCGGCTCTTTTAGTTTCAATGCATTGTTCAAGACATTCATGAAGAGTTTTGTTAATTCAAAGAAACTTCTTAATATTTAATTTTTTTAATTTTAAGGGAATATTTTTAATTTTTTTAAATTTTAGTGCATTTTTAATGGGTATAAAATCGATTTTTTAAAAGCTTATTTCTGGTTGCCCTGGTTATAGTAGGTAAAAATAAAAAAAAAACAGTAAAAACAGCCATTACGAGTCTGTTTCGATTATCAAACAACTTTTACTGCAGTTTCCCATTAGGTTAATCGATTAACCGATTCCTCGATTAATCGCTTCTATTCCGGTTAATGTCGAAACTAATAATTTAAAACTAAAATAATTGTTCGACTCGAATAATCGGTTAAATAGCTCGATTAAACGGTAAATTTTTTTATATGGATTTTTTTCTTCATTTTTTTACAAAACTTTGGCTAAACCAAATTGCAAGAAATGCTGAAAAAAATTAATAAAATAAAAGTGGAAATGGTGTAGCGGTTAAGAACTGGTTGAACATTACTTCTAGAACGCGTCAAATAATCTTAAACTAATTCCAAAACAACTGCAAAAAAACTAAACAAATAACTTTGATTTTTTTACACAATTTTTGAATCTTGTATTAAAAAAAAAAGCTTAAAAAATATTATATCTAGTGGTGACACGAATGTCAGATGTATTTTTATGTTATATGATTTGCACTGCCATGAGAATAAAATTATAAATAAAAACCACATCATTAGAGAGGGTCGAAAAACTGCCAACTTTTTTTATGAGCAAAAATGGCGCTGAAATAATGGATAAAAAAGGGTTTAGAGTAGATAGCATTTAGCTTCCAACAAAAATTTTGTAACGGTGCAATAAACATTTACTAAAAAAATTGCCTGATTTTCGCTTGGGACGCATTAAATATTTAAAAAAAAAAACATAAATTTTCAACATATATCGTATATATATCGCAAAAGTTGACGTACACGAACAAAACTTGTTTTTTGGGGGAATCTGCCGGATTTCAATATTTTACATCATATTGTCAAATTAAAAAAGCGGAGGCACTTTCTTTTAATCCATTTTTGCAATTTTTTATGATTTCTTTTAAAACAGTATTCCTTTTGTTTCTTTTGCATCATATTGTTAAACTTAACAACTAAAGGCATTTTCTTTTAACCATATTTTGTAATTTTCTTTGATTATAGAACAATTTTTGCATATTTAAAATTTTTTTAAATTTTTTACCCTCAAAACATGCTAGAACTAATGTAAGAATAGCTACTCTAGTACCATTCCATAGAACCAGTTCCCAGCGTGACAATTTCAAGTAAAAATCCCGGATACAAGAATGGGTTCTAGAAGCGTTCTATAGAACTAGTACATGTTCTTTAAACGCTCCTTAGAACTAGTTCTAAGGGTGAAAATTTCAAACAAAAATCTTGGGTTACAACGCTAAACTAGAACCTGTACTGGCTCTTAAGAACTAGTTGTCGGACTAGTTGTAGAACTACTTGTGTAACTAATACAAGTTTTGCTGGGTTATTTTTAAAAAAGTTGAAACCATCAAAAAAATTACTTTAATGTAACCACTTATTTTGTAACTCCTAGGAAACCATTTATACTAAAGGGTCCGCCATCTAACGTTTTTTTCAACTAGTGCTTATTTCATGTCTGATTTGACAGATAATTAGTTTTATCCTTCCGCTGAACGAATATGGTTGTGTATACGCTTGAACAACGCTGGGAAATATTGCGACATTACTTTGAAAATCATGGTAATGTTGCAGAATGTGTGCGAAAATTCAAATCAGCTGCAGAGCTGATGTCGTTTGGCCACCTCGGAGCTGCGATTTGACACCGTTGGACTATTATTTGTGGGGTGCTGTCAAAGATAAGTGTTACGCCAACCAGCCAGAGACAATTGACGCTTTAAAGGACAATATTCGTGAAGCCATTGGTGAAATACAGCTGCACACAATCGATAATTCGATAATGTGCTTAAAAATTGGACCGATCGTGTAGGCTACTGCATGGCCAGCCGAGGCAGCCATTTGAATGAAATTATTTTCCATTATTAACCGGAAGGATTGTACTTTCAAATAAAAAAAGAAAATATTCAGTAATTTATAGCATTTTCAAAAAAAAAAGAGTTATTTCGCGGACATTTTAGCATTGTGAGTAACCAATTATTCTTTATCTTAAAGTAACCACTCATTCTTTCGCTATAAGTAACCTATCAGGTAACTCATTATTCACACTTTTTTTGTAAGCGAGAGGGTAATGACCAACCATGAATTTTTGGGCATCGCTACCAAAAGTAATTAAGCGAGTAAATAAATAGCCTGGTACTACTACTACCAACCTAATTACTTGGAAATGTCTGATTTTGCTTTAAAACTTGATTTTGAAAAACAGCGTTGTTACGCCTTTTTGCATTTCATTAGTCGATACACAACATAATCATTAATTTGAAAACTTGTTTCGTTTAAAGAAGAACAAAAAGAAGACTAAGAAGAAGCAGCAGCACCAACAAAAAAGGATGTGTTGTGGCTATGTTGTTGTTGTTGTTGTTTTAGGGGATGTTCAACAAACAATAAGTATTGCTTCTTATACACATACTGGGTCTCTTTTTTGTTTTTTTTTTGGTCTTTTGTATTATTTGGGAACAAATAAAATCAATATTTTCATGGTGACATGTTTTTTTTTTTTTTGTTTTTCGTTCATTTTGTATTTAATTTCAAAATTACAACAAGAACAACAACAAAATCAATAATTTTAAGAGGAGATTGAACAAATAATACCAATAAAAACTGCAAAGTTACTGCGATTTAAGTCAGATTACAACTAAAAGATACTCCTTATTTTAATTTTGTAGTAATTTGTATGTGTAATTTTTGTTTTATTAAAAAAAAAAAAATAATAATAAATAAATTAAAAAATAATATAAAAATAAGGAATTGAAATTTGTTTTTGTAATTTTATGTTATACTTACAATTTGCGGCCCAGGCATACGAAGCTAAAGTAGATATTTGTTATAGGTGTACGATATTTATGGCCTTGATCTAAATTAAATGTAGTTTTTTTTTTGTATTTTTTTTTTTTTTTATTTGTTTTAGTCTTAAATATATTTTATATTAACTATACTAGGATTTAAGTCTTTATAAGACTTTTCTTTCACACACACACACACAAAAAAAGAAAGAAACAAAAAAACTAAATTGTTGTTAACACTGTTTTAATCACAAAAGAATTTTCTTAAAATATTTTATTAGATTTTTATTATTTGTTAAGTTTTTACTTTTTTCTGTTGTTGTTGTTTTTGATTACTTTTATTCTATATTTTCTTTAATTCGTTAATGTTTGTTTGTTGCCGTTGTTGTGTATTCCATTCTTATTTTAGTTTTGAGTTTGGATCTCTTATCTTTTATTTTATGTTTAATTTTTTTTTTTTTCTTCTTATTTTTCGGTTAGTACATATTTTTTTTTTTATATATATATATATTAGTTTATGTTTCTGTCACTTAAGATTCCAGACTGATTATGATGAGTCTCACAAAGTATGTACACTAGCACACTACTAGCACCGAAGAAGAATAACTGATGTAGTAGTTGTTGTAGCAATGAATAGCAATAAATGTTTTTTTTTTTAGTAGAGTGCAGTGAGTGAGTGTTGCTCAATGTTTGAAATTTGTTTCTTTTTATAATTTTCCAAACATTAACATTTGGATCTTTTTTATTAAACACACGAGAGCTCAATGTGGTGCTCTTGATTTTGTTTTTTTTTACTTTTTAATGCAAACACATAAAACCACTCTCTTAATATTACAACTTTTTTGAGGTGTTTTTTTGTTTTTTCGTTTATATTCAACTAATTTTTTTCTGTTTTCTTTTGTAATTTATTCTTTGGTTTATTATTTCATTTAATTTGTTTACTTTTTTCTCAAAATTCTTCTTTTCTCTGTGTTAAAAAATGTTTATTAAATTTGTTTTTAATATGCTACTATTTTAATAATTGTTCTTTTCAATTCTTATTCTTCGATAGCGAAATATTTTCCTTCTTGTTAAGGACACCTTGTTTTGTTGGATTTTGTCTAGTAACTAAAGTTTAATAAAATTTTATATGAGTAACCCCCTTAAACAAAATTGAAGTGATTTTTTCGGTTGTATGTTTTATCTTAAAATTCTTATAGTATAATATGGGGAGGGTTTCATTTGTTGTAAATGTAGTGGTGGTTGCATTAATAAATACTTCATATGGTGGTTGTTTTTTTGTTTTTTATTATTTAATATGAAAATGGTTGCATTAAAGTGCTTGAAGTCGAAAAGAAGTTAATCAAGTCCTATTAAGGGTTAAACGTATTTGTTGAAAAACACCTAAAACTAGGCTACATTATTTTGATAAAAATGTAACTGTTTTTATACAACCACATAAGACGAAAGCCCCTAAAAACAAGCTTAATTTTTTGTTTAAAAAATCCCTAAAGGTAGTGCTATCTTTATTTGAAATCAAAGACACCTACGAATATATGTTATTCGTATTTTTAATTTATAACGAGCATTCAATAAAATTTCATAATAACGGTAGTTGGCTACCACAGTTACATCTAGACCGAAATGAAAATTTTAAAAAGCGATTTCCATTAAAAACTTGTTTGTTGTTGTATAAACGGTCCTTTTTTGCTATTTTTTTATTTATTTATTTTTTATTTATTTATTTCCATGCAAGCTGTAAGCCCAGAGGGACAAATAGCTGCAGATTAATTTCAAAATTTGACAAAGATATTTTAAGATACATATTTTGATAAATTTGTATATATGTACATAATTATAAGAACTTAATATGTAACAATTTCATTATTATTTATTTCCCCCAATTATACCAAATTCAAGTTTAAGGATCAGTTTTCAATATAATAAATAAAATAAACAAAATTTTTTACTGAAAACACAAAGACTTAATACTAGCGACAAGATTTATTCAAATATTTATCTTAAACGTATTCTCGAATTGCGTTACAGTTTGCGAAAATTTTCTCTCTTCATACGGAATTACCTCATTCCATAATCTCACCACTTTCACCACAAATGACCTATCCATAGTGAGAGTTGAATGCATTGGATAAACGATCGAACTTGACCTTGTGGAAATTCCGAAGACAAATTTGTCGGCTAAGTATAAAGGGCAATTGTACTTAATAATTTTAAAAAATAAAACGATCTGACGAGAGCTTATGTAATCATCAAAGTCATATCCCAATAGTTGCATTCTAAAAGCCGATACATGATCTCGTATTTTAAGCCCAAAAATGTATGTAACTACTCTGTTAAAACATACTTGAAGTCTCGCTATATTATCCCTAGAAGTACAGCTATACATTTCTAAACCATATAAAAACAAGGGAAGACAAAGAGCTACTCCTACTCGCCGCTTTGCCATAGGTGGTACATTGCAACTCATGTTATATAACCTTCGTAATGTCCAAGACACCTTGGATATAACGGAGTTAATATGCCGGGAAAAATCTAATTTATTATCAATATAGAAGCCAAGCGTTTTATAATTATTAACCGACTCAATACGCTCCCCATTTAAGAAAATATTAAGTGGACAAAATATGTGTCCCGAAAAGAACATAACTTTACATTTTGCGGGATTAAGGTCTAAGTAATTTTCGCGAGACCAGTTAAAAACTTTATTTAAATCAGTATTAATATTCCTCTCAAACGCCACTAAATTATGAGATTGAGAGCTTCCTAATAACTGAATGTCATCCGCGTAAGTATAACACTTTAAAATAGAAAAAATAGTAAATATATCGTTAATATATAACAATAAAAGCATTGGCCCCAAAATGGACCCCTGAGGTACACCTCTGTAAACACTAATAAGATCAGAGCATTGATTTCCCATTTTAACATATTGCGATCGATTTTTTAGAAATGAATATAAAAGCTTACTAGCTGACATACCAAAATTGAATTGATCAATCAATTTCCTAGCTAATAGTTCATGACACAAGGAGTCAAAGGCTTTTCGGAAATCTAAAAACACTAACACACTTACCATATGCCTATCTAATTGCGATCGAATAGACTCAACAATGTCTAACATCAAGGTTGACGTATTAAAGCCTTTTCGGAAACCCGATTGATATGGACTGATAACACTAGATTCATCTAAAAACGACTGCATCTTTCAATCAAATCTTAAATATCTTTGAGCCGCAAGACAAAATTGTAATAGGACGAAAGTCCTCTTCCGAACTTGGGTTTTTAACATTAGGTATTTTACCGGTTTGATTTTGGAATATCTGGAAATAATTTAAAAAAACAACACTAAAATACCGATTTGCAGACTTATAACGGTATTTTGTAGAAATAACAAAATTAAATGTGTTAAATCTTGATATAAATCCTTTAATATTAGAAGACACATGCTACTACTGAAAACTCAGTTTTAAAATTTTCATATCGGTATTGAGGTGAGCGTGTTAGCCAACCGCCATTTTAATGAAAATATAGTGTTTGCCAACCATGATAAAAGCGTTATAATTGGTGTACCGTTTGACTTTGCAGTTTAAGTAATTAATTTTTATTGTAATTGATAGAAAAAACTATATTCTTCATTAAAAATTATTTTTAAAATAACGAAAAAATGAAAATTATTCAAGTTAATTAATAATAATAACAAAAAAATTTAAGTTAAAAAGCAGTACACTCAGGGAACTTCTGCTTTAAAAATATGTAGTTGTTTGGGTTGTAATACAGTTTCATTATTTTTAATGTAAATGTAAGTCATTTGTAGAACAAATAAAGTTTTTTACTAACCTTGTAGTTCATTTAAAAAAACAACTCACATCAAATGACTGTTTTATGATTTTACATTCATTTTTTACATTCATTTTTTTTTTTTTGTTATTTAAAAAATAAAAATAAATAAATATTTGTTTATTTTTTACTACCATGTGGTTCATTTTTACTACAATTGTTAGTCATTTTTTGAACATTAAAAAACAAATGACAATGTTAGTTGAATTTAATGAAATGTAAGTCGTCCTTTTTTTAAATGAAATTTCATTTGTTTTTGACTACAATTGCTGTCGTCTTTACCAACATAATTTCCTAAGTGTAGTTTTTCCAAGTTTTGCAGTTGTTGCAAAATGTTTGTAGTAATAAATTCTCCGTTGTTTTAACGACATTGTTAGTTCTTTTTACTAGATTTGTTAGTTGTTTTACAACAGTTAAAAGCAACTACATTTTTAGTTATTTTAACGGAAATTTGCTATTTTTGCCATTTTTAATCATATTTGCTTAATTTTCCATTTTTTTGATTTTTCATTTTTGGGCTTAAACCCAGATTTTTGAGCTTTAAAATTGCCTTTTTCAAATTTTCTTAGCTTAAAATTATATTTTTCTCAAAAATGTTTTGCTTTTTCTTTTAAAAAGTAATTTATTTTTACCTTTTCTGTAGTTTTGCTGCATTTTGACATTTTTCCAAAATTTTTTTGCCATAAACACTAAGGATTTTGACATTTTTTGTCTTCTCTGGTAATTTAATACAGCTGCGGTCAAAAAAATAGCACCAGGATAAAAAAAAAATTTCTTCGTTAGATATTTTTAAAAAGGTTAAATTGATTTCACTAAAAACTTGTCATAAGATACTTACAAGACTGTAAAACAATATTAAATAAAAAATTGTTGATTTGGTTTTTTATTTTATTATAAATTTTCAACTTTTTTAAAACAACTTATAAAACACCCAGTCAAAAAAATAGCACTACAGTTTTTTTCGTATTTAAATTAAATACTTAAACTAAGAATAAATAAAAATAAATTAAAAATTTTGAAAACAGTATTTTTATGGTGTCTTCACATATAAAAATTAATATTTTGTAGCGTGCCCATTATTTGCAATTACCTCTGCACAACGTTTTTGCTTCGAATTCACCAGATTTTGGCATCTCTCCTTCGAAATTGAGTTCCAGATTTGCTGAACAGCCATCCAAAGGGCTTCATTACTGGTTGGTTACATTTGTGACACTTCCTTTTTTATATCTGTCTATAAATTCTCGATTGGATTTAGATCTGGGAACTGAGCAGGCCATTCCATCACACTTACTTTATTGTCCTGAAACCACTTTTTTGCAAGTTTGCTGGTATGCTTTGGGTCGTTGTCTTGTTAAAAGACCCAAATCAGCGGTATTTCCTCAGAAACATATGTTAGCATTACTTCCCGGAGGATATTAACGTACACCGTCTTATCCATGATTGTTCTGATCCAATATATGGGTCGAACGCCATAGTAGGAAAAGCACCCCCATACCATAATGCAAGAACCACCATGTTTAATGGTTTTTGTTGTGAATTTTGGATTGAATTCAGCGTTAGGGGGTCTTCTGACGTAAGAACGCGATCCGTTGCCTCAAAATGAAACAATTTTGGATTCATCTGTCCAAAGAACATTTATCCACTTTTCAGCTGGCCATTCCACATGAGTTTTAACAAACTCCAAACGCTTTGCAACATGCTTACGTGAGAGCAGGGGCACTTTTCGGGGACTGCAGGTGTTTAAGTTGTTGTCTCGCAATCTCCGACGAATCGTTTCGACACTTGCTGTCACATTAAGTTCTTTTTTAAGCTCTGTAGCTGGCATAAATGAGGTCTTCTTGCATTGTCTGACCAAACGCTTAGCCATTAATGGTGAAAAAACTCGCTTCCGACCACATTTTTCAGATTTTTGAGTAAATTTAATTGCATTTATAATCATTTTATTAGAGCATTCAACCAATTTTCTTTTTTCAGAATAACTTTTTATAATAGCACGTTTTTCAGGTGTACAATGCTTTCCACGTCCCATTTCTATGAAAATAAATTATAAAATATGTAAGGAATAATATTATTTTTAATAAAAAATATCTTACCTTCAGTTTTTGATATTTTTATTTCAACTATTTAATCACAATTAATTTGTTTTAAAGAATTTTTGTTATTCGGTGCTATTTTAATGACTGCATTGAGGCAGAGTTTTTTTTTATAATATCAACCATTGGAAAAGAACCGTTAACATTTTTTGAAAAAAATAAGTATGCTCAGAGAGAATATACATAGTATCACAGTATCGCATTTTTACTTTAGAATAATAATCATAATTTTTTTTTGTTCACTTGCATGAATAAAGACTTTGTCATTGGTGCTATTTTTTGACCGGCACTGTACCTATGTCGTCTTTTTAACTAAAATTACTGTTGTATTAACTGTCATTTTCTGTTGATTCTGCTGTAAAATCTTTTTGAGTGTGGTTTCTGTAACGGTTATTAATTTAAAAGAAGTTTGTACTAATAACATTATTCAAAAGGTATGTTTTATCTGTCCTCTTCAGTATATTCCATTAACATTTGAAAACCTTTTAATTTGATATTCATTTTGTCTATAATTTTTTTGAAATAATACAAAAAAAAAAATCATACAAAAAAGAAAAATGCGTCGATTTTAACCCCTTTGTATGATATAGGGCAGTTCGCTACGTAGTCACCGTCAACAAAATAGGTCACTTATAGAACTCCAACTTAATTTTGCAAACTCTTTGGGGTTTTGTTTTAGTAATAATACACTCATAGAAATAAACATATAAAAATAGCAAAATGACGTTGCAGAAAAAATAGTTAAATTAGCAGATTTTTTTGCTAAATATTAGTAAGATACGAATAGCAAAAATAAACCTGTTGAATTTACAAACATTTAGTTATATTTGAGCTAAATTTTAGTTAATTGTCAGTAACAAATTAATCTGTTAAAATCAGCAAAATAATTTGCTAAATATTATTTGACTAAAAAATCATTAAAAAAAAATTTGCCATTCTGAAAGCGCAAAAATGAAAAATCTCTGAAATTTATACATATTTATTCAAAAGACATAGTTACGGATTTTGGAGAGCTAACATTTATTCCAAACTGAGGGCACATGTTTTTTTCAACATGTCGGAGATTTTGCAGCATCAGTATTAGCATTTACCAAAGGTTTTAGGCGATTTCCTTTTAATGCTGAAAAGGTTTTACCCAAAAGAGTTGAAAAACTTTTAAATCGGGTTCTGATGAGATGTTTAGCCAGATCGAAATATTAGTATCAACCTAGCTAATATGTTTGATTTGCTTTATTTTTGTAAATATACGGAAATTGAAAAAAAACATAAAAATAATCACGATGTATATAAAAACAAAAAAATAATAAAACTGTCACAACCAGGATTAGGGTAAATTAGGGATGTTTTTAATTGAGTAGAGCACATCAGTGATGTATTTTGAGTTTTTTTGTTTTGGGCCAAATTGACAATTTAAAAGGACCAAAATACCATTGATAGGGCCACAGGAATGATAAAGTTAGTACTATTGTACTTTTTTTGGTATTATTTGATCCGGAAAAGTACCATGGTACTCCTTTGACTCTTTTAGTACTATTTACATATAAATAAAAATTAAAGATTGAGTTTGAATTTTAACGTCTTTTTCACACAATTGCAATTAATACTATAATTATTAATTAAAACTATAATATGCAATTTTATTTAATTCCATTTGTAAAAGACGTGGTAGAGAAGAATGAGTTTTTTTCTAAAAATCATAATTACATTGTAAATTTTTCAATTTTCCTGAATCAGACTGCGCAGTTTCTGGTATTGAAACTTTGTCAGTGACCCTGTTTTTTTGAATAATGTAATATTTGTTATGTTTTTATTTGTTCGATTGCGTCTATATGCAATTTTCTATGCAATCACTGGCCGTGGTATCGTCAGGTCGAGTTTTGTTGTGATTAAAACGAGTTTTATTCAATACACGGTGTTTTTGTTCTTGCATACATAATCTCAAAAGTACAACTCCAACAACACAACAGTTCTATTTTTAGAAACTTCATGATTCAACATTTAATTCAATTACCCATTCATAAATTAACATTTATCAAATGTATTTATTTGGATTCAATCGCTGTAAATGGAATTGATTAAAGATGATTTTATTTGAGTTCGAGTAAGAAAAAAAGTGTTCGAAAAGTGAAAAATAAATATCTTAAAAAAGTACAATTGAAAAAAGGCCATTGCCAACATCTTCAAATTTGCATTGTGATTCTAAAATCGAATGTGTAATGAAATAGATTTCCTTGCAAAAAAAGGTGATTTTAAGAAATAGTCTGATAATTTTTATAAATTCTGTAACTAAAATCAACTAAATTTTGTTTTTATATACAAATAAATTTTAAAAACGTTAAAAACTATTTTTTATGCTGGTTGGTACTATTTGAAAATCCCATTTATCATCCCTGTAAGGTCATATTTTTTTAAAAAATTCGATTATTACATTTTTACTAAAATAAAAATAATATTAATTTGTTAATTAGAGTTCGTAATTTTAATGCTTTTTTTAAAAATGCAAGACAAACCCCTCTGACAATAAATTTAACATATTTTATGAATTCTCATAAATTATTTCCGCTCTTGCGATAACATAATATTTTTAAAAAGCCTCCAAAAACACATTTTTTTAGTAAAAAATGAATTGTGGCACTTCTTTTAAAAATTTGGACAAATATAAAAAGATTTAAAAATGTTATCGTCCTGCATTCAAAAATTTTAAACCTGACGAAAATATATTTTGAATGCGATTTTTATAAAAAATTAAACAACTCACCGTTTTTCATTCTCTAAGGAACTAGCATATGCTCTCATCGAATAAAAAAATCAGGCAAATGTCATAAAAGTCTGAACTAAACGATTTAAAGTAGTTAGTTCAATTTTCAGCGGAAAGGGCCAAAATAGATAAGAAAGTACCACAGGGCCATCAAGCATTCAAAAGTGCCACAAATGGCCCTATTGTGCCACGTTTTGCATCACAGGAGCACATTAACAGTATAAATATAAAAATTTAGGATGTTCGCCTTCACAGACCTTATTAGTAGTATAAATATTAAAATTTAGAATGTTCGCCTGGCTAAATTCGTTGCCTCAGAAATGCAGATACCATCAAAAATATTATATGTTTTTTAAAATTGTTAAAATTCTGAGTGACTTGGAATCGTACGGTTCCGTAGATTGTACCACATATAAAATAGAATATTTTATTTTAAACAATCAAAACAATTATTATTCTCGTTTTTTTACAAATCATTTTCAATTTATAACGAGCATTCAACCTCCGTATATTTACAAAAATAAAGCAAATCAAACATATTTCGATCTGGCTAAAGATCTCATCAGAACCCGAAGTTTTAGAAAAGTTAGAACCTCCATAATAGGCAGAACTTTAACAAAAAACCTATTAATAATCAATTTTGCTCCATTCAATTGCTTGAAAAACGTTCCAGGGTTGGCAAAAGATTTATGACACTATTTTTATAAAAATTAGTTGTTTACATTATGTACGACATTACATGAATCCGGCTATTGTGTTATTTTATTTGGGCAAAATTTGTGTAGTCCGTATTTAACGGACCGGAAACGGATACACTAAAACGTTTTTGAAAATACGATAATACGATTCCCGTATAATCACACTTGACGGATAAGTGTTTGCAGACCGTTAACGTGCAGTAAAATCCGTATACATTATTCTGTACGCAGAAAAAACTAAAAACGGGTTTCAATTAAAAATTTTATTCAATCAATTAATATTTTAATTGATTTTGCACCTACCACTGAAATGGTAGTATTAACTAAAAAAAATTGCAGACAGTTTATTAAAACTCTTTCAATTAAAATAATAATAATATCAATTAAAAGACTTATTATTTTTCTTTACAATCTCAATTAAAAAGTTTAGTTAAATTGATTAAAACTTTAATTGAAACTTGAGAGGAAAACAATGGTAGTTTTAATTGAAATCTCGTATTTTTTTATTTTTGTTTTATGCCCCCCATTAAATAAAAAAAAGTAATGTAGGTTTGTACATTAAATTGACATTTTATTTATAATAAAATTAAAGCTTTTTAATATAAAAATGTATTATAAGAAAACAAATAAAAGTAAAGACAAAATTTTTGTTTTGCTTGTCTTGTCTTGAACTTTTTCTTGTAATTGAATTGCTTTCTTAAAAAAATCACACACAACTTTAAAATGATAGTTTAATGACACTTATACTTATTGAAAATTTAATTATTTACAAAAATAATAGTTTAATTGTCCCTTTTCGATAAGGTTTATTTAAATCCACATGTGCACTTTTATTACCACAGATAAAACACGAAGTTAAACTAAGTTTTCGTGCGTACACGAATATCTCAAGAAAAAGAGTGTTTGCAAACTCTAGTAAAATAAATACGATTTTGCGTGTATTTGAAATCGGTAAACTATTCAACTTATTAAAAGTTAATCATTTGCGATTTTTTTCTTTTTATTTACAAATTAAATAATATATTGATATAATTAAACCTTTGTTTTATTATTTAATCTAAATAATGCTTGTTAGGAAAAGACCTAACCACGTGCTTGATCACTAAGAAGACAAGAATGCAGCAAAATTGATTATTAATGGGTTTTTTGTTAAAGTTCTGCCTATTATGGAGGCTCTAACTTTTCTAGCCAGATCGAAATACTAGTATCAACCTAGCTAATATGTTTGATTTGCTTTATTTTTGTAAATATACGGAGGTTGAAAGCTCGTTTTAAATTGAAACTAACATAAAAATAATCTCGATGTATATAAAAACAAAAAACTAATATAGCTGTATAAAAAAAAATAGTTTGCCAAATTTTGAAAAATTTTGTTTGCATGTTGTCAACACTGTATGGATATATTAGAAAATTCAATAAAATTTTTAATTAAATCAATTAAAAAAATTGTTTAAATTGCCATTGATATTCAAACAATCGATTAATTAGATATTTCTGTGTACGTGTCGGAGAGTCCATAAAAATGTTTCTTCCACTAAAAAGTTTCATTCGTTCGATGAAATTATTTATTTAATCCCTGATTTTTTTAAATGGATACTAAATTTGTTGCTGGGTATGTATGTCCTCTAGCTCTCATAGCCTGTTGCTATTCATATTTTGCAACAATAGAAAATCTGCAGATAAAAAATGCATTGTTTTAATTTTGGTTGGTACCTGTAAGAGGCAGGTATTAATACTATACTATTAAAAAGGTTCCGGAAAAATCTATGTACGCATATATTAAATCCGTTTTATCTTATTTTTGAAGAAATTCATGCTGAGAAAATTAAACAAGGAAAAATATTTATTAACAATAGAATCAAAAAACAGATGTTAGAATTTTATAATTTATTATATTATTTGCTATACTTAACATATTTGTATATAAAAAGTAATTTACATTAATACTTATTTTAAAAACTAATTTTATAATACTTCTTTAAATTTATTTTATTTAATACATTTACAGTGGTGAACTTTAATGGAAACATGTTTGAGAACATTTGGTTAATAACGATGAGAACATTTGGTTAATCACATGTAAGTCATGGTTCACACACGGCAATTATAATTGCCCAATTCTTCTACAATTCTCCTTTGAACTTGCTCTTGTGTTCACACAGGAAAAGTTTGTTTCAGCAATTTTCGTATATCAAACTGCAGTATTGAAAATTGCGAATGACAAATCAAAACGGAATTGGAGTACGGGCAATTCTGTACCCCCTATCATTCTCTTTCCCTCCCTCTTCTATAAACTCAAGAATTGCGCAATTATAATTGCCGTGTGTGAACCTAGTCTAAGTAAACCGTCGCAAGTTAAAAATACGTGTTATTATCGAAATTATCGGAAAAAAACATGCAAAATTTTCATGTGTCTACACTATGACCTGCAAGTAACTCAAATTATATGAATTCAGTATTGCCAAGTCTTCAAAATTCTAACTTATCCAGGGAAAAATGTTGTTGTAAAAATTATTATTAAAAAAACTCATGGAACTAATATTGCAAATTATCATTAAGATTTTTCGGTGTGTTAAATTTTTTTATAAATGTACCCATAATCAGTTATAATTATTATTCCCTCTTACTAAAATTTACTAAATACCAGTAAAGAAAACGTAATGCTGTTTTTTTCATTTAGACGTCTAACTTGTCGCAAGTGCCTAAAATTCACTGCCTAGAAAATTTCGTTGTAAGTTGAGTCGCAAGTGACAAAAGTGTAATTGGATTAGTAAAAAAGTGTAAGTGTATTGAGTTTTTCGAACTTGTACTTGCATGTGGCAACGGGAGGTAAGTGATGAGCCATTGAACTTATTGGAAATAAAACTATGCTAACGGAAACTTTATAATGTGTACATTATTTATAGTTAAAGAACTAAAACCATTAAGTTCGTATAATTGCTGAAAAATGCAATTGAAGTTTAGAAAAACCTGTATCAATTTTTGTACCAGTTCGATAATTTTTTAAATAAAACAGCGCTATTTGCGATTGGTCAAAATAAATTCATTCGGATATCGGTATTTTGTGAATATTTTGCATAAAGAACTGATAATTTATGGATTTACAGATCGTAAAATTAGACAATTGCAGCTTTCAGAAGCTTTTTTAATACAGTGGAGTTCGGTTAATCCGAACACCGGTTATAACAAACGATTTTTCTGGTCCCGACGCAGTTACTACATATTTCATACAAAATTATACGGTTATAACGAACATCGTTTATAACTAACTCTTTATATAACGAACTAATTTTTAGGCCCCTTTCACTAGTTTTCATACAAATTTGTACGCTTACAAAGAACACATAAAAATATCGAGATTCTAAAATTGAAATTCTGATGCAAATCTTTAAAATGTTAACTTTTTAATTACAAATTCACTACAAAGAATTAAAAATTGCAGGAAAAGTAATTAAATATAAGAATTGTTTTAGAATTATAATCAAAAATTTAAAAATTAGGAGATTTTTAGAAAAAATTCTGAAGTTTTAATAATTTTTCGAAAATTTGTATCTCTCATATAACGAACTAAATCGTCGGGTCCCCGCGAGTTCGTTATAGCCGTACTGTGCCGTACTGTAAAGTAGCAAGTTTAGAAGCAGTAGGTTATCAAAGTTTACAAGTTTACAATATTTTTCAAGTTTTTGAAAAATTAAAAACGTAAAAAATCGTAAGTTTTTAAAATTCTAAATATCTGAAAACGGGAATGTCTATATTTCTCCACCATGTCTATATTTCTCTCTCCAGAGAACACCTTCGGTGTTCCCATAGCACTTAACCCCACCGAAGTAAAAAAGATTCAATAAGTTCGCCAGTTCTGATTCAGGTGGCGAGCAACAACTATTCTAAGGCTTATCATCTCTCGCAATTACATCTCTCGCATGTTTAAAGGCCTTCATCTTTCCCCACCTTTCATATCTCCACTTTCCAAAGAAAGCAGTACATTAATAAATAGGAAAAATTTCCTGAATGTTGTTTCTCTATTCTCTAAAAAATAAAAATAACGACTTTTCATTTACAAGATTATAGAACTGGTACATAAATGGATACATGTTTTTCCACACACACAAAAACTCCTTGCAAAGTAATTAGGATCATTTCAACTAATAGAGTTTATTTGCATAAATTATGTTAAAACTAGTAGCATTTCACCAAGCCTTTTCTTGTTTCTACTTAATGACCAATAAATTATAATAACAAATTATTCAAATATACGTGAAAAAAACTTTATTAGTTGAAATGCTCCTAATTACTAGGCAACGATTTTTTTGTATGCAACTTTAATTGCATTTTTCGGCAATTACACGAGAAAAATTAGTTTGGTTTTTTATTAATAAATAGTGTACACATTGTAAAGTTTCCGACATCATAGTGTTCATTCCGATAAGTTCAACGTTTCATGACTTACAGCGTTTTTAACCAATTTTTCCCTAACATGTATCCATTAAAGTTGACCACTGTACCTTTATAAAGTTTAAATATTACCTGCCATTAGCAGAATTTCCAATATTTAACCAAATTCTTGTATTAAAACATCTTGTAATTTTTGTCTTACTTGTAATTTTCTCTGTTCCTTTACTTTACGTAAATATGGTAGTAAACTTAAGAGAAACAAACGATCAGAGTCCTGCTCTCCTAAATCGGTACACGTTTCAGCATTCGCTGTCTTTTCTGGTTGATTACATGCTTCTAATTTAATTTTGGTGTCATGTGAATCTATTAAAGATGTCGCATTATTGATTTCTTTATTATTTTGCATAGATATTTGATAGTTTTCCTCTATTGATGATATAGCATCTTCGTCATACTGATCGTCATCATCATCATCGTCTGCCTCAGCTTCTTCACCGATGATGCGTTCATTTGTATTATCAGGTTTATCGTAGGCATTGCCATTTTGAAATGCATTCACTGTTACCGGCATCGTGTCTTGTAATGATGTCTCCGATTCGGATGTTTCCAATTTAATGCGTTTATTAATTGGACCATTATTTTGGAAAAATGACGATAATTCTGAAAAATTAAACTGATTTTGTAGAGAGCGTTCATAGTTTTCTTGAAGAGTGGATGATGACGATGAACGCTGACGCTGTTCAGCACTGTGTAGTTCTTGCCAATAGAGAGATTGTTCTCGCAGTCGATGATGGCGCATAACATTTTCAGCTACAGCCGCTTCCATGAAACGCATATCATTGTAGAAACGCCATGTTGTCGGAGGTTCTGCTGACAAGGTGTTGCGTATAAATACTTTACGAAAATTGTCACGTAAATGACCCCATTTTATGCGACAAATATCGGCTAGAGGAAGATATTAATGTATTTTAAAAGTTTACAAAATATAAACATTTAAAAAAAAAACAATTAAATAATTCAAAATGAAAAAAAGGTCCTTCAAAAAGTATTCCCCCACAAAATCGACTTTACTATAGACTGAAAACGTATAAAATCAACCATCGATATCCTCCACCCTTTTCGATTTCAACCAAACTTGGTAAAGAAGTTGTGCGTCATATAACCCCCAAGTGCAGGACAGCGTATCTTGAAATACGAGTTTCAAAATATGAAAAACGAGCTTAAAAGCCCGATACTTCGTTAAGTGTAGTTTTGTATATCGGAATATAATAGGATGGAAAATTAATTATTTTTTAAGGAATTTGTTTCAATAAATTAGCTTATCCTTTTTAAGTGATTGTTTTTGTGATTTCAAGTTTCAGATTTCTACGTTAATGAAATTCAATTGAAGGTGAAATTTCTTTCTTTTAAACCCCATTTAAACCCAGATTTTATAAAGACAGAAGAGATATATTCAATAAATTAACCCATACCTCAAAAAAAAAAATTTAAATTATAAGTTCCTAGATTCAACCGTTTGTGCTGTGTGTGCATTGACAAACCAAATTTTAACACCATTGCTTTATCGGCTTATAGTACATTTTCCAAAATAAACCCGCATTTTACACCGTTCTTTTCAAAAGTTCCAAAACTAAAAGATACAACAGGAAACAAATATTTCAAATATAGGTTTCTTACTAAAAGGGCATATGCATGCCGTCAGTGGGAACAGTTTTCACCCCTCCTAGCAGGAATTTCCAAAAATCCTGTATAAGGGGATGGAAGCACAAATTTATAAATTTTTATTTTTTCGCCTTTGTATCAAAATTTTCCTTACGTTCCTTGTGAAAATGCTAAAAGAACCTTAGGAGATATTAAAAAGAACATAATTTAAATTTAAAACTTTAAACTTTAAACTATTAAAGACCCACACACAAAGTTTTAAGTACGTCGCTTAAGCGGTTTTTCCGTCAAGGGTCAGGCTATAACCCTTTTTGGCATTTCCTGCAGGAATTTCAAAAAATCTCTTTTAAGTGGATGTCTACGAGGGATCTGGAACTCACATACCACATTTCAAGGTCCTAACTTAAGCGGTTTAATAAGGGATAGATCTACATACTGTAACACCTATTTTTATCACGATCCAAGACATAAATTTTAAATAGCAAATTTCTGGCAAAAATGTGAGTCTTTTCCCTTTTTCCCCTTCTCGTGGGAATTTCCAAAAATCCCGTCAATACAGATGTCCGCTCTATACATATGTCTACTCCTGATAAAGAAAACACATACCAAGTTCTAAGTTCCTCGCATTCCTCACTTTAGTGGTTTGGCGTGGCCGACAAGCGGAGAGTTTTCACTACGTTAACCCCTAACACGTTCGTGGCCAGAAATTCAAAAAAATATTATATAACTGAACTGGTTAATATTTGAAGAAACACATATTTTAATTTTAAAACTATTGACCAAATGATATGGGCAGGCCGTCAAGGGGTAGACTTTTATCCTTTATGCCACTCCCCAATGGATTTCCCAAAACCCGCTTTTTACAAATGCTTACTTCTAATTAGAAACTCACTTACCAAATTTCTAGTACCTTGCATCAACGGTTTTGCAAGACCGTCAAGGATGATATTTTTTCCCCATTTTGCCCTTCACATGCGAATAGAAATCTCGTCCATGAGGTACACACATACCAAACATCAAGTTCATCGCTTTAGTATTGTGGCCAGGCCGACAAGGGGAAAACTTTTCCACAATTATCAGCTCCACGTAGAAATTTCCAAAAATCCGCTCTACTCCTGTTTAGGAACCTAGCATTAGCGGTTTGGCCAGGCCGCCGAGGAGAAGATTTTTACCATTTTTGTTCTTCCCCGTAAGATTTTCCAAAAAATCCCGTCAATATTTACTCGTGCTAAGGTACCCACATACCAAATTTCAATTTCCTTGCTTTAGTGGTTTGGCCAGGACGCCAAGGAGGAGACTTATCCCCTTACTGCCCCTCCCCGTAGGAATTTCCGATTTAAAAATCGAAGCGTGAAAAAAAGTGAAAAAATTTAATCGAAAATTGCATTTGACAATTTCAACTTTCATATGCTTTTTAAATATATGAAATAGTTCGTCTACTTTGGGAAATATGGCTCTTTAAAGTTCACTACTTTTAACATTTTCTTGATTTTTGTAAAAATTAAAAACGGGAATAAAAACGCGAGTTTACACAATTTTAAGAAACTAAAAACGGTAGTGAGTAATTGACATATGCCAAAAAATTACAGTTTTAGAACGTTCATTCATGGAACGAAACAAAATATATTTTTTTTTTAGAAAATTAAAAATTAATTTAAAGCACGACAACAGCAGCTTTAAAATGAGGTATCAATGAATCACGTAGCTTTAACCGTTAAAATGATATGGAAGATTTTGTACGACAACTTTTGTTAAATTTTCGGTTTTTTCCTGAGTGCATATTTCAAAAATATATTATTGTTAAGACCCTTAAATACAACACTGTGTCAATATACTACTAAATAAAGTACTCATTATGTCAACTCTTAATGAATACATGTTGCATTTGACAATTTCAACTTTCATATGCTTTTTATATATTTGAAATAGTTCGTCTACTTTGGGAAATATGGCTCATTAAAGTTCACTACTTTTAACATTTTCTTGATTTTTGTAAAAATTAAAAACGGGAATAAAAACGCGAGTTTACACTATTTTAAGAAATTAAAAACGGTAGTGAGTAATTTACATATGCCAAAAAATTACAGTTTTAGAACGTTCTCTCATGGAATGAAACAATATATATTTTTTTTTAGAAAATTAAAAATTAATTTAAAGCACGACAACAGCAGCTTTAAAATGAGGTATCAATGAATCACGTAGCTTTAACCGTTAAAATGATATGGAAGATTTTGTACGACAACTTTTGTTAAATTTTCGGTTTTTTCCTGAGTGCATATTTCAAAAATAACGGAAAAACGTTTTTTTTAATATATTATTGTTAAGACCCTTAAATACAACACTGTGTCAATATACTACTAAATAAAGTACTCATTATGTCAACTCTTAATGAATACTTGTTGCCCCATTAATAAAAACAAGAAAAATCCCTGAAACTAAAATTCCCCCAAACAAACTATCGCACGTAATTACGAACGCCCATAAAAACATTTTTGTTAGTTTTCTTCCATTTAATATTTACCTGGTAAATAAACATCTTGACTAACTTGTTGCCACAATGCATTGATGTCAGATCTCTTTTGGACATTGCTTGAACGAATCCATAGATTAGGTCTACGTGATACGGATGCAATTAATAATTTAACTGTTTCTATGGGTATCTTGGCAGTGCTAGTGAAATTTGCTGGTATTGATGTTGCTTGCAAAGAAGCTTTGTTATTATACGTTTGTTGTTGTTGTTGCTGACGATGGTGGTTCTGCATTGCCGTAAAGCAAGTAAATTATTTACGTGATGCGTGTTCCAATACAATGCACAATACTGATGCTCCACCACACTCACTACTAACTGGATGACTGACGCCAAGATCATTGTATAAACTTTAACTAAGCCCTCTTACAAAAAAAGACATAGTTTTGGCGCTCTGTTCAATTATATTGCTTGCAAACAGTGGTGCCAGACTTCTTTGAATAAAAATCGTCGAAAAAAAAGTATGATAATATATTGTCAAAATCGTCAATGATTTTATGAAAAATGGGAATGTGTAAAAAGTCATGAAACAAAGTCAGAAAAATTTGATGGAGCGGCGTTGCGACATATCATTTCTAAATGACTTTAGGACGCAGATCAAAATATGGCTTTAGAATTTCAAAGTTAGATATTGTAAAAGAAATATTTACAAAAAAACTTTTTTTTTAGAAAATTACAATTTTTTGATAAACGTTTTGCAAAAAAATACAAAAATGAAAATAATAATGCTATTTTTTTGCAACATTTAAATAGTATGAACAAAGTCTTTTTATTTGATATATTACACGTTTCGAAAGATGCGATAGCTGAAATTTCTCATTTTTCACAATTTATTTAATAAGCCTTCTTTTCGACAGCGGAGGCCTATGGGCTTTAGTATTATAGATGAATTATAAATAAATAAAAAAATAAAAGAAGGTCCAAAATTTGAATACGTATCCATAGTAAACATCACTGGTTACTTAATTTACGAAAAACTCGCGAACTTTGAAAAAATGCATTTATTTTTATATCTTAAAAATATGAAGCCTGGGACAAATCTTAATTAATAAAATTCAGATATAAACATGCAAGTATATTAAACACATGTTTTCTACTCAATAACAATCATTCTAGATATTTGAAGTGCGTTTTCCTAGAAATAACGATTGTAAAATATGCATGTTGAAAATGTACTTTTTATATTTTCTCCATAGTAAATTCATACAAAATTAATTTTAATAAAAAAATTATAAAATTTTTATTTCAGATTGAATTTTTTGGCTTTTTTGATGAAATAAATTAAGTGGGAAATATATATGCTAAAAATTTTTAAATTCGACCACGGGATTTAATATTTTTTTATATCATAATCTTGATTTTTGATGATTGTTAAATTCGCTAATATTTCCAAAGCCGGAGCTAATATTAAAATTTGGTGTTCAGAATTGATAAGTCGCAAGTCCGATGCATTTTAAGTGTCTTTTTTGGCAACTACTTATTTTTTAATTACTGATAAGTATTTGAAAACTTGTAACCACATATTCTTCTAGTTGCTTATAAGCATACGAATAACTAATAATTTTGGTAACCACATATTTCTTATCTTTTTGTAATGCAGAGTACAAATTTTGTGCATTTTTTTCATGAATCAAATATGTTACACAACTTACAAAAACGATCTCGCCGAACAAAAATAATGAATTTTGATGCCGAATTATAATAAGTTTGCCTTAATACTACTGCTTATTATTTGGATACTGGGATGGATGTGTCTTTAAAATAACTTTCTTTGATACCCTATTTGCCTATAGTTTAAGAACTTAAATAAGAAATATAGGTATTTAAAAAACATTAAACTTGAGATTGCACACCTAAAAGAAAACTTTTCCAATATTTTGTTGCCCTCCAAAATATATCCAAGTTTCATTCAAATCTGGGGATTCACAGTGCTGATAGTTTCCTTGGTAGTAAATATTAGTTTTTAAAAGGTTTAGTGAGTTTTTAAACTTGTTTCTTCAGTTTGGAAAAGCCATTTCCACACCTCTCTTTTAAAAACTAAACCGGGATTTTGAGAATTTTGGTAGAAATTGTATATATAAAAATATAAATTAAAAATTAAAAAAAAAAAAAAAAATTAAAAATAAAAACACTAAAAAAAAATAAAAAAAAATGTATAGACAATAAAGGACAAACACAAGATTACAAATCAAATAGAAGAACAACATTAAAACAACACAGACAATAACAAAACAAACAAATTTACATATAAGAAATAAAATAACACAAATAAAATAAATAAATTAAATGATGAGTTATTGACGATAAGGAGCAGACAAACAGCCAGGTGCAAAAGCTGAAACACATCAAATAGACACACAACAAGCACAGGAACCCACAGCACAGGAGAAAAAACGAACAGACAGGCAGGAATTTAATAAATTAAACTGGAACAATGGATAAATATGCAGACAACCATCACATGAGCATAAACAGGAACAGACAGAGCAGGCAGGAATTAAACTGGAACAATGGATAAATAGGCAGACAACCATCACATGAGCATAAACAGGAACAGACAGAGCAGGCAGGAACAATTTGCAAAGTTTTCTACAAAATACATGGAGGCAGTCGGAAAATTCTCACACACAAAAGAAAATTCCGACTCATCGCTACAGGCACAATATTTGGAAACAAAGGCCATAAAAAATAAGAAAAAATCGTTTTATTTTCCCTAATAAATTTTCCCTAATAAATATCTGGAGGCAGACGGAAGATTCTCACACACAAAAGAATAATCCGACACATCGCTACAGATACAGTAGTTGGCAACAGCTTAAATAAAAATTTAAAGTTAAATCTCGCGTAATAATAACCGTTTTATTTTATGAATAGGATCGGACACGGAAAATAAGTTGTAAAACTCATTAAAATTTGTACATAGACATCGAAATGGATTAAATTCCTCATAATTATATCTACAAAACGACGTTTGTATAGGAACATAATTCCTTGTTACCCGAACTGGAACATTAAAATCTATGTTCCCAAGTAAGAACCGCGAATCAATTTCACCATTAATTAATTTAACCATAAACGTTACGCCTAGCATTAATCGTCTCTTCCAAAGTGTACTGAGATCAATAAGCTGTAAACGATGGTCATAGGGTGGCAGATTTTGAGTCACACTCCAACCTAATCCGCGTAAAGCAAATAACAAAAACTGTTTCTGAATCGATTCTATACTATCAATATAACAACCATAATTTGGGGACCATACGACCGATGCATATTCTAGAATAGGCCTAACAAAATTTTGTTAACGTCACTTAACCCCCTAAATTGGTCAAAAAACCCCCTAGATTTACTCTACCACCAAAAAAAAAAAAATCCGCCAAAAATTATTTTTCCAAAATCCTGCTAAATGTTTTAGTTTTTATTTAAAATTCTTTGAATAAAAATGTTGAATTTCCATTTACTATTTTCATTGTCAAAATCTGAAATATTATTTTAACAGAGCAGTAAAGTGACTTAAATTTTACCAACAATCTAAAAAAAAAAAGTTAAAATTATTCCAAAAATTTGACAGAAATAATAATCGAACCGAAAATTGTATCTTATAAAGGCAAAATTATCCCTTTAATCAGATTTTTACCCCCCAAAATACCTCCTAACAAATCGTTACCCCCTAAAATCCACCTAAACTACTAAAAACCCTCTAAATCTAGGGGGAACCCTCCTAAATTGACAACACTGTTAACATTGGTACTCTTAATTAAATAATTTTGAAGTTTTTAAATTGTTTTAAAGTTAATCTCTGTTGTTCAATATATTTTCTGCATGATTAACACAAACTTTCAACTATTAACAGTTATCCCTATCCCAGTTTGCATATACAGTTTAAGAAGGGGTTGAGTACCTGGTTTCTATATGCTAGTTGGTTAGGCTTAAAATTTGTTTAAAAAATCTTCGATTTTTTGAAAATGCCTCAATGCCTTGTTTTTTATGTCAAAATTTAACAAAAAAAAAAATCGTCAACATAAATTATCACGTCTGGCACCACTGCTTGCAAAAAGAGCGTACAAAAGAGAAATACGTACGTAACCATCAAAACCACAACAACAACATTGATAACAGTAAAGTTCACTTTTTTCCGGATACTGAGCTTCCGTTAAAGTTGGATTTCAAACAAGTATACAATGTTTTACTATACATACATTTTGTGTTCATAATTTTTTGTCTTTGTTTTCGCTAGTTTTTTTTTTTTTTTTTCTAAATTTATTTTTGCATTAACTCCATTGTTGTCGAGTTGTTTTACGGGTGTATGATTTACAATGAAAAACAAGTTGTATATTTTTACATGTACCAACCAATCCAATAGCTTAATGTAAAGGTGTTTGTTGCATTATTTTATTTTTTTAAAGAAAAAAAAAATTTTTTGCAAATTATTGTTTTTACATGGCCGAGTTTATAGGATGTAGATTATCTTAAATCTTTGTAAATGGAATACTGTTTCTGAAATGTGGTTTGTTTTGGACGATTTGAACTGGTTCCGACTTTTTTTTTTATAAACTTGGAAATGCAGACACAATTCGCTAAACCAAGTTTAACTGACATCCCTAAACCTCGGCATTAGAGGATAAAATAGCAGTTATTTCAAAATTCTGGAAAAACAAAAACACTGAACTTCTTAAATTGGGTAGTACAAGACAGAATTAACGAGTAATGTGCATTTCGTATAAATTACGGCTTATACACTCTGGGAATGAAGAAGGTAGAAACGACTTAAAATTATTCTTAAAAAGACTACAAATGTAATTAAAAAGGCAATGACGAAATTTGTTACAAAAACGACCAAAAATTGTAGTTTTTATCAGTTAGTTTAGCCAAATGAATCATAATCATCAATAAAACCGGGTTTGTATTTTTTGTTAGTTACGTGGTTTTGGA
This sequence comes from Delia radicum, assembly GCA_021234595.1. Taxonomy (NCBI): domain Eukaryota; kingdom Metazoa; phylum Arthropoda; class Insecta; order Diptera; family Anthomyiidae; genus Delia; species Delia radicum. Next base: position 201,324,549 of record CM037855.1, on the reverse strand, counting down.
TTTCAGCTAACGATATATCAATTATTCTTGTATTAAACGGTCTTAAGGGGATTCCGAGAATTTAAAAAGTATTTCATATAAAGGGTCCGCCATCTAACGTTTTTTTTTTTTTTTCAACTAGTGCTTATTTCGTGAATGGTAACACTTAGCTCATGTCTGATTTGACAGATAATTAGTTTTATCCTTCCGCTGAACGAATATGGTTGTGTATACGCTTGAACAACGCTGGGAAATATTGCGACATTACTTTGAAAATCATGGTATTGTTGCAGAATGTGTGCGAAAATTGCGTACGGATTTTGGAAGAAGAGAAGCAGGTATGTAAACAAGCATTTTGGACACAGAAAACCCGCACGCATACATTGAAAAGCCGATACACCCAAAACGAGTCACTGTTTGGTGCGGATTTTGGTCCAGAGGCATAATTGGGCCATTTTTTCTTCGAAAATGAGCAAGGAGTGGCCGTTACAGTCAATGGCGATCGTTATCGGGCCATATTGAACGAATTTTTGTTCACAAAAATTGAGCAGGACAGCGCTACGTGCCAATTTTGGTTTTTACTTCTCATCGAGTAAATATAACAATACGGGTAAAGCGTTGATCTTTTTCCTTCAAAATTTGGGTAGAATATTCTAGCCCTTCTACATTGGTTCTCTGATGATTTTCGGTGACGAGAAATGAAACATGTAAGGACCTGTCAGTAGATAAAGTCTGCTTTAAGTTAGCGGGCAAAAACTTTTTTGAGTAATAAATAAATATTGCACGGTTTTTTTGTTTAACAAAAAACAAATGATCTTGAACTTGAATAATCTTGCTCATTTTTAACAAATATAAATATATAAATGAACAAAAACTACGGAACTTAATAAATGAAAAAGTTTGGGATTATGTTTATCCACACAATTCCATTTTGGGTATATGAAGTCACATATTTTTCCATATATGTTCATATATGATTTCTCTTTGCACATAAGGGATTCCATACGCTTCCATATTTGTCCATATATGACTCCCTTTTTCGTATATGATATAACATATATCTCCATATATGGTGGTTTTTGATTACCGTTTGCATATATGGTATCACATACACTTCCATATATAAAAGAGATATATGTCCACATTTGCCCGTATATGTAACCATATTTGAGCATATATGAACATATATGATCTTTTTTAAATGCTAACATATTTTTTAAACATAAATTTCATAAAACCCTAATTAAAATGACTTACCCGTTAAGTATGTGAAGAACATCTCAATTTAAATATCAAATTATGAATTTCCTTGTCATAAATGCTGCAGCATCGATTATCTAGATATTTACATTTCTGGAACTTTAGTTAGCATCCTTTTAATTAATAATATAATAGTTTTTTATATATGAGGAAAAAAGTTTATTTTAATTTACTACCACATGTATACACTACTATTTATTTATGAATGTATTGTAATTTTTATTTTCCTTAACGGGGAATAAAATATTACAGACAAATGATATTTTGGGCTCTATGAAACAAGACCCCAATGAAATAAGTCCCCAAACCAAAAATGAAATAACGCCCCATTTTTTGGGGCTTTATTTCATTATGAAGCAATACCCCAAAAAATAATGAAATAAACCCCCAACCAAATGAAACGAAACCCCAAAATAAAATGAAATAACACCGCAATTTTGAGGCTTTATTTCATAATGCAGTAAAGCCCCATTTCGAAAATGAAATAAGGCCCCAATTAAAAAAAAAAACAAAATTATATATTACTTTAAAATATTTCTTTATTCCTAATTAACACATAGTAAAAAGGCTGAAAAAAAAAATTAAAATAAAAAGATTAATAATATTTAGTATATACAGTTTTTTTTTTTTAATATTTTTTAGTAGTATATCACAAAATAAAACTAAATTTATAAATCGTATAATCGCACGCAGAAAAAACTTAATTTCGCGAAGCCGCCTGCCGCGTTCTACGGAGGAAAAAACCCCTAAGAGCGGCCGAAGTCCATCACACAGAAAATCTTGTTTTTACAAATTACTTGATGTCTTAAAAATATAAGATTTCAACGGTTTCGACATCTGATTTGAAAAACAAGTTCTTCTGGGTGGCGGCCTTCGGCCGGTATTAGAGGTTTTTTTCCTCCGTAGAACGCGGCTGGCGGCTTCGCGAAATAAAGTTTTTTTCTGCGTGCGTCATAAAAGAAACATCAAAATTACTACACGGTATAATCTCACTTACTAATAGCAAATAACTATTTGCATTAATAACTTGATAATTCATGCAGTAATTATAACGGTTATTTGCTTATATTACTTAAAAATTTTGATTTTTAAGAAAATGAAATAACACCCCAAAAATATTATTTGGGGACTTATTTCATTTCTCATATTGGGGCCTTATTTCATTCATTATGAAATAAAGTCCCAAAAAAAAAAAATTAAATAAAGTCCCAAAAAATGAACTAAGATCCCAATTTTTTTTTATTAGAAATTTTTGGGGCCTTGTTTCATTTTTGGTTTGGGGACTTATTTTATTGGAGTTTTGTTTCATAGAGCCGATATTTTGTACATAATATAACATAGATTATTCTTTTGATTATCGTTAAATTTGATTTTATGATTTAAGGTTTAAACTCAATTTCAAGTATTCTCATTCGGTGCGGAAGTCCTAATTTATTTCAAATAAAATGTTTTCTTTCAATAAATTAACAAAAAAAAGTATGAAAAATGGAACTTAACGTTTTCAAGTAAAAAAAAATCAAGTACATACATAGATCGGTCATTTCACGGAAGACGGACCAACAAAATTTGTTTACCTTGGGTCTACCGATTTCAATTAAAGTTTTCATTTAGAAACTCTTTGGAGCCAATTAAAGATTGGCGTGTTAGTTTTTAAAATTTCGAAAAATCGACGGTTTTATGAACGATTTCGGTTTTTTTTTAAAGAAAAATATGCAAAAATTATGTTAAAAATATGAGAAATATGCAAAAATTGCAGTTAAAAAAAATAATTTTAACCCTTTCAACACCTTGTTTCTTAAAAGGGTTTAGATTAAATTTCTTAAAACAGAATATTTAAGTAGATTATTTTATCTTTCACGTACAGAAACATTAAACATTTAAAGGATCGGCTTAACACTACATTTTAAAATAGAATCCTAATAAATCTAAAAAGTAAAAAATAAAAAAAAAATAACAAAATAACTTTTTCTATGTCGAAATGATTAAGCTTTTTTCAAAAAATTGTTATACTCCGGGAACCAAAAAAGTGAAAGTGTAATTTTTTGCCACAAATTAAGTATTGTGCAAATATGCATTGTTTTTTTTTTTAATCGAGAGTAGCCAAATTTTAGAAAAATGTATTTTAAAAATAAATTGCATAAAAAATCCAATTATTTTTGACGCTGGAACAAAATTCTAATCTGCAGTATAAAAGTAGAGGAGTGTACCATTCTAATGCAAGTTAGATGATAATGATCCGATATATATTAAAAAAAAAACTACGAAAGTTGATAATTACACACTTTTTGCGTATTATTTATTTTTCAAAAAAAAGCGCCAATCTTTAAGTTATTCAATAGAGTTTGTGCATAATATAATTTAAATCGGAAGACCCAAAATCAGATGTTGGCCGATCTATGGTATAATGGCCGACATTAATTTAATTCATACATATTTTACAAATATGTATGTTTAAATTTAAATAAAAAAAAATTAAATTAAATGGAATATATTTTAAAAATTAAGTAATACTATTACTAATAGCATTAACTAAATTCGTTTTATTACGAAAACATCTGTGTACCACTATACGTTTACGTTTTCTTTTAACACGATTTTGAACCGGTTTGGAAAAACGTTTTCTTGTACGTTTCGTAGATTTTGGTGATGTTTGCCATCATTTAGTTATAACATTTGTAGAACTTTCAACATTAAAATCATTTGTTGTACAATTATTACTAACACGTCTTCTTTGTTGTTGTTGTTGTGTCGATGCGTTATTAGAACCACTTTTATCTAACGTTGAATTTGTAGATGCGGTACTATTGTTGATATTATTAGTAGTGGTCATTATAGAGATATTTTTCTGTGAAACATTACTATTTCTACGTGTAGTTGCTGAACAACCTGAGGTAGTACCAACTGGTGAACCTACCGGTGTTATAACCAAAGCAGGATTGGAACCATACTCATTATCTTCGTTTAAATAAATATCCATATGATCTACGGTATCAGCATTGGCAAAATTATGATCTCGTCTTTCACTTTTCTTCCACAAATAATAAAATTGTACCAATTCACGCATAGTGCGAGTACGCACCTGTATGAAAATTTGAAAAGAAATTTAAAAAAATTATTTACACTATTTTACAAAATTACTGCGTCTCTTTCCTATTATGCATTTAGGCCTACTAAAATTGGGAATCGCATTAAAAAAAACATAACAGGAATTAAATTTTCTAAATTATATTTGTAGTTTATGTTAAAGTGTTCAAATTTGAGATATCTTTATAGTGCCCAATAGAGAGGCATTTTTTTTTTTTTTTGTATGAAAAATTTAAATTTTTGAAAAATTTCAATTTATTGTGCAGATGGTGGAAATTTGAGAAAAATCGGATAGCTTTAACCCGTGGAGCCCGCTACCAAAGCTTTCGAATTTTTAAATTTTTTCTTAAATTGATTTAACAAAAAAAAATGCTGAACACGAATTTTTTGAAATTTTTGAAATCGGGTTTTCGGTTATCGAGATTTCAATTTCACTAAAAACGAAATCTTTTTCTTCCTCTATTCTAGAAATTTTCTAAAATGTATCTTAGAATTTTGTAAATTAATTTATAGAATACATTTTAAATAAATAAATATTTGCTAGGTTGATATTATTATTTCGATCTGGCTAAAGATCTCATCAGAAGCCGAAGTTTTAGAAAAGCTAGAGCCTTTAGAATAGGCAGAGCTTTACAAAAAAAACCTCTTAATTATCAATGTTGCTCCATTTTTGTGTTCTTAGTAATCAAACACGTGGCTGGGGTATTTTCCTAACAAGCATCATGACGCTACTAAACTTTAAAGACCAACAATGTTTTATTTATATAAAAAAATATAGTTTTTACTCTGGCTCAAGTAATATTTTTTTACAGTTTTATTAGTTTTTTGTTTTTACATACATCGAGATTATTTTTATGTTATTTGCAATTTATAACGAGCTTTCAACCTCCGTATATTAACAAAAATAAATCAAATCAAACATATTAGCTAGGTTGGTACTAGTATTTGTAGTTTTGTTTGCACTAGTGCACAAATAAAAAAAAATTAGGATGATTTTAAAAAAATGTGTAGATTAAAGGAAGAAAACTTAATTTTTAGTACAACTTAGGTCGCAATATCTACAAAAAAACCATTAGTCCGAAATTAATTAAAAATTATGTGTCGCTAGACATACATATTTTGATTAACCTAAGAAGATTCGTATGGTGTATCTCCTAAACTAACAAAGCTAGAATCACGAAAATCACATAGCTTCATTTAATGATCAAAACAGAACCAAATAACCAATAACTACGTAAGCGCCATCTATCGAATATATCATAGATGTGGCATCACTTACAACATATGGGAAAACAGTGGACAAGAGTGAGGTAAGTTTCTAAAAATAGAACTGTTGTGTTGATGGAGTTGTACAAGGTGGCGCAAAAATAACCTTCCGATGTTTTTTGGCTGTAATTTAAAAAAAAAATGAAAAACTTTGATTCTTCTTGTGGATTATTTTTATTTGGTATTTTAATTTTTTTTACATCAAGTCGAAAATATGATGTCATGTAAATGGCCGCCGCCACAGTTGATTGTCATTTGAGCCCTTTTTATGGCATTTTCCATCACTTTGGCCAAAACTTCCGGCGATAGGTCCTCACATTCTTGACGGATATTGACTTTAAGAGCTGCAAGAGTCTGAGGCTTGTTGACATAAACCCGCGACTTCAAAAAGCCCCACAAAAATAAGTCTGGAGCGGTCAAATCAGGCGATCTTGCTGGCCAGTGCAAATCGCCAAAACGGGAGATTAGGCGCCAGGGAAATGCATCCTTCAGCATATCGGTTGTGGCACGTGCAGTGTGTGCCGTTGCACCGTCCTGTTGGAACCACATGTTTTCCAATCCCAATTCATCAAGTTGTGGCAAAAAGAACTCGTTGATCATTGCTCTGTAGCGCTCACCATTCACAGTAACCGTTTGGCCCGCGACGTCTTCGAAGAAAAAAGGTCCGATGACTCCTCCAGCGAAAACAGCACACCATACAGTGACTTTGAGCGGGTGTAATGGCTCTTCGTGGGTTACACGCGGATTTTCAGTGCCCCAGAAGCGTAAATTTTGCTTATTTACGTACCCGCTAAGATGGAAATGGGCCCATCACTCATGATTATTTTTGATGAAAAATCATCTTCCTCTAGGTGGTGATTAAGGATGGCTTGAGCGTATGTTACACGCGATTGACGGTCAGCAGCTAACAGCTGATGCACCGCCTGGACTTTGTACGGAAACATCTTCAAATCTTGTACCAAAATTCGCTGTAAAGACCGTCGACTGATACCCATTTGCGTGGCACGTCGTCTGGTCGATGTCGACGGCGCTTCCATGACATCCTCGGCTACAGCAGCAATATTCTCTGCAGAACGGCTACTCCGGGGTCTGCCACGCCTGGCAGCATCTCGTGTTGTGCCAGTCTCTTCGAGGCGAGCGGCTAAACGTCTCAGTGTTTCACCAGTAGGCGTTGGACGGCCAGGAAATCTGCGACGAAATTCACGTTGTGCCAAAGTCACCGACCGATTATTGGTCAAATAAATAGTCACCAATATTCCGCGTTCTGGAGCAGTGTAGCGTAACATTGTTTATTAACGTGTATTTCGCATGTGTTTACTACACAAATGTCAAAACAGAACTGACATTAGGGGCCAATCGCAAAATTTATAGCATTTTCTGATAGGAGGATTACTTTTGCGCCACCTTGTACTTCTGAGATTATGTATGCAAGAACAAACACACCGTGTATTGAATAAAACTAGTTTTAATCACAACAAAAACTCGACCTGATGATAGATCAGTGGGCTAAAGCGTTCTGTCTAACTTGTAGTGCGAGTTCATGTGGCATAAGAAATCAAAATTTCATATATACGCAATCGAACAAATAAAAACATAACAAATATTACATTATTCAAAAAAAAAAAAAAAAACAGGGTCACTGACGAAGGTTCAATACCAGAAACTGAGCAGTCTGATTCAGAAAAATTGAAAATTTACAATGTAGTTATGATTTTTAGAAAATACACTCATTCTTCTCTACCACGCCTTTCACAATTAAAACATTTTTAGTTTTAGTGTTAAAAAAAGGGCTGAAAGTTTTAAAAATTAGATTTTCGCATACATGCAAATATTTTTCTTTGAAATTTGGGGACCCCCAACAAGGATCTGAAGTCAAAATAGAAATATATCCACAAACTAAAAGTCGATAGCAAAGGGGTTAAAGCAGTTTTAGAAAAAATTTCAAAAATCAAAAATTTGTTCGCGGGTTGCCATGGGTTATTGCTTTCCGATTTTTCTCAAATTCTTACCACCTTACTTTTAGACCTTGTTCTACAATAATGGCAACAATAATTGATAAAAATCGAAAGTTGAAAAAAATGTCGCTCTAGTGCCCATATAACGGTCCCAAAAAAATGGTTTTAATGCTTGTGAGCTCATAGGTCGCAAATATTAAGATATTTTTATGAAATATAAAAGAAATAGATAAACTTTTGGGAAAGTTTTACTTAAATTACCATAACATTGTTATTTATACATAGATTTTCATTGGAAATGACTATTTTCTTTTTAAGAGTATTACATTTAAGAAAACAAATATTTGATCATTTTCCATGCAAGATAAATAAAACATTGTAGGGGTGAAAAAAAAATGTATAAAGCGAAAAACTTTTTTTTGATGTAAAAAAGAAAGTACGTGGTAAAAAAAAAATTGGAATAAACCATTTTTTGTGGTAAAAAATAATTGAGGTGAAATAAACATTTAAGGTGAATTTAAAATATCGTTCACCTCTTAGTATCTGGTGAAAAATGTATTATTATATAAAACTATATGAACGAACCTTATGTAAATGGATGCTAAGAAAAAGCTGTAAAAGCTAGTTAAATTTTGTTGTAACAAACTAAATGTCAAACGTTTATGCAGATTTTCTAATTTCTTTTATATTGGCACTGAACACGTGAAGCTGTAATTAAATAAACTATAGATATTATTGATATTAAACCCAGTGTTTAATTTGGAACATATTCTAATCCTCTTGGCCAATACTACAAAAAAGCATTACATACTATTTTATACACCAGAGGCTACTATATACTCATATTCATTTCATTTTCACTCTATCAGCCCGATTATGAAAATTCCCTCGGATCAATATATATTTATATATGTAGTCTTAGTAGCCCAGCTGTTTATCTTCCTCTTACCTGGCTTTGACATTTCTTACATGGTTTTGACATTCATTTGTACTGTATCTTGAGTACAAATAAATGTCAAAACCCTGTTGTTTTTGTATTGTTTGATGTAGTTGTTGTTCCAGGTGAAAAAGTTCATATATGATTATATATTGTCATATATGGTTTCATGTTTGAGGATATATGGTTCCATGTATGGGCATATATGAACATATATGTAATGTATGGAAGCATATATGGGCAAATACATTTGAATGAAAAGTTCATATATGGATATGAATGACACCATATATGATGATATATGATATATATTGCATATATTGGTTCATATATGCCATATATGTATCTCCATATATGAATTCATATATTATTCCATATATGGTTAATATGTTTTAGTTTTTGATCAGATATGACTATATATGAGGATGATTTTTTTTTTATTTTTAACCCTTACTCTGCCGGTCTACGAATTCTTAACAAAAATATATAAATTAATGTTTTATTAATTTATAAATACGATTGCAGAGAATGAGTTATTAGGAAAAACGCACCCCTTTCCGGGGGGAGGGGTTCAAAGTTGAAATTTTAATTTGCGATTTTATACAAAAGTTCTGAAAAAACAGGAAAAAATTAAAAAAAATACCAAATGTTAAAGTGACTCGTAATGGGTTAATGAATGGGGATATATTACTCTTTGAAAAGACATTTAAAACACCTTTCCGATGATGCCTAAATGATGCCAATCCATTTAAAACTTTTGTACTTCAAATTTGAACCCCTCCCTACCGAATAAGGTCCAATAAAAGATTTTACCATCGGCAGATTCAGCGTGGAAAAGTTTCATTAATTTTGGAAACATGCGGCTAAACTTTATTTAAGCCAAAGCTTTTGATCTCAGTATTCAAAAACTGGTTAAACCAGATGAAATAATTGGATTTTATTTTGTATTTAAAAAATAAAATATTTTCCCACATTCCCATTTTTAGTTGTGTTTCAGAATAATTGGAAAACTAAACAGAACTATTTAAATTTTAAGATACAATTAAAAATGGTGTAGAATATTCTTATATTGAAGTATATTTTAAGTTTTTAAAAAAATTCCTGTATTCAGTAACATGTATATAGAATTATAATATCTGTATTTTTTAATAAATAGAATATTTTTGGAAAAAAAAACTAAAAAAGCTTTTTTATATACGAGAATATAGGAAAAGTTATAATATATGACAATATATGAACATTCATATATGTCCATATATGTCCATATACCCTCAAATTTCGGATCCGAACATATATGGATTCATATATGAGCTCATATGTGTGGCCATATATGACAATATATGAACTTTTTCACCTGGGTATATAAATATATCTTGCCTCGGATTTTTTCCTCTGCGTATTTTATTTTCTCGAGAAAAAAATCCTCCTATTCTAAACAGGCGGGGAAAAGAATAACAAGGGAGAGAGAATTGAATAATATTAATTGAATAATTGAATAATTCATACAAATGCTATCACAATTCTCCCTGTTATTGACATTCATAATACCTCCTTTTTCCGGGGGAAGAGTTTCCCATTTTAGAAATTCGTTTAGAATAAGGGAAAAGTGAAAAAATTTCCGGGCAGATTTTATTTAGAATAGGGAAACAAGGAATAGGGAAAAAAATTCTCACGGAATTGTTATTGAGAATTGGGCTGTATATCTTTTTAACCTGATTTTGTTCATTTTCAATACCAAAATTATCTCTAAGATATCCATCAATCTATGTAAAAATTAGCAGTCCCTATTGCGTTTTCGCGCCGTGATCACTATTTCTGGCGGACAAGCACAAACGAACATTGCTAAATTTACACTTTATGGGGTCTTTGACCTATATTTCGATACTTTACAAGTGGAATGACAAGCTGATATACAGTGGGGAGCACTTGTGAGTAACATGCACATTTTGCAATTAAATAATCAGGCCGAAAAATATCAGGCACAGTAAATAAATTTTAATTTTCGAAATGTATAAGGTACGCTGAATCGTAATCTGGTCCCAAAATTGCTCTCAGACTTTGTCTAAAAACAAAGGTAAGAGTAGTGTGTTCAGGTGCCGTTACAAGTATGAAAAAAAAAATTCCAGGAAAGTGAAAAATTGGAGCATTATGATCAAAAACGACGTTAATATAACTCGAGCGGTTGATGTCGAAGATTGATTCATTTCATTTCATTTATTAATTCAAAAACCAAGCCCATAGGGCCAAATATGGTTCGTATTCAACAATAAATTTTTACAAAAAATAAAAAAATAAATTTATAATTTAAAGAAATGCCTAAAATAAATAAAATTATAACTAAAGTTTAACGGTCCAAAATGTAGCAATAAGATTATCAAAATAAGTAGACGATTAAAAAATAAAAAATATATGAAAAATTATCGTAAATTATCAAAATTATAGTGAGTGATTAAAAAACTGCCTTAGTTTGCGTTTAAACGTAGCACTTGCAACAACAAAGCTTTTAAGAGATCTAGGTAATGAATTCCAGACTCTAGTTATCCTCACATTAAAGGATCTCTCGAAAATAGAAGAGTTTATACGTTGAAAAACTATCTGAGGGTTTCTACTCGATCTTGTAAATCTAAAGTTGTCAACAATGTAACCAGGACAGTTCGCTCTAATTAGCTTGTAAAACAATAACAAGATTCTCAGTTTTATAAAATTCTCAAAAGAAAAACCAAGAAAATCCAACATAAACGGAGAGACATGTTCTCTTATCCTCTTATATCTCACTATACGGTTAACTGTAAGATGAAGACGTCTAAGAATATTACTGCTAGTACCCGTAAATACCTCCAAAGCATAAATTAACTGGGGCATAAGAAGAGCACTAGCTACACGTTTCCTTACATGTAGAGGCAAACAAAGATCAAGAGACCATAATCGTCTCAACGTAGCATTCACTCGAGCACACACGTAATCAACGTGTTTCGAAAAACGTAACTTATCATCTACAAGAACGCCCAAACACTTCATTTCCGAAACAAAGTTGATACTAACACCTCTCAATGATACACTTAAATCACGGGAATCAAAACCGAAGCACATAGCCTTTGTTTTGCTAGGATTTATGTCTAACCCATTTGTGTCCATCCACCGTGCAATCTGAACAAGGTAAAATTCTATGTTTGCCTCCAAAACATCAAAGAATTGTCTTTCTCCAGAAAATAAAATCTGTACATCATCTGCATATACAAAAGTTTCAAAACAGTTATTATCTATTACATCAATAAAATCATTCAAATAAATCATAAATAAAATAGGACCAATTACCGATCCCTGCGGAACACCACTGGTAACCTCCAAAGTACAAGAGTTCATATCTCCAATCGAGACGAACTGCGACCTATTTTCAAGATATGAGCTTAGAAGTTTGCAAGCGGATTTAGAAAAATTAAAATAATTACATAATTTAGTTATCAATCTAGAATGCACAACACTATCAAAAGCCTTAGACAAATCCAAGGACAACAACACACCACACTTTTTCTCATTGAGCTTACGTCTTATGGAATCAGTCAGCCCAACAAGAAGAGTTGTAGTACTATAATTCCGCCTAAAACCAGATTGACTTGGATGAAGCAGTTTATTGCCATCAATATAATACATCATTTGATCCTTAATAATGTTTTCAACAATCTTTGAAAGGATGGGAATAACAGAGATTGGACGTAAATTTTCTAACAAATTTGAATTCTGCGTACCTTATACATTTAAACAAGTATGGTTTAGTTCAAAAAGTTCTATACCCTCATCATAGGGCTATTTTTATAGCCGCATGTTGTACACTCATAAATTTTTTAAGATTAATTAGCTAGTTGGTATTGCTTCTTCATTATATTTTGGAAATTACTATAAACTCACCTGATTTTGTCGTATTTTAAGAAAATCCTTGCCATATTTTTGTATACCCTCTTCAAATTTATGACATTCTTCTTCAGACCATAAGCTCATGCAATCATTAAGCGGTAAAGCATTTAAACGCTTACGTCTTAAAGCTTCCATAAAATCGTAACCACATTGAACTAATAAATGAAGGGCCTAAAGATAAAAAAAAATTAATAACCAGAAGTCTTTTAGATTCACACTTAATAAAAACCCTAAAATTATAAAAAATAACCGCATTTAAACATTTTATAAAAAAAAAGGCGAAACAAAAATTTTGTTTCAAAATATTGCTGAGAAATTGTTTTGTTATTTTATAACAAAAATGGAATATATCATTCATATATTTAAAGGGAGTTTATAGGTTAACTTGATTAAAGTTAAAGTACCTTTTTAATATTCCTTGTTTGCATTTTATTTTAATTAAAAGTTTAACTTGACAGCTAATATGGAGTTCTGACTGCGAAATTAATCTAATTGATTAACGTTATTCCACCTTTTTAATCTTGTTTACATATGCATTTTTTTGAATAACTTGACAGCTAACTCTGATTAACTCTGTCAGTTTAAAAAATGTTTGTCGACAGAGCCAACATTTCTTTGCACCAGCCTCTAACGTTAATTTTTACATGACTTCGTATGTATGTTTTGTTAACGTTGCCAACCTAGTTGCACACAATTAATATTATAATACAGAGTCGTTTAGAAATAGTATTCAGATAAAAAGTTAGATTGACTGTTCATCAAAAAGATAAAAAATGGTTTGGTCGACTTGTTTAGTGCTTGATTAAGCAGTTAATCCCATTTTTAACTTTTTCAGTTTAAAAAACCAAGGTGGCGCCGATTTCGATCCGGCATAACATGAACAAGAAAAATATCGGCGTTAGCTAAAATTTTGTCGACAGCACCAACAATTTTTTTTTTAGCGTCTTTACGTTAATGTTTTACTCTATTCGTATGTTTTTTAGCGTTGCCAAACGAAATTATGTCAAAACACAGAGTTGCTAACAATTAGTAGTATCAATACAAAGACTTTTAGAAATAGTAGCCAGATAAAAAGTTGGATTAAATGTTAATCAAAAAGATTAAAAAATGGTTAATCAACTAGTTTAGTGCTTAAGCAGTTAATCCCAATTTTTAGTATATTAGCATGTATATGTTAATTTCCTATAACTGTTAACCAAATAGATGAAAAATTATTAATCGGCTGGTTTATTCCTTGGTTAAGCAGTTAATTCCATTATTAGCAGATTGACTTTTCTGCGTAAATTTTGTATAAACTCCCTATCATTGCTTTTGCGTTACGTTTTAAATTCTGGTTTTGTTAAACTTCTATATAATGTGAATGACACTAAAATATATTTATTCTATTAGTAAAATGTTGACTTAACCTAATATTGAATCATTCAAGTCGGGAATTCAAGCAATACCAATTAAAACTTCTTGAATGAAGCTAATGAACAAATTTTTAGGCAATTTTTCAAACTGAGTAATACACGGACATTTTTTAATTCTGAATTAAATTATTTGTGAATTAAGCTTACATTAAATTAATACTTTCGAAACTCGACTAGATACGGATTTATGTTTAGCACATTAGAGCTTATTCAAAATGTTACATAGCAAAAGAGAGAGTAAATTGTTAAAAGAGAAAACTTCTACGATCCCAAGGACTTTAATCTAATACTAAAAAACTACACATATAAGAAGCTTATAAATAAAATTCAGAACTTACCTGTTCATTATCTTTAACTACTGCTTGATTATCCAAATCTGCTGATACTGCTGCTTGAGCTTGAGATTTATCGCCATTTGCTAATAAGGAATTATTTTCTAAATTTTCATTAATACTTTTAAGTCTACCATTTTCTTTAGCACTGCTTTCTTCATTTGTTTCCATAGCTGATTCATCGGCTCCTTGTTGATTTTTTTTAATATCTCGTATTTTAAGTAGATATTCTTCTACTTCGCGTTCACTAACTTGACTGGGTTCCCAAATAAGTTTATCTTCATTTTCATATGGTAATATATCACCGTACTGTGATAGACCCTGTGGTATTGTAGCTTGATATAATGTACCGATCATAACCTTCTTTTTATAATCTTCATCTTCCTCTTCTTCGATTTCTTCGTCTTCATCATCTTCATCCCCATATAGAGTTTCCAATGGAATATCTTAAAAAGTTCAAGGTTATACTATTATCTAAGTATGGATAGTGATTGCTACTACATCATTTGCAATTGTAATTCAAAAAATATCAATTGAAATTCAGAAATTCAACTTTAAATTTAGAAAATTATTAATTGAAAATCAGATTTTCCATTTGAAAAGCAGAAAATAATAATCAATATATAGAAAATATCTTTTTAAAATTCAAAAAATATCAATTGAAATTCAGAAACACATCAATTGAAATTCAGATAATAATAATTGATATTCAAAAAATATAAATTGAAAGTTAGAAAATATCACTTGAAATTCAGAAATTCAATTTGAAATTTAGAAAATTCAAATCAGATAAATCAGATTTTCCATTTGAAATGCAGAAAATATCAATTAATATTTAGAATATCTATTTTGAGTTCAGAAAATATCTTTTTAAAATTCAGAAACACATCAATTGTAATTCAGAAAATAACAATTGATATTCAGAAAATATAAATTGAAATTTAGAAAATATCACTAGAATTTCAGAATATATTAATTGAAATTCGGAAAACATTTAATTTCACTTTATTTAATATGTTCTGAATTTCGGTTAATGTTTTCTGAATTTATTTATTATTCTTCAATTAAATAACCGAGCCCAAAGGGGGCTTTATATACTGTATTATATAAAGCAACAATATAAATAACAATATAATATTAAAAAAAATAGAAATAAAAACTTATTATAAAATAAAGTCCAATTGATGTTTTCTGAATTACAATTTATGTGTTTCTGAATTTCAATTGATGTTTGTTTTCTGAATTACAATTAATGTATTTCTGAATTTTAATTAATATTTCTGAATTTCAAATTAAAATTTCTGAATTTAAATTGATATTTTTTGAATATATAATGCAGAGAACGAAGTCGATCGACTCACAGTTACGGCTTAGCCGCCGCCGACTTTTTGTATGCACTCGAGCAGCAGCCAAATTGTGCAGCTAATTTCGGCTAGAATATTTATTTTTTATTTAATCAAGCCTCCGAGGCCATATATGATTAATACATTATTAAATTCATGTGTAATGAACAGTAAATTCTTATAATTAACTTAAAATAAAAGTTATACTAACAAAATCCCAAGATGAAAATTTATAGGTCCCATTAAAAGAAAATGCAAAAAAATAAATTAATGAGTGCTTTTGAAAAAATCTAAATACTTTTGTTTTAATATTGAACTAGAAAACGCAAAGGTTTTCAAGTAAATGGGAAGTCCATTCCAAAGTCTAGAAGCTCTAACCAAAAATGAGTTTTCAATGCACGTGTTGTGCATTATCGGATAAATCAACTCAGGATTACGTTCCTAGTGAGATAAATGAAAAAGTTCTGCAACACAAGATGGAGTCTTTGTTGTCAAAATCCGGTGCAGAGACAATAAAATCCTAATTTTAACAAAGTCCTGAAAAGTGCAATCAATAAAATACAAAGAATAGTTAGAGACAGAGTCTGTGAATCTTAGCCCAAAAATATATCTCAGTATCCGGTTATATATCAAGCGCAACCGTTTCATATCAGCCGACTAAATTAGATTAAGTTTATTTAAAATCGATTAAAAAAATTTCTAAAAATAAGAAATTGTTTTACCAGAAAAGGTAAATACTATAAATTTGAAAATATCCCAAAAATATAAGAAATCATTTTTTTATTACACGAACAAAATAAATGAATTGAATTACAAAAATGTGTATTTTATTATGGGGCGTTACTCAAAAAAAGTAGGTGCTCCCCTCTAGAATTAAAAAAGATTTTTTTCTATCTTCGGTTAAGGGCCCGGGGCCTAAAAACCGGTACACGTAGTAACATACTAGTTTGGTTACTTTAATGAACGCAAATTTCTCAGGATTTAAATATTTTATTTTGTTTTATGATTTATGGTATGTGGCGCCCTCTAGACCCGTAAATTCCCACTGGGTGTATATAAAAGCTAGTTCATCAAATAACTAATAAGCCTCATTTTCACAATGTCCTGTTAGCTACTAACTGGGACTTTAACTGACACATTTGTTGGTGTTTTCCATATAACTGTTTGTTAAATTTTACCTGGACTGGATTCAGTAATCGGGCATAAGTGTGAGAACTCAAAGGAGCGGAACTTAGGTTACGATGAAAAGGATGCACTTAGATGTAAAATGCCATTAAGAAGAAGCAATTATCAAAAAAAATTTTTTGCATGCTGCGTTATTTTCGAAAACACATCCAACTACGAACACGAAACAAAAAATTTTTGAAAAAATCGCTAGCATCTGTGACGTAATTTTCTTAAAAAGTCATTGACTTTAGTCGCGGCCGATAATTTTTTAGTTCAAACGCCGTCGTTAAAAATTGTTCGGCTTCAGTCGACTTTTAGTGGATGTCGATTGTTTTCTTGTTTAGCCACCGCCAGACGGGATTTCTTCACATCAGCTTCTTTCTCTTTTTAAATAATATTTTCTAAATTTTAAATGATATTTTTTAAATTTCAAATAGAAAATTTTATTTTCTATTGATGTTTTCTAAATTTCAAGTGGAATTTCTGAATTTCAATTGGTATTTTCTGAATTCCAATCAACGGTGTAGAATGTCTTTTGCTCCTGTGGAGTTCCGATTTTTTTTAAATCACACAGAATTAACATTCTCGAAAATTTTCTATTTTCTTTACCTTTTCCATTGCCTGCAATAGGATCCTTGACAACAACTACACTATCAAATGTTCCTTCCGGATATAAATCCAATAAATGGGAACGTCTTACTTTAACCACTTCAGTATGCACAACATCCCCACTCATTCCTCTGACCAAATCTGAATTTGAATTTCGTTCTTCGCCCACTGAAGGTGATAAAGATTTTAATGGCGATAACGGAGAACAGCTATATGCATCCTCATCTTTTTTAAAATCTTCCGTTAATTCCTTTTCATCACTTCCGCTTTCTATAGCAATTGCAGCCTCTTTTGATTTGGCTTGAGTTGTTTTAGTATCAGGTCCATTTAGTTTGTCGGAATTTTCCTGCAAATTTTCATTTCGTTCTGCTTCTCTTTGTTTTGATTTATGTTTTTTCTTATTTAATGATGACTTCTTTGACTTTTTACGTGGTGGTTCTACAAATGTTACTGTTGGCATAGGAGGTAGTTCTCGATATTTTGCCAATAGTTCCTCCAAAGGCATTTCACTTTCTTCCTTCAGTGTATTTATCTCTTCTTCTGCATCTTGTGACTCCATAGAAGCTAATGCTTCTTCTTCGTTAAGGGTTTGTTCGTCGTCAAAATCATTAACCATCATTTCAATGGTTGGTTCAAAAGTGGCATCATTTGCACTAGTTGCCTGCGACGTGGTAGATGAAGAAGATGGTGACATAGGATCGGGAAAAGCATCTTGTAAATGCATGCATGATGGTGAAATGTTACGTTTTTCTCTGGGATGCATTATAGCCGGTGGTTTTAATAACGTATCATTTATTTGTTCCGTTGTCGTTCTGTTGGTGGCGTCTGTAGTTTGTTTCTCACCATTTGCACTTATAACTATTGATGCAGTGTTTTTTATTAATTCTGTGTTATTCATTTTGCTTTCAATGTTTGTGGCTGCATTTGTTTCATAGATTTTTGTTGGATTTGGTTCTGGAGACATTTTTATTGTGTATTAAAAATTAAAATTGCTGTGAAGTTAGCAAAATCTAATAATTTCCAGCAAAGTTTCTCAGCAAAATCACTCAAAGTTTAGCAAAATCTCTCAGTCAAACCGCTCAAAGTTTAGCAAAATCACTCAAAGTCCAAAAAACCGCTCAAAGCACAGCAAAACCACTCAAATATTCAGCAATATTCTTCTTCTAGCTACAGCAAAATTCTTGTTCTTTTATGTCAAAATATGTAAAAATTGACAGCTGCGACGGAGGCTGCACGCAAGTTGAAAGCAACATTGTGCAATTTTTATATCCCTCAGCAACTGAACAAAGGAGTGGTTCCATATTTTGTGCAAAAGTATTGTACAACTAAAAAATGTACTAAAAAATGTCTAGCGAATATGTAAGATATTTTAAGAAGCTTTCAAATTATACTCATTTTGTTTCGTTCCAATAACGCATGCTTTAGTTACAAAGATACGCATTAAATAAAATGCTTGTATTTTTATTTTAATAAATTTTCACTATCAAACACATTAACTCAGCTTGAAAATTGAAACAGCAACGAATAGCAACATTTTATTTTCTTACTTTCAAGACATTTTACATTCCAATCTATTAAACTCCACCACCACTATTTCTACAAAATCCACTAATTTTCTTTATCCCTATTTACCTCAAATATACTATTTTGCCTGAAAATTTCCATTCTCTTCTATCTGATGCAGATTCATATCAAACAGTCCTAAATCAAACCATTTCCAGCACGAGCGATACATCACAGTTCAATGGACGACTCAATCATGGCCTTAAACTTGTATCCCACTATTTTGGCCAGTTTTTCAAGCCTACTCAGATTCTTTTGGCTTTAGTATTAGGGGCACAAAAAAATTTAGTAAGCATATTTATTTTTCAATTCCCTCATTTTATCCTTCTTTATTCTACTTATGTCAAACCCTTTTCCTAAAACAATAAACAGTTGACATAAAAAAAAAAAAATTAACAGCTGACTAAACAACAATTTACAGATGACCCAATATCAACACGTAAAGTGAACCAATAAGTATAACAGTTATCCACTACAAGTCCAAAAGGTGTCCTGACCTCCATGGACAAACAGATTTTTGTTACGACAACTTTTTCTAAAAGCAGCTATGCAAACATTAGTTTTATATATAAAAGGTATTTTGACTTGTTTTCTATTAAACCAAATAATTACTATATTGGAACAAATGCTGCAAATGTGATCCAAAGAACAATATAAAGTTAGTATGTTAGAAAAAATTTTTGATGGATTTTGGTATCTTCTAAATGATATTGATAACTTTTTTTAAGATTTGGCTAACTTCACACCGATTTACTGGTCTCTAAAACGATATTGGTTAAAAAAAAGTCTCAAGAGCACTAACAATAAATTTAAAAGCAACAATGCAACAATTTAGTGCTTTTTTATGTTTTAAGACCAAATTTTGACGTTTTGCAACATTGGAAAGCCACATAAATAGTGTCAAAAGCACCAAATTGTCATCACTGCGCAGTAATTGTTCCAAATTTTATAGGTGTACAAAAGCGCTGGCATTGATTTGCAAGTTGTCAAATGGGCAACAGTGAAATAGTACGTCATTCTTGTGATTCATTGAAAATTTATTCGCGTTTGCTTTTAACAATCAGCTAAAATATTATTTGCACTCGTCAAAAAAAAATATTATTTGGCAAATTAATTTTAAAACCCAATCAAGTTCTGCGTGCTATCTTTAACATTGATAATTTGGAAGATATTAACAATTTTGATGAAACCGATGATAACTTTTTGTTGTTAGGTGAAAAGCGAGTACATAAGAGAAGTTACGATATTCGTAATTATCGTAGCCTTTTTGTAACACGGGTTCGGAACATAATAGACAACGTTGCCATTAATACGAGGACAAAGAGCTACCAGAAACTTAGACCAAGAACTGAGAAAATGGCGTCTGATGCAGCAGAAGCTATACAAAAATTAGAACTGCCACCATTACGAACATTGGATGATTTCGTTTTAGGCTCTGCCCGCTTTCAATTACCGAATCTTAAGGACTATGATAAATGGGGCAATCGGGGTGGTGAAGAATCTGTTATACTATCAAACAAACTACTTCTTAATGTTTATTTCCATTTACTGTTTGATGACAATATTTAATCCTACCAAAATTATTTGCGGTCTTTTGGTCCAAGCCATGATCATGGCAATTATTTTACATTTTTTTAGTGTAAAACGTAGTCTTGGAGGTGTAAAACTACGTAATATAAATTCGAATCAAAAGTGGTATGTTTTAGCGGGTTCCCTACTTGTTGGTTATATGCTGCTGCATTGGTTCGATGCGATTTTACTCTCCAGTTTTACGCTGTTGTTGCCATTTTCATGTAAGTAATAATCGAGATCCTACCTGCGTATCCACACCTTTTTTGTGGTTGCGGGGTGTTTCTATTGCTCCAACAAATTTTATTTTATATAAAGTAAACGTGATATTACTCATCTAAAAAAAAAACGTCTCTAAACGTTGCTTGTCCTCTACAACGTTTTTAAATTTCATTAACTCGCCATTCCTGTTTGGACCAAAATTATCCAACATTTAAAAACGAGGTTAAAAAATTCTGTATTTCATAAACAAAAATTAAAAAGTTATGTTCAGTTTTGTTAACAATAACAAAAGAAAGTTTGAAAAAGCTTAATTCTTTCAATAAATTTTGTAAAATGAATGCAATTTTACTCAAATTTCATTTGAAAAAAGCATTCGCAACGAATGAATACTTAGCTTAATACTTAAAAGCTTTAAATAATATGAATGAATTCTATTTTGAATGAATTCTTTCTTGAATGATTTAAAATTTTCTTAATTCATTTAGTAAAAGGGTGAATGAAGAAAGATTTGCTTTCATTCATTTAGTCAATTGATTAATGAAATTTGTCATAATTTAACTGAAATATTTACATAAAACAAAAGCAAATTACTTATAATTAGTCTACAAAAAAGAAAAACTCGTTTTATTTGTGTGTTAATGTCAAACATTCAAATTTTTTTTTTTTTTTCGTGGTATTAACTGTAGACGGCGGTGTGTACAACACACAAATTGTCAAGTTATAGAAAGAACTTAACCCAAACGCTTGAAAAACGTATGCACCACAATTGTTGAGAGGGTGCCTGATGGAACACGTCTGCCAATGGGCGCCAGAAACGCCTTGTAAAAACGAGCCAGAACCAAGAGCTCGATGAAGTAAGCACACCGATGGTAGATCAGGATTATTATGAACAAATCGATGGGCATTGAAAAATGCCTACTTCCGCAGAATACTTCTGTAACAGTGAGGGGTTGTGTTCACAAAAGATAACGATAACTGCAAAGAATTATTTTTTAAAAGTTTTAAAAAGATTAGAAAAATTATAAAAGGTTAGACATATTCGACTCGTTAATAAAATCAATTAGGTCAAATAAGTCATCTTTGTTAAATGACTTAAACAAGTCGAGACGACAAATATATTTATCGAAAATTTTATGTTTCCTTCGGATATCATAATATTTTTCGCAAAAAAAAATATATTTTTGGCATTTTCAGACATTAAACGGTTTATTAACTTAATTTCGCCAGGATCCATTGAGAGCCCCCGGTACCGAGGCCTCTCTGGAGTGTCAGAGTTAAAAGAGAAATCTTCGAGTAAGAAAGATTCCATTCCTCTTGCATATAATTACGAATTGATCTCGGCCCAAAACGTCGAATAATCCATTGTCTAAAGCCAATCTGGCCAATTCATCAGTCCTCTCATTGAAAGGGACTCCCATGTGACTTGGAACCCAAACCAAATGTACAGAGGCAATATTAGACCCGTTAATAATAGAAATGATTTCAGAAACCAATGAGTTATTCCATTTACTTTCCATAAGAGAAATACACGCGTTGAGACTATCCTTAAAGATAACCAGTCTCAACATTATCCCCAACAGCAGCTAGTAGGGCCTCCCTGATAGCAATTAGCTTAGCCGACAGTGATGAAAATCGAGTAGAGCACCTAAATAATAAATACCGGTCTATGGACATAAGAAAGACCGCACATCCAGCAGCAGAATCAGAAAGAGAAGCATCCGTTGAAATGGTAACATAATCTCGAGATCTATATTCATTGAGAAGTTCGTCGTAATATCCACGAATGCACTCCGTAGGAGCATTCCTCTTGCTTCCAAATGGATGATCAACCTTAAAAGTGACCCTTGGAGATACCTCCGCCTTAACACATTTACCAAGTCTGTCAAAAATATCCCCAAACTTAAAATAAACAAAACAATAACTGCACTTAAGATGAGTATTGTCAGCGATCATATTAAACAAAGTCGGATTAGAGATAAACAACCGTACCAATTCCTTAGCTGTTAGAAGCAAATCCCTAAAATGGGGTGGAAGCTCACGTGCCAACGCATAAATAATTTGAACCGGAGAAGAGGGCGTTAAGCCAAGACACCTTCTAAGTGTGGAGTTCTGAAAAGACTGAATCCTCTTATCTATATATCCGGGTGAAAGGGAAATGGTGGTTCTAGCATATTCAAGAAGCTAGTGAATGAATTCTTAGGGAATGGATGAATGAAATGAAATATAAACATTTTTAAATAAGAATTTAGTTTTTTGTGAATTAAGCTCAAATCGAATTAATTCTTTCGAAGCTCTATTAAAAATGCTAAAAATTTTACATAAATAATTCGTAACTGAAAATATTAGTCGAATAAGTAACATAAGTAGTAACCCATATAAAACCATCTAAAAATATTCAATTTCCTATTTTTTCTACCAATTTAAATTTAACCAAACTTGGTATGAAAGATAAGTGCCATATAGAAGTCATTGTACAGGTCATCTAACGGTTGTGAAAATATCGCGTTTTAAAATATGTAAAAAAAATCGAAAATTTAACACAAGAAGTCGAACTTAATCGTCCATATCTTTTTAATGGTTAAAGCTACGTTATTCGCTGATATCTCATTTTAAAGTGACTGTTTTCGTGCTTTAAATGAAGCAAAATGCAGTTTTTTCAAAAGCCGCGGTTTTAAAAGCTGTATTTCAAAAAACTGTTTTTTTTTTTAATTTTCAAAAAAAAAATATATGTTAATTTTGAGTTATTACACTGCCGTTGCCAAATTAATATGTGGAGCTATTACGGATAAATATTTAAATGTAGTAGAAAAAAAGATTTACATAAAAAAAAAATTTATTGAAAAAAATAAAAATAAAAGTTTTGTATTTTCAAAAAATTGAACATATCTTTTTGACGGTTTAATCTACAACAGTCATTGATACCTCATTTTAAAGGTACTTTAATCGTGGTTTTACTGGCTAACAAAAATAATTCACTTAACGGTAAAATGCATTTTTATTCAAAACTCGTGCTTCAAAATGCTGTATTTCAAAAAACTGGTTTTCTAAAAACAATATATGTTAATTGTAAATTACACAAGGCAACAATTTTGAAAAAATTTTAGGGGCTTTGAAAACCACTATACAATTTTGATGTATTGTGGTCCCAGTAGTACAAATATGGTTCAATTTTGAAATTCTATGGAGAGGTTTTTTTTTAAAAAATTTTTAATTAAAATTATAAATTTTTTTAGACGTGTCTCCACATAATTAATGATAACTAAAAAAAAATTAGTCCGATATTATTCAAATAAATTTAGAAAAACTGAAATTTACATAGCCTTTAATCCGTTAATATATTGCGTTTCAATCGGCTCAGTAGTTTTGGAGTTATAATAAAAAATTGAGGGAAAAAATATTTTTTTTACGTGAAAATAGCAAATTTTTTTGGTTAAAAAAAATCATAAAAAATCGAAAACGGCAAAAATCGTTCAGATTTATTGCTTTATCGCAAAGCCACATGTAATAGGAACAAAATGAGATATCGATCATAAAAATCGATTGTTTTTTTTCGAATTTATTCACAATTAAGTGAATTCGCTCATTTTCACCAAATTTTAGTTTTTTGTCTGATATACATAAAATTGAGTAGTTAATGTTCTTCTTTCGATTGATTGAATTTTGAAAACATTTTCCCCATGCTATGTACAAATTTTCACATCAAAAATGCATTACATAGTAACATTCGTGTATTTTTTGGCAAAACCCTACCTAGAATATACTGATTCTATTCTTCGGAAAGACATTTGTGTTGGATGAGCTTAAATGTAAATAAATAAATAAATTAAATAGTAGAAAATTTATATTTTATTATTCACATTTATTATAATAAATAAAACAAGAAAATAAATAAATAAATATGTATTATAAACTACAAACTCTGAAATTTTCTTTTAGTCGATTTTCTACTATTGTTGAATAACGAAGTGTTACTCTGAATACTCCAGCAAAAATCAGCCATCATGTGTGCATCCCAGCGACCCTGGTATCGTTCCTCCATTGTCCGGATATCTTGGTGGAATCGTTCGCCCTGTTCTTCACTCAAGTCTCCTAGATTTTCAGGAAAACGATCTAAGTGACTGTGCAGGTAGTGTAATTTGATGCTCATGTTGCATCCAAGATTCTGGAAGTGAGTTAACATCTCTTCAACGTGCGCAACGTAATCATCACCCTTGTTATTTCCTAAGAAATTTTGAATAACCCATACAAACGAATCCCATGCATTCTTCTCAATTTCTGACATTGAACTGCCAAATTCAGTATCGTTCACCAATTTGCGAATTTGTGGGCCATCAAATATGCTTTTTGTACTTAAACAAAAATAACACTCGGATGCGTGGTTCGCTGTTTCTCTCCATAGCATAGGCTTCAAAATTTCCAAGTGTCGTCTGTAAAATGAAAAAAAAAAATTGAAATCAGGAATATGAAGAATTCAAATTTTAATTAAGAAATATTGTAATTATAAAATATTCCAAATCTATTAATTTATACTTACTTTACGTTAGAAGACTTCATAGATAAATTCAATCGACATGGAATGCATATAGTACTCGGTGTCCAATGCTGGTTCAAATTGTGCGGATAGATATTATAGCAATCTTGATATGACTTTTGCAATGAAGTTAAGAACCACTTCCGTTTTTTCCCGGTGATATATTGGCCGCACACATAACAAAATAAATCTGGATCGTTTTTACATGAAAATGTTCTGGCTTTCTGGCTCATTTTTATTAATATTTGAAAATTGTTTTTAACTTCTAAGCTGTATGACTCTAATTTTTGTGTAGGTATTAAATGATGTTTGCGTTATCGCAAACACTTCTTGAATGAAATAAAAAGGGTCAAGGAGATCTTATAAATACTGATACTATAATTTGGGATAACCCTTTGTGTGGATACAGTTTGTGTGTGCTGCAAATTTTTTATTATTCCCAAGAATCCTAAAAAACATTAAGGACTTTTATGAAAAAAAAAAAATTATCCGTTACAGGTAGCTAACGGAAAATAAGAGCACTTCAGCGTACACGCACATTTATGAGCGTTTTATTACTATCCTACCGCAATCGTAAAAATTAAACAATCTTTTGTTTATTACTTATTTTTTTTAATTATTAGAATCATAAAAATGTCATAGAGGTTTTTCCCAAAGGGGTTTTGCCAAAATGCGTGTCGTAAAATGCACCTGAGTTTTTATGTTCTGCATTTTCATTATGTAGGTACAATTTTCTACAGTGCTTGTAAATATGCGATACCTTCAATTAATTGTAAATAAAAATGTAAAGCATGCATCGATTTTTATGATCCATATCTAGTTTAATTCGCATGATATGTAGCTTTACTACAAAAAAATAAAAAGTAATATTTTTTGCAGTTTTCGATTTTTTCCAGATTTTTGTTTTTCAATTTTTTTTTTTTTTTTAGCATTTTTTTTTTTTTTTGCTAACAATTTGTTTCATAACTTTGAAACTATTGATCGCATTAAAAAAATTTGTACAGTTCTTTAAAGATATTGTAAACCTTAATTTTTGTAAATTTAATTTGACAAAATCGGACTAGTTGTTTTTGAGTTATGACAACATAAGTGGAGAAATGGCTCAAAATATTGTCAATTTTAAAAAAAAATTTTTTTAAAAAAAAATTATCCATAGAATTGAAAAATTTTACCATTTTTGTACTTAGGCAGCCATGATGCATCAAATCTATATAGTGGTTAGTCAAGCCTTTTTTTGCTGTTGACCTGTGTTATTCTTCTATACCGTTATCAAATCCCTATGTGGTACTCATAGCTTCGAAAGAATTAATTCGATTTGAGCTAAATTCACAAAAACTTAATTCAGATTTGAAAATGCTTATATTTCATTCCATTTATCCATTCCCTAAGAATTCATTCACTAGCTTCATTCAAAAGCTTTAATTTATGAATGAATTCAATTATATGTTCATTCAAAATTTTACTAATTGAATGAAGAAATTTTAGTATCATTCATTTAATACAAAGAAGTTTGACACTAACACACAAATAAATACGTAACACACAAGCAATAACAAAGCATAAAACGAGTTTTTCTCTTGTTGTAGACTTATGTAAAGAAATTTTATTTTATGTAAATATTTCAGTTAAATTTGACAAATTTCGTTAATCATTTGACTAAATGAATGAAAGCAAATCTTTCTTCATTCTTCCTTTTACTAAATGAATTAAGAAAATTTTAAATCATTCAAGAAAGAATTCATTCAAAATATAATTTATTCATATTATTTAAAACTTTTAAGAATTAAGCTAAGTATTCATTCCTTGCGAATGCTTTTTTGAAATGAAATTTGAGTAAAATTGCATTCATTTTAAAAAATTGAGAGTACCAATGGTTCTCTTGCACGTTTCAGAGTTATTGTCTTTTTAGTTAATTTTTTTTATATTTTTATTCTTAACTCAGGATACCGTAAGAGCTCCACATAGGGATTTGGACACGGCATAGGGAAGTAATTTATTATTAGTATATATTTTTTGGAAAATTTAAAAGAAACAGTTTTTTGTACTGCAGTTTGAACCGCGGTTTTTGACAACAATGCATTTTGCACTTTAGAAGTGAATAATGTGTGAAAGCTAGTAAAGCCATAATTTAAGTAGCTTTACAATGAGGTACCAATGACTCTAGTAGCTTAAGCCGTTAAAAAGATATGGAATATTATATGTACGACTACTTTTTTAAAATATTTGAATATTTTTCATATTTTGAAACGCTATATTTTAAGATCCGCTAGGATTAGCTGTCCTACATTTGGACGAGGTTATATGATGTACATCTTCTATGCGAAGTTTGGTTGAAATCTATTCATTTTTCTTTGAACGTTTACTATTATATTTCAACTTAAATCTTATGTTATTTTTATTATTTTATTTATTTGTATTAAATTTTTATGTTTATTCTGTAAACGATAAGTAGAAATTTGTAACCATTAGGCAAAGTTATTGTAATAAATAAAAAAAATTATATTATAGCGTCTCAAATAAGTGCTTTGCAAGTAATTTCTTTGCAATTACTCAGTGCCAGTGCTTGTTTTTTTTTTTTTGTACCACTGGCCGTTTTTGACTGGGAACTTTTGAAATTTTTAAGTTCATATTTTACGGTTTTTAATGCATATTTTATATACATAATACACAAATTTAAATGCATGAACTTCCCTGCCCTAATGATAACATTTTGTTTTTAGATGCTTCGAAATAAAACATTATTTTTTTTTTTAATAGTTGAAAAGTTTGTAACGTAGCCTTTTTTATATATTAAAGTCATTTATTTTGAATATTTCAAAATATGGATTTTTTATGTTTTTACTCCAGTTTTTGACATTATCATTCAATATTTTAATTTCTAAACACAATAAAAAAGATTAGAACAAAATCGGTTTAGTGTTTTTTTCTGAATCGTGGTTACCGCAAAAGACTTCTAAATAAAGGCCTTTTGAAAACATGGCTATCCTGCCGGCTGTGTTGAGATAAATTAAAATATGTAATACATTTTTAAGAGTTCAAGAAATAGTATAAAAATATATATATTTTAAATTAAGCAAAAAAAAATTAAAAACACAAAAATATGAATAAAATATTTTTTACCATTTCACTGAATTGATTTTAGAGCTAGTATCCCTCTTAACAACAATAACTACATATTGCTTCCAAAACATATATAATGTCATTAATAACCCTTTTTTTATTTTTCAGTAACTTTCATACACGCTTCACTACGTTTAAGAAATTTAAAAAATAAAGTCGCCAATACCATGGTCAGTTTGAACCCTTCTACTCCAATGGGTGTATTTTTGGATGCCTTTAATATAGCAGCCGATAGCTTACTCAGTTAAATTATTGAGGTATGGGTTAACGAAAATATTTTATTTTTTGGAAAAAATATAAAAACTATATATTCAAATCTAAGACATTTTGTATTTCAAATATATTTTATTAATCAATCAGCTTGTTTCAAATCGTTTAAAACTTTCATAAAAATAATAAAGTGTTATTAATAATATAAACATTGTTGTTTCATTATTCAAAGCTTCATATTTTTAATAAAACATTTTAAAATGCGTATGAAATTTAAAAAAAAAAAATTCAAAAATTTGAAGAACAGCATTAAACGAATTTTAATTTTATTCGTTTTAAGATCATATTATCGAATCCCAAACTGAAATTGTTTTAAAAAAACCACTGAACCAATGGTTGACACTAATTAATTTTCCCAAATACCAATCTACTCATCAGGTGCCTCTATGGCTACATCTAGGGTTAACTGCCGACAAATTCTTCTATTTAAGCAAACGTTTGACAGAAAATGTAATGCGACTAGTAATAGTAACAATTGCATTAATTTTTTAATTTATTGAAAAGTTTCAATGGACGAATTCCAGTGACACTTCATAGATCTTATGCAAAAATTCATTGATATGATGCAAATAACACAGCCCGACAAAATTAAAAAAGATTTTTGCTTCTTTGAATTTATCAACTGATTCTAGTTAATTCATGATATAGCTTTTTTTTAAGTATTTAAAAAGTAAAACTTTTCCATAGGAATTGCCGTATTTTGTAAAAGTAACAATATGTGGGATGGACATATCTCAGGAAGTAGGAGGAGCTTATCCAATATTATGTTATTAATCTCTTCTTTGGAAGATTCTATAGCAGATTAATGCATCAATCATATTTGTGGGTGGGGTTTAAGGGGTTAATTTTTAATTTCAAAATAGTGCTATTTTGCTATTTTTTTTTTTTTTAATTAACCCCTTAAACCCCACCCCAGCTGATAGAGACAAACTGATTACAGATTTGAATTCAGCGCACCCAAATTAACTAGAATCAGTTGATAAATTCAAAGAAGCAAATTGAGTGTTGGCCTGTGTAATTCTTTTTGTGTAATATGTACTTATATAATCACGTATATGGTCAGGCGCGGTTCCAGGGGGAGGAAAAATGGGAAATTTCCTCCCCCAAAATAATATTTTTCAATACAAAAATGTAAAAAAGATTAAAAAATTATTTAAAAATACTCGTAAGTTCCCTCCCCAAAACCTTTTCCTGGATCCGCTCCTATATATGGTAATACTTCTCTACACTGGGATGTTCAGTAAAAAAAATGTGCAAAATTATGTAAAAATAGTAAACTTTTTAAAAGTTGGTATTTAAAATGAAAAATTAAATGAAATTCTCTTTGCGGGACCGTCAGAAACAAGCGAGTTCGTATTAACAGCGGTTTTTTCCATATGAAAATCGTTACCAAAAGGTCGGGACTTGTAGATAAGTTCGTATTATCCGAGTTCGTCTTAAACGAATTTCAAACATCGGATATCGTTAATTCAAACGAATATTCGGTTAGTTCGAACTAATTAACATCTGGTTAATTTGAACTATTTTACATCTGTTAATACAAAGTCGCGTAAGACGAAACAAAATTTCAAACATTTTTCAACTTTTGCTATACTGATTGCAGTGCATAGTAATTTTTTGTTTTTTTTTTTATAAAGAGAAGAAACTCAGGAAATTTTTTCAATTAAATTATGTGTTGTTTCTTCGGAAAGGGAATAGTGGAGAGATGAAAGGCTTCAAACATGGCAACACTGTAATTGCGCTATATGATAAGTATTAGAACAGTTGTTGCTCGCCATCTGATGGAGAGTTGGCGAACTTATTGAAGCTTTTTAGTTCATAGCCCTGATTCATTATTTTACTTCGGTGGGGTTAAGTGCTAATGGTGGACGCTGCGCTACATATGAGATATAGAAAACTCATACATATTATTATTCTAAATTGATGTTGTCGTCATCGGGAATCGAACCCGGGACCATCTGTGTAACAGTCTAACGCGCTTGGCATTACACCACAACACCCATTTTAACATCTGGTTAATTTGAACTAATTTACATCTGTTAATACAAAGTCGCTTAAGACGAAAGAAAACTTCACACATTTTTCAATTTTTGCTATACTGATTGCAGTGCATAGTGTCGTCATTTGATGTAATCTAAAAATATTTTATAAAATTATTACTTTTACGAGATGTCGCAAATTTAATAATATAATTTTGTTGAGCGTAACATGCTGAATATGAATATGTTTGTTTAATTTTTACTACGCAAATATGTTGACCTGTTTGACAATAATTACAGTACACCAGTTTTTTTTAATATTACAATATTATTTTATTTATGATAAATTAAGTTTTTTATAAGTGTAATACATTTTTGGAATGTAACCAATTTAATATGTTTGAGTTTTTTAAAGTTCAGTTGTCGTCATGCGATTGGTAAGCATTTGGACACGTTTCGCATTACAGCTCTTGCACAAAACATGATCGTCTAAAGGATAGCAACCACGTCCTTCTGCCTCAGATGAAAGTAATAAGCCGCAGTCCTTAAAAATATAAAGAATCATAAAAATATCTGTTTTGTAAGAAATGGAGTTGGTAAGGAGACTCACGGCCCTTCAATAAAAAAATAATTATACAAAAATCGGCTACTAAATTTTAAAACAAGACCACTACAGATTTGTGAATTTAACTAATTTATTTCAAACAGAAGTTAATACTAGAATTTTTAATAGGAAAAATATTGTCAAGAAGCAAAAAAAAAAAGTTTTAAAAAAAAACTTCTCTCCGATCTTTATGAAATTTGGATATGTGATAAAGGAAACAAAATGAAGGACACGTATTGTTTTTAACGGCCCAATCTATTGTTTAGGGGTTCAAATGTGGGGCCATTTGTGTGTGGAAACATGTCTGAAACAAATGAAATTCAGATTTTTTTAACGAAGTTTTGATGTACTCAAAGCAACAAAATGTTTGATACTAGTATTGCCCATGGACGAAGTAAGGACTGATTTTTATAACGTAAACCAGAACAATAACAATTTTGACATTTCCAAAAACAAAGATAGTCGGCATAAACGACTTAAATTGATGTTACACATATTATCTAACTCAAACGGTTCCAAGACTTTTAAAATTACAATGAACGAAATTGATTTTACTCTAAACAAATAATGTTCTTCAAAATTTATCAGAAACAAGATAAAAATTTTTTCAAGTTCTCGAGGCCATAATCTATATTTCTTTATTAGGATATTGTCCTAACAAATAATCTATAGAGTTTTTGTTTTCAAATTTATTAATTGACCACTTTCAGGAATGTGTTGATAGATCTATTTTGGGGATTTTCTAGGTTCCCATCATCAGAACACGTTTTGAAAGCGGTAACAATCCCATGCCAAACATCAAGCATTCATTTAAACTTGTTTTCTCACTAAATGAGAACTAATATATGAGCTTGAAGTTAAAGATTATCACCATTGATCAAAAATAAATTGAAAACTTGTTTGTTATGTGCAAGGTCTACCTTTGGTAGATATTCAACGTGTAGTTTTTTGTTTTTTTTTTTTCTTTCTTCTTTTTATTTTCACACTTGTTTTGTTTAAAAACAAAAACAAAATGTAAAGGGGGAGTAAACAAGACCGTACTTTGTCTTTTATACAAGTTTGATATAATTTTTATTATAAAGAAATCATTTCGCTTTTTAATGTAATTTTTTTATTTGATTTTTTTAAAATTCGTACTGTTATTGTCCTGAGCTTTGTCAAAACAATGTAATGGCTACCAACCACCTGTTAAGAATCTCTCCTTAGTAATTACTCCATGACATTGCCTATGTAGTGTGTTAGGTTCGCCATTTATTAAAAATATAGGCAAAAAAGCTCTTCGTAAAAATTCACATCAAATCTGAACCCTCGACTAAATTTAATAGGCATTAATATACCTATTTTTTTAGTTTAATACACCTATAATTCTTTACCAAAACGCCAATTTTAATATCACTTAAAACAGATTTTTTTTTAATAACAAAAATACCTTAAATTTATCGTACATGTTTCCTAAACCAGTTAATACGTCTCCAAAAGGCTTTTCATTTTATTTATTTATTCGTAATACAATAAGCCTACATGGCCAAAACGTATTACTAAGTAGTACAAAATGCTTCACTAATTATAAGAAAAAAATTACAATATAATTCATTATTAATAAAAATAAAGAAAACAATATAAATAGCAACCCTAATAATAGAGAAAAGAAAAAACACTTGTAAGATATGACACAGGTACACAAATGTGACATGACCATTATGAATTAGTAGCCCCAATAAGCAAAATTCAAACAAAATAATCGATTATTCAGAAATTGATTCCTCTGGAAATTACGCAAGAGTCTTTTTTTAAAAGTATCGGAGGAAACAGTTAAATCATGTAAATTTTCTGGTAACTGATTCTAAATTATCACAATTCTGACAAGAAATTATCGTTCATTAACTGAGCAATATTAAACAATATGGTTATTCATCGGAGATCTAAAATATACAAATTTAGAAGCCAAATATTGAGGCACATTAAATTTAAGCATCTTAAACAGGAAAAGCATATTACGTTATTCAAGACACTGTTTAAAGGAACAGAAGAAAAATTCATTAACCGCACCAATTTTGCGAACATGGTCATAAATAAAATAAATAAATAATGAGCAATTTCAAACACAAATCTTACTATTCTCCTAAGCACACTTTCAAGCCTATCAATATTATAGGATAACGTACCACATATAACCTCAATGCCATAATTAAGGAGCGACATGAGTAAATCATGTGCGATCATACGTTTAACCCTGAGTGGCAGGTGAAGTCCAGAGCGGTAAAGTGATGTCAGACCTCATTTGTCATTTTTAAACCCACCTTTTAACCCATAAACATGAGATTGAGCCGTTAAAAAAAATATGTGTTCCTTATTTTTTTTTTTCTTTTATCACTTATTCTAATTTCATTAAGATCGCAGAGAACCCATTGTAAGACTCCCCTTGTTAGATCGAGTTTTTAAATATTTACCTCACATTTGTAGCATTCAAAATGAAAACTACGGTCTAAAGCCACTACTCTTACAGTCTCTTCTTCGCCTGGTTCTGGCATTATTGGTTCTTTACAAACACAGCAACGAGGAGCAAATTTTCTTAAAATGAAAGTATTTACCAAGTTTGAGTTAATTTGTTCAAACGTGTTATAATGAGCTAAATAAATGAATAACTTTACTTACTTGTGAAAGTCTTCAATGCAATAATTTTGATTTGTAGCGTCGACCGTAAATGGTATGCCATCTAAGCTTTTCTTACAAACAACACAAGTGAAACACTGTGGGTGATACGGCTTGCCAGTGGCACGTAAAATACGTTCCAATATTGGCTTCATACACACAGAGCATTTTTCTAACGTCTGCAGATAATCAAAATCACAATAGGGCTTACAATCTAATGCATAAAATGGTTTTCCTTGTAAGTTTATTTGACACTGCGAACATGTGAAGCAATCAATATGATAGACTTGATCCATAGCAGTGCAGCCGGAGTTTTCGCCAACGACGCGTTCATTGCATTTGAAACATATTCCATAATTCTCGAGATCCTGATGAGCATCCATTGAACTTACTAAAAAGTCTGTTAGAGATTCTACCTCACATTCTTTTGGATTTTCCGTATAATTGTTAACAATTACTTGACTTCCGCTACTAGTGTTGTTAGGGTAAATTGGAGAATTGGAATCAGTACTGCTTACACCACTTAAACCACTCAAAGTCGAAAAATTGCTACTAGAACTTTTTCCTAGGGCACCACCACATTCTGGTAATATTGGGATACCTGAATTACCACTATTAACGCATGTTGGATACCCTAAATTATGAGACCGTGATGACATTTGACTAGTTGGTCTTGGATTAATAGGTTCATATATCGATTCATAGGCTGAAGAAGTCTAAAATGAAAATAAATACATAAAATGGATGGAAATATATGTAAATATACATAAGTAACAATAGACTCATTCCACTAATGTATTGTACTAATCTATAGGGCACGACCGAACAGTTCGGCCAGAAAATGCATCTGGTCGGTATTCGGTATTTTAAAGCATTATGGATAAATTTGGAAAATGGAAAAATGTTTGTTGGGCTGATTAGATGCGATTTTGAGTGTCAAATTTAAAGAAAAGTCTGAAGTAATGAATTCACTTTTCGGACAAATTGAAAATAGTTAGGCGGCCGAACTGTTAACTTTATAGCTAAACTTTGTCTTTTTCGTTAAATTTTATACACAAATTCGTATTAAATCGGTTAAAAAACATGTTTCCAATACTTCAAGCCTCTAGATACTAAAAAACCTACCAAATATAGTTTTTTGGCCGAACTGTTCGGCATGGAAACTACTAATCTATCAAAGAATCCAAAGATTTATGAATATCTTATGTATTATAAATAGAGTTAAATTTTAAATTATTCTTAGTATAAACGAGCTTAAGATCATTTATTTATTAATTATTTATTTCCAATATTTCATCTCCACACTGGAGACTTCTTCAGGGAACAATTATTACAATTTGAAAACTTGTTTAATAATTGTTCCCTGAAGTAGTCACCCAATGTGGAGATGAAATGTTGGAAATAAATAATTAATAAATAAATGATCTTAAGCTCGTTTAAACTAAGAATAATTTAGAATTTAACTCTATAATACATTAGAGAATCCAAATTTCAAATTGTAATAATTGTTCCCTGAAGAAGTCACCCAATGTGTTTAAACTAAGAAGAATTAAATAAAAGCAGATCAAAGAAAACTTAACATTGTTAAATTCTATATATATACAAGGTGGCGCAAAAGTAATCCTCCTATCACAAAATGCTATAAATTTTGCGATTGGCCCCTAATGTCAGTTCTGTTTTGACATTTGTGTAGTAAACACATGCGAAATACACGTTAATAAACAATGTTACGCTACACTGCTCCAGAACGCGGAATATTGGTGACTATTTATTTGACCAATAATCGGTCGGTGACTTTGGCACAACGTGAATTTCGTCGCAGATTTCCTGGCCGTCCAACGCCTACTGGTGAAACACTGCGACGTTTAGCCGCTCGCATCGAAGAGACTGGCACAACACAAGATGCTGCCAGGCGTGGCAGACCCCGGAGTAGCCGTTCTGCAGAGAATATTGCTGCTGTAGCCGAGGATGTCATGGAAGCGCCGTCGACATCGACCAGACGACGTGCCACGCAAATGGGTATCAGTCGACGGTCTTTACAGCGAATTTTGGTACAAGATTTGAAGATGTTTCCGTACAAAGTCCAGACGGTGCATCAGCTGTTAGCTGCTGACCGCCAATCGCGTGTAACATACGCTCAAGCCATCCTTAATCACCACCAAGAGGAAGATGATTTTTCATCAAAAATAATCATGAGTGATGAGGCCCATTTCCATCTTAGCGGGTACGTAAATAAGCAAAATTTACGCTTTTGGGGCACTGAAAATCCGCGTGTAACCCACGAAGAGCCATTACACCCGCTCAAAGTCACTGTATGGTGTGCTGTTTTCGATGGAGGAGTCATCGGACCTTTTTTCTTCGAAGACGTCGCTACAGAGCAATGATCAACGAGATCTTTTTGCCGCAACTTGATGAATTGGGATTGGAAAACATGTGGTTCCAACAGGACGGTGCAACGGCACACACTGCACGTGCCACAACCGATATGCTGAAGGATGCATTTCCCAGGCGCCTAATCTCCCGTTTTGGCGATTTGCACTGGCCAGCAAGATCGCCTGATTTGACCGCTCCAGACTTCTTTTTAAGGGGCTTTTTGAAGTCGCGGGTTTATGTCAACAAGCCTCAGACTCTTGCAGCTCTTAAAGACAATATCCGCCAAGAATGTGAGGACCTATCGCCGGAAGTTTTGGCCAAAGTGATGGAAAATGCCATAAAAAGGGCTCAAATGACAATCAACTTTGGCGGCGGCCATTTACATGACATCATATTCTCGACTTGATGTAAAAAAAATTAAAATACCAAATAAAAATAATCCACAAGAAGAATTAAAGTTTTTAAATTTTTTTTGTAAATTACAGCCAAAAAACATCGGAAGGTTATTTTTGCGCCACCTTGTATAATAAAAAAAAGAAACAAACCCATATAAAAGTTTTATAATAAAGCAAATACCTGTGAAGCCCCGCTATAACCATAATAATCGGAAGAGTTTGGGTTAGCTTTAGCCTAAAGAGAAATTTAATATATTCGTATTCAATGAGAATGCCTCCAATATAAAAAAAATATATATACATATTTATATATGGAAACAGAACATACCTGTGCAGTAACATTATGATTGGTTATGGTATATGGTTTATTTATATACAATTGTCGACTTTCATTTGAAGCTTTCGACAATATATGATCATGATGCATCTCATAGCCTGCAATAGGGTTGGTTACAATAATTTGATTGTTGGCTTTAATATCATTGTTGATGGATGCATTTTTAGTTTTAAAAATTTCTGTGGCATGTCTTAATTCACTGTATGATGAACTAACCGGACTTGGAGGTGGCGGTATTTCTTCATCTGTTGTAATAGAACCATTTTGAGAAAAATATACGCTACTATCATCGGCGCCTGCTGCTGTGGGTTTAGTTGTTGAGGATAGTGGTTGCGAGTGAGATATACGATCTCCTACACATACGCCAACTTGCTGAGCTTTATCGTATGCAACATTCGAATAAATGTTGTTAATGGGTGATAATGGTGTTGCAACTATATTGCAATAAACATTGTTCTTTGAATTGCCACTCGATAAAGGATTATTTAAATTATCATATGTTACATGTGGATTTGTTGATACATTGTGAGGTTTAGTACGTACGTCGGACAACAATGATGATGACAATAATTTAGATCGATGATTAAAACTCTGTAATACATTTTTGTTGGGATTGTTGCTGCTAGAGTTTTTACATAGTTTCCCACGTTTCTCCAGTTGTTTCTTATGATGTTCTAAAGCTTCCAACTGCTGTTCTAAAATAGCTGGATTGTCTAAACTAACCTTGTGATTCATCGATCCAGCTCCACCAGTAAGTTGTTGAGTATCGTATAGGTGTTGTTTGCGCAACAACAGAGGTTCTTTAGAAAATTCACTCGATGCATAATTACTGCCGCCATCTACGCTCTGTAGACGTTGAGAATATAGCGGTTCACAAGTCTGCTTGACAAGACTGCTTTGCGGTATCTAAATGAAAACGATTGATTTAAGAAACGAAAAAGGCTAATTAACAAGACTACTACTTTTTCCGTTTAAATCACAATAAATGAATTAGAAAATAAAAAGATGAGATTGTAGTCTTTAACAAAATTTTTAAAAAAAAAATGAGAAACTTAAAATAAGTTAAAAGTAAATACTGTTTTGGTCTTTTGTCACATATTTTGTATTAAATAAAGGGTGTTTTTTATAAAACTTTGAAATGGAATAAAAAAACGATGAATTTTTTAAATTGACATAACATTTACATTATTCGAAAGATAATCTTCTGGCATTATAATTTAAATATGACTTCTGGCATATGACCGCCACGGCTGGCTCAGAAGTAGTCTAATCTGGAGGTCCAATTTTCGATGACTTTTTCCAACATTTGTGGCCATATATTGGCAATAACGCGGCGAATGTTGTCCTCCAAGTGGTCAATCGTTTCGGGCTTATCGGCGTAGACTAGCGATTCTTCACATATCATCATAGAAAATATTCCAGCTGCGTTAAATCATACGATCTTGGAGGCAAATTCACGGGTCCGAAACGTGAAAATATGCGGTTACCAAACGTTTCCTTAAATAAATCAATTATGGCACGACCTGTGTGACATGTTGCGCTGTCTTGTTGAAACCACAGCTCCTGCACATCATGGTTGTTCAATTGATGAACGAAAAGTCAGTAATCATGGCTCTATAGCGGTCACCATTGACTGTAACGTTCTGCGCAGCATCGTTTTTAAAGAAGTACGGACCAATGGTTCCACCAGCCTATAAATCACACCAAACAGTCAGTTTTTCTGGATGTAACGGTGTCTCAACATACACTTGAGGATTATCATCACACCAAATACAGCAGTGTTGTTTATTGAAGTATCCTTTAACCAAAAGTGAGCTTCATCGCTAAACAAAATTCGCTCATGAAAATCGGGATCAACGGCAATCTTGTTTTGGGCACATTCAACGCTTCAGTCTGCCGCCCAAGCAGGTGTCAGTCTATTCATGTTGAAATGCCAAACTAAACATAAATCACTTAACAGCTGAAAAATGGTCGCCAGTTAAAAAAAGTGTTGCCAACTTAAAGTTCTATACCTGCATAAAAAACACCCGTTATTAATTCTATAAGTATTTTTTTTTTGATTTTCAAGATACTGCAGCCAGTACCCTGTTGAAGGTTAAAATCGTTTGAGCATGTTTTCTCAACCGAATTGTCACATTTTTTTTTTTTTTTTAATGATTTCATTTGTTTTTAAGTAATTTTTAATTCACTTCTTCAGGCGAATATGACACCCAAATTATATGACTTGCTGCATAACAATTATTAACACTTGTGACCTTAGAGGTATTCGTTATATATAATTATATAGGGAAATTGGTGTATATAATTATATATAACTGTATAAAATCTGATATAATCAGATATAATTATATCCGAAAAATGGGTATATATAATTTTATATAATTTTGACAAAATATATATTGGGCACCCCCTTCCACAGAAAACTACCACCCGAAACAAAATTCTGGGTACGCCACTGCACTCATATTTTATACAAAATATGTGCAAAAAAGACCAAAACGAATCTATTCTACGGACATAGCTGAAACAATTTGAAATTATGGGTAAAACAGGTGAGTATAGAAAAAAATTCTGTCTGCAATTCATATTTTTCGAGTTATTATGCCCCTAAAGTTTGGACATTTTATTTAATGCGTATCTTTGTAACTAAGGCATGCGTTATCGGAACGGAACAAAATGGATATCATTTGGAAGCTTCTTAAAATACCTTTATCTCATTATTAACGTTACAGATTCGATAAACGTTACCTTAAAGCGACCTCTAGTGAAAATATTAGCAACTAAAGTTGAAACTTTGGCAGATTATAAATCCTAGACCAATGAAGATATTTTAAAAATTTGAAGGCATTATTTATTTATTTATTCGTAATGCAATAAGCCTACAAGGCCAAAATGCATTACTAAGTACAAACCTTTAACCCTTCTAACACCGCACATATTAAGACTTTGATTCAATATATTTTAGTTTTTTTTTTGTACTTTTGTTATATGCATATAATTATATAAATAAACATCAGAATGGATTGCAGGGTGTCTAGGGCGTTATGGCCCGCATTGGACGCAGGGGCAACCAAAGTTCTTTTGGGACTGGACAGGGAGGGTCTCAGGACCCTTACGGGGTTCCTGACTGGTCATTGTTCTGTCAGGGCTTTCACAAGCAGATGGGACAGGGACATACCGGATTTTTGCAGGTTGTGCGAGGACGTTGAGGAACTGGATACAGTTGAGCATATAATGTGCCACTTTCCTAGGTTGCAGGGACTCAGACAGAAAAGCTATTAGATAGATTTCACGACGAACTTGGGTGTGTCGCTGGATGCAATCCAGTAGATTTGCTGAGATTTGTCAGGGAGACAGGACGGCTGTTTCTAGCAAGGGGACGATAGGAGCTGGTTCTGAGGAGTATATATCCTTTCTATCTCTCTTTATATCTATCTTTCAATCTATCTTGCTGTCTATTTTTTCATACTGTTTTTCACTGAAGGGATTCACAATGGACCGTATTGGTCTCTGAGTGGAGATGTGCCCTTGGGCACATAATCCTTTCTAACCTAACCTAAACATCAGAATTATCCACAAAAAGCTATCCATAAAAAATTTACATAGAAAAAGGCTTGTTACACTAAAAAATGTTCCTCTGCGAAGCCGGTCTTTCGACATACTGAAGGAGAAAAACTTTCCTCAGCAAAGCCACTAACTTATTCATGGATAAATTCACACACACATATATAAATAAGGCTGTTAAATTGTTTATCCTAAAAATAAATTAACTCAATTTTAAAAACAGAAAAGAATCAGTTGGGCTGCAATGGATTAATTGTTTTCGATGGGTTTTGAAATTGTTTTGTGTCAAATTAAAGGTATTTCAAAAAGTATTTTCATGATAACCATTTTTCCCGTTTCGAGAACGAATGCGTCGGTTACAAGGATATACATTTAATGAAATATCCAAACTTTAGAGGCATATAACTCGGAAAAAATGGGCCGACAAAACAAAATTTTAGAACACACCTATTTTATATAAGGTGGCGCAAAAATAACCTTCCGATGTTTTTTTTTTATTATGTATAGCATTTTCTGATAGGAGGATTACTTTTGCGCCACCTTATACCTAATTTCAGTTTTTTTTTTAGATATGTTCGTAAATTTGTTCCCAATCAGTATGATGCCCCTAAACCCCACTTTAGCCATTAATAATATTTTAACAACCTCTGGAAAATTTGTTGACTTTTTCAATGGTTTTGGGGGTACTAAAGGTCCCACTTTCTTTATGGCATTCAAGTCATGGCCAACTATTAATCTATTCTGTAGAGCCACCTGTGAATCAAGCTCCGAATCGTTTTTTTCTTCAATGCTATTGATCAATTTTGATACATCAATATGATTATTATCTGATAAAGTTCCATTGTTAGTATCAGTTAATGACAAACGGCTATTAATCAGACTTAATTGCCTTAATTGCTCGTCCAGTTCATCCATTATCCACAGATACAAATTGTGGAATTACGTATGCACAAAATTCACTACATCGATTTTTTTATTGTACTTCTATATGATATCGGTTTTTTTGCAAACTAAATAATACAACATATATAGAGAATGAGATAGACAAGTATTTAGATATTGAGTACTCAGTACAGCCAGTTTTTCGAGTACTCAATACGCAAACACAACGTGGGTCAAGATAGCAAAATCATAAAAATTGTCCAGCAAAATCATTTAAAGTGCAGCAAAACTCCTTTTAAGTGGCGCCAAATTTTTTTTAATGAATTTTTTTTTTAATGTATTTTTACATTTTTAGAGTTTTGCCACATTTTGTGTTAGTTTTAGAAAGTTCTAAATACAAATTTCTGTAAAATTAAAAAAATGTCAATATTCTTTGAATAATTATTCTAAAAGTGGCAGCATTGATTGTAATACACATTTGACGTCTAAAGCAGAGATGTGAGAAAAATTACATCTAAAAGACCGAGTTTAAATTTAAAAAAAATGAATTTTTAGATATATTTTACTAGGCTTTTATAAATTTTACAAAAAGTTGTATTTTACTAGAACTTTGTAAAACTAACATGAAACTTATGTAGTTGTATAATTACTAAGCACTTCGATAATATTCCTCCAGTTTTTTTCTGCGTGTACAGAAAAACAGATTTGTTTAGATTATTTACGAACAAATTGTGGCAGCACTCTAAAAATGTACAAATTCATCAAACAAAGCTGGAAGCCCTCAAAAGGAATTTTGCAGCAAAATGTGGTGGCACTGTGAAAATTCATTAAAAAAAAGGTTGGCAGCACTTAAAAGGAATTTTGCTGGACGATTTTCCTATCTTCACTCACGTGATTATGCTATCTTGACACACGTAAATTTATCCAAAATGTACAATACAAAATAGAGTTGTACCAGTATTGAGTACTCGGGTTCTGGGTACCCAGTACTGATTCTTCTTATTAGTCACAAACTACACTGACAGGAATTGGGATATACAGAAAGGGATGGTCATATACAAAAAAATGTTTCATACAATATATATGAGGCTTCTATTTCTATCGCACTTAGCAAATCATACTATAATGTAAGCAAAACCATACGGTTTAATATTACTTTTTTTGGCATATGGCTTGTGTCTGTGTGCGTTCGATTGGCAACACTAATAAAACACACATACAAAGTCAAGTACAAATGTCCTTGTTTCTCTTAAGGTACCCATACACTACGCAATATTCTTGTACAACTGCTACTATTCTACATCTTATTGCAGTGTAGGCCAAAAAGACAATAATATTGCAGTGTATGCATAGTATTGAGTACTCAAATCGGAATTTTACATCTCTAAACTTAAATACATTCACTGTTGACAAATTGGTTGTTTTGTCGTCAGAACTAGCGATTTTTAAGTGCCTCCAGCTGGTAAATTTGTCGAAAAGCAGGGCTGGCAAAGCTATGGCACGCGAACAATATTATGTTTTCTGAAGACATCATATATCCATCAGTACTATACTTGATATTTTAGCCATAGATTTCATGAATGTTAAGCTCTTCTTCTAGTTTTATCAACACACATTTTTCACACGCATTCAAATATTTTTTGTATAGGTATACGACGTATGTCCAACACATTCCCATGAGTTACGTGCATTAAACACAAATAAAACAAATTTGAATCATAAATTTATTTCTAACAGTTTATTTGAATAAAAAAATTAATGATTTAATTGTTTTTTTTTTGTAAAACTTAAACTATTGATGTAATATATAAGAAAACTTAACAAATACGTATGGTATTTTTACCCATAACAACTATAGTGCCCTCATCTTGTATCTCTTTAAGGGCATCTTCAAATTGTTCGCGAGTAATAAGCTAAAACGAAATTTAAAATGTATAACCCAATTTTTCAAATAATTATGCAAAAAGTAAAAACTTACAATTTGTGAACCTTCTTTGATTTCTTTGAAAAGCTTCTGATATGGTACTGTGGGTATTTTGCCCTTCTTAGTAAGATTTTCTTTAATGGTCGCCACCAAATCGGCACGTTTCTTACGAGCTGCCGTGGAGAGACCAGTAGTTAAAATGCCAACATCGATTTTACCCGACAAAGGATCTGTGGCTGATTGTTTCAATGCCTCACGATGTAAACGCCAAGCTTCTTCTACGTCCATTACGGTAACCTGTTGACTTAAACGAACTTTGGCATGGGATTCCGAAAGACGAATTAAACTCTCCAGCTGACGTGGATATGCAGATATTTGACCACGTCCAGCACCAACTTTACGCATATCGACATAAGCTTGTATTAAACGTTGTTGGGCCTCTTCAGATAAAGTGGGAGCAATATGTTCACGGGCATATGCCAAATAATCGCGTAAAACACTCATATCCTAGAAAAGAAAAATTTGAATAAATCAAGTTTGATAAATTTCGATAAAAAGTAACAACTTACAAACATTGTATCCTCCTCTTCATGACGTGTAACATAATACAATGACACCAAATGTCCAGCTAAACGGCGATCAAATAATTCATCTTGTGGATCTAATACCAAGAAAATAAGATCAAAACGTGACAATAAAGTGTGAGGCAATTGAACATTATCAATGATATTCTTCTTTTTATTCCACTGAGATTCAGCTGGATTTGCAGCTGCCAATATAGAAGTACGAGCATTCAATTGACAAATAATACCGGCCTTGGCAATACTTAAGGTTTGCTGTTCCATTACTTCATGCAAAACACTACGAGTAGCATCATTCATTTTATCAAATTCATCGATGCAACAGACACCATTATCCGCCAATACTAAAGCACCACTAAGAAACGTACATAATTGAAATTGCAGTTTTTAATAGAACTCATTCATTTATTAGCACTTACGTTTGCAATACCAATTGCCGGGTTTCAGGATCTTTTGTTACATAAGCCGTCAGACCTACAGCTGAAGAGCCTCTGCCCGATGTATATTGTGAACGTGGTACTAGATTAAAGACATATTGTAACAGTTGTGATTTAGATGTACCTGGATCACCACACAACAGAAGATGAATTTCGGATCTAAAGTTTTGTCTGCCCAAAGTAGAATGTTTCTTTTTGGTACCACCAAATAATTGTAGAAGTATCCCCTTTTTAATATCTTCATTTTCATAGATAGAGGGAGCAATTGCACGCGCCAATCTATCGTATATATCGGGTTTTTGTGATAAAGCATGTAGAAGTTCAACTCGTTCCGGAGGGAATATATGATCTTTGCTGAAGATTGAGAAATTAAATATAAATTATGAGGATTAATT
This sequence comes from Delia radicum, assembly GCA_021234595.1. NCBI lineage: Eukaryota > Metazoa > Arthropoda > Insecta > Diptera > Anthomyiidae > Delia > Delia radicum. Next base: position 201,279,895 of record CM037855.1, on the reverse strand, counting down.
AAAAACTATTAGTGAATGTACTTTTTTATTTATTTTGAAATTAATTCCGCGGTTAAATTTAAATACAAAATTAAAAAAAAAAAAACTAAACTTAATTAAGAAATAATGTGTTAGACGTACGTCACCGCGGGTACCCAATTTAACTATAAATCGTTTCTATTGTCAAAATTGCTGTTGTTTCGAGTGAATCGGGCTTACACGGGAACCCGCGGTTAAGACGTCAAACATACCTACTAGGGCGGATCAATAAGTCCATGACTTTTCGAACTTCCCTCGTAGTTATATGAAATGCAACACTGCTCCCAACAAGTACCACTTGTTTATAGACTACCTGTCAAATTTTGAGCAAGTTCCGTCATTTACTTTGCGTTTAACAGCTATTCAAAACATACAACATCGTGGAGTTTTTTAAAAATGGAAAAAGTGAATTTCGAGTGCTCATTAAAAATGTTTTTTTGCGAAAAAAAAAAAACCGTCAATCAAACCAAGGAAAAGCTTGATAAATACTATGGGGACTCTGCACCATCGATTTCAATGGTAAAAAAGTTTACTGACTTTCGTTATGGTCGCACTGACGCTGAACGTTCTGGACGGCCAATTGAGGTCAACACACCCGAAAATGTCGAAAAAATCCACGATATGGTGTTGGGCGATCGAAGAGTAAAAGTGCGTGAGATTGTTGATGCCATAGGCATTTCATATGGCAGTGTGGTTTCGATTTTTAATGCTCAGTTGGGTTTAAGAAAGCTGTCTGCAAGATGGGTGCCGCGTTTGTCTCAATGGCAAAATTCCATGAATTGGGCTACGAATTGTTACCTAATCCGCCATATTCTACGGATTTAGCCTCCCGTGACTATTTCCTATATCCAAACCTAAAGAAATGGTTCGGTGGAAAGAGATTTAGCTCCAACGATGAAATTGTTGATCAAATAAATGCCTATTCTATGGACCTCGAAAAATCCTATTTTTTGGAAGGGATACAAAAATTGGAGAATGTTTTCCAGTAAGCTAGTGTGGAAACGTAACTGAGATTTTTGTCAATACGAATCAGAGAACGGTTTGAGTGCCTTATTTCATGCTTTTGAATGCAATCACAAAAATGAGTACATTGTTGTCAACTCACATCGTTTCAATAAAGCAACAATCGACAGAATTGAGAAAAATGAGTGTAACGAAAACCATGCATTGCATTGCTTGTCTAGTGTTAACCTCACCTAACACTCACGAAAACAACGAATACACAACGATTGGTATGAATGGTCTCAATGTTAAATGAATAAAACGTTAACAATTTTTTGTGAAACATATTACTGTATTAAGAAAATTAAAAAAATGTTATACATATTTCATGTTTAATAAAACTAAAAAAAATATTATTGCTACAGGTCAACGAATACTACGCGAATGTTGTGATTGATTTCATGTTATTCATATGCCATCATTTCATTGCTTGACATGTAACGGCATTATAAAAATGAATGTTAAAAAGTCATTCAACAAAAACAATAAATGAAATAAACAGCATAAGCTGTTGTTCTTGAATAAAAGCAATGCAAAAGCATTGAATGTATGAATGGACAACAAAAACGAATGGTCTCATTCTGTTCTCTGATACGAATATACCCAGATATTAAAGACTTTAACATTTCGTCGTTTGAATATTGAAGTATCCTTTACACAATTTTCGGCTTAATTGGTTAGTAATTGATGATATATGATTAATATATCCTCTTTCTAAATCTGTAATCCATTTTTCGATATCTCGTATCAATTAGGAGATATCCAGCCCCATCTATATTACATAAATGTACATCATTAAAAATAATCTGAAATCTGATAGATTTTTTCAGTTTTGGCGATTTTTTTTAATTTTGAAGTTTTTTTTATTTGTAATTTTTTTTTTTCACTGCTACACGAGAAATTAATTTCTATTGATTATTGCGAATTCAACGAGATTTTCTGAAAAGGGTGCTTTATTAGATTTTTTTTTTTACACTTACCCCTCTTCATCTTCATACAAGCGTTTATTATCAACTTTACGATAATGTACAACATCAACATGAGTTTTGTAAACACTTTTTACACTCGAAGTCATTCTGCTAGTTCTCATTGGTGTCGCACGGTAAATGCCCGTCACTGTAATACGATCACCTGGCTGTACCTTGTCGACCAAATCATTATGGGCATATAGCAAAACATTGTGTGGCGTCTGACCAGCAGCCATATCATCCGGAGATTCTTGAAGTTTAATCAATTGTTTATCGGTGAACTCTGAACGATTGTGTACCAAACGGAAACAATGGTTGGTATTACAATTTGTACATAAAGTTGGCTGAGCTATGCGACCACGATCCACCTCGACTGTGGTAGCAAAATCGCATATGATGCACTTGAAGAAGGCTTCACGCATTTCGGGTATAACATTCGATGTACGTATAACCATGCCACAAATGCTAATCAATTGATCCATATCTTCGGGATTAAGCGAACGCATGTTACGTGTTTTATCCGCATTAAAGGGACGAACTTGAATTTGATGTTCCAAAACAGCAGCCGGATAATGTTCAAAGAACATTTCATTAATGGCCATATCAAAACTGGGTATAACTTCCTGGGGATAGCAAATCAATTGACGATATAATGCCTCATCGAATGTCTTCAAATGGAAGCAATTCAAATTTAAGTAGGGCTCTTCCAGAGTATGAATTTCCTCCAATTTTTGTAAATACAAAGGTTGATTAACATCGATATTTTCCGAAATTTCATCTTGTTCGGCCGTGGGATCAATATAACGTAATAAAAATTGTTTAAATTTAGTTTTACAATGATTAACTACAACATTTGTACCCCAAACAACCATCTGAGGAGCAGAAGAAGCTTCCGAAACAGGGTCAGTAGTTTCAGATGCTCGTTCCGGTATGGGTTCCAGCTAAAAATCATAAGGAAAACAATCAATTTAAAATTATTTACATCCATTTCTACCAAAAAAAAGAAAAACTTACCCCAGTTCCTCCAACAGCTACCTGACGCATTCTTTTATCTGTACGTATATCGGGTCTGGCGCGTAAAGGTGTTCCCCTTATACCCGAACGTGGGGTTCTTATTGAACCCATAGAACTGGGTGTGCCATAATTCAACGGAGAACTCAAATCAATTTCACTCATATTGACACCCAATCCCCTAGCCGGGCTGGTGGCTGGCAAACTAATGTTGCCCGGTGAAGTAGGCGGCAAACTAATGTTATCGGATGGTGGAGCATGTTGGTTGGGACCCATACGCATTGGGGTTTCGGCATCTTGAACATTTATAGCTGCGGCAATTTCACACACATATTTTAAAAGGAAAATTGTTAAATCACTTTTTGGTACTTACAACGTGTTGGAGTCTTCTGGCCTCTCGAGGTTATACCACTATTTGGTGTTCTGGCTGGGCTAGACATAATTTAGTTGCTGTTTCCAATTTTATTTGAAACTAATATAATAAAAAACACAACAATCTAAGTCAAAAGTTTGATTAATATTAAAATATTTTACAAGAACAAATAAATGCAAGCAACTTGCTGTGGCTTCAATAAAAATTCGCGCGTAAATTATAAAACACTCAACAAAGCCGACACGGAATTGTCGGCGGCGGCTAAGGTTTAAAACCGCCGGCTATAGGCGATCGGTTCTAAAAGTTAATTTAATAAAATTGCTTTATTTTGCAAATGGTTTAATCAATGAACATAAATACTAAAGGAGGACCAAGATACTCAAAATCGGTTAAAGTTTATATGCCAACTGGTTTTAAAGGTAACCATATATTGGCACCTTGTGTATACATTTTTCAATATTATTGGCATTTTGCCATACACAGTGCAATAAGATGTACTATACTTTGCACAAAACATGGCACCACTCTTTTGTTCTGTTGTGGAGGGATATAAAAATTGCACAATGTTGCCAACACACTATAAAATGTTTTTCACTTCTCTTGGTTGCGCAATTAGAATCAAAACCTTTATGATTTCTTCCAATATATTGTACAACCTTCCAATATGACATACACACTGGTGATATTTTGCACAATAGCAAAGGTTGCACAAGAATATTGCGTAGTATATAGTTAGAGCAAGTTTTTTTATAGGTTTCTTTAATGCCATTTTTTTTAGTCTATATAAACAAAATTGTTTATGAATTATACAAACCTTATGCAGATAATGCGTTAAACAACACAAATTAACTTCAAAATTTAATTAAAATTGCTTAAAAGCATAAAAAAGTACCACTGTTAACACATTTTGTTCAAACATAGACCTGAGCCGCAAAATAAATGGCAGCGGCTGAGTTAAACATTTGCGGCGGCGGCTCAAAGCCGAAAACTGATAGGCTATTATGCCATATTGGCTTCATTAAGAAAAGCTGTGTTCGTTTTCTAAAAAAGTTGCCACCTGTAGAGAAACTACAAATTGTGGATTAGGGTTGCCTGACTTGCTTAATCAATACCAATTCATGCGAAAAACTAGTGTGTAATGTTTAGGGCTTTGAAGTTAATGCATTTAAAATAGAGTTTATATCCAATTTACGTTAAAATCCACTTAAAATGGGATTTCGATAGATTTCAACAGAAATCTAATTAAACTATTGGATTTCGAACAGATTTGCAATACAAAATTTAATCCGAATTTAGTTGAGATTTCAGCGAAATCTAATCGATATCTTACTATTTGTGCAGATATACAAAATACAGCACTGTGCTTTTCCCCTATTTGCAGAATTTAGTCAACTGTTTATGAGATAAAATACAATGAAAATACACATTTTTATAAATTTGAAAATAAAAAATAACTAATTAAAAGGAGCTTTTTCATATTAAGAAATATTTCAAGCAGAATACGGCAATTTTTATTTGTTTTCGGGAAGAATCATTAAATGGCGCCTGCATGACCTCTTACAAAACATTCAATATTTTGCATTAAACTGATTCTCCCTATATAAAAACACTTTCATTAGCAGAAATAACATTGTATATTTGATAATGTACATACATTTGTGTTTCGTCATAGAATAAAATGTATTTTGAAAAAATTTTAGTTTTTGGAAATTTTTTAAGGTTATTTTACAAAAAAACATACATTTTATTTCACTGTTATTTCAATGTTAGTTTTGCTAATGAGTAAAGGTATTAATTATAACTTTATTAAATAATTGAGCTTTAGGTCACGTTTGTATTTATAAAATATCCTTTATTATTTTATATAAAATAATAAGGGATATTTTACAAATACAAACGTGACCTAGAGCTCAATTATAAGTTAAAAAGTCATTCATTTCAAAGTTCGAAAAACTTTTAATAATTTATAAGGTATTGATTATAATTAATTTAATGTTATTCTTTAATATTTTATTTTATTTTATTATTTATTATTAATATTTATTTTATTTATTAATTTTATTACATCAAAATAAAAAAAAACTGCATTTTACATTAAAAAAAAAAAAAATATAGCTATTAAGCTATATAAGGATTTGTATACGAACAGAGTAGAACTATTATAAATACGTTTTGCTTGTATATTATAAAATAAAAAGGAAGAACTCCCAAGTAATTGTAGTCGTTATATATTTCTTCAAACCATTTTCCTAAGTTGATTGACGAACTTTCCTACAAATAGTTATTAGCAAGATATATTTATATAGGTAGTCTTAGTAGCCCAGCTGTTTATCTTCCTTTTACCTGGTTTTGACATTTCTTACATGGTTTTGACATTCATTTGTACTGTATCTTGAGTACAAAGCAATGTCAAAACCCTGTTGTTTTTGTATTGTTTGTAGTTGTTGTTCTAGTAACACTACCTATATAAATTTATCTTGGTTATTAGTTGAAAAGCTCCTACTGACAAAATGATAAAATTTGCCCTAGATTTTTTTTGTGTTGACTTGTACATTCTAGTTCGTTTGAGTGAGCGATCTTTCTATTTCATTTGATTTCAATGAACTATGTCGCTCTTCTAGTTACACGAAAAAAACTATTAAAATGAGAAAATGTGCCACTACAAGATATATTGATATAGGTAGTTTCACTAGAACAACAACTACAACAAACAACTACAAACAATACAAAAACAACAGGGATTTGACATTTTAAAATACTCAAGATACAGTCTTTGTTCTGTCAAAACCATGTAAGAAATGTCAAAACCAGGTAAGAGGAAGATAAGCAGTTAGGCTACTAAAACTACCTTATAAATATATCTTGGTGCCACTAGTAAAATGAACATGTGAATAATGGGGAACTAGGTCATATCGTTCAATTGAGTGAGTAGTTCAATTGAACTAGTTCGTTCACGAACTACACAAGTCTAATTGTTTATCATAAAAAAAAAAACTGAACTGTCGTTGCTTTTGTCAACGTCAGTAGTAAATAAATTTTTGTCTAGTTTTCATAACGATTAAAGAAATTTTATGTTTATACATTCTTAAATAATTTACATAAATCTTTTGTAAAGCCAACAGTTTGCCAATAACGTTATTACTTGAATTTGTAATGTGTTAAAAAGTATTTTTTAATAAAATTTCTGATAAGAATTGTAGAGCTAATAAGAATAACGGTGTTAACGGTATTTTTATGTTTTTTTTTGTTGGTCGATCGTCTGTCTTATTGGAAAAAAAGTAAAAGAATTTGTGTAATCTCAATGAAAAATTGAAAAAAAAAAAAAAATATTGTCTTTGATGAGTTGGCGGTGTTTTATGTGTTAATAACGAAGAAGTTATTGAAGGAGTTTTGGAGTTTTACTAATATTTTCTACACCCCCGCCCCACCATAGTACATGCAGAAATAATGTCAAGTGAAGAGTTACTTTATGCAAAGGTATTTATATGGATTCATAACATTAATAAAGGGAAGGTTAGCGCATAGTTCGATTTCTTAAATAATATTTTATGGTATAGCCGAGACAAAACCCATAAATAGTGTTTTTAACAATTTTTTTGTTGCATTAAGCGACAGCAAAGCCCCTAAACTGCAGTTCAGATTAGAGATGAGCGTTTTTTTTATTACCGGTGAAAAATCACTGGTAGCAGTGGTCGAATTTTTGAAATAGCAGTTACTCTAAATGTTGCTCTTTTAAAATTTTGGCACCATCCATTCTTGAATACATAACTGTACACAGTATTATATAATATTTTTGGTAAAATTTACTTGTTTTCACTCTCAGAAAATATAAATTTTAAAAGTGTTTTCCACACACATTTTTAGGCGGATTCCTGTTTCTTTTTATAAAATAGTCTAAAAAATTTGGTTAAATGGATTCGTTAGTTTAATTAGTATTTCTCCAATTTAAATTGTTAATTTTTAATTTAATTGAAACACTGTGAAATACGCTTATAAAGAACAGCAGTTAAAACGAACATTTTTTATAACGAACGACTTTTCTGGTCCCAACGCATTTACTAACATATTTCATACAAAGTAATACGGTTGTTGTTGTAACGACTTTAAAGAATTTTTAATTTTCCGGAGTGGTAATTCTTGCTCGGATAAATCCGAATCGTTCTGGCACATAGTCCGATTGCCGTGAGAACTGGGTTATACTGCCCATACTCTGTAGTCAGAGCTTCGTCAGCGCAACAGTCCAAGGTGACTGTGGGTGAGGTTGGCATTTGGAATTAAAATTGATATAATAACGGTGAATTAAATATCACCTGGTTATAGGTAAATATTTTTATTAATTTTTGTTACAATATTTATATGGCTGGGGAGCCAATTTGTTAGGTATTCTTATTAAAAATAAGTTATGTACATATAATATTTATATATATACAAATAACATAGATATTTATCTTACAATACATGTATAATTGGCCATGAAGGCTTTCTTTGTATTGATATTAACTAAATAAAATAAATAAATAAATTGATTGGCTGTGTGTACAGATTATTCATCCGTATTCGCTTCAATTTACCTTGTCCCCCAAGTAATACGGTTATAACAAACACCGTTTATAGCAAATTTTTTATATAACGAACTAATTTTTTGGACACTTCTACGAATTTTCATACACGTTTTACGCTTATAACGAACACATTAAAAATGAAGAAAAAAAAATTTATGAAAAATGTACTGCAAATTCATAAACTTCCCAGCAAACAATCCGGTCCGTTTATGTGCCGTTTTCGGTACAGCATATACGGATCCGAAGTCCGTTTCCGTACCGTTTTCCGGATCAGTATACGGACCGGAAAACTGAATAAAAGGAACATCGAATACGGATCCGAAACAGTATAAAGCACGCTAAAACGGACCGTTTTCGTACCGTCATGCTGTATATAAAACGGAGTGTACGAATTGAGTGTACGTTCGAAACGTACCGTAAACTGTCCGTCATTTATTTTAAAAACGGAGTGGACTCCGTTTTTAATATACCGTATACGGTCCGAATATGGTCCGTATTCGTACCGTTTTTTTTAATGGTCCATTTTTATTTTTTTATTTATTTTATCTAAATGATTTCTTCTTTTCTTTAATTTTAAACAAAAGTTTGGTTTTATTTTTAAATTTTTTCATTTATAAAGATATTAACAAAAATGGATTAACAATTACATTATTAAAAAACAATATGAAACCACATAAAAATTCAATAAAAATCAATAAAAGGATGTGGTTTTAACATTTTGATTTTTTTTTTCATTTTATCTCTGGTGTTATTTAACATCTTCATCATTAAAATTTTCATAAGATCTGCATCTCTATATTTAATTGCAAAAACATCTGAAATACAAGTATATGTTAAAAAAGTGGTACATTTAAAAATAACCAAAAAAATTACCACTAAAAATCTTAAATACGTATTCAGCCATTTTTTATTTTATGCAGCCGTTCTCGAGTTATGGAGTGACAATCAAAATGTACACTTCTTTTTATATATATAGATATAGATGAAAATGACTAATGTTCAGAAAAATCACCACATCTGGATACTGTTTTATTTTTTTTAAACAAAACACACTCCATTAATACCGGAAGAAAAACGATAACGGTTGTAACGGAGTTTTAACTGATGAAAATCGGTGTAGTCCGGTTAAACGGCACCGAAACGGATTCAGCAAAAAGGAGTTAAAACGGATAATTTTCGAAAATTTGAGTAATCCAATTTTACTGTACGTTAATGGTCCGTTTTCGTACAAGCTTCGACGGATACGTCAATTTCGGTCCGTTTTCGTACCGTCAATGCCGGATTCATGAATCCGTTTGTAACGGACAGTCCGTAAAGTTGTTTCTTGGGTTAGGCCTTTTATTTAAAAATTCTCCAAAAAAAAATTAAAAACTGTATGAAACGCAATTTAATGGAAGAATTGTTTAAATATTACAAAAATTAAAAAGTTAAGTGAAATTGTATATAAATGTTTATAACGCTTATAGCGAACATTTCTTATACCGAACAAAATGGTCCGGCGTCTACGAGTTCGTTATAACCGTGCTCCATTGTATATCAAATTAAAATAAAAGTTTTTATTTAATATTAAATACTTTTCACTTACAATAATTTAAAACAAATCATGATTTTCAATTACAAATTTAACATTCAAAATAGTCAATAGTTGCTACAAATTATGTGTATTAATGAAAAAAGTGCGGGAAATCCCGCACAAAATTCCCTGGATTGCGAAATAAAAAAAGACTGGAAATCCCGGGAATCCCGTTCAGGGAAATTCTCGCGCCAAAAACACTCGTTATAACAAACATCGGTTAAAGCGGACTTTTCATATAACGAACTATTTTTTTGTTACGTTTTTAAATGTTCATATATAAAAATCGGAATTTTATATCAGAATTATCCGCAAATATTAAAAACTTATTATTTTTACTTGAAAATTTAATAGAAAGAAATTTTTAGTTCTTGTATATAATTTTGTATACGATCATATGATCGAAATCTAGTTTAAACTGGATTTCAACCGTAATGTAAATGCAGCTTTAATATGTTTTATACGATATATACGATGTTATAAATAAATATATATATAAATTAAAGTATAAAGTTATACAGATCTTTTTTGGTTCCTCTAGAAAATATTTTATCAAGAATGACATACTTTGTTATGATTAAAATTACTCCCAAATAGTTTATACAGTGGAGCAACTTTACAAAACATAAGTTTAAGTAAAATTCCATCAAATACTTTTCATTAGATACCAAATTTATATATTGCTTCTTTGGAAGAATTATGAAAAAACGTTAAAAACAAAAAATATGGTAAATTTTTAACACCACTTTTAAAAACCTAATGATGTCAGTTAAACTCGGTTAAGTTAAACTGACATCGAATTCTATCTGCCATTTCCATGTTTATTAACAAAAAATTGTAGTAACCACTTCTTTTTATTTAGAATTTTGGCCTTTACTATAATACAATAAAATAAACCCCATTTCAGAAGCAGTATTCCATATACAAACTTCGTTAATCTAAGTTTAAAGATAAACAACATCACATAAACTCGCCCTAAATGTGAGATTGGGCAGCTAAAAAAACATGGGTGTCCTAATTTTTGATTCTCTATAACATAATAAAATTCTAAATTCCTTGTCATAATTTTTTTTACCTCGATATTGCTTTTCATTTATGTTTTTCCATATGAACATTTTTTGATTGTGAAAAATTTTAAAGTAAACAAATTTTGTTTAATATAATCAACCTTACTTACTCACGTGCATAATATAAAAGTTCTTATAGTTGTTCATGAGACTACCATCCCAAATTAAGTACTTTACGGTTAAATAATGCTATAAATATCTACTATATGCATATTAGAGCGGCATTTTTTTTTTTTGTATGAAGAAAAACTTTTCAAATTATTGTTGGATTAGGTTTAAAATTTATTTGATACAAATTTGAGAAAAACCGGATAGCTTTAAGCAGTTCGGCCCCGCTAAATAGGGTTTCGACTTTTGAAAATACATATTTCTTAAATTCTTTAATAAAAATATGTCTTGCGACACATGATTTAAAAAAAAATAAAAAACTTATAATGATAAGAAATATAAAGTGGCACATAGAACATATTACACAATTAGGTAGACTATTCAGCAAAGCGAAGGATAAAATAAATAAATTGGAAATGTCCAATTTAAATTATAAGATACCCTGTAGCAGTAATGATAATGAAAATTTTAATAAAGTATACGTATGTAGGTACAACAAAGAATAAACTAAAAACTAGAATTGCAGGACATAAATCTGATCAGAAATACAATAAAACTACTTCTACAAAGAAAGCAGCATAGCTTTATCATTACACTGCAATAATTCTAATCATTATCCTGATTTTGATAAAACATCAATTTTGAACACAGAAAATAATTATAAACGCAGATATATGTTAGAAATGTTACAAATTATCAAAGTACTATTCACACAACGCATGAATATATAGGACTGACATAGCAAATATTGCTCAAAATTACAGACATATAGTTAATAAGAACTAGGATAATGATTATGATGTTGAATAATATATCGCACTTGATCAACAAGAGGGTATTAACTCAAAATTTTTAAAATATCACTTCTTTCAAGAAATCAACTAACAACATCAATATCTATCTATTGTAAAAATTTCAACGTATTCCGATTACTCTTTCATCTCGAAAACCACTTTTGAGACCATTTTCATGATAATGTTGTGATTACCTTTATTTCAACAAAAAGGTATTATTTCGAGTTAATACAAAAGTTCAAATAGAAATGAATCGTATATTTTCATAAAAAAGGTATTATTTTGATTTGAGCCTTTATTTATGTTAAAAATAATCAAACTGTTTTATTTATATTTGGTTGTATTTTGAGTTGATACTGTTTTGTTGATAAAATATTCAAAATAATACCAAAAAAAATCGATAAAATTTCAAAAAAATGTTATTAACTCAAAAAATTGATTTTTTTTTTGCATTGAGTGTTAAAATTTAAAACAAAAACAATGTATATATATTTTCAAATAGAATTTGCTTATTATGATATGTTTGAATTTTTAAATTCTGTTAAAATGTGGCCATAAACAGTTTTTTGACTCTACTGAAAATTTTAAAATTTTGTGTTAATACCCTCTTGTTAATCAAGTGCGATATGTATTTCAATATTCTAGTTAAGATTTTAAATATTGTTATAGTTATTTTTGTTTCCTGTGATATTTTTATATTTATTTATTCTTGTTTTCTCTGATATTTTTATTTTGACAGATTGACAGAAAATATTTTTGATTGCTCGCCTTTTTTTTTAAAAATTTGTCATATATAAGTTGTTAAAACAAAATTTTATGAAGCAAATTATAATAATTGTTCCCTAAAGAAGTTACCCAATGTGGAGACGAAATATTGAAATAATTATTGGTAGCGATTCCTATTCTCACTTTCACCATTCACCTCAATTTTCGAATCTCATTATTTCCCGTGTGTTAATTATATGTCCCATTTTGATTTCTGATTTTTCAATATTTGTTTATTGTAAAGACGAATGGATAAGAAAAAATTTATAATTTTGTATTATTTTAGAGAAAATGAGGTTCGAAAACTGAGGTGAAAGGTGAAAGTGAGAATTGGAATCCCTACCATTAATTATTATTATGAATAAGCTCATTAAAAAGATAAATAATTAATTAACATTCATTTTAATTTTCTTCCATATACCAAAGGCTTTGTGAGCATGTCGAAAAGGGTTAAGCACTACTATTTTTCTTAAATTTCTCACCGCAAAACTATTGAAAATAGTACTTCAACAAAGAAAACATTAATTAATGAAAATCAAAAGTTTAAGTAAATATTCCTTCAATAATAATGTGTATAAAATTTAAAAGCATAACAATTTCACTACTTATGTATGTAAAATTTCTCTTATTTTCCAGATATTTGTTTGTAAATTTAATTTACAAGTTATCCTTTAACGAATATTTTCATAATTATGCTCAAATTAAAGGTAGTTTTGTCTATTTCGCTAGTACAAAAATAAAAAAAATTAGAATAATTTTTAAAAAGTTTGTAGAATTTAAGGAAAACAACTCCATTTTTAGTAAACATCAAATCGCAATATCTCGAAAACCGTTAGTCCGATTTCAAATATATTTAAATATTCGTTCTTACTATGGCAAAATTAATTTTTATTTTATTTTATTAATTAATAATCATATAATTACAAAGTATATACTTTTACCCTAACCGAGCACCAGCTACTATGGCTTTCGGCGCGTTTCAGCGAAAACAGCAGTGCCTCTGGTGGGAATCGAACTCACGACCCCCACACTGATAAGCCAGCACGCTACCAACTAGACTACCGGGGCGCACCAAAATTAATTATAAATGATGTATCACAAGACATATTTTTGTTAAAGCAGTTTACGAAAAACTTTCAAAAATCGAATACTTTGTTCGCTGGCGCCACGGGTTAATTCTATCAACTTCTCAAATTCGCACCACCTATCATTTAGATCTTGTTCTACAATAATATCAGCAATAATTGATATAAATCGAAAGTTGAAAAAAATGTCGCTCTAATGCCCTTAGTAAATGAAGGTAGTAGGAAATTCGAGTCTGCAATTGATATTTGTATTAAGATTAAATAACTTTTAAATTCAGTTTGTAGATGCATGAGAAAAAAAGCAATAGTTATTTTAAATAGAAAAACTACTTTCGTTCAAATGATAAATCAAATGCAAATTCAAACTATTACGTTTTTTTTTTCTTTATTTGTTAACAACCAACAAAATAAACAAAAATAATAGAATTTAAAAACTGATAAAAAAAAAAAAATAAAAAGAAGCTAAAAAAAGTATTTTTTTATCAATTTGTCATACGCTATACTCGAAAGTATTGATTTTTGATCAATGATGACGCATACAAATATTTTTTTAAATTTATGATGATAATTGTTATTGTTTTTTAAATTTTTTTTAGGGCGCTAAAGTATGGTTACCAAACGTAAATACCGTTTGGGAAAGTGCAATTCTAGATGAAAATTACCGGAGGGGGAACCTCAAAATAAAAGTTCAACTAGAAAGTGGTAGTGAACTTGAAGTACCTGTTAAAGCGGATGGCAGTAATTTGCCGCCACTACGCAATCCAGCCATATTAATTGGACAAAACGATTTGACATCGTTATCATATTTACATGAACCAGGAGTATTACACAATTTAAGAGTACGATTTTGTGAGCGTCAAATCATCTACACCTATTGTGGTATTATATTGGTCGCCATAAATCCCTATGCCGAATTGCCTCTATATGGATCCAGTATTATTCGAGCATATCGTGGCCGTTCTATGGGTGAATTGGAACCACATATATTCGCTCTATCCGAAGAGGCCTACACCAAATTGGAAAGAGAAAAGTGTAATTTAAGTATTATTGTAAGTGGTGAATCTGGAGCTGGTAAAACCGTATCCGCCAAATATGCCATGCGTTATTTTGCCGCAGTGGGTGGCTCAGAGTCGGAGACCCAAGTTGAACGTAAAGTATTGGCTTCGTCACCCATTATGGAGGCTTTTGGTAATGCCAAAACTACTAGAAATGACAATAGTTCTAGGTTTGGAAAATTTACCAAATTATTATTTAAAAACAATATGAGTGTTATGCATTTAACGGGAGCAACTATGCATACGTATCTGTTGGAAAAATCCCGTGTAGTCTTTCAAGCTCCAGGAGAACGTAATTATCACATATTCTATCAAATTTGTTCGGCTAGATCAGAGCATCCTGAATTGATTTTAGGTAAATGTATAAAATAAACTGTTAAAAATATTCAATATTATTTTATACAGATTTTTTTTACTATTAGACCATCAAGACAAATTTGAATTTTTAAATATGGGTCAATCACCAGATATTGAAAAAATTTCTGATAAAGAACAATTTAAGGAGACATTACAAGCTATGCATGTTTTGGGTTTTGATACCAGACAGGTTGGTGTTGTCTTATTAATGCTTTTCAATGATTTCTTATACAGATTAAAATTTTCTTTTAGATTTCAGATATTTTAAATATTTTGGCTGGCATTTTACACTTGGGAAATTTGAAATTTACACATAAATTAAAAAAGAATTCGGAAGAAATAGATCCAGATGGTTGTGAAATCTATGTAAGTTTTTAAAGTGTATTTTTGTTAATTCAAAATTGATATATAAATCGGTAATCAAGGTAAATTTTTAAACCAACTTCATGTTAATTTTACTTAACTAATGAAAATCGACGACAACATCAATTTCAGTTAAAAAGGTAACGAAATTAATTACCTTTAAAATAACTAAAAATTTAGTTGTTTTTAACTGTTGAAAAACAACTAACAAATGTAGTAAAAACAACTAACAATGTCTTAAGAATAACTGATAATTTTTTATTACAAGAATTTTGAAACAACTGTACAAATTGGTAAACAAAAAAATAACAGTTTAAAATAGGAGAAACAGTTATTTTTTTGTTATTTTAAAAATATTTTTTTTTTTAAAAAAATTTTTTTTCTTTCAATTAAATATAAAATATTGCACGTGAGTGCGAGCAGAAAAAATATTAGTGGGTAAGTTTTTGCATGAGTAGGTGTCTGTAAGTCGAATTTTTACGATTATTTGGATTTTAATGTATATATACCAGGGACCAGAAGTTATTTTTAAATTTTGAAACAAAAACAGCATATCGTCACCTATAATGCAAAATAACGTATCATTAAAAAAAACCCGAAATCGAGTTTTTGATTGATTATGACTTTTTTTATTAAACTACATGTCTCTACAAAATTTTACACTCCTAAGTTTAAAAATAACGATTTTATAACCAAAATCAAAAATAGTGCATCATTATCATAAAGCAAAATAACGTATCATCACACTTGTCTATAAGAAATGAAAACACTATAGTACCACTGCTCAGTGGGGTATTTCAAGAATATTTTGAAAATAATTCAGCCATCTGTAACTGTGTGATCGGATCTACAGGCGCTCATCAATTTGACTCCAAAGTAGAAATTTTTAAAGCTTGCCAATTTTATATTTATCAACCGATTTTTAAAAATAACACATTTCTGTAATCTGCTTGTAATGGCCAACAGTAAATACACTTACTTATAACGGCTATCTCTAAAAGTGAGTAAAATATCCGCAATTGAATATAAAAAATTTGGCATTTTTTCAATAACCTGGCCGGTTTTTTTTCTAATGTAAAAGGCAAATGAAGTCCGATTACTTTGAAAAGTGTTGGTAATATTGAGAACAAGTTACATATTTAATTAAACAAAAAAAAAAAATTCAATAAATATCTGGTTCACGCTTAAAGTAAAATGCTTCTAAATTGGAAAATTATAAAAAACGTTATTTTAGTAATTTGTTGGTCAAATAGATAGCAAAACTCTTTTCCCTACAGATTAAAAGTTTCTTCAGAAACACGTGTAGTGTTTATATTTTTCTGAAATACTACTAGATATAGTTGAGTTTTATGAAAATTATATTTTCCAGTTGGTTATTACTAGGGATCGGAAGTTTATACAAATACATGTTTTTTTCCTTAAGTCTGAGAACAGGATAAACAAAATATCTTTGTAATCAAATAGTTTGCGTTCAAATACCATCGATTTGTGCATAATTTTGGATGTTTTGCTATAAATGCATATTTCGCTTTAAATGCATATTTTTATTGGATATTTTTACTTATTTTGCATTAAATACATAGTTTTATTGCATACAGATTTTAGTTTTTTGTTTTTAATGGGTATTTTTCAATATTAATAACATGGTGCAACAAAAAATTGCTATCACTTTTAAAGTGAATTGACTAGTGTAGGTTGTAAGTCTAGCTGAATGTATTACGGAACCGGTTTGAGAAGTTTCAGTATACCCTCAAATTTTCAAGATAACGGTAAAAGAGTATTTTTTTCCAATAGTCGCATTTAAACATTTGTAACTCAATCATTTAAAGAAAATTACCTGGTTTTTTTTAAATACATATACTTTTTTTATATTAGTAATATAAATAGGTAAAGATTTTTTTAATAACAATTTACATTTTCAATTTTTTTTTTAAACTTTTTCAATTTCCCCGATGGTTTTTTCTATTCTTCTTTTAAATAAACAATATTTCGCTTTTCTCAGAAAATCCAGCTTTCATTTGTTAAAATCGGTTGAAAACAGACTTTTTCTATATATATATCTTACAACTTTTTCCATTTACCTTACAACTTTTTCAACTTCTACTAGGGTTTTTATTTTTTTTATTTATTTATTTATTATTCTTCAATTAAATAACCGAGCCCAAAGGGCCATATATGGCTAAGAAATAACTACAACACAAGACTACTGTATTATATAAAACAAAATATAAATAACAATATAATATTAAAAAAAAAGAGAAATAAACATATTCAGCCCAATTCTAAATAACAATTCCGTGAGAATTTTTTTCCTATTCCTTGTTCCCCTATTTTTAATAAAATCTGCCCGGGGATTTTTTCACTTTTCCCTTATTCTAAACGAATTTCGAAAATGGGAAACTCTTCCCCAGGAAAAAAGGAGGTATTATGAATGTCAATAATAGGGAGAATTGTGATAGCATTTGTATGAATTATTCAATTAATCGTCGTATGAATATTGGTGAGACCTATAGACCATTTCTGGCAAAATTGAGTTAGGAATTGATTATATATGATTAATGTGTCCTCTTTCTAAATCTTTAATCCGTTTTTATATACCTCGTATCAATTAGGAGATATCCAGCCCCATATGTGCTGCGTATCCCTATTTTTACAAATTTCTTAACATTGGTATGGTGTATTGACCACTTTTTGGCCAATGAGTCAAACTTTCTATAGAAAAATAAAAACATTATTCGTCAATCTTGGTTTGACACATTTGAAATAAGCAACGCATATAAAACAAAAAACAATAAAAAAGTTTAAGCATTGGTTTGCACTATGACAACCTAGTTTTGTAATGGTTAAAAGAAAAAAAACTTTTGACCTACTTGAAAGAAAAACAGTAAAATTGTAATAAAAACGGCTTATAGGCCATATAATAAAAAAATCTTTTTTTTTTAAATTGTTAATATCTCTGGATACTCAGTGCAAAAAGGCGTAAAAATTAACAATATTGTTTATAATAAATGCAGCTATATATATAGCAAACAAAAAAGAAAACCTATCTTGTAGAAATTTAATAATTTTGTTGTAAACTTTCTTTGTCGTTTTTCTCGCAAAAATGTTTTTGGTCGGTGCGGCTCTCCAATAATCAATCGACGTAATATTATTCAATTCTCTCTCTCTCTCTCTTATTATTCTTTTCCCCGCCTGTTTAGAATAGGAGGATTTCGTTCTCGAGAAAATAAAATCCGCAGGGGAAAAAATCCGAGGGAATATTCATAATCGGGCTGATTATGTATTATAAAATAGTAAAAACATTAGAAGTTAAAAGAAAGAAGAGAAAAACAATATAAAAGCACTGTAAACCAATGAATAATTACAATCACACGTTCCATTAAAATGTCAAAAATATTATAACTCATTACCTTCAGCAATTACCATTCTACACTTTAAAAGTGTAGAATGGTAATTCTAAGGACTTGAGCTCTGTAGGTATGAGCTACCCGCACATGAAATGATCGTTCTAAGAGTGAGGTTAATCTAGGGATGTGAATTTGACGATTTCGTGTAGAATGGCCAAAAGAAAAAAATGAATTCAAATATACAAGGTCATCATTATGATTAATCTTATAAAAATTAAGTATAGTCCTTGCTTTAACATAGTTCGAAAATGGACAACCTAAGAATCTAGAAATATACGGCGTCATATGGGTACGATTAAGTCTCTTTAAACAAAATATATAACGGATTACTCTATTAAACAACACTGAAAGCCTTTTCATAATGTAGCCAAAAGTGCCACTATAAACTTCAATGCCGTATAAAAATAAAGGCATATTTATAGAATGTATGAGCATAACCTTGATTCTCATAGGTAAAATTAAATTAACATTATAGAGCCTACGCAAAGAGTAGTTGACAACAGAAATAACATAATTTACATGTCTTTCGAAATTTAAACTATTGTCCAACCACAAACCAAGACACTTGATTTGATCGACAAACTCAATATTAGTACCATTAATATTTATTACCAAATCCAGTAAGGGTGATCCAAAAAACCATAGCCTTTGTCTTATCCACATTAATATATAGTTTGTTTTCCAACATCCAATCCGTAATATTAGAGACACAGTAATTTAACTGTTGTTGCAAAACAACCGAGAATTGCCTCTCGCCACTAAATAAACAAAAAAAAAATCATCTGCATATGCAAATGAAACACATGAAGACAAATGAATACAATTAAATAAATCGTTGAGATATATATTAAATAACAATGGTCCAAGTACGGACCCCTGTGGTACTCCACTTATAACGGGTAATACATGAGAATATTTATTCCCAATAGATACGTATTAGCCTCTATTTCTGAGATAAGATGATATAAGCCTACAAGAAGAAACAGAAATACCTAAATTACGATATAGTTTAGAAATTAATATACTATGATCGATCTTTTCAAAAGCCTTCTGAAGGTCAATGGATAAAAGAATATTGAATATTTTGTCGAATCTTATTTTAAAATCTTATTCTTAAAGTTAGTGTTTTCCTGAGTAAATTAAGCCTTCATTTGTTAAAATCAGTTAAAAACTGACAAAGTTATGGTAATCTGAAAAAAAAAATTGGTAATCTGAATATTTTCGGTGCCGCGAAATGAAACATGTAAGGACCTGTGAATAGCTAAAGTCTGAACTAAATTAGCGGATGAAGACATTTTCTAATTAATAAATAAACAGGTTTGTGTTTCAAGTTAAAATGCCAAAAATATGTTTGTCATTTGCATGGGAAAATGTGAAAATTCTGTATATATCCTTCCAAAATAATATTTTTCGCTCACACTAATTTGAAATAATAAACAATGAAATAATCTTGTATTTTGTAATAATTTTTAACAAATATTTTAGCATTGAAAAGTAAATATGGAACTATTTTTGAACACCAAAATTTTCTACATATGTATATCAATTATGACATTCAAAACAGATTTCTCCATATCGTAAGGTAATTTTTTCAGATTCGATACCAGGAATTACGACAACCATTTTAAACATGATTTATTTAAAAAAAATATGGATTCCATTTCATGTCGCACTGAAAAATATTTTTGGCAAAACTAAAAATGTATATAAAAGCAATAAACTAATAAAACTGCTCAAAATTTTAATTTATATCTGAGATCAAAATATTCTTATTTTTTCTAATTGTTAATGAAATTCTCTGAAGAAATTGTATGCATTTAATGTGTGTGGACTAGCTGCAAAATTTTAATGCATTTTTTAACTTTTTGGGAAGTCAGACTCCAGTTTCAAGGTTACAGATTCAAGTCAGGTCAGTTTTAGACGATTTCTCGTTTAATGGTCCGAATTTATTATTTGCATAACTTTTGCAATTATCGACAACTTTTTTTAGAGCAATTTAAAGTATTTTAAGTACTGGAAATGTACAATATATTTTATATGTTTTTGGTGTAGAAAAGTTATTGAATCTTGATATTTAAAGTATCGGCAAAATATTAAATTTTTAATTTTTGGAGTACTGTTATTTTTTGCATTCACTTCGTTTTGCCAATGCCGAAAAGTAGAGTCGTATTACCGTATAATGGTGTTATCATTTCGACGTTGAAAGAACACCGTAAAAGTTAAAATTCAGTCGTTTTGCCAACGTATGCACTGGGGTGATAACTTTTTTTGGACAACATTCTCCCCAGGGGTTTTCTAATGGCAAATATTGTATTAATGATAAAAAAACTATTTCAGTTCAATTTGTTAAAAAAAACCTTACGCACCGACAGCGATTTCTAAAATGCCTTTAATATATTTTTTTTAATAACAATTTTTTTTAAAATATGGTTTATACATATGTAAGTAAGCAAATTTGGAAGAAAACTTGACTCGGAAACGGACTTTACTATTGAAATCAGTATGCCTTAACTATATAGATGTGATGGTCAGACGTTGAGGCATCAAAATAAGTTTTTTTTTTAACTTTGTTTGATTCAAAAGTTTAATGCGTTGGGTGCGTAACCTTTTTTAACGATAGCGAAAAACTAAAAAACGCAGTTCTTAATATTTGTCCATGCCCTACACGATTTTGTCTGAGGAGATTTGATATTTGCAAAAAATGCAAAAAGTTATTATCCTAGTATGCACTACCTTTTACAACGTATTGCCAACGTTCTGACGATCGTATTTTTTTGACTGGGAGGTGTCATACAATCTTAAGTAACCATAGCCAAAATTTCTTTACAAAATTTCCGCGGGATCGATGAGTAGTATAACATGGTTTAAAATTACTTACTCGATTATTAAACTTATTTAGAAACTAGCTGAAAATTTTAATATTGCAAATAGCTGGCCAGAGGTACACATCATAGGCAATATAAATATCAAAAATTTTCTCGAGTACTTTAATACCGTGTACAAATAAATCTAAGTTACTTAAATTTTAGACATGTTTTCAAACAAAAATTTTGTAATTGTGAAAGGCGTGGTAGAGAAGAATGAGTGTATTTTCTAAAAATCATAACTACATTGTAAATTTTCAATTTTCTGAATCAGACTGCGCAGTTTCTGATATTGAACCTTCGTCAGTGACCCTGTTTTTTTGAATTTTTTGAATAATGTAATATTTGTTATGTTTCTATTTGTTCGATTGCGTCTGTATGAAATTTTCTGTGCAATCACTGACCGTGGTATAGATAAACTGATTTCTAATGCCACATGCACTCGCACTAAACGTTAGACAGAGCGCTTTAGCCAACTGATCTATCGTCAGGTCGAGTTTTGTTGTGATTAAAACTAGTTTTATTCAATACACGGATGAATGCCAAACTAGTTTTAATCATTGTTGTGATTAAAACTAGTTTTATTTCACCCCTAACGTGCGATTGCGGTCCTAAAAAAATATTAATTTTTTGTCCTCTACAACATATCTAAGTTTCATTTAAATCTGCGTATTCACCACTTCGTAGTTGCCTTGTGAGTTTACCTGTATTTGAATTTTTACAAAAAAAAAAACAAAAATCTTTAAAAACGGCTGTTATCAATTTTCCAAAAATTAAAAAAAAATTTCTTTAAATAAAATTTCAATTCAAATTAGTATCAATATTAAATAGTTTCTTTTATTTTCAGCACGACGATTTACATTTACGTGTTATGGGTGATTTATTAAAAATAAACGCTGACGAATTACGCAAATGGCTGAAAATGCGACAAATTGAATCTGTCAATGAATTAGTTTTAATACCCAATAGTTTAGAAACAGCTATGGCAGCTAGAGACGCTTTAGCTAAACATATTTATGCTAAACTCTTTCAATATATTGTTGGAGTCATTAATAAGGGACTCAATAACGATCGCAAACAAAGCTGTTTCATTGGAGTTCTTGACATTTATGGTTTCGAAACATTTGAAGTTAATTCTTTTGAACAATTCTGTATCAACTATGCTAACGAAAAGTTACAACAACAATTTAATCAACATGTCTTTAAGCTAGAACAAGAAGAATATCTTAAAGAGGGTATTGCTTGGACCATGATAGATTTCTATGATAATCAACCATGTATAGATTTAATAGAATCCAAATTGGGTGTTTTAGATTTATTAGATGAAGAGTGTAGGGTAAGTAAAACAGCCTATACTAAAATAAAAATTCTCATCTCATTTCTTGATTTCATCAAAAAATAGATGCCAAAGGGTTCAGACGAAAGTTGGGGACGTAAGTTAATGGAAAAATGTAAGAAATTTCCACATTTCGAAAAACCCCGTTTTGGTGATACTAGTAAGTTTTATTTAAAACTTTTTATTTTATTATTTCTCTTTTATTTAAGTTTGTGTGTGTTTTTTTTTCTAAGGTTTCTTTATAAAACATTTTTCGGACACGGTGGAATATGATGTAAATGGCTTCGTAGAGAAAAACCGTGATACAGTTTCAAAAGAATTGGTTAATGTTATGCGCCAATCGAAAATGTCGTTGTGTAAACAATTAATGGAAATGGAAGAAATCGATACTTTGAGTGCTGATGCTGCTAAAACCCATACACTCGGTGGACGTGTTGTTATAAGTGCTGCTCGTAAACAGGTTAGTTTTTGAAGCAAATGTTGTGTAAACATTTTTTTCTCTTTACAGATTTTTAAAAACAAATTATTTTCTTTTTCTTATGTATTTTTTTGTTATGACGACTTCGTGGATGTTTTTGTTTTTCTAATTGTTTACGTCTAGGGTGCTACAGTAGTCCAAGAAACTCGTCGAAGAGTTAGTTGATTTTTGTTTAATTTTGTTCATAGTTCCTATCACAAATACTACTAATTTTTGTTGTTTGAATGTGATCTGGATACTTTACATTTTATAAATTACAAATTATTTACTAATCTAAAAAAAAAAACAATTCTTTGGTTTGGTGTTTGTTCATCCAGTTTAATATTATCCATTATCCTTTATTTATATTAAAAAAGAAATAAAATTTTCACAATGAACGCATGATCTAACAAATGCTTTATTAACATAGCCATAATTAAATACATACACAACAAGTTCATTAAATCATTGATGTGATGTTTATGAAAATGTTCAAACTGGTCGATTTGTTGACAGTTAAAGACCTGGAAGATTTCAATGACGTTTATTATTTTTTTTCGGCATCCATAAAACTTTTTTATAGTTGAACTTAACAACTAACTTTATTTTGCATGTTTTAGCAGTTTAACAAAATATTACCTGTAGTATTTCAATTTATTAATATTTTTTTTATTAATTTATAATAGGTAACGCCTTCAAAACAACATAGACGTTCGGTGGGCTCACAATTCCGTGACAGTCTAACATCACTGATCACCACACTTCATGCTACAACACCACATTATGTTCGTTGTATTAAGGTGAGTATTATTATTTGCTTAATTACACCCTCCACATTAGGGTGATAACTAAAGAAGGCATCCCGGAATTTGCGCGAAACTTAGCATATTCCTGTTCCCGAAATCCCGGGAATTTGGGCTAGGAATTCCGGGAATTTTGAGAATACAATTTAAAGAAAAAGTTTGAATATTCCACATTTTTAATGCAGCAATTATCAGTTTAAACAAATTTTGAATGTATAAAAATCAATTAACTTTACTGTTTAACCCATTTTTTACTAATGTGAATTTAAAGATAGGTCAACTTCAAAGTATTGCCAAAAATTCAAATAGAAACCTACAATTGAAAGTGTTACTGATTAGGAAAATTTAAAACATTTTTTCTATTAAAAAATATTTCTTCGTTATGATTTTTTTACAATTCACAAAAAAAAAATTCAAAATGATTTTAAATTTTCATAAAAACGCATTTTTTAACAAAATTTTGTAAAACAATATTTATTGCATGAATTTGTTTTTTATTAATCCTTATTTCATTTAATGTATCTATTCCCTCTAGCCCAATGAAGATAAGGTAGCTTTTAAATTTGACGCTCCAAAAATCGTACAACAATTACGTGCTTGTGGCGTTTTAGAAACGGTTCGAATTTCAGCGGCTGGTTTTCCTTCCCGTTGGGCATATGTGGATTTTTATATGCGTTATCAATTGCTGTGTCATCGTACTCAAGTTAATAAGAATGACCTGAAACAGACGTGCCGTAACATTGTAGCCAAATGGATAACGGATGAAGAAAAATATCGTTTTGGTAATACGCAAATTTTCTTTAGAGCTGGTCAAGTGGCTTATTTAGAACAGATTCGAGCTAATTTGAGAAAGAAATACATTACCATTATACAAAGTGTTGTACGTCGATTTATTTGCCGCAAAAGATATCAGCGTTTGCAACGCACTGCTTTGGGCATACAACGTTTTGGTCGCGGCTATTTGGCCCGCCAAAAGGCACAACTAATGCGTGAGCAACGTGCAGCTATAATTATTTCGAAATACGCCCGCGGTTGGTTATGCAGAAGACGTTATGTTCGCTTGAGACGTTCTGTTTGTGGCATACAACAATATGCTCGCGGCATGTTGGCTCGCAAACGTTTCCAAGAAGCTATGGATCATTACCGTGCTACGCAGATACAACGTTTCGTACGTGGTTATTTGGCCAGACGGGAGTATCATAAACGAATGCGTCAAGTCGCTGTATGCCAATCAGCAGTACGAAGATTTTTGGCTAGGCGCCAATTCAAACGTCTTAAAGCCGAGGCCAAGACCATTTCTCATATGGAAAAAAGATACATGGGCTTGGAAAACAAGATCATTTCCATGCAACAACGCATTGATGAGTTAAATCGCGAAAATGGAAATCTCAAGCATAAAACTAGTGAAATTTCAGTTTTAAAAATGAAACTGGAAATGAAAAAGACTCTGGAAAATGAACTTAAAAACTTGAAAATTGTAGTGAACGAAAAAGAGGAAAAGATTACGACACTATTAAAACAACTGGAAGTAGAAAGAGATGAAAAAATGCAACTTCTAGAGGAAAATGCTAATAACCAAGAGAAATGGTCTAAACAAAAACTAATCTGGACGGCAGAAAACGAGGAATTACGCAAGCAATTAGATGATATGTTGGAAAGAGCCAAGCACATAGAAACAACAAATGCTATTACACAACGTGAACGTTTAATCTCTGAAAAAGATACTAATGAGATTCATGATGCCTACCAGAAGGCTCTAATGGATAAGGAGATAATTGAAAATGAAAATTATCATCTCAAAGAAGAACTCAAACGTATTTCCAGACAATTGGGTGGTGGAGAATTTGCATCACTGACCCACCAACGTTCTATTAGCAATGCCTCCAGCCATTACGAAGATGATATTGGTTATAGTTCCGCCAAAAATACTCTTGAACACAAGCCGAATTACTCTATCGGTACATTCGATCAAAGTCATGTGTCACCCGAAACATTCCGCAGTTTGGAAGTGACTTCTACACCCAAGAGCGATAATACACTGATTGTAATCAAGTTACGCAATTTACTAGAAGAAGCTACCAAGCATAACCGGGCTCTTAGGAGTAAACTAGACAAGGCCATCGGTCAACATCGACCGACAGAGGATTCTTTAAGAGTGTCTGAATTGGAAGTGGAAAATGAAAAACTTCGTCATGATTATCACCTGCTCAGACTGAGCATACGCAATGGCGCTGAAATGCAAGAGCTTGAAACACAACACAATGCTTTAGAAGAGGAACTCAGAAGACGTCGAGATGAGTGTATTCAATTGAAATCGGTTTTGCAACAGCAAACACAATCTCTAAAAGCTTTTAATCAAGATAGTTTAACTCTACGCAGCTCTGATTTTAATAGCATACAGGATAATGACCTCAAAGATGCCTATCAAGCTCAGAAGCTAGTTAACAAGCAATTGGAATCTGAATTAAAGGCTCTTACCGAAGAGAATAATGCTCATTTCATTGAACTAAGTAAACAATTGGATGAACTGCGTAAAGAGAATAATGAGTTGCAAGATCTTTTAAATAATGGATTAGATGATCAGAATATGGATACCAAAGATCCTGAAGCTTTACAACAAAGCAATCGTTATTTGAAACATGAACTTAAGAAAACTCTGGTACAATACTCTGAGGTTCAAGAAGAATTGAACTTATTGTTGAAGAAATACGATTCATTGAAACATCGCAGTGATACATTGACAGTGAAATTGCATGAACATGGTATAAC
Source organism: Delia radicum (assembly GCA_021234595.1). Lineage (NCBI taxonomy): Eukaryota > Metazoa > Arthropoda > Insecta > Diptera > Anthomyiidae > Delia > Delia radicum. The sequence goes on along the minus strand of CM037855.1, from coordinate 201,253,158 downwards.
CGATGGTCAGCCAAGTCCATCGAAAGAGGATAACAATAGTAGTAATCGAAATACTCAGGTTTCTGTAGGAAAGCAAAAAGCTAAAACATGTCAAGGTAAATAAATAAATTATTAATTTAAAATATTTCTTTAAACCTATTTTAACATTTTCTTTTTTTTTTTTGCATAGGATTAATGAAATTCCGTAGTGAAGATCTGGATAAAATATTCCAACGTTTAGTTAATGATATGTCGACACGTGTGGCCATTGGTTTATTGCCTGGTTTTCCCGCCTATGTATTATTCATGTGTATACGGTAAGTTTAGGAAGTCATTTTTATGATAAGATTAATTTTCCAATAGTCTCGGAAACCAAATCGGGGGGAACGTTAAATTTATATTTTCAGGATAAGCAGGGCATCTACTTTCATGCAAATGCGTGTTTGTAATCAGTAGTGCAAGGGATTTCATGCAATTAAAAAAAGAAAATAAAATGCAGCTAAAAATTAAAAATATGCACTTACCAGAACATTTTTTGCAAAAATTTAAAGCTTAAAAACATAAAAAAATATAGAAAAAAAATTTAATTTGGCTTCTATCTTTTCAATATGAATAGAATCTTACGCTTTTCTTCGGTTCAACAATATTTCAAAATGTAAAAATTATTTAGCTTAAATCAAAATGTAAAAATGTATCCAAATTGTATTATACCCTCCACATACTGTAATGAGGGTATATATCAGTTTGTCGTTCCGTTTGTAACGCATGGATAAAAAGGTCTAATACAAGATAAAGTATATATATTCTTGATCCTTTTTGAATTTTAAGCCGTTTCAGCGATGTCTGTCTGATTGTTGGTTTCTCCCACTGTCTGTTGAAATGCCGATCACGGCAAGAAAATGCAATAGAGACCGCTCAGTTTTACCTAGATTGATGTGCATGCTCCTGAAGAGTTTGGTATTGAAAATGAGCGTTTCAAAAGTTATGAGTGAAAATGTGAAGTTACCTATAAAATTTTCATACCAATTGGTGTATATTAGTACAATTTCATAGCGTCTGGTGTATAAAACATAACGTCATATTTTCGACCAGACGATAAGAGCTGAATAATATTTAAAATACATCTCAAATGTTTAGATCACCTCAAAAATTATTTTACCTCAAAAATGTTATTTCATGTTATTTGGATAATTTTGCCTTTAAGTGCATATTATTTGCAAATTAATGGTCTTCATTGTATATTTTTGCATATTCTGAGTTTATCTGCTCGTTTTTTTTGCATATTTCTAAAAAATTAAATTTAGATTTAATTAAAAATAAACAAAAAGAAGAATTTTATAACCTTAACACAGCACTAAACTAAAAAAGAAATATCATGTTGCCATCTACTCAGATATTTATATCGGATTTTATTTTTAAACCAACTCTAGGGTAATAAATACGATCTTAAAACACACAAATTTTAAATGCATATTTTTTGATTTTTAGTGTATATTTTTTTAAGTGTATATTTTGCATTTCTTACTGAATATTTTCAGCGATAAGCGATATTTTCAGCTGATAAGCATCAGTACAGTAGAGGAGTCTATTTAAATATGTTCTTCTGTCTGTTGAAATCATTTACACGTACCCAATGGGTGGTCTGGTCTTGTCTCAAAATGCTTGTCATAGTCCTAAGCGTTTTGGTATTGAAAATGAGTAAAATCGATCAAGGCATTAAAAAGTTACGTATGAAAATTTAAGGTCTTAAATTTTCCATACAAAATAGTATTATTATACCACGTACATTAGGGGCTTCAAAATTCTAGCCGTCGGAAATTTCCACCAGAAAAACGTCATAACTAGAGTACAGTTTTGAACTTACACCTTGCATTTTAAGTAGGATGTAGGAAATACAAATTTTTATTGTAATTGAAAGAAAAACTATTTTTTTGTATTATAAAATATTTTTAAAATACCGAAAAAATACCTGTTTAAAAACAGTAGTTTTTAACAATTTTAACAGTTGTTTCAAAATTTTTGTAGTAAAACATGTTCAGTTCATTTTACGACATTGTTAGTTATATTTACTGCAGTTGGTAGTTGTTAGTTGTTTTCAACAGTTAAAAACAACAATTTTTTAGTTATTTTAACGATAATTACATTTGTTTTGATTTAACTTTCTATTTCTGTAGATTTTACTGTCAAACTTTTCTGAGTGTAGTTATAACAAACGCTGACCTATATAAAAATTGCTTAAATAACAAAATATTACTTAAAACTATTTTTTATTTAAATAACTTTACAGTTATACGGATTTCATAAACGCCGACGAAGATGTAAGGGAACTGTTGAGTAAATTTGTAAAACAAATTAAAAAGATACACCGCAATCAGCATGTAACCGAACATCGCACTATGTGGTTGGTTAATTCCATAACGTAAGTGAATTTACAACTCTTTTTTTTTTATTTCGAATAATTCTTAATATTTAAATTTTAGACTTTTAAACCTTCTCAAACAATATGGCGATGTTGAAGAGTACATTAAATACAATACGGAAAAACAAAATCAACAACAATTGAGAAATTTCAATTTATATGAATATCGTCGAGTTATTTTAGAAATTATAACAAAACTTTATGAGGTTTTGGTGAAGCAAATTCAAGGGTTACTAGAGGGACATATAGTAGAAGCAATTTTGGATAATGATGAAATACAAAGAGGACATCATAAAAGTGGTGGCCGTCCTAGTGGTCGCTCTGTATCTATTGATGGTTCATCATCGCCAGAACATGTTAAAATTGCTGCTTGGAAACAATTGATTAGTCAATTGGAACACTTTTACAAAGAATTTTCGCATTTCGGTTTAGAAAGTTGTTATTCGGAGCAGATATTTTCTCAATTAATGTACTTCATATGTGCAATAGCCATGAATTGTTTAATGTTAAGGGGTGACAAGTGTATGTGGGAAACTGGTATGATAATACGCTATAATTTGGGTCACATTGAGGAATGGGTGAGAGATAAGAAATTGGTAAGTTGTACAATTTCTAAGAGAAACTGTTGATTAAATTTACTGAGTTTATGTTTAAATGTTTCTTAGCCTAATGATGTGTTGGCCCCATTGGCACCCCTAAATCAAGTATCTCAATTATTGCAATCTCGTAAGAGTGAAAAGGATGTACAAAGTATTTGTGATCTATGTACAAACTTAAATACAGCTCAAGTATTAAAGGTAAGTAACATCGATATTGAGTTTTTTATTAAATATTTTTTAAAATAACATTTTTTTCCAGGTTATGAAATCCTACAAATTGGATGACTATGAAGGAGAAATTACAAATACATTCCTTGAAAAACTAACGGAAAAACTTAATGCTCGTCCAATGGTAAGTAGATTATTTTTAAAATGTAAATCTGTTGGCAGAGCTTCGAATGAATTAATTCTTTAATTCACTTTTGAAGTTTGAATCAATCAGCTGCGTTCTGTATTTCGAAGTGGTTTCAAATCGATAGTGAAAATTAAATCGATATTAGTTTTTCACTGTGTCACAAAAAACGAATGAAGTGATAATCGATTTCGTATCTCATCGATTTCATTTCAGTTTTGTTTCAATCAACAGCTGTTTTCTTTTACATTGTTATTCTTCTATTTACTTTATATTTGACACTTGGAAAAAAAATTCAAACGAATAGCAACCATAAATTTTATCTGTTTATTCTACGAATTTCTAAAAATATGAGTTTTGCTTTTGTAGTATCGGTAATTTTTTGGAAAAAGAAAAAATGAATAAAGAAAGGTTAAATAGAAGACATTTACGGGATTGCTCAAACCCATTGGAATTATCAGAACTTATATCTTTTTATTAGAAAAAGTATACTTGTAGGTTATTTTATTTTCCAAATTTCATCGATGTAACAGGTTTTTTGTTAATGTTCATCAATGTAAATTTTGCATAGCACAAACTTGAATAAATTACCAAAAAAAAAAAAGGTTGTGTAATTTAACAAAAACGCAGTTTAGCATATTACCCAAGCTTTTTCGCCTTTATATTGCTCTCAGTTCAACACTAAGGAAATCGTGCAAGGCCTTTGGACTGTTAAAATAAAATTTCTGATTTTGACTATAAAAAGGGAGGAAACCAGTTTAACTGCAACGGAGTTAGTTTATTTTAACATATTTATAAAAATAAGCCGATTTTAGGAAAAAATATTTTTAGGGGTATTTTTTAGTAGTAGAGTTTATCTAGGGTTTTTTTTGACAATTTAGGAGGATTTGTAAGAAAAAATATAAAATTCACACGAAATTCACACAGCCAACTGACAGTGATTTGAAATCACGCAAACCAACACAAGCTTCGAATTGGATAACATAGAATTTCACTTGAATTTCGATAGGAACAAAATTAAATCGAATTGAAATCACTTTTTCGAAATTGGGAACCCAAAAGAGGTGAATATTTTCATTTTTACCCAAAAATGAAATACAGAACGCAGCTGAATATTTCATTTTCTTCAATTACTTACTGCAAATTAATTTACAAGCTTCATGCATATATTTGCTTTACAAAGTCAAGTCATGACAACCCAGATAGAAAAATATAAACGGCAAAGCGTTGACAAAATAAATACTCTATATGATGGTACAGGCGTTGACAGCTTTTCAAAAATTAAAGTGTTGGACCAACCTTGAAATGATTACGTCAATCTTCGGTTGGCCGTTTGTTTTTTTTGAAACTTTATGAAAGCATTGGCAACAATTGTAAAATAAGTGCTCTGCCAACTTTGAAATGATAACGACAATATTCGGTTGACCGTTTGTATTTCGAAATACGAAAAGTTCTTTAATAGTTTTTTTTGTGCCAATATTCGGTTGACCGTTTGTATTTCGAAATACGAAAAGTTCTTTAATAGTTTTTTTTTGTGCCAAAATAAAAAAAAAAACTGAAATTTGTATTTTTAGGTTTATATTGAGAAGTGTAGGAGTAAAAAAACTTTTTCCGAACCGAAATTTCATTTGAAATATGTTTTTATGAAAAAAATAATAATAAAAAACATTTTTTCTGAAAGTCTTGATTGTCCAATTGTACAAATTCCAAAAAAACCCCAGTAGCAAAAAATACTAGTACAGAACCAATTTTGTACTAGTTTATTTGAACCATGCAACTAGTACTAGTTCTACCATCTCTCCATACAAACAACTGTAGGTTGATGTCCCTATAAGATGTCATAGGGACATCAACTTGTTCTTAACAAACACTTTGGAACTATTTGAGAACTAGTTTGAAAACTACAATTTAAGGACAAAAAAAGGGATACAAATAGGGTACTAATGTGACACTCTCGGAACTAGTTCTGAACTAACTCTTTGGCACCAGTACTGTACCAGTTGGTTTAGACTTAATCATATAAATAACAATCGAATGTTTTCCTTTTAATGAAAGATAGGTTGGACCAATAGTTTCATCTTATTGAGGTAAATAGGTTTATATTCTAAATAGTATTTAAAATATTTTGTGTTTATGATTAGTATTCAGAATAAAAAATGGTTGTGTGTTTATATGTCAACTCAGAATACATTATTAAAACAAATGTTAACAAATTTAGAACTTCAAACTCGTATTTAAATGCAGTTTTTTTTATCAAAACTTAACATATTTCCTACACAACTAGTTCAAAATTATTGTTTTGGAAAGCAAAATAGGAAACGAAACTGGAAGATAAACACACAAACTAGATCTAGAGTGATTCATTGGCAAATTTTCGATGTCTTTTTCCAAAATTTGTGGCCGTATATTGGCGAATGGTCAATCGTTTCGGGCTTATCGGCGTAGACTAGCAACTTCACATATCCCCACAGAAAATAGTCCAGCAGCGTTAAATCGCACGATCTTGGAGGCCAATTAACGGGTCCGAAACGTGAAACTATGCGGTTACCAAACGTTTCCTTCAATAAATCAATTGTGGCACGAGCCGTGTGACATGTGGTTTCTTGTTGAAACCAAAGCTCCGGCACATCGTGGTTGTACAAAAAAGTCAGTAATCATGGCTCTATAGCGGTCACCATTGAATGTAACGTTCTGACCAGCATCGTTATTAAAGAAGTGCGGACCAATAATACCACCAGCCCATAAAGCACACCAAACAGTCAGTTTTTCTGGATGTAACGGTGTCTCAACATACACTTGAGGATTATCATCACTCCAAATACGGCAGTTTTGTTTATTGACGTATGTGCTTCATCGCTAAACAAAATTCGCTTATGAAAATCGGGATCAACGGCAATCTTGTTTTGGGCCCATTCACCGAATCTACGCCTTGCTAGGTGATCGTGTGCTTTAATTGTAGCACGAGTTGGATTTTGTAAGCAAGCAAATCAAGATCTTTCCGCAAAATCTTCCATAAAGTGGATGGACACATATCCAATTCCTGTGCACGATGGCGGATAGACTGATTGGGGTCTTCCTCTACGCTACGCTCTACAGCAGCAATGACTTCTGTACGCACTGTACGTCGTCTCTGTGGAAGCATATTATCATTTAGAGTAAACGTGGTGCGAAAACGTTCCATAGTTAATCGAATTAATTGCTCTGATGGACGATTTTGTTGACCGTAAAATGGACGTAGTGCACGATACGTATTTCGAACAGAACCATGATTTTCAAAATAAATTTGCACAATTTGGAAGCCTTCTTCAGGCGTCAGCCTATTCCTGTTGAAATGCTGGCAAGTACTGGCAAATTCCTTTTTGAAAATATTGCCAAATCACTTTTAGCAGATGTTTTTGCAGTTTTTTTTTCATAAACTGTTGTAAATTTTGTAAAGCAGGTTTAGGCAAAGCACTTTTTGCAAACGTTGGCAAAACGTTCCAAATAAGTGTTTTCGCAATGCTTTTCCTTTGGTATTACTGTTAACCAACGATCTACCAGTGCTTTGTTTTTTGTTCAATCGGCAATTTCTGCTTGGGAATAATCTTGTATTATTAAATTTATTTTTTATTTATTTACAAAAGAGCTAAATGATTTTTCTGTCATTAATTTTGTAACGGATTTATAAAAAAAAACTATTTATGTTGTTGTAGCAGTTTAAATAGTTGAAATAAAGTTGAAACGTATCAGGTAGGAAAATTAGAGTGTAGATCGAGGTCCAGAAATATGTTCAGTCAGAAAAATACGACCGGCAAAGCACTTACGTCGTTGTTACTAGCGTAGGCAGAGCATTTAATTTCTAAAAATGTAAGTGCTTTGTCAACCCCAAAATGATAACACCGGGCGTGGCATGGGCCTTCTTTTTTTTTACAGCGTTGGCAAGGCATTGGGGAAACAAAACTGCCAATCTTGGCAAACCACTAGTAAAACCAAAAAAATAGGTGGTATAAAAATAGATTTTTCAAAATAAAATTTTAAGTTTTGTTAGGCCTGCCGGAATTTGATCCTTGGCCGCTATATTGGCAGCCGAGAGCTCTACCTCTACATATAATATTTAATAGCTTAAAAACGTAAATAAATGATAACAGCTGGCCAACGGTTGGTTAAGCTAGTTTGTTAGCACTGGCATAACGTTTGTTGGAAATAACTTGCCAACGCTGTTAAATAAAAAAAAAAGTTGGTCTAAAAAAGATTTTTCACAAACATAATAAAAAAAAACAATTTTACAATTTTTTTCCACAAAATGTAGCAAATGTTTTAAAATCAATGCTTTTCAAACTCTTTTTACTAACGTTGGGAAAGCGTTCTAATTTGGGCTGTGCTAGTTCCTTAATTTGAATTTCTGCCAGTGGTAGACTAATTTGGGACTAATTTTTTTCTAGGTCGTAAAAATCACCCATGATTTTCATTTGATTTGAAATTAACAAAATTCATTTGAAAATAGATAAAAATAAATTTCACCTTAATAGCATTTCCAAATTATTTAACAAAAATTCTTTTAACGTTGATTTAAAAGTTAAGATTGCATTAATATTTTTTAAGTTTTATAAAATTGTTAAATTCCAAACTACCAATTACTGATTGTAATTCGATAGGGAATGAATTCTTCATATATTTCAATCCATTTAATCAAAAGCTTTGGGAATGGAATGAAGCCAATGAATTATTTTTTACGGAATGAACTAATGGAATGATATGAGTGCATTTATTTAAGCTTAATTCAATTTTAGTTGAATGAAATTCAAATTGAATTACTTCTTTCAAAGCTCTGTTGTACTACTATTACATATATCGCACTTGATCAACAAGAGGGTATTAACTCAAAATTTTAAAATTTTCAGTAGAGTCAAAAAACTGTTTATGGCCACATTTTAACAGAATTTAAAAATTCAAACATATCATAATAAGCAAATTCCATTTGAAAATATATATATAATGCGTATTCTTTTTATTGTTTATGTCCAAGAATCACCACCAATACCAATTAAATAAACAAAATTGAGTTTCTCTGTAAACAAAGTTTTTAAGTTTATTTAGATATTTTAATTTTCCTTATTTTGTAATATTAAAATTCACCTGTAAACAAAGAAACGACATTTAATGTTTATTATTTCCAATGTCAATTCCTTTTTACAATAATCTTTTAATTATTTTATTTTAATTTAACTCTTCAACTTATAAGTTTAGTTTAACATGTGTTATTTGTTTCTCTAATTTCTATTACTGTCAGCGTTGCCATATGCCAGGGAAATGACAGAAATTTCTTTACATATATACATTGTTTTTGTTTTAAATTTTACCACTCATTGCAAAAAAAAAAATCAATTTTTTGAGTTAATACCATTTTTTTTGAAATTTTATCGATTTTTTTTGGTATTATTTTGAATATTTTATCAACAAAACAGTATCAACTCAAAATACAACCAAATATAAATAAAACAGTTTGATTATTTTTAACATAAATAAAGGCTCAAATCAAAATAATACCTTTTTTTATGAAAATATACGATTCATTTCTATTTGAACTTTTGTATTAACTCGAAATAATACCTTTTTGTTGAAATAAAAGTAATCACTACATTATCATGAAAATGGTCTCAAAAGTGATTTTCGAGATGAAAGAGTAATCGGAATACGTTGAAATTTTTACAATAGATAGATATTGATGTTGTTAGTTGATTTCTTGAAAAAAGTGATATTTTAAAAATTTTGAGTTAATACCCTCTTGTTGATCAAGTGCGATATGTATATTTAATTTTTTTTTATTTTTTTTTTGTATTTCAGACTAAAAACGATGAATTTACCATGGATCAGAAAATGATTACGCCCTTTAAATGTGTTTTCAAATACAGTCCCATTAAGTTAGAAGATATTGAAATTCCGAAACATTTGCATCTAGATGAATTATTAACAAAAATCTAAAACATAAATTAATAAAAAAAAACATATACACACCTAAACATAAACATTCCTAAAGCCACCTATTAGTTTTTTAGTATTATATAATTTATGCAACGAAATTTACAAAACTATATGTTTCCCAACATTTTTTGAATTTATTTTTTCCTTGTTTAATTATATAATAGTGCTTCCAATATAAAACAATATATATATATATTTTTTTTTTAAATTAATTTTTTGTTATAAATTAAACTTATAAATAAATGTACTTAGAATTTTGTTAAAAACTGAGTTAAACTCAAAAACAACAGAAAATATTGAAACCCTTGTTGCCTTTTTTCAAAACAAAAATTGAAAAATAAAACCTGTATACCTGTTTTAAATGTGAATATGTGAAAACAAACAATATTATATGTAAAATCCTTTAAAAATTAAAGACAATTTATGTATTATTTATTATCATTATTATTATTATAATTATTATGTAGTACTACAATTACTAAAAAAATGTTTAAAATATTTTAGAGCTTAGAATAACATCTCCAGAACAACATTCAATTTTATTTCAGAAAATTTCAGTTAAATTAAGAAATTTTCATTAAAATGTTAATTTTTTATCAAATAAGGCTATTAATCATTTTGTTTAAGAGTTAAAAAAGAACTTATATCTATAACTATTAAAAAAAAATTAAACAAATTTTAATTTAAAAAAGTTATTTAAGACTTTCGGCTTCATTTAATTTCCTTAGTAACGGACATTCCCGCATTTAGTATTTTAACCCTTTGTAGCCCATGAACTTAAAAATTAAAAATTTTTTTGGTACGGGAAAGGTTAAGGTAAATAAAAAAAAACGTATTACTTAGAAATTAAAAAATATCCTTTATTTATTATTTATTTGACATTTTAAGGATTGTGACACTACTGTTACATAACATAAAAATATAAATTTTTCATGTAAAAATATGCATTGTATACAATAAGTATTCACAGGTTTTCATAAAAACAACCCAATTTTTTGCACTTTTTGTATTTTTTTTATAAAATTTTAAATTTACACGTGTTCAAACTTTTCACTATTCGTATTATGCAGACTTCAAACTGTCGGAAGTCAAAAAAATTACGCCATCTATGATATTTTTTTGGTACCAATTTGATAAGCGGTATGTCACAGTTGGGTGACACAAATTTGAGCGAGCTAAATATATTCAGTATGTATTATTTCGGGGTTTTTGGGGTTTGTTACAGTAATGTTACATGAGGCTATAAAGGGTTAAGAGTATATTTTGTTCTCAGAATATAATTGCGGGACATGCCGCTATTAATATGGTGAAAATAAACAAAATATTTTAACATATTTATATTTATTATAAAAGATTATTTTATACATTAAGTAACATACTACTATTTATTTGAAATGATAACTTTCAAAACAACCATCTAGGCATAGTGCAGGCTTATCCGAACAATTTTTGCATTGAAAGCTTGTTTCTTTTCTGGTTTCATTATTAAGACAATGCTTGCATCTCTTTTGATAACTTTTGTTCTTACTTGAACCTTGATATTGTGAAAGGAAAGGAATTTTTTCCGGAAAGTGATGAATGCTCATATCAATTGAAAAGGATTCGTTTTGTGGTTTTGATGGACGGCCTCTAGCTGTTACCAAATTACCAAGATCTTTGCCTTCAGAAACATTTGCTGGTATATTAATTAAACTTAATATCAAATCGTCTCGAAAGTCTATAAAGGAGTTTTTTGGATAAAACTTTTTATAAATAAAAAGTGAGTTCCACACAGCCACATCCAGGATATGAAATAGGACCTTTTTATACCATCTTTGGTTTTTCTGGGACTGTAATAGTATGATAATTGGTCGGCTTCATCAATTTCTGACATGTTCTTATTATAGGCAACAACGTCTACTGGTTTTATCTTCTTTTGGCCTCTGCTATTGTTAACTTCGATAAGACATGGATGATGTGCCGTAGTTATGGACAAAACATCGCGTTTGTCTTTCCATTTTGTCACGTAAACATTCCCTGTTTTTCGCCAAATTATTTCTCCTTTTGCCAGTTTTTTAGTAGTTATGCATTTACGACTCGGTGGCCGCGGTTGAGGTACGGATGCATAAGTTTTAGAACTACAGCATTTGTTTTTGATCCTGAGGAGTCTTCAACATCTTTTCCTGCATATATTTTAACATTTAAAATGTAGCCATCTTTCGTAGTGTAAAACTTTATGCCGTATCTATCCCGCTTTCCTTTGTTTGTTTCTCTAAAAAGCATTAGAGACTCATTTAAAGACAAGTCATCTAAGACAAGTGAAGACAAGTCATTATTTTCCAAATTTTTTGCATAACCATTACTCAAAGAAACCAATAAGTTAAGCACGTCTTCATTGAAAATTTTTTTAAATATTATTGGAGATGAGACACTATTTATTTCGCCACGGATGCCGCAGGATTGGTCAAATGTAAAAGTTAGTATTGGTTTATCCTCGTACCAAATATCGTCACCTTCAGTAGTATAATCACGATTACTCTCAATATCAGGAGTACATGTACCATCATCCTCCTGACAAAAATCTTCCAGAATATATTCATCGCGCTCACTATCGCTTTCATCATCAGAACTCGAATATCCTTCGAATTCTATTTCATCTGACGATTTTTCGTCTTCTGAACTTGCTAGTAGTTCATCCACCATTTTTTTTGCAAATTTTTATTTGCCATATTTTATTTAAAAAAAATAATTTACAAAACTGCAGCAAAATTTTTTTTTTAATATTTTTCACCGAAAATTACCATATGAATTACGTTCATGTATTTCTTATGAGCATTACACGGGAATTCCCTCAATTCGTTTTAATGAAGGCGTTTCTACACCAAAAATAAATAATTGAACATTCACTTTAAATGAAAATTATCTGTTGAATTGGATTTTTCTTGTTAATCCTTATTGGAATTCGTTGAATTGGATTTTTCTTGTTAGTGCTTGTATTTTAGCACTTTAGCAACACTAATTTTGTACAATGATAAAAAATTTCAGTTTTGACGGTTGAAAAATTCGATTTGAAAATTAGCGGAAATTCCCGTCATCAGTCTATTTAAGGACAAGTGTATGACGGGAATTCCAGCAATACTGCCGAAAGTGTAAAGTTCTAACTCTTGAAATATTTTTAAAACCCTGTTTAAAGTTTCATATATGATCATATATATTTTTTATATGATCATATATGATCCATATTCGTACATACTAGAAAAATTTGTCTACATTAAATATGTCATATATGTTCATAAATAATTTTATATGGTCATCCATATACGTTCATACATAATATATTTTTTCTTGTAATCTTGTATTTAAAAAAAATGTTTTAATAAAAAAAAAAAACAATATTATTTAAAAGGCCTAATTGCAATAAAAAAAATTATTTTAAATATCAAAACATGTATATGATGTATTTATGTAGGCTCTATGAAATAAGGCCCCAATGAAATAAGTTCCGAAACCAAAAATGAAATAACTGCCCATTTTTTGGGGCTTTATTTCATTATGAAACAATGCCCCAAAAAAAATGAAAAAAAACCCCAACAACATAAAACAAAACCCAAAAATAAAATGAAATAACGCCGCAATTTTTGGGGCTTTATTTCATAATAAAGTAAAGCCTCATTTCGAAAATGAAATGAGGCCCCAATTAAAAAAAAAAAACTAAATTATATATTACATTAAAATATTTTTTTTTCCTTATTAATACATAGTTTTTGTGTATATACCTGCAAAGAGTCCTCAGCTGTTTGACGGCAAGAACATAAGAAAAATTAGTAAATGAAACCTGTAAATATGAACATTAAAAATATTTCACTAAAAAACAATTTTAAACAATATTCACTAGAAGATTATTCTTGTACCCTAAAAAATATAGCAAACGAATTGAGAGTTTGTTTTTTTGTGTCGCACGCGGAAAAAACTTTTTCGCGTAGCCGCCTGCCGCGTTCTACGGAGGAAAAAAACCCTAAGAGCGGCAGAAGGCCGCCAGACAGAAAAACTTGTTTTTACAAATCCAATGTCGAATCCGTTGAAATCTTATGTTTAAGACTATAAATAATATAATTTGACTAGTCATAGCTTTGTCATTTAAACAGCTAATTGATTGTTTTTTATCTTCTGTTTATTTAACGTTTAGACCCTAATATATACGTAAAATTTTTAATAAAATAGACTTTTAAAAAAATAATCATTGAAAAACAATAAATCATGGTTAGTATTTTGGGACATAAAAAGTTATGACAGGTCAAATAAATGTTACTTGATGTCTTAAAAATATAAGATTTCAACGGATTCGACATCTGATTTGAAAAACAAGTTCTTCTGGGTGGTTTTTTTAGGGGTTTTTTTCCTCCGTAGAACGCGGCAGGCGGCTTCGCGAAATAAAGTTTTTTCTGCGTGCTTTTAATGAGATTGGTTGCTTACATTCCTTAAAAATTTTGGATTTTTAAGAAAATGAAATAACACCCCAAAAATATTATTTGGGGACTTATTTCATTTCTCAAATTTCATTATGAAATAAGGTCTCAAAAAAAAATTAAATAAAGCCCCAAAAAAATGAAATAATACCCCAATTTTTTTATTAGAAATTTTTGGGGCCTTATTTCATTTTTGGTTTGGGGACTTATTTCATTGGGGCCTTATTTCATAGAGCCATTTATGTCAGCGCAAACATTCTACTTAATGTATCATCATAACGAAATATTTGCCGATAAAACGACATTTTAAACAACTTTAAAATAAAGTATAATATGACCACATTATATTAAAACATTGTGAACAATATTAACAACATTAAAAATACGAAATTTAACTTAATTTAATTTTTAATTTTATTTATTTATTCATTTCAATAACCTAGCCTGAAGGCCATAATCGGTTACAAATTTCTACTAAATTATACAAATCTACTAAATTATAAAATTTTGTTTATTTTAATTCCATAAAATTTGCAAATATTTATTTCAAATAATTTTTATTTCAAATAATTTTTTTTTATAAAATTCTGAAATAAAATTGAATTGATGTTTAAATACGCCTATTATATATACGCCTATTATATAGTAAAATTAGTAAATTAAATGAAAAACACTGAAATTATTTACACTCCTTCCATTTTATTCTTAACAATGTCATTCCTAATTTAAACTTAAACTTGCCTATGGTTGTTTTTTTTTTTCCTTTAACTTGTTTTCATAATTTGTCATGCCATTTATGCATTTTGTAATTTTTTATTTGTTTTCTTGAATAAAAACAGTACTTAAATTATTTTATATTGCAAGCAAGAAAATTTATTGAATTAAATTTTCTTAAGATTCCACAATAGCAGCCAGCAATAATTATATGGCAATACCTATTATACACATGTAGAAGTAAAATATTTATATATATATACATAAACTTATTTATTCATTTTGAGGATCTTTTGTAGAAAACTGAATATGAAGATATTTAAATGATTTCCAAGAATCTATTAAGAAAATATTTCCATAGAAAGAGAACAAAAAGCTAAATTTTTACAATACAGTCAACGAAATTCCTTTGAGTGTAGAAGTATTTTTGAATTTGACCATAAAATGGGAAAAGTTAAAGAAAATCTAAAAATCACGCTAATTCCATTAACCAACCAATAACACTATTCGATTAACTACTATTTTTGGAAGGACCTCTTGCAGTGCGAATTTTGTAAAAATTTAAAATCGTACGGTTAGTTTTCGAGATACATGTATTTTTTGATTTTCATTGAACACCCTGTTTTTTTAGCACTTTTATCTCAATACCGTTATTTTAAAACTATTTGTAAGTTAAGCGTTCATTTGAGTATAATATGTTTTAATATTTAAGGATGTTTTCAGGATGCTGTAAGGTATTGGAAATTTCTCATTTTGCAGTTTAAGCCCTCTAGTTTTTACCGCAGCTATTGGATTTCGTTTTTTTTTTTTTAATAACATCTAAACTAGTAAACATTTCAACACTTGTTTTCAAGTTGCAAAATCATAGAATATTTCTGTAAATATTTGCAAAACAAATCGAAATTTTGACAATTTAAAGAGTGGTAGTACAAAACAAACAATAATTCGTGAAGTGAAGGGTTAAAGATAAACAATTTTGGACGGGATAACAAATAGCAATCTGTTAATCCAAAAAAACAAAAAATAAAAATAAAGTAATTTCTAGAGATGAGCGATCCGGTGATTTTTTAGTAATACCGTTCTCAATAAACGCGATTTTCAAATCACTGGCACCGAAAGAATTATCCTTCATGATATTAATGAAACAATTTCATAGAATTTTTTTTTTGTAGAGTCAATGAAGAATTTCATTATATCCAAGAAATTTTATTAGTATTAAGAAATTTTTCCTAAAATTTCATAGTTTCATAAAAAAAATTCATTCGATTTTATAATTTTTCACTTCATAAATTTAATGAAAAATTTCTTTAAAGCTTTTTTCATAAAATTTTATAGTTTCAAAAAAAAAAAAAAATTCATTCGATTTTATAATTTTTCACTTTAAAAATTTAATGAAAGCTTTCTTTAGAGCTATTAAATTATTTCAAAGACTTTTTTTTATTTTTTCATAAAATTCCATAACTTTAATAATTTTCAAACTTTGGGTTTAAGATTTAATGAAATTGTTTAAAAATCATATGAAGCAATTCATTATCTTGGTTCCAATGCATTTTTCATGAAGAGTTTTATTAATTAAAGGAGAATTGTTGATGAAATTGTTTCATAAATTCTATAAACGTTTCATTGTCGCAATGATTCATTACTTTTATGAAGATTTTCATTAATTCCACAAACATTTCATAAACATTGACCTGTTTCATGGATTCTATGAAAAGTTCCAATGAATGAGTTCCAGTGACAATTTTAATTAAAGCTATGAGAAATTCATTACTGAAGTGAAGATAAAACTACTATTTTTAACAGTTATTTTTCCGGTAAAATTAAAAATAGTTTTAATAAAAAAAAAATATTTTTTTTTTATTTATTTTTTATTTGCAACGCAATAAGCCACTTAGGCCAAAGTGCATTGTTAATACATTGTACAAATTCATATAAATATTTACAAAATTTCTTATGTTATATGTAAATAGCCGTATATACATAACAAAAAAATATCCCTAAAATAGGATTATATAAAAAAAAAGAAAAAGTGTGTAATGTTTCAAAATATTTTTGCTTTTAATTACAATAAAAATTTGCATTTTCTACATCCTATTTTAAATGCAAAGTCAAAATTCTAAACGGTATTCCAGTTATGACGTTTTTATGCGTTGGAGATACAATGAAATTTTCTTATTTTTAAATTTTGCAAACTATAAACATATCAATAATAACAAATATTAACTAAACGAGAATTTTGAAAAACTCGACATAATCTTCTATTTTTAAATTACTAACAAAAATTAACTGTTTACTGCAAAATTACTGTTTTAATAGTTGTTTATTAAAATACTAAAATTACTACTCAAAACAACTGTTACTAAAGTACAGTATTTTTGGTTAGTTGCTTTTTGAAATGACTGTCTAAATTAGTCGTTTTTCATTCTCTCACAGAAAAATGATTACAATAGCAGTTAAAACAACAAGTAAACAGTAGTACTACCCGAATGACCTACATGTAGTTACTGTAAGAATATTCTGAGTGTAGTAATTTATTTTATAAAATTTAATCATTAAATACATAGACTGGCATTAATTTATTTTTTTTTAACTCAAACCCCTATTTTTCATAAAAATATATTTTTTCCGGGTTTTCCTGTTCCAGGATTTCAGTTATATTAGTTTCCCACCCGCGAATTTTGTTGCGTAGTTTTCTATAAAATGTTTCAAGAAACAAAACGGAATGTCAAAAAATTTTAAGTTTTTGATAGAAAACCCCTGGTAGAAGCTCTGCAATAAAGCAGCAGGTGGCTTAAGGAACTTGTAGGGAAGAGTGAAAATAGACAATATAAAATTACTCGCATCCAGCCCTGCTCCAAAATATAAAAATAAAAAAAAAAAAACATTTAAAATCTTGTAGATCGATTTAAAGAAATTCAATATGATAATGCCAATAAGATCTAAGAAGTATCTCCATTATATTTAGCAACAGAAATTTCCAAATATAATGCGAATTCTAAAATTTTTTTTTAAATTATGTTCTTTTTTTAAATTTATGAGCATTTCCATTTCAACGACTAATTTTTCGATGGGTTACGGTTTTGATAAAACTTGGTGAGTATGTTTGATAGCGATCTCAAATTTCTAAAACATTAAAACATTTAAGGGGGGGTTGGGACATCATTAGACTTAGGCAATCTAGTTCCTTTGGGTGCGCGCTCTTTCTATTTCGATTGATCTGAACGATTGAACTAGAAGAGCGACCTTGGCTCTTCTAGTTCAATCGATCTTTGACAATTTCGTTCAATAGTTCGTTAGATCGTTTGTTTGATAATTTTTAAGCGAATTATTCACACCTCTTAGAAAAAAAAAAAACCAAATTAAACTCAAAAGCAACATAAAGAAAATAAATATTATTCAAATACCAAAAAGGAACGAAAAGCCTAAAAGAGCTGATGATTGCGAACTAGCTCACTAGTTCAAAGTAAAGACTAGTTCGATTGAATTAGGTCGTTAACAAACTACACAACTCTAGACATCATTAAAAATACATAAATTTTGTTGTGTAAGAGGTATTGCACTGGAATAGTAATAATTTTGAGGTTCATTAATATTGTAAAAAAAAAACTTTTTAAAATATTTTTCTTTTATAAAAAAAAATATTTTAAATTTTTTTTTTATAAAAGAAAAAATTTTTTTTAAAATATTGTTTAAAAAAAAAAATCTTAAAATATTGTTTTTATAAAAAAAACTTTAAATATTTTTTTTTATAAAAAAAATTTCAAATATTTTTTTTTTATAAAAAAAAAGTTGAAATATTTTTAATATTTATATTTTTTACCAGGGTTCAGAAAAATACACACACTGAATAAAAAACTTGTACATAAATGTAAACAAACACAACTAAAAGCAACAAACACATATTTTTATTTTCATATCAATTATGTGTGTATCTAAATTTTGCGCATTTTATTACACAGACACGAGTGTTTATTGTTTTAATATTTGCTTGAGTACACGAACATGTATAGTTCACGTATTGTTTGATCGTAACATACTTCAACCACACATGTGTAGCTATACTTTGAGTTCGTTTACTTGTAGGTGTACAGCTAAAAAAAAGTACATGAACGGTAGACATGTAGAGTTCACGTATTGTTTGATCGTAACATACTTCAACCACACATGTGTAGCTATACTTTGAGTTCGTGTACTTGTAGGTGTACAGCTAAAAAAAAAACATACATCAACGATAGACATGTAGAGTTCACGTATTGTTTGATCGGAACATACATGAAAGATAGACATGTTAGATTGTAGCTATATTTTAAGTTCGTAAACTTATTACAGAAAATTTGTCTATTTTAAGCCCTGATGTTGAAATTAGTTGACAAATTTGTAAAGGTTACTAAATTTTAGTAAAGTTTTTGTAGAATGAAAATTAAAAATCGATTTGCTAAAATCAGCAAAACATTTTGCTAAATATTAGTAAAATGCCACAATAAACTTTTTTTTATTCAAATTTAACCGTAATTTTTAATTTTTTTAAAAGTTTTAATAAATAAAGTTGAAATATAGTAGTATATTGGATGTTCGTTGTATTTTTGTTAATATTCTTAATTACAAAAATATCTGATTTAAAAATTCAAAAAAAGAAAATAGTTAGTAATATTTTTGCTAATTTTAGCAAATCGGTTTTTAAAAAATTAGTAAATTATTTTGCAACGAAAATAAGTAAAATAAACTATAATTTGTAAAATGCGGATAGAATAAAATTTGTACTAGGTACTAACTTCATACTAAAAATTAGTAGAAAAACTGTAAATTAGGATTAACAAGGGGAAGCATTAAAGTCCGATGTGCCAAATTTGGTATTAAAAAGATTAAATTCGGCTGTGCCGAATTTTTGGATACCCTCCATCTCGTATCATCAGATTAAGTATGCACCTTATATGTTTTAAATAAAAAAGTTCTGAAAGTGAATGTCCTTTAAATTTAATGGGGTTTTAAATAAATGTAATTAGAGTTTAAGAGTTTCCTTGCAAATTTATTAAAGGTAGAGAATGAGAATAAGTAAAAATAGTGTGCGAATAAAAGTTATGAATTTACATTGTTGAATTCGGGGATTTTGTTTCTGGATATTTTTTTGATCTGATAACGATTAAAGTGTCTGGCAACTCTGGTTAATGCAGTCAAATAAATAAAGAATTATAACTCAACTATTTTGTTCACTCTTTTTCTTATTAATGATTCAAACTATCAACAAACAATTTGACTGAAAATTAGCAACACCTCTTCTGTATTGGCGGAGTATTTTGAGTTAACACAGACAGATGTACAGACGGACATGGCTATATCGACTTCTCTATTCATGCTGATCAAGAATATGTATATATAGTTTATGGGGTCCCAGATATTTTTAAAAGAATTACAAACATTTGACAAAGTGATATAAAAACCGTTTACAATTTTTTATACTAACTTTTTTTGTGGGAGTGTAGAACACTTAAATAAAGGTTGATATTTGATTTTATTTCGAATGTAACTCAAACAAAAAAATTTATTTTATTTTAAAACAATCCATTACAAAAGAATTTTCTTTTTAAAAATACTTTTGAGATCAGTTGTGTAAAATAATAAAAAAAAAAAATAACAAAAACAAAAAATTAAATTACAGAATTCATTAAAAACAATAAAAAAAATTATATAGAAATTAAATTAAAATAAATTAAAGGTTTTGATCGTCATCTGATTTTGAAGACCTACATTTTTTTTATTCGAAATTAAAAAAAAAAACAAACTGTGTTATTCTACATTTTGTTTTCTTGAAAAATGGAAGAACTTCTAAAAGTGTGTACATTTAAATTTTTATATTTTCATGACTATTTATCCGATTGTATGTTGTAGCTGTACACCTACAAGTACACGAACTCAAAGTATAGCTACACATGTGTGGTTGAAGTATGTTACGATCAAACAATACGTGAACTCTACATGTCTACCGTTCATGTACTTTTTTTTAGCTGTACACCTACAAGTTCACGAACTCAAAGTATAGCTACACATGTGTGGTTGAAGTATGTTATGATCAAACAATACGTGAACTATACATGTTCGTGTACTCAAGCAAATATTAAAACAATAAACACTCGAGTCTGTGTAATAAAATGCGCAAAATTTAGATACACACATAATTGATATGAAAATAAAAATATGTGTTTGTTGCTTTTAAACAGTACATTGTGTGTATGATGTGTGTATTTTCTGAACTCTGTTTTTTACACAAATAGCTATTAACGTGTTAGTCGTTGAAATAAAATAGAAAAGCTCTTATATTAAAATTATTAATCGATTAAAAAATAAGTTTTATTATTATAAAGGATTATCGTTTTTAGAATTTGCCTAATTTTTTGCCCGTTTTTGTTAAAATTCAAAAATATTGTCGAGCCCAAAGGAATTTCGTCCACTCTATATCAGAATTAACCACTAATGTAAAAGTTAAAACATTTATAATATATATATTTTTATAAAAACAAAATTTATTGTGACAATTTTAAAGTACATACTTTTTAAATATCTAAATATAATTTCTAATTTGCCACTAATTTGCCACTGTTCATTGGCAGTTCTGTCAAACTTTGTTCTAGAAAGCAACACTTAAGGCTGACTCAGCCAGACGTAAACATATCTCGGTATAGAAAATTAAATATTATTTATTTATTTTATTTACATGAAATTGAAAATTGAATGCTAATTGTTATTGAGCAATGGCAGCGCAGGCCTTCAGCTCGTTAGACTTAAATGAGTAAGTTAATTATAAGAATTTCAGAAAATTAAATAAGAATAGAAGATGTTGTAGAAAACGTAAACGGACAACAAAAATCTGTTTTGATTAGATTTTCTTTGTGCGTTTACGTTCTCTATATGTTCAATGCATATGAATTCAATGAAACAACAAGCAATCACCCCACAAGAACTTTTATTCCTATTTGAGCAATTCCATATGAAAACGATCAAAATTGGCAAATTTTTGGACGACCCCTCTCCGATTTTAAAATAAATAGTCTCAATCGATTGCCCAGCAAAAAATAATGTACCTACATATTTTTTATTTATAGTGACTGGTTTAGTGGTGGTGTGCACCACTGTCATGTGACAAAATTGAAGAATTCTTCATAAGGGACCTCATTGAAAGTTGTTTTAAAAAAAACTACTAAAGCGATCGCAACGAGTGATAGCTCGTTGGAAAGGTATTGAATCAGGCTTTAATTGAAAAATAAAATTTTCCTAATTTTTCTCAGAAATTTACCTTTTTTCCCATGAAAATTAAATTTTCCCATGAAAATTAAATTTTCCGATTTTCCACAGAAGCTCCTAAATTTTCCGGCTAATTTTATTTTTTTTGGATTCCTCATAATTTTTGCTTTAAGAATCAGCAATAAAAAAATGGGCCCCGACTCCTTGTTTGGACAGGAGAAGAGCATTTAGAGACCACCTTGTTCTCATTGTTTTTATATTTTTTATAATTGAATTATTTTTAATTATTTAACAAGAAAAATTAGGAAAATTTTATTTTTCAATTAAAGCCTGATTCAATACCTTTCCAACGAGCTATCACTCGTTGCGATCGCTTTAGTAGTTTGTCATATGGAATTGCTCTATAGTGACTGGTTTAGTGGTGGTGTGCACCACTGTCATGTGACAAAATTGAAGAATTCTTCATAAGGGACCTCATTGAAAGTTGTTTTAAAAAAAACTACTAAAGCGATCGCAACGAGTGATAGCTCGTTGGAAAGGTATTTTTAAAACAACTTTCAATGAGGTCCCTTATGAAGAATTCTTCAATTTTGTCACATGACAGTGGTGCACACCACCACTAAACCAGTCACTATAAAAAAAAAAAAAAATATGTAGGTACATTATTTTTTGCTATGCAATCGATTGAGACTATTTATTTTAAAATCGGAGAGGGGTCGTCCAAAAGGTGATCGCTTTCATATGGAATTGCTCATTTATCTTTTTAAATTTTCTATACCGAGATACGTTTACTTGCGTCTGCCTTATTCAAAATTTATTATTAAAAAAAATTTCTTATTTCTCGTAAGCGGCAAGTAAAAACAAAAATCCAGATTTATTGGCCTGATAACTGTCCGACAACGTGTCAATCTGTTTAGAGCTTACCTCTGACAAAAAAACTCCCTTAAAACAATCACGAAAATTTATAAAAAAAAAAAACTAAATTGATTTCTTTTTCTGTGGAAAAAACTAAGAATCGTAGGATTGTTGAACATACAACTGCATTGTAATAAATAATATTCATTATGGTAGTTCAATGTAGTCAAATTTAAAAATAAAAACAATGCTTAATTTAAAACAAAAAAAAACTGCTTTTTTATTAACTTTTTTGTCAGGTATGTATTTGCAGCCAGGATATAATAAAATTTATTAATGATCGAGGGTATTCTAAAAAAAGAATCCACATACAATTGTTCGTTTTCGCATACAGTTTGGTATTGAAAATGAGCAAAATCGGTTAAACGGTTCAAAATTTATGAGTGAAAATGTTAAGGTACCTCTTCATTTTCCATACAAGTTGGTGTATTTTAGTACCATTTCATATCAGCGTCGGATTCGGATTTATAAATAAAATATGCCATATTTTGTTACCAGACTCTTAGAGGTGAATAATATTTTAAATTCACATCAAATTTAAAAATATTTTCATCACTAAAATGTTTTTTTTTAATATACATATCGCACTTGATCAACAAGAGGGTATTAACTCGAAATTTTAAAATTTTCAGTAGAGTCAAAAAACTGTTTATGGCCACATTTTAACAGAATTTAAAAATTCAAACATATCATAATAAGCAAATTCCATTTGAAAATATATAAGGTGGCGCAAAAATAACCTTCCGATGTTTTTTTTTTTTATGTATAGCATTTTCTGATAGGAGGATTACTTTTGCGCTACCTTATATATACATTGTTTTTGTTTTAAATTTTACCACTCAATGCAAAAAAAATCAATTTTTTGAGTTAATAACATTTTTTTGAAATCTTATCGATTTAAATTTATAGAATAAAACAAATTTTATCAACAAAACAGTATCAACTCAAAATACAACCAAATATAAATAAAACAGTTTGATTATTTTTAACATAAATAAAGGCTCAAATCAAAATAATACCTTTTTTATGAAAATATACGTGTCATTTCTATTTGAACTTTTGTATTAACTCGAAATAATACCTTTTTGTTGAAATAAAGGTAATCACAACATTATCATGAAAATGGTCTCAAAAGTGGTTTTCGAGATGAAAGAGTAATCGGAATATGTTGAAATTTTTACAATAGATAGATATTGATGTTGTTAGTTGATTTCTTGAAAAAAAGTGATATTTTAAAAATTTTGAGTTAATACCCTCTTGTTGATCAAGTGCGATATATTTTTTTTCATTTGTAACATATCGTCCGTCACCTTATATCCAAAAGGCTGTAACTAAATTTTTTAGTATTTCATAGGAGAGATAAAGAAAAAAAATGGCATACATAAGCTTATCTCATCTGATATAATTTAATCCGAAAAATGGGTCTATCAAGTTATATGTAATTTGATAAAATTTGATATAACTTCATAAAATTCAAAATAATAATGAAAATTTAAAGATAAATCAATGGATTGAAAAATTAGACGAGATTTTAATTTTACTTTTATATGTGATGCCATATACAATTACATATCGCTCATTTACTTAAAGACTCATAGATTAGACTCGTAGATTTATTAGTTATATCATGCTTTATATTGTGTAAAAATATCATATTAATATCTTGAATACTTTTCAAGTTAGAAGAGAATATATTTTCTTTTTTTTTGGAAAGTGTGTGCAGGGTATACTTTATACAGAATCTATGCTACTCAAGGGTCTCTCGATAATTTCTGCGAAATCGTGCTTTTTGAGTTATATCAGTCTTTTAGTAAATGAGTGATATATATAAAAGTGATACATTTTTTTTCTTGTTTCTACCATATATAATTATTAAAGAAAACAATTTTTTCATTTTTTTTTATGTTTTTTGCTTTATTTGGATTTTTGGGCTTTTCATTGTTTTTTTCAAGATTTTCTGACTTAAAAAAAATTCGACCATGACATAATGTCGTATATTAAATTATGTGTTGTGCAAAAATAAATAATAAAAAATACCCTGTTAAAA
Source organism: Delia radicum (assembly GCA_021234595.1). Classification (NCBI taxonomy): domain Eukaryota; kingdom Metazoa; phylum Arthropoda; class Insecta; order Diptera; family Anthomyiidae; genus Delia; species Delia radicum. The sequence continues at coordinate 201,228,491 of CM037855.1, read as the reverse complement.
AGTTCTTATATGCTCATATATGTTTGGGCAAATATGGAAATATATATTTTATATATGGGAATATATTGAAGTGTATGTCATTCCATATACGCAAAAGGTACTCATATATGGAGGTATATGCGATTTCATATTTCCAATAGCGTCTTATTTATGTTATTTCATATTTGTAAAAGGGAGACATATATAGACAAATATGGCAGCATATGGTAGCCCTTATGTGCAAGGAGGAATATATGAACATAATTATGTCGCTCCATATACCTTTTTGTTTATTAATTAACGTAGTTTTTATATATTTATGTAACGTATTTATTAAAAGTTGTAAAAAATTTCGGGCAAGATTTTGAAACTTGTAAATGCTATATATACCCAATAATTTTTTTAAAGAATTTCCAATACCGATTTTAAATTACTTAAATTCTTGATCCAATTCATATTTTTTTTTGTACCTCATACCTAAATTGCGTTTAAATTTAAGTCCCGGTTAAAAAAGTTCCATATTCGTACATACTAGAAAAATTAACCTAAATTTCAATATGTGTGTACAAATATGGTCATATATTATTTTATATGATCATCCATATACGTTCATACATAATATATTTTTTGTTATTTTTTTTAAAAAACTTTGTATTTTAAAAAACTGTTTAAAAAAAAAGCAATATTATTTAAAAGGCCTTATTGTAATAAAAAAGTTATTTGAAACAATTATACGTACAAGTATAGTATGTATTTTTATCAGTACAAACATTTTATTTATTATCGCATCAGACCTAAATATTTGAAGATAATTCGATATGTTAAACAACTGTAAAAAAAAAAATATATATATATATATATATATATATATATATATATATATATATATATATATATATATATATATATATATATATACTTTTTTACATAAACACATTTAACTATAGCATTGGAACAGGAGCGGATCCAGGGGGAGGGAAAATGGGACATTTCATCACACAAAATAAATATATTCAACACAAAAAATTTAAAAAGAGCAGAAAATTTATCAAAAATACTCTAACTTTCCAACCAAAATATGTTCCAGGATCCGCGCCTGATGAAGAACAAGTAAAAAGAATAGATGTCATAGATTGTATGGACGAAGTAGAGAAAAAACAAAAGATACAAACAAACACAACCACTATAAGACTTACACAAAATGCAACCACGGTCTTTTTAGTTCTTTCTTTTGTATACTACACATACAAATACGCATGTGCGTGATAATAAATATTCTGAATATTGAAAAAAAAAATATAAATAAAACAATAAATAAATTAAATAAACTAATTTAAAAATTGTATTGATTGATTGATATTTCGATAAATTTGAAATTAAATATTTTGAATAGAAAAAAATGTTTCAACAAACTTTTTTTTTTTGAATGTGTCCAGAAAATTTTTTTAATGCGATTCTCGGTTTTAGAAGACCTAAATATGGAACAAGAAAAAAAAGGTTTTTTTTGGGAACTAGTGAAATCATTTGTTTTAAATGTATGTGTATGCTTCAAAGATTTGAACATGACATTTTCAATTATTCAACACTTTTTGTTTATTTAACACATTTATAAGGCGTTTTGGTTAACTACAGCATAATCAATCAAAAAGTAAATTTATACAAAAAAATTAGCAAAACCAATTTTCAGGCATGTACTCGTTTTATTTAGATTCGTTTTTCAGAATCCCCCGAATATTTTTTTCTTAATCATAATTAACAATTGCTTTAGATAATTTATTTTTAGGTAGATCAAGAGAAGATTTGCGCTCTAATATCATACCTGTTGCTACAGTGGCTCCATTTTCACGAATTGTAAAAGCTTGACCACTTGTCATAACCATTTTACGTAAAAGGGTAATGCGAACATTAGCATGTTCTCCAGGCATTAACATGCTATCTGAGGGTACTGCATTAATTAAAAAAATATATATATAATACAAACACTATGTTTAAAATATTATTGCTGACAAATTAAACTTACTCATATCTATACGTGCTGGCACATTCCAGGTAACACTAAATAATTGTTGTATATATTTGGAAAGCATTGGCTTGGTGCGACCACCTTCATTACGTGATAATAAATACATTGAACCTAAAAAATGATTTGAAATATCCTCTGATCCCTGAGCACATAATAGCATACCACGCTCAACATTGGATATTTTAACGCTACGCAATAAAGCACCAACATTTTCACCAGCAACTGCCTTAGAATAAAGATGACATTTAGTAACTCTTTGTAAAAGCCCCGTTCACATAATCACACAAGTGTGTTATACATTAGCGTTAAAACTTTTTTAATTTTTTGCAAATTTGCCAGCTCCATAATCGCAATTTCACTTTTGTGCGATCGTTAAAAAAATTTACGCACCAAATGCATTCAAGTTTTGTATATACGATTTTTGGTTTGTTAAACTTTCGTCTCAAAATGGTATGTAACGATTTTGTAAGTACGATTATATAAGAAAACCACATAAAATAAGTTATCTGGAGTAAAAAATCACTTACTTTAATTTAAAGAAAAATGGTATATACAAAACTTCAATGCATTTGGTGCGTGCTTTTTTCACAATCGCTGTTCTTAGTTTTTTTCCATGCCCAACACCATTTTGGAAATGGAGGATGTCGCCTATTATACATGCCAGAAAAGTGTTGTATAAAGAAAATGTAAGATAGTGTGAACACAATTTATTACACACATTTCAAAATGGCTTCACACATTTTAAAATGTGTTAAAGCTGCATTTACATTTACCATCGAAATCCAGCTTAAACTAGATTTCGATGATATGGTACTGTATAAAATAATACACGAACTGGATTCCAATATCTAGTTTAAACTGGATTTCGAGGGAAATATAAATGTAAACTTTATTTTTTGAAAGTTCCATTTGTCTTTGTCAAAGACTAAAAGCAACTAATGGAAAAAAAAACTAATAATAACAAGAAAAAATACCTGGGCCAAATTAAGACATTCGTAACCGAGTGAAATCGTTTGAAAACTGTTTTTTTTTTTTATCAGTAACTACAACAATATTGTACTATAATGAAAACACCAAGTTTTATATTTATTATCAATCAAGGACCGAACTACAATATCACTGATCAAAAACATTTTGTTTAAATGTTTTATTTTCACAAATAAAAAATTAATCTCGATAGTAAAATTAGGATCACGAATGCCGTACTTTAACCCCTGTTTTCGTTTATTTGTTGTGTGTGTCGATAACAGTTTAAGCACTGAAAACATTTTCTTTTACACTTTTTAGTCATGCAGACAATTTCAACATACTTCTCATCATACTTGTGTGATTGATGTGAAGCACAAACTAGAGATGGACACGCGAATAGATTTTAACTCACACTCACTCACGCTCAGGAGAGAAAAATTCCACTCAGGCACACTCACTCACGAACATATTTTTCTAATCATACCAGATTTTATTCACAAGTGAATCGCGCTATTAACGAAACGAAATCTTACCGAAAAAATAATATATAAAATGTAACAATTTTGATAAATTGTGAATGTTTAAAGGTACCCATACGCTAGCAATATTATTGCAGAACTTTTATTTTTGTACTTTATTTTATTTATTAATCCATATTGTAATATAAAGCCAAAAAACGTATTACATAGCAATACATTATTATACTATATACATACTATACATTATTGAACTATAAGTGGTAACAGATTAAAGAATGGTAATGGAAGATTAAAGTGTATGGGTACCTTAATATAATTATAATTTTGTCATTAACCCTTTGACGGCAGAACTTAAACCGCTGAAATTTTTTTGACTAAACTTCGTGGAGACTTTGGCCAATGAATAAAAACAAATTGTGTGCTGCTTTTGGCGCTTTACTGCTCCCCCTATCGGAGAAATATAAATAAAACACTAATGAATGCTTTAAGATTTTATTTATATTATTTTGCATTTCGTCTTATTTTATGCTTAATGGAAAAATAATAACCATTTAGCTAAAACCTAAAATTTGAATATTTAACATTAAAGAAACTAAAAACAAAAGCGTAAAAAAATTTCTAAAAAACAAAAACAAATTGACTTTGTGTTGACCTTGTGAGACTCTGAAGGCTTCATTACTCGCGCGGAGACGATTCGTAAACGGACTGTAGCTCCATACAATGAGTAAAAATAGTAAATACATACAAACTTAACAAATGGTGACGGATTTGCTGAAAGTAAATTCTGTTGAAAGTGTACGTATCCGCTCGAATAATAAAGTCTTGAGAACATCAGGCTACAATTTATAGGTATCGCTAAAAAGCTTCACTTCCCTAGTGTCAATCACAACAAGTTTTGTTAAAATTGTCCTGCTTTTTTTTTCCTAAAATAGCGAAACAATTTAAAAAAAATATTTATTTGTAAATTGTACTCTCACTTACACAAAAATTTCACTCACGAAGAATTTGTCCTACTCACTCACGCCACACAAGCAGAATTCTGCTTACGTGCCCATCTCTAGTATAAACAATCGTGTGATAATGTAAACGGGGCTTAATGAACATAAATTGTTTAAATTTACCTTTGGTATACTTTTTCTAAATATTTGTATATCTCCTACGGATGTTTTAATATTTTGATTAAAACCCAAAAGATCACATTCTGTATTTTTAATAATTGTACCACGTTTAATGGTACCCACCACAACAGTACCCCGTCCAGGCACTGTAAAAGCATTATCGATGGGCAATATAAATGGTGAATCGATATCACGTTTAGGAGTCGGCACATAAGAATCTATACAATCAACTAATTGTTCAATGGACGGCACACCAAATTGCGAAGGATCATCACGTAATGCTAACAAAGCCGATCCACATATAACCGGACTATTGAGACCATCAAATCCGAAATCGGTTAACATTTCACGCATTTCAATTTCTACCAATTCAAGAACTTCTTGGTCCACCAAATCGGCCTTGTTAATAAACACAATAATCTTTTGTATACCAACTTGTTTGGCCAACAGTAAGTGTTCCCTGGTTTGTGGCATTTGGCCATCAGTGGCCGCAACCACCAGTATGGCACCATCCATTTGTGAGGCGCCGGAAATCATATTCTTATAAAAGGTTTGCATAACTAAATTATAATCATGAAAATGTTGTTAACACTATAACATACCTTAATGTAGTCCGCATGACCGGGACAGTCGGTGTGAGCATAGGTCCGTTGTGATGTAGCATAACCTATGTGACAGGCATTTATAGTAATACCTCTGGCTTTTTCTTCAGGTGCCCTATCAATTTGATCATACGACACAAATTCTGCCAAGCCTTTTTTGGATAATACTCTTGTTATAGCCGCCGTAAGTGTAGTTTTGCCATGATCCACATGACCAATGGTACCAATATTACAGTGAGCTTTTTCACTATCTACCTTTGTTGCCGTCTTTACCGAACAATAACATCTTTGTGTATTCGAAGGTTTAACACTGCATAACGATGAATTCCTAAGATGACCTGTTGTATAAACACAACTTGCCGGGTTTAAAAAACGTCTGCCCAAATGTAGCTCATTCTGACTTAAAAGTCTACCGAGTCTTATTAGAAATGTTCTCATTTTGCTGGGGAGACCTAGTTTAATTTATGTTTATTATTTATATTCCATTTTTAAATGATAAAAGTTATAACAAATTACCGTAATATGAAAAATTTACTAAACGCGGAAAATATTCCAACAGCTGATACGGTACATTCTTGTTGTGCGTTAAACTGACAAAATTTAATCAACAAAAATCTGTCGCAACAAAATGGAATGAAACAAAGACAATGCATATTGCATTCACAAACTACAATTGTATTAGGTTCGTTCGAGGTAGTTTTAGGTAAAATTGAAGGCTACAAAAAAATTTCTCATAAAGAGATAAAAATGCACGAAATACCGGGAATGCACATTTAAGCCCAAAAATAAACGTCAAATTTTTTATATAAAAAAACTGTTATAAAGAATTAAATATAGAAACAAACTATAAATAAATAATATAAAGTGATATTTTATAAAGCAATTAATATTTTCAGAGGTTTTGTTAATTTTGTTTGTTTATTTTCATAAATGTGTTTTATGATATAGGATTTATGTATCCATAGACTGAATAAATTGAAATTGAAATTAACAGCTGATAATTTTGTAGTTTACCCATTTTAACCGAACACAAAGTACGGGTAACTTCTGGTAAAAAGAGAAACACAATTCCTCTTTCATCAAGCTCTCATTTCCCCAAAATGGCAATAAAAACGCTTTTTGGAAAGATTGCGTGTCGGCGGGTACCCGCGTAATGTACGTTTAACACACCTATTAGGTTCGTTTGAGGTAATTTTGGGTAAAGCCTGGTAAAATGAGATTAATCAAAAAATTTGCTCAAAAAGAGGGAAAAAAACCTCAAAATACTTGGAACGAACAAAACCACATTTTAAGCCCAAATATAAATGTCAACATTTTTCATATAAAGAAAATGTTATTATGAATTAAATATAGAAAAATAAATTATATTTAAATAATAATATAGTAATATTTTGTAAATAAATTAATATTTTCAGAATTTTTGTTGGTTTTTTAGTTTATTTTCACAAATTCAAAACATGTGTTTTATTAACAGCTGATGATTTGATATATTTATCATTTTACCCATAGAAAAACTACGGGTAACCTCTGGTAAAAAGAGAAATACATAACACTCTCATCAACGCTGTCATTTTCCCAATTTTAGACAATAAAAACGCTTTTTAATTGGTATTGAATGAATTCAATTATATGTTCATTCAACATTTTACTAACTGAATTGAGAAATTTTAGTATCATTCATTTAATACAAAGAAATTTCGCATTAACACACAAATGAAGACATAACACACAAGCAATAACAGAGCATAAACTTATCGTTTTTTTATTTTAGAAAGGTTGAGGTTAAGAAGAAGAATAAATGTTTTCTCTAAAAATTATAAACACTATTAATTAAATCAGACTAGACTAGTTTCTGCCTTTTTATGGACAGGCGTCATCATTGATTTTGAATTATTATTTGTGTCTTATAACTTTCAGATTGTCTGCATTACATTAGTTCAAAACAGTTAAGTGATGAATAAGTATAGCTAAAATTTAAGCTGAAAACTTAATTTTAGCAAAAAAATTGCTGAAAAATAGTATACCTGACTTACAAGACGTTTTACTAACTATTCTACTAACTTGTTTTTTGAGTGTAAAAATATAGTTCGTAAATTAAAGACAAGTTTTCACACAAAAACAAATGAAATTTTAACCCCACTTTGAGATTGGTCAAAAAAAGTTCATTAAAATCTGAGAGTTCGGGTCGGGATACCTCAACGCCTGATAAGGGTGCTTTCCCAGCTCCTAATGTGCAAAACATTGTTTCGTTTTTGCCGTTTTTATATATTTTTATGGTGAATTATTTTTTTTAATAAAAGAAAAATTCAAGATTTTTTGTTTTTAAAGTGATTTCTCAATCTCAGCACATTGTAAAGAATTGGATTTACTGGGAAAGCACTTGATTTTTATTTTTCAACGCTTTGTAAAGAATTGCCAACACCGTGGAACTTTGTTATCATTTGGACGTTGGGAAGGTACTTACATTTTATTTATTCAGATGTTGGGAAGATACACTCAAAAAATTTTACAGTTACTACATGACAGTTGTTTGTGTAGTAATCAGTAGTAATTGTTTTTAACTGTAATTACAGTTGTTTTTTTATGAAATAATACAAAACAACAGTTATTTAAAAAAAAACAACTGAAGAAAACTATTGTATTTTTTTTTAACAGTTGTTTGAATCAGTTGTTTTAGTATTTTTGTAAACAACTACCAAAACAGTAATTTTGCAGTAATTAGTTAATTTAATTAATTTTTGATATGTTCAGAGTTTGCAAATAATAATTATAAAATTTTATTATATCTTCAATGCATTAAAACGTCATAACTGGAGTACTCTTTGGAATTTTGACTTTGCATTTTAAGTGGGAAATATAAATTTTTATTGCAATTAAAAGGAAAAAAGATTTTTCTTTATTTAAAAAGATTTTTTTATTTTTAAACTGCCGAAAAAAAATAACTGTTGAAAAACAGTTGTTTTTACTAATTTTATAGTTGATTCAAAATTTTTGTAGTAAAAAATTTGTTGTTGTTTTTTTGTTAGTTGTTTTTACTACATTTATTAGTTGTTTTTCAATTAATTACCTTTTTAACTAAAATTACAGTTGTTTTAACTTTTTTGTGTGTACTTGATTTTCCCCAGTGCTTCCCAACGCTTTGGAAAGTATTGGCACAAGCATGGAACGGTGTTATTATTTGATCGTTAAGAAAGCACTGTTAGCAAGTACTCCTACCACCCATTTCAATGCTTTGGCAGTGCCGGTCTATTTGTATTTTCTATCTGGGTAGTTTTGGCTTGACCCATTACCCTGTTTTTTATATAAACAATCTTATCCTTTAAATTAACTGAAAAAAATTCATTTAAAATGAAATACAGTTGTAAACTAGTTTAGTTTTGAACTCTAGACATTTTTTTAAAATTTAAAATTACCCCTTCTTTATAAACTAAGAGTTTTAAAAAAATTTGCAAATAAAAACATAAATTTTGTTAATTTGTTTGTATAGAGTTTTATATTTCCTTTTAAATTATTTAATAATAACTAGCATAATGTTTACAATGTGTTAATGGTTCCCATCTTTCCTTACAATATTGTGAGTTCGTTTCATATGGCCATTTAGACCAACAAATTGATGAAATTTAGCATCACACAATTTACAGGCAAATTTCTTGACCTCCGAATGTATTTGCCGATGTCGTATCAATGAATGAGAATTCGTGAATCCCTTACCACACGTTTCACATATCTTATCACGTATGTTCAAATGTGTTTTAATATGATCTTTTAAATCGACATTCTTAAGGAAATCCTTAGGACACATTGTACATTTAAAAGCACGTATCTTGGTGTGCATACGTGTAACATGAAGACCTAACCTATTTCTCAATCTAAAACCTTTGCCACATAGCTCACACACATGTGGTTTCTCAGCCGTGTGTATCAAAGTGTGAATCCTTAGTTCCGATGGTATAGCAAATAATTTTCTACAAAATTCACATGGATATTTCTTTTCAGAATGTACTCTTTGTATATGACACTGCACATAAGATTTTGATGCAAATCTCTTTCCACATCGATCACAAGGAAATGGTAAATCTCCTATTTTATGGTCCTTAAAAAGGTGACACTTGTAAATGTGATCGGTATAAAATTGTTTATTACAAATATTACAGACAAGCTTCACTTTTAAACGTTTTCCAGGCAAAAAATTACACATTTTAAAATATATCTCTTCGTCTTTATTTAATTTAGTATCTGGTTTACCTTTACGTTGTTTAGTAAGGTAATACCAAATTTCTAACTGCTCAATGGCATCAGATATAATTTCTTCTTTGAAATCTATGTTGTGCTGACTCAGCAAGATTTTGTGAAAATCGGTCAGAGCATTTTGCTTGTCTTCAAATTTACCATAAAGCGGATGTTTCCCATCATAAAGAATAGGAAATTTAGCATAGGTATCGATGAATTTAGTGGCGGTATCATTAGCTTGATTCAGGCTTAATGGCTTCTGTTTTGTTTTAAGAAAATAAAGAAAACAAAAATAGAACAATTATATTTCAATATTTAAGACGTTAACGGCAAATGCTAAAAGAACATTGTGGAATTGAAACATTTTTGCTTGCTTTTTAATTTCACAAATTTAAACAAAAAATTATTGATTTATTTTTAAATTTATATTTATATACAAAGTCCAGCTACAATATACTAATTCTAAAAAAAATGTCAAATTCAAATAGGACACATTTCGAATAACTCCTCTCTGGACGAGATAACAAAATTTTGTTAAATTTTTACCTACACGTGATGGGCAATCATGTATTAATAAAAGAAATCGCTTTCTCAGGTCATTTTGAAACAAAAACCTCCCGCATAAAGTGCATTTCCTTAAAATGCATTTTTTCTTTTATTACTTACTGTGTTCATTATTTTGCGAATTTTGATGTCTATATCGCGAAACAACGCTTTAATCTGTTTGATCACAATTAGCGAAACACGTCAACTTTGAAAACTTTTGTTTACTTTAAGTTGGATATGCATCGTTATTGTCTAATTACGTTAAATTTTTATCTAAATATTAATTTTTAGTTTAATTAAATAAAAAAAGGATTATGCGGAAAACTTTTTGAAAACCGCGAATAATAAAATTACTTTATATTTCTATGTGCTAGTATACGTCTAGGGTAGCTAAAACTTGATAAATGTAAAAAAGTTTCAACTTCTAATAACCCGATTAAAATTAATATGATGCTTTATATAATCATACGAAATTTAATATGAGTTTTAATACAGTTTTATCAGCGATCCAATTTAATACGATTTTATATAGCGGTATAAATTTATATCTATCCAGTTTTTGATTTTAAAACGTCATGAAAATTCGAAATATCTATTAATCCTTTTAGACTTTAGCCGCTTGCAAAAGGTTTACAACTTTATAATTTGAGACAAATTCTATAGCATTTGGAAATTTTATTTAAAATAAAATTGTGGTTTTTTAAATACGATATAATATTAAAATATATATTATTTTGCAATGTCTAGGTATATAAATATAACGTAATTATTAATTGGATTAGTTTTAGCGTATTCTAAATGCAATGTACAATTATACGAAACTATATATGACATCATATTAAATTTTTTATACAAAATTAATTTTATATATGAATTTATATAATTATGTCCGGTTAAATGCACTGGCAGACAAAACCTTATAAGTGCATATAAAATAATGTATTATTTTATGCAAAAGTTTTAACTCGGGAAATTAAAGATTTATAACCGTCCAAAAACAAATTAAAAGTAAATATCCTATATAATTTGCCTGACACTTACAAGGAAATTTTAACCCGACTTTGAGATTAATCAAAAAAAATTAAAGATTTATAACCGTCCAAAAACAAATTAAAAGTAAATATCCTATATAATTTGCCTGACACTTACAAGGAAATTTTAACCCGACTTTGAGATTAATCAAAAAAAGTTCATTAAAATCTGAGAGTTCGGGTCGGGATACCTCAACGCCTGATAAGGGTGCTTTCCCAGCTCCTAATGTGCAAAACATTGTTTCGTTTTTGCCGTTTTTATATATTTTTATGGTGAATTATTTTTTTTAATAAAAGAAAAATTCAAGATTTTTTGTTTTTAAAGTGATTTCTCAATCTCAGCACTTTGTAAAGAATTGGATTTACTGGGAAAGCACTTGATTTTTATTTTTCAACGCTTTGTAAAGAATTGCCAACACCGTGGAACTTTGTTATCATTTGGACGTTGGGAAGGTACTTACATTTTATTTATTCAGATGTTGGGAAGATACACTCAAAAAATGTTACAGTTACTACATGACAGTTGTTTGTGTAGTAATCAGTAGTAATTGTTTTTAACTGTAATTACAGTTGTTTTTTTATGAAATAATACAAAACAACAGTTATTTAAAAAAAACAACTGAAGAAAACTATTGTATTTTTTTTTAACAGTTGTTTGAATCAGTTGTTTTAGTATTTTTGTAAACAACTACCAAAACAGTAATTTTGCAGTAATTAGTTAATTTAATTAATTTTTGATATGTTCAGAGTTTGCAAATAATAATTATAAAATTTTATTATATCTTCAATGCATTAAAACGTCATAACTGGAGTACTCTTTGGAATTTTGACTTTGCATTTTAAGTGGGAAATATAAATTTTTATTGCAATTAAAAGGAAAAAAGATTTTTCTTTATTTAAAAAGATTTTTTTTATTTTTAAACTGCCGAAAAAAAATAACTGTTGAAAAACAGTTGTTTTTACTAATTTTATAGTTGATTCAAAATTTTTGTAGTAAACAATTTGTTGTTGTTTTTTTTTTGTTAGTTGTTTTTACTACATTTATTAGTTGTTTTTCAATTAATTACCTTTTTAACTAAAATTACAGTTGTTTTAACTTTTTTTGCGTGTACTTGATTTTCCCCAGTGCTTCCCAACGCTTTGGAAAGCATTGGCACAAGCATGGAACAGTGTTATCATTTGATCGTTAAGAAAGCACTGTCAGCAAGTACTCCTACCACCCATTTGAATGCTTTGGCAGTGCCGGTCTATTTGTATTTTCTATCTGGGTAGTTTCGGCTTGACCCATTACCCTGTTTTTTATATAAACAATCTTATCCCTTAAATTAACTGAAAAAAATTCATTTAAAATGTAATACAGTTGTAAACTAGTTTAGTTTTGAACTCTGGACATTTTTTTAAAATTTAAAATTACCCCTTCTTCATAAACTAAGAGTTTTAAAAAAATTTGCAATAAAAACATAAATTTTGTTAATTTGTTTGTATAGAGTTTTATATTTCCTTTTAAATTATTTAATAATAACTAGCATAATGTTTACAATGTATTAATGGTTCCCATCTTTCCTTACAATATTGTGAGTTCGTTTCATATGGCCATTTAGGCCAACAAATTGATGAAATTTAGCATCACACAATTTACAGGCAAATTTCTTGACCTCCGAATGTATTTGCCGATGTCGTATCAATGAATGACAATTCGTGAATCCCTTACCACACGTTTCACATATATTATCACGTATGTTCAAATGTGTTTTTATATGATCTTTTAAATCGACATTCTTAAGGAAATCCTTAGGACACATTGTACATTTAAAAGCACGTATCTTGGTGTGCATACGTGTAACGTGAAGACCTAAATTATTTCGTAATCTAAAACCTTTGCCACATAGCTCACACACATGTGGTTTCTCAGCCGTGTGTATCAACGTGTGAGTCCTTAGTTCCGATGGTATAGCAAATGATTTTCCACAAAATTCACATGGATATTTCTTTTCAGAATGTACTCTTTGTATATGACACTGCACAGCAGATTTTGATACAAATCTCTTTCCACATCGATCACAAGGAAATGGTGAATCTCCTATTTTATGGTCCTTAAAAAGGTGACACTTGTAAATGTGATCGGTATAAAATTGTTTATTACAAATATTACAGACAAGCTTCACTTTTAAACGTTTTCCAGGCAAAAAATTACACATTTTAAAATATATCTCTTCGTCTTTATTTAATTTAGTATCTGGTTTACCTTTACGTAGTTTAGTAAGGTAATACCAAATTTCTAACTGCTCAATGGCATCAGATATAATTTCTTCTTTGAAATCTATGTTGTGCTGACTCAGCAAGATTTTGTGAAAATCGGTCAGAGCATTTTGCTTGTCTTCAAATTTACCATAAAGCGGATGTTTCCCATCATAAAGAATAGGAAATTTAGCATAGGTATCGATGAATTTAGTGGCGGTATCATTAGCTTGATTCAGGCTTAATGGCTTCTGTTTTGTTTTAAGAAAATAAAGAAAACAAAAATAGAACGATTATATTTCAATATTTAAGACGTTAACGGCAAATGCTAAAAGAACATTGTGGAATTGAAACATTTTTGCTTGCTTTTTAATTTCACAAATTTAAACAAAAAATTATTGATTTATTTTTAAATTTATATTTATATACAAAGTCCAGCTACAATATACTAATTCTAAAAAAAATGTCAAATTCAAATAGGACACATTTCGAATAACTCCTCTCTGGACGAGATAACATAATTCCGTTTACATGTATGTATGTTCTACAAACACAAATGAAATGTATTCAGTTTTTAAGGATCTTGTTTCTTTATAATGTTATGTGTTCGTTTCATATGACTATTAAGACCCACAAATTGATGAAATTTAGCAGCGCATAATTTACAAGCATATCTTTTGACCTCCGAATGTATCTGACGATGTCGTATTAACGAATGAACATTTGAAAAACCTTTACCACAAGTTTCACATATTTTATCACGTATATTCAAATGAGCCTTTATGTGATCGTTCAAATCACGGTTCTTTTTGAAATCCTTGGGACACATTGTACATTTAAAAGCCCGTATCTTTGTGTGTATAGCAGTAACATGTATATTTAAGTTATTTCTTAATCTAAAACCTTTACCGCATTGCTCACAAACGTGTGGTTTCTCAGCGGTATGTATCAAAGTATGAGTTCTTAATTCTGACTGTATAGCAAATGATTTTTTGCAAAATTCGCATTCATATTGCTTTTTAGTGTGTACCCTTTGGACATGACCTTGTACAGAAGATAAAGATGTAAATCTTTTTCCACAGTGCTCACACGGAAATGGCAAACCTCCTATCTTATGATCTCTGAACAGATGACACTTGAATACATGATCCGTATAAAATCGTTTGTTACAAATATTACAGATATTTTTAACTTTTAGGCGTTGTGCTGGCAAAAATTTACACATTTTAAAATAATTCTCTTCGTCTTTCTTTAATTTATTAGATCGTTTTCCTTTACGTTTGATACGATAATACCACATTTGTAACTGTTCAATGGCATCGGACAGAGTTTCTTCTTTCAAATCAATGTTGTATTGACTGAGTAGTAAATTTTGAAAATCAATCATTGCGTTTTGTTTCTCTTCAAATTGGCCATATTGTGGATGTTTTTCATTGTAAAGGATGGAAAATTTAGCATATGTTTCGATGAATTTAGAGGTGGTTTCATTCCGTTGATTCAGTGTTAATGGTGTCTGTTTTGTTTTAAGAAAATAAAAAAAACATAAATAAAACATTAACGCCCCGTGATTTTGTATTAAAAGAAATAACTTTGAAATCAGAGTATCAGGGTTGTGATGAAAATCGAAAACGAGTCAGTTTTTCAATGTAGAATATTTAGTTTTTTTCAAAATAAAATTGGACTCGATATTATTATACATCGCTTTGTATTAATCAAAACTTTAAACTTATTCTAGTAAACTTGTCAATATTTTCAGAGGTCTTAGAGCACTGTATCAAAAATCAAGTTTTCTAAATATATATTTTTTTTTCAAATTTGAAATAAAACTCAATTTGTCAATGATTAAGTAATTAGTGGATCTGTTGTGTACACAATTTTTGTTATTTTACAGACCTGGGTTCAAAACCTACTAAGGTTATGACAGTTTTTTATTTTTAGTTTTTTTAATTTTTATAACAATTTGCTTTTTTAGCAAAAACGTTGTTTTAACTTGTAATTAATAAAAAAATACACAAAATAATTTAAAAAATAAATAAAAATATGTTTTATTGCCAAATTATTCAAAATGTTGCAAAAATGTTTACTAATTCCATAACTGAATTTTTAACTGCAAACTCATTTAAGGGCGAGTAACTTTTATATAAATAATCCGAGTTCAACTTTAACCACAGATATTACCATATAAATTTTACATTCATAAACTATGGTTAAGCCCTAAACTATTGTTAATTTGAGTTAAGTTAACAGGTGTACATCTAAAACATATTAAAATAATGATTATTTTTGCTTTCCAATAAATATTCCAAAATAGTTCAACCTCTAATCGGCTAGCCCGCCTCTAGGCAGGGTATTTTAAATTGACCATAAATGCTCCCTCCAAATTTGTGTTTTATAATAAGAAATTAAGCTTAAAGATAGAATTTCGTAAAATTTTAAAATATAAATATTTTGAAATAAACACAATTTTCAATCTTGAAAACATATTTAGGTTGAATAGAAACCGTTGATACTTAACACAAAGTAAGATTGAAGATTAGAATTCTCAAAAAAAGCTCTAATTTTGGTCCAAGGATATACAGGATTGCAATAGAATACCTGTAAAGGACATAGTCTTAACGTATAGATGGATTTTTATAAAATTTGGCTGGAAGATTATATTTAGTAATATTAAGAAAGCCTTTAAGTTTAATCAATATATGCTGAAGTTTAGGTGCGTTTCGATCAATTTCGCGTTTTTCGAAAAACGAAAATCATTATATCTTCATAAGTAACACCACAAAAAGTGTAATTTTTCAACTGTAGCTATATCTTGGTAAGAGGAATAATGACTTGTTCATTTTTATGGATCAGTTTTTGAGATTCGCTCTAAAGCTATTTTGGCCCATATTGCCGAAAATATGCAACGAAAACAATTTTGGTAGAAGAACATGTTTATTTTTCGTGCCGAACAAGTGGTATAAATTTCGTTACAAAAAAGATTACGACGGTTTGAGGGTTAAAAATTTATTAATTTTTCAAATTGCTATAATTTAATGTGATAATTATTATTTTTTTTTGCTAAACATAATTATAAAGTTGCAATTATAACATTAAATTAGAGCAACTTAACAAATATAATTTTTGGGCCCGCAAATACGTTTTTTTAAATATACGCCCATGTCCCTACTTTAGAACGTTTTGCAATTAGAGCGAATTTGTGAAATCACACGAAATTGAAATTTGGTGTTCTCAAATCCTAAAAGCTTTCGAAAACTCGAATTTTTTCGAAATTTTTATCGAAGTGCCAAAAACATATGGTTTTATGGAAAATAAAAAACATATGGAAAATAAAATGCTTTTAAGAAATGCTAGATTGTTGTCAATTTGTTTCGAGTGTTTTCTAGAATATCAAAACAAAAAAATGTTTTTTTAAAACATTTTTTTAGAGTATAAACAATACAACCAAAAATACAATAAAACCAGAAATAAGTAAAAAAAAAAGTTTTAAATTTTTAATATTAAGCACAATTTTTGACCCTAAATTGTAATTTATTAGAAAAAAGGACATTCGTTTTACTTTCGACCATGCTTTTTTATACGAATTAAAACGAATACAAAATAGGGAAAAACGTTCTGATTTAATCGCCAGAACACCGAAAAATTCTAAAATTTTCACTTTCGCTCTGATTTAAAAGCCGTAACAGGGGTGATATTATGTGTTTGGTGCTAACATTTTTAATTTATAACATATTTTGTTAAATTTTTTATTTAAATTTTTGGCACCGCAAAATATGTTTATTTTTTTTTTAATTTATTATGTGTTTGGTGCAAAAATTTTAAATTTACAACATATTTTGCTATTTTATTGCAAAATTAATTTAAAATTTGCTTCCAATCTTTGTTGTAAATAACTATAATTTTAAATTTATTTTCATCGGGATAAACATTAATTGCATTTATAGTAATTAAATGTGCTAAAGTCCCAAAACTTATTTAACAAATTGTGAAAAACAATCTGATTTAGGCGTGTCCCTATCCGGATTTCATTCCTGCCCAAGGAAATTTTAATTTGTTTCAGATGTAAAAAAATTCAATTATCGAAATATAAAAAAATGTTTGCAAAATTTTGCATAATTTGGTAATAAAATATATTGTTCATATTATTTTTTTAAAATTAATTTGCTTAATTTTAATTGCAAATATTAAATTTAATAGCAAAACATTTTTTTTTTTGCAAAGAAAAAAAAATTGTCTTATGATTTGCGGAATATAACAAATATTGTTACAAAAAAAAATAAAAAAATTTTCACAACCTAAGTTGGTTTCGAACCTAGGTTTATAAAGTTTTGTACTCTACCAAATTAGTTACGGAAGCATTGTTTTTTTTAATTCAAATTTTACAGCAAAACTTGTTTAGAACAATAAAATCTTTAGAAAACTTAGTTTTTTATACAGTGCTTCTAAGACCTCTGGAAATATTGTTATAGTCTGGTAAATTTGTCATCTATAATTTATAGATGACAAATTTACTAGAATAGTCCCATCAAGGCATAACAATACAAGAAATAGAAATAGGCGTTTTTATTTGATATTCTATGGTTTTCTGTTAACTTTTAGTATGAATTTTTGTTTCATTTTGTTTTTGAAAATGAGAGATAGTTTATCTAATAAGTCTACCAGGTATTATTTTGCAATGAGCCCCATTAGGCTATATAAAATACTATTTATAATAGAAATGGTAAAATAGGACCATTAAAAATCCGATCATTTTCATCACATGCCTGTATAACTTAAATACGACATTGTGGAATTGAAACATAAATTCTAGAAAACCTAATGTATGCAACATTTTTTTAAAATAACAACATAATTTTTGATTTAAAGTTATTTATTTTGTAATAATTATTTTAAACTTAAGACAAATTTTAAACTCTACAATACTTATTCTATAAATATGACGAATTTAAACAAAAGTATTTAAGGATCTTTTTTCTTCACAATATTGTGAGTTCGTTTCATGTGACCATTAAGACCAACAAACTGATGAAATTTTGCATCGCATAGCTTACATTCATATCTTTTAACTTCGGAATGTATTTGACGATGTCGTATCAATGAATGGCTATTGGAAAATCCTTTGCCACATGTTTCACATATCTTATCTCGTATATTTAAGTGAGTTTTCACGTGATCGGTTAAATCGCGTTTCTTTAGAAAATCCTTGGGACACATGGTACATTTGTAAGCCCGTATTTTCGTGTGTATAGCTGTACGATGATAGCGCAATTGAGTCTTTATTCTAAACGCTTTACCGCACAATTCGCAGACATGATTCTTTTCAGCGGTATGTACCATGTAATGAAACTTTAGTTCCGATGGCAAAGCAAATAATTTATGACAAACATTACATGAATAGTTTCTAATACGATGCATTCTTTGTATATGCATCGATACAGTAGTTTTTGCATCAAATTTTTTCCCACAAACGTTACATTGAAATGGTAAATCTCCCTCTTGATGGACTTTGTACATGTGAGTCTTAAAATTGTGTTCCATATTGAAATTTTTGTTGCAGATTTTACAAGTATATTTTAGTTTTAACCGTTTTTCTGGCATAAATTTGCATTGCTTGAAATAATCCTCTTCCGCCTGATTCAATTTATTATATAGTTTGCCATGACGTTGTTTGGCAATGTAATACCAAGATTTTAATTGTTCTACGGCATCGGAAAGGTGCCCATCTTTGAGTTCTATATTATGCTCAATTGAAAGTGCATTGGTCAATTCAACCATAGTTTTATCTATTTCATCAAAATTATTTTGTAATGGATGGTCCCCATCATATAATAGAGGAAATTTAGCAAAAGTGTCGATGAATTTAGATGTTTTGTCATCCCATTCATTCAGGGCTAATGGTTTCTGTTTTGTTTTAAGAAAATAAAGATAACAAAAATAAAACAATTATTTTTCATGTATTAAGAATTTGACGACGCTTAAAACGATTTGAACTGTTTATTCCGTTCAAGGAACGCCGTTACGAAACGGAATAAAAATATTCAAAAATAATTTTGATAAAAACAGTGCAGACATTGAATTGTTGTAAACCTAGTACCGAGTATCCTTTTTATAATATAGACAAAAACATTGTTTTTATTTACTTTTAATGTTTATTAATAAGTACTTTTTTATAAAAAAAATATGAAATAATTTGAAAAAAAAAATTTATTTTTGATCTTTTCGCACAATATTATGAGATCGTTTCATATGTCCATTAAGACCGACAAATTGATGAAATTTAGCATCGCATAATTTGCAGGCAAATTTTTTAACTTCAGCATGAATTTGACGATGACGTATCAAGGAATGACAATTGGAAAAACCTTTGCCGCACGTTTCACAAATCTTATCACGTATATTCAAATGAGATTTTATGTGATCGTTTAGGTCACGTTTTTTAAGGAAATCTTTGGGACACATGGTGCATTTGAATGCTCTTATCTTAGTGTGTATGGCTGTAACATGATAGCCCAATTGCGTTTTTAATCTAAACGTTTTACCACATTGTTCACAAACGTGAGGTTTTTCAGCAGTATGAATCAGGGTGTGGACCTTTAATTCTGAGGGTATTGCAAATTTTCTACCACAAAATTCACATGGATATTGTTTACCAAGGTGAACTCGTTGAATGTGAACTAATAAAGAACATTTTGAATCACATTTCTTTTCACACTGGTCACATTGAAATGGTAAGTCGCCTATTTGATGGACTTTGAAAAGATGGACCTTAAAATTAGGTTCTGTGAGAAAATTTTTATTGCATATTTCACAGACCAACTTTTGCTTGAGCCGTTCAGCTGGCATAAATTTACATTTTTTAAAATATTTCTCTTCGTCTTTATTTAATTTCATACTTTGTTTTCCTTTACGGCATTTTGCTTTATAATACCACGACTTTAATTGTTCGATGCCATTGGATATGTCATCTTCACTGAAATCTATAGTGTGCTGACTTAACAGTACATTGCTAAATTCGACTATAGCTTTTTGCTTCTCCTCAATATGACCATAAAATTGGTGTTTTACGTCGTATAGCAGGGGATATGTTGCATAAAGTTTGATGAATTCTGAAGTATTTTCATCCCATTTGTTTAATGTTAGAGGATTCTTTTTTGTTTTAAGGAAATAAAAAAAAAAGCAAAAATAGAACAATTATTTTTCATGTAATAGGAATTTAACGACGAATAATATAAAATTCATTTTCCGAAGGAGGAACTAAATAACGGAACGAAATGATACTGAACCACGAAATTAACCTTCCGTCGTCACACCTATTTTTTTATGCCACGCACTTCACACTGAGGTCCATCGTAGCCCAATGAATACAAACTGATTTAGAAAATATTTCTGTGTCTCAAAATGTATACTTTCAATGTAAATGTGTTTCTTAGACGTTATACACTCCGTCTCATAACTATAGCACACTTTAAAATCTTTTTTAACTGCTTATAAAAATTTATTAAAACACCCTGTATAAAAAAAAACTAAATTTATAAAAAGCTTTCTTACTCTCTTCTACTTCTTCTCACATATTTTTTTTTTTTAATTTTGCTTTTTGAAAAGAACCGTTAAATATTCAAAAAGTCATTGCATATTAGAGACTATTTTTTTCGTTTCATAACTATAGCCTACTTAAGTAAACACACTGAAACATGAGTTATTTATTGTTAAATTTTATTTAAGAGTAAATTAATAATGAGTTACACCTCCGTTATTCTTAATACACTCAAATATTCGGCTTTCCATTGAATTAATTAGGTTTTTTATTGTATTTTCTTCAATTCCTTCCCAGGCGTCCAAAATAGCAGTTTTTAGTTCTGGAACCGAGTTGTACTGGCGGTATTCGGCGAAAACTCTCTGCGTTAATATTCCCCAGATATTTTCAATCGGATTAATATCAGGTGAACAGGCTGGCCACTCCAAAACCGAGATATTATTGCTTTCAAGCCATTGCTTTGTTTCTCTGCTTGAGTGTATTGAAGCGTTATCTTGTTGAAATATGTAATTTTTTTCAACATTCTGGTTCAAAAATGGAAGTAGACTACACTGGAGCACCTTGGTGTAATCGCTGCTTTTCATTTTTGATGAAACAACCTGCAGTTCCAACACACCATTCACCGAAAACGCACCCCATACCATCAACGAACCTCCACTAAAATTTCTCTGAGAAAAATATTGTGGTTCTTTCCGTAAATCACGCCAATATTGTCTGTGACCATCGGGGCCATCGAGATTCCATTTTTTCTCATAAGAAAAAATAATCTAAGAAACAAAAAATAATAAGAAATGGAGAAAGAGCAAACTATGTACCATCAATACCTGAGACGGGCAGTTTTATGACGCTGAAGTAACCTGGGTGCTGTTTTCAATTTTTGTCGACAGATGTTCGGTGCATCATTTAAAAGTCTCCATACCGTCGATTTGGAAATTGTTGGTTGTGACTGTAGCAGCAAGTTTACTGCAACTTAGTGCAGAGTTGCTAGCTTTTCGTAGAATACTTCTAGATTCGAGACTCAAAAGTTTTTTTTTTGGGCCACCTCGTCTTTTAATGTCGTATTCTTCCGGATTTGAGAGAAAATTGGAAATAACTTTCCGGCTTCTGCAAAATTTTCTTTGATATATCGCTCACTCTTAGGCCTGCCCCATTAAATCCAAGAATTTTGCCTTTTTCCATATCTGACAACTTTTTACCTCGTGGCATTTCACTTTTATATATATATTTTTTTTAAATTATTCCAAAAAAAAATTTCATTAATTCACTTGTTTTCACTTTAACGTAACTTTTTTAAATGTGTGCTATAGTTATGAAACGAAAAAAATAGTCTCTAATATGCAATGACTTTTTGAATATTTAACGGTTTTTTCAAAAAGCAAAATTAAAAAAAAATATGTGAGAAGAAGTAGAAGACAATAAGAAAGCTTTTTATAAATTTAGTTTTTTTATACAGGGTGTTTTAATTAATTTTTACAAGCAGTTAAAAAAAGCTTTTAAGGTGTGCTATAGATATGAGACGGAGTGTAGTACACTATGGAACAAAATTATGATGATCCTTATACCGAACTATTCTATTAGGTTAGTATAGTAAAAACCCCAAAGCGTTTGATCCTATGTGGGTAAATTCAAATTTTGTAGCCTTTAAAGTTTTCAAATTTTTCGCCAACACTGTATTGAATAAAATCAAAAAGTAATGTAGTAGTTCTTTTGAACTGAGTTCAGACAGAATTTGAAATGGAATTTTTTCATAGAACATTTTAACACTATATGTATCTACAATTTACATGAGCCATTTAAATCCCTTTTCCAATAAATACCAAAAAAGTATTTTAAAACAAGCGTTTAAGGGATTAGGGATGTTCTGTGAATATGTTCTGTAGCAAATTTAATTAGGATATGTACAAGACGAAAATGTCATCCGGTCATGTTAAATCACTAAAAAGATGAATTTTAACTTATCACGTGCAAACCAGTCCATTAGCAATTTAAGGTTCATTTTTCTAAATTTATGTTTTTGAACCTAATTTGATATTTTAATGGATTTTTTATTTAATGTCAAAAGTTTCAACTTTTGCATTTTTCAAGGATTATAATGTTCCACTTTTGTATGTTTTTAATTTACAGACTTATTTTTATATAGTTTTCGAAACAAATTACGATTGTTCTAATAACGATTCACCGTTTGAGTGATTTAATATATAAAATTTACTGCAGAACGATTTAGGATACTTGATTGGTATTCATTGGAAAAAGGCCTCAAATGGCCCATTAAAATTGCAGATATAGGGTTAAAATATTATACGAAAAAAATATTCTTAAAATTCTGTTGGGGACATACGAACTCAGAATTTAGATTAAAAGAACTATTACATTACTTTTTGAGTATTATTATATACAGTGTTGGCGAAAA
Organism: Delia radicum; assembly: GCA_021234595.1. Lineage (NCBI taxonomy): Eukaryota > Metazoa > Arthropoda > Insecta > Diptera > Anthomyiidae > Delia > Delia radicum. The sequence continues at coordinate 201,205,335 of CM037855.1, read as the reverse complement.
AAAAGAAACTTTAAACGGCCATAAAATTTGAATGTACCCACACAGGACCGAACCCTTTGGGGGTTTCACTATACTAACCTAATACATTCATCTAGCATAGCAATTACTCACCCCCCAACAATTTGTTGTACATTGTTATCAACAAATACGAAAAAAAAACGAAATGGGGTTTTTCTTCACATAATTATAAGCTTTTAAAAGTAACAAAATTAAGACTTTTTCAAAAGCAATTACAAAATTTACTTCCAATGTTTAAAAAGTAAAAAATCTACGATTTTCATTGTATACAGAAAGACGTAACGCCGTAACGCGAAACGATTTTCGGTTTTTGAGGAAAATCTATATTTTCGATTATTTTCATTATTCCTCAAAATGTCATTACTGTAGGAAATACCGTTAAGAATTTCAGCAAAAACAATAAAGACGTTAGCTCCAATTCCTATGGGACAAACTACATTTTTTTTTACATATTTCGTGACAGCAATGTGTCACTTTTGTGTCTTTTTTTAATTTAATGAATAGCTCAAAATCTTGGACACGAGCATGTGTTATGCAGCATTGGATTCGCAATTTCGAAAGACTTTTATTGATATCAAATATGTATATATTTTCTTTGGACTAAACTATAAATAACGCAATAAGCAAAAATGTGGTCGGATTAGACCCCCTTATTTTAAGTGAGATTAAGCAGCTGAAAAAAAATGTTTTTCCAGTATGTTTTGGTCTTTTATAGCATATTTAAATTTTATTGTAATCGGATAAACCAAAGAAAAATAAAAAAAAAAAATAAAAAGCTTCATTTTGGTGTATAGGGCTTATTATTTTAAAAACTTCTTTCCGATTACTTCAAAACCTGATAAATATACATCACTAATGGAATTGAGCGAGGGTCTTCAAATTTGATTAATTTTTGGTACACACATACTCCATGGATCCCATAGCACATCCCCATATTCATTTCATATATTTCAAATTTTCAAAACCTCGCGATATTTTCACGGTATTAATTTTGTAATTTTGAAGAGCTCTATGTTTAAAATTTATCGAATTTCTCTGATTCAAAAGGCATTCGATTTATATGGTTATCCTTTTGCACACTTATGCAATAAAAAAAAAAAACATTTTAAAAAAATGCATTTTTAATGCAAATGCAATTTAGATTAATTTTCGAAATTATTCTCCCCCTTCAGAATTTTTTAACATTGATAAATAGAAAACACTTTTTATGTAAAATTAAATTTCGCTTCTTCTGTGACGCAAATATCACCTAATTTGCTCGATTTTCTGAAAATCCTTTATCCATGTTTTGTATAATTTGTGATTTTTATATTTTGAACATGTTTTTATCTTATTAGTGATTCTTTAGGTTTATCTGTCCAAAAAATTCATTTTTGATGTAAATGCAATTTTTGGATTCATTTTGCATCAAAAATGATTTTTTTTAGACAAGTTCCGTAAATAAATAACGTTTGTATATTGTTGACGTATAGATGGCGGCAGTAGTTTGAAAGAAATTACTTTGGTGAAAAGTGACAACCTTATAAAACATATGTTTTAAGTTTCAAGGCGCCACGTAGTTAAGAATTTTTTGAAGTCATCAAAAATAAACGATTTCAGTATATTTGCAAACATATACTTTCATTTAAAAAGATCTCAGTCTAACAAATATTAAAGCCGAGCTAGATTCTACTCTGGGGGAGTCTGCTCCTTCGTTTACGACTATAAAATATTGGGAGGTAGAGTTTAAACTAGGCCGTACGAGCTGCCAGGACGAACACCGTAGTGGTAGACCAATTGAGGTGTCCACGCCAGAAACGGCTAAAGAGGCGTGAGTGGAAATGATAGGCATTTCAAAAAGTGCTATAAATCGTTTATTTACCGAAAATTTGGATATGAGAAAGCTGAGCGCAAGATAGGTGCCGCGTTTTGTTCACAATAGAGTTTAAGCGAGGCCGTACGAGCTGCCAAGACGAACACCGTAGTGGTAGACCAATTGAGGTGTCCACGCCAGAAACAGCTAAAGAGGCGTGAGAGGAAATGATAGGCATTTCAAAAAGTGCTATAAATCGTTTATTTACCGAAAATTTGGAAATGAGAAAGCTGAGCGCAAGATATTTGCCGCGTTTTGTTCACAATAGAACAAAAACAGCGTCGTGAAGATGTTTCAATAGAGTGTTAGCTATGTTTCAACGCAATAAAGTCAAGTTTTTGCTTCGATTCGTAACCATGAATGAGACATGGGTAACCTACTTTCAGGCGCGGATCCAAAAAAAGGTTTTGGGTAGGGAAATTAGAGTATTTTTAATAAACTTTTGTATCATTATAACATTTTTGTATTGGAACATTTTATTTTGGGGGAGGAAATGTCCCATTTTCCACTTCACACTTGAGACAAAGGAACAGTCAAATCAGTGGACTGGAATGGGAGAACCGTGTCCAAAGAAGGCGAAGACAGTTCCATTTGCAGGCAAGGTCATGGCGTATGTTTTTTAGAATGCGCGTGAGATAATTTTTATTGGTTATCTTCAAAAAGGAAAAACAATCAACTCCGAGTACAATGCTAACTTATAGCAGCGTTTGAGAGAAGGAAAAAAGGCCGCATTTGGCGAAAATACTGTTGTTTCACACATCCACTATTGCGATGCCCAAAATCAATTATTTAAAGATCGAATTGTTTCATCACGCACCTTACTGACCAGATTTAGCTCCCTTTTAGCTACTTGAACTTTTTGCAAAATGCATCTGCATCAAAAATAATTTATTTAGACAAGTTACCTTAAATAAATCACGTTTTTGTATTGTTAGTAGTGTGTTCTGAATTTTAAACTGTTTTAAAAACTGTTCAACATATAAAACTTACAAGCCATACAAAAAATTATGCGTTAGGAGAACGTGGTATTAGCAATCTTGACAGTATTTCCCTGTTACCCTATTGCTAACAGTGGACAAACGTTGGTTTGAACGAACTTGCCGCCGTTGGCAATTCAAAAAATGTTATGCTTCTAAAATAGAAATATGTATAATAAAACTCATTTAAAAAACAGCAATACATTTCGGTCCTAGGCCAAGTTTTTGGGATGTCAGTTAAACTTGGTTTAGTTAAACCGATTACGAATTTTGTCTGCGAAAGCCACTTCATCTTGTTTAGAATTTTTTCTTTATCAAAATAAAACAAAATAAACCACATTTCAGAAGCAGTATTCCATTTAAAAACTTTGTTAATCTAAGTTTAACGATAATCTACAACCTTAAAACTTGGCCTTAGTATTATACATCATTTTTAAATGTGTGATATATAATTAAATATTTTTAGAAATGCTTCTAATTGGTTGTAATATTGGTAAAAACAATATTGGCAAAGAATTTTGTGGGTGGTACTTTCAAAGCATAAGCTTTACAAACAAAATAGTGTTTTTCTAGTACATACAAGATTAGTTGTACCTTTGTTAATTTTTGGCACGGTGGGTTTTACAAAAATACCAGTGGTTGCCAGCACTATTTTTTTTTGTAAGGTTGGCAGTTTCTACCTGTGTAGAAAACATTTGCGTCACAGAAAAAGCGAAATGTAATTTTATAAAAAATGGTATATTTTTATAACATGTTTAAAAAAATTTGAAGGGGAGAACTATTTTGAAAATGCCTCCAAAAACTGCATTTGCATAAAAAATTAATTTCTTTTTAAATTCATTTTTTGTATTGCGTTAGTGCGCAAGAGAAAAATCTTAAAAATCGAACGCTTTTCGAAACAGCGAAAGCCGATAACAAATGTCAAGTGCACTGCTCTTCAAAGTTACATACTTCTTATAAATTTTTATAAAAATTAAAACAGTGGTAAAATCTCTAGTTTTTTTAAAAAATTTAAAAACTGAATGTGGAGATGTGTTATATTATCCATAGTGAATATATGCTTTTAACATAAAAAAAATCGGAAGACATGAGGTCAAAAAAATGCCAACTATTTGAGCTTCTCTTAAACCACGAATGATATAACTATCGTACTAGTCTCATTTTGTGGAATTAATTCAGTTATACATTGAAGTATTTAAAACCTAAGGGCGACTAATTGATTGTTATTAAAATACATATGAATACAATTATTTTTTTATTTTTTATCCTTTTTTTATTAATTTGGTAAAATTTTTGTAACACAAAATTTAATTTAAACAATAAATAAATGGTGTTTACAAGTAATTTAATGGTCTTTTCTTACTACATTATGGTATCGTTTCATGTGACCATTAAGACCAACAAATTGATGAAATTTAGCATCGCACAATTTACAAGTATATCGCTTCACCTCCGCATGTATTTGACGATGGCGTCCCAATGAATGGCTATTGGAAAACCCTTTACCACAGTGCTCACATATCTTATCACGTATATTCAAATGGGATTTTATGTGATCGGTTAAGTGACGCTTTTGTAGGAAATCTTTGGGACACATAGTGCATTTGAAGGCTCTTATCTTAGTGTGTATGGCTGTAACATGATAGCCCAATTGAGTTTTTAATCTAAACGATTTACCACAGTGTTCGCAAACATGAGTCTTTTCAGCAGAGTGTATCAACATATGGGTTTTTAAATCACAAGATATGGCAAATTTTCTGTTACAAAATTCACAAGGATATTGTTTACCAAGGTGAGCTCGTTGTATATGAGTTTGTAAATTATATTTTGAGTCACATTTCTTGTCACACTGGTCGCATTGAAATGGTAAGTCACCAATTTGATGGTTTTTGAAGAGATGGAGTTTAAAGTTGTGTTCTGTAAGGAAATTTTTGTTGCACATATCACAAAACAACTTTAGCTTGGCTGATTCTGCTGGCAAGAATGCACACATTTCAAAATATTTCATTTCGTCCTTATTTAATTTGTTATTTAGTTTTCCTATACGGCGCTTGGATTTATAATACCAATTCTGTAATTGTACAATGCCATTTGATATGTCATCTTCACTGTAATCTATAGTGTGCTGACTTAACAGTACAGTGCTAAATTCGACTATAGCCTTTTGCTTCTCTTCTGTATTACCGTATAATGAATGTTTAGCATCGTATAACAAGGGATATGTTGAATAGGTATCGATGAATTTAGAAGTATTTTCATTCCATTTTTTAAATGTTAATAGATTCTTTTTTGTTTTAAGAAAATAAAGAAAACAAAAATAGAACAATTACTTTTCACTTTAATAAAAAACTCTTTGCCGCATAGAAAACGTCAGGGAACGGTGGAATGATATGAAATACGTTACACATGGAATCGCAAATTTCATTCCATCGTTCCGAGTGATATCTTCACTCGCTCTCAAAAATGTTCACAGGTGTTATTGGGACAATTGTGGAAAACTTAAAAATAAACTGAACAGGTATTCCTTGATTAACGCGATTAAGTTAGTCATAACAATGCTTAAATATAAACTGCGTCAACTGAAGTTAAGAGGAGTTTTCTTTATATTAGTACTTATTAAACAAAAATCTACAAGAAGAAGTTGAGTTTAGGTCCACAATTTTGTAAAAAAATTTTTTTTACCATATTTTCAAAATTATTTTCGTAAATAGTTTAAAAATTAACAACCGTATCCATAGGATTAAACAAATAACTAATATCGAGCACACAACTTTTTTTACACACAAGTTTCCATAAGGAAAAGTAGTGCAGTACTTATAAAGTAAAGGCCTAACTTTGTCAGTTGTTATCGGGTTTTTACAATATTTATGTCGTTGACAGGTACTCAAATATGTTTTCTACGGCAAGTACTCAAATATGTTTCCTGACAGTTACTCAAATATGTTTCCTATTGTCCAAGTTCGATTATTTGGAGATATAAGTTTTATTTATGAAGCAATTCGAGTTATTCGAAATTGGACACTACTTGTTATTTGTTGAATGTATATCGGAATTCTATTAAACAAGTAGGTACCTCGTAAATCGAGAGTTACATGTATTTCTACACATTTTAGAGAAAAATTTTGCTATTTTTTAATTCCTTTGAGACAAAGAAAAGCATAATTGTTTAAAAAAAAATTTAATTCTAAACATTTATAGTTTCTGGACGAATTTTCTAAAAAATGTATCTTTTACAGTTTTTTTAAACTTTTTTTACTATCTTTTTCTGGAAATAAAGGGTTCGCCATCTAACGTTTTTTTTCAACTAGTGCTTATTTCGTGAATGGTAACACTTAGCTCATGTCTGATTTGACAGATAATTAGTTTTATCCTTCCACTGAACGAATATGGTTGTGTATACGCTTGAACAACGCTGGAAAATATTGCGACATTACTTTGAAAATCATGGTAATGTTGCAGAATGTGGCTGTTACAGTCAATGGCGATCGTTATTGGGCCATGTTGAACGAATTTTTGTTCACAAAAATTGAAGAGGAGGATATTGGCAACATTTGGTTTCAACAGGACGGCGCTACGTGCCACACAGCTGAAGCTACACTCGATGTTTTGCGCCCTGTTTTTGAAGATCGTATTATCAGCCGCAGAGCTGATGTCGTTTGGACACCTCGGAGCTGCGATTTGACACCGTTGGACTATTATTTGTGGGGTGCCGTCAGAGATAAGTGTTACGCCAACAAGCCAGAAACAATTAACGCTTTAAAGGACAATATTCGTGAAGCCATTTGTGAAATACAGCTGCACACAATCGATAATGTGCTTAAAAATTGGATCGATCGTGTAGTTTACTGCATGGCCAGCCGAGGCAGCCATTTGAATGAAATTATTTGCCATTATTAACCGGAAGGATTGTACTTTCAAATAAAAAAAGAAATTTGAGAAAATATTCAGTAGTTTTTTTTTTATAGCATTTTCAAAAAAAAGTAATTTGGCGGACCCTTTACTATCTTACGGCTTGAATTTTTTTTTTTTTAACAAATTGTTTAATGCTAAGATATTGTATACGTGTGTTTTCTCTTAAAAATAACTTCTTCCTTAGTTTTGGAACCATTCTATTGGAAATAAATACAAGTTGTTCAAAAAATACTTTGATATTATTTTTACAATTGTCTAGATCAGGAGAGCCCAAAAGTTCCTTATGGAAGAGCAAACACCAATACATTTAAAGAAAAACTAATTTTTATTCAAAATTTTTTGTTGTAAAAACCAATACATACAAAGAAAAAAATATTTCAATGTTTAGCAGCAAAGCATACGAAAGTGTTGTTGCTTTGCGCTTGCGTGTATAAAGTGAAGAACGACAAAAAAAACTAATAAGACAAAGTTGTTTGTGTATTTCGTATTGCTAGTGCTGAGCGCTCTATATGTGTATTAAAACACACAGCCTATAGCTAAGTGTTTTTACAAAAACAAATGAGTACCAAGCGCATAGGCCGTGGGCACCCCTGGTCTAGATACATATAACTTTTTCTGTAACACTGTGGTCACACGTTATACATGTACATTAGAGCGATCCCAAAAATGATTAGTTGGATTTTGCGATCTCCACAATATTGTCCATAATCCTTAATGCCTAAAAACTCTAGGTGCCAAGTTTCAGCTAAATTTGTTAACATTTAGAGCTCGCAATAAAAGTTAACTTTCATGAATTAGTAATTTGTCTCTAGAAGAAATTTATACAATTTAACAAAATTTTATAATCTAGTCTAAGCTAATCGGGGTTTTCTTAAAAATTATACTCAAAAATACATATTTTTGTAAACATTTTCAAATTTTCTGAGAAGATGTAAGTAAAAATCCAACTTGTTTAGGCCTCATATGAACAAATTTCTCAAATCTGAGCTTACTTTTTTGTAAAAGAGAATTTTAAATTATTGGCGTTTTCAAAGATTCCAAGCAAATCGATTTTTTGTTTTTTTTTCTAATTGCCTAAAAACAATGTCATTGAAAATACAACTTGTTTGTTATAGTTTTGATTTCTAGTTACCAAGGACTTTCATTATACATGATTTTGTTTATAATTTTAGAAAGGATAACAGATATTCTTGCAGTTTAACTTTAAATTTTTACATGTTTCGTTTTTTTTCGCTAATTTTTAAGTAATTAAATTCCATTTGTTAGCAAAAATCTTATCTCACATAAGAGAATATTCCACAGAAATATAGTCATGTAAAAACGAAATTTTTAGAATGGTAAAAAGAATGTTTGAATACTTTTCCAGTAAAGTCCAGTAAAAATTACTCAGTAACTAAATTACAGAGAGCAAGGCAAATTTAACAAAAAGTAAACGAAAGGGAAATTTGTAAGAATTGGTAAAATATATGAAACATTTGATTTTAAATACCAAATTTTAAAAATAAATCAACTGGAAAAGGTAAAAGTTAATTGAAATTGTGGACCAGTAACAAACTAGAATGTTTTTTAGTTCTTTAATATTTTTATAAAATAATTATAATTTAATATTCAAACTCTAGCATTAGTGTTCTTTATTAAACACCCCCTAGTAAAAATACCTAAATACTTATTAAATTTTTTTAGATGTAATATTTCATACTACATTATTTTCTTATATTATAAAAATATCAATATTAAAACAAATGCTTGCATTGCCTGTAGGAACTTTGTTTTTTCTAATGGTCCCACAATGTGAAGATAGAATAGTTGGGCCCAAAGAAAACCTATACAGTAAGACCAGAATTCTTTCCCAAAGAACCTCTGGTCTTAAAATTTGCCATATTAATGCTCAAAGCCTAAACAACAAAATGGATGAGTTTCGATATATTTTTGAAGAATCGGGTATTGACATTTTGTGTATATCAGAATCCTGGTTTTATCCTGAAATCCAAGACAGTCTTTATAAGTTGAATGGTTATCGTCTTTTCCGAGCTGATAGGTCTTCAAATGGTGGTGGTGCCGCTATTTATGCAAAGTCATCCTTATGCTGTAAACTTAAATGTAAATCTCTTGCAGATGAAAAAATCGAGTATCTGTTTCTCGAAATTTTAAATAAAAGTAACGAAAAACTTTTAATTGGTTCCATTTATAAGCCTAATAAAGAGACCGACTTTAGTCCACTGCTTAACAAACTAACAACGCTTACTCTTGGTTACACAGACATTATTATTGCTGGTGATCTTAATGAAAATATATTAACCGACCAAAGTTTGGCTGGGGATATGAATGCCATTGGCTTGATGCTGGTTAATTGTTCTATAGCAACCCACTTTACAAAGACTTCAAGTACTCTACTTGACCTTTTTTTCATTAATAATCAATCGAAACTTTTACTCTATGATCAGCTCTCCGCATCTATGTTCTCCAGACATGACATGATATTTTTGTCTTATGACTTTAACATAGAAATTCAAAAACAAGCACAAACAATAACGTTTAGGGACTTCAAGAATGTAGATTTTCAATCGCTGGAGGCTGAGTTGTCGACCATTTCATGGAACCAAATCTTCTTCATGCCAACCGTAGATGAGCAACTAACTTTCCTGCAGAACAATATTCTTTATTTGTATGAAAAATACATTAAAATAAAAACAAGGAAAATACGTAATGAAAAACCATGGTTCTCTGACGAAATTAAAACGTTGATCGAGGAAAGAAACTTGGCATATGAAAGATGGAAGCGGTTTAAAACAACCGGGCTCCATAATGTTTTTAAAGACGCTAGAAGAAAAGTTAATTCGAAAATTAGATCTTCAAAATCAGTTTTCTATAAAGAGAAGTTTGAGTCAGCTATTTGCTCGAAGAAGAAGTGGAGAGAAATCAAAAATATGGGTATTGTTAATAGTTCTGCTAAAATTGATAATGCAATTGATATAAATCAGCTAAATTATGAATTTACTAATATTTCAATGCCTGAAGTTAATGTAAACTTTTACGATAACTATATTAGCACCACGGATGTGAACAATGATAATGCTAATGGCAGGATATGTTTTGACTTTATAAATTTTACCCAAGAATACGTTCTAGAATCTCTTTTGAGTATTAAGTCTAATTCAGTGGGATATGATGAAATTCACCCAAAATTTATTAAGTTAATCATTACATATACTCTTTTGCATATAACACATCTTTTCAATACGATTGTTACTACATCCACTTTTCCATCAGCGTGGAAACACGCAAAAATTATTCCTATACCAAAAGCTGACAATACATATCGACCGATAGCTATACTACCTTTCTTATCTAAAGTTTTCGAACGTCTAATTCACACTCAAATGACTAAATTCTTACATGAAAACTCTCTTCTTACCAAAAATCAGTCTGGTTTTCGACCAAAACATAGTTGTACTTCTGCCTTAATTGAAGTTTCAGAGGAGCTAAGATCCAACATCGATGTCAGTATGGTATCATTTCTCATTTTGCTTGACCATTCTAAAGCATTTGATACAGTAGACTTTTCAATCCTATGCAAAAAACTGCGGTGCATGTTTCATTTTTCAGAAACTGCCGTGAAGCTGATATTTTCATATCTGTGTGACAGGAGCCAAGCAGTGTACCATGGGTCTGATATATCTTATAGCTGCTCAACTATGAGAGGCGTGCCACAGGGTTCCATACTTGGTCCACTATTGTATGTATTATATTCTAATGACTTGCCATCCCGACTTAGTTTTTGTGGAATACATATGTATGCAGATGATGTACAACTTTTTATAAGTTGTAAACCAACTGATGTCAATGATTGCATTACAAAAATTAACTATGATCTGGATAGTATTAAGGAATGGGCATCGGCAAACGGTCTCTCTATAAATCCACTGAAGTCAAAGGCCATGATAATTGGGAAAGCCGAATCTTTTACAGCTTTTTTACCACCAATTCTCATCGGAAATTCGGTAATCAAAATAGATGAAACTGCCAAAAACCTAGGTGTAATTTTCAACAGGAAATTAGACTGGTCCAATCACATTAATGTTATATGTGGTAGAACTTATGCCATGTTAAGAAACCTTTGGTTGTCTCAGCATTATACACCTTTTAATATTAGAATGTTGCTTGCGAAGACTTATTTGTTGCCAACACTATTATATGGATGTGAACTATTCGCTAGCTGTGATACTTTAAGTATGAATAGACTTAACGTTACGTACAACAACATTGCCAGATATGTGTTTGGTCGCAGTAGGCGAAATCTCGCAGTACTCATTACAAATATGTAATTTACCATTCCATAGTTTGCTAAAGCTTCGAACACTACTATTCTTTCATAAAGTGATTTACACAAAGCAGCCTGAATACCTATATAAAAGAATAAGCTTTTCAAGGTCTGGCAGAGGAAACAGGATAAATTCATTTCGCTTTAAAAAAGATATAACAAAAAGACACTTTTTTTTCAATGCAATTAACCTTTGGCGCCAACTTCCCCCAAATATTCAAACCATAAGCAATGCAAAGCATTTCAAAATTGCAATATTTAATCATTTAGGACAATGATTTTAGTAATATTACTTGTTTCTCAATTTTGTTAAATGTCAACATGTAATAATAAGTTTTATATAATTTTTATTTAACATACATATATTTTAAATTTTTTTATTTTTGAAATAGCTAATTCTTTAAAATAATAAACTTTAAGTATTATTTTTTTATATCCTATTTTTACTAACAAAAATCTTATTGTGCCATTATCTTCCCAGTACTATTAAATAAGACTAGTTCTTGTTGTGCTGTATTGATTATAATAATTAAATAAATAAATAAATAAATAAAATAAAATAAATATTTGTTTTTGATTACTAAAATTATTTTTATATTTTTTAATCATATCTTTTTTCTGCTTACAAACTTTTACTGGCAAAAATGTATCCAGTAACACCCTGTAAGTTCTTTGGCTTCAAACTGTCACTTTACTCTCTCTTATAACTATTTTCTACTGAGTATTTGTGTAAAAGAACACCTTCTTGTCAAAACTTGTACAAATTTTTGTGTTATCGAACAAACTTAATATAAACTTTTTGCTCAAAGTTGAACACTTTTTTGGATAAAATTTTATAATTGGATTTCGTAATGTACAAAAAAATATATACACTGCGTTACACAATTATAATTACAAATGACTTTTGCTATTTTTTGTAATATTACAGAAAAAAAATTCAACTGTTTTTAAGAGTGTGATAACTAATCTCTTATTGTGTACAATTTAAGAGATTACTTAACTGATTTAAGAGAAAAATTGTGTAATCATATTTTTTGGTGTTTCATAAATATAATTACATATAACTTTAAACAAAAAAGGATAGCAAATAAAGAAAAATAAATAGATAAATAAAATAAATAAAACATTTTTGGTCTTCAAAGTTTAGTAACGTCATGATGCGTGTTAGGAAAAGACCTAACCACGTGCTTGATTACTAAGAAGACAAGAATGAAGCAAAATTGATTATTAAAAGGTTTTTTGTTAAAGTTCTGCCTTTTATGGAGGCTCTAGCTTTTCTAAAACTTCGGGTTCTGATGAGATCTTTAGCCAGATCGAAATACTAGTATCAACCTAGCTAATATGTTTGATTTGCTTTATTTTTGTAAATATACGGAGGTTGAAAGCTCGTTATAAATTGAAAATAACATAAAAATAATCTCGATGTATATAAAAACAAAAAACTAATATAACTGTAATAAATTATTTTTGTTTAAATGCAAATTTCAGCCTATTCAAAAAATGGCATAAGTTTTCGGAAAATTGATAGCAAAATAAACCGTTCACATGTGGTTGTCACAAATTTTGCATATAATCCAAGTGCTTATGGTAAAAATAAATCAGCGGTCTGAAAAAAACTTTCTGATCGGGACCGGCGTAAATAATCAACACAATGAAGAGTCTCAATCAGATAATCGATTATTGTAAGGAAAATGTGTCCAAATTCGCCATAAGTAGGCTACTAAATGATTCCCATTGAATTACTCGCCAAAAGTTGATGTCTGTGCCCAGGTTATTACCCCGGCACAAAACTGCTCGACTTGAATTCGCTAAAAGGAATTTACAAAACAACTTGAGAAAGGTAAGGTTGTTGAAGTAGGACTGTTTAAACCAGAGTTCGAATTTAAACACAATCAAACGTTTTTCTATCGTTCTGTTTTGCTTTTTGCTGAAACTCAACACAATCATTTTGTTGTGCAAAGTAAACATAAACAGAACATTTCTTTATTTTCATTTTGATTTGTAAACAGAACACAAACACTTTCACAAACTAGTTTTCGATGAGAGACCGAACTAAACGATTTTGTTCTGTTTGGCCAATATTTCAAACAGTTTGATTTTGTTGTGTTTATGGAATGGAACAAAACTATTCGTAAACCGTTCTTAGTGTTTATGTCATATTACAAGTGAAAAAAATTTTCATTGAATTTTATGAATAATTGCATTAGTTTAATAAAAAGATTCAACGGAGGAGTTCCAGTGAAATTTCATAAAACTAATGCAAAAAACATTGATAATATGCAGAAAAATCATTTCTTTATTTTGGCAACCACAACGTTAAAAACACGTTTTAATGTTTAAGTTGAATGAACACTAAAAAATAACCACTACGAAATAATAATGTTTGACGAAAGAAACATTTTCGTTTTGTTCCGTTTGTTATATTATAAACAACGATTTGAGCACTTGTGTTGTGTTTATAAATACGAACGAAACAATAGAGATCGTTGTATTGGTTTTTTTTGATAGCAACGTTATGTTAGTGGTACATAAATTTTCGAACTCTGGTTTAAACAAAAATTTCTTTTAAAGGTGATTTTTTCTGATGAAAAAAAAATTCAATCTACGTAAGGTACCACTATAAGAAACGATAAAAGAAGTTTCGGAGTCAGATTCTCAATGGCTGGGCGCTTTTTGTTTCGACGGTATGGTTGATTTGGCATTTCTAAGCACCAAAATCAATTCTTCGAAGTAAATTACAGTATGAGAAGAGAAATTAAATTGGTGTCATTTATTAAAAATAGCAACGACAAAGAATTCATTGTCCAACAAGACTATGCCTTTTTACATGTAAGTCATCAGAAGATGAAATGGCTATCATCCAAAAATATAGGAGTATTGGAATGGCCCTCATGCACTCCGAATCAAAACCCCATTGAGAATATTTGGGGAGTATTAACCCGTCGAGTTTACGCCAAAGATAATCAATATGAAAGTGTTTTTCATCTAAAACAATCAGTTATTGATGCGTGGAATTTTCGAGTTGATTCAAAAAAAGGAGGCCTCACGCATTATTAAAACTGCTGCTTTAAAATATTTTTCTTAAATTTTTGTAAATTTTGATGTATTAAGTTAAGTGTATTTATATTTATGAAACACTAATTGATTTTGTTATTCCATTTTAAATTGCAAAATAAAATAAAAAAAATGAATTAATGAAATTAGTGTGTAATTATTGTTTTGCAACGCAGTGTATAACATTTAATGTGTCGCGATCATAATAATTATTTTGAATTTTTTCTTATTTTTTTAATTCAAATAAAATAATAAAACAAGTACAACTTCGAAACTTCAATTTCGATATGCGACCTCTAAACAGAACTTGTGAGATTTTTTTGGCAGACCATATTTATTTTAATAATGACATATTTAAAGAGGGTTGTGAAGCTCGTGAATTCCAACTTTATTTTTTTGACAACCTTAATGTACGTTTAAACACTTTTTAGAATGAAATTCAGTAGCATGCCCTAAAATAATTTTTTATAAAGCAATTAAGGAAGACACATTTGAAGATTTAATAAATCTGATGATATCACTAAAAACTGTGTGACACTAACCTTTTTCTCTATATGATTTTTTTTGTTTAAAAATAACTGCTATTTTCGGTCCCTGAGAAAAACAAGTACAATAGGGACTTCAGCTATCAGTAAACATGAGTTTCAAGGACTTGAATTTCTTAAAGGGTCTCAAAGAGGTAGAAACAGGGCAACCAGAAATATGCTGTATCATGTTTTTTTTTTGCAATTCTATAAAATTTTGGCATCTATAAAATTTTTAAGTTACTCACACTTTTTTGAATATATTTTGGAACAAATGCATACTTTTAGAGCACATTTCTTGTTTTCTTTCAAGTTCTAATATCAAAATCTTTGGTTTTTAATTAAATTAATTTAACTTAAGAACTTTTTTCAAAATTTCAAATTTTTTTCAATGCGATGTCCACAAAATATTAAAATTTTTTTCAAAAATGTTGCATTTCAGGTTTGAGATCATAATTCAAATAGTACTGTTATAAATAGAAAACACGAATTGGTAATAAATGTAAGAGAAAGGTGAACAAAATCTTGTGAGGGAGGACCAACGATTGAGGGTGTGCTGCACTTTCCACCTAAGCGACTAGGACATGATCAACCTCGTTCTAATACAATACCCACAAGAACTCATGGTATGATCAGGTATATACAGTGAGTGACAATACAATGGAAACTTTTAAATAATTCCAGTTTCCTGCACTTTGCTCTTAAATTATTTTTTTTTCCAAAACGATAATTGAATAGTTTATTTTTGTTAATTACTCTTTGTTATGTTTTCTCTTAAAATAAAATGATATTAAATCTCTTGAAACAATATGTAATGAGAATATTGCAAAAATGAAAAATAGATAATTTTTATGGTGTTGGCAAAAAATTGGAAACTTCTAAGGGGAGTTACAAAAGATGATGAAAAGTAAGAAAAATAAAAGAGAATATTAAAAGAAATATTCCAAAAAATTACCGTTACATATTTATTTATAATTTTAGGTAATTTCAGGTTCAAAAGCATATAAAAAAACACATTATTTTAGTTTTATAACATTTGTAAATAAATTGATTTGAAAATGGCTAGAGTTAAATTTTGTGAACAGCTAAAACTTAAAATAATTAGTGATTTTAATGCTGGACTTAAACAAAAAGAAATATGTGAAAAATACTCAATGAATAAGTCAATAATTTCAAAAATCATTAAGAAATATCGTGAAAAAGGTACGGTGAAAACGCAGCATTTAGGAGGCAGGCCTCGAAAAACTACTCAAAGACAAGACAAGTTAATAGCAAGAGAGTTTAAAAAGTGCCCAAAAATGCTTCCCCGAGAGGTCATCAACAATTTAAAATTGGAAATAAGTCAACGAACTGTTGCACGGCGTGCTGAAGAGGCTGGTCTTGGTTGCTACCGACCTGTCAAAAAACCACTGATATCAGAAAAAAATAGAATTGCTCGTATTAAATTTGCCAAAGAGCATATAAATTGGTCTAGACAGAAGTGGAATACTGTACTTTTTTCCGATGAGTCCAAATACAACTTAAGAGGTCATGACGGAAGAACTTATGTAAGACGACCGAAAGGAAAAAGATTGGACCCCAAATATACAACCAAAACTGTTAAGTTTGGCGGTGGCAATATTTTGGTATGGGGATGCTTTTCGGGTCAAGGAATGGGACCAATTCATGTCATTACCGAAACTCTAACTGGAGCTGGATACAAAACTATTTTAAACGATGTAATGTATCCATATGCGGAAGAAAACATGCCACTAGTCTGGAAATTTCAACACGACAACGATCCAAAACACACCTCCAAAGTTGTAAACGAGTGGTTACAATCAAACGGAGTTAGTGTTTTGAAATGGCCAGCCCAATCACCAGATCTCAACCCAATAGAGAATCTATGGGAAATTGTAGATCGAAAAATAAGATCGAAAAACTATTCTAAAAAGGCTGACCTTACAGATGCAGTAACTTCGGAGTGGCAAAAAATTCCAGCCGAAACTATTGATACTTTAATTGGTTCCATGCCTCGACGTTGTGAAGCAGTTATTAAAAATAATGGATACCCTACAAAATATTGAACAGGCAGAGTGACAACATATATTTAAGTTAAGAATCGTAAAAGTTTCCAATGTTTTGCCAAATCCATAAAAAATAATACTTTTGAATTATTGTTATTTTTGGTAAAGTTTTACTATTAATGTAAATATTTTTCCTTATTTTAATCAAAATATGTACTAGTCATAAAAGTAATGAAAAAAAATTATAGAATTATCTTTTGTTTTAAACTTTTTGAAATTTAAATGTGAAATAAATATTTTTTTAAAAAGTTTCCATTGTATTGCCACTCACTGTATATCAACTAACTTACTAAAAAAAACGAATGTTAATTGTTAACCCGAACAATGAGTTTTTTCAGGGATGGCTGACAATACCGCTAAAATAGTGTTATCGATTCAAAACCCTATCAACTATCATTATCACCAAAATACCGTTACGGAAATAATTGAAATACCCTTATGAGTAAAATACCGTTACCGATATAACTAAAATACCAATATCCTTAAAATACCGTTACCGAAATAACTAAAATACAGTGATCGCTAAAATACCGTTACCGAAATAATTTAAATATCGTTATCCTTAAAATACAATTAGCGAAATAATCTGACAAGATCAGAAAAATAATCACTGTAAATATATATGTATATTTTGCCAAATTCTCATCATAAATTCGGTCATAATGGGCCTAAAAAAGTATCGGTGTGCATTGACATTGCAAGTATAACTAAAATAACGTTACTCTTAAAATACCGTCTCCGAAATAACTGAAAAACCGTTAACCCTAAAATAACGTTACCGAAATAATTAAAAGAACGTTACCGCTAAAATACAATAAAATGTCGTTAACCCTTAAAAACCGTTACCGAAATAAAGGAAACTAGCGTTATCCTTATTGATACCCGCATCGAGTCGGTTACCATCCATGGCTTTTTTCTTAGCTGACAGCTTTACAACGTAAAGCTTTTTAATTGAAATCAAAGAATTTTAAAATTATTTTATTAATTTCATAAATAGATATTTCTTTCTATTAAAATTTAAAGAAAGTTTAGTAAAATTTGCAAAAATTAGAAAAATCGTATTAAAAATGAAAAATATTTTTTGTTTTATATGAAATTTTGTTTTTGGGACTGTCCGAAACAGTTTATCTTAACCGATGTTTCGTCTTAAACGAATTCGTATTAACAGATTTTTTACATTAAAATTTTTACCAAAATGTCGGGACTTTCAAATAAGTTCGTAATAACCGAGGATTCGTCTTAACCGAGCTCGTTTCAAACGAGTTTTACTGCAAATTTTTTTAACGTAATATAATAAAGAGTCAAAGTCAATTATTTCTAGCGTTTGCGACACCGATTTTCGAATAGGAGCTACTTGTAAAATATTGATTTATAAAATGGATTTGTAAATAAAAATGTTTGAAAATCATATTTTTGGATTTGAATTAAAGCATATTTTAGGATTTGAGCATATTTCTGGTTTCCCTGGATATGGATAATATTTAACTTACATTTCTGTGATCATCTTGTTCTAACTTTTTCTTTTCCAGTAAATCTTTTAGGAAATCACATTTCTCGTAATATGCTTTAGCTACTGAAGTAACTTTTTTTTCATCGCCATTTTCTAGATCGGTTTTAATAATGTTACAATACTTGTGTACTTTGTTTATAGCGCTTTTCAGAGACGATGGTTTCAGATATATATTGAACTTTTGCATGCCAGTAATGATTTCTTTTTCAGCTTCCCTTTGAACCTTTAGGTTTTCATGCAAAGGATCATTGATATCCCATAAAGGAGTTTGTGACTTGTAGAGATCAATAAAATCATTGACAAAGCGTTTTTTGCGATAGAAAGTAGGAGTGAACTGGAAAGGAAATGACAAAGTTTGTATGTATAAGCAAAACACATATTCCAAAGCCATAACATACTTTATCTGAGGGTACATCAAGTCTCGTTTTGTCTGTATCTGAATCATCGCCGTCATCGCCTTCGCCCCCATCAATTTGAAAATCTTCATCATCTGAATCATCATTTTCTGGTTCATCGGGAGCATAATCGTCATCTTTAACATCAGAATCAAAAGCATCCAAGGCGTCTAAACTATCTTTTTCCTCCATCGCCAATATGGGATCGACGAAAGACTAAAAAAAAAAATTTTAAAGATCATTAAACGATATGTATGTATATAGGTTTTCTTGTTTTTATTCACCTCCATTGCCTGTTCATCATATTTTATGTTATCTGTGAATTCTTCCAAGGCATCCACATCCATTTCATCTTTAATTTCAACTTCCACTTCGATTTGTGGTTTTTCTTCATCTTCACTTTGCAGCGCCTGCTGGTTGTCGTCTTCATTTTTTATTTTCTTTATAGTAGGCCGAGGTGGTGTAGTTTCTTTTTCATCGAGTTCTTTATGTTTCTTTCGAATGTGATTTACAAAATCTGTATAACGTTTGGAATCCTTTTTGCACAGTACACATTTTAAATTAAATGTTTTGCTTAATTCATCAAGAAAAATGTTTCCACAAAGAATCATTTTAATTTTTTTCAATTAGACGACACAAAAATCTTTGGACACAAACAAATATGTACAAGTTTTTTTTATTTTTGGCTTGGAAAAAATTGGTTGATATTAAGCACAATGCTGTCGACAAACTACAACCACATAAGATTATTAACAAATTACAACTACAAACTACGGGGGTGTTCTGAAAAATGAAAACACATGAAATTATTCGTGTTTGCACAATAAAACATTATTTTTATTGAAACGGCCGCAGTCACAACAGCCTTTAAACATCGTTCGCTATAACCGTACTCCACTGTATTGAAATTCTATAAAAGTTGTTGCGACTGTGGCCCGTAAAGCAGTATATAACCATTCCCTTATGACACCCTATTAAGGTACCCATACACTTTGCAATATTATTGACAGTATTATTTTCATTTTGCCCCGCACAGTGCAATAAGATGTACAATATTTCTGCACCAAATATGACACCATTCTTTTGTTGTGTTGTGGAGGGATATGAAAATTGCACAATGTGGATAACACACTATAAAATATTTTTCACATTTCTTGGTTGCGCAATAAGAAATTAAGACCTTTTTGATTTTTTTTTAAATATTTACAACCTTCATATATGACATACATACTGGTTATATTTTGCACAATAGCAAAAGTTTTACAAGACTATTGCGTAGTGTATGGGTACCTTCAGAGCTTAATTTCAAAAATTTTATTACTTTTTTTAGCTGTATTTTTTTAATAACGGTATGTGGTTGTAGTTTGTCGACATGATTTTGATTCATCTCTTAAGTATTTTTTTGTGGAGTTGTTATAGTACTGAGTACTTGATGCTGAACATGTTTTAGGTACTCAGTACTTTTGAAATTGTAATTTTTTAATTTAATTTTAATTTTTTTAATTTGATTAAAACAATAAAAACTGTTTCTCTTAATGATACACCGAAAAATTTCCTCAGTGCTAGCAACAACATTTTCAAATGAGTCTCAGGTGAAATACCCTTTACTGAGTTGATTGGTTTAATTGCATTTAACTTATTTTATTTTAAACATTCTATTTAATGCTAAAACTTTTTATTTATTTAAAAATTTTTGTTCAAAGTGTGTAGTTTTCAGGAAGATAAAATTTAATTTGATTTTTTTTGCCTTACAAATTTTTTCAGACCAACTTCTAAACAAAAATCATAACTTCATAACTTTTTATGAAATGATTCATTATTGTTATTAAATATTTTACATATAAGATGAAGCAGTTTCGTAAATTATTAATAAATGTTTCATTTATATTATATTAAAAAAAATTCTATTTAAAGTTATGAACACACCAAATAATATTTATTTTGTGTTTTAGAATTTCAAATAATTTTTGAGTCTTAAAATGTCTAGAGGCTGAAACAAAATTGAATTAAGTGACTTATTTCTGGTGTCGGTATGAAATGAAAATTAAATTTTTTATTAAATTTAAGTTTTAATAAAAAAAAAATAAAATATTTTCGCTTCATACTATCACCTGACTTAAGTCACTTAAGCCAATTATGTTTCAGCCTTTAATTGCAAATGATAGTTTCAAATTTCAAATAAAATTCTTAATAAAAAGCTAAATTTTTTTCATGTTTTTTTGGAATGATGAATTTCTATGAAACATTTGTCGTACATTTTTATGAAACTTTTCATCATATTAATAAAACTTCATAAATATGATGCATAATTGATGACAAACGATTTATGAAACAATATCATCAATATGATGAAACTTTTTTCTCCGAGTGTATTTAGTTGTCATAATATTGTAGCATAAATAAGCTATAAAACTGTGAAAAATATATGAAAGCCTAGTGTTTTTGGCTTAGAAATGTTCAAATTAGTAAAAATTGTATTGATATTAAAAGTTTTAGCGAAAAGGTGCCGAAAGCGTTGAATCAGGAAACCCAAAAGTCCCAACATAACGTCATTTATCTAAAAAGCGATAACAAAATATAAACCGTTTTGCCATCTCAATAATTTTTTTTTCAGTGTTAGGAAAATACCATCTCTAATATTAATGAGTTGAAAACTGACAGCAGAAAAACAAGCCGACCCTAAATTTTCGGAGCCGGCGGCGCAATTAATTCAGCTACGGCGGCTGTAGTGAGGCATAAAAACGGCGGCGGCTGAATTGTCGTAAAAAATGCTTGGAGATTTTTAGTTTAAATCTAGTGATAATATCCACACTAAAAATTTTTTTCTCTCTTAATTTGGCATTTTCATCGATAAATTTACCTTTGCTTGTCATAGAAGAGAATCATTCCAAATATGATTCTTTGGAAGTAGTTCTGTCTAAACAACTTCTTGGAAGTTATTTGCGCATAACATATTACTATTGTTTTGTAGCATTAAAATAATGATTCCGTCCTATGACAAGCCAATGTTAAAATCATCGATGAAAATGCTCGATTAGAATCATTCCTTGGCGGAACATTTTTGCTGGGATTGCTATATTTTTTGTCAGATCTAATTTCTTGGGTAATAATAAACCAAAAAAAAAAAGTTTCCAAGCATACACACAATATTTTTTGCCATTTTCCGGTTGGTATAACTGAATATAGGTTTTCACAACAAATTTCGGTAAACACAACTGAATTTTAGTTGCAACACCCTAAAAATTCAGAAATCATATTTAAATACAATATTCAATTCTGTTGGCACTTTATTTTTCTGTGTGTATGCATGAGCTTTAAGTCATAAAGTTTTATTATATTGGGTGGATCAATTGTTAATAATACAAATGATAGTTAAAACTTAAAAAATTATTAAATTTATTTAAATAAAAACAAATTGCACAACATTATACAATATTTTTCATATTTTTTGGTTTCGCAATAAGAATCAAAACATTTTTAATATCTTTCAATATTATTCAACCTTCCAATATGACAAACACACTGGTAATATTTTGCAACAGTAGCAAACGTTGCACAATAATATTGCGTAGTGTATGGGTACCTTTACAAAACACATACTCTCACAAAGATTCAGAGTTCTGGCTTTCTAGTTCCCAAAATGTAATGTCTTAAAATAAAAGATTTTTAGGAAAATCTACGAAAATTTTAAGCCGATGCGAGCCGTTACGTTTCTAACGGCTTGGTTGAAAATTGAAAATAAATCGGCGGCGACAGCGCTCAGCCGATTTATTTTCCATTGCGCCGGACGGCTTGTTTCTCTTATTGACAGTCGCCGGTAATTCATAAAAAATTGTAAACACTTACCATCAACTTATAAGGAACCCGTAATTTTGGGAACTTTTATATATTAACAAAAAAAAAAAAATAACTATGGATAAAAACCATCCCTTTAGTTATTTATTTTATATGCTAACAATTTTTGTTGCTGGTTCCCTGCTGTTCCTAATAGGTTTTTTTCCGGTCTCACAAAATCTAATTGGAAAATCTGGACGACAACACTATGACAATGTTAAACCCACAACATTGGATGACATCAAGTAAGTAAAGGTATTTAAAACTGTTGTTTTCTACATTATATCTAACTTCCCGATTTTATAGACTCCAGCCACCGTCAGTTAAATATAACCAAATAGTCTTAATGATAATTGATGCTTGGCGTACTGATTATCCTAATGCCACAAATATGCCTTTTACCTATGAACATTCCTGTAATCATTTACAAACTAAAGTGGACTTGCCAACAGTAACAATGCCTCGTTTAAAAAGCATGACTACTGGTACAGTATCAAATTTTATTGATATAGTATTGAATCTGGGCCACACAGCCAAATTGGATGATTCTCTATTACATCGTTTAGTGGCAAAAGGAAAAAAATCAGTTTCTGCTGGTGACCCAACATGGATTCAACTTTTTCCCAATGAATTTCTAAGGAAACGGGCAAATACAGATTCGTTTTTTGTTAATGATTTTTATGAGGTAAGATAATATTATTAAAACTCATTAAGAAAACTAAACATTTTCGCTGAGGAGCGAATAAAAAAGCGAATTATAATTATTTTAATCGCATTTAATATATTGCGAAACATTCAGTATTGATATTTTAAAAATGATCGTTTACCCTCACAAACCTTTGCTATATATACTATATATATATATGTATACTATATACTCCGTAACTCATTTTGGTTATGGAAATGATTATAATATATAGGGGAGAGGGCATCAAGATGGATATGGTTTGAATTAATGCTCTTGAGCCTAAACTGAATAAGATATCTTAAAGTTTTGACCATGGAGGTAAATTTTTATTTTGCACTCCAAAATTTTTTTTAACTTATTTTTAAATTGTCTAAAATTACAAAAAAAAGGTTTCTACGGATGGACACTTTTTAAAACTCTCAGAAAATGTGAAAAATCAAAAATAAATAAAATGAAAAGATTTTGAAGCCGAACTTCTATCATTTCTAATATTATACAATCCAATATCATACAAATTTCCTGCAGAATCACAGTTCGGACATTTACACCAGGGACCAATTACACTATTCGACGGCCAAAAACAGCTCGCTTTCGAACAGATCTTTTTTAATAAACCTAGGTCCGCTGATTCCAAACCTGACAAACATTTTAAAACAAAAAACTAATATAACTGTAAAAATATTACTTGAGCCAGAGTACACACTAAAAATTTTTTATATAAATAGAACATTTTTGGTCTTCAAAGTTTAGTAACGTCATGATGCTTGTTAGGAAAAGACCTAACCACGTGGTTGATTACTAAGAAGACAAGAATGGAGCAAAATTGATTATTAATAGGTTTTTTGTTAAAGTTCTGCCTATTACATAGGCTCTAGCTTTTCTAAAACTTCGGGTTCTGATGAGATCTTTAGCCAGATCGAAATACTAGTATCAACCTAGCTAATATGTTTGATTTGCTTTATTTTTGTAAATATACGGAGGTTGAAAGCTCGTTATAAATTGAACATTTTTTATTCTCATTTTCAGTTTTTGAAATATCGCTGTTTTTATATTTACTTACTATTTTTTCCTATATATTGCTTAATTTTTCGAAATTTTATCGGAAAACCATGACATTTTTTTATGAATATAAATATATGTATATATAAAATTATCATGTCGGTGTTTGTGTCAGGATATTTTACTTTTATAGTTTTACGGTTCTAGAACCCATTGCAGTATCTGTGATTTTTGTTTTTTGACACGCTGGGAATTGATTCTATGGAATGGTTTTAGAACCTATTCTTACATCAGTACTAGCATGCGTTCTGCAACTAATGCTTTGAGGGTGAAACATTTTAAAATTTTTTTGATATACAGCCCAATTCTCAATAACAATTCCGTGAGAGTTGTTTCCCTATTCCTTGTTCCCCTATTCTTAATAAAATCTGGCCGGGAATTTTTTCACTTTTCCCTTTTCCCTTATACTAAACGAATTTCGAAAATGGGAAATTCTTTCCCCGGAAAAAAGGAGGTATTATGAATGTCAATAATAGGGAGAATTGTGATAGCATTTGTATGAATTATTCAATTATTCAATTAATATTATTCAATTCTCTCTCCCTTATTATACTTTTCCCCGCCTGTTTAGAATAGGAGGATTTTTTCTCGAGAAAATAAAATCCGCAGAGGAAAAAATCCGAGGGAATATTCATAATCGGGCTGATACAAAAATTCTGCTCAAATGAAATTACAAAAATGGAATAAAAGAAAGTGCTTTCAGTTGCTTAGTTTAACAATATTTAGTTAAAAAGTACAAAAGTTTTAATTGAAATCCTGTAGATTTACACAAAATAGTTTTTCTTTGTGTATGATTTGTGATATATGCAGAAAATTTATGTTTTGTAGAATACACAAGCGAAAATCACTCGAATTTTATAGTAAATATTATTGCGCCGTTAGCTAATTTTTGTCGGAAACTAAAGGGTGATTTTTTAGCAACTGTCTATTTGGGAACACTGCTTTTGGCAGCTCAGCTATTTTCGTGTAACATGTTACTGTTAAACATGTTCAGTTTGGTCTATAATTTAATCAAGAATCGACTTACAAACGAACAACGCTTGCAGATTATTGAATTTTATTATCAAAATTCATGCTGGGTTAAGAAAGTGCATCGATCACTTCTTCCAAGTTATGGTCAGTTTGGGCGACCTTCTGAGGCGGCTATTCGGATTTTTGTGACTAAATTTCGCACCAAATTTATATTATTGGATATTAAACCAACAACACGCTTGCGTAGAGGGCGGGCAGAGGAAAATATCGCAACTGTATACGTCAGTGTTATTCCTGACCGTGAATTATCGATTCGGCGCCTTTGACATGTGGTTTCAACAATACGGTGACACATGCCACACAGCACGAAACAATGGCCCAATTGAGAGGCGAGTTCGGTGTACAGTTTATTTCACGTTTGGGCCGGTCAATTGATCACCTAGATCGTGCAATTTAACGCCTTTAGACTATTTTTGGTGGGGCTATGTTAAGGCTATGCTTTAAGATGTAAAGGGATTCCAGAACACCTGATCCAACTAACCAAATGTTTATACGATAACGCATCCTGTCGTGTATTACATGATGGACTTATAAGCAATAAATTTCCAGTTGAAAGAGGAGTACGGCAAGGATGCGTGCTCTCCCCACTTCTTCTTAACATCGTTCTTGATATTGTAATGGAACAATCGATGAAAGGTGATCGTGGTATAGCTTTTGGGCTGCAGGGCAGATTAGATGATTTAGATTATGCCGACGACATATGTCTTCTGTCACATAACTTCAATAACATGCAAACCAAACTAAATATACTTGTTGAAAATGCATCCAGAGCTGGCCTTAAGGTAAACATATCTAAGACAAAAACATTGCGTATTAACACCAGCAACACCGAGCCACTAAAAATTTTAGATCACCCACTACTAGATGTAGACAAGTTTTGCTTTCTCGGTAGTATAATAACTACATCCGGTGGTAGCAAAGAAGATATAGCTTACCGCATTGTCAAAGCAAATCAATCATTTGGCTCACTAATTAAAGTGTGGAAGTCCAATCGTATAACTCTTCACACGAAAATAAAACTTTTTAATTCAAATGTAAAATCAGTTTTACTATATGGATGTGAAACATGGAACATAACAAGTGAAGACTCAAATGCACTCCAGGTTTTTGTTAACCGTTGTTTGCGAAGAATTTTACGTGTTTTTTGGCCAACAACAATTTCAAACAATGATCTATGGCGAAAAACCGAACAAAATCAAATCATGCTCAATCTTTCATTATAAGAACTTGTAGGGATTGGAACTACTTACCATACCATTTGCAAAATTTCACGTTAACACCTGGCACTTTTAGGCACAAGCTTTTAGCTTACTTTCGAAGTAATTCATAGTTGTATCATTTTATTTTTTAATTCTTATTATTAAAAGTTGTGATCGATAGGGACTTGATGTATAATGACGTTGTTTGTGCCTCTGCCATATCCAAAAAAATTAAATTTAAAGCATACGATTTGAAACATTAGACACTTTTTCTTTTTTTATATAATCCTGTTTTAGGGATATATATTTTTTTTATGTATATACGGCTATTTACATATAACATAAGAAATTTTGTAAATATTTATATGAATTTGTACAATGTATTAACAATGCACTTTGGCCTAAGTGGCTTATTGCGTTGTAAATAAATAAATAAAAAAAAGTTTAACTGGCTGGGTCATACCTTTAGAAAAAGCCATGACGACGTCACAAGAAAAGCTCTTGATTACCATCCCCAGGGCAGCCGACGTAGAGGAAGACCCGCAAATACATGGATGCGCCAAATAGAAAATGAACTGCTTTCAGCCAGAACTTCATGGAGAGAAGCAAAAAGACTAGCCGAAGATAGAAGTCAATGGAAAGCTTTTGTACTGGCCCTATGTTCCAACTAGGAATCCCAGGAATTTATATATATGTTAAGGCTCATGTCTATACTGGAAGCCAATATTGAAGAATTTATTCGTTAGATACCGTCCGATATGTTGGAGAGAATATGCCAAAATTATACCCAGCGTATGAACCATTTGAAGCGTAGCCGCGGTCAACATTTATATGAAATCATCTTTAAACATTGAATTATATAGATCATTCTATCGACTCAAATAAAGATTTTATACATTTCTCTTAATTTTATGTGTTTTTTTTAATCAAATCCGAAAGCTCTTAAAAAATCACTCTTTAAAAGCACTCTACTTTATACCGTCTTTGTCCATTATTATATCGCCATTTTTTGCTTTCAAAAAAAAAATTGATAGTTTTGCGACACTCTCTAATGATGTGGTTTTTATTTATAATTTTATTCTCATCACAGTACAATACTTTGGCGACACAAAGCATAAAAATACACTTGACATTCACCACTAGATATTATTTATTCTTAGATTCAAAAATTGCATAAAAAAATCAAAGTTTTTTTTGACTTCTCAGTACTCTACTAACAGGTCCTATAAGTTACTGAGTCCGCATGACCCATTGGTGTGCCCTCAGCGTTGAATGCCCTGTGAGAATACTCACTATCTTACCAAGTTTGCTTTTACTCAGTTTCAAAAGTTCCTCCCTATCCGGGTCTCCCCATAGAATTCTAGTGGTTTCAGCTACTCCCGAGGTTCCCATATTGTTTTATGATCAATAAGAGTCCATTGACGTAGTTTTCCCCTAAAGCCTGAAATGATTTCGCGTTCTCCAAGTTGACTGTGGCCAAAGAAGAATCTTTCGTGGCTACGGAATAAGTTTTGGAATATTTTAGACTTTGTGTATATGACAATTTAATTTTAATTTAATATTGTTTATTTATTCTTCAATAACATAACCGAGCCCAAGGGGCCATACATGGTTAACAAATAACTACATAATATAAATACCACTTAATAGCAAAAGAAGAACAATTTAAAGAATAACGATAATACAGTTTAAATAATAATAAATATTAAAAAAAAAACTGTTGTTAGCATTAACAAAAAGAATAATAGTATAGAAGTGCGCCCCGGTAGGCTAGTTGGTAGCGTGCTGGCTTATCAGTGCGGGGTCGTGGGTTCGATTCCCACCAGAGGCACTGGTCTGCTTTCGCTACAACGCGCCGAAGGCCATAGTAGCTAGTGCTCGGTTAGGGTAATAGTATATAATTTGTAATTATATGATTATTAATTAATAAAAAAAAAATAGTATAGAAGAAAAAAATATAAATTTCAGGTCGGATCGGATCAGTTAAAAATTATATGCAATTGATGAATTAATTTTTAGTAAAGAAATACACTTTCATATTTTTCCATGAATATGGATATAAAAAATATAAAAGATTAGTCTTCTTATATTTTTAAATAATTTTTGAAAAGGGCCTCATCAAAAAAGATCAACAATTTATGTTTACAAGTAATTAGTTGGCAACTCTGGATATCAATAATCCAACTTTTTTTCATTCCCGACTGTAGTCAAGGTGTTGAATAAATTTGAGGTTTTTAAATCACTTAATAATCTTTATTCAGTAAAAAAATACCCGAAAAGTACTGCATCCAAAAAGGAACACTGTCAATAATGTCAGTTTTTGCTCTGTGAAAGAAAAATGATTAACGCGGATGGATTTAGAATGCTTAAACACACACAAAAGGTTATTCTTGTCATAATTTTTTTTTTAAACTTTGCCTCAAAGTGTCTACAATTTTTGAAATTCTTCACATACAATTTAAAGTTATCCTTTTTTGCAGGGTGATAAAAATGTCACTGAAACATTAAAGGAAGAATTAACATTAACAGATTGGAATTTTATGGTGCTACATTATTTGGGCTTAGATCATATTGGACATGTGGAAGGATCACATAGTGATCGAATATTTCAAAAACTACATGAAATGGACAATGTTATTAAATTAATAGCTAATAATGCAGTAAGATAATATAATTTAAACTAAATGAAATTATATTACAACAAATGTTTTTTGCTTTTAAGAATTTTAAAAATCAATTACTATTAGTAACAGGAGATCATGGAATGCGTGATGGCGGCAGTCATGGTGGTAGTGATAAAGAGGAATTATATGTGCCTTTAATAGGATTCAGACAAAATTGTTCAAAACAAAAAAGGTACTTACTTATAAATATATATTGTAGTTAAAAATAGACATTTTGATTATAAAAAAGCCATACAGTCTTTATAGTGAATATAATCAAATTGACATGACTTCTACTTTAGCGGTATTATTAGATGTTCAAATACCCCACTCATCTATAGGTTGCTTAATACCTGACTTCTTTCAAAACTTTTCCCAAGAAGATCAACTGTATTTTTATTATTACAATACATTACATTTAATGGAAAAGTTGAAAGCAAAATTTGATTTTAAACAAGTGCAATTAGATGGTAAGAATTTTAATGTTATGTTTAAATGGGAAAATGTTTTTATTATTTTTTTTTTCTTTTAGATTATTTTCCATGGTTTATGGATGCTAAAATGGCTCATAAACATTTTATTACTAGTCAAACTAAGAGCGCATTGTCTTTTGAAAAGGCTAAACAAAATTATATACGTTTGGCACAAAAAATTTCTCAACTATTATCAGATTCTTTGGTTAGATATGATAATCAGTTGATTATTATAGCTTTAATTTTAACGACCTTGGTAAGTAGCTCTGTTTTTGCACTCCCGACATAAAAAGTTTATATATAGTCATAGCTTGATATAACTTGATAAAATTATATATAATTACATATGTGGTATGTAACGATATATATTTATTTTTCATATTTATTTTTACGAAAATTTTTAAAACAACGCTATATATCATCATATATTGTTATATCTCATGTTATATATAGGTTGATCTTTTTTATCGCGTCATATATGCTTGATATATGCTTGATATATCTAAATATTATATCATATATACTTCCACGTATAAATATATATTATTATATATGATACAATAAAACCAAACACTTTTATATATAATAATATATAAACATATATGGTAAAAAAAAGTAAAATTAAGAAAAGCTACACTTTAAAACAAAGGTTCAAAGTTAATAGAATAAATAATATTTCATGAGTAAAAAAAACAACTTTAAGTCATAAAATCTTAAAAAAGCAATGAAAAGCCTAATAATCTTAAGAAAAAGCTATATTAATGCTCAAAATCGTAAAAAAGTTAATTTATCTTCTTCGATAATTATATATAAATATATTTATTAGAAACAAGAAAAAAATATCCCGTTTACATATAATTGTATATGGCATCACATTGAAAACACGTCTAATTTTGCAATCCATTGATTTATGTTTAAATTTTTATTATTTGGAATGTTAAACAAAATAGTAGTGCGGATTTCCAAAGCATTTTATGGAGTTATATCAAATTATATATAACGATCAAATTAGATATACCCATTTTTCGGATCAAATTATATCAGATGAGATCCCGTGGAATCACATGAGATAAGGTTATGTATGCCATTTTTCGGATCAGCCAAGATATGATGTGACATGAAATTATATATATGACCATTAGGCCGGGTAGATTTGTATGGAGGCAAAAAAATCGCTCAACGTTCAAGGAAAATCGTAGGCTTTTTCAAAATTTGACCCTTTGGGTCAAAAGTCGGGACATCAGAATTCGTTTTAGAGGTATGGTTCCTTCGGCAAAGTTTCTTATTTTGATCCCTAGAATACGATTTTCCTTGAACGTTGAGCGTTTTTTAAATTGACCCGCCCCTAATGACTATATATGTTTATATATACCCATATCGGAACTTTTTTCATCGGGAATTTACATATTTCTTTAATATATTTCAGACTGCCTTGAACTTATTACTAAATGTTTTATTTGAAACAAATCCATCAACATCACCCTCAAATAAATTCTCTTGGAAAACTCTTTGTATAAGTTTTTGTACAGCTGGCTGTATAAACTTCCTCGCTCATCTGTTTGATCTAATACACACGAAAAATATTGTTAATTCCGTACTCCTGACCATACCTATAGCTATTAGTATTTATTTTGCTTTGGATATATTCAAGTTAATTTTTTACATTATAATACCTCCTTTGAGGCTCAATCGCAAAGTTCATTTTAAATTAACGATACCTTTAGTATTGTTGGCATTCTTTTTGTATCACACATTCTCTCTGGCTTCTTCTTCACTCATTGAAGAGGAACACCAGACTTGGTATTATTTGACACCATCTTTATTGGTGTTTTTAACATTGCAAAATTTTTACAATAACGTAAAAACTGTATGGTCTGGTGAGAATTCAACACAAATCCTTTGGCAACAATGCTGGAATATGCGTTTTGCTGTAATTGTCATGCTGGCCATAATTGGATGTAGACGTCTTAATCAAACAGGGGATAAATGGCGTCATTTAGTTGATATTGGCGATATTTTGGCTAAAAAAGAAAATCATATATATTTAACGATTACTTTTGCAACAGGTAAGAATTCAGATTTTAAAGATGATTTGGTGAGAACAAATTTTTTTAATATCTTTTACAATACTATTTGGAACATTTTTGTTTTGTACAATATCTGGTAATGTTATTGTTTTACCCATTAAAAGGTTCAAAATTTATGAATGGAAAGCTTATAAAATGTTCATATTTTTACATCAAACCCTTAAAAAATAATTAATAGGTTGTGTGATTTTTACCTAATTTTTTACTGTAAAAATTATATTCCAATCATTTCCTCAAAGAAATTAAAAAAATATATGGTTTTTATTAATTCATGTAAATTTAAAACCGAATTAATAAAGGCTTTAGGTGTAGACTAGTCAGAAAAGGAATTTTGCAAACAAATTTATTGTTTTCCCAAAAATAAGAAAAAATTAAATAAACGAATTTTAAACATTTTTTCAAACATGTTTTTTTCGTTAGTTCACTTGTTTGCAATAGTCAAATTTATCAATTCATCTCTCGCTGTTTTTTTATTAACTTTTTTGATTTCCGATCCTCTTTACGTATTTGATGGCAAATTTTTTGATCTAATTAAAATTTTGTCATTTTCATTAATTTTTATAAATAAATTTTTTAACAAAATTTTTTCTCCTTAAAAATTATTTGACACATGTTGAAATATTGATCAGACACAATAAATTGGATATACATATTCATGATCCTTATGCAATTCTAAGACAATTTAGTGATGTCTGTCTGTGAAATGGTAATCATTTCAAAATTTACCCAAATTCATGAACATCCTCTGCGAAAGTTTGACATTAAAAATAATCAGAAAAAAATTGTAGTTTTTTATACAAAAATTCTTTAAATACAAAAATTCAAAATTACAAAAAAAAAATCAACGAAAAGGTGTTTGTACAAATCATCATTATTGGTGCCAGTTCAAATTTTTTTTTTTGTATTTACAAAAATGCTCTATAAGGCATGCGTACGATGTTTTGTAAACTATTGAATACTATACCTTAAACTAAAGCTTGAAGTCTTGGCTACAATTGAAAGCCATTTATACCTACCTAATATCTGAAAATTTTAAGTTGGGCTGCAATAGGTTAATATTTTTTAAAAAAAGGTATTTTAAAAACGATTTCTAATGACACCCATTTTGTTTTGATCCGACAACGCATGCCAAAGTCAAGTAAATATCCATTAAATGAAATATCCAAACTTAAGATGCCTACAACTCGAAAAATATAAACTGCCGACACATATTTTTTTTCTTCCTAAACCCATCTATTTTAACCCTAATTTAGGTTTTTTTTGTTATGTTCGTAAACTAACATAACATTTCTTTCTGGGGAAGCAAATTACGTTTTCAACTTCTCTTTTTTTTATAAAAAGAGAAGCAACACTCAGGAACTTCTTCCTATTAATTAATGTGTTGCTTTCTTTGGAAAGGGGATAGTGGAGAGATGAAAGATGGTGAAAGATCAAGGGCTTCAAACATGGCAACACTGTAATTGCGCGAGATAATAAGTCTTAGAACAGTTGTTGCTCGCCACCTGATGTAGAGTTTGTGAATTAACTGAAGCTTTTTGTTTCATAGCCCTCATTCGTTATTTTACTTCGGTGGGGTTAAGTGCTATGGGAACACCGAAGGTGGGTGTAGCGATACATATAAGTGATAGAAAACTCATACATATTATTTTTCTAAATTGATGTTGTCGTCACCGGGAATCGAACCCGGGACTATCCGTCTAACAGTCCAACACGCTAACCATTACACCACAACGCCCACAATTGAAGTCTGGGACATGCAGTTATTGCCAGTCGATTTTTTAAAAAATACCTACACTAAACAATTAGCTTTACTCGATTAATCGAGTAACACAAATTGTTACTCGAATAACTAGATAATTCATTTATATATATTAATAATTCATTTATATTTTATTAATAATATTGCTAAATTTAGCTGTTTTTTCTGCAAGCTCATTTTAAAATTATTTTTGGTAGCTTTTTGTGCTATTTTTACAGGTTTATTTCCATGAGTATTCAAAAATATCGGAAAATTGTTCGGAAATTATTTAACAATTTTCCAAAAAAATTTTAAGAATAGGTCAAAAATTGATATTATTAGCTACTAGCCGTTTCTTTTTTTCCGAAGGTAAAGAATTAGTGGAGAATTGAAAACGAAAAAGTTTACAAATTCGTATAATTGAAAAATAGGATTTCTTGAATTCCAACGTTTTGGTGTTTTCCAAGTTTTTGTTAAAAAAAACATTTTAGCTGTCAAAACCTCTAGATTTAAGGAAAATTTGTGATTTTGTAAAAAAAATTTTTCAAGATGCAATTAAAGCAAAATAATTTAGACTTGGGCAAGCTAGTTCGTTTGAGTGAGCGTTAATTCTAATTGAATTAATCTTAATGAACTTGGCTGCTCTTTAAGTTCAATTGATGTTTGACAATTTCGTTCAATCGTTTGTTTAATCATTTTTAAGCGAATTATTCATATTAGCTTAATTAAAAACAGCAAAAATTGTGCTGAGTTTAATGAATTAAAAATTGTCTTTTCATAAGGAAGTTTTTCTTGTCCTAAATAACATCCAAAGAAGTTGTTAGATAGAACAACTTCCAACGAATCAAAATTGGATTGCTTCCTTAAATTAATCGATTAAAATGAAAAACCCTGGAAATTTTTTTTTTTATAATAAATATAGAATTTATTCTCTTCTCTCAGCCATACACACACAAAAATGTCCAGAGGGCACACTATGAACACTACAAGAAATGGATGACCGAAACTAACACATGCAAATCTTGCATCTTCCTCTAACTTATGAATTTATAAATTAGAGGGAGATGCAAAATCACACGTACACAAAGTTTCCATCACTTTTTTCATATTGCCCTTAAGAAAATGATAGAAACTGTGTTCTACGCATTGATGGATATTTCCATCAGCAGTGTCGGTCATTTGACCGGTCATATGACCGTCACTGTTCTTGCTGGGCACATACCGAAATTCAGCTTTTAATCTTTTAAATGTTTTTATTACTAAATGTATGCTTATTTCTGTTTGTTTACTTAATTTAATCATATGTTTTTGTTTTCTACTGGATTTTACTGGCAAAAATTTCTCCAGTAAAAATTTGCAGGTTTTTTGCTGACAACTGTCACTTTACTCTCTTAGTAGATGCTCTCTTTTGCAAATTTATGTGTACGCCAACGCATTTCAGTAAAATCCAGTACAAATTTGTGCAAATTTTGGTGTAAACGAATGGACCTATTTACAGAAAAAAAAATCACAAATTTATTACTGCAAGTACAAAATGCTTCCGTTTTAAACTGGGGTTTTCGATATCAGCAAAAAAAAAATAGCTGACTGTTCTGCCGTCAAAAAAGTGTATTTTGTGTTAACTATTGGAAAAACTTAAAAATTAATAAAAATATCGTAAAAACCCAGTTTAAAACGAAAACATTTTGCAGTAACAAATTTGTGATTTTTGCTTTTTCTGTATATCTTGTCATTTTTCTCAAATTAAAATAATTTTTGCTTTTTCTGTATATCTTGTAATTTTTCTCAAATTAAAATAATTTTTGATACATATGTGGCGAACAACAAAAATCAGCTGATTTATAAATTTACCATACATTAAAAAAACACACTCACGCTTTGTTGTGAACAAATCGTAGTTAATATAACACCAAGAATGAAAACCGCTATTATAAAATATTACTTAACATTTTTATATATTTAATACAACTGTTCCTATTATGCTAAATCTTTACAAAATGTCAAACTTATGTTGTGTACCTCTAACATTTTGTGTACATATTGTAATAAAGCATTACTTGGTAAAATGTTACAAAATAAATTTGGACGAACATAACAGATAATGGGGCACTTCTTGTACATACGTGTTTTCAAGAACAAAAAAATAAAAAAAATACAACTCAAAATAGTTTGATTTTTGTAAAAAAAAAATATGTTTTAAGTAAATTAAACTTTATTGAAACAATAAATCTTATAAATAGTACATATAAAAAAGTGGCCTAAACAAAATTCTGTGAAAAAGGTAACTTCGTTTTATTTATTAACCAACAAAATAAACTCTAGCCCTAATTATATTTTTTTCTAGTTCCAAGTTGTTGAAGTGGTAAAATGAAATTAGCAGGCATTTTTATTTATTATTGGTGCAAATGAGAAGGAGTTTAAACATTTATTAGTAAAGGTAACATTTAACAATAATGTCATGTATTTGTTTTATATTTTATAAAGAAAATATTTGTAAATACATTAACAAAAAGAACAGCATTTTTAATCTAAAAAAAATTTAACATTTTGTTAAACTACTAAGGCATAGTTTTTAGGATGTAGATTAAAATTGTTTGTTAGTTAAGCGCTAGTTAAAACTAGAATTTAATTTTTCAGATGTGGTTTATAAAGGTCAGTTAATCTAACGTATAAATTAGTCAACAAAAAACAGCTGTTAGCCAATAATTTGTTTAGGTGATGCCGCATTGCAAAGTTTTTACAAAGAAAATATAAAACGCTACGATCATTTTATGACTATTCCAATTGGAATTGTCACAATCAATGTGGCTTCATCATGTAATTTGACATTTCTTAAACTAGAACTGAAAAACAGTAAAATTCAGTTAATTTTGTTTCAAGATTAACTTAACTGGCCAATAAACAAAGTTTAATTGACATCCAAAAAACTAGGCCTAAGGAATTCTTCTTATGAAATAACGTGGATATTTTTATTACGATTTTCTGCTTAATTGTCCTAAATAAAAGTGAAAGAATTACCAAGTTTTTGTAATTAAATGTCATATTTTTATCCAACTTATCTTCATAAGTTGATTGACAAACTTTCCTTGTAATAGTTAGTGTCCGACCGAACTCATTTTTTTCGGTCGAAGCCGAACTTCGGCCATAATATCAATGTTCGGCCGAAGCCGAATAAAAAAAATATAAATTGTTTGTTTAGATCAATAAATTTAAACCAAAAAGTTATTAAACATAAAAAAATTAAAATTTATAGGTATATTATTTTAAAAAATCATAATTGGAAAATAGTTGTACTATTTTAAGTACAAAAAAAGAATAAAATATTTGTACTATATTTTATAGTCAAAGAAAAATAGTTGATCGATTTTTAAGTTGATATAGAAAAAAAAACAAACTTTAATATTTAAAATTAAAAAGTTTGATATTGTAATGACAGAAAAGCAATTTTTCCGCATTCACATCATGTAAATTGCTTCGTCTATCAGAATACAGCTGTCTGGCAGCTCTAAAAAGCTGTTCGCTAGCTACACTAGTCGGTGGGGCTGATAAATATTTTATTGCTACAGCTTTTATATTTGTAAATGGACTTGAATTCCAATACTCAAATATATTTATATTTCTGGGACTTAAAGGCTCCGTAATAAACATTTTAATTTCTTTTTCAATAAAATTTTCATTTGGTTCTGCTACTTCTAAGTCTGGTTCTGCATCATGTCTATCCCAAATTGATGAACCTTGTATTCTCTTTTTACGATTACTTACCACTCGAAATTAATTGCAAAATATAAAAGTAAACGGTTGTTTAAATTATATCGCATTAAATTTTATAATTTACTTATAAGTCTTGTAGGTATATTTCTGGAATTTTTTTTTTAAACTCTTGGCTTTTTGAAATTTTTTCACACACATACATTGATATTTAAATATCGTTGTTTTTTTTTTTGTATTCTATCATATTCAACGTTGTATTTTGTATGTAGTTTTTTTTTGTAAATTCTGAAATGTAAATACACAGTTGTTATTTATTTGTGCTTTTCATTAAATAATCATAAAAAGTTCGGTAGTTCGGCCAAAATTTGGCCGAACTTCACTTTTTGGCCGAACTCCGAAGCCGAATACTCGGTCGGACACTAGTAATAGTTATTAGTTGAAATGCTCCTACTGTACTTGGTAATATTATACTCTTTTTTTGGATAAATGTCCACCTAGAGTTTTTTGTATGTAGAAATCTGTTTTTTCAAAGGATTTGAATTATGTGGAATTAAAAATATATATTTATATTATTTTTATAGCAAAAAACCTACATGTAGGAATTTTCCCCTACATCTGGCAACATTGGTGACATGTCTGATTGTAACAGAAAAAAAATCTGTAACCGATTTAAATGCTTTTAGTAATTTTTTTCAACTTTTTTTTTAATTTTAGCTTTGTTTTTATTACTATGGCTATTAAGAAAGTACAATGGCCACTTGGAGATGTTTATTTGTCTTGTTGCTTTAACTTGCGTCTTTTTGTATCGTCAATTTAATTCATATTCTTCGATGGTTTTAATTACATTTTGGACAAGCGTCGTTGTGACTGCCTTTATACACTATCGTAATGTTTTTTTCAAACGTAAAAATTATGGTTACGAAACTCAAGGAAATTTGGTGGAATTATTAAAAACCAATCTAACCTGTTGTCTGTTGATATCAGCACTGCTGCACAAGCCACACAATGTCATACTATTGCCCGCCTTGATGTATACTATGGAAAAATCATATCAACTGTGTGATAATTTATATTTAAAGGACAAACGTGTCTATAATCGTTGTTATGTATTGGTTTTAAAAACTGTGATAACTATATTTATAGCAAATATGTTTTATTTCTTTCAAGTGAGTATTAATTGATTGAAAAATGAGTAACTTTAATTTAATTTATCCTTTTACTTTTTTTTCTTAGGGAAATTCAAATAGTTTAACAACTATTGATTTAAATCCTGGTTATATAGGTTTATCTTCCTATAATCCTTTTATTGTGGGCTCATTAATTACCTTAAATACTTATTGTGCCCCCATCAATGCATTCCTTTACCTCATGTGGCATATGTTTGCTACACAAAAGAATACCTTGCCTATGCGTCAGGAGAAGGAACAAATTTCCAATATTCAATTGCTAGAAAGTACCGAAGAGGATTTATATTTAGTTATAAGTTTATTTACAGCCACCACCATTATGCCAGTAGCTGTATATTGGTGCCTCCTATTAGGCTTTCGTTATCATTTATTTATATATTCCGTATTTGCACCCAAAGCATTTTATGAATGTTTTCATCTTTTAGTATTTTATTTAAATTTCATTGTAACAAATTTGTACTTTAGGCTATTTTAAAAATAATAAAGAAAAAAAGTATTAAAAAACTGTGTGTTAGTTATATGATGAAATGTTAAAAGAAATTGAAATTAGAGTGTGTAATTCAATGAAAGTTCTTAATATACAATAAAATAAACAAGAATAAAATAAATACAAATAAAAAATAATCTAACTAACAATTATTTATATTTTAAAAAATAGTAACTAAAAAATATATATTTTAAATATTTGATAATTTAAATAAAACATGAACCAGCAATTTTGTAATTGATCCATAGCGTGTTTTCCTATTTTAGTTATTAACTTTTAAAGCGTAGTGTATATCATCCATGCTTACATTTAGTAAAATTTTTTGAAATATATCATTACGTGAATGTTCAGTGAGTAAAAGACGTTCCGAACCTAATTTAGAGCAAATACGCAAAGCACGTCCTATAGAAATGTAAGAAAATCAATTGAAAATTTATAGTTAATTTTAAAATATTTGTTTGCGAAACTTACCTGGGTTTGGTGTTGAAGCTCCCATAAAAGCAGCTATAGCTTCTACTTGTGCATAGACACCCATAAATGAAGTTTCTTCGACACCGGTGCGATTAACTTCTGAGACAACAGCTTGTAGGAATATCTGTTCTAAGCGCGAACAATTTTTGATGGCCTGAACCTTAGCGCTGGCAATCATTTCAGCCAAAGCTTGTTGTACATGCAGCATATTAACACATTGTATACCGCTGGCACCTGCTTTGTTGGCAGCTGCGTCCGCAATTTCAGTAGCGCGACGACAAATATCTAAAGCTCGTCGTGCATCACCAGAAACTGCAGCCACTTTTCTGCAAGAAACGATAATAATTTTTGGATTTTAATCAAGAACTAATTCGCACATTAGGCACCAACTGCTTTGTTTTCAAATAGTAGGGGATGGTGGGGTAATTTGGGACGTGGGTTAAATTGGGACTTTGTATTTTTCCCCATTCTAATGCATTTTTAGAATATCTTATTATTTTGTTTTGTTACTTAAGTAATTATCATCAGTTTAAGCAATCCATATTTAAGGCGGCATATTTTTTTTAATATTTTTTCTTGTTTATCAAAAAAAATAATTTCTTTTACATTTTTATATGTTTTCCCATGCATTTTATTCTCCAAAACACTTGTTTTGCTCAAAACGTAGTTTTTGTTGTGTTATGTATATTACGAATGATGTATTGCTTTTCGCAAATAATAACACATTTAAAAAATAAATGCAGTTTTTGTGTTTTTGGTCATAATGGGGTAAATCGGGACGTACGCTTTAAAGGTTTCCGCTAAGAAACATCATGCTAACTACTAAACCACCTATTTAAAAAGCACAGCTGTCATCATCTTGACCAATATTTTTTGGATATTCATTTTTGCATAATTGTTTTTTCAATCAAATGTCCCTGAAATTAAATTCTAACAATTCAGTGAACTGCAGCATATGCAATATAGGGCAGTTCACTTAAAATGTCCTAAAATAGCGAGCAGCTTATTTAGTGGTTTATTTATTATATTTATTGTATTATACAATTTCAAACCATTGGGCCCAAATATAACTTATAGATAGGTACAAACGTATATAAAAACTTATATAATAACTCATCATTTCAACCCTAATAAAAATGTTACCTAATGAATAAATAAATTAGATTAAATTAAATTAAAAGATTTACATTTATAATGAAAAGAAAAAATAATATAAATAATAAATATAATAATCCCAGTATTTAATTGCGTTTATTTTTATTTCTTTATTTATTTATTTCATTCATTTGCAATACAATAAGCCTTAAAGGCCAAAGACGTATTGCTAGTGTGCTACATAAATTCAAGAATATATTTACAAATAGCTTAGATTAAATTCAATAAACAGTATATATATATATAAAAAAAAATACGAAAATATCCTTAGAACAGGATAGCAATAGCTATAAAATTGTACACTTTATTTTTGGATATGGTTCAGCTGTTTCAACATAACTAGGAAAATGTAAAAAGTCCATACTGGAGAAAGCCTGACCTAAAACAATTTAAAAACACTCATTCATACAGTGTCCCGGAAATGTGACAAAAGTCTGTTCCTAAAAACATTATACGATAATGTAAAAGTACGTAAATTCAAAGGCAAAAAATTCCAGCTTCTAGCAGTTCTAATAAGTAAAGATCGTTCAAAGATTGTATAGTTTATAAGAGGTTCAACTATCTGAGGGTTTCTCTCAGACCTAGAAAATATAAATTCAGAACGTAAGTAATTGGGTACACCAGATCTAATGACCTTATAAAAGAACAATAAATTGCGAAGTTCTATATATTGTGTTAGGGGGCAACCGAGAAAGTTAATAACTGCACTAGATACGTGATCACGAAATCTAATTCCATATACAAACCGCACAATTCTTTTCACAATTAGCTCAAGCCGCACTATATTATACCCAAAAGTACCAGAATCAACCTCAAGGCAGTAATTAACATGCGACATCAACAAGGTGTGAGCAAGAATATATTTCACCCTTACAGGCAAATACAAGCCACAATTGTAAAGTTTGCGTTTAGTTATCTAATATAAGAGCTTTGGAAGACTTAATTCGATTTGAGCTTAATTCACAAAAAATTTAATTCAGAATTTAAAAAATGTTTATATTTCATTCCGTTAATCCATTCCATATGAATTCATTTACTGGCTTCATTTAAAAGCTTCAATTGGTATTGAATGAAGTCATAACTAGAATGAATTCAATTATATGTTCATTCAACATTTTACTAATTGAATGAAGAAATTTTAGTATCATTCATTTTATACAAAGAAGCTTGACACTAACACACAAATTAATACGTAACACACAAGCAATAACAACCAGAGTTCGAAAATTTATGTACCACTAACATAACGTTGCTATCAAAAAAAAAACCAATACAACGATCTCTATTGTTTCGTTCGTATTTATAAACACAACACAAGTGCTCAAATAGTTTTTTGTAATATAACAAACGGAACAAAAAGAAAATGTTTCTTTCGTCAAACATTATTATTTTGTGTTCATTCAACTTAAACATTAAAACGCGTTTTTAACGTTGTGGTTGGCAGAATAAAAAAATGATTTTTCTGCATGTTATCAATGTTTTTTTTGCATTAGTTTTATGAAATTTCATTGGAACTCCTCCGTTGAAACTTTTTATTAAACTAATGCAATTATTCATAAAATTCAATGAAAATTTTTTTCACTTGTAATATGACATAAACACTAAGAACGGTTTACAAATAGTTTTGTTCCATTCCATAAACACAACAAAATCAAACTGTTTGAAATATTGGAACAACAGAACAAAATCGTTTAGTTTGGTCTCTCATCGAAAACTAGTTTGTGAAAGTGTTTGTGTTCTGTTTACAAATCAAAATGAAAATAAAAAATTTTGTGTTTATGTTTACTGTGCACAACAAAATGATTGTGTTGAGTTTCGGCAAAAAGCAAAACAGAACGATAGAAAAACGTTTGATTGTGTTTAAATTCGAACTCTGGTAACAACCCAGCGAAAAAAAGAGTGGAAAAAGATGTAGTAAAATCATCACATATACGGATTCAGATGTAGTGCAAATTGAGGTGAAACACGCATGATTTTAAC
The DNA here is from genome assembly GCA_021234595.1 of Delia radicum. Lineage (NCBI taxonomy): Eukaryota > Metazoa > Arthropoda > Insecta > Diptera > Anthomyiidae > Delia > Delia radicum. Next base: position 201,162,942 of record CM037855.1, on the reverse strand, counting down.
ATGGGGTTGTCATAGGACGCAGGTAATGCAAATTCCTTAAACTTCACTTTATTAAAAGTACTATGTGTAAGGTTATGAAAGATTGTATTTTTTGGTGTTCTTTTTCATAGAACTTAATTTGTTATTTTAAATTAGTGATTAAGGTATGATGTCAATTCACACCTTTTTTACTGAGTGATAATCTGTATCTGTAGGAGTGCTTAAAATTCTATAGTTAAAAAAAAAAAACTTTTAAACAGCTTTCTAGCTTTAAAAATAAACGAAATAATGGTTTTTGTTCAACTGAAAAGAAAGAACACTATTGTTAAGTCTGATATTTTGTAATCATTGTTTTATTTATTTATTTTATTTTATTTTCTTCATTTTCAATGACCTAGCCTTTTGGCCATAATCGGTCATAAACTTCTACTCAAAAACAAGTTACAATATTTCTGTATTATTATAACAAGATAATTATAACAAGATAAATATTTAAAATTAATTAATAAAATAATTATAAAAAAAAATATATATAATAAAAAATATTAATTATAAAATAATTAAAAAATAAAAAAAAAATAAAAAAAAAAAACAAATCCCAAACAATCTTAAACAAAAAAATTTAATCTATATCAGCCATTAATTGCTGATAAAATAAAACAAAAAAAAAACTCTTCTATCATCTATTAGAAACATTTTGAATAAGTTTTCTTTTGAATGTATTAACCGAATCACAGAAATCTCGCCTTAAAGTATTTGGCAAATGATTAAAAGTCCGTGCTACTCTCACCTGGAACGATCTTTCCACAATTGGAGTTAATTTTGGAAACTTTATCTGCCTGTTCCTGACAGTTCTACAAAATTCAAACAAGTCTACTATGAAAACAGGCGATTTAATTTTCAAAACCTTATAAAAATGTAATAGGCATCTAATATTAACAAACTCAGAAAACGAACAACCTAAAAACTTTGAAACAAATGAGGAAATATGTTGGTGCAACCTTATAGAATATAAATACCTGATAATTCTATTAAAGGCCAATCTTACTTTCCTCATAATATAACCTTATGTTCCAGAATAAACTTCTAGACAATATAAAAATAAAGGCATAAGCAGTGCATGAACTATTCTCTCCTTAATGTGTAAAGGAAGGAACAAGTTTAGGTTATATAATTTTCTCAAAGTAAAATTTATTTTAGAAACTACAGAGTTTATATGATGCTCAAAGGTCAATTTGCAGTCAAGAATCATACCAAGGCACTTAATTTTATCAACAAATTCTATTGTGTTCCCATGCAATAAAATGGACAAACAATTATCATAAACATTAGTGCCAAACAGCATGGCTTTCGTCTTAGAAGCATTTATGCACAGGTTATTAGAGGACATCCAACCACTCAATATACCCATGGTATAATCAATCATGTTCTTTAAAACATCTGGAAACTGAACACTACCTCTTAAAAGAAGCTGTACATCATCCGCGAAGGCAAATGGTATGCAAATGTTATTCATTACACTACTAAACAAATCATTTATAAACATAATAAAGAGCAGTGGACCAAGTACGGATCCTTGGGGAACCCCACTATATACTGGTAGCATACCAGAAGAAGAACCATTGCTATAAACATATTGCCTTCTGCCAGAAAGATATGAAAAAATCAACTTGCAGGCAGTCCTAGAAAACCCAAAACATCTACTTAATTTTTCAACTAAGAGAGAATGATCTATTCTATCAAAAGCTTTAGCTAAATCTAAGGAAAGTAACACACAAGTACCACGATCAGATATCCTACTCCTAATACTGTCAGTTAGGCCTATTAACAACGAGGTTGTACTACGATTCCGCCTAAAGCCGTATTGAGCTTCGTGAAGCAACTTATTATTGTCTATATGCTCAAGTAACTGGGCCTTCATCAAATATTCAACCATTTTAGATAAAATGGGCAAAATTGATATCGGTCTGAAATTATCAGATGTATCTAAGTCATTATTTTTCCTAATCGGAATAATCTTTACAACTTTCCATAATTTAGGAAAAACTGATGTAGTTAGTATAGAATTAACAATATAAAGCATATAATCTCCAATCATAGGCATTATTATTTTCAAAAATTTCAATGTAAAGCCATCATATCCAAATGATCCAGATTTTATGGATTTAAAGGCTGTGATCATTTCATATAAATCAACATTTCGAAATGAAAAACCATCATCATTAGGAATATTGGTAGCACCAATATTGGTAGCACCGCTAACAGACTGATTAGAAGAAAAAATTGTATTCAAAACATGCGGGTCAGTTTCCTGAAAAGTCTTATCACTACTAACTATTCCATTTCTGTTCAAAATAGACCATACTTCTCTAGAAGATTTATTATCAAAAATTTTACTATGTACTTGCCTTTTAATTTTCCTTATAACATTCTTTGCTCGGTTTCTATGCTGACAAAAGATTTTCCAATTGCCCTCACTTCTGTCATGCAAGTATGCATCATATGCAAGATTCCTAAGAGATAACTGATATTGAATTTCAGGGGCCTTAAACCAGGTATCCCCAATATTGCATATCTTTTTTATATTTTTAGGAACAAAGCAGTGCAAATATCCTAAACAATTATAAAGCATCAAAACTTGCTCGTCTACATTTGTAATCGTAACCAAATCACAAAAGTTACAATCCAAAACAGCTGCCTCCATGGAGCTAATATTGACTGCATTATAATCATAGAATTCATAGTATTGCTGAATGTCTGGTACAGCAATTTCAAGCGATATAAATATTATAGAATGATGGGATATTCCAGGACATTGAAATTGATCAGAACATCCTAACAATTCAAATTTAAAGGTCAGAAAACACAAATTCAAAGCGACATCTAGATTAAAGAAAATAGTTGTTAAAAGACACAAACTCCCGGTTCCATTCGAGTATGTCAAATACCAAATTGTAACATTCGTGACATTTCTACTAGTTAGCCTTGTATATGATGACATTATATGCTAAGTTTAGGAACTGATCTAAAAGACCAGCATTAGATCAGAAAAATCAGTAGTAGTAGCTACTTTGTGTGTAATGAAAATGTTGTTTCTTTTGAACTACTTCACATTATTTTTGCTGGAAAGGCATATAACGAGTTAATTTTTTGTTGTAGACTAATTTTAAGAAATTTTATTTCATTTCACTAAATTAATGAAATAAAATCTTTCTTCTGCCACCCTTTTACTAAATGAATTAAGAACATTTTGAATCATTCAAGAAAGAATTCATTAAAAATATAATTAATTCATATTATTTATTTATTTATTTATTTATTTATTAATCCATATTGTAATACAAAGCCATTAAAGCCAAAAAACGTATTACATAGCAATACAATCCTGAGTATAGTACTTAACCTAATCTATACAAATAACTTATGTAAATATAAATCATGCATAAATAACTGCACCCATCAATTTAACTTTAACTTATTGGCTCCCCAGCCGTAACAAATTATAAAAAGTACTATTAAAAAGAGATTCAGTTAAGTAATTATAATCCGGTAATTTTCACAACTCATATCAAGCAATAAGAATCATAGAAGCAAGTCCCAAGATAATTAACAGCTACTGTACAGAAAACATAAAAATCTATCGCAATAAACTTGAGAAGTGCTTCATAAGCTTAAGGCGAAACACATTATTGGATTGCGAAAAGATACGCAATTCATGCGGTAAACGATTCCAACAGCGAGCCACCCTTACAATAAAAGATCTCTCAAACACAGAACACCTGATTCTAGGTATTATAATTTGCTTATTCCTAGTAGACCGCGAAAAAGTAAATTCTTTACATAACAGGACAGGTATGCCACTTTTAATAATGCGATGAAATAGGAGAATATTACGGTACTTAACGAATTTATCAAAGTGGCACCCTAAGAATTTCTTCACAAATTCAGAAATATGTTCACGTCTACGGACACTAAACACATACCGAACCACAGCATTAACAACTCGCTCCAATATCTTTAAGTTCGAGGCAATGGTCCCTGATACCAGCTCAAGTCCATATAAGATCTGCGGCATAAGAAGTGCATGAGCTAGTCTACATTTAACCTGAAAAGGCAGAAAAATATTCGTGGAATATATTCTACGTAAAGTACAAGAAACCCTACGATGTACAGATTCAAAATGAGACTCATAACTAAGCCTGTTATCAATGATAATACCCAAACATTAAAGCTTTTGAGAATTAAGCTAAAAATTCATTACTTAATAATGCTTTTTCGAAATGAAACTAGATTAAAATTTCATTCATTTTAGAAAATTGAATTAAAGATTTAAGTCTTTTCAACCTTTGTCGAATATATGTATATAAAAAAAAAAGTTTAAACATTGTTGCGCAGCATACTCTTTAAGTTTGGTTTTAAATACGTTGACAGAAACGTCAAAATTTCTAAGTAATAATGGCAAAGAATTACAAATTTTAGATACCCTGTATTGAAGAGATCGTTGAAGAATTAATGTATTATGAAGAGGATACATCAATTGAAGGTATTCGTAAAGATCTTGAAAATACAAAATGTTTTAATAAATATTCCGGACATTTAGCCATAAAAACTTTATAAAAATGTAATAACAGTCGCATGTGAATAAAACTTTTAAAATTGCATCCAAGAAAGTCTCTACTACATAATTTGAAACATGATCACCATATTTAAGGTTGTACACAAATCGAAAAATTCGATTGAAACGAATATTGTATCTACGCATAACCGGACCCCAGACAGCTGTAAAAACTTCAGCACAACACAACATATTGGACATTAATAATGCGTGCGCAATGCGCTTTTTAACATAAACGGGTAAATAAAGATTCAAAGAATATAATCGACGTAATGTAAAATGTATAGTAGAACACAACCAATTTATATGTTGATCCAAATTAAGACGATAATCAATTAAGACTCCCCGACATTTAAAACATTCTACAAACTCAATTTTAACACCATTTACCATGATATCAAAATGAACGTCAGACCTAGGGGATTTAAAAATCATTGAATTAGTTTTCAAAGAATTAATACAAAGATTACAATTAGACATTCAATCTGAGATATCGAACATTAAAAAATTTATCACTCGCTCCATAACAAACGCCTTAATTACCTTCGATTCAATCAAGCCAAATTGTGATCGGAAGAATACATACACTTGCGAGATGCAATAGTGAATGCTGGCAATGTTAATGATATCGGATGTTTAACAATATTACCATCGACATATGTTGGCAGTCCTCGCCACATGCACGAATATACGCAAGATGCAATGTCATACGTTCGCATATATGGTCGTCCCGACCTATTCATAACATTTACATGCAATTCACAGTGGGCTGACATAAAAAACAATTTATTTGATGGTCAGAATGCAACAGATCGACACGATATAACAGCACGTGTATTTCGACAGAAAGTAAAAGCACTGATGGATTTCATTATCAAATTGCTAATTTTTGGAGAGGTGCGTTGCTGGATGTTTTCTATTGAATGGCAAAAGAGAGGGCTGCCGAACGCGCATATCTTGATATGGCTGGTTCGCAAAATAACACCCGATCAAATTGATAACATTATATCAGCTGAAATTCCAGATGAAATCAGCGATCCAGAATTATTTGAAGTTGTCACGAAAAATATGATCCATGGCCCTTGCAGTCAAATGAATATGGATTCGCCATACATGTTTGATGGAAAATGTTCAAAGCGATATCCAAGGGCATTTACTTCGGATACAATGACAGGTGACGACGGATACCCGTTGTACCGACGTCGGTCACCGGAGGATAATGGCTATACAACAACAATTAAAATACGCAATCAAGACATTCAAGTTGATAATCGTTGGATTGTGCCTTATTTTCCACTATTGTCAAAAGTATTTCAGGCTCACATAAATGTTAAGTACTGTAATTCTGTGAAGTGAAGTGATATGGCTGTTTTTGGAGTAGCTGGTAACAATAGCATTGATGAAATCGTTCAATATCAAATGGGGCGCTACATTAGCACTAATGAAGCTCTTTGAAGAATTTATTCATTTCATCTTGAAAATGGCCAACGTGTGTATTTTACCGATGCAAATGTACAGCAGAGAGCAATGAATGCAGATGACGCAGTGAATTATCCAATTGAATTTTTGAATTCTTTGGAACCACCTGGTATGATACCGCATTGTTTGAATTTAAAGGTTGGCTCATCAATTATTTTACTGCGAAGTTTAAATGCAATAGTACAAGATTAGCAGTAAAAAAATTGATGTCGAATTTACTTGAAGCCACAATATTGACCGGAACAGCGAAAGGTGAAATTGTGCTCATACCACGTATTCCACTGATTCGAACAGACATGCCATTTGAATTTAAGCGGTTGCAATTCCTAGTGCGTCTATCATTTGCAATGTCCATAAATAAGGCGCAAGGGCAAACACTTCAAATATGCGGATTAAATTTGGAGGAGCCGTGCTTTTCACATGGACAGCTATACGTGGCCTGCTCAAGAGTTGGAACTCCAAACTGTTTGTTTGTGCTCGCTTAAAATGGGCAAATGAAAAATATTGTATATCAAAATGTTTTGGATTGACATTAATAATTTTGAAATACAATGCATTCATTTCATAAAAAAAATCTATTATATTTCATTTCTTTTTTGCTTGGTTGCAAATAAGTGCAACGGGGTCCGCTAACACAAATTAAAAATCCATTATTTCTGCTCCTTTTGAAGGTATTTGAACAAAATTTGGTTTGTCGGTGCAGTCCAAATATCATTCTTCTTCGAAATATCAATCCACCACGACTTTGTAACGGAACCAGACTTTCAATGAAAATAAAATTTGAAGGCAAAACAACGTTTGTCGGGACAGCTAGTATGTTTTTAAAAATTGATTTTATGTTAAATATAATTATTATTAGTAGTAGTATTTTTTAGTGAGTTGTGTAGGTAAGCCATATTTGGCCCCATGGGCTTGGTTTGAAATTATATAAGTTTCATTTAAATCTGCGGATTCACCACTGTGTAGTTTCCTTGTCAGAATATTCAGACGAATATAAAGAAGTTTTCTTTATTTTTTACTTTATTTAATTTTGTTTAGTTATTTTTTCTATTTCATTTATGAATCGTTAATTATCAACTAATAAACATGAATTACTGTTAAAACTATTGTTTTATTAAGTTTTAGTATATTTTCATAGAGTCCCAAATTATCCCATAACGTCCCAAATAACTCAACCTTATTTTGGGTTATTTTAAGTCATTTCTATCTACATAATTCCTTGAGTGTAGAGTACCGATTTAAGCTGTTATGCATAAACGACATAACTAGCAATATGTGGTTATAATAAAACTAATTTGTAATCATTAACTTACCTTGCAACCAATTGTACAGCATCACCCTTAAAAGCCTCTGAACCGCCTAAACGTCCTGTGACAATTTCTTGCAATTGTTTATGGGTATAAGGTTGGAAAGTTAAGCGTGTCAAACCAAGACGAGATGTTACCTTGCCCATTAGTAAACGTTCTGGTAAATCCATAGTGTTGGCAATAGTAACAACAACCAAACGGGCAGCAGATTTAGTTGGCCAATCTAATAGATTATAGACTACATCCTGTCGACGATTACATAAAATGTCCAATTCATCAACTAGCAACACAGTGGTAACTCTTCTTGGAGCAGGTGTAGTGAAACGTTTTTCTAGCAACGAATGAGCATGTTCCCACGATACGGTTTTACCCGTCAGTTGTCTGTATATGTGAACATAGGCCTGGCGGGGTTCTGTTAAACGCATACCATTAATTTCCAAAAAATCAAATTCCGGTAATTCATCATCTGCTACCTTTTTCTGTAACATTCTAATGACTCCAGTAACAGTGGCTGTTTTACCAGTACCTGGAACACCAGAAACATACATGCAACCACCACATTGATCTTGTATTTTACCCTCGATAAAGGTATAGATATTATCAAATTCCTTTTCACGGCAGGGTAACGACTTTGGTACTACCGATACATGCAAACGTTCGCGGGCAATTTGTAATTCAGTTTTTCCCTTATCAGAACCAGCTAAACTTGGACGTTTTTCTATAGCTGGTTTAATTTCGCCTGAACGTATCATTTTAAGTTTTTGTGATGGAGTACGTATACGTGGAGTGCTGAGTGTTTCAGTAGCAGTGTTGTTGACCGATTTTGTGGCACTTCTTCTACTCTTTGAAGGAGTTTTTTGTATAGATTTTTTTGGTGTAAGTTGTTCAACAATTACTACATCATCATCATTGTCATCTTCGAGATTTATATATGTTATAAGAGATTTCCTAGCTTTTGAGCGTTTGGGTGTACTTATTATTTCGTCATCTTTAAATACACGCTTCTCTACAATACTGGATAGTTGGATGCTTCTTTTGGAGTGCCTTCAGCTGTTTATTAGAAATTTACAATAAAATTTAAAATTACTGACTTTATTTAAGGATTTACTAAACACAGACATGCTTCAAAAATGTTTTTTAAGTACCTTGAATTTTTTTCAATTTAAAAAATTATGCTATTTTACAACGATAGCACATTAGCACTTAAAGTGTGAATTATTTAATTGTATTTTTGGTAAATTTATCCGATTTATGTCAAAAAATATTTCAACGATTGAAAGCTAAATATTTTACTGAAATTACATTTAATTTCAACTTGAGTTCCTATAAAATAGTTTTATATCAATTTCATTCAGATCGAAGGGAACTCATTGTAGATATTATGATCTTTGTTAGTAAATTTTTAATTTTAGTATACCCTCACCACACACTGCACTATGGTTTCGCAGACCACTTTTCTTGGCCAAAATTATCAAAGTAAAAAAATATTCCAGTTCGAGGCAATACTTTATATTTCTTTATTAGGATATTGTCCTAACAAATAATCTATAGAGTTTTTGTTTTCAAATTTATTAATTGACCACTTTCAGGAATGTGTTGATAGATCTATTTCGGGAATTTTCTAGGTTCAAATCATCAGAACACGTTTTGCAAGAAGTGACAATCCCATGCAAAACATCAAACATTCATATAAAAAATTTTTAAATTGGCACAAACAATGATGATTTGTAAATATAAACACCCTTTTGTTTATTTTTTTGTAATTTTAAATTTTTGTTTTTAAAGAATTTTTATATGAAAAACTAAAATTTACAATCGTTTTAAACAAAGAAGTTGAATTTAAAATAAGGATGTTTGAATATACAAATTATATTGTTGGTGCCAACTGTTTTTTCTGTGTAGTTTTTTTCATATGCTATGAAAATTTTGTAGAAAAAATCGCAGAAATAAAAAAGTTACAGCCAACCAACTCCTTGCCCTATATTTTACATGATCAATATTTAGTTTAAATGCTTTTTTCTCAAAACCAGATATTGAAAGTCGGGTGCCACTGTGCATTTTTAACGGGTGGACCAATTTTTAATCGGGTTTTCTTTTATTTTGTAGAGGACTAAAAAATTAAGTCCCTAAGTCATGGTTCACACACGGCAATTATAATTGCCCAATTCTTCTTCAATTCTCCTTTGAACTTGCTCTTGTGTTCGTTCACACAGGAAAAGTTTGTTTCAGCAATTTTCGTATATCAACCTGCAGTGTTGAAAATTGCGAATGACAAAACAAAACGGAATTGGAGTACGGGCAATTCTGTACCCCCTATCATTCTCTTTCCCTCCCTCTTCTATAAACTCAAGAATTGCGCAATTATAATTGCCGTGTGTGAACCTAGTCTAACGTAGATATTTTTAAATTTTTCCCTAGTATGTTTTTGAAAAATTAAAAATTACGATTTTTTGGGTGTTTTTAAAATTTTTGAGTTTAACCTCGTAGCATTTTGATGAAAATCAAAAATTTAAAAATCCGACTACCTTAGTTACTAAAGAATTTATTCGTGTATGAAACAAAGTTCAACTTTTATTCTCATCACGCAGAGAAAAAACATGGTTGCAACATGATTGCCGCAACAAAATTATGATCCCTGCATTCGGACATGGTTGCTACAAACAAATTATGGGTTTAAAAATAAATTCTGACCAATAACATGGTTGCTGATAATATTTTTTGGTTGATATTTTATTATATCATGATTCCCTCTTCCTACCTTACAATATGTAATTGTAATTTTTTAAAATATTTATTTATTTATTTAGATATTTATTATAATTAAAATTACAATTACAATAAATCTTAAAACTAAAGCACTAGCAACTAAGGCTATAAATTTGTATTTTTCGCTAGAAAGGTTTCGAAAAAAAAGAATATACATTTTCTTCAAATTGGATTGATATTAGACGGGTAAGTTGAAACAAATATATTAATTCAACATTCATATGTTTAATGAAAAAACTCAAAGTATAACAGCATATTTTACTATTTCAGTAAGCAAGTTACCTTATTAACTTTTAAACGTATCTATTTTTTCCACAACAAGCTCTCTACCTTATTATTGTGAAAACAACAATTGTATTGTTGATACAAATGACGCTATGCACAACCATCTTATAATAGAAAAACACGTTTTATGTGCTTTCCCACAGTTAAAAACAACCATGCTATAATTGGCGAAAATCATTTTATAGTTGCTGTAGCTTTGTTATGATTTCGCCAATCATTATATGGTGAGAGAGATCACTGATTATTCTATTTATTAGTGAGCGTCAGTCTAGTTTTAGATTTTGTGCAAAGTACGTCTTTTTATTAAAAAAAATTAAATTAAATAAAAAAAATAATAAAAAATAAAAAAATATAACATTAAAAAATACATGTAATAGCTCCAACAATAAAATTAACATTTTAAAAACAATTTTTGTAAAATATCAAATAAAATTACTAGATGAATGAAAAAAAGAAAAAATTGAAGCAGGACCTTCAGAAATACTACCAAAAGACTATATGGAAAAATATGGAATTACTTCAGAATTTTAACTACACTCTGTGTCATACCTTAGTATAAACACATACTTTTTAAACCAGAAATGGTGGTTCACATTGGCGAATATGAAGATGAAATTCTATTATTTGGTCTAATTAAACATATTTGTTTAATTAATAATTTGTATTTTTTGTGCATTCAAAGACTTTTGAACCATGGATTTGATTAACATTATCATGCTTTTCGCATTAATCAAACAAAAATGTTTATTGGACCAAACAATAAAAGTTCGCCTTTATATTCGCCATTGTGAAAATATATTTTTTTTATTTTAAAATGTACCAGGCCCAAAAGTTTTCAGATATTTCACACTCAAAATTATAGCGCACTTACAATCCGAATTTGGCTGTTTTTATAGCTCTTTAATGACTCATTGGACAACTTTAATTTTTGGAATTTAAAAACATTTTTTTATTGGCAATTTAAAAATGCAGATACATCTCGAAATATGTGGAAACTTTTGATCCTGGAACCTTTTTGAACTAAAAAAAATTAACCAATTTACTGCACATTTTGTCTCAAACAATCCTATTCTATACGTATCCATGCACAGCATATTTTTAATAACTAAAATTAATTAGTTTATTTTATATAGATCTCTTATGTTCATTAGATAAATAAATGTAATATTTAAAATAAAAAAAAAAAATGTCTTTCTTTTTAATATAGCTCAACCATAACATGGTTATTAATTTGCTAAATATCATCCTGCAGTCATATTATAGCTTATTAGTAGTCATAATATGATAATATTGATCATATTATGAGACTTTAGATACCATAATATGGTTATATGGGACCATAACATGATAACTTTATGATTAGTTTTTCACCATATTATGATTAGCGAGTACCATATTATGATAATTCCAAGGTCATAACATCCCAAGAAACAACTTTACGGACTGTCCGTTACAAACGGATTCATGAATCCGGCATTGACGGTACGAAAACGGACCGGAATTGACGTATCCGTCGAAGCTTGTACGAAAACGGGCCATTAACGTACAGTAAAATTGGATTACTCAAATTTTCGAAAATTATCCGTTTTAACTCCGTTTTGCTGTATCCGTTTCGGTGCCGTTTAACCGGACTACACCGATTTTCATCAGTTAAAACTCCGTTACAACCGTTATCGTTTTTCTTCCGGTATTACCGGAGTGTGTTTTGTTTAAAAAAAATCAAACAGTTTTATTTATTAATAAAATTAAATATTAATAAAATCTATATATATAAAAAGAAGTGTACATTTTGATTGTCACTCCATAACTCGAGAACGGCTGCAGAAAATAAAAAATGGCTGAATACGTTTTGTAGAACATGCAATGAGGATGGTTTAAAAAAAAAAAATTCTTTAAAAATATTTTCGTTTGGTCCAGATGTGGTGATTTTTCTGAACATTAGTCATCTATCTATATATCTATCCATATATATAAAAAGAAGTGTACATTTTGATTGTCACTCCATAACTCGAGAACGGCTGCATAAAATAAAAAAATGGCTGAATACGTTTTGTAGAACATGCAATAAGGATGGTTAAAAAAAAATTGTTTAAAAATATTTTCGTTTGGTCCAGATGTGGTGATTTTTCTGAACATTAGTCATTTTCATCTATATATATAAGAAGAAGTGTACATTTTGATTGTCACTCCATAACTCGAGAACGGCTGCATAAAATAAAAAATGGCTGAATACGTATTTAAGATTTTTAGTGGTAATTTTATTGGTTATTTTTAAATGTACCACTTTTTAACATATACTTGTATTTCAGATGTTTTTGCAATTAAATATAGAGACGCAGATCTCATGAAAATTTTAATGATGAAGATGTTAACCAACACCAGAGATAAAATGAAAAAAAAAAATCAAAATGTTAAAACCACATCCTTTCATTGATTTTTTATGTGGTTTCATATTGTTTTTTAATAATGTAATTGTTAATCCATTTTTGTTAATATCTTTATAAATGAAAAAATTTAAAAATAAAACCAAACTTTTGTTTTAAATTAAAAAAAAGGAGAAATCATTTAGATAAAATAAATAAAAAAAAAAATAAAAATGGACCATTTAAAAAAAATGGTACGAATACGGACCATATTCGGACCGTATACGGTATATTAAAAACGGAGTCCACTCCGTTTTTAAAATAAATGAAGGACAGTTTACGGTACGTTTTTGAACGTACACTCAATTCGTACACTCCGTTTTATATACAGCATGACGGTACGAAAACGGTCCGTTTTAGCGTGCTTTATACTGTTTCGAATCCGTATTCGATGTTCCTTTTATTCCGTTTTCCGGTCCGTATACTGATCCGGAAAACGGTACGAAAACGGACTTCGGATCCGTATATGCTGTACCGAAAACGGCACATAAACGGACCGGATTGTTTGCTGGGATGTTTATGAATAACCATAATATGGTGTTATTAGGACAATTTCCGAACTATAATATGATTTATTAGGAATCATATTATGGTAAAATAATAGAAGTTACGTAATCATAACATGATTATTATACTATGGTTACTATTATGGTTGCCGCAATCATGAACCCAACAATGTATGATGCTCTTCGAATATGGTTGCCCCAACCATGTTTTTTCTTTGCGTGCAGATAAATACCCAAAACTCCACGATGGCGCCCGATTTTTGCATTAAAAAAAAGGGTCTATAATGAAATGTATACCAGGGTTGCCATGGTAGTCCGAGTTCTAAACTATAATTTTTTAAACAATATCTAATATTGTGTTTTTCTTTGTGCTTGTATGTCCTTGTACCAAAATTTGACCTTGTTTAAAAGTTTAAGCTTTAATCTTACTTTGTGTTTAGTATTAACAGTTTCTAGTTAATATAAATAAGTTTTCAAGATTTTTGAAAATTGTGTTTATTTCAAAATATTTTTTTTTTTTTTAAATTTTAAGAAATTTTAACTTTAACGATTTCTCGCTTTGAAACCGTGCCATGCACACAAACAATTCGTTCACAAAATATTTTGTAAATTTGGTTTTCTATCGAAATAGCTTAAATTCCTATTATAAAACACTCTTTTGGCGCATTTTTGACTAATTTAAAATACCCCACCTGAAGGTGGGCTTGCCAGTTAGAGGGTTAAACAATTGTAATGCCAAAAAATTGAATTACCATTGACATCAAGCAATGCCAATTAAATTGTCAATTAATTGGTCCAATTAATTAACTAGTCCCAAGTATGGACTATACAACATTTAGTACAACCTTTGTGAACACCTTAATGTTATATTAATATCTAGTAAACCGAACTCTCGATTCAAGACCTAACGTTTAACAACATTTTGCTGTTAATTTGAAATAAATCGGAAATTTTAAAAGAAAATGTCCGAGGTATAAATTGACAACCGCACAAAAAAAAAATAGTACTGGCAAACCACAGATATTTTTTTTGTAAAACCCACCGTGTTAAAAATTAGCAAAGGTACAACTAATATTGTACTAGAAAAACACTAATTGTTTGCAAAGCATGTGACTTGGCAGTGCCATCCGCAAAATTCTTTTTCAATTTTTTATTTACCAATATAACAACCAATTAGAAGCATTATATATTTTTACATTTTATTATTTTTCACACATACATGTGATGCAAAAGACTAATACCGAACTGAATTTCTGCTTTTTAAATGAGTTTAATTATACATATTTCTCAAAATTAATTAAAAGTAATGTATTTTGAAAGCACAACTTTTTTGAAATACTAACGGTTGGTCACTGTTATCAATCGGGTAACAGGACAATACTGTCAATATTGTTAATACCTTCTGCCATGGCACAACCGAGCATCAACGACGCTTTGCCAGCACTTTGCCGATTATATTTTTCTGCCTGGGGTGTTCTTGAAAAATTTTATTTTCTTAAAAAATTGCAAAAAGTTGCAAAATCTGACAAAGTGAAAATAGGGCCCAGAAATCAATCCATGTTTTTTGATTTGTCCTATAACTAAGATTTTCCATAAATTTTTTGTGGGCCTATCTAAAATTACATATTTGAATCAATTTTTTTCTGGTTTTCATTATACATTTAATTTTTTTCATGACGCCAATTTTTAATGAAAAATTATTATTATTATACCAACCTTTAGCTTTGTTTTCCATATTAAACATATATATATACCTAAAAACTTTTTACATTCAATTTGTTCGATAACCCAAAATTTTTTACAAATTTGTACAAAATTTGTAAAAGTTTTTACTGGAAGATGCTCGTTTACAAAATACTCAGAAAGAAAATAGAAAAAAGAGTGTAAATTGAGAGTTCGATGCCAGAAAACTTGCAAGTTTTTACTATATCAATTTTTTTAAATTCCAAATTGTTTATGAATTTTAAGTGATAAAGAAATAACTATGAAAGCAGTTAAAAAACGTTTTAAAAAATTTCTATTCAACATTTTCAATTAACTTTTATTTTTTCCATATTGAGCAGTTGTTTTTTATATTTGGTATTTACAATCAGCTGTTTAATCTATTTTAATAATTCTTATTAATTTTCCGTTGGCGCACTATTTTTTTTTTAACTAATTTATTTGTCCTATATTCCATACGCTATCCATTCATATCTACTATTTCCCATTAGTGGTGATACGAATTGTCAAATAATTGTAAAATCTATTTTGAAAATGACAAAATACTGTAAAATAGTAGTTATGGGTGGATAGCGTGTGAATCAAGCTTAAAGTAAATTTGCTCTTACTCTCTGTAATTTTGTTACTGAGTATTTTTTTTCTGAACTTTAATGGAAAAGTAAAAAAAAAAAATGGAAAAGTAAAAAAAAAAATGGAAAAGTAAAAAAAAAAAGATATTTAAACACAAAAAAATATATGAAAAGGTAAAAACAAATTGATTTTATCAGGGATGGCAGGCAATAATGCTAAAAAAAACATTATCGATTCAAACCCGCTTCAACTGAATATCGTTATTAATAAAATGATTTTACCGAAATAATTGAAATATCGTTATTCCGTAAAATATCGTTACCGTTTTAACTGAAATATCGATATCCTTAAAATACCGTTACTGAAATAACTAAAATAACGTTATCGCCTAAATACCGTTACCGACATAACTTAAATAGCGTTATTCTCAAAATACCGTTACCGAAATAACTTAAAACAGCGTTACCCTTATATATCAATACCTTTTTTTATCAATTTAAAATAATCGCTGTTTATAGATACATTTTCCCAAAGTCTGATCATAAACTAGCCAGTAATTTGCAACTGGTCATGATGGGGTTAATAATATATTTATTTATTTATAATTCATCTATAATACTAAAGCCCACAAGGCAAAATAACAGTATTATATAGTAATAAAAAACTGAGTATTAATCTTAAAAATAAAAAATTAAAACATACTTTATAGCCAAACTTATTGGCTCCCCAGCCATTATATTTATAAAAAGTGTATTAACAAAGTTTAAAAATTAAAGTATTAAAGCACTTGACCCTATCAGTGGTAACATTGCATACTTAACCACACAAAAAATATTATTATTCAAAAAGAAAAAAATAGTTCAAAAACCATTAAAATATTGCAAGATTTTTAACCGAAAGGCGTTATTTGAATGAGAGAAAACCCGTAATTCTAAGGGCAACCGATTCCAACACCGAGCAATTCTGATTATGAATGATCTTTCAAAAATTGTTCTCCTTATCCTGGGAATGAATATCTGTGGATTACGCCTTGAACGCATAAAAAAGTGATATTAGCGTTATCCTTAAAATACCGATACCGAAATATTTAAAATATCGTTATCCATAAAATAGCGTTACCGATATACCTGAAATACCGATATCCTTAAAATACTGTTACCGAAATAACTAAAATACCGTTAACGCTAAAATACAGTTACCGAAATAAATGAAATAGAGTTATCCAGACTAAAGAGATCCCAATTCGTTCAGCCTCTGTTAAATCGTTTCCTTCTTTTTATATAATGATTTTGTATCGAATTTGTTAAGTTCGAACACTCTCAGAATAAAAGTTAAAACAGTGATGCCAACTTGTTGCTTTTATCAATATTTATGGCCCACTTATAAAAGTTTCGTCAGTAAAATCTACTGAAAACTACTATTAAAACAGAGGTTAATGTTCAAAATGCGACAAAACTAATTACCGTTAAAATAACTAAAAATTCAGTTATTTTTAACCGTTGAGAATCAAACTTTGCAGATACATATATGGAACAATGCTTCATTTAGAAATTTTTGTATTTTTTTTTTTTGCCTTAAACGCCCTCTAGTGATAATATTAGCAACCAAAGTTGAAAATTTCACTGAATATACATTTGAATTTATTTTAGAAGTTTAAATTTTGTATAATTTTGTGAACAAATATTTATTCAAAAATATTCGAAAAATTAGTTTTTGTAACTTGATTTTTAAATTTTTTTTCGAAAAATACCGTGGTTTTTGACTATTTTTTAAAATTGTCAGATGACAACCCTGAAGTTATAATTTTTATAAGCTTAGTTGTATTTTAATTATGTTTGGAGTGAAAACGGAATAAATTTGCAATGTTTAATACTTTCTGAAATTGAAAAAGTCAAAAGTAAACTAATTTCTAGTTAAATAAATTAATTTTCACATTAACATGACAATCAAAAATATAAAAGATAATATTAAGTGTGTTTGATAACACAAAAATTTTTATAAAATTTGTAAAAGTTTTTACTGGAAGGTTTACACAAATACTCGGTAAAAAATAGTAAGAAGAGAGAGTAAAGGGACAGGTTGTTGATAAAAAACTTACAAGTTTTTACTAGATAAATTTTTGCCAGTAAGAATTTGTAAGAAGAAAAAAACATATGATTGAAAAAATACGCTTGTATTTTTAGTAAACAAAAAAAAAATATTAAATTAAATTATGGATTTAAAGTGCAAAATATTAAAGAATTAACTATGGAAGAAATTATTTTATTTTTTTATTTTATCAGCAATTAATGGCTGATATAGATTAAATTTTTTTGTTTAAGATTGTTTGGGATTTGTTTTTTTTTTTTATTTTTTAATTATTTTATAATTAATATTTTTTATTATATATTTTTTTTTATAATTATTTTATTAATTAATTCTAAATATTTATCTTGTTATAATTATCTTGTTATAATAATACAGAAATATTGTAACTTGTTTTTGAGTAGAAGTTTATGACCGATTATGGCCAAAAGGCTAGGTCATTGAAAATGAAGAAAATAAAATAAAATAAATAAAAAACATTCTAAATTATTTCTGGTTGACAATTTCAATTAACTTTTATCTTTTCCATAATGACCAGTTGATCTTTTTTTAATATTTGGTATTTAAAATCAGCTGTTTTATATATTTTATTATAATCTTTAATTTCAAACTCATATATTAGTTCTCATGTAGTGAGTAAACTAGTTTATATGAATGTTTGATGTTTGGCATGGGATTGTTACCCGCTTTCAAAACGTGTTCTGATGATGGGAACCTAGAAAATTCCCGAAATAGATCTAACAACACATTCCTGAAAGGGTCAAATAATAAATTTGAAAACAAAAAACTCTATAGATTATTTGTTAGGACAATATCCTAATAAAGAAATATAGAGTATGGCCTCGAACTTGAATAATTTTCATTGCACAATTAAAGGTCGAAAAAAAACATAATTTTTATTTTTAATAAAACTTATAACAAACTTGTATTTTACCAATTGTTACAAATTTTCCGTTCGTTTACTTTTTTGTAAATTTGTCTTACTTTCTGTAACTTTGTTACTGAGTAATTTTAACTGGACTTTACTGGGAAAGTAATCGAACACACTTATTGTTTTATATTTTTAAATAATTTCATTTTGAATTGTCAGGTTTGAGATCACAATTAAATGTTACTATTAAAAATAAAAAAAACACTAATTGTTAATAAATGTAAGAGACAATGGAAAAAATTCTTGTGGCGATCAGTGCTAGAAGGAGTGCTTTAAGATTTAAAGCTTTTGGCTAAACTTGTAAGAAAAGACGAAAATACCTCATGTTGTTCGGGTAATCAATTAACATCACCGAATTTCTGTAGTTGGTTGATATACAATATACCTGATAAAAACCTTGAGTTCGAAAGTGCGGCACTCCCTCTAGCGCTGATCCCCACAAGAATGTTTTCCATCTTCTTTTACATTTATTAATTTCTATTTGTAATAGTAACATTTTAATTGTGATCTCAAACCTGACAATTAAAAATGAAATGCAATTTTATAAGATCAACAGTGCATACAAAATTCTTATTTTTAAATAATTTTTTAAAAAAGTCCCATCAGAAAAGGTCAAATTTGATTTTTTCAAATAGTTATTTGGCAACTCTGAATAAAAATTGTATACAAGATTTGTATGCACGATTATAGTCAAGATGTTGAATTATTTTAAGATTTTTAAACCACTTAATTATCTTTATCCAGTAAATAAAATTAGCCGTTTAAATGTACTGGGTAGAAAAGGAAACACTATGTCAATAATGAGTTAACCAACGTATTAACTGAGAAAAAATTTGTATACATTATCTTTTTTTTATAACATCTTTTTTGAAAACGTTCGCTTTTAAACATCAACTATTTATTAAAGTTATTGAATAAAAACATTGTAGCGGTTTTTGCTCTTAAAAATTTGCAACACTTGTTAAGCTCTGTTTCGCTCTTAAGCAAACATTATAAGAGAGCTTTCAAACTTCGAATTCACTTAACATTTTTCGATACAAATTTTTATTTTTTGAAAGAGCGAAACGGATACCCCTGGCGTTATCGCTAATAACCCTTTACCGATATAACTAAAATATCGTTACCCCTAAAAAACCGTTACCGAAATAAAAGAAAATAGTGATATCCTTAATAGCATCGAATCGGTTACCATCCATGGTTTTTATTCTCTTCTTAGATTTGATTCAACTTAATTTATTGTATTATAACGGTAAATGAGTATTTACAAAAACAAAATGTGTTTTCTCTTATTTTGAAGAGTAGATTGCCACAATAAAAAAAAGAAAAGAGAAAAATTTAATTTGGTCAAGAAAAGTTGTATTGGAAACCATAGCGCACTGTGATGAAGGTCAGTTCAGTTTGTCATTCCGTTCGTAACGCATCGAAATATAGGTCTACGCCACCATAAAGTATATATATTCTTGATCCTTATTCAATTTTAAAGTGATTTAAGGCTAAATTAGTTTGGAAGTAGAAGTAAAAACGTAAAATAGCATTCTTGTAATGAATAAAAAAAAAAGAGTATAAAAATTGTTTTGATAGCTTTTTCTTGTACATAGAGTTAAATGTCAAGTACACACAAAAAAAAATCGTTGCCAAATAACTAGAAGCATCTCAACTTATAGTTTTTTCACATAAATTTTTCAATAATTAAGTACAAATAAATAAAAACTTGGTAAAATGTTACTGGTTTTCGCATACCTTTTGTAAATAGACTTTATTAGGAAATGCTCCTAATTATTTGGCAACGATTTTTTTGTATGTATAGAATTTGAAAATTTATATTTTCTACAGAATATTTTACGATTTTAACGGGTGATTTTTTTAAGAGCTTTCGGATTTTATTTAAAAAAAAAAACACATTAAATTAAGAGAAATGTATGAAATCTTTATTTGAGTCGATAGAACGATCTATATAATTCAATGTTTAAAGATGATTTCATGTAAATGTTGACCGCGGCTACGCCTAAAATGATTCATACGCTGGGTCCAATTATGGCATACTATCTCCAACATATCGACCGGTATCTTCCGAATAAATTCATCAATATTGGCTTCCAGTGCGTCAACCGTTGCGGGCTTGTTCCTATAGACATGAGCCTTAACATAGCCCCACATAAAACAGTCTAGAGGCGTTAAATCGCACCATCTAGGCGGCCAATTGAAAGGCCCCAAACTTGAAAAAACTGTTCACCGAACTCGCCTCTCAATTGGGCCATTTTTTCGAGTGCTGTGTGGCATGTGGCACCGTATTGTTGAAACCACATGTCACCCAAGTCCAAATTTAGTCACAAGATTCCGAATAGCCGCCTCAGAAGGTCGCCCAAACTGCCCATAACTTGGAAGAACTGATCGATGCACTTTCTTAACCCAGCATGAATTTTGATAATAAAATTCAATAATCTGCAAGCGTTCGTCGTTTGTAAATCGATTCATGTTTAAATAATAGACCAAACTGAACATGTTTAACAGTAACATGTTACACGAAAACAGCTAAGCTGCCAAAAAGAAAGTTGCTAAAAAATCACGGCATAAATTCGGTTTACCGACACCTCACCAAAATAAATGAAATTTTGTCCTTTAATAGAAGAGACCACGCTGAGTCGAAATAAAAAAAAAATTTGCGTCGCTCACGCCCCCTTTTCAGTGGGCGGGGCTCCAAATTTTGAAATGAAATTGCGAATAACTTCAAAACTACTTGTCCGATCTTAACAAAATTGGCGTCGTTGGAAAGGTCTCGAAAATATCTTTCCAATGAGGTATATAATGTCCCAAAATATTAACCCCTTGCTGCCCAAATAAAGCATTTTTGTTTTTTTTTATGATTTTTTTTTTTTTAAACGCTCTTTTTGTTAAATAACGCCTATATAAGTACATAAAAAGTGTATAAAAAGGGAAAGTCTGTTTTATAAGCTTTCATAAAAGGTGCAACATGACCCCATAGGTCTTGAAATGAAGTAGTTATTAAGGGTTAAAGTTGACCATTAATAGGCAAAACTATGATTTTTGCAAGATTTTGAAAATTAGATTTTGTTGTATGGTATGGTTTAAGATTTTGTATGCAAAAGAAAACTTGTAAATATGCCAAAATTTCTGCGGCCCGGGGCGAAGCCTCAGCGAAGCCGGTGGGAGGACTGGTGGGAGGAGAAACCCCCTAAGCCCGGCCGAAGGCCGGCTATGCAGAAAAACTTTATTCTACAAACATAGTTTAACATAGCCCACACATGAATAAATTACAAAAAAAAGCTTGTGTTATTTATACAAAACTTGTATAAATCGGAAATTAGAAATTAGAAAATTAGATTTTGTTGTGTGGTATGGTTTAAGATTTTGTATACAAAAGGAAACTTGTAAATATGCCAAAATTTCTGCGGCCCGGGGCGAAGCCTCAGCGAAGCCGGTGGGAGGACTGGTGGGAGGAGAAAACCCCTAAGCCCGGCCGAAGGCCGGTTACGCAGAAAAACTATTTTGCAAAGACCCATATATGGTCACGTCGATATATGGTTCAAAATTTGAAAAAGGGTGTGTAAAAAAAATCATTATGCTTTTTTTGGGCAGTAAAGGGTTAATATTTTAGGACATTATATACACCATTGGAAAGATATTTTTGAGATCTTTCCGCCTGAGAAATATGGTCACGTCGATATATGGCTCAAATTTTGAAAAAAGGACGTTTAAAAAAAAAAAAAATATAAAAAAAACAAAAATTGTTTTATTTGGGCAGCAAAGGGTTAATATTTTAGGACATTTTGTACTCCATTAGAAAGATATTTTCAAGACCTTTCCAACGACACCAGTTTTGTTAAGATCAGATAAGTAGTTTTGAAGTTATTTCGGATTTCATTTCAAACTTTGGAGCCCCGCCCACTGAAAAGGGGGCGTGAGCGACGCAAAAAATTTTTTTTTTTTGGACTCTGTGGGGTCAAATGTTCAAGGTAAAAAATTTCAAAAAATTCTGAGAGGTGTCGGTAAACTGAATTTGTTCCAAAATCACCCTTTACTTGACAATAACGCAATTTCTTTTTACATCCAAAAAAGTCCTTTACCTTATAATTATTTTTTTTTTTGCTTCTATAAATGTTTTTTCATTTATTTTTTATGTTTCATTTTTAACATGTACGTAAAAAAAAAAAAAAAACATTGGTAAAACCAAATTTAATGCTTTTACTTGTTTTTTGTATTTTTAAAAATGTAATACATTTTAGCATTGCATATAAAAATAGCCAGTTTCAAAACTTAAACCTAGACTTACCCATTTTTGAGGTAGCTGACTTTAAAATACTCTTTCTTCTATTAGAGGGTGTTCCCTCTGTTGATTCCTTTAACTTTTTCGTTGGAGTATGATAAATATCTGAGGGATTTTCTACGGTACTCTTAACATGAACTTCATCTGGTTGTATGGCTAAAGGATCCTCACCCAAAGATGATAAACGAGTAGAACGACGTCTGCTATAAAGAAATTTGTGATGTTACCAAAAGTGCTTTCAAAATTGTGTTATTTACACTGTTTACCTTTCGGATAATCTTAATTTGATTTTCATATCATTTGGTGGCTGTTTGGGATCTGGTGTTGCTTTGACTATGGAATAGTTAAGACAATCAGAATCGGCAGTAGTATCAGCACCACCATTATCTAAGCTTAAGTTGAGATTTCTTTTAGCAGCAGCCGCTCTAGAGCGAGGTGTAACTTTGATATTTTGCTCCGCCAATGGTGAAGCGGGTAAGTAGTTGGCATTAACATCATCCTCCCCTTTGGCTTTACCACTCGGTGTTTTCTTTTTAGCCGATAAACGTACAACACTTCGACCCCCTATAATTTTAATGGGTGACACTTTGTTTTCGGTATTGAAATAATTAAGATCAATAAACTCCACATCATTAGACGCACTCATAGATGATCTGCGTTTACGTGACTCTTCACTGGTGGCAACAACTGAAGAACGTGTGGATTTTTTTGCCGAAGTGGAGATTCCTGACTCTACTGTTTGTTCTGCAGTGGATTTTCTTCTACTACGGCCCGTTGAATCTTCTTCATTGGAGAATTGTAGGGGAACCAAACGATAGCTGTTCTTTACTTTAATAAATTTATAACGACACACAAACATGGGACAGCTTTTACTTATAGTCTTGAAATTTTGTAATAAACCATCAGCCGATGTATCAACAGAACCACAAATAACACTACATTTACGATAAACAGTTTCCAAAGATATGTCAACGTCGTAGGGACGGTGCTCTTCTATTAATTCTTTAGCAAAATCCAAACAAATTACATCGTCATCAAAATGTTTATGTGGAATACACTCGGGTCGAGAATACCATTGGACTACCGCACGACATGGATCACGATCAGACATTTCTCTCAATTCATACAGATGCAAGATTTTTGCTATATCACATCCCTCTATTGTTTCAGGATCTTTGGCATCGGCATTGGAAACCAAAACAAAATCACCCACACTTAAAGTTAATGGTCCGATAATACACTTGGCGTAGAAATACACGTTTTTATGTTGTAAATGCGCTACACTTACTTGCGGATCGTGTGCTCCAATCCATTTAACTATAGGTGCACTAACATTTTCAATTTGTTTTAAAACCATTTTGGTTATTGATTAATTGAACTAATTAAAATTGTCGATATAAGCAGTTTTCTGTGTTATTTTATTTATTAATAACTATTTCTTTTGTTAATTGTTCTGCAATATCAGCAGATGTTATTTTCTTGTTTTGTTTCCCAGTTTTTATGCTAACTCTAAAAGTGCGTTTGTCACTTTTCGCGCCAAAACAAACATTTGACATTTGTTAATAGTCAACAGCTGTATAAAAGCAGTGTTGGGAAACGTTTGTTTTCCAATTTGATTATGGCCCGTTTAGAAAGCGAAATCAATCTAATTGAGAGAAATCTTTGTTTAAAAATTTATTTTTTCGACATTTTAAAGATTAAATTAACAGTTAAAAGTTTAACTTTGAGAGTTTAAAATTCCAAGGCAAGGCCGGTAGCTATCTGGCAGAAGAAGAATAAAATTTTTTTAACTAAAGCTACATTCACAATGAACTCCAATGTATGTATATTGGGGTTTAATATAAACGTACTATAACTATCATTAAAATTTATTTAACTTGAGGAACATTTACACATATCCTCGAAATTCAATTTAAACTAGATATTGATCAAATGGTATAGTCTAATATGATACCCGAACTAGATTTCGGGTTTCGTGTAATTGTAGCTGTAAGTGCATTTACATTTAATCTCGAAATACAGCTTAATATGTTATAATATGATATACGAACTAGATTTTGAAATCTAGATTAAACTTTATTTTGTGCGTAAAGTAAATCTTTATTGAGTCTTTTTCAAAAAATATGTTTAGATACAAAACCGACAGTATCAAAATAAAAAATATATATAATGCTCTTAGAACTATGATTGTTTTGCTCTAATAGACAGTGTTAATAGAAAAGCTCCACGCTAAACTAAGAAGGAAGATATATAAATGTTCACTTCGACAAGATGTATAAAATAACGTTTGGCTCGCGACTTTAACATTATCAGACAGAGATTCTGTTCAAATAAATGGAATTTTGTGCGTAATGTAAACGCAAATTTTGTATGTATGTTAAAGTGTTGAAAAGCGTGATTATATCAAAAACAGAGTCGCACACAATTATTAGTATGAATACTACACGCAGAAAAAAAATGGATGAATATTATCGACGTTCTTAGTAATTATACAACTACATAAGTGTCAAGTCCTAATTACTTGCCAACGATTTTTTTGTGTGTATGTAGTTGTATAATTACTAAGCACTTCGATAATATTTCAACAGTTTTTTTCTGCGTTTAGGGTTTTTGTTTTAACGGACTTTTTCATTTCCCGGGACAGTGGTATTTTTCGAAAATTCCTTGATTTACAGCTCAATACAAAATAAGCCACATTCGCACTAGATTGTAAAACATATGTTTTGGCAAAACTCGTATTTAAGCGCTTAATGGTACGTTTTCACCAGATATGTTTTGGACGTGTTTTGAAACAAAACATGTTTTGTACATGTTTTTCTTTACATTTTTTTTCACCAAATCACATGTTTTGCTCAAAACAGGAAAGTGGAAACACAGTATTTTTCTATTCCCACAGTTCCTTATTTTTTTCCACTCGTTTTGGCAAAACACGTGTCTTGCAATCGAGTGTGAAAGCCGTATTAATTATTAAATTTCACATAATTTGAGCTTGAATAATTCGACTTATAAAAATAAATTTATTAATTTATTAATGGCACGTCATAGATCTGCTAGACATATTTTAACCAAACTTTCCAGATAAATAGACTTAAAACTTTGACGGCATATAAATCCTAGACGGTTGATGATATTTTAATAATTTTGTGTACACATTTTTTTTCAAAAATATATGACAAATTATTTTTTTTTCAAGTAAACCGATTTTTAAAATTGTTTGGAAAAAGGTCGTGTATTTTGACCATTTTTAAAATGACGTATGGCAACTCTGGCGATATAGTTTTCATCAGTTTATTAGTATTTTAATAAAAACCATCCGTTATTTATGTTTCAAGTGAAAACGGAATAAATTTTGAAATATTTTAGCATATATTACATAGATCTCAAACTCTTTGACATTAGCTGGCAGTGCATGTAACTCATGAGAATGTGTTGGACATACGTGGTATACCTATACAAAAAATATTTGAATGTGTATGAAAAAATATGTTTGTTGTTAAAAGAAGAAGACGAGTTTGAAATCTGTGCAATCTATGTATTTTAGACTTAGTGCATCATCAGATCGGTTAGATTTTCAAAAACTATATACAATCGATGAACTAATTTTTGGGACAGAAATTTATTTTCGTATTTTTTATTCAACATAACATAAACATAA
Source organism: Delia radicum (assembly GCA_021234595.1). Classification (NCBI taxonomy): domain Eukaryota; kingdom Metazoa; phylum Arthropoda; class Insecta; order Diptera; family Anthomyiidae; genus Delia; species Delia radicum. The sequence continues at coordinate 201,136,334 of CM037855.1, read as the reverse complement.
AAATATAAAAGATTAATGTTTTTTTTTTACTTTTTTTTAATAATTTTTGAAAAAAGTTATATCATCGAAGGTCAAAAATTGATTTTTGCAAATAAGTATTTGGCAACTCTGTATAACAATTTTCCATACTTTTTTTATTCACGATTGTGGTCAAGATGTTAAATAATTTTAAGGTTTTTAAATCACTTAATTATCTTTTTCCAGTAAAAAAATATAGCCGTTCAAAAGTAAGTAGTAAGTCGAAAAAGGAACAGTGTCAAAAACGAGTTAACCCGAAAAACGACATATGACAAAGCTAAAATACGGAATCCTGGAAGAATATTTTTGAAGTTCTTTAAAGTTACTATATATATTCCTAGCATATCGCACTTGATCAACAAGAGGGTATTAACTCAAAATTTTTAAAATATCACTTTTTTCAAGAAATCAACTAACAACATCAATATCTTGTTGATTAAGTGCGATATGATGTTTATATCAACAAAGTATATTTTGCCACAATTAATGGAATGTGGCCAACCATTTCAACTGAGAGGAGCCGAACCGCTACTGAGAGGAGCCAAACCGTTACTACAATATCCAATATTCCATGTTTTTTTTTCATTCTTTAAATCGCAATTTTAAATATTTCCTATTTTTACAGCAAATGTGAAAAAAGGAATATTCTTACAGTAACTACATGTAGGTCATTCGGGTAGTAAACAGTAGTAGTTGTTTCAACTGTTATTGTACGATTTTTTCTATGAGAAAATAAAAAAACAAATTTACAGTCATTTCAAAAAAATAACTAACCAAAAATAACCAAAACAGTAATTTTGCAGTAAACAGTTAATTTTTGTTAGTTATTTAAAAATAGAAGATTATGACGAGTTTTAAAAATTTTCGTTTAGTACCGGAATTTTAACTAGGCATTTCAATTAAATAGGATGTAGGAAATACAAATTTATATTGCAATTAAAAGAAAAAATGTATTTTTTTTTTATAAAAAAATATTTTTAAAATACCGAAAAATAAACTGTTAAAAACAGTAGTTTTTACAACTTAAGTAGTCGTTTTATGTTTATTGTTTTTATGGTTTTGTTGCTCTTTTTTATTGACAGCTTCGATAGTCATTTTTATTACCATTGTAATTGTTTTATCAATAGCTAAAAACTACTACATGCTTAGTAACTTTTATGAATTTTTTTTTTATCAGTACAGTATTTTTGGTTAGTTATTTTTTCAAATGACTGTCTAAAAAAGTCGTTTTTTACTTTCTCATAGAAAAATGTCTACAATAACAGTTAAAACAACTTCTACTGTTTACTGCCCGAATGACCTACATGTAGTTACTGTAAGAATATTCTGAATGTATCATAAAATGAATAAAAATAAACTATATTTGTAAAGTCTTGAGAAACCTACTAGATAGACATTTTTATATATTTTTTTTTTATAAAAACTTGTTTTGTGCGTATAAAATGACAAATTTTGGAGAAAATGCATAAATGAAAATTCTTAACTTAAAATACTAGTTTTAAAGCTATTAAAACCAAAAAATACAAAATAAAAACGGGGATGGATTGTACAGTTTTTAATAGTTTATAAAAATCACAATACGCTCAGATCTCTTATTTAGGCATTGGCAGTGGTAAATGAGAGATCTTCATTAGGAGGATGCTTATGATGACGATGGTTGCGCAAGACATAAGGATGTGCGGGGCCATTTTCATATCGGGACAGAAAAGGCAAGCTCAATAGTTTTTCAGGATATTTTTGCAACAAATACACCCAGCAAGGAATAGTACTAAAGTTTAAGTAAAACAAAAAAAAATTCTTAATGCTGTTTAGATATTTTTCCTTGTGACAACTTACCCTTCTCCAACACCAATATTCATGTCACGCTTTTCTCTGATATAAATATCTTGACAATCTTCCAAATTATCCAAATTTTTCATCATTTTGTCATCGATTTCATAAATTTCACCAGTTACATAGTAACCAAGACCAGGTTTATTTAGCAAAAATGGAATGTTATAACGTGTGGCTATAACCAGAGGTAATTTTTCGGTGGTTGTTGCTCGACACCAGAATTTGGCATAGCCATTGCCATCATTTGCCAATATGGAGTGGCTAGGTTGACCATATTTTAAACTACCATAAACAAAAAGTTTATGTAAAGCTGAAGATGCTTTCTGGAAAACAAAAACAAAATATTTATTTAATACATATTTTTAATTAATTATCTGCCATAATGGTTTTTTTTTTAAGATTAGAATCCTGGAAAAATATTCTAAACACCCAAAAAAGTTTGACAGTAGAATTTACTACAAATTACAGTTAAAACAACTGTAAATTCAGTTAAAAAGGCGACAAAGTTAATTACCCTTCAAATAACTAAAAAATGTAGCTGTTTTTAAGAGGTAAAAAAACAACTGCAACAAATGCAGTAAAAATAACTAACAACGTCGTAAAAATAACTCACAATTTTTTAACTAGAAAAGCAACAACTGTAAAATGTTGTAAAAACTACTGTTTATAACAGTTATTTTTTCGGTGTTTTAAAAACATTAAAAATAAAATACATATATATTTTTTCTTTCAATTAAAATAAAAATTGGTATTTCCTACAAAATTCGAAACTGTTATCCAGTTAGACGTTTCTATACATTGGAGATACAATGAACAACTCGAAAAATAAAACAGAAGTACCGACCATTGATACTAAATATTTCGGTCATGCTGATTTTAATGGTGCACTCAGTTTTTTCACTTATGGGACAGATTTTTCGCAAATTTGAATTAAAGTTTTGCATGTTTTAACGCAGTTTTTTATACATAAAATGTAAAAAATTAAATAAATTTTCTTAGTTTTTATGATAAATATATAAAAGACCTTCATTAACATTCGGGCATCAAATTTGGTTAATAAATGTGTGGTATTTATAAGTAAATCCGCAGTTTTGATCAGTTTCTACTATATTTTACCATTTTTGCACAATTTATACCATTTTGCAATCGATCAAAGCTTTTTTCGCATAAGCCAAAAAACCAATTTGAACCTATTATTTTGTGTAAAAAAGTGCGGTTCATAAGAAACATACACAGAAAAAACTAAAAACGGGTTTCAATTAATAATTTTATTGAATCAATTAATATTTGAGTTGATTTTGCGCCTACCACTGAAATGATAGTATTAACTAAAAAAATTTGCAGACAGTTTATTAAAACTCTTTCAATTAAAATAATAATAATGTCAATTAAAAGAGTTATTGTTTTTCTTTACAACCTCAATTAAAAAGTTTAGTTAAATTGATTAAAACTTTAATTGAAACTTGAGAAGAAAACAATGGTAGTTTTAATTGAAAACTCGTATTTTTTTATTTTTGTTATATGCCCCCATTAAATAAAAAAACAAATGTAGGTTTGTAAATTAAATTGGCAATTTATTTATAATAAAATTAAAGCTTTTTAATATAAAAATGTATTATAAGAAAACAAATAAAAGTAAAGACAAAATTTTTGTTTTGCTTGTCTTGTCTTGATTTTTTCTTGTAATTGAATTGCTTTCTTAAAAAAATCACACACAACTTTAAAATGATAGTTTAATGATACTTATACAAAAATAATAGTTTAATTGTCCTTTTTCGATAAGGTTTATTTAAATCCACATGTGCACTTTTATTACCACACATAAAAGACGAAACTAAATTAAGTTTTCGTGCGTACACGAATATCTCAACAAAAAGAGTGTTGCAAACTCTAGTGAAATAGCTACGATTTTGCGTGTATTTGAAATCGGTAAACTATTCAACTTATTAAAAGTTAATCATTTGCGATTTTTTTTCTTTTTATTTACAAATTAAATAATATATTGATATAATTAAACCTTTGTTTGATTATTTAATCTAAATAAAATAAAAAAAAATAGTTTGCCAAATTTTTAAAAATGTTGTTTACATGTTGTCAACACTGTATGGATACATTAGAAAATTCAATAAATCTTTTAATTGAATCAATTAAAAAAATTGTTTAAATTGCCATTGATATTCAAACAATCGATTAATTAGATATTTTTGGTCCATAATTTTTTCTGTGTACGGTTCATGAAAAATTACGACCCATGAGTTAAACTTTTAGTTTATGCAAATGCACTCAGAATATTCTTACATGTGGTCATTCGGGTATTAACAGCAGTAGTTGTTTTAACTGCTATTGTAGCCATATTAATGAAAAACGACTAATTTAGACAGTAATTTCAAGTCGTTTTATGTTCATTGTTTTTATTGTTTTGTTGGTCTTTTTTATGGTTTATGCATTCACTTAAGGTTAGTTGTTTTTGACCGCTTCGTTAGTCGTTTTTACTGCTATTGTAGTTGTATCAATAGTTAAAAATTACTACAGGGTTAGTAATTATTTTGACAAATACAGTCATCGCATTTTTGACTAAATTTGTAGTCATTTTGTAACTGTAATTTTAAGTCATTTCTACCTTCCTTATTATCTGAGTGTATCTTAAAAATATATGTGTACCGAAATTCAGCCAATAAAGTTTATATTTGCGAAAGCTATTTAAACAAACACTTTCATTACAGTGAATTGCTACAAAATATTTACAAAGTTTATTTTGAAATTCATATTAATATGTGAACATTTTTAAAACATGTGATTTTTAAATTTTATGTAAAAAAAACTGTGTTAAAATATGCAAAACTTTAATACAAATCTGCGAAAAATCTGTCCCGTAAGTGAAAAAAACTGGGTACGCCATATTTAGGATCAATGGTCGGTAATCTTGTTTTCGATTTAAGGTGTCAATTTTGTAGCGCAGTGTTATTATTTGTCAACTCTGAACAAATATGAACTAAACGTGATTTTCTAAAAACTCGACTTAATCATATATTTTAAAACAACTAACAAAAAGGTACAAAATTACTGTTTTGGTAGTTTTTTATTAAAATATTTTAGATTGCTTCAAAAAAACAACTGTAATAAAATACAGTATTTTTGTAACAATACTGTATTTTATTACAGTTGTTTTTTTTATAACTGTTCTTTAATCAAATTGAAATAGAATGAGAGATATCAATAAAATAAAAGTATGTGGTTACAAAATGTATGGATTTATTATATATATATCCAATTATGCCAATTTCTTCAAAAAATCCTATCAAATTTTAGCTTAACTATATAATTGGGATATTCTTTCAACATGGGGTATACTGTGATCGAACCGGTGTTAAATATCGGATGACCCGTTTATTCTTTTATCGAATTCCCGGGGTTTTCTTAACTATTTTATTTATTGTGTTAAATAATTTTTCCTAAAATGTTGGTGCCTTTATGATTATTATAAGAATCCCTTCTTTAAATCCCTTTTTTTGAGTAATTTTTTTATTATCGATTGAATTTTTAACAAATTGTTTAAATTAAAAATGTTGTGTGCGCTCGGTAGGCTAGTTGGTAGCGTGCTGGCTTATCAGTGCGGAAGTCGTGGGTTCGATTCCTTCCAGAGGCACTGGTCTGTTTTCGCTACAACGCGCCGAAAGCCATAGTTGCTAGTGCACGGTTAGGGTAATAGTATATAATTTGTAATTATATGATTATTAATTAATAAAATAAAATAAAAAAAATTAAAATCTTGTTCCCCAACCAACTTCAAAGTGCTCGTAAATAAGTTTTTTGCTAGATCTCAAACTCTATAACTGTCAGAGCACGAAACTCATGAGAAGGGTGTTTTTAAGGTGCTAAAACTTCAAGTTGACTCATTATACTAGATGCTGTATGTCACCACTTTTAACGAAAAAGAAGGTGAGCCGCCGTGTGGTGATCCCCGGGCAACGTTAAATTTACAAACATTTGATGGCGAAAATGAGCGGCGCAATGGTGAAAATTTCAGAGAAATTTCAACAACGCGATAAACTCAAGTATGCAACAATGACGGATGATAACACGTATCGTTCAATTGTTGCACAACACGATGTCGATAACGCTACAAACTAGCAATTTTGTATAAAAGTGTTAAACCTAAACTTATGAGAATGTGTTGGACACACGTCGTATACCTATACAAAAAATATTTGAATGTGTATGAAAAAATGTTTTTGTTGTTAAAAGAAGAAGAAGAGTTTGAGATCTATGTAATCGTTCTTTTAATTGTTTAAAAAGTGATTTTTTTTTAAAGACAAAAAATATATAAATACTAGAGGGTATATCTTAGATTACATAGATCTGAAACTCTTTGACATTTGTCAGTGCACGTAACTCATGAGAATGTGTTGGACATACGTGGTATACTTATACAAAAAATAATTTAATGTTTTTCATTTAAAGCGTTTGTTGATAAAAGAAGAAAAAGAGTTTGATATCTATGTAATCTATGGGGTATATTGCCTTGGCTAACATAACTGGATAGCCAACTGTTATATCAAATTTAAAAAATAGTTTTATTACATATTTCAAAGGGTGAACTATTTACTTATTGGCAATGTTATATGTAAATATATACATATGTATTCAAAAAGGGAACATATTTGCTGCCTTAATGTATGCTTTCCGTTCAATTTTGTATCAACATTAAAGATTCAAGTCAATAATGTACAATCTTAAATTGGATAAGGGGTAAGATTGAAAAATTACTGTTCTTTCTTTAAAATTTTAAACCAGTTTCTTATTTAAATTAGGACCACTCGCAGAAATACTTTAGAGACCACTTTGCTTATAAGGTAAGCCAATAAAAATAGAAAAAGAACAAATTTTGGTCGGGGGTAAATCTGACAAACGGGAAACTCCCGTTGGGGTTTCTTTGATCTTAAAGAAATATGTGATAAAGGAGAAAAAATAAGGACGAAGTATATTTAGCTGCCCAATCCCACGTTTAAGTGCTAAAATGTGGGTTCGAAATTATAACTGTTTTTTATGGAAACATGTCTGAAATTAAACCCATATTGCCAATGTAGTAACTTAGTGTTGCCATTTATTTTAAATATTTATAATATAAGTGAAAAAAGCTTTTTGATAAAATTTGCATAAAAGACGAACAGTTACGAATATCGGAAAAAGCTCAAACAGCCCCTCGATTAAATTAAATAGACATTAATATACACAATTTTTAGTCTTTTAAAAACAGGTCGCATTCCCGATGTATTAACTTTTTCTGATTTTGTTGAACTGTGTTTTAGGTGATTTTTCGAACATAAAAGACAAAAAGAAATTATCTATTTTTTATGGTAGTATTGCCGTAAAACATGCCGTAAAACATAGCAACTTGTATTGTATGTTGCCTTAGAAAATAGGTAAAATAACAATAAAATTTTTTTCTTATACAATTACACATTTGTCACTTGTGACTCAACTTACAACAAAATTTTGAAAGCAGTAAATTTTTGGCACTTAGAGACGTCGAATTTAAAAAGCAACTATAGGTAATATTGCCTAAAATTGTAGGGCGATTTCAGGTGTCGTAGAGTTTCCTATGTTTTACGGCAATATTACTATAAAAAATTGGTAATTTCTATGTGTGTTTTCATGTTCAAAAAATTACCTATTTATGTAGGCAAAATATACGTTCCTTTTGGTTTTTGAACTTTAATATTAAAAATTTCATGTCGCAAACGATCCCCTTAATATTAAATTTATTTATTTTATTATATTAATTTTATTGACATAAAGTTTAGCAGTTTTACATGATATATGTATTACAAATATTTTAATAATGCAAATTATAAATATTATTTGAATAGTACATTACTGACCATTAATATTGTTTCATTGAAAAAAGCAGTGTCAATTATCCTAAAATTACAAATCCTGTGACTGATAAAGGGATGGCATACCACTTAACCAGAATGCTTATTAGCAAGAAAAAGCCAGTTGGCCAGAATTTTGCCCATTGGAATTTGTTTAGTTTTCGTTTATTTTTTACGACACGGGCCTTTTGCGACAGTCTTATAGTACGCCCATCTTTGGTTAGTCCTGTGGCATGCCACTATGTGGTTTAAAGCAGGACAAATGACCCCCTCCTATGACAAGCCAATGTTAAAGTTGCCAGTTGTTTACATAGGGTAGGGTATTCCAGAGGACCGGTCTCTGGCACGAAAGGACCGATCCTGTGGCACACGCAGAACCGGTCCTATTTCCCATAGGGTGGTAACAAAACTATTTTTGTTAGGAAATATTCGCTCTAGTATTTTTTTGTGTGTAGCATTACGTTTTCTACCAAATTACTGGAACTTAGTAAATTTTAGTAAGAGGGAATAAGAATTATGACTGATTATTTGTATATTTGTAAAAAAAAAAAATATTAACATAGGACACACCGACAAATCTTAATGATAATTTATAATATTAATTTGATGAGTTTTTTAACCCCCGTTGTCAAATGTAAGCAACCCGTCGCAAGTTGAGAATACGTATTATCATCAAAATTATCGAAAAAAACATGCACAATTATTGAGTGTCTACGCTATGACCTGTAAGTTAGTCAAATTATATGAATTCAGTATTGCCAAGTATTCCAAATTCTACCATATCCAGGGAAAAATTTAGTTGTTAATAAGATTTGTCGGTGTGTCGTTTGTTCATTTTTTTTTATAAATATTCACATAATCATTAATTTTTACGTCTAACTTGCCGCAAGCACCAAAAATTCACTACCTTCAAAATGTCGTTGTAAGTAGAGTCGCAAGTGACAAAAGTGTAATTGTATAAGTTAACAAGTGTGAGTGTATTGAGTTTTTCGAACTTGGAAATGTTAGAATTTGGAATTCTGTGATGAGGTTTTTTTTTGGTTTGACTCAAGGTCGTAAATTAAAAATAGAATTCAAATTTTTAAAGTTTTATTTTTAAATATTTATTATCTTTTCGATATTTCGAACAGCTTCGCTGTTCATCTTCAGGAAAAAATTTAAGTAAATTTTACTAAAGCGTGGAGTTGAAAGCGTCCTTACTTGTTTGTTATCTTATTATCTTTTATCAACAAACACAATTTTTCATACACATTCAAATATTTTTTGTATCGGTATACCACGTATGCCCAACACATTCTTATGATTTACGTGCACTGACAGCTAATGTCAGAGTTGAAGATCTATGTAGTCTATAATCTAGGCAATACTGAATTCATAATAATACGATAATAATACGTATTCTCAAACGGCGGTTTACTTACATGTAACATCGAGGTGTAAGTAAAATATTTTATACCCTTCAAAACTTTTATCAGAGAAGGCAAAAAAAAATCTAAATTCTATGTATTTAAAGCTAAAATATTGCAAAAAAAAAAACAAAAGTAAACAATTTGGAAAACATAATTTTTTTAAAAAAGATAAAAGTTAATAGAAAAAATATAAATAATATAAAAACATTTTAAGTCAGAAAATCTTAAAAAAAAACAATTATAAGAAAAACAAAATTTAAGAAATATTTATTTAAGCTCAAAATCTGATTATTAAAAAATTTTAATTGAGTTAAAAACTTATAAAAATTAAAAAAATAACAAGGCTAATTTGTCTTCTAAGAATTATATTCTTGCTAGCATATACAATTTTTGTTTCACTTTTAATTTAATTTTCTTTATTTAAAATTTAAAGAATTTTGTTCCAACACCAGTCAGGATTCGTACCAACAACCTTCTGTTTACAAGTAAATTGTCTTAGCATTTGCAAATTATTCCACAAAATGTTTATTTTTCTTGAAAAATATTTGAAAATGGTGAATTATTCGAGACGAGACCCGGTTTCTCTTATAACTCAAAAACCGGCTTTAAAAACGGATGAAAAAAAAGCGGTTTGTCGAATAATTTTGACAACTCTAGTCCGAAATACAGTCTTTTTTAATGGGGGAGGGATTCGTAAATCAATTTTTTGTCTCTTTTTAGTAGAACTCAAACCGGGGATCGTACTATGAACACCATCAGTGTTGGTTTAATTATTAATTATTATTAATTAATTATATTAAACTGTAATATATAAATTTAAAGTCAAAAGATCTTGTTTTTTAGGCAAGTATAGGTATATAATAAAAAACCTATTTTAACAATTGATATGGAAGAAGTTGTTGTGTAGTTGTTGTTACGTTTTTTAGGTGTTGATAAACTGCGCAACAAGTGTTTGTTATTTAAAAGTACATACACTCAGAATATTCTTACAGTAACTACATGTAGGTAATTCGGATAGTAAACAGTAGTACACTCAAACAAATTTTAAAATATAATCTACTGAAAATGACAGTTAAAACAACTGTAATTTCAGTTAAATGGCGACAAAGGTAATTAACGTTAAAATAACTTAAAATGTTGTTGCTTTTAACTGTTGAAAAACAACTAACAAATGTAGTAAAAACAACTGACAATTTTCTTACAAAAATTTTAAAACAACTGTAAAAATGAGTAAAAACTACTGTTTTAAAACAGTTATTTTTTTCGGCATTTTAAAAATATGTTTTAATAAAGAAAATTTTTTTTTTCTTTCAATTACAATAAAAATTTGTATCTCCTACATCCTACTTAAAATGCGAATTCAAAATTCCAAACACCAGTTATGACGTTTTAATGCATTGGATAAAGAATACAATTTTCTAATTATTTGAGTCGTAGTAACCGAATTTAAGTCGTAGTAACCGAATTTCAGTTTGCAAATTGCAAAATTTTTGTCTGTGTGTGGGAAACGGAAATGTTTTCCAAACAAAAGTATATTACCAACTTTTATGTTTCCATCAGGACGTTTTATTTTCAGCGTGTAATTACAAAATTTCATTGTATCTTCAATCTTCAATTTTCTTAAATTTTATATGCGTCTTAAAATTTAAATTTAATAAAATAAACAACAAAAAATGTTTTTGCTTGTCTGTTTTATTTTATTTGTAATATTATTTGATAGTTAGTAATTCTCAGAAGGTATATACTTTCAAAAATATAAGTGTTTACGTTTGCCACCTATCAGTCAAGTAATCAATTTCATATATCTCTTAAATTAATATTAACAACAATAATTGTAAGATTATTTTCGTTGATACAAAAGTTTTGAAAGTCAAAATTTATTATTTGACAAAACTAAAAGACTTTATATACAGGCAGTCACATCACAGACAAATATTTCGAAAAAAAAGTTTACGCTTTTCAACAACAACCACACAGAAATCGACACAAAAACTAAACATTTTTGTACGATTTATTTTCTGTGTTACCCCAGATAGTATGAACTATAAACGAGATGAGAAATTTATAGGTTTAAAAAATTTAATCTTCTTAAAGACAGTTTTTAAGAAGTTATTGTACCTACTTAATTTTAAGAAGTTAAAATTTTAAACTAAATTTAAGTAAGGGGCGTATCTGGTTTTAGTGTTTTCATACAATTTTAAAATTCTTAACTTTTAGTAATAACTTCTTAAAATTTAAGTTTTTTTTACTAAAAAGAAGGAAATTTTCTAATATTTTTTCAAGAAAGGAAAATTAAAGAAAATGGCTTATTATTTTTGAGTTTATGAAAAATAAATATGAACTAAAATCTAATAAATTTGCATTATTCGTAAGCAATTTTATTTATTTTGAGGAAAATTTTAGAAACTAAATTTAGTAAGGCGTAAATTTAATTTTAGTTTATACTTTTTTTAAGAAACTGTTTTGCGATATCCTAATGGGAAGAGGGGAAAAAGTGCTATGTGTTATTGCATTTACATTTTCCTCGAAATCCAGTTTAAACTCGATTTAGAAATCTAGTTTGTGTATCATTTTATACACTACCATATGATCGAAATCTAGTTTAAACTGGATTTCGATGGCAAAAACAAACTTTTTTTCTATGAACAAAAAGTGTTATGTGTACAAACTGGTATGGACATATTTTGAAAAAGGCTGCTTTCAAAGGTGCTATGTGCAGTTTTTCTTAAAAACCACGCACCGATCTATAACAGAGATATCGCTTAATGATGTACATATTTTAGTAAATGAGGTCGTGAAACAATAAGGCATATGATGCCAATAAAATATTTTAAAAGGATATTCCGCTCTCCTGAAAACTTATTCAAAAACATATAGCACTGCTTGCAGACAAGTAAGAAAGAACCAATTTTTTATCAAAATAAATTTTTAAAATACCTTAAAAATAATGCTAACAAACAATAGTTTTTAACAATTTTTTCAGTTGTTTCAAAATGATTGTGGTAAAAAATGTTTAGTTATTTTTAGGACATTGTTAGTTGTTCTTACTACATTTGCTAGTTGTTTTTCAACAGTTTAAAAAAAAAAACTTTATTTTTAGTTGTTTTAAAGGCAATTACCTTTGTCGCCTTTTTAACTGAATTTGCAGTTGTTTCAACTGTCATTTTCAGTAGGTTCTACTGTACAAATTTTTTGGGTTTAATTTTTTCATGGATGGTAACCGATTCAATGCGGGTATCGGTAAAGGTAACGCCATTATCATTTAATTCGGTATTTTAGGGGTAATGATATTTTAGTTATTTCGGTATCGGTAATTTAGCGGTAACGGTATTTTAGTTATTTCGGTATCGGTAATTTAGCGGTAACGGTATTTTAGTTATTTCGGTAACGTTTTTTTAAGTATAACGGGTTCACAGCTATTTTGGTAACGGTATTTTAAGGGTTACGTTATTTTAGCTACGATATTTTTAAGCCCCTTTATTCCCGAGTTCCAATGACTGGCTAGTTTACGATAAAACGTTGGGAAGATATATCTAATAACAGCGATTATTTTTTTTCTGTCAAATTATTTCGGTAACGGTATTTTACGGATAACGTAAAATTATTTCGGTAGCGGTATTTTAGCGATAACGGTATTTTAGTTATTTCGGTAACGGTATTTTACGGATAACGTAAAATTATTTCGGTAGCGATATTTTAGCGATAACGGTATTTTAGTTATTTCGGTAACGGTATTTTAAGGATATTAATATTTTAGTTATATCGGACACGGTATTTTACGGATAACGACATTTCAATTATTCCGGAAACGGTATTTTAGGGACAACGGTAATTCGCGGTATTGCCTGCTATCGCTGATTTTTTTTTTTTTGCAACTATTTGCGATTACAAGAATACGATATTTTTGGATACCCAATTGAAATAAAATTATATAAGCCATATCAAATTATATTCGGAAATTGGTGGATATAATTATATACCGAAATTGGTGGATATAATTATATATAATTCTATAAAATCTGATATAACCAGATATAATTATATCCGAAAAATGAGTATATACAATTGTACATAATTATATAAGGCAGAAAGATTACATATAACTTTATATAGCGCCATATAAACAAATATTTGAATAATCAACCGCATATATACTTATATATAAATATATACATTTTTTTTAATCGGGTAGCTAAGTTTTTTAATAACTGTCAAAAATAGTTATTATCCATTTCAAATAGACAAATTGCTACAATTAATGATAAAAATAACTTACAGTTGACTACACAAACTGCGGTTAGAATTTTCTGAGTGTATGCTTTAACATGACACGTTTCATGTTGTTGACCATTTAGGGGGTTAAATGATAATTTAAAACAAAATGACAGCGAGCCTGTTTTTTCTTTTTTTTTTTTAACAATGTACCCAAATTAAATGCACGCGTATTTAGTTTAGTATGATAGATAGATAATAAACACATGCTAATTTAACTCTTTCTAAACATTGGGGGGGTACCTGTTATCTTCACGCAAATACTAAACTATGGCCCTTAAACACAGTAGATTATATAATTTAATGAAAAATAAAGAATATCAACACTTAAAATCAGCGAGACTGGCTAAAATCTTCCAACAAAAGCGAAATTGAATCATTGAGATTAAGCAAAATTTAGTTTTATTAAGAATTTCAAATTGTTAAATTTTCTCTTAAAGGACTTTTTAAAAAACTTAATCAATGTTATACAAAATTTTACTATTTGATAAAAATTGTTCAAAACTTACTCTTAGGTTACACATTTTTCGTTTTTTTTTTGTCTTTATATTAAAAATATAAAACCTTCCAGAAGTTAATTAAATTTTGTTTGTATATATATATAAATTTTTTAAAACTTTACAATTCCTGTTTTATACTAAAAACATAAAACTGTGAATTCTTTCCGAAAAACCAGATGTGTACCTTGGAAGCGTAGAACTTCAACTGACTTCCAATTTTAGTGGTTTGTGTATGTTGAGCTGTCTGTGACTGCTTTGGCTGTAGTGTTATTACAGGGATGATAAATAAGATTTGCAATTGGGTACCAAAAACCATTAAAAATAATAATTTTTCGACTTCCATAGTACCAAAAGTAAAAAATTTTAACAGCTTATGTTATGTAAACAATTTTTAAAATCAAAAGCCTAAACAAGTTAGACGCGATGGACACAGCTTGCTAAAGTAATAAAATCTTTTAATAAAAAAAACTTATAATGCTGCACTCAAAAAGGTTTGACAGTGGAATCTACTGAAAATGACAATTAAAACAACTGCAAATTCAGTAAAAAGGTGCACTGAAAATAATTTGTAGTTTAAATTAAGTGAAAATGTAATTTAACATATATGATCACTTAAAGAAGGTCTACTTACGTTTTATTTAAATCAAATGTTTCTTGTTATTTATTTTTAAATATCGTTTAAATAACACACAAATCCGTAAGAACAAACGAATAGTAAGATAAAAATAAATGTTCAAATTCTAACTACAGATTAGTAAAAATAAAAGTTGTATTCAGTTATTTAAAATTATTTCAGGTTTTTTTTTGTTTTCTACAAAATGTATACACACACACACACATTTGTGTAAACTTTTTCAATTTCGAGTAATTTGGATTGAAAAAAATTTGTATATAAACAAACCTTTTTAATAAAAAACAAACATGAATTTTTGTATATTTCTTTAAAAAAAAAATATTTTAATTTATAATAACTGTAACGGAAACGAATAAAATACAAAATTCCCTTTTTGTGGTTAAATTTTTATGAAAATTTGTCATAATACCACGAGGTGGGCAATGCTGTGTTATTAACAAAAAACATTATTTAGTCATTAAAAAAAAAAACTTCTTTTTTTAAGACCTGCTAACTTATCTCAAAATAACCAAAGTGTGCGCCCCGGTAGGCTAGTTGGTAGCGTGCTGGCTTATCAGTGCGGGGGTCGTGGGTTCGATTCCCACCAGAGGCACTGGTCTGTTTTCGCTACAACGCGCCGAAGGCCATAGTAGCTAGTGCTCGGTTAGGGTAATAGTATATAATTTGTAATTATATGATTATTAATTTGACACTATAATAGAATCGTTATCAGACTCTTCAAAACAGTTCAAAGTTTTAAAAAAATATTTGTAATATTAGAAAAAATCGAAAATATCATTTGTAATTATAGTCATGCAAAATTAAATAAAATTTTAGCGTATGCCGAAATATGTAGGACTCAAATTAGGTAAATCCAAATTTCGAAATGAGTCAACAAAGTACCAAAGTACATTTGGGGTTCTAATACTATCACAAACTAGTAGCAAATTTAATCTCTGGTTTATAAATTTTTGTTATTATGTTTTCTCTTTCAATCTCTGGAGATACGATAACTTGGCGTCTACACTAGCCATAAATTTACACAGAGAACAAAACAAATGCGAAACAATAACAATGTTTACTTATTGTTACAAATAAAAGGATTTAAAATTTAATTTTTTTTAAATTTAAATTTTAAATCAAGATATATTTATATAGGTAGTCTTACTAGAACAACAACTACAACAAACAACTACAAACAATACAAAAACAACAGGGTTTTGACATTGCTTTGTACTCAAGATACAGTACAAATGAATGTCAAAACCATGTAAGAAATGTCAAAACCAGGTAAGAGGAAGATAAACAGCTGGGCTACTAAAACTACATATATAAATATATTTTGATTTAAATCTTCTTTTAACAAGAGGACACTTTTTTATCTATTAGTATTCTCAATTCGCCAAAAAGAAAAAGCGAGAACATTATACTATATAAAAACTATTTAAAAAAAAAACCAGTGAGCCGATTCTCTAAGAAAACCATATCGTTTTGTTCAAAACGATACCTAAATTGCTATCGCTTTAACGATACATTGAACTAAGCAATTTGAAATTTTTGTTTTTTTACGAAAATTGTTAAAATTATTTAAAATTTTTATTTAATATCCTCGTAATTTAACATCGAATAGTGGTTGATAATTGTCGATCGTCCTACAGAACACCTAGCCTGTTTGTAAAAAATGTTCCTTTAAAAATGTTCCTTTAAATACCTTTTTAAAACTTCAAAAAATATTTTCATGGTAAGCAAACATACATAATTACAAATATATGTACAATATAATAAACATAATTATTAATTTTGTCATGTGTATGAAATTTGGTTCTCATATTTTAAATACTTACATATGTATGTACAGATATAGGGTTGGTTGGTTTGGTAGTTTCCTCATAATAGATTTGTCACGTACTCCATTCCATATTAATTATATTCAATGAATTATTGCTCTTGAGAAGACTGCAAAACTCTTTATTACCAAATTACCGGTTGGTTCTCTAGAATAAAAAAAAAACAAATAAATGAAATAAACAAATAAAATATTTATAAACAAATAAGTGACGAGTGTGCTGTTTTTGTGTCATACAAATTTGAGATAAACATACACTCAGAAAAGTTCTACAGTTAATACATGCCAGTTATTTGTGTAGTAATGCGTTTGTAGTTGCTTTGCTTAGAAAAATATTTTTTTAAACAACCTACCAAAATTACTGCATGCGGTGAGGGCCATTGGAGCGCGATGGGGACTCAGCCCCAAGGTGGTTCATTGGCTGTACACTGCGGTAGTTCGCCCTATTCCCGCATTGGATAAGACCGCATTGGATAAGACGACCTATTGGGATATCTGAAAAGGGTACAGGGGATGGCTTCTGACACTCCGTACTACACCAACGGATGCATTGGAGATCATATTGCATCTTATCCCCTTGGACATACTGGGGAAGCAGGTAGCGGCTGACGCGGCCATACGACTACGGTCGATTTCGCAATTTGTAGGCAATAGATTTGGTCACGGTGCTATTCTGGGGGAAAATTCTCCACAGAATGTGGATCATGTGACTCCAGTGACGGCGTATGAACGTCTCTTTGCGGTCCATATACCGACCAGGGATTCCTGGGCGGTTGGGATGCCGGCAAGGAGACGTGGCGTCAATTTCTACACGGACGGATCAGGGCTCGGCAGAAGAGTCGGTCTCGGCGTCTACTCCAAAGAGCTCGGTCTGGAACTGGCTCTGAGGCTGCCCGATCACTGCAGCGTTTTTCAGGCTGAGGTGATAGCGATAGGAGAGGTTGCCGCTTGGCTCGGACGGAACGTCCTGTCCACGACGAGCGTCAACATCTTTTCTGACAGTCAGGCCGCGGTAAGGTCCCTGGGGTCAATGTCTCTGACTACGGAAACTGCCCTTAACTGCCGCGCATCCTTGGATGAGATGGCCAAGCAGTTTGACATTCTACTCGTTTGGGTCCCGGAGCACAGAGACATACCAGGGAACTGTAAAGCTGATGAGCTTGCAATGCTAGGAACCACCCTGCAAGTTCCTGCGGAATTTGCTGGAGTTGGTGTTCCCCTAGCAACCTGTAAGCTGAACAATCGGCTCTACTACGAGAGGGCGACTAACCTTAGGTGGGCTAATGGCGTGACTTGTGTGGTGACAATGCACATCTGGCCGGCTCTACATCTGGGGCGAACGAGGGCGCTCCTGTCGCTTTCCAGGGGGAAAATCTCTAACATGGTGGCGGTGATAACCGGCCACTGTCTTATTGGCAGGCACGCTTGTAGGTTGGGGGTGTTATCGCCTGACTTCTGTAGGAGCTGCGGGGACGAGGAGGAGGAGGAGAGTATTGAGCACTTTCTCTGTTCATGTCCTGCGCTGGCGCTACGTAGGAGGGCCTCACTTGGATCGGCGTTCTTTCACGATCTTGGGGATCTTTCAGGTGCTGGTATTCCGCACCTCCTTAGCTTCGTAAGGAGCTCTAACTGGTTCAACGGTGGAGTCTGATCGGTAATCCGTCAGTCCCGTGGCATCACAACGGACCTCAGAGTCTAAGTGTGCTGGTGATCACGGAGCCGGCTACCACTCCGACCGAACCTAACCTTATAGTTATTTTATGCAGTTGTTTTGACTTATACAAAAATAAAAAACCCAATATGTCGTCAATAATCGGCTGGTTTACACATGTTTTCTCTTTTATCTTTAGTCTAAAACAGAATGTTAAAGAAGGTAGACAAATAAAACGAAAACGCTATAAATTTTTATTAAATAAATAAAATATTAAGGTAAGATTTGGAATAGAAAATAAATGAATTTACTTGAATATTATTAAGTGTTGTACATATTTCTTTTCTTTTGACTCATTCATATTTATTTATTCAATGTGATGAGAAGAAATCAAAGAAACAATGTTACATCTTTTAAAGACAGAAATGATTTGGAAAAATAGCGCGAATAAAATATGTATTCGGAATATTTAAAGTGATGCTTTATGTAAATATAGTTTTACAATAGTGCGTTTTATAAATAATAAAATCAGATTAAGAATATTTACATACAATTTTTTACTGGTAATTTTGTTTTAACTACATTTGTATTTGTTTTTACTACATTCGACAGTTAATTTTTAACAATTAAATATAACTACACAGTGTAGTTGATTTAAATGCAAATGTAGTGTACACTTTTCCACTGCAAATGTAGTTATTTTAACTGTCATTTGCAGTTGATTCTACCTACATAATTTTTTAAGTGTTGTTCCGCTTTTAGCGGGATTATCCAGCTTTTTAAAGTCTGATCCCGCCTTGAATTTGTTTCCCGCTTTTTAAACCAAAATCCCGCTTTTTATATTTTAAAGCTTCTACATCGATTTTTCACAAATAATAACAAAATGTTTTAAAAATGCCCGATAAAAAAAGGTTATATGAAAAATGCCCGATGAAAAAAGTTTATATATTTTAAAAGTGGTATGAGTCCACTTGCTTTTAAATTGAGATATAAAATGTTTTGCATTTTAACGTGTTTAAACGTCTGGGTGCAAGTGTTTAAGAATTTTTACACCCATTTGTTATCACAAGGACGACCAAAAAACACTCCAAAAACAATGTTTTAATCGCTTAAAAAAAGCTTGAAAAACAGGAAAATAACCCGCTTAAATACAAAAATAAGCCGTTAAAAAAAACTATACCGTAAAATTTCACAAATTTTTATTAAAATTATTACTACAAAAGAAAATTGAGTATAATATGTTCTATGGAACTTGGCCAGCCAAACAAAGGTGCAAAAGAGAAATTGTTTTCAAGGTTCAAAATGGTTTATAAAAAAAAAAAATTTTGATAAACCAACAATATGTAACATTAAATATTCAACTTTCTATTGAAAAAAAAAAAAATATTTCAAAATACCAATGGCTAAAAATTTGCAAAAAAAAAACTCTATTTTAAAATAAAAAAGCTAAAATATGCTTAATTTTTAAAGAAAAAAGTCAAAAAGTTGCTATTAGTTACATAATAAGCTAAAATAAGCGTGGGCGTTGTGGTGTAATGGTTAGCGCGATGGACTGTTACACAGATGGTCCCGGGTTCGATTCCCGGTGACGACAACATCAATTTAGAAAAATAATATGTATGAGTTTTCTATCACTTATATGTATCGCTGCGCCCACCTTCCCACTGTTCCCATAGCACTTAACCCTACGGAATAATGAATCAGGGCTATAAAACAAAAAGCTTCAATAAATTCGCCAACTCTACATTAGGTGGCGAGCAAGAACTGTTTTAAGACTTATCTACTCGCGCAATTACAGTGTTGCCATGTTTGAAGCCCTTCATCTTTCACCACCTTTCTTCTCTTCACTATCCCCTTTCCAAAGAAAGCAACACATTAATTAATAGAAAGAATTTCCTGAGTGTTGCTTCTCTTTAAAAAAAATATCAAAAAATATGCTAAAAAAGCTCTAACAAAAATAGTTTAAAATTTTAACAATTCATTTGCAGAACCAGAGATACAAGTGGAATCTTAAACGTCAGCGGCTAAGACAAAAAAAGACCACTTTTTTGTTTGTTTCAGTATTGGTATATTGGTATCGGTATTTCATTAGTATCGGTAGAACTGATACCGAAACATCAATACCGGTATTATTGAAAAACTGCATTTCGCAATAAATTATGTGCTATTGTTTTAAAACTCTATGTTGACAACGCAAAATTAAAATTGATAGCCGTGAGTTTAGCTAGTAAAACGATGTTTTATTAACAAAAAGTTAAACTATTTTGCAATTTTCCATATTTTGTATTAAAAAAAATAATATTTTTTGTGAAAAACGTTAAAAAATAACTTTTTTCCCCAACCAATTCAATACCGTTACAATAACGGTATTAAGGAAACGGTATACCGGTATTTATGTAATCAAGGGACTCTACTTACGCCACTCGACTTGTATCTCCGATCAGAACTTGTATTTAGTCTAAATAGCTCCAACATTTCATATAAAAAACAAGCTTTAGCTTATTTTTGGTTGCCCTAGTTATCGCATATATTTACATTTTCCATAGAAATTTTTATAGATGTTGCGAAATTACATGTTTTTTTAACTGCAAGTGGACTCGTACCACTTTCAAATTTAAAATTTTCATCATTCTGTTATTTTCAGTTAAACTTAACTATTTTTTTGATATAATTTGTCTTAAAATCGGAAAATTCGTAAGAAGATTCCTATTCTATTGAATCTGCTGATAAAAAACTACAAAAATAAACTTACTCCAGCTAAAATTTTTGCAACTATAGTTTTTAACCAAAAAATACTTAATTCCCCTTTTTATGAACTCTTTAAGTATTCTTAAGAAGGTAACTGAAAACTTTAAATATATATAAAGGGTGATTTTTTAAGAGCTTTCGGATTTGATTTAAAAAAAAAATAAAACACATACAATTTAGAGAAATGTATGAAATGTGAGCAAGATTATTCAAGTTCAAGATCATTTGTTTTTGTTAAACAAAAAACCGTGCAATGTTTATTTATTAATTAAAAATGATAAAAGATCGCAAAATTAACTTTTGGTTATAATTTTTTAAAATTTAATAGTTAAACATTTGAAATGTATGAAATCTTTATTTGAGTCGATAGAACGATCTATATAATTCAATGTTTAAAGATGATTTCATGTAAATGTTGACCGCGGCTACGCCTAAAATGGTTCATACGCTGGGTCCAATTTTGGCATACTCTCTCCAACATATCGGCCGGTATCTCACGAATAAATTCTTCAATATTGGCTTCCAGTGCGTCAACCGTTGCGGGTTTGTCCCCATAGACATGAGCCTGAACATAGCCCCACAAAAAATAGTCTAAAGGCGTTAAATTGCACGATCACAATGCCCCACAATGCAAAAAAAAAAACGTCATAACTGGAATAGAGTTCGGAGTTCGGAATTTTGACTCTGTATGTAGGAAATACAAATTTTTATTGTAATTTAAAAAAACCTAATTTTTTTTATGAAAAATATTTTTAAAATACCGAAAAAATAACTGTTAAAAATAGTAATTTTTACAACTTATATAGGTTTTATGTTCATTATTTTTATTGTTTTGTTGCTATTTTTTATGGTTTATGCATTCATTTAAGGTTAGGTGTTTTTGATCGCTTCTTTATTCGAGTTTACTACAATTATAGATGTTTTATCAATAGTTAAAATGACTTAATAGTTAGTAATTTTTATGGCAAATACAGTCATTGCTTTTTGAATACATTTGCACTCATTTAAACTGTCATTTTAGTAATTTCTACCTTCTTAATTTTCTGAGTGTATATACAAATTTGTATGGTAATCGAAAGAAACAAAAAGATTTTGTTTTGTTAAAATATATTTTTAAAGTATCAAAAAATTCTGAATTTTTACATATTTTGGCAGTTTCATAAATTTTTTAGGACAACTTCATCGGTTATTTTAAAGACATTGTTATTTAAACAGTTAAACGTAAATACAATTTTAGATGTTTTAAAGGAAAATATTTTTGTCGCTTTTTTAACGGTAATTTTCAGTATATTTTACTGACAAATTTCTTAAGTGCAGAGTTAAATGTTAACCACAGATATTTCCATACACGCTGAAAAAAACGCCCTGCTTGAAATAGAAATGCATGTAATATACTTTCGCTTGAAAAACATTTCCGTGTTTTCATGTTTCTAATATAATTATGTTTGCCTGTAAAAATATATATGTTTGGCTGCAAATATATGTGTTCATTATCAGTAGGTTTGCATGAGCCAAACATAATATCTAAAAATTTTTAAATCTTTGTTTAGGTTTGAAAATTTTAATCATTGCAAAAATATATATAATTACCAGCAGCCATATTTAAAAGGGTCTTTTCTGCTTGCATTAGTTTAACCTTTAAAAGATTTGTAATTACAACAGCATGAGTTACTGGTAATTGGTTACATAGGTATTTTTTTTATTTTAATACAGTATTAGTTACTTGTAACATTTTTTACAAGTAAATTTTGCAAACTAAAGTTATTTTGAAAATCTTTTAAAGATTTCTTAAACAAAAAAAAAACACTTCAAGGTATGAGTATCCAATTATTCCTTAATAGCAGCCACTAAAATATCGTGGTAATTAGTAGGGTATTCAATCGATTAACCGTTACTCGAGTTATTCTTTCTTTCTTTCTTTCTTCTTTCTTTCTTTCTTTCTTTCTTTCTTTCTTTCTTTCTTTCTTTCTTTCTTCTTTCTTTCTTTCTTTCTTTCTTTCTTTCTTTCTTTCTTTCTTTCTTTCTTTCTTTTCTTTCTTTCTCTTCTTTCTTTCTTTCTTTCTTTCTTTCTTTCTTTCTTTCTTTCTTTCTTTCTTCTTTCTTTCTTTCTTTCTTTCTTTCTTTCTTTCTTTCAAATTTTAAATCGAAAACTTGAAAAAACGAAAATTCGTATTTTGACGCTCAATATAAACCTACCCAGCCAGAAAAATACGAACGGCAAAGCATTGGCCCAATGCTTTCAACGGTGGTATGAGCGTTGACAGAGCTTGGCGGTTCCTTTTTTAAAACGTTGGCAAATTGCTGGCAATGAGTGCTTCGCCAGTAATTGGTAGAACAACCAATAAAGTGCTTTTTTAACGATAAAATAAGTGCTTTACCCATCCCAGGGCTTGGCCGTTCCTTTTTTTATAACGTTGACAAAGCATTCGCAATGAGTATTTCGCCAGTACCAAAATCATAATATTAAATCGTTGGCAAAGCATTGGTAAATCAACTAATAAAGTAAATAATAATAATAATAATAATAAGATAATGAAGTAAATTTTAGTACAAAAACTATACTTTGTGCTGACTATAATAGGAGACCTTAATTTTCTTAACTTCAAATAAATTGCAATTTAGTTTTGAATTTTTCCAATCTTGTAATTTTAAATTTTATAAAAGTATAGATTAAAAAGTTTTTAAATACGCTAAATTAGCAATTTTTCTACAAGGATTTTTTGAGCAAAAATGGTGCTTTTTTAGTGTATGAATTTGATTTGAATACCATATGCAAAGTACTTTTGACCAGCGTTGTGAACAAACGCTGTGCCACTGTTTTTTTATGTTAACGGTTGTAAATTTTGTGCTGTGCTGTGCCAGTGCTTTTTTATTTTTACTGTTGTAAATTTTGTTAATTAAGTACTGGCAAAGCACTTTTTACTAGCATTGGCAGAGCGTTGTAAATCAGTAAATTTGTTGGACCATTGACAAACAGTGCTCTGGCAGAGTACTTGATTTTTCAATTTCTAAATATATTTTAAAAATATCCCTTAACAATTACAGACATTATTATACTTAAATGAAGGGGAAAATTAATTAATTAATTAAAATCAAATTGTAATTAATTCATCATCATTTGTTGGCATTACATCTCGGATTGGGCCGTTTACTCTTTTCTTTCTTTCATTCAGATAGATATATATTAACATAATCTGATAATCTGATAAATTATAAATTGATGTGATTTTTAATTTATATTTTTCTAACGCTATGTCTGCTATGCCATATTATTTTTGATATTTGCAAAAAATTCTTAAAGTGATCTCCCTAATGTTTTCTTAAAGTTTAACTTTATAAAAACGAAAGAAAATAAAGTAAACCGCCTCAATTGTATATCACTTCAGAAGATCTTTTTAATTTGAAATTAATTACCTAACTTTTTCTCTAATTATGTATGATAAAATACATTTCGAATTTGAATTTTTAAGGAAAAATTAATTAAATGAAACTATTGAAATTATTCGGGTTACTCGATTAATTTTAAAATCTTACTTAATTAATCGAGTAAGTTAAAAACCTCTAAATCGAGTTACTTTTTACTCGATCAAAACCAAACCCAAGTAATTTGAATACCCTAGTAACTAGTGAATTCCTTAATTAGTGAATTCCTTAATTACTTGGTAATGTCTGTTTTTGCTGGGATGTTCCGACATGTCGATATTTCAATTGATGTATTTTAAAAACTATGAGGCTGATTTTAGTGGTTGATGGCTTGTACTCTACTTTTTTTAAATTTATTTAAATATCTATGTTGCCATTTTTCGATTTTTTTTTTTTTTAGGTTTTTAACCTTTGTTTGTATTTTTTTTACCATTTTTGACCCCACCTAAAAATAAAAATAATATATCGAAATCTACACACATTCAGAGTGCGACAGTGCACAATGGGTCAGAAACATTTTTTGTTGTCCAAAACTTTGTAACTTTTGAACCGATTGAGATATTTGAGTAATTTTTTTTTTGGAAAGAATATTTCATGAACTTGAAGTCGGTTTTAGTTTCATTAAAATCGGGGAATTTAAGGTCAAAGTTTAACTCCTATTTTTTTTTAACTTTTATCATGAAAATATGTGGTTTTCAGTTTTTGAATCTTATCCTTATTTGTTCATAAAAGTCATTTGTGGATAAAACTTTCTCACTTCCAAACCGTGCATTGCACATGAAAAACTACTTCAGAAAATATTTTTCGGTTTTCTATCGAAGTAGCTTAAATTCTTACTAGTTTATTAGTTTTTTTTACTATTATTTATTATCGCGTTGTTCTCGAAATCTTAGCGTCGCAGATCATTTATTTGAAACATCGCCTGTGTTTCAAAATCTAACAGAAATAAATGTACACACAGAGAAAAATTTAGGTGTTTGCCAACCGAAATTTGGTTACTTCGACTCAAATTAGGTTATTACGAATTTCAATAGGCTGGTACAACTCAACATTAGTTTTCACAACAAAATTCGGTTAATTCAACTGAATTTTAGTTGCAACACCCAAAATATTTAGAAATCGAATGTAAATATTGTTGTTCTAACTGAATTTATGAGTTGTTTTCATTAAAATACACTTTTAAATTCGGTTGGCCCTTTATTACTCTGTGTGTAGATGGACAATTTTTTTTTTCAATTTGTGAATTTTGTGCAAAAATCGCCTAAATAAAATTTTAAAACTCGAAAACTAAAAGAGCTAATATTAACCAGCATTTGTTTTTCCAGCAAGGTGTTTTTTCAGCGTGTAGCATCATTTGAATAATTGTTTGGAATAATTTCATTAAATTTAAAAAAGTGTTCTGCGAACGGATCCGGACGGGTAACAAAGTATATATAGGGTTGAAGAGGAAACTTTTAACGTTTTTCATGTGGTTTACTCTTCGTGCTATCTTTTGCTATTTAAAGTTCTATGCCACTAAAGTTGAAATTTAAAAAAAAATTTTAATTTAAAAAATAATTCTTAACCCCCTAATATAAATGGTGGAGCTGTGACTACATAAAATTATTAAAAGACTACACTCCTACCAACCAAGAAAAAGAAGAGCAGACCATTTTCGAAAACAGCTTCCGAGGAATAGGATTTTTTTTGGGGAATATGTATATTAAGGAAAAATATCCTTTATCCGAAATATAAAAAAAACAGGTTTGTTTAACAGCTTGCCACGCCCACAATTACCAATATTTTAATTTTATTTTTTGGCTATCTTAATCTTAAGATATTTACTACCAAATAGCGTTTAAGTTTTGTAAATCGGTGACATCTAAAAATGGAGGTTTTAGCCCACAAATTCAATTCTTGAGCCACAGGCATTGGATTCTATTTTTAAAGAATTTTTTACAAAAAATGCCACAAAAATCGGACACTAGTTTTAAAATATCCATCAATCTAAATATCGACATGTCGTAAGATTTTTCATGTTTATTTTTTTAATTCTTAAACACAATACCTTTCAAATATTTTTTAAATAAGAATACGTCTGCCAAATTTCAAAGCAAACTAAAATCGTGATGTAAAATATCTTTCGGTTTCACATGGATCCACTCATAAGCTTACGAACTTACTGTTTACATATTGGAGTACATAATTGACCCAAGAGGTTATTATTATACTTAAAACCCTGAGCACATTTACAGTTACCATCATAGTCACAGAAACCATAGAGACATCGCCTGGAAGATGGACACGATATTCACAAAAATAATTTAATAAAATTCTATATAATTTACCCACGGCACTTGTCTTTAAAATATGAATGTTTTCTACATTTCCTGGCAATAGGATCAAAAAAGGATCCTTTATGTCGGCATAAACAAATATCGGTTGTAGCACAATAACCACCGGCTTGTAAGCAACCTGGCAGACAAGTTTGAGCACATATTAGACCATTTACAAATGAAGTCATATATGAGTTTTCACAAGGACATGCACCATCTTCGAAACAAATATCCTTAATGCATCGTATAGGACAACGTGATACACATTGTTTAGTATTCACAATTAACATTTCATAGGCTGAACATATCGGTGGTGGATCATTTAATTTATAAGCTCGTAAAATGCCGAGACTCGAAACTAAAATAAGTAGCAACACTTTGAAATTAAAACTTTTTAGACACATTTTGTTAAGTGGCCTATAATTGTTAATCTTATACTAAATAAAGTTCAGTTCAGGCATTAATATGAACAGTAGTACTCGTAATAATGACAGTGAAAGTAGTGCAAGTTACTATTACCAAATATTATGTACTAAATTATTAGTAGGTACGTCGTTATTATTTATACATACTATTTAGTATTATGCCATATTTATTTGTATTATTAATTTGCATTATAAATAAACTTATACTATGTTTCCACTTACGTGTTTTGTGCCAAATATGTGTTTTGGAGAAAAACAAATGTATGGTAAAACATGTACAAAACATGTTTTATTTCAAAACACGTTCAGTGGAAACGTATTATTAAATTGAGACAATTTTTGTATATGACCTACTTCCAAAATTTTCGACACCTATTGAAACTGACTTTAAATGGCTCTTATTTCTAAAGTTTTTTTTATTGAGAGAATCGATGGGCAGGGTTAGGTA
This sequence comes from Delia radicum, assembly GCA_021234595.1. Classification (NCBI taxonomy): domain Eukaryota; kingdom Metazoa; phylum Arthropoda; class Insecta; order Diptera; family Anthomyiidae; genus Delia; species Delia radicum. The sequence goes on along the minus strand of CM037855.1, from coordinate 201,108,957 downwards.
GACTATACTTAAAATATATGGCATACAAAGATTCACGTTGAAAAGTTTTCACCAAAAGAATTAGCCATTTAAAAGTTGAAAATTTAATAAAATGTTTTAAAACTTAGAAGAATTCATTTAACTTCTTCATTGTTTTTAACTCTCAGATCCAAACCAATACAAAATGGATTCAATAGACTTGGGAGATATATTCATTAAAAAATTAATCTCCATATTGCTGCTTGGTGAAAAGTTGTATGCTGGTTTACAAGTAAAACCAAAATTTCCCAATTCTTAAAATTTCGCAGTTTTTTTCATAGGGTTTTTTGCACCGTTTAATGAAATGGAATTTTGTAAATTTAAAAGAAATTGGCGTAAATTTTTTGAAAATGTATGTTTTTTGTGTCTGACTTTTACAATTATATTTGAAATTGTTTAGCGTATTGCGTGAATTGAGTTTTTTTTTTTAAATAGTAAAGACCTGCATGAATGTCTTGTGAAACATTCGCAAGACATTCTTAAAATTTCGCAGTTTTTTTCATGAAATGAAAATGTGAACAGTATTTAAAAAGCAGTGTTATTTGCAGCAGTTTGAGGTATAACAAGTGTCCTGCATGAATGTCTTGTGAAACATTCGCAAAATATGTTTTTTACAACAACAGATCTGTTACATTTTGAAAACATCGAACAAATTGTAGTAACCTTTGAAAAAAGTTTTTAAGGAAAACAGTCAATTTTTTCGCTACTATTGGTATTAAAAATCGTCAAAGCTGGCATCAGTATATACAGGAGAATATTTTTCAAATCATTCACGCATACCTTTGGTAAGTACCACCTTCTAGTCAAAAAGGCTTTTAAAAACGCAAACATTTTTTTTTTGCATATGACATTTTTAAAAAATGACCAAAAACCACGATATTTTGACAAAAAAAAAACTAAAAATCGGTTTAGGTTGGTAGCTCCAACGGTTGTAAAAATTTCACGTTTTAAAATTAAAAAAAAATCGAAAATTTAACGAAAGTAGTAGTTTAAAGCTACGTGATTCTTTGATACCACATGTTAAAGCATCGTGCTTAAAAAAAATAGAAAAAAAGTAATTTTTTGAGGGTAAGATGCATTTTTTCGAAATCCGCGGTTCAAACTGATGTATTTAAAAAAACTGTTTTTTTAACTCTTAAAAAAATATATATAAATTTTTCACCCATGCCGTTGCCAAATCCCACATACCAAATTTCAAGTTCCTCGCTTTAGTGATTTGGCCAAGCTGCCAAGGAGGAGACTTTTCCAATTACTGAACCTCCCAGTTGGAATTTCTAAAAATCCGCTCTATACAGATGTCTACTCCTGTTTAGGAACCCACATACCAGATTTAAAGTTCCTAGCTTCACATACCAAGCTTTAAGATCCTCGCTTTAGTGGTTTGGCCAGTCCGACAAGGGGTATACTTCCCCTATCAGGTGGAATTTCCAAGAATTCGCTCTATACAGATGCCTACTCCTGATTAGGAACCCACATACCGAAGTTCAAGTTCCTAGATTCAGCGGCTTGGACACGCCACCAGGGGGAGACTTTTCCCCCTATTTTAACACGTTTCTGGGCAAGTTTCTAAAAAGTACCATACCAAGGAGTTGCGTCATATCCGAAAGAACATATATTAAAAATTTCAGCTTGCTATCCCAAAGTGTTTGCTCAGGCCGCTAAGGGAGAGACTTTTCCTCTTATATCCCTCCCCTTAAGAGTTTCCAAGAAACCCCGTCTTAGCGGACGACTACGCTGGAGAGTGAACCTCCATGCCAAATGTTAAGTTCCTAGCTCCAGTGAGTTAGCTGGGCGATGTTGAGTCAGTCAGTGAGTTAGTCAGTTCTTTTATAAATATAGATTTAAATTTGTTAGCAAAATGATTTAAATTCAAATTTTGAAAATATTTTCAACCGTCAACGATTTATATCCTGTCAAAATTTCAACTTTGGTTGCTAGTATTTGCACTAGAGGACACTTTAAGTCAAACAAGTTATAAACATTTCTTAATAAAGCATGGTTCTACGTATCTGCAAAGTTTGGCTGAAAAATGTCCAGCTGTGCCATTAATAACTTAAGAGTTTTTCCCGTCGACCCCAAAGATTACATAGATATTAAACTCTTCTTCTTTTAAAAACAAACACAGTTTTTCATACACATTCAAATATTTTGTGTAAAGGTATCATATACTTTCTCATGAGTTACGTCATGAGTTACGTCCTCTAACACCAAACCTCAAATATCTATGTACTCAAAGGTTGAAAAGGCTGTATTCTTTAATTAAATTTTTAAAATTAATGAAATTTTTATTCCAAAAAGCTTAATTCTTAGCTTAATTCTCAAAAGCTTCAAATAAGATGAATGAATTCTATTTTGAATGAATTCTTTCATGAATGATTCAAAATTTTCTTAATTCATTTAGTAAAAGGGTTAATGAAGAAAGATTTGCTTTCATTCATTTAGTCAAATGATTAACGAAAGTTCTCATTAATTAACTGAAATATTTACATAAAACAAAAGCAAATTACTTATAATTAGTCTACAAAAAAAAAACTCGTTTTATGCTTTGTTATTGCTTGTGTGTTACGTTTTTATTTGTATGTTAGTGTCAAACTTCTTTGTATTAAATGAATGATACTAAAATCTCTGCATTCAATTAGTAAAATGTTGAATGAATATAGTTAGGAATTCATTCAATATCTATTAAAGCTTTTGAATGAAGCTAGTGAATGAATTTTTAGGGAATGACTTAATGGAATGAAATAAAGGGTGATTTTTTAGCAACTATTTTTTTGGCAACACTGTTTTTAGCAGCTCAGCTGTTTTCATGTAACATGTTACTGTTAAACATGTTTAGTTTGGTCTATAATTTAACCATGAATCGACTTACAAACGAACAACGCTTGCAGATTATTGAATTTTGTTATCAAAACTCATGCTCGGTTAAGAAAGTGCATCGTGAACTTCTTCCAAGTCAGTTTGGGCGTCCTTCTGAGTCAGCTATTCGGAATCTTGTGACCAAATTTCGCACCAAATTTACATTATTGGACATTAAACCACCAACACGCATTCGTAGTGTGCGGACAGAGGAAAATATCGCAGCTGTATCCTCCATTGTTGTCGATGGTTGTGAATTATCGATTCGTCGCCGTTCGCAGCAATTGGGCCTCTGTTACTCCATTACGTGGAAAATGTTGCGGAAGGATTTGGGTGTAAAACCTTTTAAAATACAGTTGGTGCAAGAATTGAAGCCACACGACCTAACACAACAGCTAACTTTTGGTGAATGGGCGCTGGCAAAATTGGATGAAGATCCACTTTTTTTTTATCGGAAAAGTGTATTCAGCGACGAAGCTCATTTCTGGTTGAATGGATACGTGAACAAGCAAAATGGTCGTATTTGGTGTGAAGAGCAGCCAGAAGCAGGATATTCCCTGGAGTAAGTCACTTTGGGGAACGCTAGACCTTTTCGAGCTCTCAAGGCGGAGCTGGTGGATTGGGCTAACACCATGCATAGGACCATATGGGAGAATGCGGGTGTTGTCAGGACCGCGGGAATTCTCTGGGGCAACCCGGACAGGGACTGGACGAGGGAAACTCTGAATCTCAGTAGGAAGCAACTGAGTTTTTAGATGGAAATCCTCACCAGACACTTGACACTGAGGGCCCATCTTCACCGTATTGGTAGGGCGGACTTGGGAGTGTGTAGGGCCTGTGGGGAGGGCGAGGAGACCTTGGAACACTATCTCTGTGAATGAGCGACATTTGCAGGGATCCGGGTCAAAATACTATCCAGTGACCCAATATCCACATTGGGGGATCTTAGGGGCATAGGATGGAAGAGGTTGATGAATTTCGACGGAGTTCCTGTGGTAGGAATATGGCATGGGACCGATTTTTTGAGCGCACAACAAGCCGACATTCTGGCTTGAGTCGGATTAGGGAAGCATTTACCTTCTCCGAATCCTCTTTTCGACCTAACCTAATCCAGAAACATTGCAAGAACTGCCAATGCATCACGAAAGATACACTGTTTGGTGGGGATTATGGGCCGATGGCATCATTGGACCGTACTTTTTAAAGACGACGAAGGCAGGAACATTACTGTGAATGGCGAGCGCTACCGTGCGATGATAACAATTTTTTTTTTGCCTTAATGGGAGAGCTGGACTTGAGTGACATGTGGTTTCAACAAGACATGCCACACATCACGTGAAACAATGGCCCAATTGAGAGGCGAGTTCGGTGAACACGTTTATTTCACGTTTGGAGCCGTTCAATTGGCCGCCTAGATCGTGATTTAACGCCTTTAGACTATTTTTTGTGGGGCTATGTAGAAGCCCATGTCTATAGGGACAAGCCCGCAACGGCTGACGCACTGTAAGCCAATATTTACAAGAAATCGTCTTTAAACATTGAATTATATAGATCGTGCTATCGACTCAAATAAAGATTTCATACATTTCTCTAAATTGTATGTGTTTTTTTTTTTAAATCACATCCGAAAGCTCTTAAAAAATCACCCTTTATAAGCATTTTTTAATGCTGAGTTAAATTTTTTGTGAATTAAGCTCAAATCGAATTAATTCTTTCGAAGATCTGCATGTACTCTATGACTTACATATTATTTTAAGTGTAATATTTAAGAGAATCTACTTACTACTCACCATATACTCCGCAATAGAATGTGCAACACAAAACAAAACTAATGATAAAGCGGTCGATTGTGTGTTGCGTTAACCAGCTGCTGCTTCTAACTTTACTCTATGAACAACAACATCAATGTGAGGGCGCTTTCTGGAATGTCTGGATAACGGCGGGCGGGTTTGAATGAATATAGAAGAAGCAAAAAAGCTTTGAACATCAATGTTTGTATGAATGACTACATATTCTACAGTTGGTTTGGTTAAAAACAATTTTTATACACTATTTTCTTTTGAGTGCTTGATTTTTTTATAACATACAACTTCCACTTTTGTTTTTTTTTTTTTTTTTTTTATTTTTTGTTTTGTGTGGCATTGTTTTTAATGTTTTTATTTAGTTGTTCTGGATGAAGTCAGCCAGCCAGTCAGCCAGACAGTCAGTAGTTGTTCGTTGGCCTAGCAAAGCGGCCACAAATTAAATTTTCCAAAAAAAAAAAAAAATAGAGTTGATACAACTTGAACTACAGAAGAAAAACGTGATCGTAGTACAACATTTATAAGAAGTTTTAAGGTACCTTTTTTTGCGTTCTTTCGGTGAAGTTTAAAAAATCAGCGATTGCGAATTGTTAAAAGGAAACTTGGTAAAATTTCTAAAAATCGTGTGCCTAAAAATCATTAGTCTAATTAACAATTAATTATAAGTGTATTGTTGTAAAATGAGATAAAGCTACAAAACAAAACAAAATCATGAAGCAAGTGAAAAAATTCAGTTTTTTTTTATAAAATCTGGGTTGGTTGTTGAAAATGTTTTTAATAGTTTTCCATACAGTGTGGGGATATGTATGTATTTAAGGTCTGCCTGCTAGACTCTCCAGCTGCTATTTTGCCGCACCCCAAGTCATTCGCACTTTATTTTTAATAAAAAAATATTATTTTGTTTTATTACTTTTTTAGCTATTCCCTCTTTTTTTTTTTGTATATTCCTACAGAGCTTAGAAAGAATTCGTTGCTTAAAAATAACAGAAAAAGCTTATTAGAATTAGTTAAAAGTGGTATTGCAGAAAAATTTAGAACACTGAATATTACATGTAGGTCATTCGGTTAGTTAACAGTAGTATGTAGTTGTTTTAACTGTTATTGTAGTTAGTTTTCTATGAGAAAAGGGAAAAAACGACTATCTTAGACAGTCATTCAAAAAAATAATTAACCAAAAATATTGTATTGATAGTAATTAAATGTGCTAAAGTCCCAAAACTTATTTAACAAATTGTGAAAAACAATCTGCTGTAGGCTTGTCCCTATCCGGGTTTGATTCCTGCCCAGGGAAATCTTCAGGGGACTTTGTTATTAGAATTTCTAGAGATATTTGTAGTGTCCGACCGAACAGTTCGGCCAGAAAACGCATTTTACACATTCCAAAAAGAAGGTGATGCCCACACTTGCTTACATATCTCATTGCCAAATTAAGTAACTGCAATACCAAACTCATTCCAACGATAGAGTCAAAAAAGCAAGTAGTAATGTAATCAATTCTTTAAATTTAAACCAGAAAGCATGAACTCAATAACAAAGTAATTATTTACTTAAAAGAAAATAACAATGTTATTAACTTACACAGAAAAAACTAAAAACAGGTTTCAATTAAAAATTTTATTGAATCAATTAATATTTTATTTGATCTTGCACCTACCACTGAAATGATAGTATTAACTAAAAATATTTGCAGACAGTTTAGTAAAACTCTTTCAATTAAAATAATAATAATATCAATTAAAAGAGTTATTATTTTTCTTTACAACCTCAATTAAAAAGTTTAGTTAAATTGATTAAAACTTTAATTGAAACTTGAGAAGAAAACAATGGTAGTTTTAATTGAAAACTCGTATTTTTTATTTTAGTTATATGCCCCCCATTAAATAAATAAAGAAATGTATTTTTGTAAATTAAATTGACATTTTATTTATAATAAAATTAAAGCTTTTTAATATAAAAATGAATTATAAGAAAACAAATAAAAGTAAAGACAAAATTTTTGTTTTGCTTGCCTTGTCTTGAACTTTTTCTTGTAATTGAATTCCTTTCTTAAAAAAATCACACACAACTTTAAAATGATAGTTTAATGACACTTATACTTATTGAAAATTTAATTATTTACAATAATAATAGTTTAATTGTCCTTTTTCGATAAGGTTTATTTAAATCCACATGTGCACTTTTATTACCACAGATATAACACGAAACTAAATTAAGTTTTCGTGCGTACACGAATATCTCAACAAAAAGAGTGTTGCATACTCTAGTGAAATAACTACGATTTTGCGTGTATTTGAAATCGGTAAACTATTCAACTTATTAAAAGTTAATCATTTGCTATTTTTTTTTCTTTTTATTTACAAATTAAATAATATATTGATATAATTAAACCTTTGTTTGACTATTTAATCTAAATAAAATAAAAAAAAATAGTATGCCAAATTTTTAAAATTTTGTTTACATGTTGTCAACACTATGGATATATTAGACAATTCAATAAATTTTTTAATTGAATCCATTAAAAAAATTGTTTAAATTGATATTGATTTTCAATCATATACTGTTTCTTTATAAAAGGACGTTATTGGAAGTAGTTCCTAATTTTGAAAAAAGTAGTTATACAATTTTAAAGAATTTATCTCATATATTTTTTCAAACAAATTTTTATTTGCAGGAAAATAATACTAAAAACAGAAATTGCATGTTGCCTAAATTTTGTTAAACTGTGGTTAGGTATAAATTAGGGAAACGCACGTGAGCAGAAAATTGTGAGTGGAAGTTTAAATTACTGACGTTATCGTGAGTGAGTGTAAAAAAAAATTTTCGAGGGTGATTGTGCGTCATATTTTGAGTCATAGTTTTGTTTTTCAATTTTGAATTGTTCTTTTTTTTTTGAAAAATTTATATTTTCGTGGTTTATAGCACCAAAATTATGACAAACCCATGTTATCATAATAATTCGATGTTTCACTTTTTAGGATTTTATTTCCGTATGAGTTTAGATCGTTATATTTGAGTAACCTAGGAGAACCACGTGTGAGTAAAAGTTGAATTTACTTATGGAACTACTTCTTTTTTTTTTTAAATGTAAGTACTTCTTATTTTTTCTAGGGAACTATTTATTTATTTATTTTTTGTGTAAGTACTTCGTAGTTTTACAATGGAACTATTTCTTTATTAAAAAATGTATGTAGTTCTTAAAAATATAAAGTAAATGGTTCTTTGGTAAAAAAATAATCAATTCTAAAGAATCAATTATTTTAGTCTCACGCCCTGTTAAAAGAATCGAGTAGGTAATCTAGTAAGGAATGCGTTCTGCCCAAAATGCTTGATTACAAACCCGCTTACCTTTTTGGAAATTTTTTGCTGGGATGTTTTAAAGGATTATGGACAAATTTAGCGATGGAAAAATGTTTATTGGGCTGATTAGATGCGATTTTGAGTGTCAAATTTAAAGAAAAGTCCGTAGTTAAGCAATGAATTCACTGTTCGGCCTCTGAAAATTCGGCCAAATCGAAAATAGTTCGGCGGCCGAACTTTTAACTTTATAACTAAATTTCGGCTTTTTCCTTAAATTTGAGACACAAAATCGAATTAAATCGGCTCAACAAACATATTTCCAACATCAAAATTTATCCCCATTGCCTCTAGATACCAAAAAAAACCGACAAAATATAGTTTTTTGGCCGAACTGTTCGATCGGACACTAGATATTTGCTATGTTAAATCACAAACTCATTGAGAATTTCTTGTCCTCGTCTAGGAGCGTGATTCAAAATTTAAAATATCAAAGAAAAAACAAAAACAACAACAAAATAGTATTATATTGTACTCCTGTAACAGTTGTTTTGAATAGCTATTTTAGTATTTTAATAAACAACTACCAAAACAGCAATTTTGCAGTAAACAGTTAATTTTTCTTAGTTATTTAAAAATAGAAGATAATGTCGAGTTTTTAAAAATTCTCTTTTAATTAATTAGGATATTGTCCTAACAAATAATCTATAGAGCTTTTGTTTTCAAATTTTTTAATTGACCACTTTCAGGAATGTGTTGATAGATCTATTTCGAGAATTTTCTAGGTTCCCATCATCACAAAAACTATATAGATTATTTGTTAGGATAATATCCTAATAAAGAAATATAGAGTATGACCTCGAACTTGAATAATTTTCAATTTCATTGCACAATTAAAAGTCGAAAAAACATAATTTTTATTTTTAATGAAAATTATATCAAACTAGTAAAAATTCTCATTTGGTTTATAATTGTTCATAGTTTGCAAATAATAATTAGAAAATTTCATTGTATCTCCAATGTTAAAAATTACTACATGGTTAGTTATTTTTATCACAAATACAATCATCGCCTTTTTGACTACATTTGTAGTCATTTTACCAGTAATTTTTGTAATTTCTACCTTTTTAATTTCCTGAGTGTAGTATAAAATCTTGTGTTTCATTTGAGCCACTACATTTTAATTTTGGACTGTTTGCACAACATTTATGGTAAATTTTTTAAAATTTGTTTTGACTGTTTTAAAATTAATACACACGTTAAGAGGTTAATGAATCAGTTTACTCATTATTTGGATTTAGCTGTTGGTGTTGTTGGTTGTGTGAACCACCCTAATATCTAAGAAAAATGTTTCTTCCGCTACTTATAGAGCGAATTTTTTGAATGAAAAGAACTCTTTATATAAAATACAAACAAACTGACAAAAATATACACCATATTCGATCATCGATTGTTAGTTAAGCTTGCGTTTAGTTGGGGTGCGGTTATTTAACCCTTTCACTACCGACTTTTTGTTTGAGGATATATCTGGGATGGCAGGCAATACTTCGTTATCGACTCAAAACACTTTCAATTGACTACCGTTATCCCTAAAATACCGTTACCGAAATAATTGAAATACCGTTAGCGATATAACTGAAATATCAATATCCTTAAAATACTATTACCGAAATAGCTAAAATACCGTTACCGAAATAATTGAAATATCCTTATCCTTAAAATACAGTTACCGAAATAATTTGACAAGATAAAAAATAATAATCGCTGTTAGTAGATATCTTTCCAATTTTTGATTATAAACTAGCCAGGCTATGGAATTCGGGCATAAGGGGCTTAAAAATATCTATGTTCAGTAACATTACCTGAATAACTAAAAAACCGTTACCCTTAAAATACCGTTACCGAAATAACTTTAAACCCGTTATCCTTAAAATAACGTTACCGAAATAACTTTAAAACCATTATCCCTAAAATACCGTTAACGCCAAAAACCCGATACCGAAATAGATGAAATATCGTTACCCCTAAAATAATACCTTTACCGAAATAAACCAAAATATCGTTACTAGGGTGGGGCGGTTTAAACATCTTAATGGGCGCTTCGAGTTTCTGATTCTTGGGATTGTACTGAGCAAAAAAGTCCACTAGACCATACGTCTACGGTGAAAATCGAGCTTCCACATTTTGACTTTTTAGCCGTATTTTGTGAAAGTAACAATGTATGGGATGGACATATCTCAGGAAGTAGGAGGAGCTTATCCAAGATTATGGTATCAATCTCTTCTTTGGAAGATTCTCTAGCAGATTAATGCATCAATCATATTTGTGGGTGGGGTTTAAGGGGTTAATTTTTAATTTCAAAATAGAGCTTTTTTTGCCGTATTTTGTGAAGGTAACAATGTGTTTGATGGACATATCTCAGGAAGTAGGCGGAGCTTATCCAAGATTATGGTATCAATCTCTTCTTTGGAAGATTCTCTAGCAGATTAATGCATCAATCATATTTGTGGGTGGGGTTTAAGTGGTTAATTTTTAATTTCAAAATAGGGCTTTTTTGCCGTAAAGTCAAAATGTGGAAGCTCGATTTTCACCGTAGACGTATGGTCTAGTGGACTTTTTTGCTCAGCACAATCCCAAGAATCAGAAACGCAAAGCACCCATTAAGATTTTTTTTTTAATCGTTACCCTTACCGATACCCGCATCGAATCGATTCCCATCTATGGGATATATTTCTATTTTGACTTTAGATTATTGAATTAAATTATCTGAAATTAAAAAAAAAAGATTTACATGTGTACCTACCTGCTCCCCTTCCTACCAAGCTAAAAGACCGAAAATAGAATTTTTGAAACTTCTCAGCGCAGTTTCACCGCTAAAACATTCGAATCACCAAAAGTGCTTTCTTTTTTATTGTTCTCGTGATTAGATGAAGCTACATGCCAACTTTCCTGATTGTAGCTAAAGGTTCATTAAAAAAATCGGACTTTATTAACCAATATTGCGACTATATTGCCGTGATGAACAGTTTGGCGGTATGAAACAAGACCCCAATGAAATAAGGCCCCAAACCGAAAATGAAGTAAGGCCCCAAAAATTTCGATAAAAAAAAATTGGGGTGTTATTTCATTTTTTGGGACTTTATTTAATTTTTTTTTTGGGACTTTATTTCATAATGAAATTAGGCCCCAATATGAGAAATGAAATAAGTCCCCAAATAATATTTTTGGGGTGTTATTTCATTTTCTTAAAAAGCACAATTTTTAAGTAATATAAGCAAATAACCGTTATAATTACTGCATGAATTATCAAGTTATTAATGTAAATAGTTATTTGCTATTAGTAAGTGAGATTAAACCGTGTAGTAATTTTGAAGTTTCTTTTATGTCGCACGCAGAAAAAAACTTTATTTCGCGAAGCCGCCTGCCGCGTTCTATGTAGGAAAAAAACCCCTAAGACCGGCCGAAGGCCGCCACCCAGAAGAACTTGTTTTTCAAATCAGATGTCGAATCCGTTGAAATCTTATATTTTTAAGACATCAAGTAATTTGTAAAAACAAGTTTTTCTGTGTGGCAACTTAGGGGTTTTTTCCTCCGTAGAACGCGGCAGGCGGCTTCGCAAAATAAAGTTTTTTTTTTTATAAATTTAGTTTTATTTTGTGATATACTACTAAAAAATATTAAAAAAAACTGTACTGATATACTAAATATTATTAATATTTTATTTTAAAAAGGCTGAAAAAAAATCGCGCAATTTTTTTTTCAGTCTTTTTACTATGTATTAATTAGGAATAAAGAAATATTTCAAAGTAATATATAATTTTATTTTTTTTTTTTTATTATTGGGGCCTTATTTCATTTTCAAAATGGGGCTTTACTGCATTACGAAATAAAGCCCCAAAAATTGGGGCGTTACTTCATTTTGTTTTGGGTGTCGTTTCATTTGGTTAGGGGTTTATTTCATTTTTTTTTGGGTATTGTTTCATAATGAAATAAAGCCCCAAAAATGGGGCGTTATTTCATTTTTGGTTTGGGGACTTATTTCACTGGGGTGTTGTTTCATACCGCCGAACAGTTTATCCATATAATGATTTTTGTTTTTTCAATCACAAATATCTTAATAAACATACGAGTATTTAAACAAAAATATAAAGTTTGATGGCATTATCAAAATGTTTTTTATTTATTTAAAAATGTGTACACTGTCGTGTACAAGGGTAGTCAAAGGGTTAAATATTTGATGTTTGAGTCTCTCGCATTTCGTTGAAATGTATGTTTTCAATTTCTATAAAATGCAATATTAATTAAATAATGTTAAATTATTTTTTTTGTTGTTCAATCAAAGAGAACATACCATATGAGGCTTTCCAAGCTAACTTACAGTATTTTTTATCCTATGTGAGACGAATAAAAAATACAAAAACTTTTTTTATTTTACCAAAAAGTGGGCAAGTAGGCATGGTTAAATATTGAAAAATTTTGCAGTAATTTTTAATATATTATTTATAATATTTAGCAGAATTTGGAAAATGCTAGAAATTTGACTACACAAAGAAAAAAAGCATTATAAAATCAAGTACAAACAACATTAAATTAAATAGAAACTGCTTTGAAATCAAGCAAAGTTTATTTTCTATTTCCCAGCCAGAAAACGGGCTTAACAATTATTCATAAATGGTCTCAAAATATGATTAAAAATTCAATTGTAGTAATTTTTAGTCTAAAAAATTAAGTCTAAATTTCCCTCGAAGGTTGGAGATTCTTTTGAGTCCGATAAAATATTACTGCTGATTTATCTAAATTTAAAGGAAACATTGTTTTTGTGATATTACGGGTTTTGTTTGCTTTTTTTTGTCTACAAATATTTGGCCAAAGTTTTTACTGATTTTAGCAGAGTAAATTGCTATTTTCAATTAACTAAACTTCAACTCCAATAAATATATTTAACCCCGGGACACGTACACACAAAAAATTTTTACAGCTACAACATGACAATTGTTTGTGTAGTAATCAGTAGTGGTTGTTTTTAACTGTAATTACAGTAGCTTTTCTATGAAATAATACAAAACAACTATTTTTACAGTTATTTTAAAAAACAACTGTATTTGTCCCCGGGTTTTAGTGTGTCATTTTAAAAGTTGAAATATTACTTTAAGTGTAATTAGTAGGGCTGAGATTTGCATGCACTAAAAAATCGAAAATATGCGCTTAAAATATGCACTAACAAGTCCAAAATATGCACTAAAAAAATATAAAAAATTTGCACTAAAAACTTAAAAAATTTCAATAAAAAATCGCTTTTTTTATTTTATTAAAAAGAAAAAAATAAAATAAAAAGTCTACTGCTATTCAAAGGTACAATATTTTTTAAAAACTTTGTCTGTTCGTACGCAAAAAACTTTTGTACATGAAAAATTATCTCTCAATGTCAAACGAAGTTATAGGAGCATACTTGAAGGATGCCAATTTATTAGGAAAATTTACCTTTTTTTTTTTATTTAAATTTATTTTTATCGGGATAAACATTAATTGCATTTATAGTAATTAAATGTGCTAAAGTCCCAAAACTTATTTAACAAATTGTGAAAAGCAATCTGATGTAGGCGTGTCCCTATCCGGATTTCATTCCTGCCCAAGGAAATCTTCAGGGGACTTTGTTATTAGAATTTCTAGAGATATTTGTTATGTTAAATCACAAACTCAATGAGAATTTCTTGTCCTCGTCTAGGAGCGAGATTCAAAATTTAAAATATCAAAGAAAAAACAAAAACAACAACAAATTCAGATCCCACATTTGATTCCAGATCAAAAAAATTTGAAATATGTTTTATTATTGAAAATCCTTATTTTTTTTTTCTTATTTTTTTCCCCATCTTGTTAATACTGGCTGCGGTGGAAGGGGAACCAACGGATACATTTAATTAAAAATTGCAACTCATTAAGAAGCCTTTAAAATATTTTTTCCCGTATGAAACCAATAAATCAATATTATCGAATTGGCTTCTAATTTCCTCTGCACCGCGGTGTAACCCATGTTCCAAGCAAGTAACATGTAACTGTTTTGGATAAAATATTTTAAGCCCATTGGTAGCTTTAACCATGTACGGAGCTGCATGGGTTAAAAATAGAAGGATCTGCTTTTTGTCAAAATCTTGACCAATAAATGTATTGAGAAGAAGAAAACATTTTTATTGAAAAATTTTACGGACACAAGGGATGCACCAGACTGCCGCAGTTTCGTCCCCGTTACTTAATTTGTTTAAGGGTATGTCAGCGGAAATAAATGCTTCACATAAGTCTACACAAAACTTATTTGTTGTCTCTGTATTTTTAAGCAACGATTGGGAATACTTTTGTAACACGCTCGAGCAGCTCCTTGTGTTTTTGACTTTTTAAGTGTTGCTCAACCAAAATTTTTCTTTCGTGACTCACGGATTTATTAGCGACATTAAGTTATTTAGTATATGCGTCTCTTTCTAATAAAAAATTGTATTTTAAGAAGAGCTCCAAAAGAATTTATTTATTGATTTTAAAATTTTTTTTGAAGAATTTTTTTTTTGTGTATTTGGAAATTTTTCTGAAGAACTTTTTTTTTTTGTTAATATGTACATTTTTTTATAAAATCTTTTAAAAATGCTAAAATATGCAAAAATATGCATTTATAAATTAAAAATATGCAAAAAATATGCATTTAAAACCAAAATATGCAAAAATATGCATTTTCACCGAAATATGCAAAATTATGCAAACACAAATCGATGCAATTTTAACGCAAATTTATTGATTCGGAAAGATAATTGATCGATATTGTTCTTAGATTATCGACAAAAAACATGCATTTGCATGGAAATCGCAGCCCTAGTAATTAGCATAAAAAATCTGCTAATTTTATCCGTTTTTTCTGCAATGTAATTTTTAACTCATTTTTAGTAGCTTTTTCTGCTATTTTTAAAAGTTTATTTCTATGACTGTAACACTATGTCCATTTTATTATGCTTAACCCACAAATCAGTTATTTTAGTATTTTAATAAACAACTACCAAAACAGTTATTTGGCAGTAATCAGTTAATTTTTGTTAGTTACTTAAAAATAAAAGATTATGTCGAGTATTGAAAAATTCTCATTTAGTTGATATTTGTTTTTTTTTGTGATATGTTCAGAGTTTGCGAATGAGAACATTTTATTATATCTCCAAATGCATTAAAACGTCATAACTGGAGTATCGTTTAGAATTTTGACTTTGCATTTTAAGTAGGATGTAGAATATACAAATTTTTAATGTAATTGAAAGAAAAAATATTTTTCTTTATTAAAAAATATTTTTAAAATTACGAAAAAATAACTGTTGATCTGATTTAAAAATTAATAGTGTTTTATCATTTTTAGAGAAAAACGTTTATTCTTCTTCTTAACCTCAACATTTCTAAAATTAAATTTGTCAAATGCATATTAATTAAAAATTAATTGCGACTGTCTATATGACGTTAATATAACACTATTGAAAACAGTAGTTTTTTTACTAATTTTTACAGTTGTTTAGAAATGTTTGTAGTAAAAAATTGTCAGTTGTTTTTACTACATTTGCTAGTTGTATTTCAACAGTAAAAAACAACTAAAGTTCTGCCTATTATATAGGCTCTAGCTTTTCTAAAACTTCGGGTTCTGATGAGATCTTTAGCCAGATCGAAATACTAGTATCAACCTAGCTAATATGTTTGATTTGCTTTATTTTTGTAAATATACGGAGGTTGAAAGCTCGTTATAAATTGAAAATAACATAAAAATATATATATAAAAACAAAAAACTAATATAACTGTAACTAAATTTTTAGTTATTTTAACGACCCTTGTCGATTTTATAACTGAAATTACATTTGTTTTAACTGTCATTTTCAGTAGATTCTACTGTTAAACTTTATTTAGTTCTAACTTAATTTTGGGCCTTAGAAATCAGAGGTATACTCTTTTTTAATAGGTTAGGCCAAAAGATATTTCGATTTATTTTACTTAAAATACACTCAAAAAATAGCATGAGTTAATGCAAACTTTGAATTTAAATATCTTCTTATTTTGACCTAACCTATTAAAACGGAGTATACCACTAAATTCTACGACCTAAAATTAAGTTTAAGTGTCCCCGGGTCTTAATGTGTCATTTCAAAAGTTGAAATATTACTTAAAGTATAATTAGCAAAAAAATATCTGCTAATTTTATACGTTTTTTTTTTTGCAACGCAATTTTTAACTCATTTTTAGTAAATTATTCTGATATTTTTAAAGGTTTATTTCTATGACTATAGAACTCAACAAGTTATAAATTCATAAAACCAAAAAAAAAAAAAGAAATCAAAGACATTTCGATTTGTAGGCACTGGTTTTCACTAAAGGTGTTTTGGATGTGTTTTCAAAAAAAAAAAAACATGTTTAATACATGTTTTCCCTTAAACACACATGTTTTCGCTCAAAACATAGTATAAATCTGTTTCCTTAGGATATTTTAAGATTGTCGGTATTTGAACTTATTTTAGGGTTATCAGTATTTTAAATAGTTTCATTAGGGTATTTAAAGATGAAGTTTAATATTTTGATTTTATAGTAATTAAATGTGCTAAAGTCCTAAAACTTATTTAACAAATTGTGAAAAACAATCTGCTGTAGGCTTGTCCCTATCCGGATTTCATTCCTGCCCAAGGAAATCTTCAGGGTACTTTGTTATTAGAATTTCTAGAGATATTTGTTATGTTAAATCACAAACTCAATGAGAATTTCTTGATTACTTTTTTTTCTCTCTCTCGATTTAAAAGCTTATTTCCCTTTCAATGTTATTCTATTTCTTTCAGATTTTATTAATATAAATTGAAAAACTTTTTTTCAATTTATATTAAAACGACATCACAAATTGTATTATAAAGTAAGGCAGCAATGAAATGATTGTGCGGATCCTGGCCTCTTTTGTGAAGGCAAAATCTTGTTCTGACCATAAAAAGTAACGTCAAAAAATTTAAACAAATAAAAAATAAATAATGTGTTATATGATAATAACTGGAGGCAGTCTAGTATGGTTCCTTTTAAGTCTTATAGCTGATATGTTTGTAATATCAGCTATAGTGACACCTAAGTGGTTAATTGCACCAGCGGCACATACTTTTACAATACCACGCATTATATTGGCTGCACAGCAACAACAAAATGACACAATAATACCAACAATAGCTGAGCGTTATCCATCTGTGGGTATCTATACAAGATGTAAGGCAATGAAAGGTATGGGCTTCCATTGTGGCCCCTTTGATCTGGATGGTTTTGCAACGGATAGTGAGATTTATCCAACAGCCTGGAAGGCTACAATGTTCTTTATTTCTCTCGGTTTTGTGCTGTTAACCATTACCGTAGTGTGTACTCTATTATCTTGCTGTAGACAATCGGTATTTGGCAAAAGCATCCACAATATGACAGCGTGTGCACAAGTTATAGCAGGTGAGATTGAAATTTATGAATTAAGAAAATTAATAAGGATCTGACCATCAATTCTATATATTTCGGGCATACTTCTGATTTCAATGGCGTACTTTATTTTTTGATCTATGGCATCTTCGTGCTGTTTTTTATATACAAAAATTTTGCAAATGCAACAATCTGATTTCTTTCTGTTGAAATCTAGGGACAAGATCAGTATTAATATTTATGGGACATATTTAATGCCCAAAGCTTAAAATCAAACTCATTGTTAAGCGTTTTTTCTAATTTAAGCGGTTTTCAAGATTTCTATCGCTAAATAATTAATTGAGCTAATAAAATGTTCACACAGTGGAAAGAGTCATTTAAGAGGAGTTATATAAGGAAGGAAAAATTTATATTATTAAAGCGTGTTTTATGCAAAATTCGCGATTTGTCTAAAATTTTACATGCCACCATAGCTTTCCAGGACGACCCCAAGGTCTATATATTAGTATGATATGTAGAAACATTTCAAAAGTATGTTTCCAAATGTTCAGCTAAAAATGTTCTTTATGATCTTTAACCAGATCGATATACTAGTATCAACCTAGCTAATATGTTTGATTTGCTTTATTTTTGTAAATTTTTTATTTTTTAAACTTTTTATTTTTTTTTTAATTTTGAATTGTCAGGTTTGAGATCATAATTAAAATGTTACTATTACAAATAGAAAACACGTATTGATAATAAATGTAAGAAAAGATTAAAACAAAATCTTGTAGGCATCAGCGCTAGACGAAGCGCGGCACTTTCGACCTAAACGAGTGGTCATTTTCAGCCTCATTTTAATCCGCCACCCACAATAAACTCAAGGTTTTGATCAGTTATATATCTCAACCAACTACAGAAAAAATATTACTTGAGCCAGAGTAAAAACCAAATTTTTTTTTTATTTAAATAAAACATTTTTGGTCATCAAAGTTTAGTAATATCATGACGCTTGTTAGGAAAAGACCCTAGCCACGTGTTTAATTACTAAGACAATAATGGAGCAAACTTGATGACTAATATGTTTTTTTTTGTTAAATCTCTGCCTATTTTGGAAGCTCGAGGTTTTCTAAAACTTCGAGTTCTGATGAGATCTTTAGCTAGATCGAAGTACTAGTATCAACCTAGCAAAACATGTTTGATTTGCTTTATTTATAAATTAAAAATATAAATGTTATGTTTCCAAACATTTTCCTAACAAAAACCTCCGTTCTGGTACATATTTGTCACAAAAGTAGGGTTTTTCATATATAAACATTTTTGGCCGTTTTTTTTTTTGCACATACTTTTCAAAGATATTCACATATTATACTAAAAGTTGGACTCTGGGAAGGCTATGCTAACATATACAATTTTTGACAATTGGCGAGTTTTGCATATAAGACACCATTTTAACATACAAATTGTTTTACAGTTTTATTTATTAGTTTTTTGTTTTTATATACATCGAGACTATTTTTATGTTATTTTCAATTTATAACGAGCTTTCAACCTCCGTATATTTACAAAAATAAAGCAAATCAAACATATTAGCTAGGTTGATACTAGTATTTCGATTGGCTAAAGATCTCATCAGAACCCGAAGTTTTAGAAAAGCTAGAGCCTCCATAATAGGCAGAACTTTAACAAAAAACCTATTAATAATCAATTTTGCTCCATTCTTGTCTTCTTAGTAATCAAGCACGTGGTTAGGTCTTTCCCTAACAACCATCATGACGTTACTAAACTTTGAAGACGAAAAATGTTCTATTTATATAAAAAATTTTTAGTTTGTACTCTGGCTCAAGTATTATTTTTAACAGTTATATTAGTTTTTTGTTTTTATATACATCGAGATTCTTTTTATGTTATTTTCAATTTATAACGAGCTTTCAGCCTCCGTATATTT
Organism: Delia radicum; assembly: GCA_021234595.1. Classification (NCBI taxonomy): domain Eukaryota; kingdom Metazoa; phylum Arthropoda; class Insecta; order Diptera; family Anthomyiidae; genus Delia; species Delia radicum. The sequence goes on along the minus strand of CM037855.1, from coordinate 201,089,615 downwards.
ACAAAAATAAAGCAAATCAAACATATTAGCTAGGTTGATACTAGTATTTCGATCTGACTAAAGATCTCATCAGAACCCGAAGTTTTAGAAAAGTTGTTTTCTTTCTGAAACTCCTCTTCCAAATATTCTCTTTCTACTACATTACCATTTGTTAAGATCAATTGCTAGTTTAGCGATAAAATTCGCTTAAACCGAAACAACTTGGAAAAATAAGAAAGACCACTAAATAGCGATTTTAATCTACAGTTTTGTAAATCAAATGTGTACCTCAAATAATAATACTGGGGTTGTCGTTACATTGCAACAGAAGGGAGTCAGATTGATAGCATTTTAAAAACGTTATATGTAAAAAACTGCATTTACATGCACAAACTTAAAAGTCATTTTGTGCGAAAACTGTACACAGAGAAAGTATTTCAAAACTTTTTCAATTAAATCGATTTGTTGAAAATTTTAAAAGCTGTCAATTAAAAATTAATTGAATCAATTAAATATTTGCTCAAATTCGGAACTTTTATTTACTATCGCTCAAAACATATTGTTGTTTTTTGTAATATTTATGTATGTATGTAGTTGTTTTTTAAATTCATTTTAATTAGATTTTATTACTTCTCATTAGGTTTATTATTTTATTAAGTTAAATAATTTAATTATAGCGGTTTAAACCGAATATTAATTTATTCAAAAACACTATCATAAAATTGATAATGTAATTTTTGAAGTTAAATATTATTTAATGAAAACGTAACATTTTTTTTAACAAAAAAAGTTCTAAAATTATTTTTAAATAAATACTCTAGTTTTAACAAAAGAACTAATTTCTGCAAAAAAAAAAAAACAAAAAAAAAACAAAAAAAAATGTGTGTCCATTAAAATCAGTGTGTCTTAAATATGGGTAATTCCATGTCAAATCAACCAATGGGTTTACACTACCTTCTCCAAATTTTATGATTTTTCGTAGGAAGACAGGTTAATACAGAACTAAAATAAGTGTAATTTTCTTAAAAATTATTATAGGTAGGCAACTCATCAAGGTCGCATTTGAAAGGTTATTAAATTACGTTTAATTTGATATACAACATGATTTTTTTTTTTGGAAAGGTCAAAGGTCACATCTTCTGACCTATAATTCGGGAGGCTATATCTTTAAAAACGATATTTTTAAAAATCTGAAAAAAATATATGTTTAAGATTGGTCCCTTCCCTAAAGTGACGCAAAATTTCAGAGTGGAGGTATTCTTGGATCCAGAAATATTAATCACATAGTAAAGGTAGATATTTAACAAGGAAATTAAAACTATGTAGCATAAAGAGCCCTTTAGTAAAAAAAAGAACAAATGTCTACACTGTGTCAGAGTTTGAGTCCCGGCTGTACTAAAAAAATTTCAAATGAACTGTTTTGTAATTTTATTTTGGAAACATTATTTCAAGACCACCTATTTGATGGTTTTACAGCCATTGGAAATTAAGTTTTTCCTGTGGTTTTCTGACACTTCTTGAACAGACGCACCTTTTGTGTAATTATATTATTAATTTGGGATTGAACCATCGGTTGAAGTGTCCTGCCATTGGGTTTGTTTCGAAAATCTATTTTCAACCTATTCAAACTAAAAGACTTTTACTCGGAAATCTTCGAGAAGTTTATGCGTTATTTAAAGAAAAACATGAACGGATAACTATTGGAATTTCTAAATTTTTTGAACTTCGGCCAAAAAATGTGGTTCTAGCAGATGCGTCAGGAAGCCATAACGTATGTGTTTGTTAAATACATCAAAATACTTAACTAATGCTCCACGCAATAAACCTGAAAAAATTTACAGAAAATGTGCAGGATTTTGAGCTGGAAACTTGTAAAGATTGTTTAAAAAGACTTATATGCAATCCCCCATCCCCAAATTGCTACCTTGGCAGATGTAGCATATGTCCGGATATACAAAATTTGAAAGAGGAACTTGGTGAATTATTATTAGAAAATGAAGTTGATGAAATCATATATATTAGATGTAAATAGAGGCTCTTTGGAAACTATTATTTAACAAACTGATTCTTTTCTGGATTCTTTATGCGAAAAACTCCATACTCTTTTACCCCATTCATTTGTATCTAAAGAGCAGGGTGCATTTATGGCTCACAAAAATGCAACTTTTGTGGTTCAGGATTCTCTTCAAGGCTTTTTATGGAATAATAGCCAGGCCACACTTTACCCAAAAGCAATTTGTTACAAATCAAATGGAAAATTAGAAACTACAAATTTTAAATTAATATATTACTGTCTAAAACATAATACCATAGCAGTTCATTTATTTCATCGCCACCTAAATGAGTTTTTAAAAAAGAAGTTTTAGAAAATACCAAAGAAGATTTTTTATTTTTCAGACGGTTCTTCCGCTCAATTAAAAAATAATTTATGCCATCATAGCGAAGATTTTAATTGTTCCGCTGAGTGGCATTTCTTTGCTACCAGTCACGGCAAATGACCTAGTGATGGTCTTGGAGGAATGGTAAAGCATGAAGCATGAAGAGCCAGCTTGCAACGTCCATTCGAAGATCAGATAACTACTCCTCTCCACTTATATAATTGGTGTCAGCAAACTCTTCAGAACTGTAGCCTTGCATATTTAAGGAAAAAGATTATGAAGAAGAAGAGAAAATCCTAACTGATCGATTTATAGGATTACGTAAAATTCCGGGAACCTCAAAAGCTGCATACCAATTTCAAAAACACAATTACAAGCTAAAATTTATTCCGCTGATAGCGAATTTGTAATTGAAAACATTTATAGTAAAACTAAATACTAAAATGTAAAGTTAAAATATAGAAATAAAACATTCCACATTATTTTTTTATATGTTAATAAAAAGAAACATACTTTGATTACTTAATAAAACTTTTATATGGCAAATCTTGTTTAAAATTTGTAGACATTTTATTTAAAAAGATATGATGTATTTAATTATTTGATATCAGTCTTAGAAAGGTCCCTGTATGAAGCAAATTTAAGCTGAATTCAATTTTTGTTATATGCAAAAAACACAAACCTTAGAAAAATGGGGTTATATTGGACCCCGATTTTTAACCCCTACATGTGAGATTGGCAGCTTAACAAAAACACAAGTCTATTAATTTTGAATGTCTTATAATATATACAAATATCATCGTAATCGGCGCTGACCTATGTACCTGCTCTTTGTGCTATATAGTTTTAATTTCCTTGTAAAATACCTAACTTTACTCTATGTTTAATATTTCTGGATCAAAGAATACCTCCACTCTGAAATTTTTCGTAACTTTAGGGAAGGAATTATAGGTCAAAAGATGTGACCTTTGACCTTTCCAAAAAAAATCATGTTGTATATCATATTAAAGGTAATTTAATAACCTTTCAAATGCGTCCTTGATGAGTTGCGTAACTATAATACTTTTCAAGAAAATGATAATTAAGTATGTACAACTTTGTACATTTTTATAGTTTTTTCCGATATTCAAGACCTTTTATTTCCGGATCCAGAAGCGTCAGCGACCTTAAATTTTGGATTTTTCTTAGTTCTCTGATACACTTTATTCCTGCCAAGATTCAGCAAATTTGGAAACAGTGATGTAAAAAACAGCCATATTTTTAATTGAGTTGAGATGGTTCAACCCATATATAGAGTTTGGTGGTCATAACCTTATTAATTTTTAAAAGTTATGATTTTGTCCACCTGTGTAATTTGTTTCTTATTCTTTAAGGTATTAGTGTTATGATGAGTTTATTTTTACATCCTTTGGGTTGGTCTGCTCCCCGCGTACAACTCTTATGTGGCCCAGATGCTGAACCATTTTATGCAGCTGGTTGTTCTATAGGTTAGAACTGAAATATGCTTATTTTTAATTTAATACAACAATTTTAATTTCTTATCAACAGGCATCTCATTCTATTGTGCGGTCGTTGGTGTAGTCTTATGTTTTATATGTGCTGGCATTAGTCTCAAAGCCGAATCATCCAATATGCGATCTCGCGTTAAACGGCGCGTTGAAGAGGGCGATCGTCTTGTTTGTATTCCATAGTTTTTAATATTAGAATAAGTTATTTTTTTTTTCTCTCTCGATATTTTCTATCTCTCTATGATTTTGAATTTAAATAATTAACGATTTTTGTTTCTATTTATTTTACAAAAAGTACTTAATTTGTATATAAAATAAAGGTGCCAAAAGTAGAGTATAAACAATATATTGAGAACAAATGTTAGTTGTTTAAACAATTTTAATGCCTACGTATTTGTTTATGTGTACTTCGAATAAATAAAAAAAAAAAATATGTATTATTTGTCTTTCAAGTTTATGTTTTAAGAATGTATGTATGAAATAAATGTCACAAATACTGATATTAGTACTGATAAGTTCGGTTACTTTTAAATACTCAAACATTTTAATTTACTTACCTTATTTAAGTGTTAAATAAATAGCCAGTTATATCCAGCAAAAACAAAAAAAAATCTTTACAAAAAATAGTTTAAAACCCACGGATGTTCCATGTTCTCAGTAGTAGAGTTTGCAAATAATCAAAGTATTCCTTAATCGCGCTTACGATTAAAAAATATGTCGTTAATAGTGATTATCGATTCATCGCAGTATTTTTAATTTAACGCAAATACCAAATTAAAAAAAATCTAAATTCAGCGTTTATTTCGGATTCATATTAGATTTTTTAAGTTTCCCAGCGGGAAATATGGGCTATATGTCTCGAAAAAGTGAAAAAAATTCTAAAAAAATTAAATAATTTCCAAAACAAAAATGAAACAAATCCTAGGTTTTGGTTGTTATTTCATCGTGATGACACAAATGAAGTAAGGGCGTACCGTTATATTCCCCAAAGTCGTATTGCCCAAAAACCAAAATGACATATTGCCCAAATGTCCGCTTATCCCCCAAAATTGTCTATGTTAATATGTTAGGTTAGGAAGGGTTATGTGCCCAGGGGAACAACTCCACTCGGAGACCAATACGGTCCATTGTGAATCCCTTCAGAGAAAAACGGTAAGAAAGAATAGAAATAGACAGAAAGATAGATATAAAGAAAGATAGAAAGAATATATACTCCCCAGAAACCAGCTCCTATCGTCCCCTTGCTAGAAACAGCCGTCCTATCTCCCTGACAAATCTCAGCAAATCTACTGGATTGTATCCAGCGACACACCCAAGTTCGTCGTGAAATCTATCTCCTAGCCATTTCTGTCTGAGACCCTGCAACCTAGGACAGTGGCACATTATATGCTCAACTGTCTCCAGTTCCTCAACGTCCTCGCACAACCTGCAAAAATCCGGTATGTCCCTGTCCCATCTGCTTGTGAAAGCCCTGACAGAACAATGACCGGCCAGGAACCCCGTAAGGGTCCTGAGACCTTCCCTGTCCAGTCCCAAAAGAACCTTGGTAGCCCCTGCGTCCAATGCGGGACATAACGCCCTAGACACCCTGCAGTCCATTCTGTCCCTCCATGATTGGTTAACGGTTTCGCGGAATCCCTTCCGTATAACCTCAAAGTTGTAACATAATGGGGGCTTTAACCCCCCGTCCCTTACTGCCAAGTCCAGATTCGAACCCTCCCTCGCAAGTTCGTCTGCCAACTCATTGCCATCCACCTTGCAGTGTCTGGGTACCCAACACAGCCTCACTGTGAATGCCTCCATGAGCTCCCTCAGAGCACACCTACATCGTGCGACCAGGTGCGAGCACACCGTGTAGTTTGTCAGTGCTTTGAGCGCTGCCTGACTGTCGACATAGATTGTCACCCTATATTCCCCAACGATGTGGCCCAGTATCACTTCCGTCGCCCTCCAGATCGCTAGGATCTCAGCATGGAAGACACTGCACTCACCTGGGAGTCTGTATGATCTTTTCACGTCAGTGTCAGCAATATAAACACCGGCACCCGTGCCCGTGTCCATTTTGGACCCGTCCGTGAATACTGCCCACCCCTCGAACAGCACATTGGATCCACGCCAGACTTCCCTGATCGGGAAGTCCACCGGAGGTGTTCCACCGAAGTCTAAGGTCATGATGATATGATCCGATATTCCCTCCAGAATACTACCCTGATTAATATGTTATAACGACCAAATCAGTGACTGAAAATCCAAAACTTTTTTTTTTGTGCTATGGCATTTTATTTTGAAAAAACTTTTTTTTTTGGGCGCTATGACGGTAAAAAAAAGATATTGACCAGAATCATAATTTTTTTTTTTTTTTAATGTCATAAGACATAATGTCTTTTGTAACGCACACAGAAAAAACTTTATTTCGCGAAGCCGCCTGCCGCGTTCTACGGAGCGGCCCCTAAGAGCGGCCGAAGGCCGCCACCCAGAAGAACTTGTTTTTCAAATCAGATGTCGAATCCGTTGAAATCTTATATTTTTAAGACATCAAGTAACATTTATTTGACCTGTCATAACTTTTTATGTCCCAAAATACCAACAAACACCAAGATTTATTGCTTTTTAATGATTATTTTTTTAAAAGTCTATTTTATTAAAAATGTTACGTATATATTAGTGTCTAAACGTTAAATAAACAGAAGGCCAATGCTCTACTCTTTTATTTAAGATAAAAAACAATCAATTAGCTGTTTAAATGACAAAGCTATGACTGGTCAAATTATATTACTTATTGTCTTAAAAATAAGATTTCAACGGATTCGACATTGGATTTGTAAAAACAAGTTTTTCTGTGTGGCGGCCTTTCGGCCGCTCTTAGGGTTTTTTCCTCTGTAGAACGCGGCAGGCGGCTACGCGAAATAAAGTTTTTTCTGCGTGCGACACAAAAAAAAATAAAATTGAAGCAATTTTTTTAAGTTTCCTTAAAACTCTTTTGTCTGATTTCATGAATCAGCCTTGACATTTAAGGTCTTATAACATTAAAAAAAAAATATGATTTTGGGCAATAATAACAATATTTTGGCCAAACAAAAAACCGTCATAGCGCCCAACAAAAAATATTAATAATTTTAAAAAAATAATGAATTTTTGAAAATGAATAACTCCCACTAAAAATTAAATATCTCCAACGCTAAGTTCTGTTGGGACTTACCCTGGGACTTATTGCACAGAGCCGCATGCTTCGTATAAAGTAATTGCTATCTTTAACAAATTCCCATGCTTTGAATTTGGCTTTTTTGGATTAGCCTTTGTTATTGTATATATCGTTTTTAGTTTCTGTTTGAAACTTTCATCGACTTGGGTTCCAGAAACTTTCATCGACTTGGATTGTCACTGCTGGACATTTCAAATAGGAGTTCATAAATTGTTTCTGCATACAATTTTAAAGAACTTTTTGATGTTTTAGAATTGGCATTAAAGTTACCGGGAGTTTTTAAATACTTTTTTAATGCAAATTTATAATTAATTTTTTCTTTCAAAAAGTATATTTATGATAGCATCAGCTACTAAAATATTAGAATCTCGTCGACATATTGCGTCTTCTTTGTGATGTAAAACATCCACTAACATCTCCAGGACTGCGACATGTTGATCATTTAATATATTTTCAAAGTCAATGTCAATTAATGTTTTTATAGTGTTTTTTGCCTTTAAAATTGAATAAATCATAGCCAATTAAAAATAAAACTGCTAAGAACTAAATTACTACTGAATAAATGAATTAATTAAATTTTTCACGTTTTCCCGGGAAGTTTGCGCATTTTGTTTCCGGGATTTCCCGACGCAATTTTTACCCCAAACCCTACTGACATCCCAAACACATCGACATTTTTAAAAAATCGGTCAGATCCTAAAAAATTATATACAACCCACGAACAAATTCTTAGTACAGAAATAAAGTTTTGTACTTTAATAAATAAAGTTCAAAATTTGTTTGATCAATGGTGATAATCTCTAACTTCGAGCTTATATATTAGTTCTCATTTAGTGAGAAAACTAGTTTATATGAATGCTTGATGTTTTGCATGGGATGTTTACCTCTTTAAAAACGTGTTATGACGATGGGAACCTAGAAAATTCACGAAATAGATCTATCAACACATTCCTGAAAGTGGTCAATTATTAATTTGAAAACAAAAACTCTATAGATTATTTGTTAGGACAATATCCTAATAAAGAAATATAGAGTATGGCCTCGAACTTGAATAATTTTCATTTTCATTAAAGTTCGTATGTTTAAATAAACCTCTTAAAAACTAATTTACTGGAACATACAACCGTATTTGTATACATTTGAAATTTTCAAATATTTTTGTACAAAATTAAAATTAAAGAAATCTGTGAAAATTGTAAAAAAAATATTTAAAAATCAAGGACATCAATTTAAAAGCTCTAAGTAAAAACGATGTATTAAAAATGTAATTTTAAGTATCGAAGGATTTGTGTTCAATTACGTTTACGATTAAACGCTGCGATTAATCGCGATTTCGATTATAAACGTTTCGCAATTTCTAGTCAGTAGTTCTCGGGCATATATGTCGGCAGTAGTTTCAACCAAATGACTCTGGTGAAAATTACCTTATAAAACATATGTTTTAAGTTTCAAAGCGCCATTTTGGTTAGTATTTTTTTTGAACCATCAAAAATAAACGATAACAGTGAATTTGTAAACATGGAACAAATTGGTCACCGTTATGTAATTCAATACTTTCATTTGAAAGGTCGCATTTCAACCATTATTAATTCCTTCGTTTACGACTATAAAATATTGGGCGACAGAGTTTAAACGAGGCCGTACGAGCTGCCAAGACGAACACGGTAGTGGTCGACCAATTGAGGTGTGCACGCCAGAAACGGTTAAGAAAATCCACAAAATGGTATTGGATGATCGTCGGCTGAATGTGCGTGAACAAGATGGGTGCCGCGTTTGCTCATATTAGAACAAAACAAAAGTCTTGAAGATGTTTCAATAGAGTGTTTGACTATGTTATACCGCAACAAAGCCGAGTTACCATGGATGAGACATGGGTCCACCACTTCACACCTGCGACGAAGGAACAGTCAGATCAGTGGACTGGATTGGGAGAATCGTGTTCAAAGAAGGCGAAGACAGTTCCATTTGCAGGCAAGGTCATGGCGTCTGTTTTGCGGGCTGCGCGTGGGATAATTTTTATTATCTTCAAAAAGGAAAAACAATAAACGGCGATGAAATTAAGAAAAAAAATGCCGCGTTTGTCGAAAACGAAAGTGTTGTTTCATCAAGGCAATGCACCAGTTTACACATCCACTAATGCGATGGCCAAAATCAAAGAATTAAAGTTCAAATTGCTTCATCGCGCACCTTATTTGCCAGATTTTACTCCCTCCGATTATTTTCTATTTCCAAACTTGAGAAAGATTTACCAACAATGAAGAGGTGGAGTCTGCGGTTGATGGCTATTTTGAGGAGCTAGAGAGTTTATACTACACTCATAAAAAAAGTTTTTAAAGTCAGCAAAAAATTTTGCTGACTCAGCAAAATTTTAGTCAGGAGAATGCTAGCAAAAAAGTTGCTAATGTCAGCAAAATCTTTTGCTGAAAATCAGCGAGCTGATTTTTAGCAACAAAATTTGTAGATTCAGCAAAAGTTTTGCTAACACTTAGTAGATTAGAAATAAAAAAGCGTTGGTAAAAATTAATAAATTTTTTGCTGAATTTTAGTAGACTGAAAAAAACGCAAAAAATTTGTAGAAAAATTGTAATTTAGTTAATTTATTTGCTGAAAATCATAAAACATATTTTTGTGATTCTTTTAAAAATAATTTACTATAATAACGAAATATAACAATTTTAATTTTCCCACATTGACGACATGAATTAATTTAATATCTGAAAATATATAGAAATAAATATATATAACATAACAAAAATTTTCTTTCAATGATGCTATGACGAAACTGCCGAAGATAATTCTAGAAACGAAACGAAAAATAAACAAAACAAACGAAACGAAACGAAACGAAACGAAAAAAACAACCATTTTTTTGCAATAAGAAAAAGAAACCATACAAATCTACCTAAGATGTGTGTTTTTGTCTTTCTCTTTACTCTGTCTACATGTCTGTATATGTTTTTTCATGGTTGATTTTTTACTTGTCTTGTTAGAGTTGTACTTTTTAATATCATTTTCCTCTTCTCTACTACATCTTGACATGCCGCGACATCTGCTTATCAGCACAATTTTTTTAGCAAAATTAATTAGTAAAACATTAGTATATTAGTAAAGCATTAGTATAAAACAGTTAAGTGCTGAATAAGTATAACAAAAATTTTAGCTGAAAACACGATTTTAGCAAAAATATTTGCTAAAAAATAGTATACCTGATTTACAAGACGTTTTACTAACTTTTCTACTAACTTATTTTTTTGAGTGTATAAACAGGATGTCGAAGCTATTAAATATCGCTGGCAAAAGTGTATCGAGCTAAAAAGAGGTTTATGTTTAGATCTAAAGAACATTATCCCCAAATTTGTTGTGTTTTCTTTCTTAGGTCGACTAATTTTAGGACCTCCTCGTAACTACTCTAAAATAACTTTTTTCGAGTAGGAAAAGTATTGTTGTGTGCATGAACCAGTCTATGTTGTGCTGTTTAAATTCTTTGTTTCGAAAGTCGTTTGTTTGCATCTTCTTCTTGTTTGCTTTCAAATACTACTAGGATTTACAATAAATTTAAAAAATCGAATAATAAAGCAGTACGCTGCCTGAAAAATCCGTGATTTGTTTCGAAGTGATGTACTTTGCCAGATGTACTTAGCCGCTATGTAGAGCTCAGACAATGCGACGTACATTTGTTTTCTTACCGGGCTATCAAAAGCCATTTTATAATCGATTTGTTTCGTATGTGTCTTTTCAAACGAACAAAAACAAAATACGAACGAACTGTTTAAAAATCATGAATTCGAACAAATTTTAACAATTAATCGTATAAAAGAAATAATTTTTAAAAATATAACTTTTATTTTCATTTTGAATTGTTAGGTTTGAGATCATAATTAAAATGTTACTAAGATTAAAAAAATGTTGAGGGGGATGATCAGCGCAGCACTTTAGACCTAAGTGACTAGGTCATCTTCAGACTCATTCTAATCCACAACCCACAAGAAACTCATAGTATGATTAGGTATATATATTAACCAAATCTGTGAGCAACATGAGTTATTTTCATGGATGGTAACCGATTTGATGCGGGTCTCATTGGTAAGGGTAAAGCTATTTTCGTTTATTTCGGTAACGGTATTTTAGGGTTAGCGATATTTCAGTTATTCCGGTAGCGGTTTCTTAGCGTTTTTTCGGTATAGGCATTTTAGCGGTAATGGTATTTTAATAATTTCGGTAACGTTTTTTTTAGTGATATCGGGTTTTCAGTTATTTCGGAAACGGTATTTTAAGGATAACATTGTTTTAGTTATTGTGGCCAATTCAGTCAATATACATTTTAGCCCCATTAAGTTTAAAATCTAATGACTAGCTGGCTTATGATCATGTTTTAGGAAAATATATAAATACTTATAGCGATTATTTTTCTGATTTTTTCAGAATATTTCGGTAACTGTAATTAAGGGATAACGCTATTTCAGTTATTTCGGTAACGATATTTTAGCGATAACGGTATTATAGTTGTTTCGGTAAAGGTATTTTAAGGATATTTATATCGGTATCGTTATTTTACGGATAACGGTATTTCAATTATTTCGGTAACTTTATTTTAGGAATAAAGATAGTCAGTTGAAAGGGCTTTGAATGAATAACGGTATTTTAGAGGTATTGCCTGTCATCTCTGGTTAATTTCGTCTTTTCTTACAAGTTTAGCCAAAAGCTTTAAATCTTAAAGCTTTTTATTTGGCAGGGTTGCCAGTCCAACAGTTAATGTTAACATTACTGGAAACGAATTGGGAATCCGGCATGTATACTAATATTTAAACACAACATATTCAATTTAATTGAGATATGATTTTACATTGCATGGTACCTGTAATCGTTTCAAGGTACGATAGTCTTTTCACTAAATAAATGTACCAATTTTCAATGATCAGGCTTTAATAAAATTTAATTCTGAATAAAAATATTGCATTTATAGAATTTTAATTGACTTCAAAATTTTTCTGAATATTTACTTTGGGCGTTCAAAGGAACACCACCGAGTTTTTCTTTGCATACATTTAATTTATGAACTTGGGTCTATGATAAACATGGGCGCAGTGTTAAATAAAACACTATCTAGAAGATAATTTTTTCAAAATATGCAAAACATAAACAAAAAATGGAACGTTTCAAGGTACACCACTTTTCCCTATATAATAAAAATTAAATATATGTAATTTTAAAAATAATAAAATTTAATAAAAAAAATTACAAAATAAATAAAAATGCTCAAAAATATTTTTTTTTTTTTTTTGTGAAATTTGTTCTTAAGATATGCTATTAATATGGAATTACACATAAAAGTTAATCTACTAAAAATGGAATTAACTGCTTAATGAAGCAATTAATATTTTTGATTAACGACTCTCCAAACGACTCTGTATACTACTAATTGTATGCAACTCTGTGTTTGGATATAATTTCGGTTGGCAACGTTAAAAAACATACATACAAAGTCTGGTAAAAATTAACGTTAAGACGCTACCCCAAAAAAAATGTTTGCACCGTCGAAAAATTGTTGCTAACGACTACATTTTTCTTGTTCCTCTTATGCCGTATCGCTATCGGTGCCACCCTGGTATTTTAACTGACAACTATAATTAAGAAGAATAATTTTGTCGAAACTCCACATAAGAGCAAATATGCAGACTATTCATCAAACCGAAGAATCAAATAAATAAACTTTAACTGTCCAATTTAGTTCATTAGATACCACGTGGAGGATAATGATAATGGAAATTGTAATAAAGTATACGTAGGTACAACAAAGAATAAACTAAAAATCCGGATTTTGATAATACATCAATTTTGATTACAGAAAATAATTACAATCGCAGATATGTTAGAAATGTTAAAAATTATGAAAGTACCATTTACACAACACATTACATTAACTAATAAGACGGACGTAATAAATATTGCTCAAAATTATGGACATTTAGTTAATAAGAACTAGGATAATTATTATGATGTTGAATAATATATTTATTTCAATATTCCAGTTATGATTTTAAATATTGTTAGTAATTTTTGTTTTCTGTGATATTTTTATATTTATTTATTCTTCTTTTCTGGGATATTTTTATTTTTTCATATTGACAGAAAATATTTTTGATTTTCCGCCTTTTTTTTTAAAAATTTTTTATAGTTTTTAATTGGTAAAACATAAATTTAATAATCAAATTATAATAATTGTTCCCTGAAGAAACAATGTGGAGACGAAATATTAGAACAAAATAATTATAATTTATAAATAAATGATCTTAAGATCGTTTAAAAAGGAAAAAGAAGCAAGAAACTTTTATTATTTAAGTATTTTTAAAATTACTTTTTTTTATTAGTTTGATTAATAAAATAAATTTTAAAAAATTATCAATTTAATATATTAAAATAAAAACGTGAATAAATGACAACTGCACTGAGAACCTAGTCAAAATTGTTTCGGGAAAACTAGATCCCAGCAGGCATCGTAGTTACGACGTAAAACTGACCTAATGATTGCATTTGAGGACGTGTTGAGAAAGGTTGTATACTCCAGACATTAAAAACAAAAAAAAAAAAAAATGTGTACTTATTGACAACAAAAAATTATTGCTATTAATATCTGTGTTTTATAATCGACTATTTTTTGGTTAAGTTGAACTCCAATTGCTGTTATTTATTATTTTTATGAAATGAATTTAAATTTTAGGAATGAATTCCCTGATCAGCTCTAAGGAATTGAATGAATTCCTTTTTTTTTTAATTCATTCATATTTTTTTAAATTGCTTCATGAAAATCATGGAATTTATTCAGTAGTGAATTCATTTAAAACTAGTAAATTCAACTTTTGATCAGCGAATTCATTCCATTTTCGGTTAATACCCCTAGGGACTTAACTATTTGGTTTAAGTCCCTAGGGACTTAACTTTTTTGTTTAATTCCCTGAAGGAACTGCATATAGGGCCTAATAATATAAAAATAATAATTAAACAAAACGCAGTTTGTTAATTAAATACAATAAAACCGGATCTTTATTTTAATATTTCATAGTTAATGTTTTCAAAATAACGTCTATGGTTTTGTAAAGAAAAAACTATTGTTTATTGGACAATATAAAAATAATGGAACAAATGCATAATAATACATTTTAAAACCTACAACCGATTTTAGATAAAAAAAAGTACTTTTGCATTGAAGATCATATAGTTTCCTTCGGGACAATTTTAATTTTCCGACCATCCCTAAATTAACCAGGAATATATTGATTTTCCTTTTATAGTCTCACGTGAAAAGTTATTTTTGAGCATTAAGTAAAAAGCTTATTTCAGTTAATTAAACAAAAAAGTTAAGTCCCCTAGGGCATTAAAAAAAGTTTAAGTCCCTGGAGACTCAAACTAAAAAGTGTAGTCCTTAGGGAATGAAACAAAAAAGTTAAGTCCCTAGAGACTTACATAAAAGAAAAAGTATAGTCTGTAGGGAATTAAACAAAAAAAGTTAAATTTAATGAATTCCCTGACCAAAAGTTGAATTAACTAAATTTTAATGAATTCTTGTTAAATTAATTCCTTAATATTAATGCTTAATCTTTTAGACATTAAACTCATTCTCTAAATTTGAATTCTTTGAATTCATTCTTAGTATTTTCTTTTTAAAGAATTCATTCCTTAAATTAAAAAAAATTAATCAAATTTTAGGGAATTCATTTTCAAATTGAATAAATTCTTAAAAACTCGGTTTAACACTAATTTACTTTTGTTTGTAGCACTATAATTTATTTATATGCAATAAACAAATTATGTTTGAATAAAATCTATAAAAAAAAAATGTTTAACTAATACAATTATTTCTTTTTACCTTTTGTTTTCTTAGATTTTCCATTATCATCATTTGTGGATTTTGTTTTGGGTATATAAACACCATGATTGGTTAACTTAAGGTGGGAGAATAACTTATTTTTCGATACAAATTTTGATTTGCATGTAACACATACATGCTCTGTGTTATCGGCTTCTAAATCACAGGATTGTGGTATACTATTTGATTTTATAGTAATTCTTGGCTCGGCTTTAGCTTCCATTGGCTTAGTAGTTGGTGTTTCGGGTAAAGTTGTTTTATTTTTAGTTGCTTTACTTTTATTTTTTGATTTTTTATTCGATTTTTTATTAGAAGAATTCCAATCATCATCAATATCCTTAACATCATTATCAGAGAGATCAATTTTTCAATGGGTTTAACAATTTCTTCTTCTACTACTTCCCTTTCAACTGTGGCAGTTAAATCTTCATCTGAATTTAATAGTAATTTAGATTTTTTAGCTTCTTTTTATTTTTAGTTTTACGGGATTTAGTTTTTGTAGAAACTGTTTCTTCTGGTGGAGCGATAACATCATCATCATCTGTTAATAACAACTCCAAGTCTTCTCCATCTAAATTATCTTCTTTTTGGTACTTATCCTCCTCCTGTTGCATTTCTAGCTTAAGTCGTTCGATATTATCACGATGTTTTTTACTTGTTTCGTGATTTGCAAAAGCTTTTGCGGTTTTAAATTCTCTATTACAAGCCACACAATATAAATCATCTATATAGTCATCTTCATCCTCCTCATCATCATCGAGTTCCTCCAATGTAGGGTCTGCTTCTAAATTTTGATTTTCAATATCATCACCATCATCATCATCTTCTTCATAGTATTCCTCATCACTACTATATTGATGTTCTAACTGCTTTAATTGTTCTTCATAGTCATCATTGAGGTCACGGGCAATTTGACTATTTTGTCTCATTTCTTCTAATTCCTGTTGGCGTCGACGTATTTGCTCCAAACGATTTTGTTCTTGTTTTTGTCGATTAAAAGCAGCACGTTGCTCCAATACTTTTTTGTAAGCTACTACACGTTTATCACGTTTACGTATAAATGAAACCAAATTTCGAACCTGGAATATGTAATGGACATAATTAAAGTTTTTTTTAATAATCTTGAGTTTAACTGCTCTTACCTCTTCATTTCTTTCCTTTTTAGCCTTTTGCACTATCTTTTTCATATCCTTTTCAATTTCTCTTAATATTCTGCGATCTTTAATGTCTTTAATATCATACGGACACAGCCATGTATAAGTTCTTTTCGTACAATATGCACTCCAGTAGGCATAAAATGGTCCCACTACATCTTCATAATTACTCTTGGAATCTCCAAATTTCGGTATATTTTGTAATTCCTCCTCATCATCCATAAATTCAGCATCTTCAGCAGAAATTTTTTCAAATACTTCTCTATACACAGCATAGAAGCCCTTTGCGTCATCACCGTAGCCCTTAAAACATGACACCGAGAAATATTGGAAGACATCCAAACAATTGTCTTCATAATCAGAATTTTTGCCCCGCAATATCTGTTCTCTATGATTATCATACCACGCTCTTTCCTGTGGATCTGACAGCACTTCATAGGCTTGTTGTATAAGTTGAAAACGTTCCTTGGCCGACTCCAAGCTGTCGAGATTTTTGTCCGGATGCCATTTTAAGGCCAGCTTACGATAGGCAGTTTTAATTTCACTTTCGGTGGCATCACGTTCAATTGCAAGTTCCTCGTAATAGCACTTCATAATGTGTATAATTTCTTTGTTTTCTTTTCAATGCTTTTAGCGTAATTCCGCAATAAAAATAGAAACAATTTTTTGCAACATGCGCTCGAAACAAAAAAAAAACAATACAATTTGACAACAAAACAGTGTTGCCAAGTTTTGGTTTTCCCCTTAAGTTCATGTTTTTTTTTATTAATCGTGCAGGGAGAATTTTAGGGGTTACATTTTTTCATAATAAATTAATAGTTTCTCAAAAACAGCGATTGCATTTGAGGACCGTTCCTCATAGCCATATTTTCCAAAGTTAAATATCTCAAAAAAAAATGGTTTTTAAATTTATAAACAAATTCAATAAATTTGGCAAAAGACAACATTTTTGCATCGTTTAATTCAAAAAGTATTATAAGTTAAGGTGTATCCATACACTTTGCAATATTATGGAAAATATTATTGCCACACACAAACAAAATCCCAGAGGGAAGACAGTGAAAGCGTACTTAGTAAAAAATTTTTCATTAAAATTTTGTGGATTTTATCAAGTTTAGTATAAATAGTATCCCATTTTGGAAATTTTGTCTATGCATTTACACAATTTTAATAAAATACTTTCCACATGACAAGTCATTTCATACATTGTGAAAAATCACTTAACATTTTTATATATGTATACAATTGTTCCTATTATGTTAGATCCTATAAAAATATCAAACTTATATTGTCAACATTTAATATTTTTTTGCACTTTTTAATCAAATAGTACTTGGTAAAATTTAACAGTATTAAATTGGTCAAACAGAACACATAAAATGTAATTTCTTGTAAATATGAGTTTAAAATTAGAATGCTTTCATCAAGTACGAAAAAATTTAATTTACAGCACAAAACAAATAAAAAAAATATTAGTTAAATTCAACTGAAATCAATGTAAAAATTATTGTGCGGACTTAAAAAAAAAACATCCTGACATAAAACGCTACGAAAAAAGGAAGTATGTTAATATTAATTAATAATAATAATAATTAGGAGATAAATTCTAGCTCTATTTTGTTTTTTGTTTTTTTTTAAGTTTATGTAATGGTGTTTTATCTTGCAGCTAAATGAAAAAACGAACAATAACTTATTGGTGTGGTGGAGGTATGAATAAAAATACATTAATGTATTTGATATAATAATTCAAATAAATAATATTCGTAATACACATTTGCCAGATCAAAATGCATTTTTATACAAAAAAAAAACTAACAATTTAATAAAATATCTAGGTGGTTTTCTAAAAAAATGTCTATTTCTGCTTGAATGCCATAAAATTAAAGTAGGAGTTTTTTTTTGACTAAATGACATTATATGTTTCTCCAAATCATTTTCTTAAGTAAGATTGACAAACTTTACTGAAAATAGTTATAAGTTGAAATGCTCCTACTATACTTGGTTATATTATACCCTTTTTTTGATAAATGTTCCGCCAGATTTTTTTGTGTGTACACAGTGCAATAAGATGTACAATATGTTTGCACAAAATATGGCACCACAATTTTCTTATGTTGTCAAGGGATATAAAAATATAGAAATTGCTCAATCTTCCAATATGACATACACACTAGTTATATTTTGCAAAATTTCAAAAGTTGCACAAGAATATTGCGTAGTGTATAGGTACCTTTACATTCATGAAACTATAATTATTTAAATTCTAAAAGTGGACGATAATCGTTAATTATTTTTTAAGTAGTCCTAATACAAAAATTTGAAAAGTTTACGTTTGAACGATTTCCAGGGATTTGTAAAAAAGGTTGGCATCATTGCAAATAACATGCAGCTGTCAAATACACCAGCTGGTTATAAAAACAGAGTTGTTAACCAAAAAAAAAAAACAAAAAATTTAGGGTTTTAGATTAAAAAATATACATACAGTTGTTTTTCGATTTAACGAACTATAGCCCTGTTCGTTAAATTGAAAAATTCGTTAAACCGGGTACTATTTATGACAAACTATGGAAATAACAACTCTAAAATTTTTTGGAGAATGCCTTTATTATTATTTTAATTATAAACAGAGTAATAAATAAAATAAATGCAATTCATATGAATTTATAAAATAAATGCAATTCATATGAATTTGAAGAATGCTAAAAACTCCAAAAGTAAACACAGAAAACGCAGCCAGAACATCGTTCGGGAATCCCCTTTCTCTATATGTCTATTGATTTTGCATATTGTTTGTGGAAATCTTTGTATTTGCATCTCATTTTATAATTAAGACTCTAATTTTGTATTTGTTCGTTATATCGAGTACAAAATTACGGTACAAAGTTACGGTGCTCGTAATATAAGGTACTCAATTCAAAATTTTTATGAGTTCGTTAAATCCCGAATTCGTTAAACCGATGGTTCGTTAAATCGGAAAACTACTGTATAAAATAATTCAAAAATTTAAATAAAACATATATGGTAACCGATTCGATACGGGTATGAGTCCCTATAAAGGTATTTTCGTTTTTTCGGGAACTGAATTTTCGGGGTAACGATATTTCAGTTATTTCGTTAATTGTATTTTACTAATTTCGGTAACGGTATTTTAGTTTTTCGGTAACGTTATTTTAAGGATAACGGTTTTTACATTATTTCGGTAACGGTATTTTAAGGACAATGTTATTTTAGTTATTCAGGTAATGTGAATGCGCACCGATATTTTTATATATTGGAAATTAGACGCTGCGTAGTCGCTTAAAGATTCTTCAAAAAATATGTGACCAGTATTTGCATATAATTAATAGTTTAATTAATATATTCTGGAATCAATATATCCCAGCAAACAATCCGGTCCGTTTATGTGCCGTTTTCGGTACAGCATATACGGATCCGAAGTCCGTTTCCGTACCGTTTTCCGGATCAGTATACGGACCGGAAAACGGAATAAAAGGAACATCGAAAACGGATTCGAAACAGTATAAAGCACGCTAAAACGGACCGTTTTCGTACCGTCATGCTGTATATAAAACGGAGTGTACGAATTGAGTGTACGTTCAAAACGTACCGTAAACTGTCCGTCATTTATTTTAAAAACGGAGTGGACTCCGTTTTTAATATACCGTATACGGTCCGAATATGGTCCGTATTCGTACCGTTTTTTTTAAATGGTCCATTTTTTTTTTTTTTTTTATTTATTTTATCTAAATGATTTCTTCTTTTTTTAATTTTAAACAAAAGTTTGGTTTTATTTTTAAATTTTTTCATTTATAAAGATATTACCAAAAATGGATTAACAATTACATTATTAAAAAACAATATGAAACCACATAAAAATTTAATAAAAGGATGTGGTTTTAACATTTTGACTTTTTTTCATTTTATCTCTGGTGTTGTTTAACATCTTCATCATTAAAATTTTCATGAGATCTGCATCTCTATATTTAATTGCAAAAACATCTGAAATACAAGTATATGTTAAAAAAGTGGTACATTTAAAAATAACCAAAAAAATTACCACTAAAAATCTTAAATACGTATTCAGCCATTTTTTATTTTATGCAGCCGTTCTCGTGTTATGGAGTGACAATCAAAATGTACACTTCTTCTTATATATATAGATGAAAATGACTAATGTTCAGAAAAATCACCACATCTGCCCCAAACGAAAATATTTTTAAAGATTTTTTTTTTTAAACCATCCTCATTGCATGTTCTACAAAACGTTTTCAGCCATTTTTTATTTTCTGCAGCCGTTCTCGATTTATGGAGTGACAATCAAAATGTACACTTCTTTTTATATTTATAGAAGATTTTATTAATATTTTATTTTATTAATAAATAAAACTGTTTGATTTTTTTTAAACAAAACACACTCCGGTAATACCGGAAGAAAAACGATAACGGTTGTAACGGAGTTTTAACTGATGAAAATCGGTGTAGTCCGGTTAAACGGCACCGAAACGGATACAGCAAAACGGAGTTAAAACGGATAATTTTCGAAAATTTGAGTAATCTAATTTTACTGTACGTTAATGGTCCGTTTTCGTACAAGCTTCGACGGATACGTCAATTCCGGTCCGTTTTCGTACCGTCAATGCCGGATTCATGAATCCGTTTGTAACGGACAGTCCGTAAAGTTGTTTCTTGGGTAGTAAATATAACAATATAAAAAACTTACTGATATACACATTTCATTATTTTTTTCCAGCTTTTTGAAAAGTTGTCAAAATAACTACGCAAAACAACTGTTACTAAAATACGTTATTATTGGTTAGTTATTTTTTGAATAACTGCCAAAAATAGTTATTTTACATTTTCCCAAACTAAAATGACTACAATTACAGTTAAATTGACTATTACCGCTTACTACACGAATGACTGGCATGTAGTTACGGGAAGAATTTTCTGAGTGCATTTATTAACAGCGATTATTTTATTTTTAGTTTGTTAAATTATTTCGGTTACGGTATTTTAAGTATAACAATATTTCAATTATTTCGTTAACGGTGTGTTATGGTTTAGGGTGTAACGAAAGATCGACCACTCGCACCCTGAATATCGCTAAATGATTTATCACTTTCGGCTGCCAACTATCAGATCTCGTTTCTGATCTCCTGATAAACTAACACTCAGAAAAGTTCTATAGTTACTACATGACAGTTATTTGTGCAGTAATGCATTTGTAGTTGTTTGAACTGCAATTGCAGTTGTTTTACTGAGAAAAATATTTTTGAGTGTTAATTTTTTTAAAAAACCTTTTATAATTAACGCATTTCGGTAGCAATTGTTTTATGCAGTTGTTTCGACTGTTTGACAAAGTGTGTGTGTATCAAAAGATACAAAAACAAAAAAACCAACATGGCGGTGTAACAACCGGCTTGTTTAAACATTTTATCTCTTTTATCTTTAGGGTAAAAGAAAATGTTAAAGAAGATAGAAATATAAAATTAAAATTAAAACGCTGTACATTTTTATTAAATAAATAATATATTAGATTATTAGATTGGGAATATAAAATTAATTTATTTACTTGAAAATTATTAAATATTGGCTTTCTTTTTATGTGGCTCTTTAATATTTATATAGTATCGTGAATATTTATTTATAAAAGTTCAACAGTTATTTAAAAAGTTAGTCCGTAAAGTTTTTTCAATTTCAATATTTAGTTAAATCACCAGAGAAATATATTTTTTAACATTCCTGTCTGTTATTCAGTAAACAAAATATCAAAACACGGACTTTCGGTATTAGTTAAAATATTCAGTTAAAATTTTCTATTTAAAACAAATAAAGGGTCCGCCAAATAACTTTTTTTTTTTTTGAACTCCTGAACCAATTGGACTTTGTATGGCGTCATACCAAGGTCTTTATGCATAATTCGTCTCAATGATGTCTCCGAAATGTTCAATTGTTGAGAACGACGGTGAATTGATGTTGATGGCGCTTCACGCACACTTTCTGCCACAGCAGCACTATTCTCGGATGTACGCACTGTTTTTGGCTTTTCACGCTTTGGTTTATCGATGAGGATGCCAGTTTCTTTCACTTTTTTCACAAGATAACGAACATACGGACCATATTCGTTCAGCGGAAGGATAAAACTAATTATCTGTCAAATCAGACATGAGCTAAGTGTTACCATTCACGAAATAAGCACTAGTTGAAAAAAAACGTTAAATGGCGGACCCTTTAGTTGTTATATTATATTGAGTATTGAAATAAACGAAAAAATCTATTGTTTTTTTTTAACCGATTTTGTAAATAAATTTTTTAACTGTTGAAAATAAACTAAAAAAATACAATTGTTTTAAACGAAAAGGAAGTAGTATTTTTTAAACTGACTTTCCATTAATTTAATGTGTATATTTAGTAGTCTTTACGAAACAAATAGTGTAGTTTTAGGTTAGGATAGGTCGAAAAGAATATTCGGAGAAGGGAAAATGCTTCCCTAATCCGACTCAAGTCCCTGAGGACTTACACTTAAGCCAGAATGTCGGCTTGTTGTGCGTTCTAAACAATCGGTCCTATGTCACATTTCTACCCCAGGAACTCCGTCGCACTGACGTAACTCCTCAACTTCTTCCATCCTATGCCCCTAAGATCCCCCAATGTGGATATTGGGTCACTGGATAGTATTTCGATCCGGATCCCGGCAAATGCCGGGCATTCAAAGAGATAGTGTTCCAAGGTCTCATTGTCCTCCCCACAGGCCCTGCACACTCTCGAGTCCGCCCTACCAATATGGTGGAGATGGCCTCTAAGTGTCGAGTGTCCCGTGAGGATTTTCTTCAAAAAACTCAGTTCCTTCCTACTGAGATTCAGAGATACTCGTAGTCCTGACAACACCCGCATTCTCCCAGATCGTCCTATGCATGGTGTCAGCCCAGTCCACCAGCTCCGCCTTGAGAGCTCGAAAAGGTTTAGCGTTCCCCAATGTGGCTAATTCCAGGGAAGATCCTCCCCTAGCCAAATCATTAGCCACTTCGTTCCCCGCTATACCACAGTGTCCCTACACCCCGTGCAGAGAAAACGTTAATTTCCCCTTTACACCTGAGTATCGTCGTTGATCCCACAGAGTCCGTAGAGAAAGCCCGGATAGCCGCTTGGCTATCCGTGAAAATCCCAATATCACCGGTCAAGCCCATGATATTCACCTGCTTAATTTGCTCCGTAATCGCGGTGACCTCTGCCTGTAGTACGGTATTATGGTCAGGAAGACGGAAGCATTTGCGTATGTAGTAGTTTTACAATAGTTCGTTTATTAAATAATAAAATCATCTTAATAATATTTACAAAAAGTTTTTTTTTTTTTTATTAATATTTATATTTAAATGCTGGTAATGTTGTTTTAACTGCAT
The DNA here is from genome assembly GCA_021234595.1 of Delia radicum. Lineage (NCBI taxonomy): Eukaryota > Metazoa > Arthropoda > Insecta > Diptera > Anthomyiidae > Delia > Delia radicum. The sequence goes on along the minus strand of CM037855.1, from coordinate 201,066,130 downwards.
TTATACTTGTTTTTACTACATTCTACAGGTAATTTTTAACAATTTAAAATAACTACGAATTGTAGTTTATTTAAATGCAAATGTAATTTACACCTTTTTAACTGCAAATGTAGTTATTTTAACTGACATTTGCAGTTGATTTTACCTACATAATTTTCTTAGTGTATGTTTTGAGAAAATGTTGGTGTTGAAAAAAAATTGGGCCCCGGTCATATATTTGAATCCTTTAGGGGCACCCTTGGGACAGTTAGAGCAGTAGCAGCCAATTTTATATAAATATAACTTTTGTATTGGTGCCCCCTTTGGGAGTGGATATAGTGGGTAGGTATGTTCTGAGATAATGTTAGAGTTGAAAAAATATTGGCAGTCGCTCATTCATTTGACTCTTTTATGGGCATCCTTGGGACAGTTCGAGCGGTTGGAGACAATTTTAAAAAAAAATTTATTTTTGTATGGGTGCTCCTTAGGGAGTGGAGGTTGGGTAAGTTCAGAAAAAATAATGGGGGTCGTACTTACATTTCTACGCTCTAGGGACGCTGTTGTGGGACTTTTTGTTAATTTTTACCCTTTCACCCCTGCCATTTGCAGACAACCTCATCTCCACCATATTTTGTCTCATGCATTAGGGTTTCTCGCGTCTCCTAATATTGTTACTAAGGATCTCCATTCAACATAATAACACTCCTATTGCTACCTAGCTCCAAATACTAAAAACCAATTTTAAGAAATTTAAACTTCAGTTTTTATATAAAAAATGTTATTAAACAAATAAATAAATTTGTTTGCTATTTATCTGGACACTCTAGTGTACACTGAAAAAAACAGTAAAATCAGCAAAAATACTTGAAGTGTCAGAACATTTTTAGTTAGAAGGGCGAATGCAGAAAAGTTGCTATACTGATAAAATTTCTCAGTTGCTCAGTTAAAGAATTAATCAGTTAAAGAATTCCCGAATTAATTGCTTTCAACTAATGTTTCAGTCAAATAAAATTCATTTTCTGTCACCCTGTGAACACAAAATAAGAAAATTTAAAATTGTCAATTATTTTGTCCAAAATCCTTTCTGCATATCACTATAGTTTTGACATTTCATTTTACTCATTTTCTTTTTACCACCCATAGATTACATAGATCTGAAATTCTTTGACATTTGCTGTCAGTACACGCACAGTGGAGTGAATCAAATAAAAAGTGGTAATAAATATAGATCTTCTTAACTACTGGATCTATTAAGACCAAATGTATATGTAATCGTTAAGGAGGAGTATAGCTTTCATTTTAATTTTGAAGTCACCCTGTGTTAACACAGGGTCAGCACTAAGGTGCCAAAGTAGACCACCTCGAGTACAAAAAACTTTTAAAATGCTGTAACTTCTACAATTATGAACCGATTTCGATGATTTTAGACTTTTTGAATCCGCTTGATGAGATTAATAAAAAACATGCTTACAGTAATATGTTACCTGTTAAGTTTAAAAGTTGTGTGATGTTGAACATTAAAATTTTAAATTTTTTGATAAGTTTTTTTTAGGTTTTAAGTTAATAACTCCTTTATAATAAGTGGTAAGACATTAAAAAAAAAATTTTGTGTATTGCCACTTTTATCACTAATGCTGTGCTTAAAGTTTTATTTAATTATTTGTAACCGTTGAGTAAAGAAAAATCTGCAAAGTCAATTTTTTGAAATAGGTCAAAAAAATTGTAAAATTTTTGAGAAAAAGTAGCTTCACTCATACGTTTTTTTTATAATCTAATAGAAGAAAAGTAAATATTTTTTTAAATATTCGAAAAGAACAGGCTTTGAGAATAGTTTTAAATGAAAGTATTATTAATTTTGGACATGCACCCTTGTTAAACAGCATTGATCGAAAATTACCAATTTTCAAGCAAAATTTCAGTTTACACACATGGACAAAAATGGCACGCATATTTCTTAACTTTTTAAAACGTAATTTTATAGACTAATAAAATGTTAATTATTCTTTATCAAGTTTGCCGCCGGGAAATGAAAAGTGGGGTCCTGGGAGGAGTTTTTTTTAAAAAAGTCAAATTTTGAAATTAGATTTTTTTCGCTTTTAAAAATATCTTATTTACATCCAATTTTTTTAATTTCATTTATTTTTTTTTAATTGACGACAATATAATCTTTAATACATATTAAAATTGTTAACATAGCATAAATACCTTTTTAGATATTATTTATCAAAGTTAAGTTGTTATAATACAAAAAACACTATTATATATATTATTTTGTTTTTTTATTATTTGTTCTAGAAATTTTTTAAAATTCACATTTTTTTTTTTTGTAAAGCATAGGTTTTCACCTGTTCAACGATGTATAACATGTCTGGTGAATAGGTTTACAAACGTCTAAAAACTTTTTTAAAATGTATCAACTCGACCAAAAATTTTATTTATATGAAAATTCCTTTGTATGAAAATCATGGTACCAATAAACCTACAAGAAGTTAAGAAGTTCTATATTTATTACTACTTTTTATTTGATTCACTCCACTGTGACAAGTAAGTCATGAGAATGTGTTTGATATACATTTGGGCGGGTCGATTTAAAAATCCCTCAACGTTCAAGGAAAATCGTATTCTAGGGATCAAAATAAGAAACTTTGCCTAAGGAACCATACCTCAAAAACGAATTCTGATGTCCCGACTTTTGACCCGTATTGTCAAATTTTGAAAAAGCCCACTTTGATATTTCAGAAAGTAGGAGGAATCTCTCCAAGATTATGGGAGCTACTTCTTCTCCGGGAGACGCGCTAGCAGATTAATGCATAAATCATCATTCTAGGTGACCGTTAAGGGGTTAAAATTTAAGTTGAAAGAGAGCCTTTTTAACCGTGTTTTTATAGCGAAATGTACAAATCTCGGGATAGAGATATTTCAGAAAGTAGGAGGAGTCTTTCCAAGATTAGGGTCTCTATTTCTTCTCTGGAAGACGCTCTAGCAGATGCATGTATAAATTATATTCGATTGGGTTTAGATTCGATTGGGGCACTCTAAATGGGTCAAAGTGGAATTTTTCAAAATTTGACCCTACGGGTCAAAAGTCAGGCCATGAGAATTCATTCGGCAAAGTTTCTTATTTTGATGCCTAGAATTCGATTTTCCTTAAACGTTGAGCAATTTTAATTTTTAGATCAAAATTCTTGATATATAAAACTTTGCATATGCAGTTATAGACGAACATAAAATTTTAAATTTTTATTTCAGAGAGAAAAGAGGATTTTAGAGAAAAGGCGGTAAATAAAAACATGTATTTAAAGTTTATTAATAAATGTTAAAACGTAAAAAACAACAGCGCAAGTTAGAAAAAAATTTAAATGTCATTGTTTTCATTTCTTTTTATATCGGTTATTTTAAAATGATTAAAAAATTAGTTGTTATCAACTGATTCTTATTTGTTTTGTTTAGTTATTTTCTATTAATTTAAATTATTTTCTATTAATTTAAATAACTAAGCCTCAGTAGGGGTATTTTACCTAAGACTCAACTAAAAATTCAGTTGCAAATAACTGACAAGGGAGGTATACCGACCCGAACTGGCAGATCTTAATGAACTTTAAGAGTTAAAAAGTAGGGTTACAAATTCATTTGTTTTTGTATGAAGCAGGGTTACAGTACTCAAGAAAACAAAAATTTTGATACCCATATTGTGTATATAGTGGGCACAGAGTTGCCACATTTTTGAATTTTTTGAAATATAGGGAAAAAAGGATCTTCGGTAAAAATCGCATAAAAACCAAACGGTTTCGAATATCGGAAAAGCTCGGATAAAACCAAAAATCTTTCATTTGATACCAAATTTTTCTACACTCATAAAAATCAACAGTTATTTAAAAAATCAACAGTTATTTAAAAGTTTAATCGGTAAAGTTGTTTCAGTGGAATATACAATTAAATTACAAAATAAATATATTTTTTAACTTTCTGTCTGTTATTCAATTAACAAAATAAACAAGTAAACAGACTTTCGGTAGTAGTTAAAATATTCAGTTAAAATTTTCTATTTAAAACAAAAAGTTGTTATTTATATTGAGTATTGAAATAAACAAAACAAATCTATTGTTTTTATGGATTTTGTCAATTAATTTTTCAACAGCTGAAAATAAACTAAAAAATACAATTGTTTTAAACGAAAAGTAAGTAGTCCTGCTTTTAACTGATTTTCAGTGAATTTAATGTGTATATTCAGTAGTCTTTACGGAAAAAATATTGTGAGTGTTTATTTACTTTTAATAGAACGAAATAAACGAAATAAAGCAAAACAAGCGTAAAATGGGGTAATTTTTGAACCCACTTAGAAACGTCTTAACATGAGATTGTGAAGCTTAAAAAAAAACACGGGTCCCTTAAATTTTAATTCTCTACAACATATCCGAAATTCATTAAGATCTGCCGGGATACCTCCCTTGTGAGAAAATATTTCGGTGAAGTATCAGCAAAAGCGGTTTGCGGAATATCAATGAGCTTACTATAAGAAAAAAATTTGTAAATTTATCAAACATTTATCTAACCCTTGATGAGATATGAATATTTAACTACCTGTAACAAAAAAAAAAAATAAATTTACTAATTTTTTACTAACTTATTTTTTTGAGTGTATGAATGGAAATATATATAAAAAACGATAGTGTTTTACATTGCCTACTTTTAAGATAAGTTGCCAACCCATTGTTGTTGAGAAATTTGAGTATTGCACTAAGTTTAACTCTTACCCCCGTATTCATAAAAAATCTTAAATTAGATTTCAAATACATTTTACTAAAAACACATTTTTAACCTTAATATTGTATTCATAAACGAATATTAGATTGAAATTCCTATTTTAAACTCTGTGTAAAAGTTAATATTCGTTAATGGCTAAAATTTGTGTTTTAAGTAAAATGAATTTGAAATGCTGTTTAATATATTTATGAATGCAAGGGTTAATTTATAATTACTTTACTACTCGATTTTTGCGATCGATATCTTAAGTTAAAGATAAAGGCTTAATCTTTTCAACAAACAAAAAAAAGAATTGAAATACGTTAACTCCTTCAAAAGTTATAGATTTTTGGTCGCCTTCTCTGAAAATGTTACACTGTACGACGCTACAAAATAAAAAATGCAAGTCCCAGTTAGTTGTTTTTAAAAGATAAAGGGTTTTTATGATATCTAACCACATATTGAACTTTTCATTTTTGTATTTTAGAATTATATTCATTTGAAAAATGTAAAATTGCGTCATACATACCTACCTATACAAACATGCAGGTAAGTATTGGGAATTATTATGTTTTGTTATTTAATAAATAAAATATTTTGTTTATTTCATGTCTTTTACTTAATTGCATTATGTTTACGATGTGAAAGTCCTGACATTGGTATATAATACATATATTTAAATTCTTATATATCACAGAAAACAAAATAGATTTAAATTTCAGCAAAATAAATTAACTAAAGCACAAATTTTATACTAAGTTTTTTTAGCTTTTTTTCAATCTACTAAGCTCCAGCAAACATTTTTGTTGATTTCAACAAGTTGATTTTAATTTGCATTGAACTAAGTGTCAGCAAACCACTTTGCTGAATTTACTAATTTTTTGCTAAAAATCAGCTCACTGATTTTCAGCAAACACTTTTGCAGATATTAGCAATTTTTCTGCAAGGATCCTCCTAACAAAAATTATGCTTACTCAATTAACTTTTTTGCTCACTTTCTAAAAAAATTTACAAGATTTTTAAAAGTTTTAATATTTTTTATTAAAAAAACTCGCTAATTTTAATAAATTTGTATAAACCGAAAAATTATGCCGAATAATGCTACACTCAAATAAAAAAGTTAGTAAATTCAGCAAAAAATTTTACTGAGTCGAGTTAGTAGATACAGCAAAAGTTTTGCTAAAACTTAGTGGATTAAAAATTAAAAAAACCCTTGCTAAAAATTAATAAAATTTTTGCTGAATATTAGTAGACTAAAAAACTCAAAAAATTTGTAGAAAAATTATACTTTAGTTAATTTATTTGCTGAAAATCATAAAACATATTTTTGTGATTCTTTTTAAAATAATTTACAATACGTTACAAAATATAAAAATTTTCATACGCCCACATTGACGACATGAAAACGAACAAAATAAGAATTAAAAAGAACAAAATATACATAAAAACTCAATGTATGCGAAAACATGTACTTTTACACACAGATATGCCAGTTGAAATGTAGTCAAAAAGGCTATGACTGTATTTGTCATAAAAATTACTAACCACTTATTAATTTTTAACTATTGATAAAACAACTACAATAGTAGTAAAAACGACTAAAGAAGTATTCAAAAATAACTAACCTTAAATGAATGCATAAATCATAAAAACGAGAAACAAAACAATAAAACATCTACATAAGTTGTAAAAACTACTGTTTTCAATAGTTATATTTCCGATATTTAAATTTTTTTTTTAATAAAAAAAATATTTTTTGCTTTTAATTACAATAAAAATTTGTATTTCTTACATCCAAATTTCCAAACGGCATTCCATTGGAGATACAATGAAATTTTCTAATTATTATTGGCAAACTATGAACATATCAATAATAAGAAATAAAAACCAAACCAGAATTTAAAAAAAACTCATCATAATCTTAAATTTTTAAATAACTACCAAAAATTAACTTTTTACTGCAAAATTAATAATACTCAAAACAAATATGATATAAAAATATGCATTTCAAGCAAAATATGTATGTAAAGACAAATATACAAAAATACGCATTTAAAACAGCTTCACGGACCCCTTGATGCATTTCTACTGGTTTACGGACCCCGTAAGATTGAAAAATCTTTTGGCGTTATTAGTGTAAAAAGATTATATTTGAGAATTCGTATTGTTGTAGTTTTTAAATTGATGACAAAATTATGAAAATTTTGAGACTATGCTGTAAAATATTTTAATTATTTATGTATGTGTGCGCTCCGGTAGGCTAGTTGGTAGCTTGCTGGCTTATCTGTGCGGGGGTCGTGGGTTCGATGCCCTCCAGAGGCACTCGTTTGTTTTCGCTACAATGCGCCGAAGGCCATAGTAGCTAGTGCTCGGTTAGGGTAATAGTATAGGGTCCGCCATCTAACGTTTTTTTTCCGATGCCGATTTTGCCAAAAAAATCATCTTTTCAGATGAAGCTCACACTGCATGGCCAGCCGAGGCAGCAATTTGAATGAAATTATTTTCCATTATTAACCGGAAGGATTGTACTTTCAAATAAAAAAAATAAATTTGAGAAAATATTCAGTAGTTTTTTTTTATAGCATTTTCAAAAAAAAAAAGTTATTTGGCGGACCCTTTACATAATTTGTAATTATATGATTATTAATTAATGAAATAAAAAAAAAATATTTATGTATGTATTTTTAAAATTATTTTTATTCGTTATTCGTTCGATTAATCGAATAATTTATAAGAGTTAATCGTTTGATCGTTCGATCAAAAATTGTTTGATCGTTTATTCTAACAAAATAAAAATCCGAATAAATGACAACCCTACACTCAAAAAATTAAGTTAGTAAAGTCAGCAAAAAATTTTGCTGAGTCATCAAAATCTTATTCAAAAAAGTTTTAATATTTTTAAAGAACTACTTTCATACAAAAATTTTTTTTATTAGAAATAAACTTTTAGACTGTCTTAAAAAAAATGAAACCAAACAACAATAAAAAAAGGATCGATTTCTAAAGTATCTACCACGTGAGGAGTCTGAAAGTACCAGTCATGTGGTAGGTGAAAACAGGATCACTTCCTAAAGTACGTGATCGGCTTAAAAGTCTCTATCACGTGATTGGTCTGACAGTACCAGGCCTGTGGTAGGTGAAAATAAGAAAGGTTCCTAAAGTACTAGTCACGTTATTGGTTTAAAAGTGTCTTTCACGTGACTAGTCTAAATAGGTGCAAATATGACTGGTTTTAAAGTACCTATCAATCTGAGAGTTTTAAAGTATCTATTAGGGAAGTCTTTCAAGGGAGAACTACGACTGAACTAAAAAAAAAATTAAAAAAAAAATTGTGATATGTTCTTTTGCGATAGTTTATGGATATGTTCTTTTGCTTCAGTCCTGGGACGTGTTCTTTGGGGCTAGTTGTGTGACATGTTATTTTACACCGTTCCTGTGACATGTCACATATGTCAATTTACACCCTCCTAGGACAAGCCCATGTTAAAGTAACCGGTCCCTTTCTTATAAAAAAAACCGGTCCTGTGACCGGTACCTATCACATTGAACCGGTCACGTGACGGGTCCTGTGATAGGTCCCTTTACCGCAGGTACACCAATGTAGTACAACAATTTTCTTTCAATAATTCAATTTAATTTTTTTAAATAATTTGAAATATTAAGAGAATTAAAAAAAATTATTGTGAAATTAAAAAACAAAATTATTTTGTCGGAACTCCTTACGGCCCCCTTCAATACTCTTACGGACCCACATCTGGGAACCGTTGCTTTAAACAAATTTAATCTAAATGACTGCTATTTTTACCTACATAATTCTATTTCAAATCTTTTATTTTTAAATATAAATTAACACAAAAATTGCAGTTTAGTTTTCCAAAATTCTTTTCCATCCTGATTATAAATTTTGTTTACATTGATAAACACGTTTTTGGCATATTAACGATTTAATGTTGCGTCTATTTATACAATCTTGTTGTGATTCTAAGATTGAGATTTGCAAAAATTACCCCACACAAATCCACATCCAAAACTTTTTAAATAAATACCCGTTGTTCACAAATGCTGACACTTTGAGATGTAAAGAAAATACAAAAACAAACTCTACAAATAACGGCACATCCTCTCAAGGGGTGGATGTCAACAAACGGATGCAAACACATGCCAACAGTGTGACGACGAAAAAATACTGATTTGCAAAATTGCGCAAGTGCATCAAAATGAAACAACAACGAAAACAAAATTTAAATTGAGAAACAACAACAGCAACAACAATTGCGTAGCATTTATGCCAGGGCCGTAGCCAATGGGGCCCGGACCACAGTGCTTTGTCCCATGGACAAAAATCAAAAATGTATCTTAACGGAAAACCGTGGATTTTTCGAAATTGTAATAACTAAAAACTGCAATCTTTAAGTGGGTCCAATCTAGAGTTTCTAAATGCAAAATTAAATTGAAATCGGAAAACCGAAGGTCAACCGGTCTTCGGTGGAAAGACCAATATATGTATCTATTTTTTATCACTCTATTTTTCTTTTCTGAAAAAATAACGCATAGTTAGTTTAGAAAGGTCAAAATAACGAAACACTTTTTTAAATTCTATTAATTAAAAATGCATTATGAAAATAATTTTAATGAAATTATACTTTTTTGTTATCAAAATAAAAATTTTTGAGAAATATCGCAAGCATATATGTACATTAGGGCGGGTCGATTTAAAAATCGCTCTACGTTCAAGGAAAATCGTATTCTAGGAATCAAAATAAGAAACTTTGCCGAAGGAACCATACCTCTAAAACGAATGCTGATGTCCCGACTTTTGACCCGTAGGGTCAAATTTTGAAAAAGCCCACTTTGATATTTCTGAAAGTAGGAGGAATTTCTCCAAGATTATGGAAGCTAATTCTTCTCCGGGAGACGTGCTAGCAGATTAATGCATAAATCATCATTCTAGGTGACCGTTAAGGGGTTAAAATTTAAGTTGAAAGAGGGCCTTTCTAGCCGTGTTTTTATAGCAAAATGTACAAATCTCGGGATAGAGATATTTCAGAAAGTAGGAGGAGTCTGTCCAAGATTAGGGTCTCTATTTCTTCTCCGGAAGACGCTCTAGCAGATGAATGTATAAATTATATTCGATTGGGTTGGATTCGATTGGGTCACTCTAAATGGGTCAAAGTGGGATTTTTCAAAATTTGACCTTACTGGTCAAAAGTCGGGACATCAGAATTCGTTTTAGAGGTATGGTTCCTTCGGCAAAGTTTCTTATTTTGATCCTTAGAATACGATTTTAATTGAACGTTGAGCGATTTTTTTGCCTCCATACAAATCGACCCGGCCTAATGTACATATATATATTTTTCTTGTTTTTTTATGGTTTTACACGTTGCACAAAAAAAGTATATTCTGATAAATAAATGTTCTATTACCAAACGGATTTGACTAAAATTTTAAATAGTTGAAAGCCTCTCACACACTTTCTCGTTTTTACAATTTTTCGTCACTAAGATGATTTTTTAAAAAATTATAGTCTTTTTAGAAAAAAGGATATTGGACAGCTGAAATAGTCCTTGCTGCGATTGAAATGAATATTGTCACAAACATTAATGATTACACATCAAGAATAGTAACCAATTTTTGAAATATTGTAAGGATTCTTATAGCTTTTATTCAAAATATATAAAATTCAAGATATTAAATGGAATTTTACAAATATTTTATGAAAGAAAAATATTTTATAATTTTGACAAAATAAAAAAATGGTAGCAATTGGAAGATTTTCAAATGATTTTTAGCCTTTTTAGAAAAAAGGATGTATGACAGCTACACTGAGAGAATTCTCTGCATGATATCAATGAATTTCTGCATCAGATCTATGAAATGTCACTGGAACTCGTCTATTGAAACTTTTCATTAAATTAATTTAAAATCAAATGAAAAGTTTCATTTTATTTTTTAAAAATTTAATGAAAAAGTTTCATTAAAAACAGTTTCATTAAAGCTAGGTTTAAGAAATTTTTTTTTCACTTTGTGAAGAAAACTTCATCAGTTTAGTGAAAAAATTTCATTTATTCTCTCTGTGTATTCACTCAGAATATTCTTACAGTAACTACATGTAGGTCATTCGTGTAGTAAACAGTAGTAGTTGTAGTAATTTTTCTATGAGAAAATGAAAAACGACTATTTGGGACAGTTATTTCAAAAAATAACCAACTAAAATTCCTGTACTTCAGTAACAGTTGCTTTTAGTAGTTATTTTAGTATTTTAATAAACAACTACCAAAACTGTAATTTTGTAGTAAACAGTTAATTTTTGTTAGTTATTTAAAAATAGAAGATTATGTCAAGTTTTTAAAAAATCTCATATAGTTTATATTTCTTTAGATTAGACTAGAGTGGCACTATGCACCGCGACCAGAAGTTGGTATTTTGTGCTGCCAGCGAATACACCCTATAGGTTCAGGCTCCCTACGAAGCCAACTATCCTACCAGGTAAACAGTTCCAAACGACCGATGGCGTCACTATTCGACCACCAAAATAACGCACCCTCCTGTCGGAGAGCCTCGGACATTTGCAGAGAACATGCTCTGAGGTCTCGGGTTCCAATTCACAAAACCTGCACGTATCCGTAGAGGATGGTCCCATCTTGTACAATAGATACCTAAGGCCACAGTGTCCCATGAGGTAACCCGTCACGGTCCTTAGTTCGATATTATATTATATTTCTTATTATTTATATGTTCAGAGTTTGCAAATAATAATTAGAAAATTTCATTGTATTTCCTCTCCAATGCATAAAAACGTCATATCTGGAACACAGTTTGGAATTTTGATTTTGCATTTTAAATTGGATGTAGGAAATACAAATTTTTATTGTAATTGAAAGAAATTTTTGTTTAATATATTTAAAATACCGAAAAAATAACTGTTAAAACAGTAGTTTTTACAACTTATGTAGTCGTTTTATGTTCATTGTTTTCTTGCTCTTTCTTATGGTTTATACATTCATTTAAAGTTAGCCATTTTTCACTGCCTTGTTATTCGTTTTTACTACCATTGTAGTTGTTTTTATCAAATGTTAAAGGTGACTACAGGGTTAGATATTTTTATGACAAATACAGTCATCGCCTTTTTGGCTGTCTTTTTTAGACATTTCTTGCTTCATTTCAAGAACAATAACCAATCTTCGAAACGTTGCAAGGAGAATACAAACTTTTATTCAAAATTAACAAGATTCAGGATATAGGTAAAGGGTGCACATTAGGGTAATAACTTTTTGCATTTTTTGCAAATATCAAATCTCCCCAGACAAAATCATGTAGGGCATGGACAAATATTAAGAAGTGCGTTTTTAGTGTTTCGCTATCGTCAAAAAAGGTTACGCACCAAACGCGTTAAAGTTTCGAATCAAACAAAGTTAAAAAAAAAAACTTTTTTTGATGCCTCAACGTCTGACCATCACATCTATATAATTAAGGCATGCTGATTTCAATAGTAAAGTCCGTTTTCGAGTCAATGGAATAGTTTTCTTTCAAATTTGCTTTTAATTTCCGCTATTTTTTTGCAGTTTTTTATATAAAAAAAATCTGTTTTCACATATTAATATATTAAAGGCATTTTAGAAATCGCTGTCGGTGCGTAAGTTTTTTTTTACCAAATTGAACTGAAATAGTTTTTTTTATCATTAATACAATATTTGCCATTAGAATGGCAAATATTGTATTAATTCTCCCTGGGGAGAATGTTGTCCAAAAAAAGTTATCATCCTAGTGCACATCCTTGCAACTACTTTTTGAAAAATAAAACTCTTTTTATATTTTTAACAAAATTAAAAAAAAAAATTAACAATCGGATGTTTTTCAAAGGATTTATAGCGTTTTTATGAAAAAGGATATATGACAGATATTAGAGACCTTGCTGCGATTAAAATGTAAATTGGCGCAAACAATACCTGCTATATTCCTAGAATTATAACCAATATTTACTACAGTTTTAGGAGAGATGTAGCTTTTATAGAAAATTAAAAATTCAGGATATATGGGAGGTATGCGTATCCTTGCGCCGATTTTCTCAAAAACTATGTTTTTTTTCTAATTTTGACAAAAGAAACCAGTTTACCAATTTTTATTCAAATACTTCTATTTTTTGTCCTCTCAATATATGGGGACCACTGTGAGGCCTCCAAAATTGATTTGACAAATTTTTAACCCTTTGACGACGAATGGTTGATATTTGTCCTATTATTAATTTTTGTAGCGTTAGCTACACTTCTTAAATGATTTTTACTAGTGTGACGTGTATCGACGTATATATCAGATCATACCACCACTTGGACCAATATGGTCGGAATAGGGTGACCCCAAAGTTAAAAAATATGAATATTTTTTCCATGATTTTTGGTACACATTTTCTTGGACGCTATTTAAAAAAACATTGAGGTATTTGGAATTGATTCATTTCATTTCCTACTGGACACTGATACAATATGGGACATGTACATATATATCCCATTAGTCGTCAAAGGTATAAAAGAGTAGGTTTTTGTTAATTTTTTTTTTATTTTTTTTTAGAATAGAAATTTAAGCAAATTTTGTTTGATTTTATTTAAAAAAGTGATATATATTGATTTTTATCCCCTGATTCCAAATCTGGTCTCCAAATTTCCAAATATCAACCCTTTACGAATTTTGGACGAGGTTACCCTGCGCACAGTGGATCTAAACACAAAAAACATGGTAATAAGTATGGATCTTCTAAACTACTGGTCCAATCGGGAAAAAATGTTCACAAAAATTGAAAAGCGGGATTGTGCTACAGGGTGTCAAAGTTGACCATCTCGGGTATATAAAAGTTTTAAAGTATATATAACTTTTATAAATGTGGATCCATTTCACTGATTTTAGACTTTTTGTAATTTAAAACATATTCGGATATGCACCCTACGCCCAGCATTGGTCGAAAATGTTGAGTTTTGAAATGAAATATTTTAAGAATTTTATACTATAAGGAGACATATTTTAATGGGTTTGCCTAATGACTTGTCGCCGCTCGCTCAAAAACAAATACTAGGGAGCTAATTTTGTGAAAAAGGTACTTTTTTCAGTAGCTTGTTTTTTATTTTAAAAAAAGTGTACTTACACTTATGATATTATGTAGGTAAAGACGACAGTAATTGTAGTCAAGAACAAATAAAATTTCATTCGGAGAAAGGACGCTACGAATTGTAGTAAAAATTAACCACATATGTTAGTAAAAAATAAACCAACATTTACTTTTTTTATTTTTTTAAATAACAAAAAACAACTGTAAAAAATAAATGTAAAATCATAAAACAGTCATTTGATGTGGTTTGTTTTTTTAAATAAGCTACAAGGTTAGTAAAAAATTTAATTTGTTCTCTAAACTGTATTACAATGCAAACAACTACATATTTTTAAAGCAGAAGTTTCCTGAGTGTATGTTATCAGTTTCAACGTAACTTTATTTTTTTTTTTTTTAATAAAAAGTTAATAATTGTCCCACGTTCGACATTGTTTATAGTTATTTTTACATAAAACCAAAGTTCAATGTAGTATTTCTAACTAAAATGAATTGTATTTTTGGGTTGTTTTTACGGCAATGTTAACAATTTTAAACAATTTATAATATTTTTTATATATTGTTAAAGAAGACTTATTATATTTCGTATACATATATAGGGGATTCCATCAATTCAAACTAATGTATTTAAATCAGACATGTCAGGTCGAAATGTAACATTTAACAATTTGTTATGTTCAGGTACTTTATTGCATTATATTTCTCTGAAAGGGTTACGGTTTTTTATTGAATAATATTTAAAAAATCCTTATAAGATATAAATTTATTTGTTTGTAGTAATTTTCCACGTAAAAGACAGATAGTCACAACAAACTCGATCTTAATTAAAGGTTTTAAATAGAACTACCAGCAACGTAGAAATAATGAGAATAAATGTTTTTTCGCAGTGTGACGAACGTGACATTTGAAAGTCAATGAAAGAAAATCAAAAAATTATCGTTTACTAATCCTTATTTACTTCGTTTGCATTTTTTAGGTTAATTGTTGTTGTCACATATATATTGAGATAGGAGTGTACTTGCATCATCGCTCTTAAAGAATTAAATATTTAACCCTTTGACGACGAATGGTTTTTTTACTTTATTACTTTTTGCTATTTTAGGACAACCTGCGGGACGACAATAGACAGATGTGGCTTTTTAGCAATACCTATACATTGTAGCCAAATAGTCTCAGATCCTTACAAGGTCAACCCAAAGTCAAAAAATTAGTTTTTTGTTTATTATTTTTTTTTTAATATTTTTGTTTTGAGTTTTTTTAATGTTAAAAGTTTAGTTTTAAGTTTATACAAAAATATTTATTTTTTTTAGATTAGGCATAACTTAAAGCAAAATACAAAATTAAAACTTATACAAAAACTTAACCAATTAAGTAGAGGCATCCCATTTATTATTTAGATTTAGTACAATATTTCTCCGATAGGGGATGCCCCACAGCGCCAAAAGCACCACAACATTTATTTTCATTCATAGGCTCAAGTTTCCACGAAGTTTCGTCCAAAGATTTTCTATGGTTTAAAGCCCGTATGACACTGTATAGTTTTTGTATAGTTTCAAGATGTATTGGGAGAAAGAAACAACATTAATGTGCGAATGAAACATATATACAATTTGTAAACTTGGATCATATTTAAATTGTGCACAAAACCACAAAGTGCAATATTTTTATTCATTTTCTTTTTTTAATTGTACTATTATTTGTTTACAAAAAACTGACAACAAACTTATTTGCCTGTGAGAAATGTCAAGATAAAGTTCAAAATTTTCGTTTGCACTTTTGACAGATATCCCAATTTTTCGCTGATTTATCGATAACAAAAGCATTTGTTTTGACATTTACTACAATTTGGCACTATGTGTTCGTACTCTTTACACTAGTTAAAAAATTGAGTAACAATATATTTGTACTGCTTTAATTTAGATTGTCAATACAAAAACTATACAGTGTCATACGGGCTTAAGTTAAGTAGTCAAAGGGTTAAGAGAAAATGAAAATGGAAAAAAGTTTACCAAAAAACACGAACTCAAATTTGCAGTCCGTTTTATCATCATTACAACTATTGTATGCTTTAGACTAGAGATTGCAAATCGATTATAATCGTAATCGAATTTGAGATTAATCGCATCGTTTAATTACAGACTAAACTGATCCGACACAAGTGACAGATTCCAAAATTGTGTATAAAAACCCTATTTTTTTCAAATAACTTTTTTTCTGAATGCTGTGTGAGAACGGGCAGGAACGTCGAATTACCCATTAGTTATTATAGACACTAGACTTTATATTTTCGTGTCAGGTCTAATGACTTAGAATTATATTTGTAATACCGCGTTTTTATTTAGAACTTTCAAATTGGGTTTTTTGATTTTTAATATTTTTTCACAAATTTGTGTTACTATTGATTAAAGATTTTTTTATAAAAATATTTTAAACATTAACTTAAATGTAGACAAATAGTATTTGTATGTTTCCAGAAGTTAATTTAAGAGTATTTATTTATTTGAACATACGATACTTCATTTATTAAAATATGAAACTTTAAAATGTAATTTTTTTTTTTTTTTAATTTTAACCAATACTCAGGGGATGCTCCCTACTCATGCAGTGCATTGTATTGATCAGGAAAATAGGGTATGGGAGGGAGGAAAGAGGGAGTAGTGTGGATATTTGATTTAAATTTTTCTAAATTGTAAGTAACAGGGAAGACTTCTGCGGGAAGTTTGTTCCAAATACGAATCGTTCGACTGAAAAACGAATTTCTCTGTAATGCGTTGTGCGAAACACAGGACAATCCACTACAAACGGATGTGCTCTACTAGATAAGCGAGTATTCCGAATAAAAACTCGGGCTCGAGGAATAAGTTCACTTATCTCCGATGAGCACCTCCCATGGTAATATCGATAGAAAAGTGTCACACAACCCACATTCCGACGATGCTCCAATAAATCAATAGAGTTGGATACACTACTGTCATCCCCTGAACACGGTCCAGAAGCTTCAGAATAGACACTGAAGCCCCTGGCCATATATGAGAGTTGTATTCCATTTTCGGCCGGATATAGCTGGTATAAATAGTAAGGAGATCGGATGGAGTGAAGTAAGTCTTGCACCGTTTCAGAAAACCAAGACACTTGAATGCCTCTTTCGACACTTGAAATACGTGCTTATTCCAAAGGACATCACACTGTATTCTCATGCCCAGAACATCAAGAGCATCCGATTCCTCAATACCTATACCATCCATAGCTACAGATGACAATGTTAATTCCACAGCCCGTCTGTGGGTTAACATACAACATTGGGTCTTGCGTGCATTCAAATCGACCTTATTCGCGCGACCCCACTCAGAGATTGTAGAAAGGTCTTGATTGTGTCATTCACAATCCTTCCGGTTAATAATGGAAAATAATTTCATTCAAATGGCTGCCTCGGCTGGCCATGCAGTAGCCTACACGATCGGTCCAATTTTTAAGCACATTATCGATTGTGTGCAGCTGTATTTCACCAATGGCTTCACGAATATTGTCCTTTAAAGCGTCAATTGTCTCTGGCTTGTTGGCGTAACACTTATCTTTGACGGTACCCCACAAATAATAGTCCAACGGTGTCAAATCGCAGCTCCGAGGTGGCCCAAGAAAAAGCAACTGATTCTTCTTTTTAAGATAAATTGTCCTCCCTGGAGCTGCAGAATTCACTTGTATATTGTACAGTTAGATGCCTAAATCATGACCGTAGCCAGGAATTTATTTTGGGGCCACAATTTTTTTTTTCAGAATTTTGCAGCCGGAAAAATTTTTTACGCCAAATTTGGCTTTGATTGAGTAGTCAAACATGGTATGAAAAATTTAAAGTGGACAAACAATTTAAAGTGGACAATCATGGTAATGTTGCAGAATGTGTGCGAAAATTGCGTACGGATTTTGGAAGAAGAGAAGCACCGTCAGCTCCGTATGTTCGTTATCTTGTGAAAAAGTGAAAGAAACTGGCATCCTCATCGATAAACCAAGGCAACATTTGGTTTCAACAGGACGGCGCTACGTGCCACACAGCCGAAGCTACACTCGATGTCAAGAATATTTGAATTTGAATATTCAAATATTCTTGATGAGGATGCCAGTTTCTTTCACTTTTTTCACAAGATAACGAACATACGGAGCTGACGGTGCTTCTCTTCTTCCAAAATCCGTACGCAATTTTCGCACACATTCTGCAACATTACCATGATTGTCCACTTTAAATTGTTTGTCCACTTTAAATTTTTCATACCATGTTTGACTACTCAATCAAAGCCAAATTTGGCGTAAAAATTTTTTCCGGCTGCAAAATTCTGAAAAAAAAATTGTGGCCCCAAAATAAATTCCTGGCTACGGTCATGATTTAGGCATCTAACTGTACAATATACAAGTGAATTCTGCAGCTCCAGGGAGGACAATTTATCTTAAAAAGAAGAATCAGTTGCTTTTCGTACTCGCTTTGAATAACATTAACTAACGGCAAAAGAAACAATTATTATAACGGTATTTAAATAAGAAATTAAAGATTAAATAAAAAAAAAAAAAAAAATCAAGCAGGCAGGCAGACAGTCAATCATACATACCAACACCTTTCTGGCTTGTGTATCCAATAGAGTTAATAGTTTTAAAAAAAGAAGTTAATCCGACTATAATTTTGTCAGCAAAAAAATTAAAGAAAATCTTTAAAATATAAAGAAAAATCTAAAGCTTTATAAAACAAGTTATAAAAATTACAAATATTTGGTTAACAATTTCAATAGAAACAAATAATTTACAAAGTGTGAATAATAAATTTTTTGAAAATTTGTTCAATGATTATTAAACTAATAAACAATTTGTGTGGCCAATATAAATAAAAACGTGCTAAAAGTGTTGATGATGTAAAAATCATTAAATATTTATTCATAGTCTGGAAGCAAAAAGAAAGAAAAAATAAAAAAATTCCGACAGAATCAAGTAAAATCGAATTATGTGAAAATTTTTCTAATTTTTTTTTTTCATATACAAAATCACTATAACAACCACCACCCACCCTTAAATTGCCAGACTTCCGGTAAGCATTATAAATGGTAACTTTATGCTACTAAAAGCACAACTACAACCAAACACCACGACTAAAAACTCTCAGCATCACAATTATCTTCATCGTCATCAGGGCTGCCAGATGACTTTGTCAAAAAATCGTAAATTTTACGAAATTTTTTAAGAAAATCGTCAAATGAATCTAAAAAAATCGTCATAAAAATCGCGAGTTCAGTTTAGTTAATACTATTTCCTTTATTCTGAAGAAACGAGTTGTTTATTCGTTTCTCTGAGTTTTTAAAAAGAATATCAGGCATTCCACCGATGACTGGCCAAAACAAAAACATTTTGGGTCTTCCAATTTCAATTAAATTTTGAAGTTAGAAACTCTATGGGACCACATAAAGATGGCCGTTTTTTAAATTTTGAAAAATCTACGGTCTTTTTTTTGAAAAATGAGAAATATGCCTAAAGTGTGTAAGTTTGAATATTCGTATTTTCTTTTATATACATCTGGTCATCACCATTTTTTTTTTTTTTTTAAAGAGAAGGAAATTCTTCCTATTAATGAATGTGTTGCTTTCTTTGGAAAGGGGATAGTGGAGAGATGAAAGGTGGTGAAAGATGAAGGGCTTCAAACATGGCAACACTGTAATTGCGCGAACAGTCTTAGAACAGTTGTTGGTCACCACGTGATGTAGAGTTGGCGAATTTATTGAAGCTTTTTAATTCATAGCCCTGATTCATTATTTTACTTCGGTGGGGTTAAGTGCTATGGGAACACCAAAGGCGGGCGCTGCGATACATATGAGGGATAGAAAACTCATACATATTATTTTTCTAAATTAATGTTGTCGTCACCGGGAATCGAACACGGGACCATCTGTGCAACAGTCCAACGCGCTAACCATTACACGACAACACCACACATTGCATTAGAATGGAACACTCCCCAACTTTTTTTTATAGTGGAATGAAATTTTTTTAGCATCAAAAAGAAATGCATTTTTATTCAATTATTTGCTAAATTTAGAATTTTTACTAAAAAACAACACATTTTTTTTGGGACACAGAGTTTATCTATTATTAAAGAAATATTGAAAAAAATCATGTATAACTTTTCCATAGAAAAATCAACAATTTATTATTTTTATTTCAGAATTAAATTTAAAAATGTAGTGTTGAGACGCCATTTAAATGGTTCTCTTTTAAAAACTAAACATTATTTTTGAACATTTTTTCTGTACTCGAAAGATAATCGAATATACTAAGATATTATATTTTAAAAATATACTTTTTCTAAAAAAAAAAACTAATATTAGAGATGCTTGCAAGGGCTAAAAATCTACTTTTTAACACAACATTTTTTAGTAGATTCTTTTATCTTTCACGTGCGGAAAACTTCTTAAAAATTAAATGTATAGTTTTTAAAGCGGAGACGTGTACATTTTTAAATTTAATCTTAATAATTCTGAACTAACTGTTGTTTTTTTTCATGTAGAAATACTAGAAGCTTTTTTTCAAAAATCATTAAAAATGGTTAAATGCAGGGACCCAAAAAGGCGAAAGTGTAACTTTATGGTAAAAACTGGATATTTTGCAAATATGGATTCTTTTTTTTTTAAATGCATTTTAAAAATAAATATCATAAAAACTGCATTTCTTTTTGAAGCTGAAAAAAATAACTTTTCACGATGTAAAAGTGGAGGAGTGTATCATTCCTATGTATTTTAAATGATAATGATCCGATATGTATTAAAAAACTACGAATGTTGAAATTAACGCACTTTTAGAACATTTTTCTTTAACGAGAATCGGAATAAAACCATGGTTTTTTAGAATTTCGAATAAATAAAAACGCGAATCTTTGAGTGGCTCCGTAGAGTTTCTGCGTGGAATATATAATTAAATTCCGAAGACTAAATTTTGCCGATATGTTTTGTTAAAATTTAAATAAATTTATATTAAGGTAATAAAAAATGGTTTGAAAAATTAAATAAATGAAATAGAAACATTAATTAACTAATAAAGCTCGCAATTTCGTAGCGCTGATAAACTTTTAAACTACTCCAGATAGTAAAAATTAAAACACAATTTTTTTTTGGTAGAAAATATGAACCCTGAAAAATAAATGTCAAAAATTATCTCAACAATCTCAAAAAGTGTCTCAAAGTGAGTGACAATTTTTTAGACTCACAAAAGACTGACACAAATGACTACAACACTCACAGAAAAAGGTTTCATCATATTGATGATATTGTTTCATAAATCGTATGTCATCAATTATTCATCATATTTATGAAGTTTTCATAAATATGATGAAAAGTTTCATACAAATTTATGACAAATGTTTCATAGATCAATTAATGAAAAAGTTTGATAAACTTTGTAAACAAATGTTTTGGTTTTTATTGAAATTTTTATTTAAAATTTAGAAAATATCATTTCCATTTAAAGGCTAAAACATAATTGACTTAAGTCAGGTATTGATATAAATCGAAAATTTGAAAATACAATTATTTAAATTTAAAAACATTAATTTTCATTTCAATTGTGTTTCAGTCTATAGACTTTATAAAATTAAAGAACTACCAGAAATTTTTTGAAATTCAGAAACAGCAATTATATATTATTTGATGTGTTCTTAATTTTAAATAGAATTTTTTGAATACAATATAAAACTTTTATGAAACTTTTCATAATATTTATGAAACATTTCATTAAAATTTATGAAACTGCTTCATTGTATTTATGAAATATTTAATTATATTTACGAATCATTTCACAAAAAGTTATGAATCTAAATCATCATATTTATGAAGCATTTCATAAATATGAAAAAGCCTGTCTTCAATTTACACTCTTAAGAAACATATTTATGAATTGTTACATTGAACGAAAATCAATGAAGTCTTTCATCATATTTATGAAGTTTTTGATAAATATGATGAAGCTTTTTCCCAGAGTGAAGACTCACTTTAATAGAAAAAACTAAAAGACGCTAATGTTTTCAGGACACTATATATGAGTAATGAATTCCTAGCTTCCTAAAGTCTGGAACAGTTTTATAAAATAAAAAGATTATCTTATTTTTTTTTAATAAAAAAAATCGTCATTTTGATACCAAAAATCGTCATTTGGCAAACTTATGACAAAGAATCGTCAAATCTGGCAGCTATTATAGTCATCATAAACTCAATTCTCTCATTTGCTAACTTTAAATTGCCCTTGCTCTTATTATAAAATTTACCGTTAACTTGTTTCTTCCTCTTGACGTCCTATTGTGTACGAGTAGTATACAACTAAACATAATATACTATTAACGTTATCTTAAACTGTAAGTGTGTGAGTGACTGTAAACAAAATAAACAAAAACAAAATAAAATAAACGTAAACATTACAAAAACAACAGTAACCATTATTTTTACACATAAAAAAGAAGAGAAAACACAAGGATATTTATTTCTGTATTTATGCTTTTTTCAAAATCATAAAGAACGAGCATAATAAGGATTCTTTACGAAGGGAATACAATGTTGTGAGTTTGTGAATGTGTCTGTGTGTGTGTGGGTTGAAGAAGATTGAAATTATTGTATAAACTGTTATGAGGACAATAAAAAAGGATATGAAGAAAGCTGAGGAAATTGTGAAAAAGGTAATAAAACATTTCTATTTCTAAGAATTGTAGTAGCCAGATTTTCCAAATATTTTAATTTGTTTTCCCCCCAAAAAATAACACTTATAAATATCTAATTTAGAAAATATATATATAATGGTGACATGACAATGGACATACTCTACATTTAAGGCTTTGGAGTTATGCTCCAAACGCTGTCAGGCATAACCTCCAAACTGAAGTTTGTATGTATGTAAAAAGAAATTGGACTTCAGGCCCAGAATAAGTTTCATAGTTAGTGTGACCATACATACCGATTTTATCAGTTTGCTAAACTAATAAAGCTAAAAGGCTGAAATTTGAGTATGTATTACAGTACAGTCAGATCGTTAACATGCATTTCTTTTCTTTTGACAAACTTATTAAAAACAATTCAGGATATCGAAGCATACAATTTTTAAAAGGACATTTTTAAAATTTTTGGTCCTGAAATATTACGACAAATAATTTTGTGTAATAACAGAGGTTATGATAGTTCATATGATATCCATATTGACATCATATAATGAGTACAAGTATTTAAGTAATAATTGATTGGAATAAGTCCTTTTGAAAGGATATATGATGTGATAACGAAAATCTGAGTAAATAGTTAAACTACTTGGTGTCTCTTGTTTGACATGCATATCTATTTTTCCAGGTGTGGCAAAATTTATTGAAATTTGTCGTAAGGTGATTTTTATATTAAATATCATATATTTGTTACATATGTTGAAAGAGTTACTTTTAGTTAATTGCAGAATAAATTTCAGAAAAATTAATTATGTTTTTTTTAGATATTCGCGAATTAAGGACATTTTTACAAAATCGTTGTCCTTTTCGCGTAAAATAAATATTTTTATGCAATACTGAAGAAAAGGATTTGATCTTTATAATGACACCAAGTTTTTAATTTTCTGCTGACGCGTCCAAAAGTTTGTTACATTTGTGAAAAACCCCCAACTTTGAGCAGAGACTAAACGCGAACTATTACGAATTTTGAAATAAAAAAAACACGTATTAACTAGAAGAATATACATATGTATAATATATATACCAAGTTTAATGAAATTTAAAAGACCATTATCTGAAAGGTGTGTCGAAAGTTTTTAAAACCTCCTATTGATTTTATACATTTTATATAAAGAAACTATTTGCTAAGCGTTTTTCTCTAAAGAAATCAAAACTAAAATACTATTAGAGTGAATTTTATTAAAATAATGTTCTCGGAATGTGCGATTTTTTATACAGCAAAAAGTCTTTTTAAGTAAAAATTAAGGTATCCCAAATCGGACACTCAGATATAAGAGAAATTTTTTTGAAAACTATTTCATTTAAAAAAGTTACAAGGAAGTCATCAGAATTGGAAGATTTAAAACAAAACAAAAAACAAAGCAATATTTGCAGGTATCTCTGTCGAAAAAGTTTTTAGAATCTGAAAGACTCTTTGGAATCCAATGATTTTTCTATAGGCTATTTCTAAAGACTATAAGCTACATATTTTGTATTTCACCTGGGGAACTGATGAATTATTTCAACAAAAACAACAATTTACATAAAAAATAAAGCTACGCCGCATCTAGTTTAAAAAAATTGTATGCCCTTAAGAACTTTACACGTCAGATATATATTTTTCCTCGGAGTTGGTTTTATTATCAATATTATCACTGATGATTGTTAGTTGCAGAACTATTATTATTCAATTGGTTCTAGGGAAACGGGGTTGAACCTCCTAGTCATATTCCAATATTTTCGAATTTTGTAACATGTCCACCATGCTGTCCCTTATTGTAAATGGTTCCAAATGGAAGAAATCGAATTTATTGGGAAAACGTTACCCCGTGACGAAAGTTGACCGAAAATGGCTCATTTTGGAAAAAGGTGTATTATTAGTAAAAATTCCCAAAATTCGAAGTCTCGTAAAAATTTATTTTTTATTTCATTTATTCATTTAATATATGCAAAATTATTCAGATATGGAATTCTGACTTCATCGGATATTATTAACCCACTTTAGCCAGGAATCCAAAATGACCCACGAATTTGATAAAAATGCAAAAAACGGCTTTTTTTAAAATTAATTTTATAGATTTTTTTAACATACCCAATATGAAGAAACCGATTGCTATTTTCATTACGTAATACAGTACTTTTCGTTTACAGTCACATCGCTTATAGTCCATTTAGCGATATAGTCCATTTTTACACTTTTACTGTCATCTAAAATCAAATTGCATACAAAATATTTAGGATATAGTCCATTCACGATTTAATCACATTTGGCTTATATGCCACTAAACTCTGGCTACTAAAAGTAAATTTATATGCAAATAATTTAAGTTATAGTCACAATACAGAAAATTTCTAATATAATTGTGAAATCTTGAATTTTTTTCGGTGTAAAATTATTTAAAAATTTAAGAGGTTAAAACGAAAATTGGAACAAGGAAACTGAGCTGAATCGTTTCAAACATCGTTTTTATATTCCGAATTTTCCACCAGTTATAATAATAAATAAATTGCATATAGTCACATTTCATGATGACTATATCACAATTTATTTATAGGCAACAAAATGGCATATAAAAAAACTAGCGATATAGTCACATTAGCGATATAGTCCACAACTTGTGTGCAACTAAGAGATGTGACTATAAGCGAAAAGTACTGTAGTTTTTATTAAAGAAAAAAATAAATTGGAATAATTATAATTCGAGTTTGTGTTTACAGCGACTCCTTGCCAGGACATTTTCTGAAAATTGCTTATTTTATCAAAAATTTAACAAAATTTTAATGTTTTTGTAAAAGTTGGCATAGTTTTTCAAAAAATATCACTTACATTTTATTAGGCAATAATTATCTTTACTTTTATACAAAAAATCTTTAACTCTTACACTCAGGGAACTTCTGCTTTAAAACTATGTAGTTGTTTGGGTTGTAATACGGTTTCATTATTTTTAATGTAAATGTAAGTCATTTGTAGAACAAATAACATTTTTAACTAACCTTGTGGTTCATTTAAAAACAACTCACATCAAATAACTGTTTTATGATTTTACATTAATTTTTTACCGGTGTTTTTTGTTATTTAAAAAAATAAAAATAAATAAATGTTTGTTTATTTTTTACTAACATGTGGTTCATTTTTACTACAATTGTTAGTCTTTTTTGAACATTAAAAAACAAATGACAATGTTAGTTGAATTTAATGACATGTAAGTCGTCCTTTTTTTAAATGAAATTTCATTTGTTTTTGACTACAATTGCTGTCGTCTTTACCAACATAATTTCCTAAGTGTAGTTTTCTGGGGCCTAAAAACACCCACGAAACTTAATTTTAAATATGACTGCTAGATTGTAAAGCCTTTAAATAGATAAAAAACAATCTCCACTTGATAAAAATACTAATTTTTTTTATGTAACTTGATCCTTAAAGGGCTAGTTTTTACACTTTTGTTTCACACTTTTAGCTTTTACTGCTTTTATAATTTTCGGACAATAGCACTTAAATTTTATTAGGCTATTATTATTATTATCCTTACTTTAAATCAAAAAATATTTAACCCTTAGTGGTATGGAGACAAAAAGATTTAGCTAAACTCTTAGTTAATTTAACTACATCTGTCAACTCAAATTTAGTTCTTCTAAAATTTAGGTCACATAAATTTAGCAGATTCTCAATCTCAACATCATTGAAATTCTGCTGTCGCAAATTCAGGTACCATTTTCCGTTGTCGTAGCTGAATTTTCAACTATTTGTACGGGCGTTATAAGACAATAATTATCTTTACTTTTTATCTTTAAACTTAATTTTAATTATGACTACAATACTGTAAAGCCTTTAAAATTTTACAAAAAATCTTGACTTAATAAAAATAATTATTGTATGTAACTTGATCCATATAGTGTTAATTTTTACACTTTGGCGAAAAAAGACCCACTAGGAAATTTACAAAATAACACCTTTCAAAATTTTCGGAAAAATATCATTTAAATTTTAATAGACTATTATTATCTTTGCTTTTATTCAAAAAATCTTTAACCCGTAGTGTCCTGGGGACAAAAAAGACGCATGAAATTTAATTTAAATTATGACCACAAGAAAAGAATAAAAATCCATTAATGGTTCAAAAAAATTTTCCACTTGATAAAAAATATTGGTAGCGATTCCTATTCTCACTTTCACCATTCACCTCAGTTTTCGAACCTCATTTTCTGTTAAATAAATACAAATTTATAAATATTTGTCTTGTCCAGTCGTCTTTACAATAAACAAATATTAAAAATCTGTAATCAAAATTGGACATATAATTAATACACGGAAAATAATTAGATTCGAAAATTGAGGTGAATGGTGAAAGTGAGAATAGGAATCGCTTCCATTATTTTGTGATAATATTTTCAAAAGAACCACTAGGAAAATTACAAAAAACTACATTTTTCAGACTTTTATTAAATTTGGATACGTGGTAGAATGTACTTAACTAACGAACAAGCGCAATTATTTATAGTGTCAATCTTATGTTTAAGGGTTTAAAAGGTGGGGTCAAAAGTTACCATTAAAAATAATATTGGGACTATCATATATCCGAATTTAGTAAAAATCTGAAAGATGTTATTCCGTAAATTTTCTAATATATCTTTTTTTTTTTTTGGTAAAAAGAGAACACATTAATCTTATATGGATCAAGTTACATAAAATAATAATTTTTAAAAGTGGAATTTTTCTTTATCCATTTAAAGGTTTTGCATTCTCTTCTTCCGGTCATAATTTAAATTAAGTTTCATGGATCTTTTTTGTCCCTCTGCCACTAAGGGTTAACGATTTTTTGAATAAAAGTAAAGATACTAATATTATAATAAGATCTAAGTGATATTTTTCCGAAAATTATGAAGGGGGTTATTCCGTAAATTTCCTAATGGGTCCTTTTTTTTGGCAAAAATTGTAAAAATAATCAAGTTACATAAAACAGTTATTTTTTATTAGGTAGAGATGTGTTATTTTTTTCAATTTAAAGGCTTTACAATCTTGAAGTTATAATTAAAATTAAATTTCATGGGACTTTTTTGTTCCCAGGCCACTAAGAGTTAAAGAACAACATTCCAAAAATATTTAGGCTCTGTGCAATAGCTCCCAGGTGAAAAAAAGTTCCAAAAAAAAAAAAGTTTAATAAGTCCCAAAAATGTTTCATATAAATTTGGGAGAAATTTCAAATGAAATAATACCCAGTTCTTTTGCAGTTATTTCATATTTTTAGAAGTTATTTAATTTTTGTTATTAGGTGTTATTTCATAATGCAGTAATTTCGAAATGAAATAAGTCCCAACAGAACTTAGCGTGGGATATATTTCATTTTATTTTCTTGTTCGGTGTTATTTCATTTGCTGTGGGAGTTATTTCATTTTTAGTAGGAGTTATTTAATTTTCAAAAATTCATTATTTTTTTAATATTATTAATATTCTAAACGGTTCCTATAACGGAATCTTTCAAAATATTTTGATGATCTTCTTAAATTGACCTAACTTTATCTGTTCTTTAACAAATTTTAAAGGCGTAACGTTATATTCCCCAAAGTCATATTGCCCAAAAAAAAACGACATAGCGCCCAAAAAAATTATACATATGTAAATTGTTGTTGTAAAAATTTTCTTGTTTTTGGGCAATACGACATTGATTTGGACGAAATAACATTTTTTGTTGGGCGCTATGACGGTTTTTTGTTTGGCCAAAATAAATTTGGGTGCTATGACGGTAAAAAAAAGAAGTTATTGCCCAAAATCATAATTTTTTTTTTTAAATGTCTCAAGACCTTAAATGTCAAGGCTGACTCATGAAATCAAACAAAACAGTTTTAAGGAAACGTAAAAAAATTGCTTCAATTTTATTTTTTTGTGTCGCACGCAGAAAAAACTTTATTTCGCGTAGCCGCCTGCCACGTTCTACGGAGGAAAAACCCTAAGAGTGGCTGAAGGCCTCCACACAGAAAATCTTCTTCTTACAAATCCAATGTCGAATCCGTGGAAATCTTATTTTTAAGACAATAAGTAATATAATTTGACCAGTAATAGCTTTGTCATTTAAACAGCTAATTTATTTAATGTTTAGTGTACGTAAAATTTTTAATAAAATAGACTTTTAAAAAAATAATCATCAAAAAAACAATAAATCTTGGTGTGGGTTGGTATTTTGCGACATAAAAAGTTATGACAGATGAAATAAATGTTACTTGATGTCTTAAAAATATAAGATTTCAACGGACACAAAAGACATTATGTCTTATGACATTTAAAAAAAAAAAAATTATGATTTTGGGCAATAACTTCTTTTTTTTACCGTCATAGCGCCCAAAAAGAAAAAAGTTTTTTCAAAATAAAATGCCATAGCACCCAAAAAATAAAATGTTTTAGATTTTCTGTCATTGATTTGGTCGTTATAACATATTAACATCCACAATTTTGGGGGATATGCGGACATTTGGGCAATATGTCATTTTGGTTTTTGGGCAATACGACTTTGGGGAATATAACGGTACGCCCTTACTTCATTTGTGTTGCATGGACTATTTTTAGGAGTTATTTAATTTTTATTGTTTGGAAATTATTTCATGATGAAATAACAACCAAAACCTAGGATTTGTTTCATTTTTGTTTTGGAAATTATTTCATTTTTTTAGAATTTATTTCACTTTTTCAAGACGGGACTTATTTCATTTTTTTAGAATTTATTTCATTGGGAGCTTTTGCACTGGGACTTTTTGCACCTGGGACTTATTGCATAGGGCCAAATATTTACTCTAAAACAACACCATGAAACTTTCTGGATCGAGAAAAAACATCTAATCTTTTTTAATAAAAAAAAAAATAAATTGTTGCCTGATTTTTAGATAAATTGAACTAGTTCTGATTTAAAAAAAAAATTGATTTGATTGATTCTACCTACATAATTTTCTGAGTTTAGTTATTCTGCTTTCGGAAAGCCCTAATTGTGACAGTTATTAATCCAAAGCCTTGAGTAGTAAAAAGTTGAAGTTAAAAAGTTCCTAAAAATAATGTCCCTTTAACCACAAAAAAAAAAATTAAAAAATATCATAAGTCTGGCAAGCCTGGCAGTAGGCAAGTATTTTAGTGTAATACATATTCCCATTTAAATTTACGAGTAGAGTAAGTCTTGTATTATAAACAAAAGAGTGATACATAGTGGTGATGTTTTTAGGTTAACATGAAACTTTTTGTTTTTATCATTTCGTTAAAATCACAATCACTTCGTTTTTATGTTAGTATTGTGCTGTTCTTGTTTGCTGTTATTGCTTTAACTGATCCCCGGAGACATATTGAATGAAACTTGAATATTGTTGTTGTATTGTTTGGCCCGAATGTTATGTTGCACATTTATTCTTTTATGCCCATTTTTGTGTATCAGATCTAAAAGTTTATTAACAAATTGATAAAAAAAAAACTTTAACTACCGTATCCACTGTGTGATATTGCAATAAAAGATAAAAGGATAAAGGACTTTGACTAAATCAGGAAGTAAATAAATTCAAATTCACAACAACAAAAAATATTCTTCTAATCTTGAAACAGTTTCATTTATATCCTACTTTGCACAGTGGGGTATATCACAATTTTTTTGGAAATAATTCGGTCATTTCTTACTTATTGTTCAGATTGCAATGAAATTTGGAACAGGCATATGTGTAGTATCGAGCTTAAGTTTTAAGATTTTTAAAAGTCCAAACCACCCGGGGGCGTCAATATGAAACCCAAAATATGGAACTTTTTTCAAAAAACATATGAATTTGTTGTCTGCTGGTAGAGACTAACAAAAAACACACTTACATGTGTTTGATATCTCAAATAGTTCCCGAGATATTCCGATTTGGAAATGTGAAATTCCAAATTTGGTCTGACTCGGGTCCAATTTTTTGTTAATATACTGACGAAATCGAGGCCACTTTATTTTTAAAAATATTGGTTATTTAACTAAATAAATTCTGGATTAAATAAAAACAATTAATGCAATATCTTGCTCCATTCAAAAACTGGATTCGTTTAAAGTAGAAATTAAAAAAATAAAAATTTGCCTCCAGATAAATATTTTTGTTCTGAACATATAAACTGTACATATTATTCAGTAAGGTCATCTTATACAAAAGCGAGTTGAGTTAAAAAAATTTTTGATTTACATATCGATCATTTACTGGAAGAACGTCATAACTCAAAAACATGATTTTTGAGTTATTTGTTATATCACGTATCATATTGTGTAAAAAAAGTCGTATTGATATCTTGTATACTCACCTCTTGAGAGAAATTATGCCGTTATTTTTTTCTTCAAGGTAGGAGTAAATTGGAAACTTTAAACTCGTTTTCTACAAAATTAAAATTTTTGAGTTATGACATTATTGCAGTAAATGAACGATATACTTTACCCCTCAGCTGCTTATAAATTACCAATTTTTTAAGGCAAAATATTAAATTTAACCAAATTTATCAATTTAAAAAACATGCTTACATATGTTTGTTATCTCTAATAGTTCCGACTCAGGTCCAGTTTTTTGCGAATAGCGGTACGAAATGGGGGCCAATTTATTATATGATTTAACTAAATTTTGCGAAAAAATTAAAGCTTTATTTGTCCAAATTTATTGGTTAATAGATAGTTGAGTAAAAATCTGTATTTTTACATTTAAAATTTACTTTGAAATGTTTTGCAGAATAATTTCAGCGGCTTATGGATAGCACATCAACCTAAAAAAGTATGATTGATGAAGATAATTTCCACACAGAGAAAACGTAATTCATAAAGTGTACAAACAATTTCTTAAAATTAATGAAAAGCTTATTGCTTTTAACGGAACTAGTTTTTAATGAAACTTTTGCATTAAGTGAATGAAATGAAACAATTAATTAAAACAAGATATTTTCATAAAATTTTCCAAAAATTCATTAATGTCATTCAGTTCGAAAAAAAAATTTCTCGTTTTTTTTGGCATTTTGATGCATTATAGACAATTTTCGATATTGCACTAACAAGGGGAGCCTCCCGATGGATTCTGAAATTTGGACATGCGATGAAGAAAAAAAAAATAAGGGACACTTGTTTTTTTAGCGGCCCAATTTCTTGCTTTAAGTTAATGCCTTTTTGCATTAAAGCAATGATGTTGCACTGGAGCTCGAAAAATATAATTTTATTTAAATTTCATCTACTTAATGAAGAAGTTTTATTAAACAACTGGTTTTAATAACTGGCGACATTTTTTACCCCACCTTTTTAACCCTTAAAAATAAGATTGACTATAAGACTATGGAGAAATGCCCTTGTTCGGTAGTTTAGTCACACATTCAAATTTAATTGAAATTTAAAGGAGTTATTCTTTAAATTTCCTAGTGGATCTGTTTTTGGTCAAAAGTAGAAACAAGAGATGGTCACGTGAGTGAATTTGGACTCACACTCACTCACGCTCACGAGATAAAAATTCCACTCAAGCACAATCACTCACGAAAAAAATTTTCCACTCACACTCACTCATGCTTACATGTGTAAATTAAGATTTTACTCACACTCTCATGTGATTCACGTAAATCCCGCAAATTCACGAAATAAAATCATTTCGGAAAAAAATAAAATGTAAAAATTAAGATAAATTGTGGATGTTTAACTCAAAAATTACATAAAATAATAATTTTTATCAAGTGAAGTTTTTTTGATAAATTTAAAAGCTTTACAATGTGTAAGTCATGATTAAAATTAAGTTTCATGGTCCTTCTTGGTCATTAGGGCACTAAACGTCAAAAAGTTTTTAAATAAAAGTAAAAATTTGTTTAGTTTTATAAAATTTAAATTAATTTTTTTCCGGAAAAGTGTTTTTACAAAATTATATATTCAGCCCAATTATCAATAACAATTCCGTGAAAATTTTTTTCCCTATTCATTGTTCCCCTATTCTTAATAAAATCTGTCCGGGGATTTTTTCACTTTTCCCTTATTCTAAACGAATTTCGAAAATGGGAAACTCTTCCCCCGGAAAAAGGAGGTATTATGAATGTGAATAATAGGGAGAATTGTGATAGCATTTGTATGAATTATTCAATTATTCAATTAATATTATTCAATTCTCTCTCCCTTATTATTCTCTTCCCCGCCTGTTTAGAATAGGAGGATTTTTTTCTCGAGAAAATAAAATCCGCAGAGGAAAAAATCCGAGGGAATATTCATAATCGGGCTGATTATTTATTATATTTTTGTATTGAAAAAAATGCGTGAGCAAAAAAATTTAAATAAATTACTTTTAGATTCCAAAATTTTTTTTTTCCTGCGGCGCTTTCTTTTTAGATCAACAAATAAAAATGTAACTCACGCTAACAAAGTCACCCGATTTTTTTGAGAGGCTAATGAACTCATGTTAAATAAGCTACTCGATTTTTGTGAGAGGCGAGGGAACTCACATAAATAAACCTCCCGAGGGGATTCAATTTTGTACTATCACGTATACGTTGTAATCTCGGGGTAATGCCGACGATATCAACTAACATTTTTATTCCATTTTTGTGGTTTTCTATAATTTGAACACAGTTTTTGCTTATTAAAAAAATTTACAATTTTTCGTTCCTCCTATAGGGTCTAACATTTATTTTAAACTTAAATGCCAGCGGATAAAAAATAAAATCTTAGGTAAATTAGGTGATTAGCGAAAAATTGCCTCAGAAGTTCAACAATCTGTATTTTAAACACAAAAAAAAGTTTTTCAAAATCTACGAACCCAAATTTTATAGTTTAGATTACCGAATATAACTTGTATTGTTCTCAAAACATTTTTACCATCAACATTATCGAAATTCGCCTGCGAAAGGAGAACAGAAAAGGAATATTAGTGCCGACAATCAAATTTAATGCCAATTGAATGGGTTTGTTGTGGTTAGCGAATTTTTTGTTAACATAAACTACCACCACAATCACAAAAATCCTGGGATTTCAAACAATACCAAAAAAATCCGGGATTTCGAGATCGGGATTTACAAAATCGCGAATCCCAGGATTTTTAAATGTCAATCTCTATTATGATCCCTAGTGCCCTCTAAAGTGCACTTTTTGCTTTTTTTTGTTAAGAATTCCATTTGATATTCTTTTAATCCAATTTTATTCAACGTTCTTCTTATAATTTTTTTAATTTAAACTAGTTTATGTATCTTTTTCTTTTAGGTTTTTAAAAGATTTACCAAAAATATCCGTCCACTCATACAAAAATCTGGATACCACCAATGTTTAAAATATCATAAGTTTAAGTAAACCCCAACTTTTGTTTATAAACCTTTAAAAACATTTGAGACTAATTTATGAGCACTTTGCAAATACCACCAAGACAAAAAAATGTTTGGTTCAAAAATAAAATCATGGATGGAAAATCATCTGGGAAGACCACGTAAAAAAGGGAATAAAAATAAAAATATATCACCAGCGGATCATATAACAGCAGGAGAGCAATATAAACAAAAACATGCAGCTACTGGATTTACCGTATATAATGGAAACGGTTGTTCATCACCATATAAAACCAATAATTCCAATTCAAATAGTTCTAGTGCAAATCACACAGGATGTAGCAGTGTTATCTCAAGTCCTAATCGAAGGAGAGAAGTATCACCGATACAAAATCATGTAAGTTTTAAAAAATTCTTTAAATATTACAATTATAATTCGAAGGTTTCAATTCGTTAATGAATATTTTATAGACTCAAAGTCGTTATGGTTGGCAATCACCAGATAGGGATCATGTTATATCACCCAAATCCGATAATTTCTTATATGCTCCTCAACATCATAGTCAACAATACTTACGCAATCATCATACAGCTCCTAATACTAGGGAAAATTCCTGTGAGGACAATAAAATTGGAACAAAACAGCAACAACAGCAGCATCATCAGCTTAATTGTTCCACTTCATCATTTTCTTCATTATCATGGTCTACAGGATCTAAGGAACCCTCAATGCATTCGAATAATATACAAAATTCAAATATTATTAATAATGCTCATAATCTCAAGGACATCAATGCTGCAGCCGAAATTACAGTCTATACACCTGAGGATCAAAAACTATCCGATGAAGATCCTAATGCTGTACATTATGAAGAAATTGGTACTTTAATAAGACATCCAGAGAAGCTATTGCATAATATCATAAATGACTTTGAAAGACCAAAATCTGAACAATATCCAAAACTAACCCAACGGCCCCAAATATTTTCCGATAACAAACAAACACAGGATGATGCTTCCACCAGATACGGACGATTATTACCATCGAAAATACCAAATCCCATTATAGTAAGTTTTCGGACTGGTAGTGAGGAGTGTATACCCCGAAATGGATCATCTCATTTTATGGCTCAAAATCCTAGAGTGGATATGCAGACTTCCACTCATCTAACCAATCGAATGGGTGTTAAAAATAAATTTCGAACTGGCAATTATCCCACAACAGCTCAGGGAAATATCGGTGCTCCAATCGTGAGTTTATCATCACCAGAGAGTGCTTATTCGACAGGATATTCAACGGATGGCACATCACCTGGTGCTGGTTATACGCCACCCGAATATTATGTTAATATGAGAACTGGTACACACTACTTTCCGAAAAGTG
Source organism: Delia radicum (assembly GCA_021234595.1). NCBI lineage: Eukaryota > Metazoa > Arthropoda > Insecta > Diptera > Anthomyiidae > Delia > Delia radicum. The sequence goes on along the minus strand of CM037855.1, from coordinate 201,030,975 downwards.
TTAATTCATTAGCTATCGAAGCTCAGAGATATAAATTTGGTTTAAATAAAATTGAGGAAATGTCTCCTATAGATCCTTTGGTAAGTATAGAAAGTCCGTTTCATACTTATAACCCATGTATGAAGTTATACTTTGCAGCTATATAAAATTCAGGGATGGCAGTCAATACCGCTAAAATACCGTTATCGATTCAAAACCCTTTCAACTGATTATCGTTAAAATATCCATAAAATACCGTTACCGATATAACTACAATACCAATACCCTTAAAATAACATTACCGAAATAATCTGACAAGATCATTAAAATTAATCGCTGTAAATAGATATATATTCCCAAATTTTCATTGGAATTCGGTATAATGGGGATATAAACATCGGTGTGCATTGCAATTACCTGAATAAGTAAAATAACGTTACCCTTAAAATACCGTTACCGAAATAGCTGAGAACCCGTTATCCTTGAAATAAAGTTACGGAAATAAGAAAAATACCGTTACCGAAATAAGTTAAATACCATTAACGCTAAATCACCATTACCGAAATAACTAAAATATCATTACTCCTAAAATACCGTTACCGAAATAAAAGAAAATAGCGTTGCCCTTACCGATATCCGCATCGAATCGTTTACCATCCATGATAAAATTTAAATTAATTAATACCCTGTATCTACAAGTCGTTCGTCGTCGCTAAACGGATGTATTCTAAAAAAATTCGATTCGATTTTAGTCGTTTTTGGAATGGATGTGTTTCGATTTCATTGAAAGTGAACAAATTGGTATTCCTATGATATATGTGCTGAATTAAGTTTTTCAAAATTCGGCGTAGTTAGCGTTCTATCGCATCTCAATTGCCGACTTTTTAAACAAACCTAAGAAAAATACCTAATGTTTAAACCACTCTAACTTTTTACGTTTCTATTCTATTTTTGAAAATTTTATCTCATATGAAAGACAGAATCTTCTACTATGAATCATTTTCTAATTCTACTTATTAGAAAATGATACAGTCTCTTTCCAGACATTTTTTTAAAAAAATTCTGGTGATAGATAATATTGTCTAGTATTACATATCAAAAATTCAGAGTGTGTTCTTCAGGAGATCAAAAGATATTTATATTTGAGTAAAAATTCTCATATTATTTTCTAAAAAATTTAAATTTTTACAAGTTTGATATAATTTTTATTAAAAATAAAAATTAATTTTTTTTGTCCAAACTCTAAACCATAGTTTAGAGTATACTTTTTAAATTGTCTTTTGCGCTCTGAATCTGATTCTGAACTCAGAACTCTTCCAAGTTATCAAGATTTTGTGAGATTGTTATCCTAAAGTGCGAAATAAATTTTCTTATAAAAAACTCGTTACGGCACTCTGTTAACAGTACTCTTTATTTTTAAAACGCTTTTTGAATTTACTTAATATCATCTCTCCTCCGTTGCCAGTAATAACCAGTACAACGATCTGATAATTACTGGTTTATCTGTAAACAAATAGAGACATCTGATAGATTCAAAAAGTATTTTGAGTAGTTGTTTAACCCTGTCCCCGGCAAGCCCTCCTCCAGGCGTTGTCTTTTAACTTGGCCATACGTGCGCCAAATGAGGTTTTTATAATTAGAATTTAAGCTATTTCGATTTTTTTTTTTTTTTTTTTTTTTTTTTTTTTTTATTTTAGTTAATGTACTTATAATTAATATAATTACATTACTCCCATTGGAGCTTCTAGCAACAACAAACAAATTTTTTTTTTTTTTTTTTTTCTTTTTTTCTTTTCTTTACAGGAATTTAAGAACTATCTCTATAAGGTCTGAACAAAATTTCTAAAACTTATTCTATCTTGGGCAAGGTTTCTTAGCTGAGGCCATGTCATCCCTTTGCTTCTGAATTCGTTTTCAACTGATCTTCGCCAAGTGGTTTTTGGGCGACCTCTGTTTCTTGATCCTTGCGGGTTCCATTGAAAGCAGACCTTAGCGATATCAGCATTTTCTTTTCTAAGGGTGTGCCCGATCCATTTCCATTTTCTTCTCCGAATTTCAACATCAATTGGATTCATGTTACACGTTTGCAGCAAATCTTGGTTACTTATACGCAACGGCCAAAATATTTTTAGTATTCGCCTTAAGCATTTATTTATGAATACTTGTAATTTTGTTGAAATAGTATTCGTTACTTTCCAAGTTTCACTGCCATATAGCAGTACCGACTTTACACTTGTGTTAAATATCCTAATCTTGTGCTTCTTGGATATTTGAGAAGACTGCCAGACTCGACTAAGAGAGGCGTATGCATGACGAGCCTTGTTAATCCTGCTTTTTACGTCAGCATCAGCACCGCTATCTGTGCTTATTATACTGCCCAGATAGCTGAAATCTGTAACATTTTCGATGGTATTGCCGTTTACAGTTACTGGAGTGATGTTGTCGGTTGATATTCGCATAATTTTTGTTTTAAGGAAATTAATTTTCAGCCCGACTTTAAGGCCATTTTCATACAACCTGTTTATCTTTTCCTGTATACCATCGAGGGTGTGTGACATCAAACACAAGTCGTCCGCATAGTCCAGGTCATGTAGGCGCTGATTCAGGTGCCACTGAATACCATCCGGTGCTTCGTTATTGGTCTTTAGCATTACCATATCCAATACTAGTAAAAATAGCGTAGGTGACAGCACGCATCCTTGTCTTACTCCACTGTTGATGTAGAAGCTTTCGCTATCAACACCCTTGAATCGGGCTTTGCATTGAGCATCACTGTACAGCATTTGGATGATGGTGATAATTTTGTCGGGAATACCCACATTTCGAAGGCAATGCCAGATAACGTTTCTGTTTATTGCATCAAATGCTCGCTCGAAATCGACAAACATTAAATATAGCGGGGAGTTCCATTCAATTGATTGTTCCACAATTATTCGTAATGAATTAATATGATCTACGCATGATCTATTACGCCTAAATCCGGCTTGTTCTCTTCGTAGGCAGGATTCAATAGTGGGGGAGATACGTTCAAGGACAATAAAAGCTAGTATCTTTTGAATAGTATTTAGAAGCGTTATGCCTCGCCAATTTCTACATTCGCTAAGGTCTCCTTTTTTATTTCGATAGAAAACTAAATTTACAAAATATTTTGCGAAGTAATTTTTTGTGTGCATGGAAGCGAGAAAGCGATAAAGTTAAAATTTCGTAAAATTTCAAAAAAATTAATATTTTCCAATGAACACAATTTTCAAAAATCATGAAAACATATTTATGTTGACTAGAAGCCCTTGATACTAAACACAAAGTAAGATTGAGGCTTAAACTTAAAAAAGTCTAACTTTGCAACAAGGACATACAGAATTCCAAAAGGACATATTTTGGTCCATATCGCCTAAAATAAGCAATGAAACAAATTTTGGTAGAAGAACTTATTCTTTATTTTTCGTGCCGAACAAGTGGCATAAATTTTATTGCTAAAAAGATTAAGCTGATTTGAGGGTTAAGAATCCGTAATGAGTTTCAAGTAAGGGAATATGTATATTCGCTTTGTGGATTCGGATTCAAAACACAAAAGAGAATTTAAAAAGTATACTTGGATAGTGAGTTTTGTGAAATTTAAAATTCGTGTGTATTAACCCATTAATGCCCAGACGTTCTTTTAATTTTGAGACAAAATTTTTGAACACTCTGACTTTTCTCAGAGCATGCAAAATTGTAACAACTCTGCTGGCAACTTATGTTGCCAGTGGGCATTAATGGGTTAAACAAAATTTAAAATATAAGAAAATAATATGAAAATTTCATACTTAATATGAGAATTCCGCACCAAAAGCTCAATATTTTTCGAACCCACTCTGAATTTTACTACAAATTGTTTAAGAAATATTATAGATGTATTTTTTGAAGTATGCGCTAAAAAATGTCGTGTTTGCATATGAGTTAATATTTGTAAAAATCGAATAAAAACTTAAACAGTTAGAGCAGTTTAAACATAAGGTTTTTTTCTCTCAGTTTTGATAAAAATACCGAACTTTGAACCGCTATTCATCACGAACTGCACCGAATTTTTAAAAAACTTAATCATAGGAACGTTGAATATCGGTGTGTTTATTTTCATCGATCCGCAGTAACATATCCGAACGTTTCTGGAATGACTCAGCTGGTAATAATGGTTTGTTTTGTTGGTTACATATCCTATTTATAAAATCTAAAATCTATAATAACTATGTGGCAAAAAAGGTTTTTTTCAGAAATCCTATTATTCTCTGAGTTTCATATATATAAACCAGGTGAAGATTTTTTTTTAAAGAAAAGTTAATTTTTAACTTTTTAATACTCAATTTTTCCACTATTCATTCGTATTAGCTCAAATAATCTTTTATGCATAGATTTGATTAAGTTTTGTAATAAGTTTAAGTCCACATTTGACCAGTCTGTTAAAATGGCAGGTTTAAGTTTTCAACAGTGTTAAATTGCATCTCATTGGCGTAAACCATACGAAACAAAATGCCCCTTAGATTTTCTATGGGATTCAGATCTGGTGAGCAGTCAGGTCAGTCAGGAAATAGAATGTTTGTTTCGCGAAACTATATTTTAGTTTCGTTGCAGGTATGGATTTTTGCATTGTCTTGCTTGAAAATCAGTTTTAATTAGGATGGTCTCGTCAAAATGGTACCAAACTGCATTGCAATACTGCAGTATAATCAGAACTATTCATTCTTGATGATGTGAACCGAATTTCGTACCTGCTGAAGAAAACGCACACCACATTATGACATTACCGCCACCAAAATTCCGACGTGAGAAGTATCGATTTTGTTTACGTACACTGATAGAAAAAAATTAGTAAACATTTTTGCTAAAACTACTAAAAGTTATTGTGTAGAAAAAACTGCTAAGTTTAGCAGATTTTTTGCTAAATTTAGTAGGTTTTTTGCTAAATATTAGTAAGATAAGAATAGGAAACATTAATCTGTTCAATGTAGAAATATTTTGTTATATTTGAGCTAAATTTTAGTTAATTGAAAGGAACAATTTAATTTGTTGAAATTAGCAAAACATTTGTTAAATATTAGTTGACAAAAAAAATTTTAAATAAAAAGAAGTTTTTTGTGATTTTTAGAATTTTTTTAATGCGAATCAAAATATGTACTTCTGAAATTATCAATCTAGTAAAGGGTCCGCCAAATAACTTTTTTTTTTTGAAAATGCTATAAAAAAAAACTACTGAATATTTTCTCAAATTTCTTTTTTTATTTGAAAGTACAATCCTTCCGGTTAATAATGGAAAATATTTTCATTCGGCTGGCCATGCAGTTGCCTACACGATCGGTCCAATTTTTAAGCACATTATCGATTGTGTGCAGCTGTATTTCACCAATGACTTCACGAATATTGTCCTTTAAAGCGTCAATTGGCTTGTTGGCGTAACACTTATCTTTGACGGCACCCCACAAATAATAGTCCAACGGTGTCAAATCGCCGCTCCGAGGTGGCCAAACGACATCAGCTGACGGTGCTTCTCTTCTTCCAAACTCCGTACGCAATTTTCGCACACATTCTGCAACATTACCATGATTTTCAAAGTAATGTCGCAATATTTCCGAGCGTTGTTCAAGCGTATACACAACCATATTCGTTCAGCGGAAGGATACAACTAATTATCTGTCAAATCAGACATGAGCTAAGTGTTACCATTCACGAAATAAGCACTGTTGATTTTAACAAAATAAACTGTTATTTGCATTGTACTAAGTTCATGGTAAATATTACAAACATTTTGTTGATATAACAGTTTTTGTTTGCTGTTTTTTGACTTCAAATGTTTAGTAAAAGTTTTTGCTAACTTAATATATTTTTGCTATTTTAAATTAACTAAAATTCAACTCGATTATAACTAAAATTTTGTAAAGTTAACAGTTTACTTTTTGCTGTTGTTATTTTATTAATATTTAAAAAAAAAATCTTCTAATTTTAGCAGTTTTTTCTGCTACGTCATTTTTAACTAATTTTCAGTAGCTTTTTCCACTATTTTACAGGGCTTTTTCTATGAGTTTTGGTAGCGCCAATAATGGGTCCATCCAAATTCCATTTTTTTCACTCGAAAATATCACCTTGAGTGACAGAAAGGATTAATTTGTTGAAAAAGGATATCGTAATTTTGGCATACCGTGTTCCAATTTGTGGTCATGTTTAACTCTGTGAATTTCATACGTTTGATATTGTGTATTTCTAAAAGTCGTGAAACTACTACGTTCATTTTACTGCGCACAATATTTTCGGATTTAGAACTTGCAGCGTTTAAAAGCCAGCTTTAATAGAGATTCGACAACTTGGAGTTTTTCTCCACTACTCTTGTTTGTTCAATAATTTTACTTATCATTAAAAAAAAATTGGCGATTACCCTTCGATTGCGGCCAATTAATTTCGAAATTTTGAAAATTTTTAGTTTTTGGGTTGTAAAAGCCAAAATTTGTACTTTTCCCAAATCAGAAAAGGGCAGTTTCTTTTGGCATTTAACTAATAAATAGTGATTATAAAAAATTCGCCAAAAATGTTGGATTCTTTTGAAGAACCAAAACAAATCTTTCCTGGGTTATAACTCATTATGAAAATCGAGGAAAAAGTGGCCTTCAGAAAATGCTCAATATCGCTTACAACAATACACAATTGCTTCAAACCAAAAAAATTCAAGGTAACTTGATTAGTTTCCATTTTTTAAGGCTGCAAAGTGTAACTTCATACATGGGTTAGAAATATGAAACGGACTTTATTAAACAATACACGGAATAGAAAAGTAACGATACAATAAATAACTTCTTCATTACAGCCAAAAACATCATTTGCCCATCGTAATAATGAGGAAAATTATGCTGCATTGGTTAAACAAAGTAATTTTACAGAACCCTATGAAAAATCCACAACTTTTCAACCATGGGAAGTAACAGGAAATCATAGTCCTTTACCCATACGTAATACGATAGTTATACCAACTTTAAAAGGCTTTGAATGTAAGTTTATCAGGCATGAGCTAAAGCTTCATACTTAAAGAATTCATTTTGCAGCTCCTTCGCCCAGACAAAGATGTCGCATTCGTACAAATCCCTGGTATTCGACAACAGAAACTTCTTCCTCTAGTTCTACAGTTAATCCATCACATCTACCACAAGGTGGTTCTCTAATGAATACATCATTAACATCTTCAATGACATTTTCTTCAACTTCATCACACTCAACGTCAGCCTTATCGACCATACATCTAGATCAAGACTTTCACCGTTCCGTTTCTCCAGGCATTAAGTCAAGTAGTAGAAATTGCACTTCAGGCATAGCCGGAGGCTTGAGTATGAAAAATAACATGTAAGTGTGCATGTTGTGGCATGCAAAATAGCAGTGCATTAAAATACACTGCGTTGCATAACTATAATTACAAATAATTTTTGTTATTTTTTTTTTGATATTACAAGTATTTTCTTAAAACATTTAAGAGTGTGATAACGGATCTCTTATTTGTATTACTTTATTGATTTAAGAGAACAATTGTGTAATAATATTTTGTTTGTGTTGTGCGCCCCGGTAGGCTAGTTGGTAGCGTGCTGGCTTATCAGTGCGGGGGTCGTGGGTTCGATTCCCACCAGAGGCACTGGTCTGTTTTCGCTACAACGCGCCGAAGGCCATAGTAGCTAGTGCTCGGTTAGGGTAATATTTATATAATTTGTAATTATGTGATTATTAATTAATAAATAAATAAAATTTTGTTTGTGTTTCATAACGGTAAACAAGGAAGAATAGCAAATAAAGAGAAATTAAATAATTATTTTTGATTTTTATGCAATTTTAATCAATTTGCTAAAAATGTCGCGTGGTTCATATCTAAGTGATTTTAAAAAAGGGGAAATTTCCGCCTACTTTAAAAGTGACTTAAATTTTCAGAAAATAGCTAGAAAAATAAATCGCTCATTTTAAACCTAGAACAGGCGGCCCGAAAAAAAGCTTTCTGATCGGGACCGGCGTAAAATTATCAATAGTGTCAGCAATTCAATGAAGAGTCTCAATCAACCATAAGTGGGTTCTTAACCCAGTAAAAAACGCTGCTTACCTGCAAGCAGGTTTTGTAATGGAGTAAGCCAAAAAGAATCCCTTACAAATATGCTTACATATGCCATGATTTCCATATGGCGAATTCCCACTTGCAAGCATTGCTTTTGAGCAAAATAAGCGAGGTTTTTAGAGCTTATAAAATGCTGTAATTTTATGGCTTTCAGTAAAATCGCATTACATGTCTACATTATTACGATTAAAAGTAATAACATGAATATTATATAATTTATTTTACATAAAATTCTACAGATATTAATTTATTTTTGTTAAAATTTTAGACATATTAATATAATAATTTTATTATATTTTTTTTACAAACCAAGGATATAATCATATCTATTAAAGTTTTAATTGAATATTGTTTAAAAAGATTTTCAAACAAATCAATTAATAAATTTGAAAACAAAAACTCTATAGATTATTTGTTAGGACAATATCTTTTTTTTTTTGAATTTTTAATTATTTGAGCTAAGGTTTGTTTTTTTATATAACAGTTTTTTATTTTCAATATTTCGCTACTCCTTTGTGTAGCATCTTCAGGAAAATTAATAAATTAATAAATTTTCAAAAAATTTTAAAGTTTGAAAAATTTTTTGAAAGTTTGAAAACATATTTAAAATACTTGACAAATATTTCTAAAACAAAAAATATAAATAATTAACACTTAAAAAATCTATTATGTAATATTTGTTATAACAATTATTATGTAATATTTGTTATAACAAATATTACATAATAGATTTTTTAAGTGTTAATTATTTATATTTTTTGTTTTAGAAATATTTGTCAAGTATTTTAAATATGTTTTCAAACTTTCAAAAAATTTTTCAAACTTTAAAATATTTTGAAAATTTATTAATTTATTAATTTTCCTGAAGATGCTACACAAAGGAGTAGCGAAATATCGAAAATAAAAAACTGTTATATAAAAAAACAAACCTTAGCTCAAATAATTAAAAAATTCAAAAATAAGAAATAAGGTTAAATAAACGAAAATAATTAGGACAATATCCTTATAAAGAAATATAGAGTATGTCCTTCGAACTTGTATAATTTTCATTTTGTCAATAAATAGATTTTCAAAAATATATATTAATAATTACTGATGACCGGTAAGTCATTATTTTATGTTTTGAAGTAATGTAAAAGGTAATGAGGTATCATTACAAGGTAATTAATAAGTGTTCAATTATCGGTAACTCATTACTTCTTGTTGGAAAATAATAATACAGGTAAGGAGTACACATTACAAGGTAATGCATTACTTTATCGCACCCATTACCAAAGTTTTGCTGGGTATTATTAATTTTCCATTGGTTTTACATTTATGACGGTTTAACTCTTCTACATTTTTTTTAACTTACGAAATTTTGTGAAATTAATGTGTAATTATAGTTTTGCAACGCAGTGTATGTAATAACACAGTAATTATAAGACACCCCTATTTTTATAACAGTAACATCATGTCGTGTGTATCATCGGAGTCATCGTCATCATTGACTGAAGTGGAGAATATGCAAAGATCTTATACACCCAATACCATAAGGCGTAAACGTTCCTTGCAATTGCATTATAATCATCAACATGAAGAACCTGTTGCTGTTCAAAGTCCTCATAAGAATATTCTTGAAGCTCCTTTGGCTGTAGTGAGTGATGATGATGCCACCTTAAATGAAATGATGGGAAAATTTGATGAAAGTTATATTTATGAAAAAGAGACTGATATTTTAAGGTAAGCATAAATTGTGTATAAAATATATCATTAATTCTTTGATATATAATAAGAGAAATTTAAATTTTTGACCTCATTTTCTTTATATTAAAAACATATGTTCTCTGTGGAGCCTATAACTTGTGACCGACCGAATACTTCGGCCAAATTTGATAGATTTTGTGGTATTTGGAGACAATGTGGACAGATTTTGTTTTGAAAACATATTTGTTGAGACGTTTTAATATGTTTTTGATTAAAAAAATTTTAGGAAAAAGTCGAAGTTTAGCTGTTATATTAAATAATCGGCCGACGATTTGGCCGATTATTGAATTCATTGCTTAACTACGGACTTTTCTTTAAATTTGACACTCAAAATCGCATATAATATGCCCAATAAACATTTTTCCGTTTGTCAAATTTGTCCATAATGCTTAAAAATAGCGAATCCCGACAATAAGCATTTTCTGGCCGAAGTCTTCGGTCGGACACTGCAACCAACACATCTCCATATTAAGTTTTTCAATATTTCAAAAACTCGGAATTTTTTCAAGGTTTCAATTTTTAAAAAAATTCAAAAAAAAAAATCCCTAAAGTACACTCACAATATTTTTTCCGTAAAGACTACTGAATATACACATTAAATTAATTGAAAACTTTTATGACCTACAGTTTCTGCGTCAAAATTAAAAAGCTTCTAAAAACTGCGTTTGTCTCTTTCACTATCTGTTATCTAAAAATGCGTTTTTCCTGGAATGTATTTTGCACTTTTTAATTTAGTTGTGCTAGATATTGCAGTTATCTGTTAAGAAATTATACAAAAAAATTACTTAAAATAACGTTAACCTTAAATTAACATAAGGATATAACTTTAAATATCGTTAACCTTAAAAAACCCTAACGAAATATTCACAAAATACCGTTATTCACTACCGATAACCGAATGAAACGGTTGCCAACCCTAGTATTTTATAATATGCTTTAGAAGCAGAGTTTTTGTAAAAGTTATACATAAGAAGGGAAAGAAACTCAGTGTCAGTTCTTAAATGACTCATATAAAACCGTCTAAAAATATCCAGTTTTCGACCTCTACACCCTTCAGTTTTAACCAAACTTAATATGAATGGTAAGTGTCATATAAATAGGTCATCGTACAAGTAGTTTGGGTTGTTAACTCTAACGGTTGTGGAAATATCGCGTTTTAAAATATGAAAATAATCGAAAATTTAACAAAAGTAGTCGTACTTAATCGTAAAAATCTTTTTAACGGTTTAAGCTACGTTAAAGCCACTGTTGTAGTGCTTTATAAAAAAAGCAAAAAAAAAAAAAATAATCTTTCAAAGGTAAAATGCATTTTTTTCAAAATCCCGCGAATTTGAAAAAATGGGTTAATTATAAAAAAATGTTAATTATAATTTATTCCACTATGCCGTTGCCAAATTAATATGTGGACCTCTTAAGAGATTCATAGTTATGGATAAAAATCTAAAAAATAATAATAAATATAGTAGAAAAACAGATTTATGTACATAAAAAAATAATTTATTGAAAAAAATAAAAAGAAAAGTTTTGCAAAAGTAGTCTTTTTAACGGGTTAAGATACAAGGGTCATTGATATCTAGTGTCCGACCGAACAGTTCGGCCAGAAAATGCATTTGGTATGTATTCGGTATTTTAAAGCATTATGGACAAATTTGGAGGATGGAAAAATGTTTATTGGACTGATTAGATGCTATTTTGAGTGTCAAATTTGAAGAAAAGTCTGTAGTTAAGCAATGAATTCACTGTTCGGCCTCAGAAAGTTCAGCCAAATCGAAAATAGTTCGGCGGCCGAACTTTTAACTTAATAGCTAAACTTCGGCTTTTCTCTTAAATTTTATACACAAAATCGTATTAAATCGGCTCAACAAACATGTTTCCAATACCAAAAATTGTCATCATTGCCTCTAGATATCAAAAAACCGACAAAATATAGTTTTTTGGCCGAACTGTTCGGTCGGAAACTATTGATATTTCATTTTAAAGGTACAACGTGGTTTTACTGGTTCACAAAAATAATTCACTTCTTGACGGTAAAATGCATTTTTTCAAAAGCCCTGGTTCAAACCGCTGTATTTCAAAAAACTGGTTTAATTTTATTTTTTTTTAAATATATATTAATTATAAATTATTCTTCTATACCAAATCCCTATGTGGTACTCCTGCATGTTTCTGAGTTATCGGCTTTTCAGTTAAACTTCTTCAGGTTTAATTCATAACTCAGGATATCGTAAAGGCTCCACATAGGGATTTTTACACGGCATAGGGAAGACATTTGTAATTAGCATATATTTTTTTAAAAATTAAAAAAAAAATATTTATATATTTTAGTATATTTTAGTATTAACCTGATACAGGCGCGGATCCAGGAAAAGGTTTTTGGGGGGGGGGGGGGGAACTTAGAGTGTTTTTAATTAATTTTTAATCTTTTCTACATTTTTGTATTGAAAGATATAACCCCCCTTAAAACCGCGCCTGACCTGATCCAAGAAATATCCAATTTTATCTCTCGAAAATTGTATGAAACTTTCATATATGGATAAGATTTTAAGAATCTGTCTTTTACAACAAAAAACTTTAGTGAGTTGTTAGATCATCGACGGAATGTAATTCGGAGACTCGTTCTCATGATTCTGCTTTATTCATATATAAGGATGTGCGTTAACTTTGTTTTATTAGAGAGTGCCAGCTAAGTTTAACTGCATCTGAATTTAGTTGATATTCCAGAGAAATCATTTCATAATTTTTTACGATTAGAGAATTTAATACCGATTTGTTTAATGAAAAAAATTCATAATGAGCATATTAAAATCTTTAATAAAATCTATATTTCCAACTTTTCCAGCAGTGACTCAGATCCCACTGATTGTCCCACAGATTTAGATACTGGTCAAGATGCTGGTGACGAATGCGACACGGATGAATTATTGGATATAGATTTTATAGATACAGCATCCATACAAGAAGTATATGAACGTAAGGATCATATAAATTCGGGAAAATGTTATTATGTTCAAGGTAGTCCATTAATGGTCCAACGAAATACATCAGTCAGATCACAAAAACGCAATTCAAGAAGTATGAAAATATCAACTGAACAAACATTGATAACAGCTGCTGCGGGTAGTTCTCAACGAAGACGTAAACGTTTTCACAAGACACGTAAGAAGAGCTCTGAGAGTCGAGAACATTGTCATTCGCCCTTGCGTAAGCCCAGAGAAACACGTAGTGTTGGTGGCACTCCAGTCTGCTTAAGAAAACATATAAAAATAAAAGAGACTCAGAGGTAAATTTGTGAGAATTCACTTTTGGAAATTCTAAAGATATTTATTATGTTTGTGCTCTTCTTCTTTTTTTAAGGTATAGCCATACAACACCTCATAAGCTTTCCCACCGTTCAAGTTCCTTGGTATTTACGGATGTACGTGAAAGTCGTTTTATGACTATAGCGGAAAGTGAAAAGGCCTTACTAAAGGCTGACTTTGAAGCTGATGTTAAATATCGACAACTTATAATGGAAGCTGAATCCATATTGCTATCGATGAGAAATAGTGTTCAAAGGTAAATTCAAAAACTAATTGGAAATTAAAATTATCATGTGGAGTCTTGATGTACTACCGTGGCACTCTTCATAATCGCTTTTATGTAAATCTAATCTAAGAAAGATTTTCTTGCTTTTAATTTTCTTTCATCTCAAAAATCATAAAAATTATATTAAATTATTGGATTCTATAAGTATACATATATCAAGGTTGGCCACCGCACTGTGGCAAATCGTAGTACAAGACGACCTCATAATTCGTTTTTACAAATGTTTGAGTTACGTCAAAAAATTTGTATTATCATAAAGATGTCTAACTACAACAATATTAAAAAATATTGTATATTTTGGCAATACTAATATTCAAATATTACGACCGAATTTATTCCTTTCGAATTGAGCGACATGAAAATTCAAAATATTCAGAGGCATATACCTAAGGTATTTAAGTTAACAACATAGGAGTGTTATACTTTTTTGGAAAGGGAATTAAAGTTTCTGTAAGCGAATTTGAAATTTACTTGTCTGAAAAATTTAATGTTTTTTTGCAGCGTGTCAAAACTTCGCTAAGGATTTTAAATATTATCAGCACGTAGCTACACGCTCATACATACATAATATTAAAGCTTAATTAATTCTTAAATTAATGTTTAAAAACTAGCTGCATATTAGTGTCTAAACAAACTCTACATGCAAAATTGCAATTAAGCAAAATAATAAAATGTACTATTTTGTGCAGAAAATTTCAAGGTGTCCTCCCATTTTGATTCGCAACTTTTAAACTGCTTCACCGATTTTGATAAGTTTGAGCATAAAGATTCATGGAAGAATACAAAATAATGTGGGTAAATATAAAAAGTCTAAAAATCTGAAAATCGCGTTTTATGGGTTACTTTAAACCATCATTTTCAAACTCAAATATCTATTTTTTAAGCGCTAATCGGTTAGCATGACTGGTTTCATCGCACACGAATTAAGTTAATTCGCTGTCTACCCGCTTATTATAAAAAAAGCTTTAAATTAAAAATGTTAAAAGATGTAGCTGCAAGATTTAAAAAAGTTGTGAAGTGAAGTGAAGATATGATTCCCATGTAATTTATATTTTTTGAGCGTATAAGATATAATTGCATATTATTGTATATAACTCCATATACAATTAGATATCTACCTAAATTTTTTTTTTTTTTAATTTTTCAACTCTATTTACTCTTATTACAAGTTTTTCAGATCTTAAAAAATTGTCGTCCCCTTTTGGGTCAATATCACTTGCGAATTATTCTTTTTGCAAATAAGAAGTAATAATATTTTAATAAATAATTTGATATTCACAAGCAAAAAATATTTTTTAATTTTCGTATAGGGTCCGCCAAAAAACTTTTTTTTTTTTGAACTCCTGAACCAATTGGATTTTGTATGGCGTCATACCAAGGTCTTTATGCAAAATTCGTCTCAATGATGTCTCCGAAATGTTCAATTGTTGAGAACGACGGTGAATTGATGTTGATGGCTCTTCACGCACACTTTCTGCCACAGCAGCAATATTCTCTGGTGTACGCACTGTTTTTGGCTTTTCAAGCTTTGGTTTATCGATGAGGATGCCAGTTTCTTTCACTTTTTTCACAAGATAACGAACATACGGACCATATTCGTTCAGCGGAAGGATAAAACTAATTATCTGTCAAATCAGACATGAGCAAAGTGTTACCATTCACGAAATAAGCACTAGTTGAAAAAAAACGTTAGATGGCGGACCCTTTATTATATCCGATATATGTAAACATCTTATTGTATCATATGAGATCTAGTCTGATACAATTAGATTTTATTTAATAATAATATTAGATTTAATTTGTCCTCATCCAAATGTATCAAATTATAAATAAGGTCATAGAATTATAACCAGTTAGATACAATTGTGTACAAATATATATAATCAGATATAATATAAAAATATATTTTTTAATGAAATTCTTCTTTTAATAAAATGTGCACACACGGGATTCGAGCCTGGGACTCCTGGTTGCCAGTCAAGCGTTCTACCATCTGTGCTATCTCGATATTTTAAAACTACGATTCCAATAGTGGCATGTGCCTCTGGATATAGCAGCATTAGTTGCACAATTTGACCCACTAGATTTAGTTATATCTACGAAATACCGTTGTAATTTTAGTGTTATTTTAGTATTTTAGTGTTATTTTAACTTCAGTTCAAAATATTTCAAATCAAACCGGTAAAATATCGGTAAAATACTGGTTATACTAGAATACAAATGTCTTTATTGGAATCGTTTTTTTTTGAAATTTTCATTTCGGTCTTGATGTAACTGTGGTAGCCAATTGCCGTTATTATGAAAATATTTTAAATGCCAACCACGTAAAATTAATAAATTTGAGTTTTTTTTTAAGTAATTTAAAACATTTTTTATATTTTTTGAAATTTTTTTCAATAATACCGGTACATACCGTTATAAATGTTTCGGTATCAGTTATTCCGATACGAATGTAATAGCAATACCGAAAAAAACAAAAAAAAACCGATACCAATACCTATACCGTTATTCGTTTCGGTGGCCAACCTTGGTTTATTTAATACTTTAACTTATATTTTATTTATTAGCATTCCCCGTGAAACACCAGTTGCTAGTCCCCGCCGAGTAAATCCTCTGGCTAATAAACGTGTCGAAATGATAAAAAATTGTGAAATTGAACCCAAAAGAGATCTTCAAAAGCAGCAACAACAACTATCGCCTAAGAAAAATCGTTCAGCGGATTTAACCGAACAGGAGCTAACTGCCGCCGTTAACAAACGCATAGAAATCCTAAAATTAGAAACTCAATCACCACCAGGTAGTCCCAAATTGGGTCAATGTAGTCCTCGCAAAACACACTTAACCAATTTTATTAATCAAAATATACCCACCGAAGCTGGGGCAAGAAAGACCAATAACACTAATTCACCTTTAGTGCAACGTAGAAGCTTAAGTCCAGCGGGCTCTCCTTTGCAACAACGAAGGTTAAAAACATCAACGGCAAATTTAAGACCACCTTCGCGTACGCATAATATGCAGCTAAGTGATTCGGATCAGGATTGTAATATAGCATTAAATGATAAACTGAATCAAAATTATTTAAAAACTGCAATACCAGCACACGAGCAACCGAAGTTCGATGGTAACGATATAAAAAATCATAATATTCTACATCCACTTAAAAATATTGGACCAAAAATTACTCTTAATTATTGTCCCCAAAGTGAACCGTTAAAACGTAAAGTGTACAAAAATCATCATCATCATGCAACATTTCAGCGTATTGAACATTTTAATGACTTGACCACAGGTAAGTTAATAGACATTTTTTTACACCCAACAAAATTTAATTAAAAATATTAGTAAAGAAAGACCCATGCACTATGTGCCAGGATCGTTTTTTTTTTTGACCAAAAATAGAATACTTAGTGTAAGTGAATAAAAAGTTTAAAATTGCGGTTCCAATATGATGGACTTGATTTCAAAAAACTAAGCTAGTTCCATTTACAATTATCAGCTGGGAAAGGTATGCGGTTGCCTAAATAAAAATTAATTCTGATTTTGAAAAATTCAAAATTTCGAATTAAATATGGCGCGCAAAATATGTTCATGATTTTGCTTAAAAATAACAATTTAAGGATCAGAAATCAAAATTTTTAAATTCTACATGGTATACAAATATTTTCCAACATTATCTGGCTCGATTTGTAGTTATCACTAGAGACGGCTTTAAAGTCAGATTTAGAAAATGGAGGAAATGTTTATGTTGTTTAAAATAGTTAATTTTTAATTATCAAAAACACGCAGAGAAAAAATATGACTGCAATATGATTGCGGTTACAAAACTATGTTAAAAAAAAACATGCATAATTTTTTAATCCATCTTCAACAGGATGCTGGGAGAATGAAATTGTTTCATTAATATCATGAAGGATAATTCTCTCAGTGTATAAGTGTACACTTGGACGAGGTAATAATTATATAATGTACATCTTCTTTACCAAGTTTGGTTGAAATCAGAAAGGATTTCCAAGTGGTTGATTTGTTTTCAGTCATTGGTTAAATCAATGCCAATTAAAGCAATTTTCATTGGCATTAAATTGTAATGAAATTGGTTGGAATTGACATTACAATTAAATTTCAATGCTTATGAAAAAACTTCCAAGTGCTCTCTCATAAAAATTCTAAAATTTCATCTAAGCGAATTGATTCGGCCACCTCGTAAATTTGGTTGTCTCAGCCGAATTCAGTTGTCACAAACGCATTCGCCAATTCCCTAATTCGGTTCTACAATCGAATTCAGTTGTGACAAGGTTGCAGTAACCGTATCAATTTAGTTAAATGAAATTCTGTTGAGACAACCGACTTTGTTATGTGAGTGTATGCTTTAGTTATTGCAGTTATTTTGTGTGTAATATTAAAATTTTAAAATATTAATTATTTGAATCTAAAGACCCTGTGTTAATATATAGTTGCTTTATATTTTTCAGATCCCCATCATCCTCAAAGACTGGAGTTATTGAAACAACAACGCCTAAAAGCATACAATACCGGTAGTGGAGATTTTCAAACACACCATCCTAAGCTCAAACTAAAATCGAATAGTCAAGATCTAAACCATTCATCATCGTCACATGGTTTAAAGACTGATTTAATAACCATCGCCATTAACACTAACACCAATGCAAATGCAACAACAGATAAAGCTGCCTTAATACTCAGCACAATTGAAGATTTAAAACGTAATTTAGAACATCAAAGCTTTGAGCTGAATGGGCTTCATGATTCGTAAAGTTTTTTGTTTAATTTTTATTTCCGTTTTCATTCTTAAACCAGACTTTAAACTTATACACTTTCTTTCATACAACAAATACAATTTATAAATACTTTTGTAGTTTACAATGTAGAGAAGATAAAGCTGGGCTTAACTTATTCGTTAGTTATCATCTGTAGTCTGTCATACATTATCTCTATTAAATATCATTAACTTACCAAACATTATCATCCCTATTGTAGTAATCTAATATTTATGTAGTTTTTGATATTATACAACTTTATGGGACATTAGTATATTTTAATTTCAAAATCATAATTATTTATACTTCGGTTAAAAAAGTGTTTCTGAAGAAAATTCTTATTCCCTGAGTATTTATATTTTCTCCTAGAAAACATTTAAATTCTTAAAAAAACATTGGTCCACAAATTTAGACAAAATGGCTCTTCCCAGGCTCAAAATAGTTGAGTTTGTAAAGACTTGTCATTTATGAATTCAAATCCTTTACTTTAGCACTTGTCATGGAATATTTTCAATTTAATTTTCAAAAAAGAAATTAAACAGGACCTTAATTTTCCAAAAATCATATTTTTCAAACAGAATGTTTCTATGAGAAATTAATATCACTTTTATAATCTTCGCTTGAACTAATTTTTATTTATTTTTTATATTTTTCTAATTTTTCTAATTTTTATTTTTGGAACGAATTTTTTTTTTCAATTGAACTTAATTGTATAACTCAAGGTAAGGTGAGTTCACAATTATTGACTATTCCACTCTGCAGAGTAAAAAGAACTAAAACATATACGGCATGATATAAAAAAACTGTAAATTTGTAAAGGCTCCATTAGTCTTGCAGTTCCGTGACGTTTAGCTTATAAAACTAAAAAAAATGTTTTTGAATTGGTTGTTTAGTTTATTTATGCGTGAGCAATCAGCTGTTTTTTGCTGTCACTTAACGTAGTAGAGAAAATTCTGTTTTTAACAGCTTCGTCCGGCACGCAACGTTACAGTTCAGACAAACTAACCACACACACTCATTTTCATACATCAAAAACAAATCAGCTGATTCTTCACGGAACGTTACATATAAACTAATTAAGCCTTAAGAAGCAATATACACTCTTTAGAGTGGCGTAGTGTTTCATTGTAAAAATAGCTTAATTCCCTGAAGGAATTAAAATCCTTGCCGGCATTAAATTTTTTCTCATTCCCTAAGGCATTTAATTTTCTCATTTAACTTTTTCCATGAAGGAATTAACTGTTTTATTGCATTTTCCGAATTTAAGTTTTTCTTTTGATGCCAAGAGATCTATGCTCTGTCAATAAATGAAAATAATTTTTTTTAATTTTTAGTGGCGAATTCATAAAAAATTTGCATAATAGATTTGAATTCAAAGAACCAACATTTTCGTTGAACGTTAAAAGGGTCTGTCCCGCCTGCTCTAGTATAATCAAAAATATTATGTCCCATATATTTTGTATATAGTTTTTCTACTCGTTTTTAGGGTTGCACCTAATGAACCCCCAAATAATCCCTCCATTATACTATTAACTTATTATATTTATAGTATCAATACAATTTTTATTATTATTATTTTCACAAATTTAGAAAATATTTGCTCAATCTAACACTCAGAGTTTTAAAAATATTGAAAATATTATGCCTGTTATTTACCTTTAAAAAAAATCATTTAAATTTTTTTTAGTTAAACTTTTTTTCGATTATTTAACTTAAAAATGTTTTTATTTCTAATAGTTTTTATCTAGGCCAAAATTTATAAGTAGGACAATACAGAAAAAACGAGTTTCAATTAAAATATTTGTTGATTCAATTAAAATTTTAATTGAATTCGGTCCAATTAAGGAAATCGTAGTATCAATTCAAATAATTCGTAACTATTTAATTGATTTAAATTTCAATTAAAGTTGTAATCACATCTATTAAACATTTAATATACCAAAGGTAGAACTTGCACATAACAAACAAGTTTTCAATTTATTTTTGATCAATGGTGATAATCTTTAACTTCGAGCTCATATATTAGTTCTCATTTAGTGGGAAAACTGGGTTATATTAATGTTTGATGTTTTGCATGGGATTGTCACTTCTTTCAAAACGTGTTCTGATGATAGGAACCTAGATAATTGATTTATCAACACATTCTTGACAGTGGTCAATTAATAAATTTGAAAACAAAAACTCTATAGATTATTTGTTAGGACAATATCCTAATAAAGAAATATAGAGTATGGCCACGAACTTGAATAATTTTCATTTTCATTGAATAAACTTTTTTTAAATTCAAATAAGATTTTTTTCTGTGTTTGATTATTGATGGCTTTTTTTTACCGATTTTAAAAGTGTAAAAATTAACAGTATATGGATTAAGTTACATAAAATAATTATTTTAATCAGGTTGAGTTTTTTTTTTATCAATTTAAAAACCTTACAATCTCGTAGTCATAATTACAACTAATTCCATATCTTAATAAATTTGAGTATATTAAATGAAGAAATGGAACAAAATGTAATTTTTTTCAAATTTTGGGAATTTTTAAATTTTCCAAAATGGGCCATTTTCGGCCGTCTGGGGGCACGGGTTAACGTTTTCCAAAAAAAATCGATTTCTTCCATTTGAAACTATTTGTAATAAAACTGTGGGGTGTAATGACAAATCTGCTTTTAAGGGACACCCTTCTATATATACAATATATAGTTATATATGGTCTTGTATATAATTCAACATAGATGTTCATATAATTATATATAATTACATGTGAACCAACAATAAAAATATTTTTTTTTAATTTTTGATAAAGCCATATATTGGTTCCGTACAAAATTATATAGAAATTTATAAGGCCTCACGCTTTGAATATTTTTTAATAATCTTAGATATGATTATATATGGTCCATTATAAAGACACATTCAATTATATGTGCTGCCATTTCATATTATTTTCTAAGTGATTTTGAATACGATTGTATCGAATTTGATGCAATTTCATGTATTTTAGATACAATTATATGTTCCCAGTTTTCGGATCAAATTTGATATCATCGCGTATCTAATTTATATAAGTTGGCCAATATATTTGTTTTTTTAATTTGGGTAGTCACAAAAATTTATATAATTTCCAGAATTGGTCTGAGCAGTTTTATTTAAGAATTATAAAAACATCATCAATTGCTACCCGAGTAAAAACATTTGTATGTAATACATTATTTTATACGTATTTATTTGGTTTTGTCTGTCAGTGCATTTAACCGGACATAATTATATAAATTCATATATTAAATTATTTTTGTCGAAAAATGCTAATATGATCTCATATATATATTTGCGTCTAATCGCATCTCGATCAATATATAATTGTATATTGCATTTATAATTAGATACAATTAATCCAATTAGCCAATTAGCCTAGACATTGCGAAATACAAAAAATATACATTTAGATATTGTATCATAATTACAAAAAAAAAAAATTAATTTTGGATTAAATTGTATTTTATCCCCTACAGGTTCACACTAAAAAAAAAAATTGTCAATCTTCTTTTGGGTATAATCACACAGCAGAACCTCGGTAATGGTTAGGTTGGTATTACGGAACATGTTACCTGGTAATAAGTTAATCTCCTTACCCTTGCATTACTTAGCGACTTTTGGCATTGCAGACGGCCCCTTAGTAATACCAAATTCACATGTTTAAATGTTTTATGGTATAATTAGTTCTTTTCTATACAAAATAAAATATAATTAAATTTTTACTACAAATTTGTCAATTTTAAAATTATATCCGATTTTAAAATTAAAGATTTAAATAAACATATTTTTAGAACTCTTTACCTGTAAGTCAGTAGTAACATGTTACCGAAGTAAGTACTTACCTCGATCGGGGTGTCTTCCTTAAAATAATAGGGTTTATAATAGAAAAATAACACGTTACCTCCTTATTACAAAATGTTGATTTTTCCACCCAAAACTTATAAAAAATTTCATGTTTAAAATTTTTAGTTAAAAATTTTTAAATTTTAATTAAATATAAAATTTTCTAAAAAACTGAAGGTAATATGTGTTTTGTAACATGTTACCAGAATGGACATGTCCTTGTTAAAATAATAGGGTTTGTAATAGAAAAGTAACTAGTTACCGACCTTAATTTCTTATTCCCAAACCTGTTACCGGGCTATTGAAAGATTTCCTGGGTATATCTTACATCAAAACACTTGAAGAATTTCCTATTTCATTTTATGAATAATTATAAATGCAGACTTTTTATAAAACAATTAAAGTCGACTTAAAAAACGCCTCCCAATTTTTTCCATTTGAATGCGCATATGAATTTCTTTTTGAATAAAATAAAATTTCCAAATGGAATGCAATTTTCTACAAATTTTAAAGTCGTAAACTTTTTGCAAGTGACTAAGGTCTGATGGGTTATTAACTTTGAAGCTAAATCCGTATTTGCAGGTAACTATTTTAGGAAATTTTTCGGATTTCAATGAAGTTTTTAATGCAAAAACCGAATGCAACTATAACTAATTTTGTATATGTTTGCATCCGCTCAGATATAATTCTATACCATTATATAAAATCTGATTAAATTGTATCGCACCATTATTCGGATGTAATATAAGCTGATAGTATAAAATTATAACTAAAGTAACGCAAACTTATATAACTATACGGGCTAAATTCACGGATAAAACTGTTAAAGACACATATTAAATTACGCATGATTATAGAAAGCATCATATAAATTTTTTTTAATCGAGTAGTCAAAAAAAAATTATATAACTTCCATAATTGGTCTGGGCTGTTTATTTTAGAATTAAAAAAACATCATCAATTGATACTCCTATTAGTAAAAATCTATCAATAAAATTTAATTTATAATACCCAAGTAAAAAAGTTTTTATATATTCAGATATAATTGTATACAATTAAATGTTTTAATGTATAAAATTATATAGTCATATATGTTAACATATATGTTAAACCACAAATATTTGTATCTAATTGTATAAAGCTTTGTGTTGTTTCAAACATATATATAGCAATATATTATTTTATATTGTCTTATATAAAATTATATACAATATAGAGTTATATATGCGATTGTATATAATTCAAAATAAATGTATATATAATTATATAAAACTCCATGTGAACCAACATTAAATATATTTTTTTTATGAAGGCATATATTGTTGTATACACAATAATATAGAAAAATATGAGGTCCAGTGCTTTGAATATTTTTGTATTCGGTTATGATTATATATGGTCCATTACAAATCCCCATTTAATTATATGTGGTGCCACAATAAAAATATTTTCTAAGTGATTTTAGATATATCTATATAATTCCGGAGTTGAGATTTCTGAGTTAGTTAACTTACAAGATTTTTATTTTTGTTTACAAGAAAGACTATAGTTCCCGCGGGCGTTTTGTACTTTTAATGAGAATTAAGAAAATAGTTTAGCCTCTTTCGCAATACACCTCTTCTTTGATCCACGGTAGTTAGCATAAAAAGTTTAACATATGCTAAGAGTTCATACAGACAAAAATAATGCATACACTTTAATAGTGAAAAAATCTGAGAAAGGCTAATTTTTCTACAAAACGACCCTAATCGGAGTTAAATTCTTGAAATAGAGCCATTATTTTTTGGCTCCAGCGTTTCATATTCGTAAAAACACTGTAAAAATAATATTAGTCATATATGTATATTATTTTATGAAATTAGATATAATTTGATATAATTGTTGAGAGAAACTAGGAAGTGTTTGTATCAACTTTTATCTAATAATATCGAATAACATCTAATTCGGATGAAATTGTATCTAATCTACATCAAATTGTTCAAAATTGTATTTAATTGCATCGAATTTGATATAATTGTATCGAATTCGGTACAATTTGATGTATTTTTGTTACAATTATAAGTTCATATCAAATTTTATCTGAACGTATATCTAATTTATATATAATTTAATATAATTTAACGATGTCACACGTATATTTTTTTTACTTGGGTACTCACTAAATGTATAGTCAGGCTCGGATCCAGGGGGAGGGAAAATGGGACATTTCATACCCTAAAATAATAATTTTCAATATATACTATGAAAAAGATTAAAAGACCCAGGAAAAAATTACACATTCCAAAAAGAAGGTGATGCCCACACTTGCTTACATATCTCATTGCCAAATTTAGTAACTGCAATACCAAACTCATTCCAACGATAGAGTCAAAAAAGCCAGTAGTAATGTAATCAATTCTTTAAATTTAAACCAGAAAGCATGAACTCAATAACAAAGTAATTATTTACTTAAAAGAAAATAACAATGTTATTAACTTATATGTATAACTTTTGTGTGCTCAAGAAGTAATCATATACTTTTTCTTTATAAAAGGACGTTATTGGAAGTAGTTCCTAATTTTGAAAAAAGTAGTTATGCAATTTTTAAGAATTTATCTCATATATTTTTTCAAACAAATTTTTATTTGCAGAAAAATAATACTAAAAACAGAAATTGCATGTTGCTTAAATTTTGTTAAACTGTGGTTAGGTATAAATTAGGGAAGCACACGTGAGCAGAAAATTGTGAGTGGATGTTGAAATTACTGACGTTATCGTGAGTGAGTGTAAAAAAAATTTTCGAGGGTGGTTGTGCGTGAGTCATATTTTTGTTTTATAATTTTCAATTGTTCTTTTTTTTTGAAAAATTTATATTTTCGTGGTTTATAGCTCCAAAATTATGACAAACCCATGATATCATAACAATTCGATGTTTCACTTTTTAGGATTTCATTTCCGTATGAGTTTTGATCGTTATATTTGAGTGACCTAGGAGAATCACGTGTGAGTAAAAGATGAATTTACTTATGGAACTACTTCCTTTTATTAAATGTAAGTACTTCTTATTTTTTCTAGGGAACTATTTTTTTTTTTTGTGTGTAAATACTTCGTAGTTTTACAATGGAACTATTTCTTCCCAGGAAAAAATTACACATTCCAAAAAGAAGGTGATGCCTACACTTGCTTACATATCTAAGTACTTCGTAGTTTTACCATGGAACTATTTCTTTATTAAAAACTGTATGTAGTTCTTAAAAATATAAAGTAAATGATTCTTCGGTAAAAAAAATAATCAATTCTAAAGAATCAATTATTTTAGTCTCACGCCCTGTTAAAAGAATCGAGTAGGTAATCTAGTAAGGATTGCGTTCTGCCCAAAATGCTTGATTACAAACCCGCTTACCTTTTTGGAAATTTTTTGCTGGGTTTATTAAAAAATGTATGTAGTTCTTAAAAATATAAAGTAAATAGTTCTTCGGTAAAAAAATAATCAATTCTAAAGAATTAATTATTTTAGTCTCACGCCCTGTTAAAAGAATCGAGTAGGTAATCGAGTAAGGAATGCGTTCTGCATAAAATGCTTGATTACAAACCCGCTTACCTTTTTGGAAATTTTTTGCTGGGGAGTTAATTAAATATACTCTAATTTCCCTCCCCAGAACCTTTTCCTGGATCCGCACCTGTTTATAGTTTTATGGTTTATATTATAATTTCTAAACTAAATATATGTTGAATAATAAAACCACCTTATGCTTTAAAAATATTTGAAACCGATAAAAATTAATAGAATTAAAAAATCATATAAAAAATAACACGTGCTAATTAAAACATAAAAAATTTAAATAAAAAAGTAAGAATACTTTTTATAGAATAAACATTTATATACTATTCGAACATTAACGTTATACATACTCCAGGCATACACTACAAGCCATTAGAATAAGATCAGGCAAAATTAAACTCTTTTGGGTGCGCATTTAAAGCCCCTTGCATTCAAATTATAAGGAATGGCTGCATGTGATGAATTTCATATCAAAACCTATAAAAAAGGCACATTTTGAACCCGACCCCCTCAGAATTTGATGAAATTTTGCATACAGCTACATTTTACCTATACAAACACAACCTCATATTTAGAAATTGCATTTTTGAAAATATGTGGGCGTGGCAAGGTATCGAAGTTTTTGAAAAATCACGATAACATGTACTTTCAAGCTGAGATAACTGCGGAATGGCTAAACCGATTTCAAAGATTTTGGTACCATTAGAAAGGTATTTCAATTATCTTTCGAAAACATACAAAAAATGTGTCTGTAGTAGAGGAAATTGCGCTCGAAATTAGAGCATTGCAAATATAAAACCAAATTCAAACGGCGAAAGACCTTTATCATTGGGCTTCACAAACTTATAAGACCTCCAAAGAAGTTGCTTATGCAGACGCTGACAACTATAACAAAACAAAAGAAGAGCTATTTTCAAGGTATAAAAATGCTAAGACTATTACAGGAACTCAAAGCTTCCAATCTTTTATACCTTTAGATGAAACTTCACTAAAAGTTAGCAAATATTCCGAAAGTCAACAGTATGCGCAAAATTATATATTAAATCTAAAAAAATGAAAATAAAAAAAAAAATTACCAAGGGTAAATCCATATTTTGGGGGTGTCTGAAAAATTTGATAATACGATTCTTGTTCTAATCTATTAGAATTACAAAAAAATCTGTATAACTTTCAAAGTATAGCTACTTTATTTTTTTTTTGTCACACAATGATATCAAAATAAAAGGAAGTTAACAAGAGATGCATTTACTTAAAAAAAAAAGAACGCCACGTTAGTTTTTAGATATGTTATATATATTAAATAGACCCTTCTAAAAATTTTTTTTTTTGGAAAAAACACTTGGCCTTTGAAGTGTTTTTCCAATTTAAAGTTTTATTTTTGGCAAAAAAAAAGTTTTCAGTGTAATATAAAATTTTTACAGTGTATGTTTTCGAAAGCTAATTGAAATACCTTTCTAATGGTACTAAAATCTTTAAAGTCGGTTCAGCCATTCTGTAGTAATCTCTGCTTGAAAGTACATGTTATCGTGATTTTTCAAAAATTTCGATACCTTGCCACGCCCACATATTTTCAAAAATGCAATTTCTAAATATGAGGTTGTGTTTGTATAGGTAAAATGTAGCTGTATGCAAAATTTCATCAAATTCTGAGGGGGTCGGGTTTAACGAATATCGGTTTTGATATGAATGAATTTCATTTTCATTTTTAAAGCTGACTTTTCTAAAAGATTCTAAAATTCCAAAGATAAATCTTACCGAACGGTTCAAATCGAAATCTTTTAAAAGGTTCGTTAAATATCTACAGCAGATTGCAGTTTGAAAGACTTAATAAAAATCGTCTTTGATCTTATTCTAATGATATTCGGTATGAAATTTACATAAATATTAAATGAAATATAATTTTTAGCCGATTATGGGATTTGATTCATATGTTTTATTTACTAAAATTCTTTGTTTTATTAATTTATTTAAATATTTAGCAATACAAAATTGAGTATAAAAATTTTAGTTTTTTTTTTGTGTGAAATTAATTTTTTTTTTAGCTAAATCATAAATTAAGTTTAAATTGTTTGATTATATTATGTTTAACTTGTTTTAAGATTAGTAAAAAAAAAATAATAATTATAAACAATAAGCTTATTTGTTTAACAAATTCTTAAAATGTAGATCAATAAAAAAAAATTTAGTTGAAATTGTGTTTTTTTAATAATTAGTTCCTTGATTAAATAATTTTGTTTTGTTTGTTAAATTGTAGAAATTATAGAAATTAATAAATATTTAAGAAATTACTTATTATTTGAAAATATTACAATATATTTATAGAAAAGTATTTAAATATTAAGCATATCTTGAGAAAAACAATACAGTATTATTAAAAAAATAAAAAAAAAACATACAACCCTAAACTTAGAATTTCTTAAACTTATAAAAAATTATGAACCTAACCAAAACAAAATACAATATTATAACAAGTGATAATAATAAACAAAAATTGTGTCAAAATTTAATTGTTTAATTGATTTAATAAAATCGCTACTTTCAAACCATTAATATACAAGAGAGTGCCCCTCACTAAAATATAGATAATGTACCTACCACCCTGAAAATAAAAATTAACATGTTTTATAATGATTCCTAAAATTTTTCGGGTCTAGCGATAACATCTCGTGAGTTAAACCGTTTTTAAAAAACCTCCAAAAATTAAAAAAAAAAAACTTAAAAAAATTACACTGTGCTACATGGAAAATTCAATTGTCAAATGACCTAGTGTATGTTGTAAGTCTAGATGAGTGCAGTTTGAGAAGATGCAATATATCCTAAAATTTTCAAAGACTGGCCGATATTTATTTTCGGAATGGCCGATATATATTATTAAATGTGTTTCTTCAAATTTATAAACAAATATCACGAAGTCAAAAATAACAGAAAAACACAATTACAAGTCTTGTTACAATGATTACACAGCCCGACAAAATTAAAAAAGATTTTTGCTTCTTTGAGTTTATCAACTGATTCTAGTTAATTTGGGTGCGCTGAATTCAAATCTGTAATCAGTTTGCTCTATCAGCTCTAGTTTTCATGATATAGCTTTTTTATACCCTCCACTGTAAGTGAGGAGGGTATATATCAGCTTGTCAATGTAACAATGTGTGGGATGGACATATCTCAGGAAGTAGGAGGAGCTTATCCAAGATTATGGTATCAATCTCTTCTTTGGAAGATTCTATAGCAGATTAATGCATCAATCATATTTGTGGGTGGGGTTTTTAATTTCAAAATAGTGCTATTTTTGCCGTATTTTTTTTTTTTAAATTCCTATGGAAAAGTTTTACTTTTTAAATACTTAAAAAAAAGCTATATCATGAAAACTAGAGCTGATAGAGACAAACTGATTACAGACCCAAATTAACTAGAATCAGTTGATAAATTCAAAGAAGCAAATTGAGTGTTGGCCTGTGTTATCGCTAATTTTGAAATTTTTAACCAGTTTTTAAGACAAAATTGTGTTAATAATGATGAAAACGTTTTAAAAAGAGTCAATAATAAATGCATATATTTACATTTTAAGTGCATATTTTAGGATTTTAAATGCATATTTTATGTACATAAAACACGATTATAAATACATTAACTTTAGAGCCCTATTTGCCACACTCACAATTGTTACTTAAAAAATCTGTACCTATTTCTATTAGTATAAGG
The DNA here is from genome assembly GCA_021234595.1 of Delia radicum. Lineage (NCBI taxonomy): Eukaryota > Metazoa > Arthropoda > Insecta > Diptera > Anthomyiidae > Delia > Delia radicum. Next base: position 201,001,663 of record CM037855.1, on the reverse strand, counting down.
AAAGTATATATATATTTAAAATAAACCAAGTAATTTTCTGTTAAATACCGTTAAAAAAATGTTTGACCGGTTCATTGTGATAGTGACCGGTCGCGAAACTAGTTTTTTATATGAAAGGGACTGGTCATTTTAACTTGGGCTTGTCTTAGAAGGGGTAAATTGCCATATGTGACATGTCACAGGACCGGTCTAGAAGAACATGTCACACAACAAACCCCAGTGAACATGTCACAGGGCTGAAGCAAAATAACATATCCTTGGACAATCATAAAAGATCATATCACAGACCCACTGAACTTCAATGCAATATTTCTTTATCCAAGACTAATTTTTTCAGAGTTGCAAAGACACTTTATACAAAAATCTTTAAAATACCAGTAGCGAACTTTAAGTATTCTTGATATTTTTTTTCTCCATTATCGACTTTTCGTTTGAGCACTATTACGTAAAATTATACACTTTCGGAACGGCCTAATGTGCATTAAATAGAACTTAAAAAAGATTTATGCAGTAACTTTTTTGAAAACCGCAAAAACGTAATATGTTTCTTAATATTTATTTATGGACTTAGCGGGTATGATATGATGATCATATTTTGTATGAAATTGTGTATATTTTCATACAATCATATAAAAAATGTAATATTTCGTGCAATTTTACCAGACTAAAACTCGAATCTAATTATATTTAGATATATCAGTTAAATTTATATACAATTATATCAGATCAAAATCCGGATACAATAATATCTGGTTTTTATATAATTATATCAATTTGTATCAGCTTAGATATAAACTGATACAATTATATACAAAACTGATTCGGATACAATTGTACTGTATTTTATCTAATTGCATCAGAATACAGAAACCATACAAACAAAAGCAATTAAATGGGTCCATATTTCGAATAAGATTTAATAAGATTACATAGAGTGTCACATAGAAATTGATATGACTTATGGAGTTTTCTTTTCTGGCAAAAATGTCACATTTTTTTTTGCACTTTGCCCTTAAATTACCTTTTTGTGTTCTTTTCTAAAACAAGGTAAACACTCTGAGAGGGTGCCGTTTTTCTTTCTGAAAATGTTGCCTTATAAAAGCCAAAAAATGCAACATTTTCTGCCCTCAAAAAATTTACAGGGTTGGATGTTGCCCTGTTTTTTTTTTGATTTATCAATCTCATGTGTATATATTGCAAAGTTCTTGGCGAGAAAACTCACCTTGGTAGCAGAGTGGTAGTGTGCTGGCTTCTGACACAGAAGATCGCGAGTTCAAACCCATTTTGTTAAATTTAATTTACAATTTTTTTAAATTTGTTTATGCTATTTTTTTTAATTTTTACTTTTTGTAAGTATTTAATAATTTTTTTAATCTGAAATTAGCTTACAAACAAAATTATAAAAAAAAATTTAATTGAAAAAAATGTATGGAGCTAAATCCAAATTTTTTAAATAATTAAAAAAAAAAACAAAATTAATTATTAAAAAAAAAACAATAAATTTTTTATTTAAAGTTTGCTGGGATTTGAACCCGAACCTTAACAACACTAAAAAACAGATTTGTTTAAATAAATGTAATATGTGATGAAATTGTGTTCTATTTTGATTGTAAAAATGCTTTATTTTAATGGGGCTAGGGCAAAATTTTAAAAATGTTGCACATTAAGAAGGCAACACTTTTTTCCAGAAAAGAAAACAACATTAATAAAGCTCCATACCAATTTTTTTTTTTAATCGGGACATGTTAATTTTTGTTTTCAGTAGGTAGGGAGCATTTTGCATTTTTTAAAAAGCGCCAAAATAAGCCACTCTATTATACGTAGACCAATAAAGACCATTATTCTGTAGTTCAAATTCCTTATTTTTTCATTTATCCATTTAGTATTAGTTGGAATATTTTAGCTACAATGTATAGTTTACTCTTATTACATTTTAATTAAAAATATTTTTGATTTGTTTATTTTTATTTTTTTTTCAGTCTTTTTATATTTTATTGACCTTTTTCTTTGCATATTTTTTTTTTTTAACATTAACATTTAATTAAATTTTGTTGGTCTTGTCTTGGCTTTGTCGTGTTAGTTAATTCCACAAACGGTATGTCAGGTATGTATTTAATTTAATTTATTATATGTATGACACTATTAGACATTGACGTTAATTGAACACAATTAAAAATAATCGTTTAAAATTCATTAAAAAAAATACAAAAAAAAAACGAAATAATAATATAAAATATTTGCATTGCAAACAATGGAAAACTTTAAAATAATTTGGATTCTCTGTGAATAATTTTTACAATTATTGCGTTCTAATTATACATAAAATTAAAGAAAACAAAAGTTTACTTTCGATTTCTAAATTGTGTAGAAACTTGATTAAACGATATGTAAGAAAGCAAAGTAATACCTAAAAAATATATCCCTGAAGAAGGTAAAAGAAGTCCAAACGAAATGTTGGATAAACATAATAAAAAAAAAAGGTTTTTATTATATAATAAATTATTATTTTGGAGTATAATTTATAAAAATCAGCACGAAAAGTTACTAAAAAGGGTGTTTTATAAGATGATGGGTATGTTTTTAAATGTACAGTGGGAAGCAAAACTGCACTCATAATAATCCATGCTTAAAAATACAAATATATTTTTCGTAAATTTTTTTTCGTAGAATGTACAAAAATTTTGTTTATATTACAAAACTTTTGTATAAAACAAATTATATAAATTTACAAATTTCGTAAAAAATGCAAACATGATTTCGTAATATTTTTTTAGTACATTGTACAAAAATTTGTAATGTTACAAATATTACATATGGATGTTGATGTGGTTAGAGGTCGGATTTGCAATCAGAAGGTTGCGAGTTCAACTCCTGGCCAGGACAAATTTTTTTTTTTTTAGTTTTTATATTTTTTTTTGTTTATTAATGTTTTTTTAAATTTCTATGTTTTATTTTTTATTTCATTATTACTATTTTTGTGTTTTGATATAAATGGATATTTTGTATTTTGTTTAATAAAGAGGATCCTAAAACAAGTTAAAGAGGACCCGAAAACACTACTTCCACTTTATTTGCCGGGTTTAGTATGAAATTCAATAAAACAAATATTTAAAAAGATAAAATATTTAATAATAAAATGCAATTCGTTTGAAATTGTTATTTAAGTTTTTTATTATTATTATTTTATTATTTTTTTATTTTGTTTTTTAATATATTATTTGATATATTTATAAAAATATTATATTATTTTATTTAGTTCAATAAACATAATAAAAATATTTAATTGCCATTTTACCTTTTTTATTAAATATTTGTAGTATATTTTTCTAGTTTTCATAAAAATTTCATAATATTTTCGACTTAAGTTCCTTTTTAGTTTGTTGTATTGCATCAGCTACTTTGGTGCAAATGGTAGAGGGGTCTACTTCAACACAGCAGAACGTCACTAAAATCGTGAGTTCGATTCTCGTGTGGCACCATTACATTTTTTTTTTTAATTTTAATTAAACCCGTAAGGTATGCACCACATTTTTATTTAAAAAAGTTTTTACAAAACTTTACGAAATGTGATTTGTATATTCTACAATTTTTTTCGTAATGTCAAAATAACCAAAACTTTCGTAAAATGAACAACGGTTTTCGTGTATTTTACCTATAGATTATTATGAGTGTGTCCGGATGTTTTGCATTAAGAAAGTAAGGTAATGAAAATAATACAAATATAGGTATATTATCAAATATATGTATTTTTTTATTTAATTGAACATTATTCTAAATTATAAAGCACAAAAACTCATATAAATTGCTTCAAAAAAAAAAAAAAAAAATTCACTATTCTGACACTTTTGTACTGTTTCCACTTTTGCATGCGGGGTTTGTTGAAACCAATTAACATTCACATTTCTATCGGAAAGTGCTGGCTTTTTCTTTTTCACACTGGCTACTAAACCAATTCTATTTAATGCGCGTCCAACCGTCCAGTATCTGACATCGTTACCAATACTTTTTGCAGTAATTTTCGGCGTCTTGATGTCCTCATTATGTAGCAAACGTTCAATCTGCTGGTCATCACCATCAGAAAGCAGTCTTGGTCGACCTCCTTGGTTATTATTGCAAGCTACATTACGTCGTTTTTTATATCATTTACCGTGGATTTACTTAAATTTAATTTTTCAGCAATTTTACGGCATGAATAATTATTTTGCAACAAATTTATCACATTGTTTTCAATATCAGTTGGCGTTTTTCTCATTTTTAAAGATCTTTTAATTTTTTATTTAAAAATCAAGTTAATCACTTCATAGGTCAAACAATAATGCACAAATTTACATTTTACATTACATTTACTTTACATTTACGTTACATTTACGTTACATTTTAACAAAGCAATATCGTGATAATTTTTATTTCTTGTACTGTGCAAAAGTGTCCGAATAGTGAATTTTTTGTTTTTTTAATTTTTTTATTTTTTTGAAGCAATTTATATAAGTTTTCGTGCTTTATAATTTAGAATAATGTTAAATTAAATAAAAAAATACATATATTTGATAATACACCTATATTTGTATTATTTTCATTACCTTACTTCCTTAATGCAAAACATCCGGACAGTTTTGCTTCCCACTGTACTTAAAATCATTTAAAATACACCCATAACACGCTGTAGTTACCATATGAAAATACCGTTATAAATGGACACGGGTTTTATAAAGTAGACTTGTAAATTTCCACTAAAATATTTTTTCGGACATTAGCTCATTGCCCAACAAACAAAACCATCCGTTTTCGTGCCGTAAGTCATTAACGGTATTCAAATCCGTTTGGGCACCGTTTTCTGGATCTGTATAGGGACCAGAAAACGGATTATAAGGAACATCGAATCGGATTCGAATCCATTGAAAGTACGTCAATGACGGACCCTTATGTCGTGTAAAAAACGAGCTTGACTATCTTTTCAGAATGCCGTTTCCGGTCCGTTTCCGTACCATTATATTCAACAAAAACGAACTTGTAGATCTTCCTATACATATAAATTTATTTAGTTTAAAAAATAGCATTTTATAATTTCTTATAATTATTTATTTATATAAAATAACATTTAAATTTTTAATGCGAAATATTAAATATGACAAAAAAAAAAACATATTACCATCCCAGCAAAAAATAGTGTTAACCCAGAAGCGCTTCCGGAAGGCACTATTTAATTACGAAGTTCTTCAAAAACAAATCCAGAAGGGATGATTTTTGTTCGCGATGTTCCACTTGTGATGTCTCTTTTGAGCAGGTGAAAAGCGCTTCTTTCATGTGCTCTTAGAAGCAATAAATGCATGCCTTCTTAGGCAATAAGAAGAGCTTTTTTTTGTATGTTGACAACATTAAAGCTTCATGGTATGCATTCTTTATTGCTTCATTGTAAGCATTATTCAGTGCTTCCAAGAAGGCATTTTAGGAAGCACTACAGAATGCCTTCCCTAATTGCTTTATAGTATGCAAGGCGGTGAAGCTTTATTTTGGAAGCACACATATATAGTTACTTCTTACGAAATCCAGGTTATTTTTTGCCGGGATGTATGAACAATTTAACATTTATTTTGGTTTTCTTTTAAATTTGCCTCTTAACATCGTGAAATGCCTTAATGTTTGTAATTTTGTCATGAAATTGATTTGGATTGGATATTCAAAACATTGATGTAAAAAGTAAGAATTTGGAGTAACGATCAAATCTCCCGTTTTGCATGTTGTATGCTATTTTAATCTTATCTTGAATTGAAAATTGGAAATTAGAAAATAAAAACATTATTGAAATAATTTATAATATAGCATTACATACCATCGGTTTGTATCCTCATCATCTTGCATCGTCATTAGGTGATCCATGTTGCAATCGTGGTTAATTGAATGATTTAATAAATGGAAACAAAGCGGTAGGAATTTTGATTATAAAGAATTTGATTATGCATTTAATAATTTTGTATTGACAACAGTTTCAATTAACACTGGAAGATACGATTTGTTAAATACGGTAAAGGCCGTATTTTTCGGTACGGAAATGGATACCCTAAAACGGAGTTAAAACGTATTGTTTTCGAAAATCCGGTAATAATAACCATTTATGTTTCGTTTTACGTACAATCTTTCACAGATACGTGTTTCACGGACCGTGAACGTGCGGTAGACTTCGAATTCATGATTCCGTACGACGTTTCATAGAGTCCGTTTCTTGGGTGATTATAAAATTTACATAACCTCAAACTTAGTCAAGTTTTGAAAATGCAAAAAAAGAGTCACTTTTGAAAGTAAATGTGTTAAAAATAGATACTTTTATTAAAAATATTAATACAAAGTGTTATTCATTTGAAAATACAACTCCAATATTTAAAAATGACCGACTTGTTTTTTCTTTAAATATATTTCATTAGCTTACAATTGGTTTGGCCCACTGACCATTTTTGAAAAAAAAATGAGATAGAAAATGTTTATAGTTATATATTGAAAATATCTTCTTTTTAATTCCGAAACCGGTTTCTCGATATCTTGTACTATATCTGAGATATTTAAGAACGATTTTGCATTGTTTCCGCAATTTTAACTTTTAATAAACATTAGTCTGATGCATATAACACTGTTTAGTATAAGGAGTAAATTTTGTATTCAAAAAGTAATAAATAATACTTCATTATTGTTTTGCTGCAGTTGACATACTGCATACAAAAGTTTAGTTGCACAATTTATCAAGAAAAATACAAAATTAACAATTTGTCAATAAGCGGAATGTTGGAAAAGTTATCGGCCTCCAAAGAAGAGTCTACCCAAAAAAATGGTGTGATGTAGGTACGCAGCTTTCCGGGTTATCTGAAAGCAACATGGAAAACGGGGAATTGGTTAGTATGAATGCCTTTATTGTCCCATGCTCAATTATAAAAAAATCTATTTATCAGAATGGCGGCAGTTTGAAAATGAAAAATTGATATTTGACAATTTTTTTGTAGACAAGTGTAAAAAACAAGGAGTAAAGAAGTTGTTCTATATAACTTTTTTATTTCTGCGAATTTTACTCCAAAATGTTCACAGTATATAGAAAAAAGTTCAAACTATCGAAATGGGAAATAAAAAAAAAAAACACTACATAAAAAAATCAAAGTAGAATAAACGTCTTAATGAGTCCCTAGTAAAGTTTGCAGATTTCTAGAAATATTTCTGGTCAAACAAAAAAAGTACTCCAACTAAATTAATTTCGGAGTAGAGCGTCCTTAGGTTTAAATGTTGGAAATGTTGAAACGGTACACTAAGGATATTATGTAGGTAAAGACTACAGCAAATGTAGTCAAAAAACAAATGAAATTTCACTTGAAGACAGGACGACTAACATTTCATTAAATTCCACTAACATTTGTTTTTACTGTTCAAAAAATTACTAACAATTATAGAAAAAATGAACCACATGTGTTAGTAAAAAATAAACAAACATTTATTTTTTTAAATAACAAAAACTAATGTAAAAAATTATGTAAAATCATAAAACAGACATTTGATGTGGTTTGTTTTTTGAAATGAACTACAAGGTGAGTAAAAAATTAAATTTGTTCTTTAAATGACTGACATTGACATTAAAAACAAAGAAACTGTGTTACAATCTAAACAACTATATGTTTTAAAGCAGAAGTTCCGGGAGTGTACCCTCTAATTTTTTTTGGCTTCTGCGTCAACGAATTCCCTAAGCGACGGGGCCTTATGTGTTTACATGGCGAAAAGTTACTTCTTTCAGTTTTTGGTAATTTTTTTTAAATATTGTAATAGTTTTTATATCAGATGATAAATTAATCGATATAACAATAAAATTATGTATTCAAAAATGTATAAAAATCAAAAATCGTTTTAGAAATAGTCCAGTACTAAATACTATCGTTGACCACTAATGTGGCTATCATTGCTAGACCGAACAATTCGTGCAAACATCTTAAACGTTTTTGAAATGGATTACTGCAATACATTTTTTTTATTCAAAAGGCTCAAAATTGTGAGATATGGAAGAAGATTTTTTTTTGGGATGTCGTTAACCTGTCCTAAGGTGATGTTAAAAAACGGCCACAATTTTTGGGATGTTTTTCAAATTTAAAAAAATTTTCTTCAAAAAATCGAAAAAATTGAGATCCATGGTCTTGTTAAAGACATCATAGAGAATGAAAAATTTTTGTTTAAATATGCCCCGGTTCACTTGGGTAGGGCAACGATTTGATTTTTGTGGAGTTTGAGGAAATTGAGTTTTTTTTTTGGTAATAACAAAACTTATTTGTTGTTATAAAATATTTTAAATCGAAAAAAAAATTTTTTTCGAACATCATTAACCCATGTGGACCTGCGGCCCCAAATGACCCTAGGCTTATTTATTTCAATTTACAAAAAAATGTAAAGCTTTTCTTACTGCTATTGAATTTTAAGAAACGTTATTATAACACAATATTTGCAGATTCTGTGCCAAAAATGTTGGACAAACGTTAACCTGTGCCGTGTTGCAATGTGATCAAAGAGATACTGAAGACCCCATTGCTTAGGGAAGGCGTGGTCGTAGAGGCCTAGAATTACACATGAGGTAAATTCAAGTCAAATAAAAAAAAATTACAGGGTACCGTTTCAACATTTAAAATTATGAAACACTCTAACGGACACTTTCCTAGGTAGACATACATCAATTTGTCTATTACAGCTAAAATCAATGACCGATTTTGAGTAAAAAAAGTGTTCAAACCCGATAACGTTTTCTTTAGACCAAAAAGCGAAACTTTGCTACATCTCTTTTTTAATGGCAATTTTTTTTCCGACACTTAAACATTTTAGATGTTTGTGCTGAATTTGATGCATAAATTTTGTTTTTAACTTTTTCATTTCATAAAGTTGTGATAGAAACAAAATGTATACATTTTTTCGTTAGCATTCTTTGTAACAAAATCTTAAGAAAAAATCGTTTAAAACTTTCTTTAAATGTATAATTAAAAACAATCAGCCTTGTTAATCATATAATTCTTTAAATCCTTGAAAATTATTTATTTTTCTTTAAACATTCTAAAAGTTCATCTTGTCTTAATTTTAGTATATATAATTTTTATTATATAGTCTAATAGTTGTTGTAGAAGTATTGAAACTTAATTAACTATATTCAAACAACCCGCAGTAGAATAAATATTTAGTAAATTAGTTAATTTTTTATATATAAATAATACAGACTAGAAAAATAGAATTTGTTAATTTTATTTAATTTAAATACAAAAATAAAGTCTGAAGTGAACAATTAAAAAAAAGCGGAAGCTTAAGAAAAGAAGAAGAAAACCCTGAAAAGAAAACAATAATATAACAAAATTATTCTTAAGTAATATAAAAAATATTTCAAAAACTAATAATACTACGCATATCGTCAGCTAAAATGCAAAAAGGCATAACTAACACAGTTTCCAAAACCGGTTTTATTGATAATTATGAGTCGTTTGGCTAAACTACATGACTATACAAAATTTTGGACTTATACGCTAAAAAAATAGCGGATCTTATATGTTTTTGTTGTCGTGCTTTTTTTTGGTTGCTCTGTAAAATATTAAAGTGTGGTTAAGTGATTATGTAGCACTGTATCGAACTAACTACATTTTTCCACAAAATAGTTTTCTTCTATTATTAAAACTATCAGTTTTATTAACGATATTGTTAAAATATATGTGGACGTTTTTTGCTTCTCCTGTAAGACAGAAAATATGTTAGTTACTTCCTTTTTTATTTCAGGTGACTATATATTAATATAATAATAATAATAATAATAATAATAAATAAACAAATTGTAGAATTTTCAAGGGGACAACCCTGGGTTAGATTAAGATTCAAAAAAAAAAATTCTCTTAGTTTTTTTTCAAAATTTTCGAAAAAAAATTAGCTGTCGCAAAATTTTCCGATGTTAAAAAGAACATATTTTTAAAGGAATAATTTTTTTTAAAAAACTTTTTTTTTTTTATAAGAATAATTTAAAAAAAATGAACACAAAATTTTTTATGAATTATATTTAACCCTGACTACTCAGGCAAAAATATTTAGTTTTTATTTTAACTCTTAACTGTACTTAAGGCAAAAAAAAAAATAATTTTAAAAATTTTGCATTATTTTCACAGCTCCAACCAATTACGGAAAAATAATTTAAAAAAATTTAAAGATTGCATATATTAAAACAATTTTGGTCGCCTTTCTTTACACACACATTATGTGGATTAAAAAAAAAAATAATACTGAAGGGATCCCTCTATTCGCTTGGCGGATTTGGATGAAGGTCAGTTTTTGAGATAAAAAAAAAATTTTAAAATATATTTTTGATGTAACTAATTTTACATTGTAAATAGTTTTATTTGATCACAATTACTCAGTTATTGGTGCATCGTTAACCCTTGTTTTCCGTAGGTCAAACATGTTACATAAAATAAAGTTGATGGTTATGACTGAATATTTTCAAATAAAAAAATTAAAAAAAGAACAATATTTTGCATACATGAGGCAAAAATCGGAGATTTTAATAATAATATCTACTTTTTTCTCTGTTTGAATCCTAATAATTGCCAAAAACTGCTATTCATCAAAATCATCTCATGTGCAAAATTCGTTTTCGATTGTTTTGACGGGACTTTTTAGGGTTTCGGCCAATATTTGTTTATACTAATGATTTATTAATTTGAAAATTCTATTTAATTAAGAACTAAATTTGTTTTCAGTTGGTTAATTTAAACCAAATTTAGTTGTAATTATCAATTTTATTTTGTGGGACAATTTTGACCTCCGGTTAACATGGGTTAAATATGTGCCAGATATTCAATATTTCGGAATTAAGTAATTTTGATCTAATAAAACAATTGAAAATATGTGCATATTAATTATAGTATTAATTGCACATTGTCTAAGAAGACGATGAAAAAAATTCAAAAATCCCCAATAAAACACATCAAAATTTGCGCCCTGGCAACTCTTCCCTAACTACGTGAATAGCCAACTACCGTATGTACAAAAAATACATCATAGATGTCGCTAAAACTCACAAAATATGGGAAAGTAGTGGAAATTAGATTACATATGATTTTCTAACAATTGTGAATTGTTGTGGTGTTTGTCATAGCTATCTTCTGCAATTACAATTAAATGTAAAATCGACCCCGTGTAATTGAAACTGGTTTTAAGCCACAGCAAAAATCGACCTGACTTTTGATCAAGCGGTTAAAGCGCCTGTCTAAAGTGTAGTGCGAAGTGCATGTGGCAAAAAAGCAGGTTCAAGCCACGGTCAGGATTGCATTTAATAAATAAACATTTCATATAGATGCAATCAAACAATAAAAACCATAACAAATAATTACAGTATTGTCAAACGGATTACTGATGAAGGTTGTGTTACCAGAAACTGCGCAGTCTAATTCAATTAAAAATTTACAATGTAGTTATGATTTTTAGAAAAGTATGCTTAATCTTCTCTACCACGCCTATCTCAAACAATTGAAAATATGTGCATATTAATTATAGTATTAATTGCACACTGTCTAAGAAGACGATGAAAAAAATTCAAAAATCCCCAATAAAACAATTTACAATTTAAAATTTCTTTCACCAAAAATATATTTTTAAAATTTTGGTTTATCAAAATTACTGACCTCCCTCAAAATTCGCCGATATTAAATCAATACACACGCTAAGTGGATGGAGGAATCCCTTCAGTATTATTTTTTTTGAAATCCTAATGATATGTTTAAAGAAAAGCGACCAAAACTATTTTAAGTGGATCTGTGAAAATATTTCAAAATTTTAGCCATTTTTTTGGCCTAGTATAATTGAGGGTTAACAATCTGATAACAACTAAATATATTTTTATCTTGAGTTGTAGGAGTTGAATATAATTCAAAAAAATGTTTGTTTTAATTTTTTTTAAATTCTTTAAAATCGGGAAAATTTTCAAAGTCTGGTAGTGACCACAAAATTTTTTTTCGAAAATTAGAGATTTTTTTTTTAAGAATCTTAATCTAACCCAGGGTTGTCCCCTTCAAAATTCGACAATTTGGTTTTTTTTAAGAAGCATCCTAGTGACGATATATTAATATAATAAACCGTTTAAACACACATACATATATATATACTTAAAACATGAATTTAAAAACATTAATATAATATTTAAAAAACATTAAGCATAACATTTTTGAAATGTAACCCACCTTTCTTTATTTTTCTCAAAAAAAAAAAAAAAAACTAAGACAATCTAATGGAGCTTACATTACTTACAAAACAAACCACGAAACCTATAAAAAACCATACAATTAAATGTTAAGACTCTAATTAAATATTATATTATCAACTAATAAAGGACCAATTTATTAATATTTATATAAATAATACTACACTGCGTTGCATAACTATAATTACAAATGATTTTTACTAATTTTTCTAATATTTCAAATATGTTTTTAAAACTTTTTTTTTAACTGTTTTTAAGAGGGTGATAAATGATCTCTTATTGCGTAGAATTTAAGAGAAGACTTAATTGATTTAAGAGAAAAAAAAAATATAACGGTAAACAAAAAAGAATAGCAAATAAAGCAGAATTAAGGAATTACACAGTGATACAAAAAAGAATGAAGTTGAAATACCAGAGAAGTGATACTATTTTGCTCTTAAATGTTGTCGAGTACCACAAGAATTTGTTTTTGAAATTTGCCAAACACCTCCAAAATCTTGAGTTACTGGTAAAAATTTGGTTTTTCGTAGCTTTATGCACTATAAGCGAGTAAGTTAGTTGAATATCGTCCGATTTTAAGTTTCCCAGCGGATTTAGAAAGAAGCAAGTGAGACCTTTCTATTCGATTCTCTTGAATCGAATTTTACAATACCGAATTTAGAAACGGTTCGATTAGGGGATCGGTTTTTTACTTTTTGCTTCTACAAGAACATATTTCAACCTTTCTTAAATTTGATTACGCTTTATTCTATTTGACACCTTTGCGTATCATATAAATATATCTTTACTAAATTCTCTTCAGTAGATTTAATTTGGGCGGATGATATTCAACTATGTTACAGGCTTATAAGTGCATGAAGGTATGAAAAACCGGTTTTTTACCCGTAATTGGCTAGTTTTCGACCACACTTTTAAACCCCTAAACATGATTGGGTCGCTAAAAAAATACGTGTCCCATATTTTTGTTTTCTTTACGACATATCCAAATTTCATCAAGATCGGAAAGATAAAAAGGCAAATTTCAGCCTATTTAAAAAGTGGCTTAAGTTTTCGGGAAATTGCTAGAAAAATAAACCGTTCACATGGAATTTTGCAAATAATCCGAGTGCTTATGATAAAAATAAAACAGGCCTGAAAAAAGCTTTCTGATCGGAACCGGCGGGATAATAATCCGCTGTGGCAGCAAAGAAGAGTCTCAATTATATAATCGAGGACACTCAAAAAAAAAAGTTTGTAAAGTCAGCAAAAAATTTTGCTGAGTCAGCAAAATTTTAGTCAGGAGGATGCTTGCAAAAAAGTTGCTAATGTCAGCAAAATCAGCAAAAATTTGTAGATTCAGCAAAAGTTTTGCTAACACTTAGTAGATTAGAAATAAAAAAGCGTTGGTAAAAATTAATACATTTTTTGCTGAATTTTAGTAGACTGAAAAAAACGCAAAAAATTTGTAGAAAAATTGTAATTTAGTTAATTTATTGGCTGAAAATCATAAAACATATTTTTCTGATTCTTTTAAAAATAATTTATCATAATAACGAAATAAAAAAATTTTCATTTTCCCACATTGACGACATGAATTAATTTAATATCTGAAAATATATAGAAATAAATATATATAATATAACAAAAATTTTCTTTCAATTGCTTACATCAATGGTTGTCTAAATGATGCTATCGTTTAAAGGACACAACTCCCGAAGATAATTACAGAAACGAAACGAAAAAATAAACAAAAACAAACGAAACAAAAAAACAACCCTTTTTTGCAATAAGCAAAAGGAACCATAAAAATCTACCTAAGATGTGTGTCTTTGTCTTTCGCTTTACTCTGTCTACATGTATGTATATGTTTGGTTGCAATTTGACCACACTATTATTAATCTATAAACATTTAGTTTAAATAAATAAATATTTTATTTTGTCTTTTATTTAATTAATAGACAATTATTTTCACAAGCCGGTGACAACGCAAAATTTAAATTGTTTTAATCCTCAATTTTGTTTTATGTATGAAAAAGAGATACAAAAACTTCCATGGTTGATTTTTTATATGTCTTATTAGAGGTGTACTTTTTAGTATCATTTTCATTCTGCGTATATCTTTCAATCTGGTTGTCGTCCACACTATTAATGTGCTTATCAGCACAATTTTTTTTTAGTAAAATGAATTAGTAAAACATTAGTATATTAGTATATTAAGTGCTGAATAAGTATAACAAAAATTTTAGCTGAAAACACGATTTTAGCAAAAAATTTTGCTAAAAAATAGTATACCTGATTTACAAGACGTTTTACTAACTTTTCTACTAACTTATGTTTTTGAGTGTAGGCTCTTAAAGGACTCCCAGAGAATTACTGGCCAAGAGCTGATGTCTGTGCCAAGATTATTACACCGCCACAAAATTGCTGTACTTGAATTCGCTAAAATGAATTTACAAACCAACCGGACAAAGGTAAGTCAATACTCGCTGTTGTTGGTAGGACTGGTTAAACATAAATTTCATTTAAAGCTGATTTTTTCTAATGAGAAAAAGTTCAGTCTTGATGTTCCAGATGGTTTTAACAGCTATTGAAGAGACCTATGTTAGGAACCACTATATTTCCCAAAAAGAAATTTCGGAGGCGGATTCCTAATGGTTTTTGGTGCTTTTTGTCTCGATGGTATGGTTGATTTGACACTTTCAAGCACTAGAATAAATTCTTTTGAGTACATTACAGCATTAGAAGAGAAATTGGTGTCAGTTATTGAAAATAGCTACGAAAAAGGATTCATTTTCCAACAAGACCTCAGTACACTGAGAGAATTATCTTCACTTCAGTAATGAGTTTCTTCATAGCTTTAATGAAAATTGTCACTGGAACTCGTCCATTTTTTGCTAAAACTATGTTTTCAGCTAAAATTTTATTTATATAAAATTCAGCACAAAATTGATTTGAACTAATGTTTTACTAATATGTTACTAATGTTTTACTAATTTATTTTCATAAAAAAAATTGTTCTGATAAGTACATTAATAGTGTGTAGATTTTAGTAGTCGAGGAAAATGGTACTAAAAAGTAAAACTCTTGTAAGACATATAGGAAAATCAACCATTTAAGATTTTTGTATCTGTTTTCCATACATAAAACAAAATAAATTTTGTTTTATCACCGGCTTGTGAAAGTAATTGTCTATTTATTAAATAAAACACCAAATAAAATATTTTAATTTAATAAAAATTAAATGTGTATTTCTAAACTAAATGTTTATAGTGATTAATAAAGCAGTGTGGTCAAATGGCAAACAAATATATGTTCAGGTAGACAGCATACAGCGAAAGACAAGGAAACACATCTTAGGTAGTTTCTAGAATTATCTACGGCATTTGCTTTCCTTTTAAAGATGGCATCATTTAGACAACCATTAATGTAAGTAGTTGAGAGATAATTTTGTTTATGTTATACATACATATATAATTATTTCTATTTTTAGATACTACATTAATTCATGTCGTCAATGTGGGAGTATGAATATTTTTATATTTTGTAAAGTATTATAAATTATTTTTAAAAAAATCACAAAAATATGTTTATGATTTTTAGCAAATAAATTAACAATAATATAGAGAAATAAATATTGGAATATTTTAGACTTTGTGTATTTTAAATTTCATGTTCCAATCGGTCAGATTTTCATAAATTATATGCAATTGATGAACAAATTTTTAGCAAAGAAATACATTTTCATATTTTTTCATCAACACAACAATCAAACATAAAAGATTAGGATTTTTTTATATTTTAAAAATAATTTTTGAAAAAAGATCCCATCTTAGCAACTCTACACCTTTTACAATTGTAATTCAAAACATATCAATTAAATTCAAAATTTCCATTTGAAATTCAAAAACTCCATTTAAAATTCAAAAATTCCATTTGAAATTCAAAAAACATCAATTGAAATTCAAAATTTCTATTTGAAATTCAAAAAATATCAATTGAAATTCAAAATTTCCATTTGAAATTCAAAAAATATCAATTGAAATTCAAAATACATCAATTGAAATTCAAAATACATCAATTGAAATTCAAAAATTTCTATTTGAAATTCAAAAGTTTCTATTTGAAATTCAAAAATTATTCCATTTGAAATTCAAAACATATCAATTGAAATTCAAAAGTTTCTATTTGAAATTCAAAAGTTTCCATTTGAAATTCAAAAATTTCCATTTGAAATTCAAAAGTTTCTATTTGAAATTCAAAAATTTCCATTTGAAATTCAAAAAATTCCAATTGAAATTCAAAAAATATTCCATTTGAAATTAAAAAAATTCCAATTGAAATTCAAAATACATCAATTGAAATTCAAAAAATATCAATTGAAATTCAAAAAATATCAATTGAAATTCAAAACACATCAATTGAAATTCAAAATATGTCAATTGAAATTCAAAAATTTCCATTTGAAATTCAAAAAATTCCAATTGAAATTCAAAAAATGTAAACAAATCAATTTAAGAAATTAATACATTAGGCCAACACTTTTTTTGAGTATTTTGGTTTGTCATGGGTGATAAAAACATTATTAAAACTTTTAATGCATTTATTGCAGGAGAGTATACAAGATTTTGTTGGAAAATATTTGTAATAACCTGTCATAAAGCCATAAATATTTATGCATGCAACTATTGATGTATAAACTAGTGACGTTCAGAGTAAGTGTTTGGATGGATTACGTACTCGCTTGTCATTAATAAAGAGAAACCGCTGAAGTGGGAAACCATTAATTTGAAAAATTAGTTTAACTCTATCATAAAGATCCTGTGGAATGTCATTTTAAAATGGTAGTAAATGCAAGAAAATACCGAGTGAAAGTGGAACCCCTCAGAACTATATTTTACCGGCCCAACAACAAAAACAACAAGAACAATACATAAAAAAATAATATTTCTCTCTTGTTGTAATATAATTTGTTGTTGGGCCGGTAAAAAATTGTTCTGGCTACGTGGCTGCCTCATTTCATCTTAATTAAAGAACCCAGAGACATGAAATTCTGGAATATTTATTATTTTATATTATTATATGTTATAGCTTTTTTTGTTGCTATTTTTTAATCGATTACTTTTAAAACATATAATTTTATATTTAGTTCTAATTGTTATTAACACTAAATATTTATTTTAAGTACTTTAAATAAATAAATAAATAAATTAATAAATGGCTTAAAAGTTTTCATAATGTTTTTATCACCCATGATAAACCAAAATACTTAAAAAAGTGTTGGCCTAATGTTTACATTTTGATTTGTTTACATTTTTTGAATTTCAATTGGAATTCTTTGAATTTCAAATGGAATTCTTTTTGAATTTCAATTAGAATTTTTTGAATTTCAAATGGAAATTTTTTAATTTCAATTGACATATTTTGAATTTCAATTGATATTTTTTGAATTTCAATTGATATTTTTTGAATTTCAATTGATATTTTTTGAATTTCAATTGATGTATTTTGAATTTCAATTGGAATTTTTTGAATTTCAAATGGAAATTTTTGAATTTCAAATAGAAATTTTTGAATTTCAAATGGAAATTTTTGAATTTCAAATGGAAACTTTTGAATTTCAAATAGAAATTTTTGAATTTCAATTGATATGTTTTGAATTCCAAATGGAATAATTTTTGAATTTCAAATAGAAACTTTTGAATTTCAAATAGAAATTTTTGAATTTCAATTGATGTATTTTGAATTTCAATTGATGTATTTTGAATTTCAATTGATATTTTTTGAATTTCAATTGATATTTTTTGAATTTCAAATGGAAATTTTGAATTTCAATTGATATTTTTTGAATTACAAATGGAATTTTTGAATTTCAATTGATATTTTTTGAATTTCAAATGGAAATTTTGAATTTCAAATGGAAATTTTGAATTTCAATTGATATTTTTTGAATTACAGTTGTAAAAGGTGTAGACAATAATCTTTCAAAAAAATTTTTATTTCCGAGTTCAGTCAAGCCAGTAAAAAGTAAAGTCGTTTAAAAGTATTGGGTCGAAAAGGAACACTGTATCAATGTTTGGTATTTCTCTATTTTTTTTTTCTTTTTGGAAATGGTTGTATTGACGTCAATGTAGTTGTATTTGAAAAACCCCAAATACTACACTTGAAATGTGTAACGTTTTCAGAATTTTATACCACTATTATTTTAACTTGTTTTTTTCCAGTTAGTATTCATAAGAAAGTCAAATATGTTTTGGACATAAGAAAACGCTGACCAGAATATTTGAACAGTAAGTGGTAATTTTAATATCGGTATTCCCTATAACTGGTAAGTTTATTTTTCCATTTGTTAAGCAGCTTCGTTTTATATTAATATGCACATTGATTTTAGAATATTTTTAACACATTTGATATTTAAGGATATAGGGCATTCCTAGTTGTACACTCAAAAAAATAAGTTAGTAGAAAAGTTAGTTAACGTCTTGTAAATCAAGTATAGTATTATTGAGCAAATTTTTTGCTGAAATTGTGTTTTCAGGTAAAATTTTAGTTATACTTATTCAGCACTTAACTGTTTTGAAGTAATTTTTTACTAATATTTTGTTTGCATTTACGATTTTGACCAAATACTTTTCAGAATTAAAGAATTTGGAACAAAATGTCATCGATTTGTTATTGCATATTTTTGCATATTTTGTTATAAATGCATATTTTTGCATCTTTTGTTATAAATGCATATTTTATGTCATATTTTGGCATTCTGTGTTGCAATTTAATGACATATTTTAGTATAATTTATTTACACTAAAAATAAAGTCAGCAACATTTTTGCTTTGAGGATCATTGCTGAAAAATTGCTAATATCGCCAACAGTTTGCTAATTCAGCAAAATTTACTAATTTTTTTTGCTGATATTAGCATTTTTTCTGCAAGGATCCTCAATGCAAAAATGTTGCTGACTTTACAGACTTTTTTTAGTGTAACCCGAAAAAACAGCCTCTAATTGTCATTTGTTAGACATTTATATAGAATTTAATTTTTAAACCAACAACTACAAGTAATAAATCGATTTTTGAAAATCCAAAAATTGTACTTGCATATTTTTTTATTTTTAGTGCATATTTTCGAATTCATACTGCATATTTTTTGGTTTTTTGTGCATATTTTAAGAGCACATTTTGGATTCTTTACTGCATATTTTCCTTTTTCAGTTGCATGAAATTCCTTGCCCTAATAATCATAATCATTGATGAGTTTAAATATTTTTGAATGCTTTTTTGACTCTGAGGTACTGTTTCCAAAGAAATTCAGTGCCCTATGCGGAATGGGACCGGTTCTGCGTCTGCCACAGGGTTGGTCCCTTCGTGCCAGAGACCGGTCCTCTGCTAAACCCTACCCTATGTAAACAACTGGCAACCTTAACATTGGCTTGTCATAGGAGGGGGTCATTTGTCCTGCTTTAAAACCACATAGTGGCATGCCGCAGGACTAACCAAAGATGGGCATACCACAAGACTGTCTCAAAAGGACCATGTCGTATAAAATAAACGAAAACTAAACAGCTTCCAATGGGTAAAATTCTGGCCAACTGGCTTTTTCGTGTTAATAAGCATTCTGTTTAAGTGGTATGTCCTCCCTTTACCAGTCACAGGATTGGTAATTTTATTACAATTGACACTGCTTAACCCACTTCAGTATTAAATTATACCAGTCCTGTGATAAGTCCTTCTTTAACCAGTCACTTTTAGGTCAATTGACTCCTCATTCCCCATAAGGTGAAGTCAGATGCAAAAATCATTAATTTTCAAACAATTTACTGCAATTCCTTATAAGTTTAGGATGTTCGTATCCCGTTATTGGAGCGCTGACATAACTTGGTATATATAGAAATGGGAAAGTTTAAAAATCTGAACATTTTTGGTTTCACTTGTAAACCACCATACAACTTATCATCAAGTGAATGTATCCCAAATCTAGTGACCCCATTTTTTATTGGTTTTGATCTGACAGCTAAAATCTATGAATATAATATTGAATGAAACGACTGAATGTTGCACTCAAAAAAAAGTATGTAAAGTCAGCAAAAAAATGCTAAATTTAGCAACATTTTTGAAAAACTTACAATTTTTTTTGCTGATATTAGCAATTTTTCTGCAAGGATCCTCCCAACAAAAATGTTGCTGACTTCACAGATTATTTTTTTTTTGAGAGTAGCTATAACGACTAAAAATTAAATTTTTTATGAAAATTATTGTGTAAATGATCATTTTGACACAAAGAGCATCTAAGGGTTCTAAATAGTTCTGAATATTTTTGCAATGCAACCAAAGAATGGTTTAACCTTTTTTTTTTTAATATATATAAAATTCCGCAGTATCTCATTTTATCTCAATGCGGCATGGGTTAACGTAGTTCAATTTGTCCAAAATTTTTAGCACATCAGCTTCACACATTGTGTCATAATATTTAAAATCCATTTCTTAAAATTCAATAATAGTAAGGAAATCTTTGATGTTTTTTATAAATTGATATAAATAAGTTTGGGATAATTTTGGGCCGCATGTTCACATCCTACATAAATTATATTTCATATATCAAAATATATGAGACTTCGTTACCGTTAGTTCTATATATCATATGGATTTATATTAGGATGAAAAAATTATTGAAGGGCTTAGTGCAAAAACTTGATAAGCCTCAAAATTAAAATAATGAAATAATCGCCTTCAAAGTTTAAAAACAATGTAGAAAATAAGGCTTTAACTAAACCAGACTGTAAGCATTCATAATAGGTGCTTAAGGAAGGCTCCCATAACATATCCGTTCATGGATGATAGAAAGATATCGGAAACTGCTTTTTTACAAAAAAAAGTGTGGCTTATCAAGTTATTGCACAAAGATAAGTAAAGAAGTTCATAGTCTGAAAAATTGTAGCAAATTAGATGGTCTTTCTTGATACCTGATACTTGAAAAATGTGCCTAAATGTGTCTTCTATTACATGCCCTTCTTCGGAAGACTATAAGACAGTAAAAACCATTTTATTAAGTCAATGTGGCTTATCAAGTTTTTGCAGAAATTTTATTTAGAATTTTTTAATTTTGAAGAAATTATATCTGTATTTCAGACATTTAGTGCTGTAGAAACTTGTAATAAATGCCAAGATATTTTAGCACTTATTACAAGTATCTGTTGCTCGAAAATCCTGCAAAATAGCAACTATTTCCTCAAAATAAAAAAATCTTAAAGAGAATTTCTGCAATAACTTGATAAGCCACGTGGATTTGAAAAAAATTGGTTTCACTGCCTTATAGTCTTAAAGCGATGGACATGTAATAGAAGACACCTGTTGGCACTTATTACAAGTATCTAGAATATAAAAGTCCAGAAAAACAGCGAATTTTTCTTAAAAATAAAAAATCTTGAATAAAATTTCTGCAAAAACATGATAAGCCACATTGATTTTAAAGAAATGGTTTTCAATGACTTCTAGGCAGCTGTTAAGCAAGCTGTTCGGGCTATTAATGCTTGTAATAAGTGACAGTATGTGTCTTCTATTACATATCCGTCGGTCTAGAAGAGTGTAAAAACCATTTTATTACATCAATGTGGCTTATCAAGTTTTTACACAAATTTTATTTGGAATTATTTAATTTTAAAGACTAGGTAGCTTTTTTTGAAGGATTTTCATGATATATATACTTGCTTTAAGTGCAAAGGTGTGTCTTCTATTTCATGTCCTTCGCTGGGAGACTAATAGACAGTAAAACCAATTTTGTTAAATTAATGTGGCTTTTCAAGTTGTTGCAGAAATTTTATTTAGAATATTTTTATATTAAAGAAAAGATAGCTAATTTGACAGATTTTCGTGATATATATACTTGTTGTAAGTGCAAAGATGTGGCTTCTTTTACATGTTCATCGCTGGGAGACTAGAAGACAGTAAAAAACATTTTATTAAATTAATGTGGTTTCAATGTTTTTTAAATGATTAGATCATCGGTTGGAAAATAATCTTTTTCCAACATACTTCAATCAATATATTTACAAAAAAATTCAAGTTTGCTTTTATTTTCTTCAGAGTTAATCTTTTTGTTTAGAAGTGTATCATGTTCTTGCGTAAAAAAATATTGAAATATAGCCGAATTGTAAAAAGTAACATTTGCTCTAGATCTAAAAGTATTTGGAATATAGCTTAAATCATTTGAGTGTATATTGAAACCACGTTAGGTAATGCAATGAACACATAAAATCAGTTTTTGAAAACGTGTGGCTTATCATGTTATTTTTTAAAGAACTTGTTTCAATAAATTTGGTTTTCCTTTTTAAGTGGACGTTTTTGTGATTTCTAGCTTCAGATTTCTACCCTAATGGTATCCATAGATTATTAAAGGTGGAATTTCTTTCTTTTAAACCCCATCCATACCAAAATATTATAAAAAACCAATAGTTATATACAATAAACTAACCCATACCTCAAAAAAATATATTTAAAATTTTAGGCTTTTTGCCTAAATCGTTTGTGCAGGATGCCTGCACTAAATTATAAGTTCCTAGATTCAACGGTTTATGCTGTTTATTATTGACTGTATCGCAAAATAACTGTTAAAAAAACGGTAGATTTTACCAATTTTCAAAGTTATTTCAAAACGTGAGCAAGATTATTCAAGTTTAAGTTAACCGTGCTTGAGTTTGAATTTCAACGTCTTTTTCAGACAATTGCAATTAATACTATA
Organism: Delia radicum; assembly: GCA_021234595.1. Classification (NCBI taxonomy): domain Eukaryota; kingdom Metazoa; phylum Arthropoda; class Insecta; order Diptera; family Anthomyiidae; genus Delia; species Delia radicum. The sequence goes on along the minus strand of CM037855.1, from coordinate 200,978,715 downwards.
ATGCGTGTATTTTCTAAAAATCATAAATACATTGTAAATTTTCAAATTTTCCTGAATCAGACTGCGCAGTTTCTGGTATTGAACCTTCGTCAGTGACCCTGTTTTTTTTTTTTTTTTTAATAATGTAATATTTGTTATGTTTTTATTTGTTCGATTGCGTCTATATGAAATTTTCTGTGCAATCACTGACCGTGGTATAGATAAACTGATTTCTAATGCCACATGCACTCGCACTACACGTTAGACAGAGCGCTTTAGCACTCTGAGCTATCGTCAGGTCGAGTTTTGTTGTGATTAAAACTAGTTTTATTCAATACACGGTGTTTTTGTTCTTGCATACATAATCTCAGAAGTACAACTCCAACAACACAACAGCTCTATTTTTAGAAACTTACCTCACTCTAATGTCCACTGTTTTCCCATATGTTGTAAGTGATGCAATGTTTATTTATTAATTAAAAAAATTCTTCATCCGCTAATTAAAAGCAGATTTTATCTACTGACAGGTCCTAACATGTTTTATTTCACGTCACCAAAAATCTTCAGTGGACCAATGTAGAAGGGACCAATGTAGTGGACCAATGTAGAATCTTCAGTGGACCAATGTACCCAAATTTTTCAATTCTTCCAATTTTGCTTTTTACTTCTTATCGGGTAAATAAAACCGTACGGGTAAAGCGTTGATCTTTTTCATTAAAAATTTGGGTAAATCTTCTACCTTCTTCTTCTTTAACAAAAAACAAATGTTCTTGAACTTGAATAATCTTGCGTTGGACTTTTACACAGAAGGTCCCGGGTTCGATCCCCGGTGCCGGCAACATCAAATTAATATGTATGAGTTTTTTCTATCCCTCATACGTATCGCAATGCCCACCTTCGGTGTTCCCATAGCAATTAACCCCACCGAAGTAAAATAATGAATCAGGGCTATGAACCAAAAAGCTTCAATAAGTTCGCCAACTCTCCATCAGGTGGCGAGCAACAACTGTTCTAAGACTTATCATCTCGCGCAATTACAGTGTTGCCATGTCTGAAGCCCTTCATCTTTCCCCACCTTTCATCTCTATACTATCCCTTTCCAAAGAAAGCAACACACTAAATATAGGAAGTATTTCCTGAGTGTTGCCTCTCTTTTAAAAAAAAAAAAAAAAAAAAAAAAAAAAAAAAAAAAGATCGAAAAAAAAAACTTTTCGTTTTAGTTTTTTAAAATTTAAAAATAAAACATTCGTTTTTTAAAAACTTTTGTAGTAGAAAATTGTCAGTTGTTTTTACGACATTGGTCGCGGAAACTCTTGTCTATGACGAGGGGCGAACTAAGGACCGTGACGGGTTACCTCACGGGACACTGTGGCCTTAGGTATCAATTGTACAAGATGTGACGATCCTCTACGGATACGTGCAGGTTTTGTGAATTGGAACCCGAGACCTCAGAGCATGTTCTCTGCAAATATCCGAGGCTCTCCGATAGGAGGGTGCGTTATTTTGGTGGTCGAATAGGGACGCCATCGGACGTTTGGAATTGTTTACCTGGTAGGATAGTTGGCTTCATAGGGAGCCTGAACCTATGGGGTATATTCGTTGGCAGCACAAAATACCAACTTCTGGTCACGGTGCATAGTGCCACTCTAGTCTAATCTAATCTACGACATTGTTAGTTTGCTTTTTACTTCATTTGTTAGTTGTTTTTCAACAGTTAAAAACAACTACCTTTGTCACTTTTTAAACTGAAATTACAGTTGTTTTAACTGTTATTTTCAGTAGATTCTCCTACAAATTTGTTTCCCTGCATATCTATAATGCATTTCAAAGGAGTTTTCTTACTTATAGTAAAAAGAAAATTATTTGAGATAATACAAACTTAAAAATTAAATATCTTTTGATGTTTACCTAATCTTTTTAAACGTAGTATACCATTGGACTCTAAGGCCCAAAATTAAGTTTATGTGTTTCGACATTTTGGTGACTTAATTTAACGTACTTACTTGGTTGTAGGGTATTTGCCAAATCGTTATTAAGATACTAAAACTTTCAGACATGACTTTTTGGCTTATACTTAATATTTCAGAATTAATTTGATCGTTTAATAAGATGTTTAAAGAATTTAAATTAATGAAATCAGCGCGTTAAAAAACCGCCGCGCCCATTGTTACACTAACAAATACAATTATGCTAATGTATCTAGGATAATTTTAGTGATTGATAAACAAACGAATTATAAATTATTAAGTGATTTTATCATCAGATTTATATGATTTTATGAGAAGATTTATGCATTAACTTATGTTTTCTTTTATAACATAATAGTAGAATTGATAAAACCTATATGAAAATTCCCTACAACACTCGAAAAAGCTTGACAGTAGAATCTACCGAAAATTTAGTTCAAATGCGACAACGGTAATTCCCGTTAAAATTACTAAAAATTCAGGTTTTTTTAACTGTTGAAAAAAAAAACAACTAACAAATGCAATAAAAATAACTAACAATGACACCTGTAGCAGAAATACAGTATTTTTCTATAGTTTTTTTTTTTTTTTGTTAAAAAACTGTTATAATATTAGTTTTGTATTATTGTATAGAAAAACAACTAGGGATAGGGACACGCCTACATCAGATTGTTTTTCACAATTTGTTAAATAAGTTTTGGGACTTTAGCACATTTAATTACTATAAATGCAATTAATGTTTATCCCGATGAAAATGAATTTAAAATAACAAATATGCAGGTGCTTGTGCAAATTTAAATGTAACTGACACTAATAAAAAACATATGATTTTCTATTGTTGATTTACTTGAATAAACGTCACTACATTGCTAGGTCTGTCAAAAAAACAGAGTAGTATTTGGAAGATGACAAAGCCAATTGTGATAATATTTTGTTGTTGTTTTTGTTTTTTCTTTGATATTTTAAATTTTGAATCACGCTCCTAGACGAGGACAAGAAATTCTCATTGAGTTTGTGATTAAACATAACAAATTACTCTAGAAATTCTAATAACAAAGTCCCCTGAAGATTTCCTTGGGCAGGAATGAAATCCGGATAGGGACAAGCCTACAGCAGATTGTTTTCACAATTTGTTAAATAAGTTTTGGGAATTTAGCACATTTAATTACTATAAATGCAATTAATGTTTATCCCGATGAAAAAAAAAAAACTATAATTGAAGTTAAAAACAACAACTACTGATTACTTCACAAACAACTGTGAAACTAATGAACTTTTTTGAGTAAGAAATTAAGCGATTTTTATAAAATTTAAATAACGACCAGTTACGGCATTTGGATTGTTGTACAATATTTCGAATAACCAAAATATATTAAGTTATTGACTATAAATCATATTAAAATTTGAACATTCTAGAACTGTTGCTAAAAACTTGACTACGCAGTTAATGAACGTAAAGCTTAGGATTTTTTTTTTAAAGAATCCCTGTTTATTATATTGTAAAATTCCATTAAAGCCAACAAAAAAAGAATTCAGTACATTAAAATATAAAAAATCTCTAGAACTTCATCAAAATGAAATTCCAATACAATAAATACATCTAGCCAGCATCTTAATGAATTTGCAAGCCGGTAATAAAAGCAGCAGTAGTTTACTACTGCTGTTTCTCTACGACGACTACGACTGCTACAATGTATCTACAGCATAATGATGAAGTGGGATGGTTTGAATGCAGACATTCACAGCAGCCAGCCTAACAAGTGTGTGTTAATATGTGAGTACAACATTAAGTATTAAAAATAAATAAAAAAAATAACAACATTAATTTGATCTCGTGAGTTCTTTTTAGCATTCCATACACGTCAAATAACGTCCATAAATACAAAACAATTTGAGGATTGGATTTAGTAGATTGAAACGGATTGAATTGACTGACCACAGGTCATTAAGTATAAAAGTGAGTTTAACGGTTTGCCAGTCTTTTAAGCAAAGCTTAAAGCTTTGCATATTATTACCTCTTAGTTTTGTGTGTAGGGAACTATTACTCTCTTTTCTCTTTTTTATGTTAAATAAAAGTTGTCAACTATAAATGTCAACAAATTTAGATTTCTGTAAAAAAATCGCTAAAAGTATCAGTTTACATATAAACTGATACAATCAGATACAAAACTGATACAATTTAATACAATTCTATAGGGCCATAGTTCGGATACAATTTTATTGGATATTTATCTAATTGCATCAGATTAGATCTAAACACATCCAAATATGGGACCATGTTTCGGATGTAATTTAATGTGATTACATATAGCATCCCATAGAAATTGATATGACTACATAATGCTCCATATATTTTTTTTTTATCAGGTGTGGTTTGTTTTTTTTTGCAAGATGAACTACAAATGTAGTCAAAACTAAAGTTTCTTCTACAAATGACTGTTTTTCACCTAAAAATAAATATACTGTATTACAACTGAAACAACTACAAATATTTACAGCAGAAGTTCCTTAAGTGTAGATATAACTGCGGTTCAAAAATTACACTATTCGTGCTTTTATAACTTTCTTCTTCTTCTTCATTTCCGCTTAACTCCCTGTGGAGCATAGGACCTCTACAAAATTTCTCCAAGATATTCTGTCATTCGCTAGTAGTTTTAACTCGTTCCAGCTTCTTCCGCTGTGTTCAATATCTTTGAGCAAGCTTCTTTTCCTGGTGGTCTTTGTATATTGCTTAAGATGAAACGCCTTGTTTTTCATCTATATATATAAAACTCATTTTCTGTCTGTTTGTTTGTTAGCACAATCGAAAAATTCGGTCGAAACAACCGAAGCATTCGATTGGCAACAAATACGGTTGCTACTACCGTGACTGTTTCCTGGGTGTACATACATATGGTTCATTCCATAAAAGAACATTGCAGAATTGGGATTTATTAACCTAATGTCATTCGACTTTCTTCATATTAACAAAATTGAGCCTTATCAACTTTTTGTGATAATTTAAAAGTAATGATGTTTATGAGAAACAAAATGTGTATTTCGTTAAGGTTATCGACTTTTGAATTAAGGTTAACAGTAGTTATTTCGTCATGGTATTTTAGGGTTATCGGTATTCTAAGTTATTTCGTTAGTGTTATTTTAATGTTATCGGTATTTTAGGGGTAGAGGTTGCCAACCATGGTCTTGAATCTTCTATACACCGAATTTTGCAGGTTGTTCCTATTTTGTATTACTAAATCTTTGACAAAGTAAATTGTGTTATAAAGCAAACAATTGAACTTCGTAACTAACAATAAAGCTACAATTACGATAAGAATGCCAAAAGTCTTTTTAGCCATACTGAGTAATTTGGCATCCTCATTTCAGGATGTAATTAAATCTTCTGTCAAAAGTTGTCAACTTGTGAGTATCGATATAAAGAACAGATGTCGCGAATAATGTTCCACACTTTATCAAATAACGAATATAATATGGCGTTCACACTTTAATGCTTAACACGCGTTTTGGCAAAGCGAAGGTAAAAGAATATAGAGCTTTTGCAAAACACTAAAGAGCTTTAAGAAATGTTTTTGAAAACTCGTAATTAGCATTTAGGTGTTAACGAATTTTTGTTAATCAATTTAAACCAAAGTTTAAAATATCACAAAAATGTTACTAACAGAAAGCTAAATATTCCATAAACTTCAGTCTCTTTAAAAAAAAAAACACTTAAAATGGTTACAAAATTATATATTTAGCAAATAATATTGACGAATAAAGCTATTAAGCGGCTTTGATAAGAAGTTCCTTAATTAATCAAAAAACTTGTTATCAAAATTTAATGTAATAAATGTAATGTAAATTAAATGTTTGTGTTTTTCTTATTTCGTACTTTTTGTATGAAAATCCTAATTTTTATAAATTTCCCTACATTTGCTAGAAAATTAAATAAATTTCCCTTTTCTTCTATACGTGAAATTTTGGGAGAAAGTCCCTACAAAAAGCGAATTTTCCCAACAAATGGCATCACTAATGTGTAGTATACAAAAGAAAAAATTAAATGAAACGCGGTTGAATCTTGTGTAAGTCTTATATTGTTTGTGTTTGTTTTTTTATTTTCTTTTTCTCTACTTCGATATATACATATAGTCTTTTTACTTGTTCTCCATGATATTAATGAGTTTATCACAGGGGTGCCCACGGCCTATGCGCTTGGTACTCATTTGTTTTTGTAAAAACACTTAGCTATAGACTGTGTGTTTTAATACACATATAGAGCGCTCAGCACTAGCAATACGAAATACACAAACAACTTTGTCTTATTAGTTTTTTTGTCGTTCTTCACTTTATACACGCAAGCGCAAAGCAACAGCACTTTCGTATGCTTTGCTGGTAAACATTGAAATATTTTTTTCTTTTTTCTTTGTATGTATTGGTTTTTAAAACAAAAAATGTTGAATAAAAATTAGTTTTTCTTTAAATGTATTGGTGTTTGCTCTTCCATAAGGAACTTTTGGGCACTCCTGGTTTATCAGTACAATTTTGATAGCAACGTAAATTAGTTAAGCATTAGTTCAAAATTAGTTTTTTGGTAAAAGCGATTAACTAAAATTTTTGCTGTGTTTATTTTTTTTTTTACGCTTAAACGTGAGATTGGCTCCCTTATTTCCCTCTCCTCCCCAGGTGTTCACCATTGACAGATTTTTCAAAATTCAGACTTTTTTAATGTGCTTTATTGACAACATTGATTTTTATTACTAGTGCATTTTTTTCAAAATGTGTGATGTTTAAAGCAGACGCTTTTTGTTTTGTTGCTGTTTTGTTGTGAGCTTAAATTAAAACTTGGTTTGAAATATTAAAATGACTGACTTACTGGTTGGCTAACTGACTTGTTGGCTGACAAGTGTATTGTTGGTTGGTTGGTTGGTTGGTTAGCGGTTTGATTGTCTATAGTTTTTTTTTTTTGGCTGTTGACTTCGTATCGTCGTTGACTTCAAGGTCATCGTTGGCTGCAAATTGTTTATTGTTATCATTGTTGTTTTTTTTTTTGTTATTGTTGCTGTTGTTGATTCTGTTCATGTTGCCGTTGTTGTTGTTGTTAATATTGTGGCTGTACTTATTTGATGTCTTAGCGTATTTTTTTTTTCAATATTTATTTTTTATTATTGTGTTCATTTTGAAACTAGTCCAATGACTTAAATTTTACATATTTTGTTGTTGTTAGACGATGGATGGTGTTAAATAAAAATTTAAATAAACACTTTTTGTCATGCCTTAAAAAAAGCACAATTCAAAAAGTTTTGAGTTTGGTTTTGAGTTCACAAGGGAATCCGCCCAACGCTTATACGCCGATTTCCATGCAACTTGGATATGTTGTAAAGAATCAAAATTTAGGATCAACGGGATCTTTTATGTGCCATCTCGAAGGTTTAAGGTTCAAAAAGTGGTGTCAACAATTACCAATTTTTTTGTTTTTCTTAAATTTTTTGTTATTTTTTCTTAAGGAACCGCTAGTAAATGTGGTATCTATCGATGGAATGAGATCTTAGAGAAGTATCCACCGATAGGTTGTTTTGGTAAAATTTCGCCTTAATGTTGTTGTAAAGGGTACTTTACATGGGAATGATTACTGATATCGCAACCAAATTCACATATGATAATCCTTATTAAGTTTAAGTGGACACGTATTTTATAGCAAATATTTTTGTCGATTTTATAAAAATATAGGTACTGATATTTGTATTCAACTAAATTTAAGAAAAATATAGAAAAAAGTTTGTTGATATTACAGTCTTTGTTTGCTACAAATATGTAGAAAAGGTTTTTGCTAATTTTAGCACTTAAATATAAGATTAAAAGTTTTATTTTTGCTGTTCTGCTAGTTCTAGCAGTTTTTTCTGAAACGTAATTTTTAATTAATTTTTAATAGCTTTTTCTGCTAAACAGTTTTATTTCTATGAGTGTATTTCTCTTTCTAAATAAAACACAAATAATTTTACGAAAATTTGTGCTGCGGTACCCCCCGTTGTCACATGTAAGTAAACCGTCTTAAGTTGAAAATAAGCATTATCATCGAAACTATCGAAAACACATGCAACATTTTCAAGAGTCTACACTATGACCTGCAAGTGGCTCAAATTTTATGAATTCAGTATTGCCACGTATTCCATCCATATTCTAACATATCCAGGCAATATTTTTGTTGTTACATTTTTTTATTTAAAAAACTAATAAAATGAATATTAAAAATTATCATTAATGATATGTATCCGCTTACCTGTTTTGAGCAAAACACGTGTTTTGTTAAAAAAAAATGTATGGGAAAATATGTACGAACGAAACATGTTTTACTTCAAAACACGTCCAAAATACATTCAATGGAAACGTAGTATAAGATTTGTCGATGTGTAAAAAGTTATTATTCCCATAATTTTTATTCCCTCTTACTAACATTTTCAAAATACCAGTAAATTGGAAGAAAACTTAATACTAGGCAACACTTTTTTTTCATTTTGACGTCTACCTTGTCGCAAGTGCCAAAAATGCACTGCCTTAAAAATTTTGTTGTAAGTTGAGTCGCAACCCTATGGGGAATGAGGAGTCAATTGACATAAAAGTGACTGGTTAAAGAAGGATTTATCACAGGACTGGTATAATTTAATACTGAAATGGGTTAAGCACTGATAACTGTCCTAAAATTACCAATCCTGTGACTGGTAAAGGGAGGACATACCACTTAACCAGAATGCTTATTAACAAGAAAAAGCCAGTTGGCTAGAATTTTACCCATTGGAAGCTGTTTAGTTTTCGTTTATTTTTATGCCCATCTTTGGTTAGTTCTGTGGCATGCCACTTTGTGGTTTAAAGCAGGACAAATGACCCCCTCCTATAACAAGCCCATGTTAAAGTTGACAGTTGTTTACATAGGGTAAGGTTTAGCAGAGGACCGGTCTCTGGCACAAAGGGACCGATCCTGTGGCACACGCAGGACACGCAGGAAGTGACAAAAGTTTAATTGTATTAGAAAAAAGTGTGAGTGTATTGAGTTTTTCGAACTTATACTTCCATGTGACAACGGGTGGTTAATCAAGCGAGGGTACGCTGTATTGTATAATTACCACCAAAAACATATAGATTTACACAATATTCTTTTCGACTTTGTGTTTCAAATGATTTGAAAAGTTTGTTTAATAAAACTTATTTATAAATCACTAAATCAATTTTCTACCAAAAATTAGATTGTTAATACTTTTTATCTTTAATATATTTCACTCTTTATTATTTCCAACCAACAGGTGCCGAAATCGAGCCGCTGTCCAAAATCTAATAGGAATTATACTAAATAAGTCGCGAATTAAATTGGGAATCTAACTAGAATAAAAACTCACGTGATTTCCGGATTAAAACAAATTTTTATTTTCATTTGCTTCATCCTTTTTTCTCTCCTTTTCATCTTTCATCTTTTTATATTTTCCTTTTTTTTTGTTATCCCTTTTTTAAATATTTTTCTTTCTCGATTTTGCTGAGCCGGAGTGGCGTATGATAAAGCTTCGTAAAAACTACACATTATGAAGTGAAAATAAGTAGACCTTTAAATTTTTTTTTACAAAAACCGATTCGTTTGTTTTTTTTTTTTTGTATGGGAGCATGTCTCAAATGTACGAATTAAGAACTGAAATGTCAACAGGTTTGAAGTACTCTTAAAAATATGAAGTTTGATACGCATATTGCCTATGTTTTGATCACACATCTTTTCAAAATGCACCAAACATGGTACTTCGGTAAAACAACGATCAAATCCGAAATAGCACGAATAATGAAAAAAGAAAAAATACGTGTATACTTAAACTTAATAAGGCTTATCAAATGAGAATTTGCTCGTGATGTCAGTATGCGTCCCCATATAAAGTACCCTAAAATTAGTAAATTTTTTACAACAACAACATTAAAGCGAAATTTTACAAAAACTATTTACCTACGAATGCGTCTCTAAAATCTCTTTCCATTGATACCACATTTACTAGTAGTTCCTTAAGAAAAAGTTGCAAAAAAGAAAATGCAAAAAACTAAAAAATGGTTCATTTTAACCCCACTTTTTAACCCTGAAACCTTAAACATTCGAAATTGCACATACAAAAAACCCGTGTAGCCTAAATTTTGATTCTCTAAAACATATCCGAGTTTCATTCAAATCGGCGTGTAAGCGTTGGGAGGATTCCCTTGTAAGTTGCGATTTTTTTGTTTTTATTTTAGCCAAATAAATATTAATTATACCAAACAAAAAACGCCACCAGAATAAACTGAAACATGTAAACGTTAAAATAATGTTCAATAATAAATCGAAAAAATTAAATTTTGTTTTTGAAAACCGTTTTTTTTCAATGTTTCATATTTTGACACGGACAGGCGGAGGTTGTTTAAACTAATTGAGTGTGTGTGTGGGAGTGCGTATGTATATTTTAATGCTTTATTTGCTCTTCAAAGGTAGTACATCAGCGGCTGTGTTTAGCAAAGGTCTGCGTGAATGTTTTGCAAAACATTCTTTTGTGTATACTGATGCCAGCTTTGACGATTTCTAATACTAAAAGTAGAAATTTAATACTATTTTGCTTAAGAAATGCAAACTTTTTTAATAGGTAACTACAAGGTGGCGCAAAAATAACCTTCCGATGTTTTTTGGCTGTAATTTAAAAACAAAATGAAAAACTTTGATTATTCTTGTGGATTATTTTTATTTGGTATTTTAGTTTTTTTTTACATCAAGTCGAGAATATGATGTCATGTAAATGGCCGCCGCCACAGTTGATTGTCATTTGAGCCCTTTTAATGGCATTTTCCATCACTTTGGCCAAAACTTCCTGCGATAGGTCCTTACATTCTTGACGGATATTGTCTTTAAGAGCTGCAAGAGTCTGAGGCTTGTTGACATAAACCCGCGACTTCAAAAAACCCCACAAAAAGAAGTCTGGAGCGGTCAAATCAGGCGATCTTGCTGGGCAGTGCAAATCGCCAAAACGGGAGATTAGGCGCCCGGGAAATGCATCTTTCAGCATATCGATTGTGGCACGTGCAGTGTGTGCCGTTGCACCGTCCTGTCGGAACCACATGTTTTCCAATCCCAATTCATCAAGTTGCGGCAAAAAGAACTCGTTGATCATTGCTCTGTAGCGCTCACCATTCACAGTAACCGTTTGGCCCGCGACGTCTTCGAAGAAAAAAGGGTCCGATGACTCCTCCAGCGAAAACAGCACACCATACAGTGACTTTGAGCGGGTTTAATGGCTCTTCGTGGGTTACACGCGGATTTTCAGTGCCCCAGAAGCGTAAATTTTGCTTATTTACGTACCCACTAAGATGGAAATGGGCCTCATCACTCATGATTATTTTTGATGAAAAATCATCTTCTTCTTGGTGTCACCAATATTCCGCGTTCTGGAGCAGTGTATCGTAACATTGTTTATTAACGTGTATTTCGCATGTGTTTACTACACAAATGTCAAAACAGAACTGACATTAGGGGCCAATCGCAAAATTTATAGCATTTTCTGATAGGAGGATTACTTATGCGCCACCTTGTATAATTGTCTCGATGTTTCAAAATGTTACAGATTTTTTATTATCGGAGAAAAAAATGTTTGTGGTTGTAAAAATATATTTTTCGAATGTTTCAAAAGACATTCATGCAGGTCTTTGGTGTTTAGTAAAGGGTAGCATGAATGTTTTGCAATATATTGTCTTATGTGCTGTGATGCCAGTTCTGACAATTTTTATACTTAAAATAGAAAAAAACCAACTAATTCACTTAAAAAAGTTCTCTCATCGAATACTTTAATTTTCTCCATATTTTTATAATTTTCAGGATTCTATATTAATAGAGTAAAAAAAGACGCAAATAATGATACAATTTAAATGGAAAATCACTGATGACGCCTGTCCATAAAAAGTCAGAAACTAGTCTAGTCTGATTAAAAAATTAATAGTGTTTACAATTTTTAGAGAAAAACGTGTATACTTCTTCTTAACCTCAACATTTCTAAATTAAATTTGTCAAATGCATATTAATTAAAAAAAATTAACTGCGACTGTCTTTATGACGTTAAAATAACACTGTACTAAAAAAAAAAATTTGTTGTATAAAAAAATGTCTTCAGAATGGATAACAAGACATTCGTGCTACCCTTTAGTGTTTAGACCACATATACACATATTTATGGAAACGCATACTATTATACCTGCTATATATCAGTTTGATTATTGTCTTAACCTCCCCATTTTTTTTTCTTGGTTTAAAACGCAATTGATATTTTAAAAACCTCAGATTTTTTTTTAAACTGGTTTGTTTTTTTTTTTTTTTTAATTAAAATTGTCATCTAAGGAGTGAGAGCAGTCAAACTAATTATAAAACAATATAACTTTTGGTCGAATCAATAAATTTTAATAAAAATAACGGTTTATTGAATTGAATTTTATACAATTTGACATTTTATAAGCAGAACTGAAAATTTAGTGTCGGCCCAGAATACGAGCATAGCGTATAACGATTGTCGCCGCGAGAGAAAATGAGCCCACAATAACGACTTTCAACAGTGACAGCTAAATTTGTCATATCTATTTTAGGGTAAAGACTACCATAGAGGTCTATTCCTTTTCCTGCATCTCTTTCGCTTATTAACAATACAATATTTTTTAGTTTTTACATATAAATATTTTAAAAACAATAACAAAATAATATATTTGAATGAAAATTTACAATTCAAATATATTAAGTTGGTTTATATTACATAGTACATTTGCTAGTACACTAACGTCCAGTTTTTCACTTCGTATTTAAATACCATTTGGACTTTAAGTTCTATTTAAATACAAACGTCAGTTTTTAACTTTAAATTTAAATCACATTTAAGTGACCAATCTTGGGCATTTAAAGTCTATTTAAATTGTACAAATATAACATATGATATTGACAGTTTGTTTTTTTCGCGTGGTAAAACAAACAATAAAAAATAGATTAAATTACAGCAGCCAATAAAATTTCAACTTCGGATGAAATTTTCACTTCTCTTCATTTTTATTTTATTAATTTATTTATAATTTATATTTTATTTTGATTTATATATATATTTATATATTTATATTTTTTTTTTATTTCTATATTTTATATTTTCTGTTTTTTTTCTATTCTTTAAACAGCTGTTTTCTGAATAATGATCATTAATTTTTTGACATTTCATGATGCTACCATACTTTTGTCGCAAATTAATAACAATTAGCATTTAAGACTGAAAAACTGAAACTGTATTTAAATACAACTTAAATTTAAATGGCAATTAACTAATTGCATATTTAAATACGAAGTTAAGAACTGGGCATAAGAGTATATATTAGACCGGGTCGATTTGTATGGTGGCAAAAAAATCGCTCAACGTTCAAGAAAAATCGTATTCTAGGGATCAAAATAAGAAACTTTGCCGAAGGAACCATATTTCTAAAACGAATTCTGATGTCCCGACTTTTGTCCCGTAGGGTCAAATTTTGAAAAATTCCACTTTGACCGATTTAGAGTGCCCCAATCGAATCCAACCCAATCGAATATAATTTATACATTCATCTACTAGAGCGTCTTCCGGAGAAGAAATAGAGACCTTAATCTTGGAAAGACTCCTCCTACTTTCTGAAATATCTCTATCCCGAGATTTGAACATTTTGCTATAAAAACACGGCTAAAAACACCCTTTTTCAACTTAAATTTTAACCCCTTAACGGTAACCTAGAATGATGATTTATGCATTAATCTGGTAGCGCGTCTCCCGGAGAAGAAGTAGCTCCCATAATCTTGGAGAGATTCTTCCTACTTTCTGAAATATCAAAGTGGGCTTTTTCAAAATTTGACCATACGGGTCAAAAGTCGGAACATCAAAATTCGATTTAAAGGTATGGTTTCTTCGGCGAAGTTTCTTATTTTGATTCCTAGAATACGATTTTCCTTGAACGTTGAGCGATTTTTAAATAGACCCGCCCCAGTATATATGTTAGTTTTACTCGTCATATGTTGTTTGTTTACAAAATATACTTAAAACGCGGCAACACTGTTCAGAGAATGAGAAACGAAAAATGAGAGAATAACGCTTTGAAAATAAAATAGATTATCCCTATGGGGAATGAGGAGTCAATTGACCTAAAAGTGACTGGTTCAAGAAGGACTTATCACAGGACTGGTATAATTTAATACTAAAGTGGGTTAAGCAGTGTCAATTGTCCTAAAATTACCAATCCTGTGACTGGTAAAAGGAGGACATACCACTTAACCAGAATGCTTATTAACACGAAAAAGCCAGTTGGCCGGCATTTTACCCATTGGAAGCTGTTTAGTTTTCGTTTACTTTATGCGACAAACGAGACAGTCTTGTGGTATGCCCATCTTTGGTTAGTCCTGTGGCATGCCACTATGTGGTTTAAAGCAGGACAAATGACCCCCTCCTATGACAAGCCAATGTTAAGGTTGCCAGTTGTTTACATAGGGTAGGGTTTAGCAGAGGACTGGTCTCTGGCACGAAGGTACCGATCCTGTGGCACACGCAGAACCGGTTCCATTCCCCATAGGGATATTTCACAACTGCAAAAATCAACGTGTTTAACTCTCTAACCGGCATGCCCGCCTAGGTAGGTATTTTAAATTGGCCATAAGTGCTCCAAATGAGGTTTTTAAAATAAAAATATAAGCCATTTCGATAGAAAACTAAATTTACAAAATATTTTGTGAAGTAATTTTGTGTGTGCATGGCAGGGTTATAAAGCAGGAAAGCGTTAAAATTAAAATATCGTGAAATCTAAAAACATAAATAGGTTATTAAAACTGCAAATTTTGTATGCACCAAATTAATTTTCAATTAAATATTTAATAGATATTACTAAACTTTTAATTAATAGTTTGAAATTAAACAAATGTTTAATTGAGATTTTTTGGCAATCATTTTTTTCTGTGTAGTTTTGATTGATACTTTTTACACACTATTTAGGTATATTTTCAAAGCTCACTTAATAAAAAAAATAGTTGAAGCATGTGAAAGAATTTAGAAGGTAAAATGCGTGCACTGGTTTGACCGATCTCACTCCTTATTTAAAGAAATTTGAGTAGGATTTTAAATACATTTGCCAATTTTAAAACTGTTATTTAAAAAATAAATTTAAATCTTTATTTGAATATGAAAAAAACCAGATCATTTTAAAAAGTTCATATTTCATTAAATGTTATATAATCTTTGTGGTTATTGCACTCTCTGTCTGCTCTTAATAATTTATAAATATTTATTTCTCTTTTCCTTATGTGATATTTTGACATTTGTTTCTGATTAGTACTGCTGCTCTAGAATTTTTAAATGATTTTAAATGATTATTTACCTAAGATCTCAACAAACAAATTTCTAGAACATATAAACTTCCTGGGAATTGGGTTTGCTACCTATGCACCTGAACAGGAGAAAAAAGGAAAAAAAAATTAAATTAAAAAATTTTTCACTTTTGCGCGCTACCTAAACAGTGTTAAGAATCATCTCTAGGAAGTTTATATGTTCTAGAAATTTGTTTATTGAGATCTTAGGTAAATTTTTGCAGTTGATTGTTTCCTTGAATTTTGAACGGTTTGCTACCTATGGACCTGAACACGGGAAAAAAGGTAAAAAAAAATCGAATTTTTTTAAGTTTTTTGCGATTTTGATCTGGAAGGTGAAGTTTTTTTGATTTTATATGTTCGCAATTTTTGTTCTTTATGACAAGAGCTACAACTTTGCCATAGAACGGTTTGCAAGATATGAGCCTGAGAAAATTATCACTTTTTTGCGAAAATGATACCGAGGCCCCAAATCTTTGGCGGCCCATAAACAAAAGAGGAGATGACTTTGGGAAAAATTGGGAGACACGGGTCTTTTTTTTTTAGTCTTTTATCACGTAGTGGTGTCCGTATATGGTTATTTTGCCATGACTTAAAAAATTACACACAGTGTATCTAGAGGCAATGATGACAAATTTTAGTATTGGAAACATGTTTGTTGAACCGATTTAATTCGATTTTGTGTAGAAAATTTAAGAGAAAAGACGAAGTTTAGCTATAAAGTTAAAAGAGCGGCCGCCAATCTATTTTCAATTTGGCCGCACTTTCTGAGGCCGAACAGTGATTTCATTGCCTAACTACAGACTTTTCTTCAAATTTGACACTCAAAATAGCATCTAATCAGCCCAATAAACATTTTTCCATCCGCCAAATTTGACCATAATGCTTTAAAATACCGAATACAGACCAAATTAATTTTCAATTAAATATTTAATAGATATTACTAAACTTTTAATTAATAGTTTGAAATTAAACAAATGTTTAATTGAGATTTTTTGGCAATCATTTTTTTCTGTGTAGTTTTGATTGATACTTTTTACACACTACAAGGTGGTGCAAAAATAACCTTCCGATGTTTTTTGGCTGTAATTTAAAAAAAAAATGAAAAACTTTGATTCTTCTTGTGGATTATTATACCCTCCATCCCATAGTGCAGGAGGGTATATATCACTTTGTCATATGTTTGTAATTTCTTTAAAAAAATTCTGGGACCCCATAAACTATATATATTCTTGATCAGCATGAATAGAGAAGTCGATATAGCCATGTCCGTCTGTCCGTCTGTCCGTCTGTCTGTGTTAATACAAAATACTCCGCCAATACAGAAGAGGTGTTGCTAATTTTCAGTCAAATTGTTTGTTGATATCATGAGCAGTTTGCTAGTGAAAATGATCAAAATCGGTTAACGCGTTAAAAAGTTATGAGTGAAAATGTGGGAATACCTCTTAAAATTTTGAATCAAATTTTAAAATATTCTATTTATTTCATCATACATACGTACATTCAATGCTTATAGTAAGTAGCCTTATACACAAGAATATACGCAATCAGGGATGGCAGTCAATATTGCTAAAATACTGCCTCCGACTCAAACCCCTTCCAACTGACTATCGTTATCCCAAAAATACCGTTACCGAAATAATTGAAATACCGTTATCCGTAAATACCGTTACCGATATAATTAAAAAATCAATATCTTAAAATACCGTTACCGAAATAATTGCAATACCGTTATCCGTAAAATACCGTTACCGATATAATTAAAATATCAATACCATAAAAATACCGTTACCGAAATAATCTACCAATATCTGAAAAAAAACTTCTTTAAATATATATATTTTCCCAAAGTATGATCATAAACTAGAAAGTCATTAAAACTCGCGCATAATGGGGCTAAAACTTGTGGTGTGCATTAACATTACCTGAATAACTAAATTAACGTTACCCTTAAAATGCCGCTACCAAAATAACTAAAAAATCTTTTCCCTAAAATAAAGTTACCGAAATAACTAAAATGTAACGTTATTTTATATCTAAAATACCGCTAACGAAATAAATAAAATACCGTTAACGCTAAAAGCCCGCAACCGAAATAACTGAAATATAGTTACACCTAAAATAACGTTTCCGAAATAAAAGAAAATAGCGTTAACCAGACCAATAACCATATAGAATCGGTTACCATCCGTGGTCATAATTAACACGCACAAAAACAAAAAAACCCACAAAATATTGTTGTTGTTTTTTTCTTTTGTAATACAGGGTCGCTAATACATGCAACTACAAAACAAAAACGTAATAACTTTTTTTCTGAGTTATTAATCGGTTCCATTTTTTTTATTTTTTGTTTCATTGCTTCGTCTTTCAATTTAAGGAAAATGAACGATTGGGGTAATCTAACTAAAATGTATTGCTTTTCAAATGAAAGAATAAAAAATATTTTTATGTATTGAAAAAAAGTTATTTGATTTCTTAATATAGCAATATTTATTAGCCACCCTGTATCTATGTAGGTTTTATAAATGGTATGTATGTATGTGTGGTTAGTAGCAATCGCATGCAGTGTTGCCAGGTTTGACGATTTATCGTCATTTTGAAGATATTTAATACCCAAAATAACTAAATGATGATTATATGATTTTTGCTGCCAACAAAATTACGAATTTTTGCCAAAAGTTTAATATATCAGCAAAACATATTTATTTGTCACTGGATCTTTTTTTCGATTTGTATTATTATCGATTTATATAATTTGAAAAAATACCAGTTTCTTTCTTTTTTGACAAACTTAATTTTCGTGTATGTGCCAGAAAACGAAACCGCAAAAGTAAAACGAGTTTACAAAATTAGGTGTGCCAGATTCCGATATCGCAATTTTTTTGCTCGTTTTAAATCGAGCAGTTGTACTTTGTCGAAAGTAAATAGAATGTAGATTTTTTCCTAGAAAGGTTTGTTAAATAATAAAAAAACAATTAGTATTAAAAATTTGAAATGTTTTTTTATTTATTTTAAGTCAAAAAGCAATCTTTTAATAGCTTCTTCAATTTAAAAGAAGACTTTTAAAAATCTCTTAATATTTCATGTATTTTTACATAAATCTGTGGCAATGAAATAAAATGCATTTTTTTAAACAAAGTTTTAGTCTAACAATTACAAAAACACTTTGAACTGAGCATGAACAATGTAAATTAATTTTTTTATCATGCACTTAAATAATTTATTATTAACTTTTATAAAAAAACTGTCTTAAAAAAATATTTCTTGAAAATAACACTTTTTTTGTGCAAATCGCAAATTTACTTAAAGTCTTCTTCTTCTTTTATAATGATGTTCGAAAAATCCAGAGTTACCGAAGTTCACAAACTTCAATAGGTCAAGTTTTTTTTTGCATTTTTTTTTATTTAATAACAACATAACAAAAAATTAACAATTAGAATATATATAAAAATAAATAGCAAATATGTTTTTAATTGTTTTATTAAAAATAAACACATAAAAACTATTGATTTAGTTGCAAAATTATTGCAATAATTTAATATGGCAGCCCTAGATTTTAATGACATGTTTTCAAAAAAACATTCGCATGTCGTGTCAGGGATGATAAAGTTGGTTCTATAGTACTTTTTGTTGTAGTATTTGAAAAGTACCATGGAACTCTTATGACCACTTGACTACTTGATTTACAAATTTTTGTTTATGAGAACACTCCCAATAAGAGATAAAACTAATAACGAAATTATTTCCCCATACATTTTGTATGAATAGAAAAAATCCGCTAGACTGCTGATTAAAACTTCGTCATAAGAGAATTAATTCTATTTTAAGCTAAATCTTTTGGCAAAATTCATTTTAAAAAACAAAACGGAATGTCAAAAAAAAAAAAATTTAAATTTACGATAAAAAAACCTTGTAAAAAAAAGCAGGTCTCACTTACACTTAAACAACATCGGCTAAGTTTTGTTTTAGATGCTGTTCTCAATAAAAGCTTAAAGCAAATCTATTTTCCCATACAATTTTTACTAAAATTTCCCATACAGAGTGTACAGTTTCGATTTTAGTTTTAGCTGTTGTTGTGAACAAGCTCTTAAATAATTAATAAATTAATTTTCATGACGATTTTGTTTGTTAATTTGTTTAGTACTGTTGGGGATAAAAAGTACTATTTTGAAAATTGAATTCATCATCTCTGTGTTGTGTACAAGCAAAAAAAAAAAAGATAAAAGGACGCCGACAAGTTTTGAAAAAAAACCATAACAATTTACTATCTGGAATACTCTGGAAGGGTCTCAGGCATCCCTTTTTATTTTTTGTTGGCCCTTAAGGAAGATGATTCGTTTTCAAAAAAGTTTGCTATTTGAAAACGACTCGATATCCAGCACATTGCCGTTTATTACACTTTTTGTTTGATTTATGTGATGTATAGTATAAACATATATGTCGTAATGTAATAGGTATTTAATAATTATTTCATTATGTATGTCTCCTCCGCAAGCGTGTTTGTAAAAATAATACTCCATCCCATAGTGCGGAGGGTATACACACTTTGTTTGTAATTCTTTAAAAAAAAAATCTGGGAAAAACCTACAAAATATTACTGTTGTTTTTTTTTTTGTTTTGTAATACAGTGTGGCTGATAAATGCCACTACAAAAAAAAGTAATACCTTTTTTTCTGAGTTATTAATCGGTTCAATTTTTTTTTTGGTTTCATTGATTCGTCTTTCAATTTAAGGAAAATGAATGGGGTAATGAAACTAACATTATGATTGTGCGCCACTACAATGCTTTGGAGGCTGGCGTTTAAGCATAAACAAACTTAACGGGCACATTAGGCGGCACTCTTCCGAGCTGATTGGGCTCGTAAACTATTTGTCAATCGTGGGACAATCATTAGGACGCCTTTTAATCAAAATTTCTCAGTTCGAATGTAAGAAACAATTGTTGCCACAGTTGCTGCAATAAGTGTCAATTCTAGAGTTTCGACATGGAATATTTTTGCTCATATATGTATCACTAGACAGTCAATACGGACAGTTTTGGTTAAGGATTTTCATTTCTCTCCTTTAAAAAAATCAAATAACAAGCAATTGAACGCAGTACACTTGCCCCTTAGCTTGGAATTTTCTCTGTAATTTGCATGGAATTTCGCTTGCATTTGATGTCATCAGGCGTGTTAGTCATTTTAATTAAATTGTTTCTTAAAAGCCATTAAAAATACTTAACAAAGATGTATGGCTTTTCGAATGTAAAAAAAATAAATATTTGTATGTATTGAAAAAAAAAAGTTATTTGAATTTCTTATTGTAGCAATATGCATCAGCCACCCTGTATGTGTGTATGAAGGTTTTTATAACTGGTATGGTATGTATGCATTAGAAGCAATCACATGCAGTGTTGCCAGGTTTGACGATTTATAGTCATTTTGACGATATTTAATACCCACAATAACTAAATGACTATTGGACGATTTTTGCTTCCAAAAAATTTACGAATTTTTGGCAAAAGTTTAATACCTATATCAGCAAAACATATTAATTTGTCTCCGGATCTATTTTTTGATTTATATAATTTGAAAAAAATACCAGTTTCTTTAATTTTTTGTGTCTCGAAAACACTCTTAACACACAAAATATTTTCTTTTTTAATTTTTTGACACACTTAATATTATCACACTTTCCGTTTGACTGATGGATAGTATAAACACGGGTGTTGTAATGTAAACGGGTATTTAATAATTATTTCATTATGTATGTCAAGCGCATTTTTTATAAACCTTTTTTTTAATTCGCGTATGCTGTTTAAACCCTAAATTCAACTAAAACACTAGTTTCCATTTGAAATTCAATAACAATAAAAATTGCAAAATGGATCTTTGTTATAAAGAATTCATTGTATTTAAATTGTTTGTCACATCAAATGATGTCTTATATAACGAACTTCTTATATCCACAGATTTCATAAATATTTCAATTTGCATTTCCCTTTAAGTCTGTCAAATTCGACTGAATATATGTAACTGAAACGATTACCACTTAAACTATGTAAATGTAGTATTTACAAAACAGTTCAAAAGTTTCTATGTAATCACCCGAAATGTTTTTTTAAAAGTCCATGTGAAAAAAGCAAAACTTTGCTTAAAATGTAATATTAAATTCCTGTCAGTGCATGCAAACGATTTCTCAACTCTTTCCACAGTTTTTGTGAATTCTGTAAATTGTCACTACTGATTTTAAAACCAACTATTATTCCAAAAAAAAAAAACTTCCTTCATTGAGAGCAAACCTGCAGAATAATTTTG
Source organism: Delia radicum (assembly GCA_021234595.1). Classification (NCBI taxonomy): domain Eukaryota; kingdom Metazoa; phylum Arthropoda; class Insecta; order Diptera; family Anthomyiidae; genus Delia; species Delia radicum. Next base: position 200,957,104 of record CM037855.1, on the reverse strand, counting down.
AGCACTAATTTGTGTTTCAGTCAAAAATAAGATGAAAAACATTTAAAGTTTTTATTAATATTATTAAATTATAATATTCCTAATTGTTTAGATCAAATCGGTATATTTTTCGCTAAAATTAAAGTGTTTTTGTATTTTATACAATTCATTTTCGTTACATTGCTAAAAACCTATTTTGTGGCTTTTTTCTACTAAAATCACGCGTTTTGTTTTATAGAAAAATAATTATTTCAGTGCTACATTATATGTAAATATTTCATGTACGGATAATATTATTTTCTACAAATATTGATTACTTTGAGACATCGATTTGTGCTTTGCCCCTATTTCAAGTGTTATAAGCAAACTGCATTTAATTATTGCAATAAACTGAGTTTATTTTTGACCACATAACCCTCGTTAATCGAGTGTTAGATTTTTTTCTACTAAATTCGTTTCATTTACAAAACAAAAGTTTTTTTCCTAAGAATATTTTTTTCTATTATTTTTTTTTATAAACTTTCCTTCACAATTTAAAAGGTGGAGCTAGTTATTCTTCCAATTAGGTCTTTTCTCAACTACAATTAGATATTAAATTAAATTACTAATTCACAATATATTTATTATTTTTAAAACAATGTTTTTCTTATTACTGTCCCTTTAAACCTATCCCTTTATAACTAATAAATGGCGCTATTGACAATTTTCCGAATTGGACGTTTCCATCAATTGCAATTGGATTCTTGAAAGAATATTAATTGGATTTTAACTCCCAATTCAAATATATATTTAATATCATATAAATTAAACATAGCGATTTCAGCGCCTGAATATCGAACGATTTTTTTATAGCAAAGACACAATCCATATATATTGAATTGTGTAAATCTTTATCTGTATTTATATACAGTGCAGTTCGCTTTTAACGATAATTGATACAAAGAATATAGATATATATATTGTTTGCACTTTCTCTGGTTAATTCAAACAATGAGATGGAGGGTATTCAAAAATTCGGCACAGCCGAATTTAATCTTTTTTATACCAAATTCGGCACATCGGACTTTAATGCTTCCACTTGTTTTTATTTGGTATTTTAATTTTTTTTACATCAAGTCGAGAATATGATGTCATGTAAATGGCTGCCGCCACAGTTGATTGTCATTTGAGCCCTTTTTATGGCATTTTCCATCACTTTGGCCAAAACTTCCGGCGATAGGTCCCCACATTCTTGACGGATATAGTCTTTAAGAGCTGCAAGAGTCTGAGGCTTCTTGACATAAGCCCGCGACTTCAAAAAGCCCCACAAAAAGAAGTCTGGAGCGGTCAAATCAGGCGATCTTGCTGGCCAGTGCAAATCGCATCCTTCAGCATATCGGTTGTGGCACGTGCAGTGTGTGCCGTTGCACCGTCCTGTTGGAACCACATGTTTTCCAATTCCAATTCATCAAGTTGCGGCAAAAAGAACTCGTTGATCATTGCTCTGTAGCGCTCACCATTCACAGTAACCGTTTGGCCCGCGACGTCTTCGAAGAAAAAAGGTCCGAAGACTCCAGCGAAAACAGCACACCATACAGTGACTTTGAGCGGGTATAATGGCTCTTCGTGGGTTACACGCAGATTTTCAGTGCCCCAGAAGCGTAAATTTTGTTTATTTACGTACCCGCTAAGATGGAAATGGGCCTCATCACTCACGATTATTTTTGATGAAAAATCATCTTCCTCTTGGTGGTGATTAAGGATGGCTTGAGCGTATGTTACACGCGATTGGCGGTCAGCAGCTAACAGCTGATGCACCGTCTGGACTTTGTACGGAAACATCTTCAAATCTTGTTCCAAAATTCGCTGTAAAGACCGTCGACTGATACCCATTTGCGTGGCACGTCGTCTGGTCGATGTCGACGGCGCTTCCATGACATCCTCGGCCACAGCAGAAATATTCTCTGCAGAACGGCTACTCCGGGGTCTGCCACGCCTGGCAGCATCTCGTGTTGTGCCAGTCTCTTCGAGGCGAGCGGCTAAACGTCGCAGTGTTTCACCAGTAGGCGTTGGACGGCCAGGAAATCTGCGACGAAATTCACGTTGTGCCAAAGTCACCGACCGATTATTGGTCAAATAAATAGTCACCAATATTCCGCGTTCTGGAGCAGTGTAGCGTAACATTGTTTATTAACGTGTATTTCGCATGTGTTTACTACACAAATGTCAAAACAGAACTGACATTAGGGGCCAATCGCAAAATTTATAGCATTTTCTGATAGCAGGATTACTTTTGCGCCACCTTGTATTTAGGTATATTTTCAAAGCTCACTTAATAAAAAAAATAGTTGAAGCATGTGAAAGAATTTAGAAGGTAAAATGCGTGCACTGGTTTGACTGATCTCACTCCTTATTTAAAGAAATTTGAGTAGGATTTTAAATACATTTGCCAATTTTAAAACTGTTATTTAAAAATAAATTTAAATCTTTATTTGAATATAAAAAAAAACCAGATCATTTCAAAAAGTTCATATTTCATTAAATGTTATATAATCTTTGTGGTTATTGCACTCTCTGTCTGCTCTTAATAATTTATAAATATTTATTTCTCTTTTCCTTATGTGATATTTTGACATTTGTTTTTGATTAGTACTGCTGCTCTAGAATTTTTAAATGATTTTAAATGATTATTTACCTAAGATCTCAATAAACAAATTTCTAGATCATATAAACTTCCTGGGAATTGGGTTTGCTACCTATGCACCTGAACAGGAGAAAAAGGAAAACAAAATTAAATTAAAACATTTTTCACTTTTTCGCGCTACCTAAACAGTGTTAAGAATCATCTCTAGGAAGTTTATATGTTCTAGAAATTTGTTTACTGAGATCTTAGGTAAATTTTTGCAGTTGATTGTTTCCTTGAATTTTGAACGGTTTGCTACCTATGGACCTGAACACGGGAAAAAAGGTAAAAAAAAATCGAATTTTTTTAAGTTTTTTGCGATTTTGATCTGGAAGGTGAAGTTTTTTTGATTTTATATGTTCGCAATTTTTGTTCTTTATGACAAGAGCTACAACTTTGCCATAGAGAGTAAATCGAAATTCTGAACGGTTTGCAAGATATGAGCCTGAGAAAATGATCACTTTTTTGCGAAAATGATACCGAGGCCCCAAATCTTTGGCGGCCCATAAACAAAAGAGGAGATGACTTTGGGAAAAATTGGGAGACACGGGTCTTTTTTTTTAGTCTTTTATCACGTAGTGGTGTCCGTATATGGTTATTTTGCCATGACTTAAAAAATTACACACAGTGTATCTAGAGGCAATGATGACAAATTTTAGTATTGGAAACATGTTTGTTGAACCGATTTAATTCGATTTTGTGTAGAAAATTTAAGAGAAAAGCCGAAGTTTAGCTATAAAGTTAAAAGTGCGGCCGCCAATCTATTTTCAATTTGGCCGCACTTTCTGAGGCCGAACAGTGATTTCATTGCCTAACTACAGACTTTTCTTCAAATTTGACACTCAAAATAGCATCTAATCAGCCCAATAAACATTTTTCCATCCGCCAAATTTGTCCATAATGCTTTAAAATACCGAATACAGACCAAATGCATTTTCTGGCCGAACTGTTCGGTCGGACACTAAAAATTTGTATAAATTGTTTGATAATATCAATGTTAGCAAATAAAGAAAAAACCTACAAAAAATCTATATTTGGAACATATTTTAATTTTTGTTGTGCCTTTTTGAAGGTTTTTTGAACAGGTGGTATGACACACTGTTTTGGATAAGTGCAGTGACTGGTTCCGGACGGGCTATTTCGCAATATGGCACACGCTGAATAAAAAGTGACAGGTTACTTGCTAATTACTTTTTGAAAGCCCGGTGACATGTACCCCTTTGACCAGTGCAGTGGTACGTCGCAAAACTATTCCAGTCAAACTACCCCTATCACAGAACACATTGCGCTTAATATGTAACTAGTTTTCCTTCAAAAATTGCTCTCCAGTTCTACGATACGTACACCTACACCAGTCATGTGATAAATTTGTTTCCACTGGTTCTGTTGCATATCACATAAATTCTAAAATGGTCCTACTTTAACACTACCTACTTTTAACTTGTCTCGTAGCATATTCATTTCAGTCGGTGCGGTGATATGTTACTTTGGTCAAGTTATTCGCTACGTCACACAGTGCTCCACAGGTTGCAATTGTCACCTCCTATGACAAGCCCATGTTAAAAGTACCGGTCAGTTTCATATAACTAAACCGAAACTATTACAGGTTCATACACACAAAGTTCTAGTCACGTGACCATACCAGTGACTGGTTCATTTCCCGCAGGGAACGGCAGCAGTTACAGTTTTGTACTTCGTTTAATAAATGGTGTTATGAATAAGAAATCCTTATACAGTGGATATTCAGTGCCTACATTTTGCTTATGGATGCCGCTGATAGTCTTTTGACATGTTCTCCATGCTATTAATGTGTTTATCAGCACAATTCTGGTAGCAACGTAAAGTAATTAAACATTAGTTCAAAATTAATTTTTTGGTAAAAACTTTAGCTGAAAACACGATGCCAGCAAAAACAAATTGCCGAAAGTTAGTTAAATATTTTAAATATGCGCTTAACAACATTTTTTTTTTGAGTGTGGTAAAATAAAAAATAAATGAATTGTTCTTTTTAAATGTTATTAATTTTCCATGGCCTGTAAAACTCTTCTATAGATCCATACGAGCACACATGCTTCATACATACATCTATCCATGACTCGTATGTGTTCATAAATTCATAAATGATTCATACATGTTCATATTTGTGCATGGGTTTGCATTAATTAAAATTGAGGTAATTTTTACATATATAATCATACATGTCCATACATGTTCATATGTGTTTATTAACGAAAATTGGAGTAATATTTACATGTACGATCACATATAAACACTTATGAGCATATATGAATCATATATGGCCGTATTTGAGCAGGTGTGAACTCGAAAACCTTCATATATGAGCATGAATGATGAATGTTCATACATGTCCATTAGAGTGGTTTTAGTGTATATGGGCAAATTTTTTTTTTGAAATTTGAAGGTGCTCAGGTCTAGGATTGTGTCATTTAGTATAAAAATGCTATTGTGAAAGTTTTAGCTCAATCGGACTATGCCTTCCCGACCCCATTGAGCCCTAGAGTTTAGAAAACGTATGTTGTGTTATGTTAACACAACATAAATTTAAAGTTTTTTCAACTATTGGCCTTTTTGACACCAAGAGCATCTAAGGGTTAATTTAGTCCAAAATATATGATAAATGATTAAAGTACTGGTCTAAGCCAGGTTTGTAAAAAAAAAAGAATTTAAATACTTTTTGTTCAAATATATATAAATTCTCTTTGATCTTAATGCGGCTCGGCAAGGGTTAACGTTGTTTAATATGTCCAAAACTTTTGGCACAGAATCTTCAAATATTGTGTTATTATATTTTACATCACGTTTATTAAAATTCAAAAGTAGTAAAAAAATCTTCAACGTTTTTTGTAAATTGAAATATATAAGTGTGGGGTCTCTTGGGGCCTCTGGTCCACATGGGTTAATGATGTCCAAAATTTTTTATTTTCAACCTTAAGTCATGTTGATAAACAAAAACAACAAACGGTACAAAAGTAGCTAATTTTCGATTTTAAATATTTTATGACAACAAATAAGGCAAAAATTACCAAAAACACAATTTCCTCGAAATTTGCAAAAATTAAATCGTTGCCCTACCCAAGTGTGCCAGGGGATATTTTTATATTTTCGATCTCTAACATGTTTTAAACTACTCACTGGAGTCCAAATCTCAATTTTTGCGATTTTGTTAAAGATTTTTTTTTTAAAATTTGAAATTGGAGATTTGAAAAACACCCTAAAAATTTTGTCCGTTTTTGACATCACATTAGGACAGCTTAACGCCATCCAAAAAAAAAACTTCTTCTATATCTCACAAATTTGAGTCTTTTAAGTAAAAAAAATATATTTCAGTAATCAATTTAAAAAATTTTCAAAATGTGTGCTCGAATTTTTCGGTCAAGTAATAATTGCCACCTTAGTGGTCTGGGGCATTATTTATTACTGGGCTAGTTTTTCACCGATTTTGTGTTTTTATACCTTTTTTAAAACATAATTATATCTTCATTTCGATTAATTTACCTACTTAAGCAAAAACTTTTACGACATTTAAAAAATTTTACAAAAACTAAAACTAATGACTTCTTCGCCTTGTATTCCGTTTTCTAAACTTTAGGGATGAATGGGGTCGGAAAGGCATAGACCGATTGAGCTAAAACTTTTACAATAGCATTTTTACACTAAATGACACAATCCTAGCCATGAGCACCTATAAAAACCGAAGATAGATTTTATAAAACCACTCTTATGTCCATAAATGGATGCATAGATGTTGATTTTTAACAGGGTTACGAAATTTAGTGAAATTAATGTCTAATTATAGTTTTGCAACGCAGTGTATTTCTTAACAACACACTTGGCTACATTTATCTTGAAAAGTTTTTGTATTTCCCTTTAACAAATTCTTAAACGCATACGTGTTCAAACTAGCGTTTATAAATTTAATAAATATATTTTGAGCTGATTGTTTATTTACACAAAATAATAATTAATTCATTATAAACATTTAAATATATACAATAACGTTTATGTCTATTTTAAAATTCTCATGTTGGATTGCTTTTAAGCATCGATCGAATTACTAAACATTAGAGATGTCACAAAACTTCCCATACTATTCCGTAATCGGCATATTCGACATGGTGTTTTTAGACAACCCCTAGCTCTACCGATTCGAATTGTGAAATTTTTAATTTTTTCGGAACTCGTTTTGAATCAAATACCGAGTATTCTTCAAGGTACCGAAAAACTGTAAAGTTCCGAATATTCTACTTAATATGTAAACTTATCGTATGATAAGGCAGACAGAAGACGTTTATAGTATACATACATGGGACTAATTAATTGAATGGACTAATTAATTAATGATTTAATTACCATTTTATTGCTACCAAATTACAAAATACCAAAAGTAGTACCAATTGTAATGAAATTATTTTCATTAGCATTTTTTCAATTAATTATAATGAATTTCATTAATTTGATTGCATTGATTAATGACAATTGATTTTAAATTTCGTTACCATTAGTAATGTATCTATTAACTGAAACAAATTACAATTGACAGCAGTGTTGCCGAAACTAAGCGAGATAAGGCAAAACTTACAAAATTGTTGCTCCATTGAAGTATTTTATTTATTAAACCGCAGTTTGCAAATACGCTACGTACACTCATAGAAATAAACCTGTAAAAATAACAAAAAAAAGTTACTAAAAATTAGTAAAAAATGAGCTTACAGAAAAAACTGCTGAAATTATCAGATATTTTACTAAATATTAGTAATATAACAATAGCAAAAATAAATCTGTTGAATTTACATCTGTTGAATTTACATTATAGTTTAGTAATATCAGCAAAAACATTTACTAAATATTAGTAGACAAAAAAATAATTAAAAATGTGAAATATTTAATGTTTTTTTTATTTTAGTTTTTTAATGCGAATAAAAGTCTGAAATTATGAAAACAGCTACAATTTTTTTTGCAGAAATTTCTTATGAAACACTTAACACATTTGTATTATCGGAACGCGTTATGGAAGTTCAGTTTTGCGAAAAAAATCCGTTTTGCGATATCTCGCTTAGTTTTCGAGATACTAATCATTTTATAAAATGACGGTTTTTTTAAAATGGCCAGTATCTCTGAAACGAAGAGAGATAAGTAAAACGGACCCTTATAATATAAATAGGCTAGAAATTTGTAAAACTAACTTGAAACTTATGTAGTTTTATAATTACTAAGCTTTTCGATAATTTTCATCCAGTTTTTTTTGCGTGTAGTCACTTGCAGAAAGTTTACGGCTTTATAATTTGTAGAGCATTTTTTTTGAAATTGCCTAAAAAACAAGTTGTTTGAGATAAAAACTAAAAATTTTAATCTGGATTCTAATAAAATTATATCTCATTTAATAAGTTCCCTTATATAAGCACATACAACTTGATCCGAAAAATGGGGCATCTTCATGTATCTATTTATATCAAATTATACATTATATTATATTTAATTAGACATAAATATATTTGATTTTATAAAATTTGAGCCGTAGTAGGTATGCTTTTAGTTACTTAAAATTTTAATTTCTAGAAATCAACAATTTTAAAGACAAACATTTTTTTAAATGATTAAAAATTATCAAAAAAAGAGTTTAGTGTTTCAAAAATATATAATTATGTGGGTATTGTCTTATAAAATGTACAAATTTTTTTATTTGAAATTATATAAAATAAATCATTTGCAAATGATTTCGTTATAAAATTAATATGTAATAAAGTCTTAACTTGCAGATAACTTAATTTGATATTGAACTTTACCAAAATATGTATGGGGTTATATACATATAATGATATATAAAACTATAAGGAAAATATTTTCAATATGGCATCACATATAGTTTAATAAGACTTAGCATTTGACCATATATAATCATATCGATTACTACATATATTTGAATTATTATTATATGGCTTATGTAGTTATATATGGAGTAAGATTTGGAGACATATAATAATATCAAGCACCATATAAAAATCTCTCAATACAAATTATCAGATTAGTTTGTATATAATGATATTAGCCGTAATTTAACTTCATTCAAAGTCAGATATGACTTAATCATATTATATATGAGTAGATATAATAAATTTGCCAAAAAAATGTTTTATGAAATTTAGTAACTTACAACATTTAATAACAAGGAAAAAAACTTCAACTTAAAACTCCAAATGTAAGTTCTTTTGTTTAAGCCAAAATTAATAATTTTTCGAAATAAGTTGATTTAAGGTGTAGAAATGTAAGAACCATGTATTTAAAAATTGGAGCACATTTTCTAAGTCGACGTTGTGGGCGTTGTGGTGTAATGATTAGCGCGTTGGACTGTTACACAGATGGTCCCGGGTTCGATTCCCGGTGACGACAACATCAATTTAGTAAAATAATATGTATGAGTTTTCTATCACTTATATGTATCGCTGCGCCCACCTTCGGTGTCCCCATAGCACTTCACCCCACCGAAGTAAAATAATGAATCAGGGCTATGAAACAAAAAGCTTCAATAAGTTCGCCAACTCTCCATCAAGTGACGAGCAACAACTGTTCTAAGGCGTATCATCTTGCGCAATTACAATGTTGCCATGTTTGAAGCCCTTCAACTTTCACCCCCTTTCATCTCTCCACTATCCCCATTCCAAAGAAAGCAACACATTAGTTAATAGGAAGACTTTCCTGAGTGTTGCTTCTCTTTAAAAAAAAAAAAAAATAATATACAATTTTATCCGAAATTAAATTGTGTTTTTTTTTGTAATACGATGTAATATCTAAAAATATATTATTTTGTATTTTGCAATGCCTAGGTATATATAACGTCATATTTAATTGGATTAATTATATCTAATTTTAAATGCAATATACTCGTACAATTGTAGGGCTTATTGTAAAAACTTGATAAGCCACATTTAATTTTTGGTTAATTTTCGCCCCTTAAAAAGTGAATTAATTTAGGAAATATGGCTATTATTCTACTTCTATACTGTATATACGTGTAGCAAGTGTTTAAGCAAGGCTTCATTCAAAATTCAATCAACGGATGTCTAGAAAACAGAGAAAACTACAAAATTGTAAATGTGGCTTATCAAGGTTTTACAATAAACTCTTCATATATATATTTTAATCGAGATGGGATGAGACACAACTATATATGTTATCATATTAAAATGTTTCGAAAAAATAATTTTTTTTATATGAATTTATATAATTATGTCCAGTTACATACACTGGCAGACAAAAGCGTATACAAAGTGTATATTAAATAAAGTATTATTATATGCAAACGCAAATAAATTTATACAATACATAATTTATAATTCTATATTTCAATTTCTGATTGCAATGGTTAAGGTCATTAGATCAGTGAAACGACATGCGGCATCAATGTTATAGTTCTAAAAAACATACAGACTCACGTACCGTATACTTGCCTACATCAAACATACATATATACATTTGTATCTATGTATATAATCATAGATAGAACTATACGAAAATAAAACGGCGATGACCTTAACAAAGTTCAAGAATTTTATTTAGTAAATTATTAAGTTTTGTCAAGTTAAACAAAAACAAAAACAATATTAAATGTTCGATCATATAAATATTATAGGCAGATACAAAAATGCCGATACAGAGTTAAAACATTCATAAATCTAGAATTTATTTAAATATTTTTTATTCAAATATTAACATTTTAAATTACACTAGGTAACAACGAATATGGGTATGAAAGGCTGATATACATTTTAGATTATAATTTTTTTATTAAACCCGAATCTTTTTTCATTTTCATTTGTTACATCAATTTTTAAAGATCTTTTGTTTGTGAATTTTGACCATGTATGTAAGAAATTCTTTTGTATAGAAATTTTTCGGAAACCATAAAAATTAATTAATCGCGTTCTTTTCATATCAGAAAAATGTAGAAAAGTCAACTAGTGTTACAATTTAAAATGTATCATAGTTGTTAGCAAAATAAATGGTAATAAAATTAATTAATATAAGGTTTTATAAAAACAATTTTACAACTTTTAACAATTACACGGTTTTAAGTGTTTATTTTAATTTAAATTTTACGCCTGTATTCACAAAGTGTTAAATAAAGTCAATTAAAAGTTTATGAAACAAATTTCGTATGGGAAGTTTGTTTTATAAACCTCTTTTAATTTTGCTACGGATTTGTGAATGCAGGCAGCGATGCCAACTTTGACGATTTGTCTCCATTTTGACGATTTTTGAAGTGAAATAAGATAAAATGACGATTTTACTATACAGTGGGCCGTCGGTTAACGAACACAATTCGTTCCAGAAGCGTGGTCGTTATGCGAAACGTTCGTTAAGCAAAACCGTTATTTCCATATATATCAGTGCAAAATAAAATAATGCGTTCCAAGTCGGAAAAAGTACACTCACAAGAACTTTTCCATAAAAAATCAACAGTTATTTAAAAGTTTAATCGGTAAAGTTGTTTCAACGGAATATACAGTTAAATTACCAAAGAAATATATTTTTTAACGTTCTGTCTGTTATTAAACAAAAGAAATAAACAAAATAACGGACTTTCCGTAATAGTTAAAATATTCAGTTAAAATTTTCTTTTTAAAACAAAAACTTGTTATATTAAACGAAAATCTATTATTTTTATGGATTTTGTCAGTTAATTTTTCAACAGTTTTTAACTGATTTTCAGTTAATTTAATGTGTATATTCAGTAGTCTTTACGGAAAAAATATTGTGAGTGTACACACTAACATATTTCAACATCAATATTTATTGAAAGTAATATAACATATGTATATTTATAACATTTTTAAGGAACTGAATATAGGACGAAATGAGACAATCTGCAATGGAAAAAACGAAAAAATTACAAAAAAAATAATTTTGTATGATACCTGGGGGGTTACCGCGTAACTCGTATCGAAAATCAAAATTTTTCGAAAAGAACTTCCGAATCGAAAGTAAATGCGTACCGTGTAACTCATTCGGAACGACTACAGAGTTGTATTCATAATAAAGAGGGAACAAACTGAAGAAAACGTGGCAACACTATTATCAAATGTCAAAACTACAAAAAATCCCAAAACAAACAAAATTTGAGATCAAAAAAGAAATTGTTTTTCGTTTTAAAACATAAAAATGGATTGCGTTTATTTGTGGTTTGATAAAGATGACGATAATTCCATTCCCGAGAGAATCCAGAGAAAATAGTAAGGGACAAATCCGATATTATGAATCTAAATGATAATAGGTATCTTTGTTAATAACGTTTCTTTTTGGCTGGTGTGAAGTGGATACTCCACTACTTCTTCAGAGGAAGAATCTGAACTCATATTGACATCAGTTTGATTTTCAATGGCAGTTTCAAGAGTGGAATTTCCACTTAATGATGCCATGGTGTTTAAAAAAAGTTCTGGCCCCAAACTCTTAAGTACCACTCAAACCACTAACGACCTGTTCAATTGATAGCAAATTGGACGCTTGCTGTTCCAATGGAGTAAGAGAACAGTATCTGCTTTGACCACCTCCGGTTCCAGAAATGCTGCTTCGGTTACGACGGCATTTAACTTTTACATGAGTCTTGTAATCGGCCCAAACCTATTGGAAAAATATGTTTTAAAATATATTATTAAAAACGCTCATTACACAAACTTACTTTTTTCCAGCTATTGACAACACGTTCGGGTGGTCCGAAAGCATTCAAATCCGAACACAACTTTTTCCACAAGTTGTTTGACTTATTCTTAGCATCTGGGACTTTTAGATGCGCTTTTGCTAATTCTGAATGTTTGACCATGAAGTAGACCATTACCTCATATTGTTTTTTATTTGTGTATAAATTTCTTTTTGGAGCTTGCCTTTATAAATTTAAAACACAAATATTATTACATTTAATATAACATGTTTATTGGGTAATTTAATAAATATTTTTGTAAAAATAAACAATATTATTAAGTTTTTTCATTTGTTAATCATTTTTTATTTTTTAAATGTGTAAATACTTACATTTTTAATATTTTTTCACTTGTCACTAGCAAAATAGCTTTCGAACAATTTCCGAACGTTTTTATCTCAAAAACAGTTCATCTTCGTAATAGAGAGTTGCATTTTCGAAAGGGATTTTTTTTGTTCGAAAAGGGGGAAAAAAATTTCCGCACTTTCGAGAAAAAAAGTACGAAAATCGTATTACGTGGTACAATTTGTTCGTATTCGTACATTTTTCTTTTCGAATCGAGTTACGCGGTAACCCCCCTGAACGCATACCTAGTTCTTCTTTAAAAAAAAACTGTCTAGAGTCGTTTGTTTTTGGCAACGCTTCAAAATTTGTTGAAAATGCGACACAGCATTATCATTGAATAAATCTGTTGCGCGTTTAGCCACTGTCTGATTGGGGTGATGCTTTTTAATGTTACGTTACACTTTTACAAAAAAATAGCAACACATCTTGTTAATTGTATGAACACAAGTGATGCTAAAGCTAAACACAAACAGAGAAGTTTTATGCGCAATTCGGTAGTTCCCCTTTTTTAACAAAATCAAATAATGAACATGTACTATATGTTTGTATGTCTCAACACGCCTTCTTAATTGTATGAACACAAGTGATGCCAAAGCTGAACACCGACAGAAGTTTTTCGCGCAATTCGGTATTTCCCATTTTGCGTTGGTCGTTATACGAAACTTTCTTTCTGTTAAGCGAAACATTTTTTTTTTTTAAATGTGTTCATTGTGCGAAATGTTCGTTAAGCGAGGCGTTCGTTAACCGAGGGTCGACTGTATTTATTTTATGAAAAATGACGATGTTTAAAAATTTACTGATTTTATCGAATTTTTCAATGTTTTTTTCTCTATAATTTACTGACAAAATTAAATCAAGTACATATAAACTATATCATCTTGAAAGTTAAATTCAAAAATTCAAATTTTTTAAATATTTAAATCCATTAACTTCAAAATCTCCGACTAAATAGTGATTTGACACGTTTATGCTAAAACATAATTTTTTTTTGAATGGCACTTCTTTATATGCCAAAATTTTGTAAAACGAAATATCGAAAAAAAATAAAATTTTGTTATGGAATTTTGGAGATTTTAAATTGGGCGGTGATTTTACAATTTTATACCGCATAATGAGTATTTGCAGTCGTGTTCTTAAGACACAAAGGCGTTTGTAAAGGAGCTGATAATAAACGACATCAAAATGGTGCAATGATTGCAAATAAAGTGATTAAAACGAAGTTTTAAGTAAAATATCTCTTTTTTTTGTGAAATATTATGAGTATTTGAAATGACGATTTTTTGACGATTTCTCATTCTCAAAATGAAGCTTGTGACGATTTTTTTCCACAAAAATTGACGATTTTTTAACAAATTGGGTTGGCAGCACTGAATACAGGTCTTAAACTTTTGATTATTAATAAAAAAATATTACTCATACGTTGCGTATGGCAATAATTAAAATTAATCATACGCATTGCTTGATTACAGATAAGGGTTTCCAAATTCCAAAATTTTTTCAAATCCCAGGAATCGGGAAATTTGTTCGAACGTTTGAACATTTTTACCATTTACTTTACTACACTGAACCAAAAGTCGTAAGTGAAATCAACATAAAATGTTTGTTAACTTTTGACAAAATTTATTGTTAAAACAACAATTACTTTACTCAAGTCGATGTGAATTTTTGCAAAAAGCAACTAATTTTATCGCTTTACGAAGCAGTTGTCGTCTTGACAAATTTTTGTTATTTAAATAACAAAATTGCTAATTCCAGAAAGTTAATTTGATTTATTTATTTATTTATTTATTTATTTATTTCCTTTTCTATGCAACAAGATAAAATCTTATAATTAGAGCATAGAAATATATGCGTTCACAAAATTTATAATTATGATATATTAAAATAATAAAAATGATAAAGAAAAAAAAAAAATATGGATAAGAACAATGTTAATGACATAATCAGAATTAAAACACATTAAAACATTAAGTTAGAAATAAAAGAAATAATAAATAAAGACAGGATGATAATCATGTTAACAAAAAGTACAAATGTATATATATAAAGAGAGAAAAAAAAATTCAATATTTAAATATGTAATAAAGAGCATATTAATTTCCGCGATTTATTGTTAATTAATGAAAACAGAAGCATTTAATATTTGTATAAAGTAATTAAATTTCGTAGTTAAAAAGTCAGTTATTAATCATGACAGTTGTAGTATTTGTTAAGTTCTTTTTTAAACATTATTGCATTACTATTGCCCTGAAGTTTAAGTGGCAGTTTATTCCAAAGACGAGTTACAGCAACAAAGAATTGCCATGTTGACGAAAGGTATTTAAATTTAAATGACTTGATCAGCTTTCCTCTTTTCGATCTTGCGAAATTAAGGCGTTGATAGAGGTAATTTGGCTCACGGTCATATACAATTTTATGCATATATATTAAACACCTGATATTTATGAGGTTATCAAAAGTGGTCCCGTGAAGTTTAGTGGCATACGGCGATAATTCAGCAAATTTATGAAGTCCGAAAACATATCTTATGATATTGTTGTATGCAACATTCAATTTTCGCTTACCGATAGAGTCACTGTTAGAAAAATTTCACATCCATACAGTAAACTTGGCATGAGATATGAATTCGCGATGAGTTTCCTGGTTTTTAATGTAGTAAATGGCCGGGTTACCCAGAGACTACGAAGCATAGAATATGTTTTGCCTACAATACTGTTGATGTGATTGGACCAGGTGAGGGTATTATTAAATATAATTCCAAGGTTTTTAACTGAGTTGACAATTTCAATTTTTTGATCATTCAGTCTTATTTCAAAGTTTCTTGAGAATTTTAACGTTTTTTTGTGAATTATTAGGCATTTGGACTTTTTGGGGTTAAGACAGAGTCCATTGGCTGACGCCCACCGATGTATCCTATTTAAGTCCATGTTAAGTTTATTAAGCGATGCATCTATTTTACTTATTGGGGTGCTAAGGTAGAGCTGCACATCATCTGCATACATATGCACTTTGCAGTATTCTAGTTGAATAGGAAGATCGTTTGAATACATTGAAAAAAGAAGGGGCCCAAGAATAGATCCTTGGGGTACCCCTCTTGTTACATTTAGTTTATCCGAAATAGATCCATCGACACTTACAGATTGTGTTCGACCAGAAAGATAAGATTTTAATAATTTTAGTGCGGTGTCAGAGAAATTAAACATATATCTCATCTTATCATACAAAATTTGGTGATCAACCGTATCGAAGGCCTTAGAGTGATCAAGTAATACAAGGAAGGAAATTTCGTCATCATCGATGCACTGTCTCAGATCCTCTGATACGTTTAGTAGTGCAGAAACGCAACTGTGTTTTGGCCGAAATCCAGACTGCTTATCAGTGAGTAGGTTATGGCTGTTAATGTAACTATTTAGTTGCTGATGCATAAGTTTTTCCAAAACTTTGGAAACAAAAGGCAGGATTGCTATGGGCCTAAATTCATCATTGGACTTAGGAACCGGCAGTATCTTGACGTGCTTCCAGTTAAGCGGGAAAGAACTGGTTATTATAACTGTGTTGAGAAGGTCTGTTATATAAGGAAAGATTTTGGGCAAAAGGATTTTAAAGAATTTGGGATGTACATTATCAAATCCTACAGCATTAGATTTTATGTTTAGACAACACTTGAACACATCTATTTGGCTCACACACTGAAATTGAAACTTGGAAGTGTTGGTTAGGAGATTGCTGTTGTTAAAGTTGAAAAAACCTGGATCAGTTGGAACCACGGGAACATTAATAAAAGTTTCATTAATCTCATTGACGTTGACCAAATTATTGGTTATGTTAATTTGCCTTCCCACACCAATTTCCTTGATCGTACGCCATGTTTGTTTAGAGTTGACAGCCTGTGAAAATATATTGGTGTAGTATTCGGATTTAGATTTCCTAATTAAATTGTTAACATCACGTCTAGCCCTCCGATATTCATCACGTAACATTGAGGTTTTAAAGTGTTTCCAGTGGGAGTACGCGAAATCTCTATTTTCAATTAGAACCTTGATTTCAGCAGTGAACCAAGGTCTCGCCTTGTAATTAAGCCGTTTTGTCCTTAGTGGTACAGTTATATTATATAAATGTGTAACAGAAGATTCAATGAAGGATAACTTAGAATCAGCTGAGATCATTGAGTAAACTACATCCCAGTTGATACAGTAAAGTTAATTTGATTAAAATATATTAATTCGATGAAGTTTTATTGCTGTAGAAAATAATTTGGCGTGCTTTAAGTCTTGCGGTTGTCATTACTCGTGTTAGCGTGTGAGACCCATTTTTAAAAGTTAAAAAAATTAATTAATATATTAATGTTAAGAAATCGATAAAAACGATGATATTTAAGCAATTATAAAAACATAAACAAATGGTTCATTCAAAATTTATTTTTTGCCATAGAAAACCGTAGAATTAAATATTGTTAGAAAAATTAAAATTTAGAATTCGGACTATCATGGCAGCCCTGGTAACCATTTCATTATACACCCTTTTTTAAAAGCAAAATCGGGTGCCATCGTGGAATCTTTGGTATACATCTTGAAAAAAAATTTTAATTTTGTTTCACACACCAATATAATCTTTAGTCCTTAACGTAGCAGGATTTTAAAATTTTTGATTTACATTAAAATGTTACAAGAGTAAACTCAAAAATTAAAAAAAAACAAAAATGTCTCTAAGTTAAGGACTTCATTTTTTAGTCCTCTACAAAACAAAAACACCCGATTGAAAATTGATCCACCCGTTAAGCTGCACACTGGCACCCGACTTACAATATCTTGTTTTGAGAAAAAAGCATTTAAAGTAAATATTGCTCATGTAAAATGTAGGGCAAAGAGTTTATTTAACAAGCTGTAACTTTTTTACAGTTATATTAGTTTTTTGTTTTTATATACATCGAGATTATTTTATGTTATTTTCAATTTATAACGAGCTTTCAACCTCCGTATATTTACAAAAATAAAGCAAATCAAACATATTAGCTAGGTTGACAAAAGTATTTCGATCTGGCTAAAGATCTCATCATTATTTATTCTATTTTTTCTCCAAAATTTTCATAGCGTTTAGAAAAAAGTTCAAACTATTCAAATATGAATATGAAATATGAAATCTAAACCCTTTAAATGGGGTTTTACAAAAGAATTGTGAATAATTAAACTCAGTGAATTATAGTCTATAGTTAAGTGTGAGCTTCTTAATCATTTTTAAATAAATTTATGTAATTTCCTACTGTTTTATGTAAATTGTTAATTTTTATGACTGTCATTACCTTATTTTTTTATATGAATGATCATCTGTAATAATGCAGAAAACTACACACTGCTACAAAAAAACACTTTTTGTCAGAACTTGAAAACCCACATAGTTGGGGTTGTAGGCCTAGGTGAGGACATACAAAAACAGTTTTCAAAAATTTTAAAACACCCTCAAAATTTTGAGTAATTTTCAAAAAACTGTTTTATGGTAGGTCGTAGCACTTTAGTACCTCTAACTAACATATTTTTTGCCCAATTTCAAAATTTTAAACAGTTTTGGAAAGCAAAGAATTAAGCTTTCGTGAAATGTGTTCATAAAATATATATTCCAAGAAATTAGGTAAGTGTTCATCAAAAGTTTCTCATTTTTTTTTTTTTTACTAATTCTTCAAATTAAACAAGAGTTATTTTAATTTTTTTCTATGACAACCTACATTTTTTTGCACTGCATTTTAAAGGCAATTTTATATAGAAAAAAACGAGACATTACTTGTTAAAATCGGTTTATATTTGCAAAAGTTACTAAACTTTTTCTAAAGAAAAAATTTTTGGATTGCAGACTTTTCTTTTGGTAAACCAAATGACTTACACACGTAAATTAACCTAAGTTAACATGTATAGTTAAAAACAGGTGTTAATGAAAAGTTGAATAACTTTTACAATTTTCATCCGATTTGAAAAATGAAAACCATGTTTTGTTAAGAACTAAATTTGTTTTATAATTTGGTATAAATTTTTATAAGCTTTCATATTAAAAAAAACAATAAAAAGCTTATAAAATCAAAAAAGTTTATAATTTTCGTTTTTTTTGGAGATATTCTTAACAAAACAATACTTATAACTTACAAATGTATCAAACAATGCACGTCATTTTAAAGCGTAATCAGTTTTCTTTCCAAACCCGTTCAAAAAATTTAAATCGCACAAAAACTGACTGAGTTACAGGTTGATAAGTTGACGAACATCACTGAAAACGGTTTTTTTTTTAATAACTTCTGAATTTGAGGGTGTTTCTGAGATTTTTTTGACACAATTTGTAATGTACTCAACAAGACCTATAACCCACGCTAGGCCGTTTTCGAAGTTTTTTTTTTCACTGTAGCACCGTGCTATTTATATAAATATAAAAAATATTATTAATTATTAATTATTAATTTAAATATTAAATAAATTTATGGGCTTGGTAAATGTAATGTTGCATGTGTTTTAAAAATTGTGGTTTGGGTACGTACACGTTATAATTTTTATTTTTATTATTTTTTATATTTTATCAAATTCTTATTTTTTTATATAAATAGTTACTAACTAAAGACGTGCATTAAATACGTCTGGTTCAGTCTAAAAAGAACTTTAAATATTTGTTTCCAAACCTTTTTAAAATGTTGTTCTTTTTTTATATTTCTTAAAATCTAGTCCTTGGGCCATTCTAAGAGATATATCTTAAGATTAAAGTGCGTAACCTATGCCAACTATGTAAATGAACAAAATTCATATATAAATTACTGCTAAGTAGGATTGCTTCTTTTTTCAAAATGCATGTCAGTAAAATCTTATATAAATACTCAAAAGTGTAAAATTTCAAAATGAAAGTGGTTGAACAAAACTGTTTAAGAAAAAATGCACGGATTATACACAGATCGGAATGAGCTGATTAAGGTAATATGGCGGATAGCAAAATGAAATGCAAAAATTTAAGAAAACCACAAAAGAAACTGCACATAAATCTAAAAAGAGACAGATGTATGTAAACAATGTGTAATACAAAATACATGGAGACGCTCTATAACTATCTCACTCTACCCATCAGTGCAATGTAAGCAAACTCATACGGTTCAAGATTACTTTTTTGACATACAGTGGTGTTCAAAACATTTGCAACTGAAATCATGGTTTAGGTAATTATAATTTTTTTGATCAAAAAGATTTGTGGTATAAGTTTTTGTTTTTTTTTTTATTAAATTCAGTTATAGCATATTATTTTACAAATACAAAAAAAATATTCATAACTTCTCAAAATAAAAAAAAAGTAATTTTAACAAAATAAGTCGATAGTGTAGTGTTCAAAACATTTGCAACTCTTAAAGTAATTAACAGGAAATACAAACAATGGTTTTAACGTTAAGTATTTTGTAGCGTAGCCATTATTTTATATAACTTCTGAACACCTCTTAGGCATTGAGGCAATGAGCTTTTTAATATAATCGACAGAAATTTCATTCCACTGCTTCTCCAACTCGACGATAAGTTCATCACCATTTCGGAATACTTTATTGCCGATATGTACATCTATAACTTCTAAGACCATATTCTCTGGCTCTTCTTTTAATGGTGGGAAGACTAGCATCTATTAAAATTTCAGTTTTAGCTTCTTCTTCTGCTTAGGAATATTTCGTAAATAAAATTATTGATTTTCTGATCTTCTCTTACAGTTGTAATACGGGGTATTCCACCTTTATGAGTTGTGTGGATGTTACCACTATTAACAATGCGGCAAATCGTTGATTTTGGAACGCAAGTACTTTATAGAAACTTCTTTTTGGGAAAGTCCATTTTAAAAATCATTTAAAACTTTTGATTTAAAATCAGAATTGTATTTATTTCCTGCCATTTTTTACAAAAATTATTCTTACGATGTTTATACTTCCAACATCTCATATTAAAAAGGAATGCGATTACCGTTACATCCCAGCATTTGTTAGTATAAATTGTTTCCTTTAGAGTAAGAATAATGAGAGTTGAAAATGTTTTGAATACCTGCATTTTGAATACATCTATTATTATTAACTTTTTTGTTGTTTTAATTTAACGGAATTAAGTTCTTTTATTTGTTTAACATAAAATAATGTATGAAGAATATGTAAAAAATAAATTTTAGTAACTAAGTGTGATTTAAAGAAAATAAATCAATGAAAACAACAAATGCGATCTCAGTTCCAAATGTTTTGACCACTACTGTATATCATTGGTAAGTCATGGTTCACACACGGCAATTATAATTGCCCAATTCTTCTTCAATTCTCCTTTGAACTTGCTCTTGTGTTCACACAGGAAAAGTTTGTTTCAGCAATTTTCGTATATCAACCTGCAGTATTGAAAATTGCGAATGACAAAACAAAACGGAATTGGAGTACGGGCAAGTCTGTAACCCCTATCATTCTCTTTCCCTCCCTCTTCTATAAACTCAAGAATTGCGCAATTATAATTGACGTGTGTGAACCTAGTCTAACATATCTGTGTATAATCTGTGAAAATAATGTCTATGACATGCTTGGACGGTATCCTAAAAACAAAGTGTTTTATCATTTCCTTAAAGAACAAGTACAAAAAGTACTTATTACAATATGTTTAATAAAATATATTTAAATAGTTGTAATTCAGTTCAGTCTTAGTCGTATACATCATGTTTATATGTGTGAAATAAAATGTGATTAAAAAAGTGCTTCTAATTGGTTGTAATATTGATAAAAGCGATGTTGGCAAATAATTTTGGGGGTGGTACTGACAAAGCACATGCTTTGTCATTATATAACCACTTACGTGGCAATGAAAGATTTTACTGGGTAATTACTAGGCCGGGTCGATTTGTATGGAGGCAAAAAAATCGCTCAACGTTCAAGGAAAATCGTATTCTAGGGATCAAAATAAGAAACTTTGCCGAAGGAACCATACCTCTAAAACGAATTCTGATGTCCCGACTTTTGACCCCTAGGTTCAAATTTTGAAAAATCGCAATTTGACCCATTTAGAGTGCCCCAATCGAATCCAACCCAATCGAATATAATTCATACATTCATCTGCTGAGCGTCTTCCGGAGAAGAAATAGAGACCCTAATCTTGGAAAGACTCCTCCTACTTTCTGAAATATCTCTATCCCGAGATTTGTACATTTTGCTATAAAAACACGGCTAAAAAGGCCCTCTTTCAACTTATATTTTAACCCCTTAACGGTTACCTAGAATGATGATTTATGCAATAATCTCCTAGCGCGTCTCCCGAAGAAGAAGTAGCTCCCATAATCTTGGAGAGATTCCTCCTACTTTCTGAAATATCAAAGTGGGCTTTTTTAAAATTTGACCCTACTGGTCAAAAGTCGGGACATCAGAACTCGTTTTAGAGGTATGGTTCCTTCGGCAAAGTTTCATATTTTGATCCCTAGAATACGATTTTCCTTGAACGTTGAGCGATTTTTAAATCGACCCGCCCTAGTGAATACTCTCCGTGCAGTTGTTCAAAAATTAACACAGGACCACAAATACATTGGGCATATAAAATGTTGGCCTGTGTAATTAAATTTTACGTGAAAAATAGTGGATAATATCTTTGTATTTTATTTTTAGTTAAACTTAGCAAATAATATAGTTATAAAAAAATTATTGATTTGATTCTAAATAAAAAGTTTATAAAAAGAAACTTCGAAGTGTTTGTTTCGTTTTTTAGCCCATAATTAACACACTTATAGAGCAATTCCATATGAAAGCGATCACCTTTTGGACGACCCCTCTCCGATTTTGAAATAAATAGTCTCAATCGATTGCCCAGCAAAAAATAATGTACCTACATATTTTTTTTTTTTAATAGTGACTGGTTTAGTGGTGGTGTGCACTGTCATGTGACAAAATTGAAGAATTCTTCATAAGGGACCTCATTGAAAGTTGTTTTAAAAAAAAAAAATTTTATTTTTCAATTAAAGCCTGATTCAATACCTTTCCAACGAGCTATCACTCATTGCGATCGCTTTAGTAGTTTTTTTAAAACAACTTTCAATGAGGTCCCTTATGAAGAATTCTTCAATTTTGTCACATGACAGTGGTGCACACCACCACTAAACCAGTCACTATAAAAAAAAAAAAAAAATATGTAGGTACATTATTTTTTGCTGGACAATCGATTGAGACTATTTATTTTAAAATCGGAGAGGGGTCGTCCAAAAATTTGCCAATTTTGATCGTTTTCATATGGAATTGCTCTATACGCATTAGGGTAGAGTACAACAATTAAGGGCGAAAAAGTTGTGAACGGATTTTGAAAATTTTTTTGTATTCTCTGTTATAAACATTTATTTTGTTTTGTGATCCACCCTTTAATTCACACATTTGCAGAGACGTAAGTAAATATCTACGTATGAGGCATTTCAGATCAATGAGAAACAAAATAAATATGGAGCAACATATCGTTGCTTAGACGAAAGAAAAATCTTTTGAGTAATATTTTTTTTGGGACACCAAAAAAATGTACTTAATTTGTTGCCTTAGAGATGATTTGAAAGTAATTTGTATGAGGAATTACAAAAATGTGAGACTTTAAAACTTTAAAATGTCTTTCTTTTCCTTATCATTTCTTTCTTCTTTTTTGCTTTTCCTTCCTTTTTCCCTTTTCTCTTTCTCTTTCTCTTTTCCTTTCATTTTTTTTCTTTTTTTTTGTTTGGTTTCGGGAAATAGGACATTCAATTTTCTGGATCCGCGCATGGCTTACATAAATTTAGTATACCTCAGCCTGTATAAAACTACTCCTGTTCTGAAACTCAAATTCATTAAACGGAGCAAAACCCATATGTAAAAAACTGCGAAAGTTTAAAACTCGAAAAATTTTGGTTTCACTTGCAATTACCACCATACAATTTTCGCCAAGCAGAAAAATGTAAATTACTTTTTTAGTGAATGTATCTCCAAAGTCTAGTGACTCCAATTTTTATTGATTTAGATCTGAATGTTAAAAACTATAAGCAAAAAATTTTAATGAATGAAAAAACTCTTTTAAGTTTCAAGTAATTTTTTTCATTTTCGACTTAACCTCACACTGGGGTATAATGAAAAATTGGTGTGTGGGCGGATGGTTAAATGGCCATTAATTCTTTAGATGAAGACTTTTCAAAGTCAAACTTAGCATTTCAGAGTTTTTAAATAAAGGGTCCGCCAAATAACTTTTTTTTTTTGAAAATGCTATAAAAAAAAAACTACTGAATATTTTCTCAAATTTCTTTTTTTATTTGAAAGTACAATCCTTCCGGTTAATAATGGAAAATAATTTCATTCAAATGGCTGCCTCGGCTGGCACATTATCGATTGTGTGCAGCTGTATTTCCTCCTCTTCAATTTTTGTGAACAAAAATTCGTTTAACATGGCCCGATAACGATCGCCATTGACTGTAACGGCCATTCCTTGCTCATTTTCGAAGAAAAATGGCCCAATTATGCCTCTGGGCCAAAATCCGCACCAAACAGTGACTCGTTTTGGGTGTATCGTCACACATTCTGCAACGTTACCATGATTTTCAAAGTAATGTCGCAATATTTCCCAGCGTTGCTCAAGCGTATACACAACCATATTCGTTCAGCGGAATGATAAAACTAATTATCTGTCAAATCAGACATGAGCTAAGTCCCAGTAAAAAATTTTCGTGTTTTTAGAAGCAGGATAAAAGAAATGCGCTGATGTAAGTGCTTACTATTACATAATACTGAGAAGCAGCAAATGAAACGAATAATTCTCGTATAAAAATAAACAAAAACATTTTTTGAGCTTCTTGATTTCCCTTACAAGAATGCAGGTTGTAAGCAGCTTACCTTAATCTCTTACAAGGATGCAGGTTGTAATGCAGAAAGTTTCATATCGTGGATTATAAACGATCTATTCCTGTTTTACCGAGTGATTTCCGATTGTGTTTGGTGTTTTTGAGTATGTACAAAATAAATAGTCATTTAATTGTTTCTGAAGAGCTAGCACGTGGTGCGGAAAAATGAAATTATTTTATTTATATGTCTAAATTTTTAACAACAAAAAATTAATAATAATATTATATAATATTCATATTATTACTTTTAATCGTAATAATGTAGACATGAAATATGATTTTACTGAACGCCATGAAATCACAGCTTTTAAAATCACCGCTTATTTTGCCAAAAAGTAATGCTTCCAAGTGGGAATTCGCCATATAAAAATCATGGCATGTGTAAGCAAGTTTGTAAGGGATTCTTTTTGGCTCACTCCCTTACAAACCTGCTTACCTGCAAGCAGCGTTTTTTACTGGGGTGTTACCATTCACGAGATAAGCACTAGTTGAAAAAAAAACTTTAGATGGCGGACCCTTTATATAATAGATTGCAAAATACGTATTATGCCACAACGAGTGGAAAAGATTAAAGAACAATTGGAATAGCATAAAGAAATTAAATACGTGGTTTTGCAAAACACGTATTTTGCCTAGTGTGAATGTGGCTTAACCCTGTGCATAGATTCTCTTATTTAAAAAACCTTGAGAAATAAGAGGTAAGTTTCAACATGTGTCTAACATTTTTGAAATTGCTCATATATAAATGAAAACTTTGGAATTTGTAAAAGAAATAACTTTTTAGCAATTGCAAGTACGAGTAGCATTATTTAATATTAAAAAATTTAATAACTTTTACAACATTTATATAATATTGTATATATATTTGTATCTTAAGCAGAGTTTTGTCGTGCATAAATTTACTCAAACTTTAAAGGACTCAAATCGTAAATATTTACTTTATTTTTTATTTTATAAGAAACACACAACCACAATAAACCCAAAATGAAATTTTTTCAAAAATGTTTTTTAATTGAAAATTCAGCATGTGAAATCGTAACAAACGAAGTTAAACATTGTTCTTTTAGCGTTTCCTTTAGCGGGGTAGATGATATTGAATGCCTCATGTGTGTAGTAGGGTATTCAATCGGTTAGCCGTTAATCGATGAATTTTAATCAAGCAATTGCTCGAGTAAATAAAAATGGCCAATTTCAAGTAACGAATTACTCGAACAATTTTGGTCTATTAATCGAGTAAATGAAAAAATTATATATTTCAGCTTATATTTTATAAAAAAAAAAGTTTTTTTTTCAATTAAAGTATAAAGCAATGTATCAGTTACTGTTTTAATTTACATAATATATGTGTTTCATAATGCTATCACTTTTCTACACGGCACCACGATATGAGCAATACTGTACGGAAAAAACTAATATTATTTAGGTAGTTCTTTAGCAAAAGCGTTCGGCTCCGAGACCAATGCTAAAGTATCAAATTTGTTTGCAATTTCTTAAGATATTTTTAAAATATTCTTGAAATATTACATACCTTATTATACTCAAATGAAGGGTAGAATCTATAAAAAATGTTCTATTTAAAGGAATTTTGTGAAATTTTTAAATATCTAAATATTCAACAAAAAAAAAAAATAAAGAAATTCGCAGAAATTGTGTTAACATTTTTTAACACGGTTCGAATTGTACGTAATTCATCATAATTTGTTGGTATTACAGCTTGGATTGGGACGGCCACTCTTTTGATTCATTCGGTTCCATATTCAACTTAATCACATAAATTAAAAATAATCTAGTACAGTGTTATATTAACGTCATATAGACAGTCGCAATTAACTTTTAATTAATATGCATTTGACAAATTTAATTTTAGAAATGTTGAGGTTAAGAAGAAGAATAAACGTTTTTCTCTAAAAATTACAAACACTATTAAGTTTTAAATCAGACTAGACTAGTTTATGCCTTTTTTTATGGACAGGCTCATCAGTGATTTTCCATTTAAATTGCATTATTATTTTTATTTGTGTCTTATAATTGTCAGATTGTCTTTATATGATAAATTTTTCAACAACCTGCGGCTGTAAGAATCAAACCTGCATTCATCTAACATTACAAACGCAACAATACCAAGTCATGACCGTTTAACAATCACACCCAAGTATGGCCTCGAATATAATGCAGCTAAATTGCAGTTTTCTTTTCTATTAGCTTTTTCTGTTATTGTATATTATACTCAGAAGTGACAACACTAACAACACAAATATTCTATTTTTAGATTTTTGTTTATTTTTCTAATCTCCTCCTGATCTATTTTGCAAAAAAATAAAACCGAAAAAAAATCTGCCTCCGAACGCATTTGGTGCGGCATGTTTTTTTAACGACGGAAAATAAGTAATGTAAGTTTTCTTAATATTTTTCCAAAGCATAGACTGTTTTGCCATATTATTATTTGGTATTTGCAAATAACTGCTTAAAGTTATATCCCTAATGTTTTCTTAAAGTCGAACTTTATATAAATGAAAGGGTATAAAGTAAAACATTTCAATTGTATATTATTTTAGATCTTTTTAACTTTAAATTTATTACAGAACGTATATTTTTAAATTTGATAAAATACATTTCAGAACTAGTGATTTTGTATCTATTTTGTGTGTTGTTCTGTATTTTGAAAGAAAAATTAATGAAATAAAATTATTGAAATTATTTGAGTTACTCGATTAATTTTTAAATCTTACTCGATTAATCGAGTACGTTAAAAACGTCAAAATCGTGTTACTCGTTTACTCGAACAAAACCAAACCCGAGTAATTTGAATACCCTAGTGTGTAGTCTAAACAAATAGGTCTAGATTCATTTGTGTCTATTAACGATTCTAAATTATACACGTGTGAAAATTTTCATAAATATTAATATTTATTTTAAACATTTTATTTTATCTTTTAAACCGTTCGTAAAAAATAACCAAACGTTTGTAACACAAAAACTATCAATTTAAAAAATTCTGCTAAAGTCATCATGATTTGAGCGAAATTCTGTTTTAATAAATGATTTTTTGATTCACGCTTAAATTATTAATATTGGTTATTTCCAATTTTTGCTAACAAATAAAAAAAAAAAAAATATACAAAATTAACATAAAAACAAACAAAAGATGTATAAATGTTTAAGTAAAGATCTCGTGAAAGCAGCGATGACTGGCGATTCTGCTAAAATAAAGTTATCGATTCAAAACACTTTCAACTGACTATCGTAATTCTTAAAATGACGTTACCGAAATAATAGAAATAGCGTTATTCATAAAATACCGTTACCTAAACAATCCAATAAGAGCAGAAAAAAGTAATCGCTTTAAATAGATACACACAAAAAAAAAAATAAAAACCCATTTAAATCACGAAAACCATCGATTCAATAACTTTAACTGCTGATATTCTGCCAACAACGAAAATGGCTAATTAATAATAGAAAATTATCTCTTTTATTGAATTCAGTTTTAATAAAATATCTCATTTGATTAAAAAGTGATCAATATTGTATACCTTCTCAAAAAGCAAAAGACAATTGGACAAAGTGTTGTTGCCATACCAAATATTTTTTTTTAGTTTGAAATTTAAACGGCATGTAATTCTCACTTAGTTAGCGCATTAATTTATACTTATGTAAACAAATTCACACAGAAATTGTTTTTTTTTTTTTTTATTGAAAATTATTTTTTTTTATTGAAAATTATTTTCGGATTTTCTTTTAGCCTTTTAGTTAATTTTTCAACTTAAACTTTTAGTTAAAAAATTAGACTTTTTATTAAAACCATTGTATTTGTTATTAATATCCTTCAATTTATTTTTAGCATTTTTTTGTTTAAAAAAAATGTTACAAAATTTAACTTCAAAAATTACATTATCAATTTTATGATAATATTTCAGAATAAATTAATATTTAGATTAAAGCCACTGAAATAAAATTATTTAACTTAATAAAGTAATAAACCTAATGAGAATTAATAAAATCTGATTAAAATTAATTTAAAATATTAATTACTAATACATAAACATTTATTAAAAATAACTACATACATAAATATTACAAAAAACATCAACAATATGTTTTTAATTTCAACAAATAAAGGGTCCGCCATCTAACATTTTTTTTTCAAACTAGTGCTTATTTCGTGAATGGTAACACTTAGCTCATGTCTGATTTGACAGATAATTAGTTTTATCCTTCCGCTGAACGAATATGGTCCGTATGTTCGTTATCTTGTGAAAAAAGTGAAAGAAACTGGCATCCTCATCGATAATCCAAAGCGTGAAAAGCCAAAAACAGTGCGTACACCCGAGAATATTGCTGATGTGGCAGAAAGTGTGCGTGAAGCGCCATCAACATCAATTCATTGTCGTTCTCAACAATTGAACATTTCGGAGACATCATTGAGACGAATTTTGCATAAAGACCTTGGTATAACGCCATACAAAGTCCAATTGGTTCAGGAGTTCAAAAAAAAAAGTTATTTGGCGGACCTTTTAGTTACTTGATTAAATTCATTTTTAATAAACAGCTTTTAAAGTTTTCCACAAATCGATATAATTGCAAAAAAGTAGGGGAATATTTTTTCCTGTGAATATTTTCCAAAGTTTGATCATAAACTAGACAGTCAAGGAAAAAATATCGGTTTGCATTGGCATTACGTAAGTAACTGAAAATAACGTTGCCATTAAAATATCGTTACCGAAATAACTAAAATACCGTTAACGCAAAAACCCGTTACCAAAATATCTGAAATATCGTCAATCCCTAAAATACCGTTACCAAAATAAAATAAAATAGCGTTATAGGGAATTTATATAGACAAGTTAATCTATTAAAAATGGGATTAACTAACTGCTTTATCAAGCACTGTACAAAGCCATTAAACCATTTTTTAATATTTTTGATTAACAATTAATCTAACTTTTTATCTGAATACTACTTCTAGACGACTCTGTATTATAATACTAAATTGTGTGCAACTCTGTGTTTTTATATAATTTCGGTTTTTTTATAATTTCGGTTGGCAACGCTAAAAAACATGCATACCGAGTAAGGTAAAAATAAACGTAAAAAGGCTGCAGCATATGTTAACGAGGAAGATTAAAAAGGTCGATCAACGTCCCTGCAAAAAATTAACTCTATTTGGAAATCAGTAACTACATTTGTATGCATTCAAAATAGTGCTTAACTGCCCCGCATACAGAAAAGCAATTAGGGAAGGCATTCTGTTATGGTTCCCTAAATGCTTTCTTTGAAGCTGTAAATAATCGTAAATAATGCATACAATGAAGCAGTAAAGAATGCATACACTGAAGCATTGATACACAAAATAAGCGCTTTTTATTTCCTACGTAGGCATGAATTTATTGCTTCTGAGATCACATGAAAGAAGCGCGTTTCACCTGCTTAAAAGAGCCATACCAAGTGGGGCATTGCGAACAAAAATCATGCCTTCTGGTTTTGCTTTGGAAGCGCTAGGTAATTAAATAATGCCTTCCGGAGCTGCTCAAGCAGACTAATTTCGCAGTCTAAACTCCCTATTACCCTTGCCGATAACCCCATCAAATCGGTTACCATCCATGCGTGAAAGCCAAACAAGTGCGGTATTGTTTGTCAGTTTTTTCGTTATATATTTTGTTAACCCTTTCACTTGTACACTACATTGTACACATTTTTTAATTAATTAATAGGAAGAATTTCCTGAGTGTTGCTTCTCTTTTTAAAAAAGAAAAAATAAATAATAAATATAAAAAAATTATAATGCAACAGGGCTTGCATTCAATATTATTTCATTCAACGGTAAAATGAAAGATACATTTTTAAAAAGATATTCCATTAAAGACATGTTTCTTCTTGTCTAACCGGCTTTATTGCGCTATTTTACCGGTTTGATTTTGGAATACACTGCGTTGCATAACTATAATTACAAATGATTTTTTTCTATTGCTGCTAATATTACAAGAATTTTTTTACTTATAACTGTTTTTAAGAGTGTGATAGATAACTGATCTCTTATTGCGTTAAATTTAGGAGATTACTTAATTGATTTAAGAGAAAAACTCTGTAATAATATTTTGCTAGTGTTTCATAACTATGATTACATATAACGGTAAACAAAGAAGAAAAGCAAATAAAGACAAATTAAAGAATTGTTTTTCGTTTTTTGTGCAATTTTAATCAATTTGCAATAAAATGACGCGTGGCTCATTTCCAAGTGATTTTGGCAAATTGCTAGAAAAATAAACCATTCACATGTGGTTTTTACAAATTTTGCAAATAATACGAGTGCTTATTGTAAAATCAAAACACTCGGCCCGAAAATAGCTTTCTGATCGGAACCGGCGTAATATAATCAACTGTGCCAGCAACACAATGAAGAGTATTAATCAGATAATCGATGAATGTAAGGTAAATGTTTTCAAATCATACGTAAGTGGGCTCTTAAAGAATTCTCAGAGAATTATTCGCCAAAAGCTGATGTCCGTGACAAAGTTATTACCCCGCCACAGAACTTCTCGACTTGATTTCGCTAAAGGTAATGTACAAACCAACTCGAGAATGGTAAGTCAATAATCGCTGTTGTTGATAGAACTGTTTCAACATAAATCTCTTTTAAATGTGATAATTTTTTGATATTGATAGTCCAGATGGCTTTCACAGCTATTGGAGAGTCCTAAGTAACGAACAGACATGTGAAATTTGTCATATAATTAATAATTTCAGATCTACGCTCACACTTGTTGGCTTAAACACTTCCTTGTAAGTCTTTTAATTTTGTCAATACCAGACATGGGGCATAATACCAATATTTGTGTGTTTAATTACAGACCAATTACTTTTTTACGTCTTATTACATGTAATTGGGTGTAATTGAGTAATTTTCCTGTAATCAAATACCTAGATGTTGTTACTAATTCCCATGTTTGGTATTACAAATTTGACAAATTTTCTAAGGAAGCTCTTAAGCCCACAATTGTGAGAGTAGGTCTGAAACTATTAATGACATTGAAAAATTTCACAAGTGAAAAATTGTGAAATGTAATTGACGCTGGCCATATCTGGTAACGAACCACGATATTTCTCAAAAAGAAATTTAGTAGACGGATCCTTAATCGTTTGGGGCGTTTTTAGTTTCGACGGTATGCTTGATTTGGCATTTCCAAGTAACAGAATAAATTATTCTGAGTACATTACAGTATTAGAAGAGAAATTGGTGCGATTTATTGAAAATAGCAATGAAGAAAAATTAATTTTCCAACAAGACAATGCCTCAGTACATGTAAGTCGTCAGACGATGGATGGCTATCATCAAAAAAATGGAAGAGTACAAAAAATAGTAATGGCCCGCATGTTCTCCGTATCAAAAACTCATTGAGAATATTTGGCGAGTATTAACCCGTCGAGTCTGCGCAGAAAACCGTCAATATGAAAGCGGTTTTCGTCTAATAGAAGCAGTTATTGATGCTTGTGGATCTATCTGGTATATCTGGTAGACAGTTGGTCTGATAGAATTTTCGAGTTGATTCAAAAAAAGGAGGCCCTACGCTTTATTAGCACTGCTGCTTTAAAATATTTTTCTTAAATTTTTGTAAATGTTGACATATTTGCGGCAATTCCTATTCTCGCTTTCATTACAAATACGCGCCATAGCTATTCTCTAATATGCTAGTGGTGTGAAGAAATCATATATTTCTTGGTGATCAACGGTACATTCAATACTAAACTTTTGATGTGCGTTTGCATCAATATTGTTCGTCAGCAATTTTATCGCGTTTGACGAGAAAATTCTTGTTTTTTCTATTAAAACATGAAAATTCTTTTAATTTTTTTTTTAACAATTTTTCGATTATTTCGTTAATTTCAACTATAAAAGTGCAAAAAAAAACAACTCCGGCAGAATAACAACATAAATTTTGTAACATAATATATATATGTATGTCTCTGTCAGCAAAGATTCTTGCAATGTAAACAAAAAAAAAATATAAAAATAAAAATTATTAAATTTTCCTTATTCCATATTTAATATAAGCAAATCCAATAAACAAAAACTATTAGAGATGGTAAATAATTGTATAGGTTTAACCGATAATTCTTCACGCGTATTAAAAATGTATCGAATCCATTTGTGGTGAAAGTGAAGAGTCGACAATGACTAAGTAAATCGAGTATTGTCGAATCGGCATGATTAAGTGTATTTATAGTTATGAAACACTAATTGATTTTGTTATTCCTTTTTAAATAGTAATACAATAAATGAATAGTTTTTTGTTAAATATTATTAATTATCCGTTGGTTTTACATTTATGCCGGTTAAACTCTTCTACTTTTTTTTTTAACTTACGAAATTAAGTGAAATTAATGTGTAATTATAGTTCTGCAACGCAGTGTATCTTTTTTTTATAATTTAACCAATACTCAGGGGATGCCCCCTACTCATGCAGTGCATTGTATTGATCAGGAAAATAGGATATGGGAAGGAGGAAAGAGGGAGTAGTGTTTGTGGATATTTGATTTAAATTTTTCTAAATTGTAAGGAACAGGGAAGACTTCTGCGGGAAGTTTGTTCCACATACGAATCGTTCGACTAAAAAACGAATTTTCTCTGTAATGCGTTGTGCGAAACACAGGACAATCAACTACAAACGGATGTGCTCTACTAGATAAGCGAGTATTACGAATAAAAACTCGGGCTCGTGGAATAAGTTCACTTATCTCAGATGAGCATCTCCCATGGTAATATCGATAGAAAAGTGTCACACAACCTACATTCCGACGATGCTCCAATGAATCAATAGAGTTGGATACACTACTGTCATTGATAAGCTTCACCGCCCTCCCCTGAACATGGTCCAGAAGCTTCAGAATAGACAGCCCTGCCCATATATGAGAGTTGTATTCCATTTTTGGCCGGATATAGCTGGTATAAATAGTAAGGAGATCGGATGGAGTGAAGTAAGTCTTGCACCGTTTTAGAAAACCGAGACACTTGAATGCCTCTTTCGACACTTGAAATACGGACATCACACTGTATTCTCATGCCCAGAATATCAAGAGTATCCGATTCCTCAATACCTATACCATCCATAGCTACAGATGACAATGTCAATTCCACAGCCCGTCTGTGGGTTAACATACAACATTGTGTCTTGCGTGCATTAAAATCGACCTTATTCGCGCGACCCTATTTGGAGATTGTAGAAAGGGGTTGATTGAGTGTGTCATTCATGTTCTGCCGCATGCCCTCTATCTCCAAAGAGCTTGGCCTGGGATCGAATGAAAATGAATGACAAATGTTGCTGTCATCTGTAAAAGAGTAGATAGGATTGAAGGTCTGACCAAGAAGGTCATTAATAAAAATAAGAAAAAGGGTAGGAGAAAGAACAGAACCTTGCGGTACCCCTGAATTTAGCTGAAACTCGTTTGATGAGACTCCATCTAAAACAACACGTATAGTACGGTCTCTGAGAAAACTCGTTATAAATCGACATTACCGACACCAAAAGCAACTAGCTTAGTCACGAGTGCCCCGTGCCACACACGATCGAACGCCTTAGAAATATCTAGAGCAACTACTTTACTCTCACCAAAGCGGTGGAGTGACCGGCTCCAACGTTCCGATAGAAACGCCAACAGATCTCCCGCAGATCGACCGTAGTAGCATTATTTTAACTACTGTTAAAATAATGCTATTTTGTATACTATATAACAAAATGTAACGGATAATATTTTGAAATAAACCCTGTGACATATACCACTATTGGATTCGTAGTTTTCAACTTTTCAAATCGGTATTAATGTGGACGTGGCTCTAATGAAATGGTAGTGTTTAGGATATTGGGTATTTAAAGAAAAAACAATTTTATTCACAGAAATAAATTACAAAATTCGGTTTGTAATATTAAACAAGTGTCATAGAACATTATTGTAAATACAAAAAAAAGGTTTTTTAATTGGCACCAACAATGATGATTTGTTGATTTTTTTTTATAATTTATAATTTTTGTTTTTAAAGAATTTTTATATGAAAAGCTACAATTTGCAAGGAATTGCAACAAAAAATTTGTTGGAAATCAAATTTTAATTTAAAAATGATTGTGTTTGAATTTAAAAGTTCCATTGTTGGTGCCAACTGTTTTTTTCTGTGTATGCACATAAAGGGTGTTTTTTATACAGGTATATAACTTTAAGTTGGCAACACTTTTTTAACTGGCGGCCATTTTGTCAGCTGTCAAATGATTTATGTTTAGTTTAGTTTGGCATTTCAGCATGAATAGACTGACGCCTGAGCAACGCTTCCTAATTCTGCAAATTTATTTTGAAAATTATGGTTCTGTTCGAAATACGCATCGCGCACGAATTTTGTTTAGCGATGAAGCTCAACTTTGGTTAAATGGATACGTCAATAAGCAAAACTGCCGTATTTGGAGTGATGATAATCCATTCTCAAGTGTATGTTGAGTCCCCGTTACATCCAAAAAAACTGACCGTTTGGTGTGCTTCATGGGCTGGTGGAATCATTGCTCCGTACTTCTTGAAAAACGATGCTGGTCAGAATGTTGCAGTCAATGGTGACCGCTATAGAGTAATGCTTACTGACTTTTTCGTTCATCAATTGAACAACCATGATATGCAGGGGCTGTGGTTTTAATAAGACGGTACAACATGTCACGCAGCTCTTGCCACAATTGATTTATTGAAGGAAACGTGTGGTAACTGCATATTTTCACGTTTCGGACCCGTAAATTGGCCTCCAAGATCGTGCGATTTAACGCCGCTGGGCTATTTTCTGTGGGGATATGTGAAGTCGCTAGTCTACGCCGATAAGCCCGAACCGATTGACCGGTTAGAGGACAACATTCGCCGTGTAATTGATAATATACGGCCGCAAATGTTGGAAAAAGTCATCGAAAATTGGACCAGATTAGACTACGTCCGAGTCAGCCGTGACGGTCATATGCCAGAAGATTATCTTTCGAAAGAAGTAAATTTCATGTCAAAAAATTGTTTTTGTTTTATTCAAAGTTTATTTCAAAGTTCTATACCTCTATAAAAAACACCCTTTATAAATTGTTCATAAGGGCAATATAGTCCCGATATTTGTTGACAAAGTATGATTTTTTTTATCAACCTATATCTCCGAAAAGGGGTGCTTGTTATATCTTCTAAACTAAACTCCAACAAAGCATGAGAAATTTAAAAAATTAGATTTTCGGACAAATTTGTTGGCGGGTAAGAGAAGTAGCGGCATATATGTAAACCTTTTTCTAATTTAAGAACCTATAGCAAGAATCTGAAGTCAAAAAAAAAAATGAATATTCTCAAACAAAAAGTCGGTTGTTAAAGGGTTAAAAAAATGAAAATTTATATTAAAATTAAATTTTAAATTTATGTAGAGTTAGTATGTGCGTTAGAGTGGCTTTTTTTGTATGAAGAAAAACTTGTTTTGAAAAATTTTAATTTATTTTTTAGATTATTGTAGTATTAGGTTTAAAAGATATGTAGTGCAAATTTGAGTAAAGCATTTTCCCGAATAGCATTAACCCGAGGTTCCAGGCTACCAAAGATTAACATTTTTAAAATTTTTCTTAAATTGCTTTAATAAAAATATGTCTGGCGACATATAATTTTTTATTAATTTTGGCATGCTGAATACGAAATTTTTGAAATCGGACTTACGGTTTTCGAGATATTTGATTTGCACTAAAAATTGCGTCTTCTTCCTCTATTTTAGAAAATCTATAAAAATTATGCTAGAATTTTTTATTTTTGCACTCAAATACTACAAAAAATATGCTTTCTCTTGATCATAATTATGTGTGAACTTAGAGATGATTTTTTAATTAATTTCAATTGTTTTCCATATACCAGAGTCTTTGTGCGCAGATCGGGGTTAAGTAATCCGATTTTTCTTAAATTTTGCACCAAAAAAACTATTGAACCAAGTGCTACAACAATCAAAACATTAATTAATCAAAAGTTAAAGCAAATAATCCTTTAATAATCGTGTGTATACTCTGCGTTGCAACACTATAATTACACATTAATTTTACTAGATTTCGTAAGTTAAAAAATGCAGAAGAGTTTAACCGGCATACATGTAAAAGCAATGGAAAACTAATAATATTTAATGAAAAATTACTTAAAAATGTTTTATTTTTGATTTGAATTAGTTCAATTCTTCCAATTTTGTTTTTTACTTCTCATCGAGTAAATATAACAATACGGGTAAAGCGTTGATCTTTTTCTTCAAAATTTGGGTAGAATATTCTAGCCCTTCTACATTGGTTCTCTGATGATTTTCGGTGACGCGAAATGAAACATGTAAGGACCTGTCAGTA
The DNA here is from genome assembly GCA_021234595.1 of Delia radicum. Lineage (NCBI taxonomy): Eukaryota > Metazoa > Arthropoda > Insecta > Diptera > Anthomyiidae > Delia > Delia radicum. The sequence continues at coordinate 200,920,191 of CM037855.1, read as the reverse complement.
GATAAAGTCTGCTATAAGAAAGCGGGCAAAAACTTTTTTGAGTAATAAATAAATATTGCACGGTTTTTTGTTTAACAAAAAACAAATGATCTTGAACTCGAATAATCTTGCTCACATCATAATGTATGATAAAAGATCGAAAAATAAACTTTTGGTTTTAATTTTTAAAATTTAAAAGTAAAACATTGAAAAATAATTAATTTATTATTAATTTTACTATTTAAATAGAATGAACATAATCAATTAGTGTTTCATGAACTGCAATTGTAGTCAAAACTGAAATTTCTTCTACAAATTACTGCTTTTTCACATAAAAATAATGATACTGTATTACATCTAAAACATCTAAAAATATTTATTTGCAGAAGTTCCCTGAGTGCAAGCAGTTCAAGAAAATTTTTCAAAAATCGAAAACTTTGTTCGCTGGTATTTGATTTTTCTCAAATTTGCACCACACAACTTTTAGACAATATGCAATAATCGCAGAAATAATTGATAAAAATCGAAAGTTGAAAAAAAAAATGCCGCTCTAATGTTCATACAAATATTATAGAAGAAGTTGATAATAGTAGATAACCATCGAAAATGTTTAGTTATAAACTTTTTAATATATTATTTTTTTTTTTTTTCTCAAAAAATTTACAAATCTTGCATAATCCACACGTTTTGAAAATATTTGTGTTAAGTGTTGAAAAAAAGATCAGTTTTGAGTTATGAATTTCTTTCTTATGAGTAATTATCATTTAAAATTCCATTCTTTTTGTTTCTGAGTAAAATAGAAATGAATTCATATTAACCATAAACTAAGGTTAATTACACTGCGCTACTCGAATAATAAAACAAGAGTACCGACCGGACCATTGATCGTAATTATTTCGGCCACGGTGAAGTTAATGGCGTACCCAGTTTTTTCACATGTGGGCCAGATTTTTCTCAAAATTGCATTAAAGTTTTGAATGTTTTAACGAAGTATTTTATTAGTGTCCGACCGAACAGTTCGGCCAGAAAATGCATTTGGTCTGTATTCGGTATTTTAAGCATTATGGACAAATTTGGCGGATGGAAAAATGTTTATTGGGCTGATTAGATGCTATTTTGAGTGTCAAATTTTGAAGAACAGTCTGTAGTTAAGCGATGAATTCACTGTTCGGCCTCAGAAAGTTCGGCCAAATTGAAAATAGTTCGGCGGTCGAACTTTTAACTTTATAGCTAAACTTCGGTTTTTCTCTTAAATTTTATACACAAAATCGAATTAAATCGGCTCAACAAACATGTTTCCAATACCAAAATTTGTCATCATTGCCTCTAGATATCAAAAAAACCGACAAAATATAGTTTTTTGGCCGAACTGTTCGGTCGGACACTATATTTTATATATAAAATTTTAAAAATAAGATATTAATAAGTAGGGCAAGGAATTTCATAATTGAACAAATACTTTTCCGAATAAAAGAATTTACAAAAAAATGGCATCGATTTGTTGTTGCATATTTTTGCATAATTTGTAATAAATGCATATTTTTCATATTTTTGCATATTTTGCTATAAATGCATATTATATTTTTAATTAAAAATTAATAAAAGAAACCATTATTAACGCTGAACAAAGCATCACGTTGTCATTTGTAAGACATTTATATTGGATTCCATTTCCAATCCAACAAGCTGGAGTAATAAATCTATAGAGACTACGAAATAAAGTCTTCTATATTTAAAAGTTTGTAAACGAACTGATTTTTTGAAAGAAATTACAAACGATTCATAATTTTAATTAAAATTTTGAAACTTAAAATTAGTACAAAATTCAAAGTTTATTTGATTATTTGAATTTATAAATATTTGAATTTTGTTGAGTGTTTTGGTTTTGGTCGCCACAAATCGATTTAAAACAAACCAAAAATTGTACGTGCATATTTTTTTTTAATTTTTAGTGCATATTATTTGGTGTTTGTGCACATTTCGATTTAAATTCATATTTTAAGCACATATTTTGGATTCTTTACTATATATTTTAATCGCCTATTTTCCTTTTTTTGTTGTATGAAATTCCTTGCCCTATTATTAAAATGTTTAAATGTACACATTTTTAATATAAAATTTTAAAACATTTTGCAGACATTAACTGTAATGAAAGTTTTTGTTAAACTAACTTTTGTAAATATTAACTTTTTCGTTTGAAATTTCGTACACGTAATTTTTTAAGCTATTTACATATAGGTCATACATAGGTCATACATTTTCGCTATGCGGTCATGTAAATTTTAGGCAAATTTCGAGTTTTTTCATGAAACGAAATAATTGTTCAGATTTGTCTTTTTGCTTATGCATAGAAATGCGTTGATACTTTGAGAAATGGAATGATGAATTGTTGAAAAATAGTAAAATATTAAATTATTTATATTAATTAAACAAATTTAATACCCGTATATTTCTGAAGGTTTTATCAGTATTTACCACTTAAAATTTAAGAAAAGTGTCTTACTTTTATAATTTTAATTTTACGAAAAATCTGACCTATTAGTGAAAAAACTGGGCGTGCCATTAAAATCTGCGTGGCCGAAATATTTAGAATCTTATTTTCGATTTTAGATGTCAATTTTGTAGCGCTGTGTTATCGTTTGCTTCTTATTAATATTTGTAAATACGTGTTTTTTTCGGGGGTACAAAGTTTTTACATTTATTCAGCCAATTTTTTAGTCGAAACATAATTGTATGTGACATTAGAGTTGTCAAAAAAGAAAAGATGAAAGCTCAATTTTGCGGTCTCATCAAGGTTGCCCCTATTCCTTAATGTCTAAAAACTGCATGTGCCAAGTTTCAGCTAAATTTGTTAACATTAAGGGCTCGCAGAAACAGTTAACTTTTAAGAATTAATAATTTGTCTCTAGAAGAAATTCTCATTTCGTAATTTACGCAATATAAATTTATGTGCAGAAAAGGAATATAAAAAAAAAAATTTGTAAAAATTGGAAAATTGCCTGAATTGAGAAAATCGCTACAATTTAAAAAAATCATTTATCTCTGTTAGTTATTGACACACAACCGATTTTCCAAATAAATGCCGTTTTTGCTCTGCGATGCTTAGTTTTCGAGAAAAACGCGATCTAAGAATCTAGCCAATCAAGTCGAAACTTAGGTACGATGTTGGGGTAATGGGTTTAAGTTTTGAACACCGGTACAAACATTTTTACTCTAGCTCTTTTACTATTTACTCTGAGTTATGGACGGTTTTTATTTAGGCGATTTTTAAAAGGTCCATATTTCGAAAACAAATGGAGCTAGAGGAAAAATATTATAAACAAAGTTTATTTAACAATAGGCGCGGATCATGGGGAGGAAAAATGGTACATTTCTTCCCCAAAATAATAATTTTCAAAACAAAAATGTAAAATGATTAAAAAAAGTTAATCTAAAATACTCAAATTTCCCTTCCTACAAACTTTTTCTAGATCCTGTTTTACAATGATAATTTTTTGTAGATCCATCAACCAAAATGTTGTACATGTTTAAATGCAAGAAAAGATATTGATATGTAATGTCAATCTATCACAGAAAAAATTATCAACCTAAAATATCTTATTAAAGATTTGATTTGAATTAAATTTGTTTCTAAACAAATATTTAATTGAACCAATTAATATTTCAATTGACCTTTAAATATATAAATAAATGTTTTATTTTAGACGTAATTCTCAAATTATTTTTTTCAAACAAATAGAAAATTTTCAGTATAAAATACCAAATGCATTTGAAGTTTATAAACAAAACAAGCACACAATCAAACATACAAAGAGACGCAGCATTAACAAACACACACATACCAACGTATCGGTCACCCCCGTTTTTTTGTTTGTTTGTATTTTTATTTTTTTGTAGAAGTTATTTATAACTTTTTTTTTCTTTTTAATTTTCAATAAAAATTTTAATTGATATTATAATTGCCGTGATAGGTGCAAAATGAATTAAAATATTAATTGATTCAATAAATTTTTTAATTGAAACCCGTTTTTAGTTTTTTCTGTGTATGTCCGTATTTGATCACATGAAACAGACGAAGACGGCAATTGCTCGGCGGATTAATCAGGATTAATAAACACTTTAATAAATGACTACGCACTTTTGAAATGATCCCGGCTGCCATAGACGAATTCCAAAAAAGTGAAACATGTAAAAATGTGGGGTTTGTTTCGCCTTTTCTTTGTTCTCCATTTATTTGCCCTAAGCTTTTGAATAAACGTATTAAATTTAAAATAAGCGTTTTTAGCTCTAACCCTGAAACACCGATACAATTCAAAACCGTTTGAAGGAACTATTTTTAACCTTAAAATAATACTAACGAAATAACTTAAAATACCGTTAACGTCTACTCTAATGAAATAATTTTAAAATACCGATAACTTTAAAATATCCTAACGAAACGAAAACATCATTACTTAAAAATTATCAAAAAAATGTTCATAAATGTAAATTTTGTTAATCATGAACACATTCAATCAAACATATCGTTCATTTCATGAAAGGGCATTGAAAAATTACCAGGAAGACTCTATGGAGCAATGTAGACATTCCCGTTGTTAGATTTTTAAAATTAAAAAACGTGCAATCTTATTAACGTTTTTAATTTTTCAAAAACTTTGAAAAAATTTGAAAACTAGTGAACTTTAATGACCTACAGTTTTTTAACTGACCAGCAAGAAATAGTGCTTAAAATTTCCTTTTTATTTACATCAAAATATAAAATAGCTGACTATAAAAAGCCCGTTAAAAGAAAATTCTAAATAAGTAAAATAAACTAACGTAAAATAACATTAATCCTAAAATAACCTAAGGAAATAATTTAAAATAACGTTAACCTTAAAATAACATAACGACATAAATTGAAATGTCGTTAACCGTAACGAGATAATCACAAAATACCGTTATCCAATACCGATAACCTAATGAGATGGTTGCCAACCCTGGCTTTTAATCAATTAACAAGAAAATTTTAAAAATTATTAAACCTCTCCAAATCAAAAATATTAGATATTCCCAGATTTGATCAGATCTAATTAGATCTGAAATTTTTCCAATTTTTTTGAGATCTAATTAGATCTGAACATATATGCAATGCTATCTGTTTAGATGTGGTAAAACAGATCTAACTAGATCTGGTCAGATCAGATATTTTTTTACTCGGGTATATATAATTATTTATAAAAGTGATAGAATTTTTCTTTTTAATTGTAGCACATACATTTATATAGAATTATATGTGATGGCATTTATTATTATATATAAAAGTGAAAGAATTTGTTTGGATTTATTGTATCATATATACTTGTATATATTTATGCTTGTAACTGCGATCTCACATTTAGCTACATCAAGTACAGGGTGTCCGCCGGGAAGGTAAACTACTTTGTTTTGCCGCCATTTTGGTAAACATTAGTCTTGACAGTTCATATTTGGCAGTCGTGAAGTAGACACGTGGCAAATTTATTATGGAAAAATATTCGATAAACCAACGTGTTTTAATTGTTAAAACATTTTATCAAAATCAATCATCGATTACTGTGACGATGAGAAAGTTACGTGACATTTTTGGGAGGAACAACGTGCCAACAAAACGCACTATTTATCGTGCAGTGAATGATTTCGAAGAAAGAGGGTCTGTAGGTAATAGGCCCAAGCATGGACCACAACGTACTGCAAGATCGGCTGAAAACATTACTGCTGCTCCAGAAAGTGTTCAAAACAATACATAAACCTCAATTCGACGCCGTGCTCAGGAGCTTGGTCTTCAAAACACAACAATGGGCAAAATTTTGCACAAGGATTTGCATTTGTTTCCATTTAAGATTCAGTTGACACAAGAACTTCTTCCACAAGACCACTTACACCGCCGTACATATGCCAATAGTGAAAAAATCCTAATGAGTGACGAGGCACATTTTCATTTGAATAGATATGTGAATAAACAGAATAGTCGGTTCTGTTCAATGGAAAACCCTCAAATTATTCATCAGTCACCTTTGCATCCATTAAAAGTGACAGTCTGGTGTGCAATTTGGTCAGGAGGAATCATTGGACCTTACTTCTTTGAAAATGAAAACGGCGTAACGGTAACTGTGAATGGGGAGGATATCGTGATATGATTGAAAACTTTTTAACGCCACAACAGCATGCTTTGGGCTTGATTAACAGTGTGGTATCAACAAGACGGTGCCACATTGCATACAGCCAGGATTACAATGGAATTACTGCGAGACCTCTTTCCACAACAAGTTATTTCAAGAAATGGTGATGTTGATTGGCCTCCACGGTCGCCTGATTTGACTGCTCCGGACTTCTTTTTGTGGGGATATCTGAAAAGTAAGGTTTATGCAAACAAACCAGAAACGCTTAAGCAACTCAAACAAAATATTTGTGATGAAATTAATGAAATACCGCTTGACATGTGTGAGAATGTAATGAAAAATGTGTTCAAAAGGGCTCGCATTTGTGAGGCTAACAGAGGGGGACATTTATCTGATATTGTATTCCATACATAATTGCCGACATTAAATAAAACATTTATCAATATAAGATCCATTCTCTTTCATATAATCAAGAATTATAAACAAACAAAGTAGTATACCTTCCCGGCGGACACCCTGTATATATGATGAGATAAAAAAGATCAACTTATATATAGCATGAGATATAGCGATATATGTATGGTGATATATATATATATATAGCGCTGTATTAAACATTTTCGTAAAAATAAATATGAGATGTAATTATATATTCTTACATATGGCCACATATGTAATTATATAAAGTTATATCAAGCTATATACGCCTATATATAAACGTTTTTCATCGGGTAGTCTCAAATAGTATTGAGAATTAAAAAGTGACCGGATTTAACACAACTTATATGACATTATTTTGAAACAAATTAAAGAGCCCACCTAATCCAGGGAATAAATGGCATTTGTGGTTAAAGACATCAAGTTTTTATTATTTTAATTTAAATTGCAAACGAATCAATATTTAATTATAGGAAACTATTTATAAAACAAAATATTCTTGTTTAATAACAAAAAACCCAAAATGTGTATTTTTTTTTTGTTGTTGTTGTCACATTAACTCTCGAATCATACAATTTTGGTATCACTCTTAAACTATACGAAATACTTAAATAAACCAGTGCACGAAACAGGTAAGACAACTCCATCCATCGATCTATCGATCTCATCTAAAAGTTTAACGACAATAATGATGAAAAACAAAAATAAGAAGAAAAAAGCTTTTTTTTCGTAACAAAAATTAATTTAAAGATGTGACTTGTTGTTAAATTTTAGTTGTTGTAATTTTTTATCACTACTATGATTATTATTATTTTAGATTTTGGACTTTGTCCATTACCCATGAACTGTATGTACGATATAATCGCTGATCAAAGAGAACATGAAGCTGGGGGTAAAAAAAAAAAACAAACACAAACTGCTAACGAATTTACTGGGTAGTGGTAGGTAATTCACAGTTTATACAGGTGAGTGATATTCTTTATTTAAAGAAAAATAAAAAACACTTTTATTCATTTTTGACCAATCAATTGAACGCTAATTATACTGTTGAAATTGTTTTTGTTTTTTCTTCGAGCTACTCTTAGACATGATTTTACTGATATTGCATACAATTCGGGCCAAATCTAAGACAGGTTTATTTGTTGTGTTTATAATACAGTGTAGCACGGTTATAACGAACTCGCGGGGACCAAACGATTTAGTTCGTTATAAACGAAGTTCGCTATGAGCGAGGTAAACATTTTCCAAAAAATTATTTAAATTTCAGGATTTTTTCTTAAATAAAATTTTAAAATTTTTGTTTGAAATTCTGAAACTATTCTTCGATTAAATATTTTTAGCAAATTTTTAATTAAAAAGATAAATGGGTCGATTATGGATAGCAACCGAACTTCAGTTGCGTTGTCAACTGGCAACGCAACTGAAATGAAAATTGGTATTATGTACGGCAACCTTCGCCAGTTGCCAAAAAGTTATCGATAATCTTATTTTGACAGTTCAGCAACGGAAAAAATGTAAACAAATAAAAAAAGGTTGACAAATGTGAATTTGTATAAAAAATATATTAATAAAAGTGTTGTGTAAAAAAATTATTTAATTAAAAATGTTGTATGTAAATGAGTATTTTTCGAGTTGTTGGACCAACAGCTCAAATTGTTTTCGGGTTGTGATTTTCACCATTTTAAAATCTACAGGTACAAATTAAACTATTTCAAATATTTATTATATGAAATTTATGATGTAAAATATGTATAAAATATTATTTATATCTATATTACAAATAATTTAACAATAAAATATACTTAATTTTTAATGTTCCCGCCTTTTTTGTTGCTAAAAATTCTACAGCAACCAAAACTTTTCGGTTGCCAATATAATCACTATTTGGCAAATGAAGTTGCCAGCTTTAGTTGCCAGTTGCCATACGTAATATGTATTTGGCAACTGGCAACGCAACTGAAGTTCGGTTGCTATCCATAATCGACTCAAAAACTTTTAAGATTTGCAGCACAATTTTCATCTTACAATCTCGATTTTTGTATGTGTTCGTTATAAGAGTGAAAATTTGTATGAAAACTCGTAAGAGGACCCCAAAAATTAGTTCGTTATATAAAAAGTTCCTAATAAACGTTCTTTGTTATAACCGTATTATTTTGTATGAAATATGTTAGTAAATGCATTGGGACCAGAAAAATCGTTCGGTATAAAAAAAAGTTCGTTATAACCGGAGTTCGTTGTAACCGAACTCCACTGTATTTAGTAAAAACACAAGAGTTAATTTGTTTCAAAGAATATTAGCGCTAAATTTAAGTAGACATGCGTGTGTGTTTTTTTTTATAATTTTATTACTCACATGTGGTCTCAAATCAGGAATTACCAAAAAAAAAAATGCACCACTAAAAGTAACCCTGCAGGAAGCTTGGGGTCAAGTGTCTCCAAGTCTTCACTTTTGTCTACTATTTTGTTGACATTGTCAACTAAGCGTCTACACTTTTTACTTTATTAACTCACTAGTAAATTTTTGGTTCCAATGTCTACATATGGTCCTATTAGAACTAATTAGTCACTAGTGAATCTATGGTTCTTATGTCTACATGTGGTCCCATAAGAACTAACGAGTCACTAGTGAATCTTTGGTCCAATGTCTGCATATGGTCACATAAGAACTACCTAGTCACTAGTGAATCTATGTTTCTAATGTCTACATGTGGTCCGATAAGAACTAACGAGTCACTAGTGAATCTTTGGTTCCAATGTCTACATATGGTCCCATAAGAACTACCTATTCACTACCTAGTCAATAGTTCTAATGTCACTAGTGATTTTCAATGACACGTACACTAGCGCGTCCCGATTTTGGCTTTTTTTCGAATTTGAAAATGCTTGCCCCCCCCCCCCCAAATGATGGGGATTTAGGACCATTTTACGAGAAAAATAACAAAAAAATTTTTGGACAAAAAACCAGATGGCTACCGGATCCTAAAGATTGCAATCCTAGTGCATTTTGAAAAAAAAATATTTTTGATTTTAAAAAAATTGACGCCAAAAGTTGCGCACAACAGAGTACATTCCGGGAAAAATATTAAAAAAATTCCCATAGAGCAATTTTGGTGCAGCGTTGCATCTTAAAGATAGAAAGTGAGTATATAAAAAAAAAAAAAAAAATTCCATCTCGTCCCACCGTGCGCTGGACCAGATTAGTTTTATCACATTTTTTAAATAGTTTTAACGAAAGCGCTCTGTGGGACGAGATGGAATTTTTTTTTTTTTTTATATACTCACATTTCAATCTTAAAGATGCAACGCTGCACCAAAATTGCTCTACGCAAATTTTATTAATATTTTCCCGGAATGTACTCTGTATTGCGCAACTTTTGGCGTCAATTTTTTGAAAATCAAAAACAATTATTTTTTTTTCAAAATGCACTAGGATTGCAATCTTTAGAAACTGGTAGCCATCTGGTTTTTTGTTCAAATTTTTTTTTGCTATTTTTCCCGTAAAAGGCTCCTAAATCCCCATCATTTGGGGGGGGGGGGGGCAAGCTAAAAAAAAAAATTTTTCGGGACGCGCTAACGTACACGTTAAATGTCTATAGCAAATTACATTGCCTGGGGAATATTTGGTTAGTAGTACTGGTGACACAGTCAATAGTGAATCAATACTTTTTCACTATTGACATTTCCTGCAGGGAAGTATCACTGAAAAAAAAGTTCATACATGGAAGTAATTTTTTCATAATCTGTATGAATCGGACATGACTTTTTAAACCCTCCATCCAATTGGCTAGGAGGGTATATATCACTTTGTCAAATATTTGTAATTCTTTTAAAAAAAATTCTATGACCCCTTAAGGGGCCCATGCATGCGCAATCAAGTGATTGTGCATGCCGATTGACCGTGTGTGGGGTTGTGGTGCGATTGCACATGTCGATTGAGCAAAATCAAAATCAGTTTTATATTTTTATGATTGTACCAGCATGCATGTATCGTGTGTGGTGAAATTAGCTCAGTTTTTAAAAGTTTTCAAGCTGTAAACAAGACCATCAATGCAAATTAAAAATTATTTTGGGTAGAATTCCTAGATTTATACAAGTCAATGCCGTGTTTATGAAAAATTAAAAGTTCAGAATATTGCAATCGTGATTTAAAAAGCCAATGTTATAATAAAATGGTTGAGAAATTAAAAGAATTTGATCCAGATGCCAACAGAGACAAAGTAGTATCCATGACGGCCTTTTCTACACACTTTTTGTAAAGAAATGAAAACTGTACCAGCATGATGGTGTGGTGTATGCTCAAATGCTTAATCACACAATCACTTGATTGTGCGTTCATGCTGGTGTCGTGTATATTCTATATATATTCTTTAACAGCATGAATAGTAAAGTCCGTCTATTGAAACGGCAAGTACTCCGCCCAATATAGAAGCAGTGTTGCTAGTTTTCAGTCAAATTGTTGATATTGTAAAAATTTTCGTATTGAAAATGAGCAAAATCGGTTAACGCGATCAAAAGTTATGAGTGAAAATGTGGGAAAACCTCTAAAATTTTGTAAGCATATTAATAAACTATTCTATTTCATGATACACGCAGAAAAAAACTGGTGTGTTTCTTTTCCTTACAAAATTTACTTAGTTTTGAATGAAGTAACGGCGAAAATGATTGGGTAATATTCAAAACTGCGTTCTTGTTAAATTTCATAAGTTGTTTTTTTTTGGTAATTTATTCTACACTCAAAAAAATAAGTTAGTAGAAAAGTTAGTAAAACGTCTTGTAAATCAGGTATACTATCGTGTTTTCAGCTAAAATTTTTGTTATACTTATTCAGCACTTAACTGTTTTATACTAATGCTTTACTAATATACTAATGTTTAACTAATTAATTTTGCTAAAAACAAATTGTGCTGATAAGCACATTAATAGTGTGGACGACAACCAGATTGAAAGATGAGGAAAATGATACTAAAAAGTACAACTCTAATAAGACATATAAAAAAATCAACTATGGAAGAACTTTGCAACTTTTTTGCAAGCATCCTCCTGACTAAAATTTTTTTTCAGTCTACTAAAATTCAGCAAAAAATTTATTAATTTTTACCAACGCTTTTTTATTTCTAATCTACTAAGTGTTAGCTAAACTTTTGCTGAATCTACTAATTTTGTTGCTAAAAATCAGCTCGCTGATTTTCAGCAAAAGATTTTGCTGACATTAGCAATTTTTTTGCTAGCACCCTCCTGACTAAAATTTTGCTGACTCAGCAAAATTTTTTGCTGACTTTACAAACTTTTTTTTTTGAGTGTTCAGCACAAAGAAATGTCAAAACCATGTAAGAAATGTCAAAACCAGGTAAGAGGAAGATAAACAGCTGGCCTACTAAGACTACCTATATAAAAATATCTTGTAAATTAGTTTTATTTAAAAGTGGTATTAAGGCGTTCTCTACTTTTTTATTGTAGTGCATTTTTTTTTTACTATTCATGATTTAAGACCACTGGTGTTTTGTGAGTAACACTGGCATTCGATACTTCGTCTACTTTTTATTTGTTTTAAAGATGTTTATGGTTATTTGCTAATTAATTTAAGCTTTTAAGCAATTTTCAAAAATTTTCAAGATATTTTTTTTTTTGTTTCTTGTTTTTGAATATTTTTGAAGTGTAAATGAGGAAATAGGAAGTTCTAACGATGATTTAGTGAATCTACATATTTAGAATGGACAAGAAATAGCAAACGATTGAAACAAAACAATAAAATGAAAAAATTAATAACAAAACTGAAAACCAAAACAGAAACAGAAACAATATTGAAGATCATTTCTATATTTCAATATTACGAGTATTTATAATTTGAAATTTCAATTTGAATAAATATGGTTAAAAGGAATGTAATTAAATGTTGAAGTATTTTAATGAGATTTAATTATCATATAATTTTGTTGTTAGAAATTTCAAAATAGTTTTAGTTTTTTTGTTTTTTTATATTTAATACACGTAAATTGAATTCATTCATAATTATTTATTAATATTTTTTTTTTTTCATTGTAGTTTATCAATTTGTATCAATATATTTTATTATTGACGTACGTTTAATGTTTTTTAATTAAATTTTTGCGTTCTTTGTTCTGATTATTTGCGACTATTTGCACTTACTTATCTAGTTTATGATTAAAATTTCCAAACATTTTGGAAAAAACTTAATTTAAACAAAACACTACCATAAAAAAGTGTCATTTAATCCTGACAACGACGATTTTTTATAACCTTATCAATAGTTATTTTTTTTTTTTTTAATTGAAATATTTTTAGAAATTTTAACAAAATAATTGGTGTCCGACCAAACAGTTCGACCAGAAAATGCATTTGGTCTGTATTCGGTACTTAAAAGCATTATGGACAGATTTAGCGAATGTTTACTGGGCTGATTAAAGAACTCTTTGTAGTTAAGTAAAGCTATGTACAGACGGTTGTCAGATCTTACAATATTGTAAGATCTTGCAATGTGCTGGCAATGTACTGACAATGAAACATGTTTAGCAAAAGGTAAATTGTCAGTTCAGACGATTGTAAGAAAACCTTTCAATTTCATTGTCAGACAATTGTCAAACAATAAATTTATCTTGGAAAGGCGTGGTAGAGAAGAATGAGTGTATTTAGTAAAAATCATAACTACATTGCAAATTTTCAATTTTTTCTGAATCAGACTGCGCAGTTTCTGGTAATGAACCTTCGTCAGTGACCCTGTTTTTTGAATTTTTTGAATAATGTAATATTTATGTTTTTATTTGTTCGATTGCGTCTATATGAAATTTTCTGTGCAATCACTGACCGTGGTGCACTCGCACTACACGTTAGACAGAGCGCTTTAGCCCTCTGATCTATCGTCAGGTCGAGTTTTGTTGTGATTAAAACTAGTTTTATTCAATACACGGTGTTTTTGTTCTTGCATACATAATCTCAGAAGTACAACTCCAACAACACAACAGTTCTATTTTTAGAAATTTACCTCACTCTAATGTCCACTGTTTTCCCATATGTTGTAAGTTATCTGCCAACGAAAATTGTCAGTTCACACGGTTGTCAGATTCTTGTATGGTAAAAATTTCCAGATCTGTTGTTAGACATTTGCCAGAACTGTCCAAGCATTTCAAAGAAATTATTAATTATCAATTGTGTGTTTAATTAAATTGAAAAAGTAATAATATTAATTGTCATGGAACAAAAAAAGCAATTGCAACGATTTTAGCTGCATATGTATTAGAAAGTAGCGAGGATGAAGACAAAATATTTTTGCAAATTGCAGTTGAAAGAGGTGCGGAGATTTGCCCATTTTACTTTGCAATCGTTCACACTTATCTAAATGGCATCGGCGACCTCTTGCCATAAAATATATTTGGGAAGTTTATACTTAGCGCAACCAGCATCCCAGAAACTTTGCCGTACCTCAACTTCCTCGCTAAGTTTGATAATACTTTCGTGTGACCACACGGATTCCACATTTTGCGATAGGATCTTTGTTTGGGTGTTGGTTTTTTCCCGGCTTTAGAGCCTGTTTGCGACTAGGAGCATCTTGGCGACTGGGTACGAAACATCAAGTCAGTTGGCTCATAAGCTGAAATCTATGACGCAGGTTTCTTTAATGGAAATGTCGCCATCCATTTTTTTTTTATTTAATTTGATTTCCTATTTTGTTTCACTTTTGATTTTTAATATTATTACTATGAACTTTTGTTTTTTTTTCATTATTTATGGACAGTGCAAATAGAATATAGACAATAAAAACATTTTTTGTGACAATACTGCCATTGTCAGATGCATTAATTTAAACACATCTGCCAATAAAAAATAGTTTACAATGTTTTGCATTTATCTGACAATGGCAACGTAGGGTGTTCGCATGAATGTCAGATGTCTGACAATATTATTGTCCTACAATGTACAGACAATGCTTTTTCTGACAATGTTGCAAGACAAAAGTTGTAAATTCACACTGTTGTTAGACATTTTCTGAAAAATTTTCTGACAATATTATAAGATCTGACAACCGTCTGTACATAGCTTAATGAATTCACTGTTCGGCCTCCAAAAGTTCGTTCAAATCGAAAATAGTTCGGAGACCAAACTTTTAACTTTACACAGAGTGGAAAAAAACATAGTTAAATCAAATATTTTTCATATTTGATTCAAATATATTATTTATTAAAAAACATGTATAAAATAAATATAAACGTACTTAAAATAAATATTTTCTTACTTATAGTTGGCAAAAACTAGTTTGACATCTTTACGCATCTCAATTTTTGCACACTCATGAAAAAAACTAAAGTACATATAATTATTGATATATTCCGTGGGAATAAAGTGTTTATTATAATTTCAATTTGTAAATATATGGCAAGTGCATAATTTTATTGTCTTAAACAGACATAGTGTATTTTTACTTTGTGTAATATTTTTAAGGAAAGTCTGATATAATTTTTATTAAAAATAATAATTATGTTTTTTCGACCTTTAATTGTGCAATTAAAATGAAAATTACATTATTCAAAAACAAAAAAAAAAAAAAAAAAAAACAGGGTCACTGACGAAGGTCAATACCAGTCTGATTCAGAAAAATTGAAAATTTCCAACGTAGTTATGATTTTTAGAAAATACACTCATTCTTCTCTACCACGCCTTTCACAAATAAAATAAAAAATAAAAAATTGCATACTAATTATAGTATTAATTGCAATTGTCTGAAAACGACGTTAAAATTCAAACTCAAACGAAAATTATTCAAGTTCGAGGCCATACTCTATATTTCTTTATTAGGATATTGTCCTAACAAATAATCTATAGAGTATTTGTTTTCAAATTTATTAATTGACCACTTTCAGGAATGTGTTGATAGACCTATTTCGGGAATTTTCTAGGTTCCCATTATCAGAACACGTTTCCCATGCAAAACATCAAACATTCATATAACCTAGTTTTCCCACTAAATGAGAACTAATATATGAGCTAAAAGTTAAATATTATCACCATTGATCAAAAATAAATAAAAAACTTGTTTGTTATGTGCAAGCTCTACCTTATTTAGATATACAATATACGCTTTTTGTTTTTGTTCTCCTTTTTATTTCACACTTGTTTTGTTTAAAATCAAGATGTAAAGCGTGAGTAAACAAGACCGTACTTTGTCTTTTTTACAAGTTTGATATAATTTTTATTCAAAATGAAAATTATGTTTTTTTGATCTTTAATTGTGAAATGAAAATGAAAATTATTCAAGTTCGAGGCCATACTCTATATTTCTTTATTAATATATTGTCCTGACAAATAACTCTATAGATTATTGGTTAGGACAATATCCTAATAAAGAAATATAGAGTATGGCCTCGAACTTGAATAATTGTAATTTTAATATTTTTAATTTGCCCATATAGTGGACCCACATTTTTGAATTATTTGAAATAAAGGGAAAAAGGATCTTCGAGAAAAGTCGCAAAAAACCAAACGCTTTCGAAAATCGGCAAAAGCTCAGCTCGATTAAATTAAATAGGCATTGCTATGAAGTAGTTTTAGCTTAATACAACAAAAATTTCTTAATGAAATGACAGATTTAATGTTACTCAAAAAAAATATTTTTAAAAACAAAAATACTTGAATGGGGTTGGACCAGTAAATGTGTCTTCAAAAAACCTGTCATTTGAAACCAAACTTGTATATAGTTACTTTTAATAGAACGAAATAAACCGAAAAAACGTAAAATAGGGTAATTTTTGACCCCACCTTATAAGGTCTAAACAGGATATTGAGCAGCTAAAAAAAACATCCCCTTAAATTTTTATTCTCTAAAACATATCATTAGGATCTGCTAGTCGGGGTCGGAATACCTACCTTGTTAGATATGAACCACGCGGCATTTTTGCAAATTGCTAAAAATTGCATAAAAAGCAAACATAATTTTTTAATTTTTCTTTATTTGCTATATTTCTTTGTAATTATAGTTATGAAACACTAACAAAATATTGTATTATTACAGAATATTCCTTTAAATCATTTAAGTATTCTCTTAAATTTCACACAATAAGAGATAAGCTCTTAAAAACATATTAGAAAAAATAGCAAAAATCATTTGTAATTATATTTATGCAACGCAACGTATAAATTAAAAGGAATCTAGAGGAAGATTTCTTTCAATTTATATTCTTAAATATTCTAAGGCTTCCTTTTGATAGAACCAATATGTGTACATTAGGGTGGTCCTTATTTTTCAACTTGCTATTTTTGGGCTGCCCCCCTCTTTAAATATTTGTTTGGATACAAAAATTCACCATGCAAAAAAATAAAAGTATAACGGGAATGTGTCCCGCATCGCCCTTGAATATCAGGCCTCCTTGGAAAAATTTACCAAATATAAAAAAAAAAAAATTTTTATTCAAAATAAAAATTATGTTTTTTCGACCTTTAATTGTGTAATGAAAATGAAAATTATTCAAGTTCGAGGCCATACTCTATATTTCTTCATTAGGATATTGTCCTAACAAATAATCTATAGAGTTTTTTGTTTTCAAATTTATTATTTGACCCTTTCAGGAATGTGTTGATAGATCTATTTCGGGAATTTTCTAGGTTCCCATCATCAGAACACGTTTTGAAAGCGGTAACAATCCCATGCCAAACATCAACATTTATATGAACTAGTTTACTCACTACATGAGAACTAATATACATACGAGTTTGAAGTTAAAGATTATAACCATTGATCAAAAAATAAATTGAAAACTTGTTTGATGTGCAAGATCCACCTCTGGTGGATATTCAACACACGTTTTTTGTTTTTCTCTCCTTTTTATATTTTGTCTAGTTTGTAAACAAAACAGGGGAAGTAAACTAGGCGGTACTTTGCCTTTTTTACAAGTTTGTTATAATTTTTATTAAAAATTGTTATTGAACACAACTACTCAGATAAAAAATATTACTTTCCCAGAAAATCGCCAACTTATTCTAACTTGGAGTTAAAAAAATGCACATATATTTGGGGTGTACCTAAAAGTTACTTTTTTACATTTTTGAAAATTTTATTCAACAAAAACCAAAAAACTAGTTCTTGCTGTCAAATGTTTTATTAAACACATCCCAAATATTAAATAACATAAGTATTACGGATATTCGTTGGCAAAAATTTTTGTTAGAGCATTGTGATTCTAGCGGATTTCAACGTTTTTTTAAATTTGTATAGACTTTTTTTTTTAACAAGATTTTTGTAATATTTCATCAATGTTATTGTGTATGCTATTTTATATAATTGTAATAACTTTATTATAAAGTATAATTTTTCGTGTTCATAGTTAACCTGTGTTTGCATGGGGTCACAATTGACCCTCGTATTTTAAAGAGTCAAAAATCACAAAGATGACATAAAATTAATTTTTGTTTATGTTTCTAATTGTAATTTATTTACATTTTAAAATTAATCATTTAGTCTAAATTCAGATATTTGTATTCTTATTAAAATTGATTTTTTTGTACATATTCAGGAGTATTTTTGAAAAACGTATTTTTAATTTAAAAGTATAAATTTTTTTTTCCCTCAAAATTATTATTATGGAAAAGTTTTAAGTTCTAATTTTTACTAAATTGACCTACTCGAAGACTAGAAACGGTTAACGAAAATTTTTTAGAATAAATATAAATTAAATTATTCCTTTTTTTATTTTATTTATAAATTTTGCCACAAAGCTGCATTTTTCTTACGTGGGTCATATTTGACCCCAGGTTAACATGGGTTAACTATCAACAGAAAAAATAGTATTTTATAATAAAGTTATTACAATCATATAAAAGAGCATATACAACAATATTGATGAAATATTATTAAAACCTTGTTTTAAAGTAAAAATGTATAAAAATAAAAAAAAAACTTGAAATCCCCGAGAATCAAAATGCCCTAAAAAAAAATTTGCCAACGGATATCTACAGTACTTGGCTTATGTAATACTTGAGATGTGTTTAATAAAATACTTGACAATAAACACTAGGTTTTTGATTTTTGTTGAATAAAATTTTCAAAAATGCAAAAAAAGTCACTTTGAGGTACACCCAAAATATTTATTAATTTTTTTGACACAAAGTTAGGGTAAGTAAGCGATTTTCTGGGAAAGTAATATTTTTTATCTGAGTAGTTATGATTAAACCCAACACAAAAATTATTTTATATTTTTTTAATTTTGAAGAAAAAAAAATTTGATTTTTTTTTTTTAATTATGACCATTTTTCCAAGGCGCCCGATTTTCAAGGGCGATGCGGGACATCTTCCCGTTATGCTAGAACTCTAATTTTTTGCGTGGCGTATTTTGACACCCTAAGAAATATTTTAAGGGGGTGTCAAAATCTCATTTTGTATTTTTCGCCCATACAACGAAAGACCACCCTAGTGTACATTTGGGAGTTATTTTTTTTTAAGAATCGCAATCGAATCATAGCGTGACAATATATTCAATTTTGTAAGAATTGAAAAAATGTTTTATATGGAGATATCCAGTTGCGTGTTTGATATCTTCAAAGAAAGGTTAGACTATTGAAATCAGATAAATATTTGAAAATTGCTGTTACCCTAATAGTGCATATTGTAATTATAATATGTATTATGTAGTTTGTCATTTACGATATTACTAATTTAAATCGGTCCGCCAATCAATAAATAATATCAACTACGCAGTTTATTTAATCACAAAAATTATATTTGACAAAAACTATATTTTTTTTTTTATGTTCTACACACTTCCATATGTATATTTAAAGTAAGTCGTAAATAAGACAGTTTATAAACATAAAAGTTAAAATTTTCAAAATCAAATTCAAATTCAAAAATCTATTTCCGTATACTAACCCAGCAAAATATTGGTAATGTCATACCATTACTGTTTGCATTACAAATAGTGATATATCATAACCATCTACATTATTATAAAATACAAAATATGGACTGCTTAATAACGGTCTATTGTAGTGATTATTTAAAAAATAAAAAAAAATTACTTACCCATAATGGGTTAAAAAAGCACTTATTACGAAATTAAATTTTATAAACACTCAGAAAAATTCAGATATTTGCCAACTGAAATTCGGTTACTACGACTGAAATTCGGTTATTACAAAAATCAGACGCTTAGCACAACTAAACATTAGTTTTCCCAACAAAATTCTGTTATTGTGAAAGGCGTGGTAGAGAAGAATGAGTGTATTTTCTAAAAATCATAACTACATTGCAAATTTATAATTTTCTGAATCAGACTGCGCAGTTTCTGGTACTGAACCTTCGTCAGTGACCCTGTTTTTTTTTTTTTGAAATAATGTAATATTTGTTATGTTTTTATTTGTTCGATTGCGTCTATATGAAATTTTCTGTGCAATCACTGACCGTGGTATAGATAAACTGATTTCTAATGCCACATGCACTCGCACGTTAGACAGAGCGCTTTAGCCCACTGATCTATCGTCAGGTCGAGTTTTGTTGTGATTAAAACTAGTTTTATTCAATACACGGTGTTTTTGTTCATGCATACATAATCTCAGAAGTACATCTCCAACAACACAACAGTTCTATTTTTAGAAACTTACCTCACTCTAATATCCACTATTTTCCCATATGTTGTAAGTGATGCCACATCTATGTTAGTTCAACTAAATTTTAGCTGCAACACCCAAAATATTCTGAAAACTAATATAAATATCGTTGTACTAGCCGAATTCTTAAATTGTTACCATTTAATATACACTTTTCAATTCGGTTAGCACTTTATTTCTCTGTGTGTATGTACTTTACTTAATTTAATATATGTATTCAAATGTTTTATGTTTAAAATTTTATTATGAGTCCTAAAACTTGCAGTTCGATTTAAAAAACTGTTAATTTAAATATAGTAACTATTAAACTATAAAACAAAAAAACAAGGAGTTTGCGCGAATTTGACCCTTAACAATAATGGTATACCCAACTTTGACGATTTGTCAAAAATTCGATAATTTTTAGAGTGAAATATGATAAAAGGACGATTGACGATTTCACATAATTAATTGTATGGACAAAGACGTAGCAAAAGTTTTGCTAACACATATTTAATTAAAAATTAAAAAATTCAGGCTAAAAGTTAAAAAATTGTTTGCTAATTCTTTTAAATACGTTACAAAACATAAAAATGTTGTAACTCCCACATTGACGACATGAATTAATTTAATATCTGAAAATGTATAGAAATAATTATTGTATATGTAAAACATAAACAAAATTAGCTTTCAACTATGTACGTCAATGGTTGTCTAAATGATGGCATCTTTTAAAGGAAGACAACTGTAGTAATTCTAGATCAACAAAACTAACAAATTCTGACATATACAACCCTTTTTTGCATTAAGAAAACGAAAACATAAAAAATTACCTAAGATATGACTCCATGTCTTTCGCTTTAGTCTGTGTACTTGAAAGTTTATTTGTTTGATCACACTACATGAATATCACTGGAAATTAGTGTAAACAATTAGTTTAAAATATACATTACATTTACAATTACTTCAACAAGCCGGTGACAACACAAAATTTAAGTTTTTTTAATCCACAATGTATGTATACACATTGTTGGCGTCCTTTTGTCTTATATATGAAAAACAAATACCAAAATCTTCCATGGTTGAAATTTTTATATGTCTTACAAGAGTTGTTCTTTTTAGTGTAATTTTCCTCGTACATCTTGACATGCCCCATCATCTACTCATTCTGCGTAAATCTTTCAATTTGGTTGTCGTCCACACTGGTAATGTGCTTATCAGCACAATTTTTTTTAGCAAAATAAATTAGTAAGACATTTGTAAAATATTAGTAAAACATTAGTTCAAAACAGTTAAGTGCTTAATAAGTATAACTCAAATTTTAGCTGAAAACACAATTTCAGCAAACAATTTTGCTGAAAAATAATATAATTGATTTCAAAGACGTTTTACTAACTTACTTATTTGCAAACAAACTAGTGTTTTTCTAGTATAATATAAGGTATACCTTAAGTAAGTATTTGGTAGTATTAGTGGTTTGCCAGTATTATTTTGTTTGTACGTTTGACAATTTCTACATGGGTTCTTACAAACACGCCCTAGCCAAACAAAAATAATCAGTTTTGACACCAAATAATAAGTGCTGTGAATTTCCATTCTATAACCACTTATTTGGTAATGAAAGTTTTTGCTGGGGCATAACACACCGACGCTGCGCTTGACCAAATAACCCAGCAAAAACTTTCATTATCACATAAGTGGTTATTAGGGGATTCAAATTACTCGGGTTTGGTTTTGTTCGAGTAAACGAGTAACTCGATTTTTAGGTTTTTAACTTACTCGATAAATCGAGTAAGATTTTAAAAGAACTCGAGTAACTCGAATAATTTGAATAATGTTGTTTCACAAATTTTTCGTTAAAAATACACAATAAAACACAAAATAAATTCCAAATCAGGAGTTCCGAAATGTATTTTAACAAAATTAAAAATACACGTTAGGTTTAAATAAAAGTATATTCTGAATTAATATACAATTGAGGTTTTAACTTTATTTTCTTTCGTTTTTATAAGTTCGAATCTAAGGAAACATTAGGGATATTGCTTTTATAATTTTTTGCTAATATCAAGAATAATATTACATATTAATTTCTGGAGGTCTGACTTGTTGGTGTAAAATTTGTTATAGTTTCGACACTTCATTTTACTATAATAATATTTTAAAAATACCTAAAAAATATGTTATTTTAAGCATTTGTGCAGAATGTTTTTTTTTTCAAAGTGAAAATAAAAATAGTTTATTACCAGTACAGTATTGTGCTTTTCGTGGTGCCACGTAAAAAGTTATAGCCCTATTGAACAACTAATATGTAAATTAAAACGGAACGGGTACATTGCTTTATATTTAATAATAAAAAAAAATTAAAAAGGAGAATAGAAACAAAAAGCGTGCATTGTATATCTACCAAAGGTAGACAAGTTTTCATTTATATTTGATCAATGGTGATAATCTTTAACTTCGAACTCATATATTAGTTCTCATTTAGTGGGCTATCGAGGTTATATGAATGTTTGATGTTTGCATTTGATTGTCACTTCTTTCAAAACGTGTTCTGATGATGGAACCTAGAACATTTCCGAAATAGATCTATCAACACATTTCTGAAAGTGGTCAATTAATAAATTTGAAACCAAAATCTCTATAGATTATTTGTTAGGACAATATCCTAACAAATAATTGAATAATTTTCATTTTCATTAAAAAAAAAAAATCTTTTCAAAAAATACTCAACAATATAAGCTTTGTTTGTAAAATATAAAATAAAATACAACATATTTTCATTTACTCGATTAACTCGATTAATCGACTAAAATTGTTCGAGTTATTCGTTACTCGAAATTGGCCATTTTAATTTACTCGAACAATTGTTTAATCGATATTCATCGATTAATCGAGTAATGGTTAACCGATTGAATACCCTAGTGGTTATATAATGACAATAAATATTCCAACACATTATAATTCGGTCTCAACACTAGATATTTTTATTTGACGAAGTCGTCTTTATAAGCAGTCAAGCTTTCCAGCTTATACTTATTTAATTACAAATATAATGTCGTTTTGTCAACTACTTAAGACTGAAAACATAAAATCAACTACTCCATTTCCTTCACCCCTTCTGATTTCAACCAAACTTGGCATAGAAAATGTCCATCATATAACTATAACCTTGTCCAGCTAACCCCAGCGGATCTTTAAATATCGCATTTCAAAATATGAAAAATAGTATATATAAATTATAAAAAGCAGTCGTACATATGATTCCATAATCTATTAACGGCTTAAGCTACAGGATACCTCATTTTAAAGCTATCTAAATTGTGGTTTTATTAGGGCACACAAATTATTCACTTCTACTCGGCAAAATGCAATGTTTTCAAAACCGCGGTTCAAAAATCTGTTTTTCAAAACACCGGTTTTTTAAAAATGTTAAAACAGTATATGTTAAATATAAATTACTTCCCTATTCCGTATCCAAATCCCTATGTGAAGCTGTTACGGTATCCTGAAATATGAATCAAAATGTGAAAAAATTTAACTAAAAAGCGGATAACTCAGAAACATGAAGAAGTACCAAATAGGGTTATGGTGACGGTATTGAAGAATAAATTATAATTAACATCATTTTTTTAAACATTTTAGAAAACTGTTTTTTTTTTTAAATAAAGCGGATTGAGCCACGTATTTTGAAAAAATGAATTTTACCGTCAAGAAGTGAATTATTTTTTGTAAACCAGTAAAACGAAGATTAAAGTACCTTTAAAAAGAGGTATCAATGACTCTTGTAACTTATACCGAGATATTGGCAATTATGTGCAACTACTTTAGCAAAACTTTTATTTGTATTTTTTTTCTGTAAATATTTTTTCTACTACATTTAGTATCTTTTCTTGAATTTGCATCAATAACTTTGAATCCCGTAAGAGTTCCACATATTAATTTGGCAACGGCATAGTGGAATAAATTATAATTAACATATATTTTTTGGAAAATTTAAAAATACCAGTACAGCGGTTTAAATTGCGTATTTTGAAACAAATGCATTTTACCTACAAAGAAATTATATTTTCGCTTATTTTATTTAAAGCACGACTATGGTGGCTTTAAAATGAGGTATCAATGAATGGCGTAACTTTAACCGTTTAAAAGATTAAGCACGACTATTTTTGTAAAATTTTCGATATTTTTTTAATATTTTAAAACGCGATATTTCTACAACCGTTAGAGCTAACAACCCAAAACGTGTACGTGTAAACGTAAGAATTATTATTTAAAAATCTTGTAACCACATAAGTTTTTATTATTTTTTAATTTTTTTTTTGGGTATGCGAGTGTACATTTTTTGTTACTTACAAAAACGACTCCGTCGAACAAAAATAATGAGTTTTGACACCGCATTATATGCAGTTCCCTCTAATTGTACAGCTTACTGAGCCATTACTAAGATTTTGCTGGGAAGTCATGCATGTCATTTGTATGAGTCCTTAAAAACCGGTTTATTTTATTATTTTGCAATATATTCAAAAACTATTTTTTATAAACATTTTCACAAAATAGCAAGTTTCCTTTTTGCAATAAAATAAGTGGTGGGTTTTTTAAAGTTCTGAGAAACATTTAACTTGTTTTGTCACAGCATCGCAGAAATTTTTGTTACCAAATATGTATGTTTTAATCACTTACAGTAGACAATGGAACAGCGCTGCCAACTTTGACGATTTGTCTCCATTTTGACGATTTTTGAAGTGAAATATGATAAAATGACGATTGTCGATTTCACAAAATTTATTGTATGGAAAATGACGATTTATAAAAATTTGCAATTTTTATAGAATTTTTAAATTTTTTAATTTATTTCTCTAAAATTTATTGAACAAATTTGATCAAGTTTCTTTTTGTTTAAAACATCTAAGGAAAATGTGATAAAATGATCTCAAATCGAATAAAAATTCTTCATTTACCCATATAATGATCAACTAAATATAAGCTCCATCATTTTGAAATTAAATTAAAAAATAACGAAATTCGAATGGATTTTTATTTTTATTTTACAAAGGTAAATCAAAAATCTTTATTTTTTAATAATTTAAATCATTTAGCTTCAAAATCACTGATAAAAGAGAGATTTTTTACATTTTTGATTCTAGGTAAATCAATATTTTTCTTTAATTCCCTTTTTATTGTATGTATGCCCAAATTTTGTGAAACCAAACATCGGAAAAAAATTTAAAAACTAAAGGAATTTTGCAGATTTTAAAATAGGTCAGGGATTTTAAAATTCTATTTTCCAAAATAAGTATTGGGAGTTGTGTTTTTAAGACTCAGAGTCATTTGTAAAGGAACTAATACAAAAACAAATTTAAAATTGTGAAATAATTACAATTAAAGTGATTAAAACGTAAAATTTAAATTTTTTTATTGAAATGTAAATAGTTTTTGGAATGACGATTCTTTGACGATTTCTCATTCTCAAAATGATGATTTTGAAGATTTTTTTAACTAAATTTGACGATTTTTGAACTAATTGGGTTGGCAGCACTGCAATGGAATATAAAACAAATTCGTATAAAACATTTAACAGAATTCAGTCTCATTTTGAATATTATATCGTATTCTATAAAAAATTTCAGATACATAATTTAAAATTAATGTTTATTAATTATTAAGTTGTTTGCATATTTTGTCTTTTAAAGAAATTATAGCAAACAACAACTATTGATACACTCAAAAAAAATTGCTAATATCAGCAAAAAAATTAGTAAATTCAGCATAAATGTTGCTGAATTTGCTAATTTTTCTGCAAGGATTCTCCCAGCAAACATATGGCTCACTTCACAGACTTTTTTTGTAGTGTAGATTAATTATGCATATTTTTTGTGGAGGAAATGTGTATTTTAATTATAATTATTTTTTTTTTTGTTAATTTGAAACAAAAACTTTCACATTTAAATGCAAAAATAAAGTGAACCAGTTTTGAAATTTAACAAATGTTTTAATTATGTTAAATCAACCCCGTGTATTAGATAATTTATAAGAATTCCTCTTTTGTTAACAACACTAGTTTACAGCAAAAGTGCTACAAACATGGGAATATTTTTTGAAATACTTTTTAATTTTCACTATATCTCGATTTAGGATCAGGCTGCTTTGGTCAGTTAAATTTGGCCATTTAAGACATGGCACAAATTTTTATCAAAATATAATAATATTTGCGATTTATTTGCTTTTCGCATGCTATATGCGAAAAACAATAAATTGTATTCAAATAGAAAAATCAAAAATTTCGATACTATTACATATGGACATTTCCATAGAAATGTCAACCGTGACCGAAGAATTAAACGTGGACAAATAACTCCTACTGACTTGCATTATTAAAGATGAATACTTACATGTTATTAAGAGCGATTATGCAATTATATTGCTATCTGAAAATATTTGTTACAACAACAATGAACTCCAAAAAATGCGAACGAAACAATAATTGAATCAATTAAATATTTGCTCAAATTCGGAACTTGCTTCACATTTTTAATATTATCGCTCAATACATATTGTTGTTGTTTTTTGTAATATTTTTGTACATAGTTGTTTTTTATAAATGTTTATGTTTATTACTTATAAATATTTTAAATCCATTTTAATTGGATTTTATTAATTCTCATTAGGTTTATTACTTTATTAAGTTAAATGATAAAATTTCAGTAGTTTAAATTTGAATATTAATATATTCAACAACATTATCATAAAACTTATAATGTAATTTCTGAAGTTAAATTTTGTTTAATATAAATTTAATAATTTTTTGAACAAAAAAAATATTAAAAATAAATTAAAATTTATTTTAAAAAAATGGCTCTGTACAATAACTCCCAGGTGAAAAAAGTCCCAATAAAAAAAGAAATAAGTCCCAAAAATTTTTCATACAAATTTGGGAGTAATTTCAAATGAAATAATACCCAGTTCTTTTGCAGTTATTTCATTTTTTTAGAAGTTATTTCATTTTTGTTCTTAGGTGTTATTTCATAATGCAGTAATTCCGAAATCAAATAAGTCCCAACAGAACTTAGCGTGGCACTTATTTCACTTTATTTTCTTCTTCGTTGTTATTGCATTTGCTGTGGGAGTTATTTCATTTTTAGTGGGAGTTATTCATTTTCAAAAATTCATTATTTTTTAACATTATTAATATTTTTTGTTGGGCATTATGACGGTTTTTCGTTTGGCCAAAATATTATTATTATTGCCCAAAATCGTAATTTTTTTTTTTTATGTTATAAGACCTTAAATGCCAAGGCTGATTCATGAAATCAAACAAAAGAGTTTTAAGGAAACTTAAAAAAATTGCTTCAATTTTATTTTTTTGTGTCGCACTCAGAAAAAACTTTATTTCGCGTAGCCGCCTGCCGCGTTCTACGGAGGAAAAAAAACCCTAAGAGCGGCCGAAGGCCGCCACACAGAAAGGCTGATTCATGAAATCAAACAAAAGAGTTTTAAGGAAACTTAAAAAAATTGCTTCAATTTTATTTTTTTGTGTCGCACTCAGAAAAAACTTTATTTCGCGTAGCCGCCTGCCGCGTTCTACGGAGGAAAAAAACCCTAAGAGCGGCCGAAGGCCGCCACACAGAAAAACTTGTTTTTTTCAAATCCAATGTCGAATCCGTTGAAATCTTATTTTTAAGACAATAAGTAATATAATTTGACCAGTCATAGCTTTGTCGTTTAAACAGCTAATTGATTGATTTTTTTATCTTGAATAAAAGAGTAGAGCCTTCTGTTTATTTAACGTTTAGACACAAATATATACGTAAAATTTTTAATAAAATAGACTTTTAAAAAAATAATTATTAAAAAACAATAAATCTTGGTGTGAGTTGGTATTTTGGGACATAAAAAGTTATGACAGGTCAAATAAACGTTACTTGGTGTCTTAAAAATATAAGATTTTAACGGATTCGACATCTGATTTGAAAGCAAGTTCTTCTGTGTTTCGGCCTTCGGCCGCTCTTAGGGGTTTTTTTCCTCTGTAGAACGCGGCAGGCGGCTTCGCGAAATAAAGTTTTTTCTGCATGATTATCATTTTTTTTACACTTCATACATTTCTTATTTGGCACAATTATTTTGGGAATTATTTCATTTGTGTTGCATGGATTTTTTTTGGGAGTTATTTCATTTTTATTCTTTGGAAATTATTTCATGATAAAATAACAACCAAAACCTAAGATTTGTTTCATTTTTGTTTTGGAAATTATTTAATTTTTTTAGAATTTATTTCACTTTTTCGAGACTTATTTAATTTTTTTGGAATTTATTTCATTGGGAGCTTTTTCACTGGGACTTTTTGCACCTGGGACTTATTGCATAGAGTCTAAAAAATACACTGGTTTTAACAAAGGGGATAATTTTCGCAAACAAAGCTCCAAAAAAATGTTATCATACTCAATACGTTTGATTAGAAAGAAAAAAGGTAATTGCTGTTTGAATTTGTTCTGGGACATATCAAGCAGAGTTAATTTTTTATAAAATTTCAAACTTTGTCACGTCACGTCACCTGGAAAATATTTTACTCTTGATATTGATATTTTTTACGGAAATAGCATCCTTAGCTAATAAAAGGAAGGAAAACGCACGATGCTATAAAGACAAATTAAAAACAGACCCACTTAAGTCACAAATAAAATTTCTATAAAAAACACAGTCAATTAAAATCTGAAAACGTCAAGACCCTGGCACTAGAGTATACTTTTCTCATGTTTGATATGCGCTGAACGCGATCTCAGAATTTCTCCTTCATATCAAATTTTCGAAATATCTTAACATTATGTTTCAAAAAATTCGTTTTTTCGCTATATTCGGAACGTTATAACATCGCGAATTCAGCATTATTCACAAAACTTTGTATGCCATCTGAAAGTCATATCTGCTTGAATTCAGAACAAAAATATAAAGAAAACTCTAGTATAAGGTGTATATATATATAAGTATATATAAAAGTATACTCTGGTATCGGGCCTCTTGTTGGCCTGTGTAATTGATTTAATTTAATTTACATGCTATCCATCAAAAATAAATTAAGCACTCAAATTTAATAATTCTTTTGATCTTTAAAAATAATAAAAAAAAAAATGTTTCCGAATAATTTACTGCAATTTATGTCACATCACATCACGCTACGTAACGTTTCACACAATGCTTTGTAAAGCAAAATCAAAATAGTTGTATTAATTCAGGAAATTGTAAAACACACATAAAATATTTAAAATCATATTTAAAAAAGTCTGGTTCAATTTGCAGAGTTTTGCGTTTTTGTAAGAGACGAAAACCCCAATTTCTATGTTTGTCACATCACGTCGCACACTGTCACGAGATTTGCCCAAAATGGTTAAAGTTGATGTAGGAATTTTTAGTTTGTTTTAGTTATAGAAAACACTTCTATTAGTTCATATGTGAAATATTATCTAAAAGTTTTGCGTAGTTTCTGAATCATTGTAGTTCAAAATAAGGTTTTCATGCAATATGGTAGATTTAGGGGAAAAACCTCAAATTTTACATGTGTTTGAATTCAAATTTGTTTTAGTAACGGCTGATATATTTGTAATAGAATTGTAAGCCAGGTATGTATTTCTAATTGCAATATTGTTACTGTTTACAAATATTAATCATACACGAAATACCGTTACCCAAATGACAGTTCTTTAAAAAAGTCAGGAGTTTGATACACAAAAACTTTCGAGATCACTTTTACAATTTTTTGATATTTTATTGCTATAAGTATATATTTAAGCTGCTTCTGATTGCTTCTACGTGTTTTTAAATGTTTTTAAGTGTCAATATCATTACAGATTCGTGATATTTTTCAGCAGTCAGTATTTTTCAGTATATAATAATTTATCTTTAATAACTCAAATTTTGTTTTTTTCAGTTGTATGAACAATTTATTCGATTTTAGGAGGTATACCCGTATCTAAGTTTTACATTTTTATAAGAAATAAAATTTATGTTTGATAACTAAAACTATTTTTTTTATTTGTGGGACATTTTTTGGATTTTAAATGTTTTTAAGGAATGGATAAAAAGTAAAATGTGTATAGTTACACAAGTGATTCGAGTGCCCAATTATATAAGGAAATTAGAATTGTTGGTTCTTATTTTTACTTTTTTGGAAGAGAACATTTTCATTTTGAAATTAGCATTTAATTTTTAATTTCAGAATATATGGGAAAGATACGAATCCTTCTACTTAACATTCCAACATTTTATGTTTTATTATATTTTATCACCTATAATGGAAAATAACGTATCATCAAAAAAAAATCGCAATCAAGTTTTTAATTGATTATGATTAACTTTATTCAACTACATGACTCTATAAAATTTTACACTCCTAAGTTCTAAAATATCGATTTAATAACCAAAATTCAAGTGCGTTATTTTCATAAAACAAAACAACGTATCATCCATACTTGTATATAAGAAATGAAAACAAAATAGTATAATAATAATAAAAAGTTAGTGAAGTCAGCAAAAAATGTTGCTGAGTCAGCAAGATTTTAGTCAGCAGGGAAAATATTTCTAATGTCAGCAAAAATTAGTAAATTGAGCAAAAGTCTTGCTAACATTTAGTTGATTCAAAATTAAAAAATACTTTCTAAAAGTTAATAAAATTTTTGTTGATTATCAGTAGACTGAAAGTTTGTAGAAAAATTATACTTTAGTTAATTTAATTTAATGTTATTTTTTTTTTGTGATTCTTTTAAAAATAATTTCCAATGTGTTATAAAATATAAAAATGTTAATAATTCCACATTGACAACACTAACTAATTTAATACCTGAAAATATACAGAAATAATTATATTTAACATAACCAAAGTTATCTTTCAACTACTTACATCATTGGTAATCTAATTGATGGTGTCTTTTAAAAGAAAACGCATGCTTTAATTCTAAATACAAAACAAAAAATTACAAAATATGACATATACAACAGTTTTTGGCAATAAGAAAAAGGAAACATTAAAACTCCCCTAATATTTGTATCCTTGTCTTTCGCTTTGTATCCTTGTCTTTTGTTTGCAATTTGAACACACTGCATTAATAATCACTATAAACATTTAGTTTACAAATACACATTTAATATTTATTAAATTTAATTATTTTATTTTGTCTTTAATTGCATTAATAGACAATTACATTGATAAGCCGGTGACTATACAAAATTTAAGTTTTTTAATCCCCAATGTATGGTATATATCGCACACCCAGTTCAAAAGTGACTCAACTCAAAATTTTAATTTTTCAGTTTTATATGCTTAAACTATGCAAAATATACTTGTTTATCTATAAAAAAAATATCAGTGTATTTTGTTGTTGTTAACTGTTGCTAAAAAACAGTTATGTCTTTCTTTATGCTTCAGTTGGTATGAAGTTGCAAATATTTTTTTTTCGATTTCTGAAAAATGAAAATTTTTGAGTTGAGTCACTTTTGTACTAGGTGTGCGATATGTACATTATTGAGGTCCTTTTGTTTAATGTACTAAAAACAGATACAAAAATCTTATAAGGTTGATTATTTTTATGTCTTACAACTATCTTTTTACTATCATTTTCTCGTCTCTACTACATCTTGACATGCCGCGATATCTATTTCATTCTGCGTATATCTTTCAATCTGGTTGTTGCCCACACTAGTAATGTGCTTAGCAGCGCATATTTTTTTTTTTAGCAAAATAAATAAGTAAACCATTTGTAAAATATTAGTAAAACATTAGTTCAAACCGTTTAAGTGCTAAATATGTATGACTAAAATTTTAACTGAAAACAAAATTTCAGCAAAAAATTTGCTGAAAAGTAGTATACTTGAGTTACAAGACGTTTTAATAACTTTTCTACAAACTTTTTTTTAGTCTACGCACTGCTTAGTGTGGTGTTTCACAAATAATTTGGAAATAATTCAGCGATTTATTACTGGCTGATAGGATTGACATGAAACTTCACACAGCCATAGTCAACGGAATTTCAAGCTTTAATTTCAAAGAACGGCTCAATATATCCATCAAGCGCTAATTAATTGTATTCCGAAGTAGCACACCTAGGGCATTCAAATATTTTGAGAGCTTGCCAATTTTATATTTCAAAAATAAAACATTTCTGTAATCTGCTTGCCAACAATACGGCTTTTCATGTGGGTTATCTTTGAAAGTTAAGTTATCCGCATTTGAAAAACAAAATTTGAAAAACAATAAAAAAGGCAAATTAAGTCCGATTGATTTTAAAAGTGTTGGTAATATTGAGAACAGGTAAAGTACGCTTTTTTATGTATGTTATCTTTAAAAGTGAATAAGTTATCCGCATTTGAAAAACAAAATTTTGAAAAACAAAATAACCTGGTCCTTTTTTTTCCAATGGAAAATGCAAATTAAGTCCGATTGATTTGAAAGTGTTGGTAATATTGAGAACAAGCAATTTAATTAAACAAAAAAAATCTATGAAATATCTTGTTCACGCTTAAAATGCCTCCAAAGTTGAAAATTATAAAAAAACTTAAATTTAGTAATTTTTTAGTCAAAAAGGTAGCAAGATCTTTTTTGCCGTCAGATTAAAAGTGTCTTCAGGAACACATGTAGTGTTTATATTTTCTGAAAGACTACTAGATAAAGTTGAGTTTTATAGAAATTATGTTTTCCAACCACATCCCTCCAAATTTCACAATTTTTTTAGTCAAATTCCAACTTAAACCAATTTTTTGCCTGAGTGCACGAGTGAAATTGGAAAACGAAAAACGGGTGCAGGTGCTCCGATTTTCACCGAATTTGATAGCATTATCCTTTTTCAACATCGGTGTAAATATGAGAATTTTTTTTTTTATTTCAGATTGTGAAACAAAGTTTTCGGAATGTTTAGTATAAATATGCTGACAGTCGGCTTATAATGAAAGTCAGGAAGAAAGATTTTGTGAAAAATTAAAAATTTTGAAAATAAATTTTTCTGTCATAAAAAAATGTATTTTAGTTAGTTTTTTTTACCTGATGTTAAAATTTTTAATTATCCATATTTAGGACTATAATGTTCGAGAAAATGGTTTAAATATCATCTATAGGCATTAAGATATTAAAAGCATTACTCAAACCAAAAGAGCTATTTTAACTTATTTTTGTTTTACTGGGTTTTTCTTTAAATTGTTCAAGGTTTTTTTTTAATTTAAATTTTTATAATTTGTGTTAAAATAAGACATACTTTTCTTATTTGTCGACATAATATATGTATAGTACGTAATAATAGGTAAAAAAATTTACGCAAAACTTACACCTCGGATTAAATTTTTAATATTTTACTACCCTGCGGGAAATGAAGGGTCGATTGATCCAAAGTGGTAATTCTGTGATATATGATTGCGGAGCACGTCACGAAACTGGTGAAACCAAAATTGTGGTGCACCAAAAGGTGTTAATTTGGGTGAAATGTGCAATCACGTAACTATAGTTATGGTGACAAAACAATCACTGGAGAAAAAGTAACATAACATGAAAGTGTACTGAAGCAACTAGCGTCGTTGCAGTTGAAGTTGGTACTGGTCATTGACCTGGCTCAAAACCGTTAGCAGTGGATGAAAACATGGCAATTAGTACCAAAGGATGCAGTTCCTTGACTGCTAAAAAGTGGACTCAACACTGAAGGAATGTCAGATATCGCCAAACGTCGCGATCTTAAAACTCGAAAACTGGAATATCCGGACTTCCTGTCTAGTTTATGTACTTTTCCAAATTTAAATTGTGATAATGAATTTAATGTTATATTTTTTTGTTTTGTATAGACAAAATAAACTATTTTTATAATTGATTTTTTTTTGTGCCATTTTGAAGGTTTTTTGAGCAGGTGGTATGACACGCTGTTTTGAATAAGTGCAGTGACTGGTTCCGGAAGTGCTATTTAGCAACCCGTACATAATATGACACACGCTGAATAAAAAGTGACAGGTTACTTGCTAATTACTTTCCGCATGCCCGGCGACATGTACCCCTTAGACCAGTGCAGTGGTACTTTACAAAACTATTCCACTCAAACTATCCCTAAAACAGAACACATTTCGCTTAATATATGACCAGTTTTCCTTCAAATATATGACCAGTTTTCCTTTAAAATTTCCATTTTCATTAAATATTTTGTGGATTATTGTACCATAAGATGAAAATTTTTGTGGTACGAATTTGAGAAAAATCGGAAAGCTTAATCCTTAATGACCTGCGACCATAGTTTCCCAATTTTGAAAATTTTTTAAAATTCTCTTTACAAAAATATGTTGTGTGACACATTATTTTTATACTAATTTTAGCACGCTGAACCCGAATTTTTTTTTAATTTTTTAAATCACACTAATGATTTTTGAGATATTGTATTTAGCTAAACTTTATAGATTTTTCTTTTTAAATAACTCCGATATTCGACTTTCATTAGATATTAGGCAAGTTGTTTTACAACTAGATACAAAATTTCAGACAAACCGGCTGAAGCTAACCTAATTTTAGAAATCGGTCCACATTTACAAAAGTTACACCCTCCAAAAGATTTTTTACTATTTTTTTTAATGGTAATTTTCTTCGAAATTTTCTTCGAATAATCTTCTTAATTGGGATTTGGATAGTTTCGAAGAAAATTAACGAAAACCGTGAAAAGAAAGGCACTTTAAATTAATTATTTTTTGTGTTGTAAATTTTAAATTTAATTTGTATTGTTTAATATATTTCTGCATATGTTGTTAAAATCACTTTAAAAAAATTAAATTAAATGTGAATTTTTTACGAAATAAAATAAAAATATGCATTTTGAGCAAAAAATGCAATACAAATATGCATTTAAGCAAAATAAGTAAAAATATGCTATAAAAATATGCATTTAAAGCAATATATACAAAAATATGCATTTATAGCAAAATATGAACTAACAAATCGATGGAATTTTAACATAAATTCTATGATTCTCAAAAGATATTTTGTTTACCCTGTTCTCAGACTTAAGGGGAAAAACATGCATTTGCATGATATTTCGGTCGCTGGTCATAACTATGGTTTTTATCCATACACTCACATAACAAATTCGGTTGTCTCAACAGAATTTCATCCAACCGAACTGATTCGGTTGCTGTAACCTCGTAAATTCTGTTGTCACAAATGAATTCGGTTGTTGTAACCGAATTGGGGGTTGGGGCAACCAAAACATGATTTTTTTTTTTAAATTTGTTAACTAGTGTTATTTTTTTTTGCAAATTATGTTTTATTTTTTTGATTCTTTCGTAACATTGAATAAATTTATATTAATATAAATAAAATATATATATAAAATCTAACTGTTAATTTGTCTATCTATTTTAAAATATAAATTTATTAAATTTTAACTTCCGTTATAATTTTTAAATACCTACTAGGGTTGTCGCTCGAATAAAAATTATTCGATTAATCGAACGAACAAAAAGAAAATACTAGCTAACAATTTAAAAAACAAGATTTTCGAATAACGAATAATTCGCATAAATTTTTAAGATTAATCGAATAAAACGTGAATTGAAAAAAATACCTCTTTTAATAAATTTGTATATAAGATGGTAATGGAAAAAATAAAATCAAAACTCTATTGAAGAAATAACTGAAAGTTTAAAACTTTGATTAATCGTTTTCCAAGTTTTCCGCCAAAGAAAAAAAAAACGTAACCGCCACGATTTTCGATTTTCGGTTTTTGATGAACATCTTTATTTTTAATCATTTGTATCATTCCTCAAAATTTCATATCTCTAGGAAGTACCGTTAAGAATTTTATAAAAAACAAAAAAGACGTTAGTGTACAAACTGCAGTTTGTTTAAATAGGAAATTAAGCTATTTCGATAGAAAACTAAATTTACAAAATATTTTTTGCAGTAATTTTGTTTGTTAAGTCCACGGTTTGGAAGCGAGAAGGTGTTAAAGTTAAAAATTCGCAAAATTTCAACAAATAAATGAACACAGTTTTCAAAAATCTTTAAAACATATTAATGTTGTCTAGAAACCGTTTATAATGAACACAAAGTAAAGTTGAAGCTTAAGCTTTTAAAAAATCTCTTTTTTTTTTGTCCCAGGACATACAGGATTCAAATGGGATATCTCTAAAGCACATGGTCTTAACTTGAAATCTTATGGACGTCTTTTTATGAAATTTGGCAGAAAGTTTATATTTAGTAAGAGTAGCAAGGCCTTTAAGTTTGATCAATATAGATTAGGTACGTTTTCGCTCAATATCGCTTTTTTCGAAAAACGAAAATTGTCATATCTTCTAAAATAAAAGCACAAAAGCATAAGTTTTCGACTATAGTTACATCTTGGTAAGAGGAATAATTCATGACTAACCTTATTTATTTTTATGGATTAGTTTTTGAGATTCGTTCTAAACCTATTTAGATAGATATAGAATATTGCCTAAAGTAGGCAACGAAAAAAAACTTTATAGAACAACATATTGTTTATTTTTCGTGCCAAACACATGGTATACATTTCATTGGAAAAAGCTTAGGTCGGTTTGAGGGTTAATGAATAACTCAATATGTTGGACAGGCAAAAGACTTTTACTGAAATGTATAGAGCAATTCCATTTAATATCACC
Organism: Delia radicum; assembly: GCA_021234595.1. Lineage (NCBI taxonomy): Eukaryota > Metazoa > Arthropoda > Insecta > Diptera > Anthomyiidae > Delia > Delia radicum. The sequence goes on along the minus strand of CM037855.1, from coordinate 200,883,424 downwards.
GTGAAATTAATCGATGTTTTCCGATTTTGATAACATTTTTTGAGTGTGTGCGGTAATGAACGCAAGTATTAAAAATTTTTTTTTTTTTTTTGTTTGGAAAACTCAATAGTAATAGTAATAGTAGTTTTTCAATAGCAACAATAAAAAATAAAAAAAAAAAACACATTTTCTGGTGTACATACTTCTACATTTTTTCGGATATCTGACTAAGTAAGGAGCTTTCCACTCTGACATTTTCAGGGTGTTTAGAACACATGTGCAGCTATTTGTATAAAAATTTTAACAATTTTATAGAATGGATTTTTTCCAAAAATTGATTTAAATTTTTTTTCAATTGATTTAATTGATTTACACCCCAAAACCTAGCCGTTCTTATGCAAAAATAAATTTGTCGATATTTTTTACACATTAAAAGTTATGACCTTTTAAGTGAAGTCAATACCCCACAATTTGAAGCCAAAGGGTTGCCAGAGTTTTCCAAAAAAAAATTTTTTTTAATACTTGTGTTCACTACCGCACACACTCACAAAACTTTATCAAAATCGGAAAACATCGGTTAACTTCATGGTGATATTAAACGGAATTGCTCAATAACTTCATTTAAGGGATGCCTGTCAATTTTGCTTTTGCCTAGGCTCCCATGGTAGACCGGGTTGAGACTACCAAATTATTCCTTTTTTCACTAAAAATATCACCATTACAATTAACATCACTACGTTGTTTTTCTATTTACATGCCTTTTTGTTTAATATTATTTAATTTGTTCGAACTGACTGCTTCTCACAAAATCTTAAACAAGAATGGCACTAAAAGAGCGAAAACGCTCATAAAAAACAGACTGATCATATTATAGTTGGCGCAACTATAATATTGCTGTAGTTAGAGAGAGGAATATGATAATAAATACTATATTACGACTGTAGACAAGATAATAAAATCATAACGCAAAAAAGAGAGATTTTTACTATAACATGATTAAAGCAACCATATTATTGGTGAAATATGATTGATACAATAATAACTTAATTTAAACAGCCATTTATGGCTGTAGGAGACAGTTTTGTGACCGCAATCATATTTCAACTATATTTTTTCTGCGCGCGGGTGATTGAATACTCATAATTTTGCGATATTTTGTTAATTATTTTTATTCGTTATTCGTTCTATAAAAACCCGAATAAATGACAACCCTAATACACTACAGTATATTTTTTTGTTTCAGATTTTATTTCGTCTATAAACATGTGAGTGAGTATGAAGATGGTAACCAATCATTGAATTTTTATCATAACGGTATTAACAAAATGTTTTAAAGGTTTTCTTTTAAATTTTTGAAAATTAACCTTTTCTTGCATAAATATGGCGGAAGTACATGTTTAAAAATTTATGAGCACAAAAAAATGTTTGCTGAAATATTTTTGGAAAAAAATATATTACTTTGAAGGCCTTTGCAAATAAGGAAATTGTTTTCGAATTTTTGTTTTCATTTGTGAATTTAAAAAACAAAGAAAATATTGAATTTTAGCATTTTCTGCAAAATTGATCTTAACATTTTGGATTCCCGACGAAAGAAGTTAATATATAGCGTGATATAATTTGATGTTATTATATATAATTTTATATGTGGCCAAATGTAACGATATATATATATAATATAGTACTATGATATGATATATCATTATATATTATGTTACATATAAGTTGATCTTTTTTATCTCTATTTTATCTCTACTTGGCATAGCTAAATATGAGATCACATACACTTCAATGTATAATTACATATAGGTATATATAGGTATATATGAAACAATAAAATCAAACAAATTCTATATAAAAATATGTGTTAAAATTAAAAAGAAAAATTCCATCACTTTCATATATAACTATATATCAACATACATATATGGTAGAAATTAACCACCAAAAAATCGATCACATTTATATATAATTATAATAAAAGAAAAATAATAAAATTCAATGTATTTAAAGCAAAAAAATATTGCAAAAAAGCAAAAGTAAAAAACTTAGAAAACCTGCAGTTCAAAGTTAATAGATTAAATAAAAATGTATGAGTAGAAAATCATTTTAAATCAGAAAAGCGTAAAAAGCAATTATAATAATCAAAAAATTCTAAAAATCTTTGTAAAATCCAAAAAATTAAAAAAAGCAAGAAAAGAATAACAGTTAATGTGCCGAATCTGATAATTGATAACACAGTGCAACAGTGAAAAAAATGCACGGACTCGACAGTATAGGTTCGATTGTGCTACCAAAGGTTAGTAAAACCCTGTACTCTGTTTGGCCAGTTTGACTACCAATTTTTTTTTATGGACCTCAAAAGATTTTGAAAATCAGTGCTCCACTCAAAAAAATGTGTCCTCAGTTTTTGGCCTACAGCTAATTCAGACTTGATGATATTGCTTAACTATATTTGGCAATAATATAGTGAAGAGTCTACTGAACAAATTTTATAAACATTTTATGTGCAAAAAATTTTTTTTCCTGCACTTTTTTTAAAAAATATATAAGAGAAAATTATTTTTTTTTTTTGCTTTTTTACTAACCTTTGGTAGTACAATCGATCATATACTGTCGAGTCCGTGCATTTTTTCAAAAGTCTTCATTTGTTGCACAGTGTAATTAAATATATACATATATAGTAGAAACAACAAAAACAAAAAATTCGATTACTTTTACATACTATTGTATATGGCATTTAAAATACATTGATTTAAATTTAAATTTTCATTATTATTTGAAATGTGAAAAAAATATTAGTGCAGATTTCCAAACAGTTCTAAAGGTTTTTGAAATTATATCAAATTGTATCAAATTCTTTATATAACTTGATCAAATTAGATAGACCCATTTTTCGGATCAAATTATATCCCATGAGATACGGTTATGTATGCCATTTTTCGGATAAGCTAAGATATGATGTGATATAAATTTATATATGAATATATAGTATTATATATGATTATATATACCCATAGCGGAACTTTTTTCATCGGGTTTTTATTATTTATTGAACAAGCTTTTAGATGTTTATTTAAACCTTTAACTAGTGCTGCCAACTCATTCGGTTGAAAAATCGCCGAATTTTTGTTAATAAATATTTAAAAATTTAATTTTTTGATATTGAAAACAAAATCAGAAAACAAAATCAGTTTCAAAACTTAAATTAATAGAGAAATATCAAAATTTGTCCACATTTTCTCCCAATACCAAAAACCGTAGACGTATCGTTTTTTGGCTGATTAATCGCTCGGACACTACCAACACATTCATACAAATATGTCTGTAAATAAAGCAGAAAAAGTTCAAAAAAATTAGCAGAAAAAGCAGTAAAATTAGAAGAATCTTTTTGCTAAATATTAGTAAAATAAAAACGTAAAATTTTAGTCAAATTTGCTGTGGTGGACCCAAATTAATCTATGGCGGTTTTAAAAATGTTTTTCCCATAATATGCTCAACATTAACAAACTTTTAAACTCTTCCTTGCCCAAAAATTTTAAAAATACACTTAAAAAAATGTTTGTTTTTATCCTTAAAAGTGACGATATTCGCAACTTCTTTAATTCGGGACAGACCAACATACAGCCATCAGACTTTAAATACGGCAATATATAGTTTTATCTATAAGAACATCAACATTTTTCTCGCATGTAAAGAAATATAACTATAAATAGGTCAAGATATCGTTTTAACCAAAATTATATAATTTTTTTTTGAATATTACACTATACGTAATTACATATAATTTTGATTTGTGCTATATCAAATAATACACATATTCGTACATAATTAGATTAACCATATGTAATTGCATATCGAGGGCTTATATTCAAAACTTGCTATCTGCAGTTTTCTCGAAAACGAGTTTTTAATGGCAACTTGTTCACTGATTAAGTTGTCATATGTCATATTAAATTTGAACTTAAATTTTTTTTCTTTAACATTTTTTTTTTAAATTTGTGATTTTGCTATCTACTATACGTAATTTTGCGAATAAAAAGTTGCTATCTGCATAAAAAAATTGATTTTTATTATCATAAATCCTAAAAGTGTTGGTATTGAATCATTAAAAATAATAAAGATATAAACAGCATGAACTATTCAAAAAATGGTCAACATAAATCCGGGGATTAAAATTCCCTACAACGTATTGCAACTGATTATATGTCATCCAATGAAGGTTTGTTGTCTACAATTCGTGACAATTTTAATTTTGTCAAACGTTTTATCCAGATTCCGAGAATGAACAAATCCACGACAATGTGATCAAAGTTGATGTGGCAGACGATCGCATAACAGGTTTGTTGCTTAAAATTCGAGACAATTATATGTAATTGTAACATAAATTTGTATTTAGATTCCGAAAATGAACAAATCAACCACAATGTGGTCGCTTGCCGTCCCTTATCTATCTACCAATTGGCGATATTAAATATAAAGTGAATTTCGATAAAGTATATATTTACCTTCCTACCAAAATCAAAACATAAGGGGTTTATTTTTATTGTTTTATATTAAAACAACATTAACTTGAATAAAAAATCGTGTTATTTAAATAAAAAACGTTAATTAGTTTACAATAAAGCTTATTTGTATTTTTTTCAAAAAGTGCTATCTGATAATTTGAACATACGAATTGATAAAATTTATATTTGCAAAAAGTGCTATCTGCTATATCAGCGCGAATAACAGCAATTAAAAAAAATAAAAAATTGTGAAACTTAGACGTCGTTTTTAAATAACTTCGTAGAAGAAACTTTAGTAATAACTACTACAATTTACAAAAAAAAAACTGTTTTTTTGCTCCCCTGAAAAATTATGATTATGCAGATAGCAAGTTTTAAATATAAGCCCTCGATATGTCATATACGATTATATATTGGTCGATATGTAATAAGATGAAATTATATGTGGCATCGTATTAAAAAATTTAAGAAAAAACATATAAACATATCTATTTACGTATAATAGCATGCAATAAATAACATGTATGTATGTATATGACGTGTTCACTTCACTTGTCTATTTTATACTGATAAAAAATAAAAAAAATCTATACACATACTGAAACGCAAACATCGCATCCTCTGCTGGTTTTGAGTATCAAAATTTTATTTTAAGACTAGTAAATTCAGCAAAAAAAAAAATTTGTTAAAAATTTAGTATTTCGTCACGTCAAAATAGCAAAATGTTTAACTAAAATCTCAATTTGAACTAAAAATTAGTTTAAAACTTGCAAAGTTGGATTACTAACTGCCTTTTTCTACTAACTTTTTTCTATGAGTGTAATACTCAGCTAGGTGCAAGTTTCATCTTGATCCTAAGACATCGATTTCAAAAGTACGGTCACTTGAGATGAAATCCCCCAAACATATTTTATGATGTTTTTTAATACACGCGTACATTCTATTATTTTAAACAAAAACCGCAATTTGTCATACGGGTTTCATTAACTTATCAATTTAGTAAAACACAAAAAAGCCGGCAATATTTCCCAAATTGCACAGTGGGGCGTATCACAAATGTGTTGGACATAATTCAGCCAATAATAAATGATCGGATTGCCATGAAACTTCACACAGCCGTAAACAACGTAATTTCAAGATTAAGTTTCAAAGAAGATCCATCCGGCACTGATCACTTATACTCCAAAGCAGGACACCTCATCAGGTATTAAAAAATGTGTAGAACTTGCCAATCTATATTTATCAACCGATTTGTTTTTTGGCAATGGAAAAGCCAAATTAAGTCCGATTGGTTTCAAAAGTGTTGGTGATATTGACAACAAGTATGTCTAAATAATAACCGATTTGTTACAAATTTTGCACTTCTTCATGGAATCGGATTTTAATATTATTTAATAAGTTTCAACCGAATGGGATACAATTTTCGGATAGCCGTAAAAAAAAAAAAAATTTTTAATTTTTGTGAAAATGTTAAACTTTTCAAGCTTTATTTGTTTTTTATATACATCCAGATTATTTTAATGTTATTTTTAATTTATAACAAGCTTTCAACCCAGGTATATTTACAAAAATAACGAAAATCAAACATATTAGCTAGGTTGATATTAGTATTTTGACTTTGAAGATCAAAACTGTTCCATTCATATAAGAAAATGTTTGTTTTAACTTTTATTTTGCAATAAAATATTTGTTAATGAACGTATTGTAATAAAATTTAATACTAAGCTGTACCTTGCTATTGTTTTTCTTTAATCCGAAAAAAATGTATATAAGACTAAAGGAAATCCCACAATTCCCAAAAAAACTTAAAAAAATTGACTAAAATGGTATTTTTTACATTTATTGCTGTCTTGTCTACGTTTGTGGCGATGTTAAAAAATTATAGTTCTATCATATTTGTACTAAATTGGAGGATCTTCCCACGTGTTTCATTTTCAAATTTTGGGGGTTTGAACTTAGAGAAAAAGTTGGTTAATATTGAATATTGAGTAAAAAAATTGTCGAATTCGGAGGCGTTTGGGGGGGGAGATCAACAACGAACTGGTGAATATAATTTCCATAAAACGCAACTGTATTTAGCAGTCTTTCAGAAAAATATAAATACTATATGTGTTTTAATCTGGAGACAAAAGTATTTTTACCTTTTTGCCCAAAAAATTACTCACATTTTTTTTTAAATTTATAACTTTAGAGTAATTTTCTGTCAAGTGTGAACAAGATATTACATAGGAGTTTTTTTTTTTTTTTTTTTTTGTTTAATTAAATAACTTCTTGTTAATATCGCACACCTAGTTCAAAAGTGACTCAACTCAAAATTTAAATTTTTCGGATTTATATGCTATGGATTGTGGAAGGACTTAGCAACCATTAAACAGGGTAAACAACCACAAATTTATCTACTGAATTGTCAAATTTAGATGGCACCAGTTCCGACAATGTAGTAAACGTAATTTTACAAAAATTAAATAAAAATGACGGAGGGTACTGAAAATATAGAAAATGCGGAACCGCAACCGATGATTTCCCTTTTTGATTTCTCTTTTTGATTTCTCAATTTCTTCGCGACTTCTTTCAAATCTAATCCATTTTGGGCATATGACCGTTTTCAAAACATTACACATATTTGTTAAAATTTTTGACGCTGTACTTCTTTCCACTGCTAAATTGAAGTCTTTTTCGATCATTTGTTTGTAAATTCCTTGTCCGAAATAGCGTAGTGATGTGTCCAATTGCAAAATAATTGGAATGCTTGTCTTTTTAGCCATTGGTGATAATTCTTCTAAAACTATCATAAATGCATACTTATTTAATCTAAAATACGCAATAAAACTATTTTATTTTTATTAATTTTAAACACTTGCGACTCAGTTTTAAATATTGTCTTACGATTTTTCTGGTAGTTCCAAAGGATTTGAACAGTCACGAAGCTTTTTTCTATTTAGATTTTCCGTTCTTTGTTTTTCTTTTTTAATTAAATACCAGGAAATCACAATTGCGAAACTCATTTTATATTATACTAAAAATAAGTACTTTTTTTTTTGTTTAATTTTTATTTTTGTTAAAAAATGCACTCTTCTTTATTGCAATTTCATTCACTTTAAAGTGATAATTTGGTTTTTTCCCGCATTTTTTTATGTTGTTGCTAAGAACAAAATGAAAATGAAATCGTCGTGAAAAAAACGACTCACTCGTTTTTCAGAACACAGCGGAGTTGAAAATGTGGAATTAAAAATGATTCCACTTTCACTTCGTAGTGGAATATAGAACCCAGGCCTTTATGTTTCAGTTGGTATAAAGTTGCAAATATTTTTTTTCGATTTCTGAAAAATTAAAAATTTTGAGTTGAGTCACTTTTGAACTAGGTGTGCGATTTCAACACCAACACTTTTCAAAGCAATCGGGCTTAATTTACCTTTTCCATTGCCAAAAACCCCTACCAGGTTATTGCAAAAATGCAAAAATTTGATTTTTAAATGCGGATAACTTTTGCACTTTAGGAGATTGCCGACGTGAATAAAAGTATTTATTGTTGGAAATTACAAGCAGATTACAAAATTGTTTAATTTTTGAAAATCGGTTGATAAATATAAATTTTGGCAAACTCTAAAAAGTTTTGAATACCCGTGGTGTCCTACTTTGGAGTCTACTTGAGTAGAGCCTGATTTATCTAGTGGGCCATTCTATGAAATTGAAGCTTGTAATTATGTTAATTAGAGATGTGTGAAGTTTCATGGCAATCCGTTAAGACAGTAACAAATGGCTGAATTATGTCCAAAATATTTGTGAGACACCCCACTGTGTATTGTTGCTAATAACGAAAACCCTTATCTTGGGAATAATATAAAAATATTCATTATAAAGAAATAAAAATAGAAAACAATAAACTAAAAATGGTTCCAAAGACACTTATTGAACGATTAACAAAAATAAATGAACTTTTTATTTTGATAACTCGAAAAAAAAAACATTTTGGCCTAGTAACTCTTTAAAAAAAAAGCACTTCAAAAAGTGCACTTTGGCATAGTAACACCCTAAGAAACGATTAAAAATAAAACAATTTTTTTTTTGTAGATATATATTTATATATTTTTTAATTATAGTTTTCTTTATTTTATATTTGGAAAATGAATTGTACATAGAGCTTTGTTTATATGATTTTAGTAATTAAATATATATATATTTTTTTTTTTTTTTGTTTATACATACATTTCTTTTTATTTATATCTAATCCATGATATATAAATTTGATTCACAATAAAAAATAAAAATAAAATAAAAATAACTTAATCTTTTTGTTTTTAATTAAGGACCTTTTTAAAAATCTGTACAGAAAATTAAATAAAAATGTATGAAATTTAAAGCCAATTATAAAAATTATATTGTTCGATTATTGGTTGTTTTACAATATAAAAAGATAAAGAAATTTGATCTCTTTACTTAAAAAAATATATTTTTTTTTTGTTACAAAAGCCGTGTTTTTTAAACTAGATTTTTTTTTTTTTTGTAAAACCATTGATGACTAAATTTTTTAAAAAATACATATAAAAACAATTTCATTATACATATTTAACGATAAAAAAAAATATGTCAAAATAGACTTATAATTGTGTATTATCTTTATCTAGTGTTTAAAATTTTAAAATATTTTTTTTCATATTTTTTTTTTTTTAAATAAAAATCTTAAAAATCTTTAAAATTTTTAACAATAGTTAATGATAATGACATTTTAATTAAATTATTAAATTATAAAAGATTTCTTTTTTCATGTTTAACAATAACAAGTGTTCTTTGATTTCAATTACCATTTGACTCCAAGCTTTTTCATTCAATAAATTTTTTTTTGTGTATAAAGTGATAAATTCATAAAACTAGATTTTTTCGATTTCTAACACACAAAACCCAAACAGCTTTTAAACAAAGTCAACATGAGTAATTTTATGTGTATTTTTGTTTTTTTTTTTTTTACTATTTTTGATAGTTTTATTTATTATATGTTGTTGTAATTTATAGTATATTTAAATTAGGGAATGCTATAGAATTGATTATGTTTAAATTTTTTTATAATATTTATAGTTAATGTACAAGAAAGTTTATTGAAAAAAAGTCTCTTGAAGTTTTATACAAAATGTGTATAGAAATTTATCTTCAACGTTTGAAAAAAGAATCAGTTTCTAAATTGCCTACCACGAAACCGGTTTAAAATTCTCTATCACGTGATGGGCCTGAAAGTGCCAGTCCTGTGTTAGGGGAAAACAAGATCGGTTCATAAATTGCCTATCAGGTGACCAGTATAAAAGTATATATCACGTGATGGGTCTGAAAGTACTAGTCCCGTGGTAGGTGAAAACAGTACCGGTTACCAAAGGTCCTAACACGTGATCGGTTTAAAAAGTCTATCACGTGATGGGTACGAAAGTAACAGGCCTGCGGTAAGTTCCTAAAGTACTTATCAGTTACTGGTTTAAAAGTATATTTGACATAACTGGCATGAATAGGTGCAAATATGACTTTTAAAGTACATATCATTGAGCCGGTTTTAAAATATCTATTAGCCAAGTCTTTCAAGAAAGAACTCCGACTGAACTAAGAAAAAATATATAAAAGAACACTCGGTTCATAAATTGCCTATCAGGTAACCGGTATAAAAGTATATATCACGTGATGGGTCTGAAAGTAATAGTCCCGTGGTAGGTGAAAACAGTACGGGTTACCAAAGGTCCTAACACGTGATCGGTTTAAAAGTCTCACGTGATGGGTACGAAAGTAACAGGCCTGCGGTAAGACTGGTTCCTAAAGTACTTATCAGTTAATGGTTTTAAAGTATATTTGACATGACTGTCAGTGAATAGGTGCAAATATGACGTTTAAAGTACATATCATTGAGCCGGTTATAAAATATCTATTAGCCAAGTCTTTCAAGGAAGAACTCCGACTGAACTAAGAAAAAATATATAAAAGAATACTCATGTTTTTTTATATTTTTTTGATTTCTTCCATATTAATTAAACAAATTGGTATCAAATTAAAGGTATTTTGAACTTATTGACCGTCTTCATATAAGAGCCACTAAAATTTTTTGGATGGAAATATTCGTCCGACTAATTACCCTGAGGGAAATGAAGGGCCGATTGATCCAAAGTGACAATTCTGTGATCTATCATTGGGTGGGACGTGCCGAAACTGGTGAAACCAAAATTGTCGTGTACCAAAAAGTGTTAATTTGTGTGAAATGACCAATCACGTGACTATAGTAATGCTGATAAAACATATGACCAGATATATCATATAACTGGAGAAAAAGTAACATAACCTCAAAGTGTACTAAAGTAACTAGGGCCATTGCAGTTGAAGTTGTTACTGGTCATTGAACTGGTTCAAAACCGTTAGCAGTGAATAAAAATATGGCAATTAGTCCCAAATTATTCAGTCCCTTGACTGCTACAAAGCGGACATAACACTAAAGGAATTTGACTTTGTGACAGTCGAAATGAAGACTTAACACTGCACTGTTCAAAAAACTGAATACGGAACTGTTTAGATGGTGACCAACATAGTAAATGTTAAAGTTTTTCGTTGTGTATAGAAAAAATAAACATATTTTAAAATTTATTTTTGTTGTACCTTTTTGAACAGGTGCTAGGACACACTGTTTTGGACATGTTCTGTGACTGGTTCCGGACGGGTAATTTAGCAACCCGTATGTAATATGACACAAGGCGAATTAAAAAGTGGCAGACTACTTACTAATTACTTTTCGCATGCCCGGCAACATGTACCCCTTAGAACAGTGCAGTGGTACGAAACAAATCTATTCCATTCTAACTACTCGTGTAACAGAACACATTTCGCTTAATATGTGACTAGTTTTCCATCAAAAGCTGTTCTCCAGTTCTACGATACGTACACCTACACCAGTCACGTGATAATTATTTTCCTACTGGTACTGTTGCATATCACATAAATATTAAAATTATCATACTTTAACACGACCTACCTTTAACATGTCCCGTAGCTTATACATTTAAGTCGGTACGGTGAAAGGTTACCGTCATCGAGTTATTCGCCACGTCACAAGGTCCTCCAAAGGTAGCAATTGCCACCTACTATGACAAGACCATGTTAAAAGTACCGGTCACTTTTATATACCAGGACCGAAACTAGGACAGGTTCATACACACAAAGATCTAGTCACGTGACAATACTAGTGACTGGTCCATTTCCAGCAGGGTAATGTAATGAGGAATTAGTTTTACAATGTAGTTAGTTCTGTGATATGTTATTTTAAGTTAGTTCAGTGACATGTTCTTTTGCCGTTACGTAAGTGACGTGTTCTTTTGCGTTGGTTCTGTGGCATGTTCTTTTGCAATAATTCAAGGATATGTTATTTTGCCTCAGTTATGTGACATGTTCATTGGGGTTAGTTGTGTAGACATGGCATAGGGGGAAATTGACCCCTCCTATGACAAGCCCTTGTTAAAGTGACTGGTAACATTTCATATATAAAAACCGGTCCCGTGACAATGGTCCCCATCACAATGAACCGGTCACGTAACGTGTGTTGTGATAGGTTCCTTTCACGCAGGGTGTTAACATGAACATTTTCTTAATTAAGGTTTAAACTTGTCCTTTGTGTTATGGTTTATCCAATCTAATTTCAGAATTTATTTTCTTACATTTTTGAAGTCTCTTTCGGAAGTTATCGTAAATAACAAGCATATTAAAAACTACATTCCAGGGCTGCCAAAAAAAAAATTTTGCTAAATTTTAGTGCATGCAGTAGAACTTTACAGAATAAAAATTAAAAAAGTAAAATAAAACGACTTTGTTTTTCAATCTTTTACACTTTTTTCCTAATAGATGATCATTATTTTATTTTGAACTCTGTTTTTATTTTTATTTTAGTAACATTTTTCGCTATTCTCATTTAACAAATTACTGAATTTTGTACTAATTTTTGTTGCTGACTTTAACAAAATATTTGCTAAATTTAGCAAAACTTTTGCTAATCACAAACAAAAAATTTATATATATTAAACAAATCAAAATTTTAATTGCAGAGTGAAAATTAAAATAATGTTCATCTACACAGAGAGAATTCCTTTGACAAGTTGTAATGAAATTTTTTCACTAAACTAAAGAACTTTTCTTAACAATGTGAATGAAAAATTTCTAAAACTTCATGAAAAAAACTTTATAGTTTAAATTAAACTATTTTAATGAAACTTTTTGTTTAGGCGTATGAAATTTTAAATAAATAATAAAAAATTTTTTCATTAAATTTAATAAAAAACTAAATTAATTTAATGAAAAGTTTCAATGGACGAGTTCCAGTGACAATTCATAGATCTAATGCAAAAATTCATTGATATCATGCAGATAATTATCTCAGTGTATTAGGAAAAAAAAGTGTAAAGGATTGAAAATCAAAGTCGTTTTATTTTACTTTTTAAATTTTTATTCTGTGAAGTTCTATTGGATGTGCTGAAATTTATCAAATTTTTTGCTGATTTTAGCAAATTAATTTAAAATTGCAGTTTACTGAAAATTTCACTAAAATTTAGTAGCGGCTACTAATTTTTTCTACTAATTTCATTTTACTACAGTTAGCAGTCATGCAGAAAAAATATCGCAAGGCTCAAAATAGTTAAATTTAACGTAATAACAACAAAATGTTCAGATTTTTTTTTCTAAGTGTTGGTTTTCTTATGAGTTCTAAAACCGTTCACTATGCAGAAGTGGATTCGCTGTCTTACTTTTCATAACGCCGTATTTGTCGCTCCTATAACCGGTTAAGCTTTTCAGCAGAGAGGACTAATTTCGTGTATGTGTCAGAAAACGAAACCGCATAAGTAAAACGATTCCGATATCGCAATTTTTTTGCTCGTTTTAAATCGAGCAGTTGTACCTTGTCGAAAGTAAATAGAATGTGGATTTTTTCTTAGAAAAGTTTGTTAAATAATAAAAGCAACACTTAGTATTAAAAATTTGAAATGTTTTTTATTTATTTTAAAAGCAATCTTTTAATAGCTTCTTCAATTTAAAACAAGAGCTTTAAAAATCTCTTTGAAATGTTTTTTAGTTATTTTAAATCAAAAAGCTTTTTTAATTTAAAATAAAAATTAAAAATAATTAATTTAATAGCTTTTTTAATTTAAAATAAAAAATAAAATAATCTCTTCAAATTGCATGTATTTTGAGTGATTAAATGTCCCATTTTCCCTCCCTCTGGATCCGCGCTTGATTAACGAATTTTGAGGTAATATCAACATGAACATGCATGAGCACGTATGATAATGTATGTAGATTTACCCCGATTTCGTTAATGCACATGTATGTAGGTATATGGAAGCATATATCGCTCATTTACTAAAAGACTGTCATAAGTCAAAAAACGCGATTTTTGAGTTATTGATGCAGATTTTTTAGTTATATCATGCTTCATATTGTGTAAAAATTTCATATTAATGTCGTGTATACATTCCGAGTTAGAGGAGTATATATTTTATTTTTTCTGGAAAGTGGGTGCAAGGAGTATATACTTTATAGAGAAACTGTGCTACACGCGAGTCTCTGGGTTATTTAGTGAATTCGCACCCAACTCTCACTAAGAGAAAAATGCAGTAAAAACTCTTTTTATAAAAACGTGACCAAATAAATAGAGAAGAGGTCGAGCGAGGCAGATATGTATTGAAAACTTTAAAAGCGTTTTCTGCAAAACCGTTTTTTTTTTTTTTTTTGAGTTATGTCAGTCTTTTAGTAAATGAGCGATATGGAGATTTATACATCCATGTAGGGATATGCATGCATACATTGTACTTTTATATATATCCATATATGAATATTTTTAGCCGGGTAAATAAATTTTAGTTTTCGATACTTAAACTGGTTAAACGTTTAAATGTCGTCTTTGTTGTAATTCAAACTTTTACAGATTTTCAATAATTTTGGAAGTTGTAAAAAATAAAAACTGATGGAACATTTTTCAAAAGAGATTCTCATCCATACATTTCAACATCATTAAAAATTGTTATTAAATTTGCGACAACAAAGAAAAAGTCTTATATTGTAGTGCTGTGTAATTTTTAGGTTAATAAAAACCCAAAAGTTAAAAAAAAAACTAAAAAGGCAGTTTAAGTTTAACCTTGAATAAAATTTAACAGAGACATTCTCTTAAATAAAAAAACTCGTAATGTTGAAATTTATTTTTAATACGAGTTATTAGTAATAAAAGTTTAATTCATAACAAATAATAATTTTTCAAATCGTTTTTTTTTTCCAAAAGCTTTCATTTTTTAAATACTTAATCTTTGTTGTTGTTGGATTTTTTTTCGGCGAGAAATTCAAAAAATAAAAATCATGTTAATTTGTGCTATTTTTTTTTTTTTTTTTGTACGATACTATTTTGTTATTACTTTTAACCCTTAAATGCTCAACAGCGTCGATTTGAATGAAAATGTGTATTAATGATGTAAATGTTAAACAAACAAAAACTGCGTAAAACAATTTTTAAAATTATTTGTTTACGCTTTTGGATCACCGCTTACACAAAAATGAAGCGACACAGTGAGAAAAAAAGCATATTTAATTTTAAAGCTTTCATTTGCCTCTAAATACATACTTACACTATCGTGCAAAAGTAAAGCAATGTTTCAAAACTAAAACGCAAAATGTATTTATTATCCAAATCGTTTTTTTTTTTAATTAATCCAGAACTAAAAACTTTTTTGGTTTTAATAAAAATATTGGGCAATTAACCCTCCAACCGGCCTATGCTTTTTTGCAAAGGAATAAAGTGGTTCTGATAACAAGAGAGGTAAATCCACCTAATTGCCCAGAACTGAGACCAATAGCAAGATATTAAGCTCTAGTGAATATAGTTATAAAGAACACAAAACATACGCCAGAGATGCTAACATTTTAAAAACTAAATGGTCTTTACACATCCAGAAGGTCACTAAAAAAGCAATAAAAGCTTTAATGTCGGGAATTTCTTAAAAAAGTAAAAATATTAATAAAAGGCAAATAAGTGTAGAAACAGAATAAGACCTTGTCGTTTATTTCCATACAAATTGACATTTAATCCTCAAACCGGCCTAATTTTTTTTGCATGGGAATGTATACCACGCGTTCGTCACGAAAAATAAACGATATGTTGTTTTAAATCTGCTAAATAAAATCGTTCTGCCAAATTTCATAAAAATGCGCCCATACGGTTTTAAGTTAAGACGATGCCCTTTACAGGTATCCTATTGGAGTCCTGTATGTCCTTGAACCAAAATAAGAGAATTTTTTAAAGCCTACTTTATTTAGAATAAGTATTCTTTGGGAAGACTTTTAGCATTTTTAATTCTTGCGCCTTCAGTTTGAAGTAAGCCTTTTAGGGATTTTTGGAAAAAGATATGTTGTCGACAATTCAAAGTTTATCCGCTCCATTTAGCGCTTTCACATAATAATAGTAATGATTATTTCTACCGTTCAAGATATATTTGACCCCATAATTCTCTAAACCGAGGATGTGCCACATTAATTTTGTGCTGCATTTTTTTTTTTACTTTTTCTTTATTTTAAAAAACAAATTGGTATAGAGACAAACCCCGATCGATTTAATATTTGCATATGATAATAGTTATGCTAATGTCTATCATCAAAATAAGATTTGATACCGTAATTTTTTAAACCGCGCATGCGCGGTTATTTTAAAGTTAATTTTTCTACACGTTGACCTCAATTTCAGCAAAAACCAGATGTGTTGGAAAAATTTGGGAGCCAAATTTATACTTTTTTTAAAGAAAAGCAACACTCAGGAAATTCTTCCTATTTATTAATGTATGGCTTTCTTTGGAAAGGGGTTAGTGGAGAGATAAAAGGTGGGGAAAGATGAAGGTCTTCAAACATGGCAACACTGTAATTGAACAAGATGATACGCCTTAGAACAGTTGTTGCTCGTCACTTGATGGAGAGTTGGCGAACTTATTGAAACCGAAGGTGGGCTCTGCGATACATATGAGAGATAGAAAACTCATACAATTTTTCCAAAATGGTATTGTCTTCACTGTTAATCGAACCCGGGACCATCTGTGTAACTGTCCAGAGCGCAAACCATTACACCACAGCATTCAAAAAAAATGTATTAACTCGAACGCATTATTTCTTTTTATTGTATTTTAAATAAGCTAATCCAGAAAAAAATAGTAGGGTGGCAGGTTACGTATCCCCAATATGCAAAATTGAAGGTGTCAATGACTTCCGTTATACTGCGAAAGTATGAGTTTAAGCACCGTTTTTGGATGTTAATTACAATTTTTCTAAAATAAGGGAATTTAAAACAACTAATCATGCATAAATCACTAGTCCGTCGATGTATTTTTCTCAAACTCCAGAGCCAAATGACGAAAATTTTCCCAAAGAATAATTATGAGTGTCACTAAAAACAGATAAATCTTGTATTTTTTATAGAAAAAACTTGTACGTTTTCACTAGTTTTTATTGTATTAACAATTATAAATAAATATTAGTACACATTTGCCTCTTATTTTAATAAATGTTGAAATATGTTGGTCTAAAAACTCATATTAAGGATATATGTAAGTCTAACTTTTATCCTGATCAATTTAAATGCAACCAAAAATACGCAAGCGCTTCTTTTTTAAAGGATAGAATTGTTTAGACTAAATATAAGTTCTGTAATAAAAGTACAGGGTTTAGTTAATCGGAATATTGGTGTAAAAGTGAGGCAATGACCTTCTCCTATACAATGTGAGATTGTAGAAGATATAGGGGGCTAAAATGTTGGACTTCTATGACTATAAAGAGGACACATTTACCCTTATTCGAAATTTGATTCGTTTTCACAGAAAGATTTGGTTTGAGTTTTAATTTTAAAACATTGGCTAACTTTTGCTCCACAGTGTATGTCTTTTATTTAAATTTTCTGTCTATAGTTTTGCCCCTTCTTCTCGATATTATAAAAAACGTCATTTTTAAGTTTCGAATTAAATTCGCACATACTAATTTTGTCCACTTTCATATTTAATTAAAGGAGCAATTCTAAAATTTTTTTTAAAAATGTAAAGAATATGTGGATTTTCTAAACACAGTAGCGAAGCTTTAATTTCAATTGAGCTCAAAATAAAGCCACAGGAATTGTTTGAATGGTATGGTTAATGTATCTTTAATGATACAGTGAGCATTTAAGGGTTAAGTATTTACTATTTATATTAAAGTTGATTTGTTTAGTTGGTTGGGTTTGTTGTAGAAATACGTAGTTTTAAATCGATTACATTTTAATGTTGTGAATTTTTTTGAAATTTTTGTCATATTTTACAACTTTTTTGTTTCGTTTTTATGTTTTTTTTTTTTTGTGTAATAAAGCCGTGTTGTTGTTAAATTTTTTTTGTTTATTTTGCGTTTTTTTTTGTGTTGTTTTTTGTTTTTCTAGTTTCAACTTCAACCTATTTTTTTTTTAAATTACCTAAATTATGCTCTTAAACTCTAAACAATAATATCCACGTTCATGTTTTCTATAATTTATTCATGTTTTTTTTTATAGCAAGATGCTCATTCAGTTTTTCATCTTCTTCTTTCATATATAAATTTACATGTTTTAGTTTTTTTTTATGTTTTAATCATTAAAACGACGACCTACTAATAATTAATTAATTAAAAATAATAATAATAAGCTAGTACCATAAACCCCCTGGCGAAGTAGTATAAACCCCCAAAAACCCCGCTTTTTGTATGTTTTTTTTTTAAATGTATACTCAAAGTAAAAATAAATTTACCCATCGCGTACATTTAGCCCTATGCAGGACCACCAATATCACTTTGGTATCGTGCAGTCAAATAGTTGGCTGCTTCTGTCATTTGTTCAAGGCACTGATACAAGCCATTCAAATGTCTTCGGCAACGTTTTGCCAATTCTGTGGCTTTATCGACATTAGCTGTCTTCTTCTGTTGCATATCACCATCTTCACTACTGTTGGTCGAATCAGAACCGCTGCCGTTTTTGTTGCTTTCCGACTCAACGCCAGAATCATTTTCTTGTGAAATATCACTCTCGGAATCACTCAATTGACTAACGGATGTAATTGAAGCCATGGAGGCGGTCGAGGGACGTCTTATGTGTCCTTTTATCGAGCTTGTATTTGTAGCATTAGCAGCTGTAGTGGAAATGTTTTCAGTCTTAACTTCTTGATTTTCCATAGAGATTTTCTGTTCATCTAAGTCGTCGGTCTCATCTTTGCCAGTCCAGAGAAGATCGTTTTTCAAAGCATTCAACATGCTGTACAAATTGAATAGTTCCGATGAGTTTAGGAATTCATGTACATTTTTGGATTTAACAGGATTACGCTTGCCATTAGCGTTAGGAATAAACGTATGTTGATTTGAGGTCACATCTTTACCAGGAGTTGGTATAATATCAGTACTATCACCCACCTACAAAACATAAAATAAATGAACGAAAATTAGGTATTATTTTAAAAATGTTAAGTTTTCTTTGATCTTCTTTTATTTAATTCTTCTTATTTTAAACGAGCTTAAGATCATTTATTTATTAATTATAATTATTTATTTCCAATATTTCGTCTCCACATTGGGTGACTTCTTCAGGGAACAATTATTACAATTTGTATTATTGTAACAATTATTACAATTTGTATAATTGTAATAATTGTTCAATGAAAAAGTCACCCAATGTGGAGACGAAATATTGGAAATAAATAATTATAATTAATAAATAAATTATCTTAAGCTCGTTTAAAATAAGAAGAATTAGGTATTATTCTAAAAATTATAATTTAAAATTCGGACTAACATGACAATTGTTCTTTTTATTTCTTCAAACAAAAAAAAACTAGGCAAAAATCTAAAGATGTCTCTACGTTAGTGACTTAATTTTTTAGTACCAAACAAAGCAACCGATTGAAAATCAGTTCATCCGTTAAGGATGCACAATGGCATCCGATTTGTAATATATTGTTTTGAGAAAAAGGCATTTACAGCATCGATGGTAACCGATTCGAATGCGAGTATCGGTAAGGGTAACGCTGTTTTCTTTCATTTCGGTAACGGTATATTAGGGGTAACGATATTTCAGTTATTTCGGAAACGGGTTTTTAACGTTATTTACTTTTTTAACGTTAACGATTTTACTTATTTCGGTAACTGCACTTTAGCGTTACGTCACTTTATTTTAGGGATAACGATTTTTCATTTATTTCGACAACAGTAGTTTAAGGGTAACGTTATTTTAGTTATTCAGGTAATGTTAATGCTCACCGATATTTTTAGCCCCATCATACTCGAATTTTAATTACTGGCTAGTTTATGATCAAACTTTTTGGAAAATATATCTATTTACAGTAAGTTTTGTTTTTCAGATCTTAAGGATAATGCTATTTCAATTATTTCGGCAAACGTTATTATAGCGATAATGGTTATTATTTCGATAACGGTATTTTAAGAGTTTTGATATTTTAATTATATCGGTAAATGAATTTTACGGATAACGGTATTTCAATTATTTCGGTAAAGGTATTTTAGGGATAATGGTAGTCAGTTTAAAGGGTTTTGAATCGATAACCTTATTTTAGTGGTATTGCCTGCCATCTCTGAGTATTATCGCTCAAGTAAAACATACACTCATAAAAGTTGTACAGTTACAACATAACAGTTATTTGTGCAGTAATGCGTTTGTAGTTGTTTTAACTACAATTGCAGTTGTTTTACTTAGAAAGTGGGTGGATTTTTTACTCTGGTACTCTATACGTATTTTTTTACTCCATGGATACATATAAAATTAAATCGCTGTAAATTTTATTTAATAAATAAAATATAAAGGTAAGATTTGGAATAGACAATAAATTCATTTACTTGTATATTATTAAATGTTCTATTTCTTTTCTTGTAGCTTCTTAATATATCGCTCTTTTACTGCAATAATGTCATAACTCAAAAATTTTGATTTTGTAGAAAACGAGTTTTAAGTTTTCAATTTACTCCCACCTTAAAGAAAAATATAACGACATAATTTCTCTCAAGACGTGAGTATACAAGATATCAATACGACTTTTTTACACAATATGATACGTGATATAATGAATAATTCTGCGTCATTAACTCAAAAATCATGTTTTTTGAGTTGCGACGTTCTTGCAATAAATAAGCGATATGTATATGAAGCAGGGTTGGCAATCGTTTCATTCGGTTAGGATGACGGTATATTTTAAGGTTAACGTTATTTCGTTAGGTTACTTTTGTTAATGCAATTTTACGTTATTTCGGCTATTTTAGGGCTAACGCTATTAAACTTAATTTTTTTAGTACATTTTAAGATAACAACAATATCTGGCACTCCTAAATTAAAAAGTGCAAAATGTATTCCAAAATTGCAGTAAAAACAGTAAAGTACATTTTTAGAAAGAAAATATAATTTTGGATGACAGACCGTAAAAGTAGACAATCGCAGATTTCAAATGTATTTTAAATTTTTGAAGTTGCCGCGAGTTTTTTAAATTTTAAAGATCTAAAAACGGGATTATCTATATTGCTCCTAGTCTTTCTGTCCACAGTTTGAAGAATTTCCAATGAGATGAGGTCAAAAATGAAAATTTTTCAATGTTCTTCCATGAAATGAACGATATGTGCGTTTGTATGTTATAGATTAACAAAATTGGACCTGATGAACTTTTTTTTATCATTTTTATGTAATGATGCATTCGAGAGAGAAAAAAATATAAAATTATATATTTCGTTAGGTTATTTAAAGGTTATCGGTATTTTAGATTTATTTCGTTACGCCATTTTAAGGATATCGGTATTTTAAGTTAAGTGTATAACGAGAAAAGTGTATTTTTTGATCAAAATGCTCCGATTTTGACCTTCCTGGAAATACATTTTTCATAATACTTGTAACGTCACCTGAACAAACTACTTTTACCATTTTTTTCAGTTTTTCAATTTTTAAGATAACTTATTTCCTTACGACATTATTGTAAATTGAAATTGAGGTTGTAACAGCAATTTTAAAGTCCCGTGTATAACAAGGAGATTGTTTAACAAGCTATAAACTAATTTTCACAGTACATATACTGAAAAAAGGTCAAACTATCAAAATGTGAAATAAAACAAAATCTCAAAAAAAAAAAACCTAAAAAATGGCGTGCATTTTTTGATACATTTGTAAGTTATAAGTATTATTTTTGTTAAGAACATCTACAAAAAAACGAAAATTATAAACTTTTTTGATTTTAGCAGCTTTTCATTGCTTATTTTAATATGAAAGCTTATAAAAATTTATACCAACGTATAAAGAAAATTTAGTTCTTAACAAAACATGGTTTTCATTTTTCAAATCGGATGAAAATTGTAAAAGTTATTCAACTTTTCATTGACACCTGTTTTTAACTATACATGTTAACTTAGGTTAATTTACGTGTGTAAGTCAATTGGTTTATTGGGCCTTCGTCCTGACCACAGAACCTTCAACTTCTTCACTGATGGTTCAAAGATGGGGGAGGGGGTCGGGGCAGCGGTTTTTCTGTCGAGAGCTGGGTATCGAGGAGTCATATAAACTTCCCGATTACTGCAGCGTCTTTCAGGCGGAAGTTATGGCGGCCAAAATGGCTGCTGACCTTGCTCTTATTTCTGAAACGGAGGGCAGTTACGTTAATTTCTTTATTCATAGTCAGGCGGCTATCAAAGCTATCGCCGCCAACTTGACCTACTCTTCGATTGTCCAGGAGTGCAAGAACTCTCTAGGGAGACTTGGGTCCGGAAGGAGAGTCCACATCTATTGGGTTCGTGGGCACCGGGTATTGAAGGAAATGAGGTTGCGGATGAACTGGCTAAACGGGGAGTCCATTTGCCAGTTGAAATGGCATTGGATGTTCGCGTGCCACTTCGGTCTCTGAAAAGGGATGTAGAATCCACGATGATGCGAAGAGCTGATGCGGTTTGGAGAAATACCGAAACATGCAGAGGGTCTAAAGTCATGTGGAAATCCTACGATCCCGTAGCGACCGAACTTTTACTGTCCTTATCCAGGAGCGACTGTAGACTTCTGGTGGGGGTTTTAACTGGTCACTGCTGGACGGCAGTTCTTGCCAAGAGAGCGGGAAGGCTGCAGAGTGACGAATGTAGATTCTGTGGGGTACCGGGGGACAGAGAGACGGTGGAGCACCTAATGTGCCACTGTCCGGCTCTTGCACGCTCCAGGGCGAAATGTTTAGGGGACCACCTATTCCGAGATCTGGGAGAAATCTCAGAAATCGGAATTTTGAGACTTCTGTCATTTGCTAAGAGGGTGTGGGGAACTCTGGCTACCATCACTGACGACTGACCTAACGTGGTGGTTATCGTTTCTTATCTGGTAACGCTAGGGACCTAATGGTCTATGCGGGGTCTTTGACCGGCCAGCTCAACCTAACCTAACCTAACCAAAAGAAAAGTCTGCAATCCCAAAATTTTTACTTTAGAAAAAGTTTAGTAACTTTTGCAAATATAAACCGATTTTAGCAAATTTTATCTCGTTTTTTTCTATATAAAATTGTCTATAAAATACAGTGCAAAAGAGATAGGTTTTCATAGAAAAAAATTAAAATAACTCTTGTTGAATTTAAAAAATTAGGAAAAAAAAAATAAATGAGAAACTTTTGATAAACACTTACCTAATTTCTTGGAATATATATTTTATGAATACATTTCATGAAAGCTTAATTCTTTGCCTTTCCAAAACTGTTTATAATTTTGAAATCGGTCAAAAAATGTGTGAGTTAGAGGTACTAAAGTGCTACGACCTACCCTAAAACAGTTTTTTGAAAATAACTCAAAATTCTGAGGGTGCTTCAAATTTTTGGGAAAACGGTTTTTGTATGGCCTACAACCCCCACTAGGTCGGTTTTTAAGTTCTGACAAGAAATGTTTTTTTTGTAGCAGTGTGTTATTATATGTCCTGTTGGCTTAGTGGGTAGAGATGTCGGCTGCCAATCTGGCGGCCAAGGTTCGAATCCCGCTAGGACCAAACAAATTATAAATAAACTTTTTTTAATTTTATTTTGGAAAATCTATTTTAATGCCACATATTTAATGGTTTTAACAACATATTGCCAACGTTGGAAATTTTGTTTCCCCAGTGCTTTTCCGACACTTTTTCAACAGACGAACTTTCATGTCTAATGATGTTATCATTTTGTGATTGGAAAAGCTCTTGTTGCCAGCACTTGTACAACTCGGTAAATTGCCTTGCCTGCTTTGTCTTTTTCTGAGTGGAAAATGTTGTATAATTTTCCTTTTTAAAATAAAAATTACAATAATTATTTTTTAATAATTACCTGTCGATCCATGAGCCTGCATGGAACTAAAATAGTTTCATCCATAACATTAACTGTTTTTACAAATTTTTCCATGACATTGACAATACTGTCTTTCGAAAATTGCAAATCTTCATGGCGAGCAATGCGGCGTAAACAGTTTCTAAAATGAAAAAGAAAAAGTAACAAAATAAAAATTAGTAATTAATAAAAAAAAAACATTTTTAAGCATTATTAATTAATTTATAAAAACAACAACAAATTAAACATTTTGACAGCAATATTATTAAAATTTATGTTTAACAAAAGTTAACAAAAAAAAAAAAAAAAAACCAAACAATAAAAAAGAAACTGCCAAATTATAAAGTCGTCTTCAAGTCTGGTTAACTTAAAAGAAAAGATCATAAACAACAAAATTTTAAAACGAAAACTTCCGTGTTGTCTTAAAAAAAAACACCTCTAAAAAAGTGCCCAGAAAAAAGAATCTACTTTGTCATGATTATGATCACCATCACAGTACCAGCAGTATTTTATCATCTAAACTGGTATATTTCTAGCTATTCTATAATGAGTTGGCATAAATTAGACATAAAAAATATTTAAAAATCTTAATGAAAAAAAAAAAAAAATCGCCAAAATGTCAAACAGTTAACATTCAAATTTATATGGTTGTCATGACTTGGTGGTATATTGTATCGAATTTTTATTAAAAAAAAAAAAAAAGCTGTACAGATTTCTAAATTTGTCTTATCAAAAAGCCTTGTTTAAAGGTTTTTTTGTGAAAAAATTTTCAATAATTTATAGAAATCAATTAAAAATTCCGAAGGTGTTGTCAGTTAGCCAATATGATATGATGATGGTAGTAGTAGTAAACTTGTTAAACTTTGCCAAAGGGGGGGCAGTTACTTTATTTTGTAGTTTTACTCATAAAAGGGGGCTTGGTAGCTCAATGGAGAATGAGAGCCACTGTGATGGGTGAGAGACAATAAGAAAGCCGCCAAATAAAACAAAAAATTTTTTTGTTTAAATACTTTGTTAAATGTTAAAAAATATGTTTTTTTTTTTACATAAAATTGTGTTTAAGGGCCAAGTTCAAAACCAGATGAATTTCGTATTGTATGTTTCTACTCTTGATAGTGTCGTCATGTAATAAAAGTGTAAGTAAATTGTTTCAATGTTGTTGTATTGGTTAACCATTTTACGTTTTTGGCAATGGTGTTGGTTGGTATTCATTTGGTTGGGGTGTTTGGTTAAATGAACGATAGATAGAAATATAACCTTGATATGAGGAAGGAACTGATGCAATTTAATTGGCAATTGATGAAAATTCAAAAAGTTTAATTATATTGTGAAATTATTATATACACCGTGCGACAGTAGTTTTCAATACATGGACAAATATACAATATATACATACATAACTACTGGGTTTTTAGTTTTTTGCCATTACGTCAAAATTCCTTTTCAAAGGACTTTAAAGTTTAAATTTTTCCAAAACGTATTAAACTACTTGTATTCATTCATGATATGATATTTGCATCAAATGAAAAGTAAGGAAGGACCTCTTCCTTAAAGTAAAAATATTAATTATAATTTTGAGCGATCGAAATTTTCAAAAATGTCCTTTAACTGCTTATGTAACTTTGTAGTCAAGACTACAAAAACCTTCGCTGGTTGCGTCGAAGCAAAAAAAAAAACAAATGCTCAACTTATGTAAGGTGGACGTATATATACGTCTTATGCAACAGGATAATTTTGAAAAAAAAACGTATATATATGTACGTCTTAAGCAGCAGAGAGGTTAAAAAATTTTATCTATCAAAATCATTTGTGGTTTTTCATAAATTTGTCCGTCTTAAATATACTGAAAAGTATACCTAATTTTAACCAATCCGACTTTTTTGATTAATTGAACAGAAAAAAATGTTTAAGTTTTTTTATACATACATAAATCGCATATTTTTCATAGCAAATTTTGACCTAACACTACAAAAGGTAAATTCTTGATGTGATTGGTAGGAAACAAATAAAGGGTGTCCCAAGAAGAGCGCAATTTTTAAATTTTAAATAAAACACAGATATTTAAAAAAAAATCGTGAAACTTTATTATATCGTAAAGTAGACAGAATGAGGTTATGTATGGAACAATATAACGTGCAGATGGCCGCCGCGGCTTTGCTGGCATGCACGCGATCTTTTAATGAAATTTTCAATGACCGTTTTGCATGAATGCTGCGGTATTTCATTAATGCAGCGTCCAATTTCCTCTTTTAAGGCTTGAGTCGTCGTCGGCTTATTCGCGTAAACCATCGACTTCAAAAACCCCCAAAAAAAAAAATTTAATGGTGTTAAATCGCACGATCTAGGCGGCCAATTCTGATCTCCAAAACGCGAAATAACACGACCGGGAAATGATTGATGCAGCAATTGAATTGTTTCTCTGGCTGTATGACATGTGGCGCCGTCTTGTTGGAACCACATGCCCTCCACATTCATTTCTTCAATTCTAGGCAAGAAAAAACTGGTTATCATTTCACGATACCGAACACCATTGACTGTTTGCGCTTGACCTGCCTCATTTTCATAAAAAAATGTCCAATGATTCCTCCAACCCAAAAACCACACCACACAGTGACACGTTGAGGATGTATTTGCTTCTCGTGAATCACTCGAGGATTTCCCTCACCCCAAATGCGACAATTCTGCCTATTGACGAAGCCATCAAGATGAAAATGGGCCTCGTCACTGAAGATGATTTTATCGGCAAAATCAGCATTTTCCATTTCACCATTTTGGTAAAACAATTTCACAATGAGAATGCGTTGTTCATTCGTGTAGCGCTCCATTTTTACTAACCTCGTACCTTCTACTAGCAAACAATAACAATTGTTCAAATGTCAAACAATGACACTTCGAATGTTGCCAGATTTAAAAATTGCGTTCTTCTTGGGACACCTTTTACAACAAAGTTTCCCAGTAAAAAACGCTGCTTACATGCAAGCAGGTTTGTAAGGGAGTAAGCCGAAACCTGCTTACATTTGCTATGATTTTTATATGGCGAATTCCCCCTTGGAAGCATTACTTTTGGGCAAAATAAGCGCGGATTTCAGCGCTTATAAAAAGCAGTGATTTCATGGGTTTCAGTAAAATCATATTTCATGTCTACAGTATTACGATTAAAAGTAATAATATGAACATACATAATTTATTTTACATAAAATTCTACAGATATTAGTTTTTTGTTGTTAAAATTTTTGACATACATATAATAATTTTACATAATTACTTTTTTTTTACCGCTGCACGTGCTAGCTCTTCGGAAACAGTTAAATAACTAATTATTTTTTATTTCATACTCGAAAACACCAAACACAATCGGAAATCACTCGGGAACAGATCATTTATAATCCACGATATGAAACTTTCTGCATTACAACCTGCATCCTTATAAGGGATTAGGGTAAGCTGCTTACAACCTGCATCCTTGTTAGGGAAAACAGTAAGCTCAAAATTTGTGTTTGTTTATTTTTATACGAAAATTATTCGTTTCTTGTTCTGCTTCTCAATGTTATGTAATAGTAAGCACTTACATCAGTGTATTAGTTTTATCCTGCTTCCAAAATCACGAAAATTTTTTACTGGGTTGTGTTGAAAAAGCATTTTTGAGGTAAAAAAATGTCTGTGGCGAAAACAAAAACGTATGGTGTAACAAAATTTGAGGTGAAAATAATATAGTTTTCACCTCTAGCGTCTGCTAAAATAATTTTTAATTCGCTATACGCCTAAAGATGAACTCGTCCTGAAATACCTCAATTTTCCTGCAACATTTATAGCTACCTTCAAATTTGTATTCATATCTTTTTAACCTCTAAACCGA
Source organism: Delia radicum (assembly GCA_021234595.1). Taxonomy (NCBI): domain Eukaryota; kingdom Metazoa; phylum Arthropoda; class Insecta; order Diptera; family Anthomyiidae; genus Delia; species Delia radicum. The sequence continues at coordinate 200,855,753 of CM037855.1, read as the reverse complement.
TTTTGTTAATGTTTTTTTTTTTACCAAAATGCTCGGAAAGTTGTCCACTAATCTGGGTAAAAATGAGCAACGTCGCGTGCGTGTTTGTTCTGAACTTAGAATCATCAAGGATATTGAACGGTTAAATTTTTAAAAGGACATTTGTGAAATTTTTATTTGCAAAAACTTAATACCAATATTTTTTAAAAATATAAAAGATTCTCACCTTTCATTTGACAACCATATTGGCATTCTAAAATGAGTACAAGAATTCTAATACTTTTCGAAAAAAATTAAAACTTTAGTCATTTTAAAAGGACTTTTGACGTGATGGCGAAAAACTAAAAACTCATTGCAACTATATGTGTTCTCTAGTTTCTCGTACATATTAATTTTTTCACGTGTAAGAAAAAAAATTAAATTTGTTGCAGGGTGTTAATTATAACAATCTCAAGTTATTAAATTTATAACAGATTTGTTAGTAAATTTTTAGTAAAGAAGATTAAAATTAATATATTTAAATAAAGATTTTTTTATAATTTCTAAGTCGTCATACAACTTAAACAACTTTGTTTTTTAAATCTGTTATAATTATAGCAAATAATGTAAATTTTAACAACTCGGATATCCGCATTGTTGTAAAACTTTTTCATTCTATATTTAATTTATAGCTTTTACAGCATTTATTTAAATTATCTTAATCACTAATTTAAATATGATATAATATACAATAAACGGTTAGTGTTGCAAAATTATTGAGTGTTGGATATCGAGTACTCAATTATATTAACATTTCGATTAAAATTTGTATCCTTTAGAAGTCCATAACGTTGGTTAGTACCGGTTCACACACGGCAATTTTACTTGCGCAATTCTTGAGTTTATAGAAGAGAGAGGAAAAGAGAATGGAAGGGGGTACAGACTTGCCCGTACTCCAATTCCGTTTTGTTTTGTCATCCGCAATTTTCCACACAGCAGGTTGATATACGAAAATTGCTGAAACAAACTTTTCCTGTGTGAACACAAAAGCAAGTTCAAAGGAGAATTGAAGAAAAATTGCGCAAGTAAAATTGTCGGGTGGGAACCGGGACTTAAAAAGTATTCTTTATTTTTTTAAAAATGTGTCTTAAAAACACGTCTAGTTTTAAGAGCCGAAAACTTTAAAGTGGAAGACGATTCGAGGGGCGGATCAATAAGTCCGTGACTTTTTGAATGAAACACCGTTTTTTTGGAAAAAAAAATTATTTTTCAACATTATCTCCTTTTAGCTCAATACACTTAATCCAAACGTTGGATTAAGTGTATTTTTATATCCCTTCCAAAAAATAGGATTTTTCCAGGTCCATAAATTAGGCATTTCTTTGATCAATAATTTCATCGTTGGAGCTAAATCACTTTCCACCGAGCCATTTCTTTAGGTTTGGAAATAGGAAATAGCCAGTGGGGGCTAAATCCGGAGAATATGGCGAATGAGGTACCAATTCGTAGCCCAAATCATTGAATTTTGCCATTGAGACTGCACACGTGTGTACCCGTGCATTATCTTGATGAAAAAGAACTTTTCTTGGCCATATGGTGTCGTTTTTTTTTTAAACCCTCGTTATATCGGTCCAATATTGTTTTTCCCTTTTGAAGGTAATCGATGTGGATTATCCCGCGTGCATCCCAAAAAACTGTTGCCATCACCTTATTGGCCGACAAACTTACCTTGGCCTTCTTTGGAGCCGGTTCACCCGGAGAAACCCATTGTTTTAGACTGCTACGTGTTCTCCGGAGTGTTGTAATGGATCCATGTTTCATCCACAGTTACAAAACGCCGCAAAAACTCATTGGAATTGCGGTTAAACAACTCCAAACAATCCTTTGAAGTTGTCACACGATTACGTTTATGGTCCATTGAGAGCAAATGCGGCACTCATTTTGCAGACAGCTTTCTTAAACCCAACTGATCATTTAAAATCGAGACCACACTGCCATTTGAAATGCCTATGGCATCAACAATCTCACTCACTTTTACTCTTCGATCGGCCAACACCATATCGTGGATTTTTTTTCGACATTTTCGTGTGTATTGACCTCAATTGGCCGTCCAGAACGTTCAGCGTCATTTGTACTTGTGCTACCACAACGAAAGTCAGTAAACCACTTTTTTACCATTGAAATCGATGGTGCAGAGTCCCCATAGTATTTATCAAGCTTTTCCTTGGTTTGATTGACGTTTTTTTTTTCAAAAAATATAATGTTTAATGAGCACTCGAAATTCACTTTTTTCCATTTAAAAAAAAGAAATCCACGAGGTTGTATGTTTTGAACAGCTGTTAAACGCAAAGTAAATGACGGAACTTGCTCAAAATTTGACAGTATTCTTTTAACAGGTGGTACTTGATGGGAGCAGTGTTGCATTTCATATAACTACGAGGGAAGTTCGAAAAGTCACGGACTTATTGATTCGCCCTCGTATAACAGTAAAAAAGTACAGTAATAGTATAAGGTCATGGAATTTAAAAAAAAATTAAAAATATAAATTTTTAAAATCTTAACGAAAGTTAATTTTTTATATAACTAACACAAATTAACTGATTACAGCTAAAATACTGTTGTATTAGTTGTCTATTATAATACTAAAAATTTCAAACAACTGTTACGAAAATACAGCAATTTGATTTAGTTGTTTTTAAACAACTGTGATAATAGTTGCTTTGCATTTTTCCATAAAAAAAACAACTGAAATCGTAATGTAATGTAAAACCAACAACTACTGATTACTACACATGTAGTAACTGCCCAATAGTTTTGAGGGCAATTAAAAAAAATTTTTGATTATGTGATAATGTATTAAATCAGCGGTTCCCAAATGGAGGAATATTTAATATTTGATATTTAATTTGAAAATTAATTTTTATCTAAATCTAACACTTATTCGCAAATATAATGTAAAGAAATAAATAAAAACATTGCACAGTAGCAAATACTGGAATTTAATTAAGCCAAATCCAAAATGTATACCTTATTTTTATAAATACATTTTGGATTTAGTTTAATTTAATTCGGTACTTTCTTTCACATTATAATAGCGAGTAATTACTAGATTTATATAAAAATATAATTTTTTTTAAATGAATAAACAAAATATGGCATTTTTAAGGAAATAAATTAAATCCGCTGCATAATAATTCAAACTATTAAAAAAACTTTAATTGAGTAATTGAACATTTTCTTAACTGAACAAATTTTTTTTTAATTCATTTTCGCCCAAAATTAGGTAGACATATTTTAAAAATTAAAATTTGCATAAAGTAGTTCATCAAAAAGATATTTTTTATTCAAAATCTCCTTTAAAAAAAACACACAAAAACTATATGGCTCAAATATTTAACATGTTTTGACGATTTTTTTTTTAATGTTTAAAAAAATATACCTACACACAGAGAAAAATTTAGCTATTTGCCAACTGAAATTCGGTTACTTCAACTCAAATTCGGTTACTAAGAATTTTAGACGGTTGGCACAACTTAATATTAGTTTTTACAACAAAGTTCGGTTAATTCAACTGAATTTTAGTTGCAACACTCAAACTATTCAGAACTCTAATGTAAATATCGTTGTAATAACTGAATTTATAAGTTGCTACCATTAAAATACAGTTTTCAATTCGGTTGGCAATTTATTTCTCTGTGTGTACACACAGAGAAAAATTTATTTGCCAACTGAGATTCGGTTACTACGACTCAAATTCTATTATTATAAATTTCAGTCATTTGGTACAACAGAACATGAGTGTTTACAACAAAGTTTGGTTAATTCAACTGAATTTTAGTTGCAACACCCAAAATATTGAGAAATCTAATGAAAACATCGTTGTAATAACTGAATTTATAAGTTGTTATTTCTCTGTGTGTACAAACTTTCCTCACACTTTTGTGTTTTTGACGATTCTTTCAGAAGTCTCGTGCAGTAAAACTCGTTTAAGACAAGCTGGTTTCATATGAGTCCTCAGTTATTACAACATATTATGTTGAACGTCCTGACATTTTGGCAACAATTTCAATTTAAAATCTGTTAATACGAACTTTTTTAAGGTCAACTCAAAACAAATTTTCTTACAATTAGGGTTTTCTTTTTCCCACATTTTTTCGATTCCTGGCAAAGCGGGAAATTAAACTAAACGAATTTCCCGTCCCGGAATTCCCAGGAAAACAAACGTACTTACAATTTTACATTTTTAATACGAAATTTTCCAAATTTTGCAAATTTTCGTAAAGTTTCTTAAAATTTTAACAATGGCGCTGAAATGATTTACAAAAACGGTATAAAGTAGAGTGCTTTTAGTTTGCGACAAAAATTTGTTAACGGTGCAATAAATATTTACTATAAAAATCGAGTTTCGCTTGCGACGCATTACATATTCAACAAAACATAAATTTTCAGCATATATACATTAGAGCGACTCAACTTGTATGGAAGAGACATCCGTGAGCTGGACCATTTTTAAAAAAGGTCTTTTTTCAGTTTTTCGAATTTTTTTGTACTTTGCTCCAAGACGACATAAATAAAATTTGGTATCATCGAAAAGAGGTTTTGAAGCAGCATCCAATGGTATATAAAACTTGACCACTTGCGACCTACTAATTGAAATATTTAACTAAATACATATTTTTGTTTCGGGTTTTCATACAAATTCTACGTATTTGGAAATAATGTTCTGCTTTTCTAATATTATAAATTTATGGTGCACCTGTCATTAATAGATTAATATGTTTTTAATGAAAAAATTATTATTTGAAAACTTAAATATATCTCACAGCATCCTATATTTGAAAACAGATCTTTTGCTTATCACCAGATTATTATAATAGAAAAATGAAAAAATTTGATACCCATATTGCCTATATTAAAAAAAAATATATATATCGCGATTTTCGCGTTTTATGTGAATAATTACAAAAAAAATAAATTAACATTATTTTAAAACAGATTCAATTTGAAAAGCAGAACATTATTTCCAAATACGTAGAATTTGTATGAAAACCCGAAACGAAAATATGTATTTAGTTAAATATTTCAATTAGTAGGTCGCAAGTGGTCAAGTTTTATATACCATTGGATGCTGCTTCAAAACCTCTTTTCGATGATACCAAATTTTATTTATGTCGTCTTGGAGCAAAGTACAAAAAAATTCAAAAACCTAAAAAAAGACCTTTTCTAAAAATGGTCCAGCTCACGGATAGTCAACGCTAGAACCAAAATATTTTGGGAATCATCACAAAACATAGCAAGCTTTATTTTCAGAGGGGTAACAAAATCACTTTTTTCGAGTCGCTCTAATATACATACTATATCACAAAAGTTGACGTATATAAACAAAACTTATTTTTTGGGGTAAATCTGCCGGATATTAATTAAAACTGGATTCATTTTGTGTCTTTTACATCATATTGTTAAACTAAAAAACTCAAAGCACTTGCTTTTTTCCATTTTTGTAATTTCCTTTAATTTTAGCACAATTTTTGCACATACACAAATTTGTCACCCTCAAAGCATTAGCCGTAGATCGCAGGCTAGAACTGAAGAATACGTTCTAGAATCTTTCCATAGAACCAGTTCCCAGCGTGACAACTTCAAACAAAAATCACGGATACAAGAATGGGTTCTAGAACGATTCTATAGAACTACCCAATAAACCAAGAAATGATACTGTATCATTTATGATATCGTTTTTAAAAAAATATGTGAACTTTTTTACGATATTCAAAAAAATTTTTGTTTTTGGAAAAAACTTCAGTTATTTCAAAACAAATAAAAATAAACTTTAAAAATTTTCATTAATTTTTAAAATTATTTAACTTTATACAAGAAAAAACAATATCTTCTTAAACAATTTTGGTAAGTAAAGGTTAACAAAGAATCCAAGGCTGTTTTAACAGTGAATATTTCTTTTTAGATCGTTATTTGTACGTTTGTTGGCCCCAGCGATAAAGATTTTGTTTTGGAAAGAGGATACATTTAATACTTCCACCGTTTCCAGACACCAGCGGTAAGTTTGTTTAAACAATATAACAAACACAAACACCATTTAAAGCATGGGATGAAGTAAATTGGATTATGCATTCCCTCGCATAAAATATCTGTCGCCGCTACGCTTGCGAAACAATCCATGTATTTCTGAAAGCTGAAAAAAATCCTTTATTTTATCTTTTTGCGATGTTTTTAAAAAGTGTATATTGCGAACTATATATTCTACAGTTAGGCCGCGCAATCAAATTTAAAATTGTATGTTTAATATTTTTAGGCAGCAAACGTCATAAGACGAGTATCTGCTACATGCAACAAAGATTTTGTGTTTAAATCATGGAGATTATTAGTAGCTGACAGTACAGCCAAAGATTTTAATTGGAGCGGCTTGAATAATAAAACCTGTGTCTCAAAATTAGCAACTACTGCAGCTCTACAAGGTATTTTAATATAAATAATATAATAAAATTTTAACTGAACTAAGTTTTATTTAAATTGCAGATGCTTTTTTCACAAAATATCCTGAAGAATTGCAAATTTACCACCAGAAAACCAAAAAATACTTTACATATGCCAATGATCGTTTATCTAAGCAAGAAAAATACATTTCAAAATATTAAATGAAAAATACATATTTGTTTTATTAACAACGTTTATAGACTTAAATTCATTCAAAACTTTATATTGATATGTTATTGTATTACATGTATGTGAATTTTTACATGATATGTAATTTTGTGTTGCTTTTTATCAGGTTTAAAATACCCATAATCTGTTCTTATGTGTTTTCTATTTTTAATTGCTCTTGAATTAATTATGTTTAAAAAACTTCCTTGACTATTTTTCCCTGTTTAAATACTCATTAAACCGATTTGATTACTTCATTTTAGTTTAGTTTTATAACTTAGTTTTAGTTATTTCATTGTTTTGAAAAAATAAAACGCATATTAAAATATTCAATAAACCATTTTTTTATTTAAAAAATATCGTAATTTTTATTATTTATTTAAAATATCATTACAGACATTGCTTTAGAAATCGTTGAAGATATCATATGTGATAAATTTAACGATAAAATAAAGACAAATATTCTGGAATATTTCGAAATTTTTATCGCGCTGCCCTAAGTTTTCGATATTATAACGATATCGTTATTTCATGGAATAACGATATCTTTATCGAGTGTGTATTTTTCTCCACAGTACCTATTGCTTATGAGTCTATAATGATATCATTCTCGGGCCAACTTATCATCGAAATGATATAGTTATAATATCGTTATGATATCGTTTGGTTTGTTGGGTAGTACCTATACTTCAAACGCTCCTGAGAATTACTTCTAAGGGTTACAATTTCAGACAAAAATCATGGGTTACAACGACAACCTAGTGACTCTACCTTCGTTACTTTCGCATTTGTCTAATTTATGAAAAAAATTATTTTTTGCGGGTCCGTCAACCAGTAGAAGGATAACAAGGGGTCCGTAAAGCAAAAGTTGATGGGAAATGCTTTATTAAATAGTCAAGTATTAAAAGTTATCGAATTTAATAACACTAACGAATTGTGTCTGTATAACTATTATTAAAAAAAAAAAAAATAATAACTTGTAAGTAATCTTATTACATACTTCCAATTATTTATTACAACATTCTTACAATATGGAAAAGTTTTGTAAGGAAGTTTATAACCTTATAAAACCTAATTATCTTATAATTATTATTGATATAACTATTGAATTAGGCCAACATATTAATGGCCAACATTATTGTACCTATAACTATTGTAATCAAAACATTAATAGAAATTGCGTATAATGATTAAAAAATATTTATATGCAATAGAATTTCTTTGTTTTCAAACAAATAAAAATCATACGAGTACCACCACTTGTAGTTCAGTTGGCATAAAGCCAAATTAACAAAACATTCAATATGGTCAATAAATGGTATGATTATCACCTGATGCCGTGATTTTTGATTATTTCTTTACTTTTTTTCATTATAGTTCAGTTTTCTTTTTTCGTCTAGTTTTAGATTAAATTTAAAATTTATAACTTATTTATAGTGAAAAATAAAACTTGTCAAAAAATCCCAAAATATACTGACGCAATATAACAAATATTTCCTTCATAAATTAAAGATTAGATAAGGATATTTAAAAGAAAATAAATGAATTTATGTAAACTTTAACCCATTAACGCCCACTATCCCCATATGAGAACAACCTCGATTTTTGTTATTTTCACTCTCGATTTTCACACTCCAACTATTTGTCCAATACCAACAAATTTTGGGTCATCGAATCTTTCCCAAATGAGACCAACGGGAAATGAAAATAAACTAAAACGCAAAATAACTTATTCTAAATTTTGACCCCACCTTTACAAATATAACGATTTTTTTTGTTTTAATATAACATTTAGAGCACGCAGAGAAATAAAGTACCAACAGAATTGAAAAGTGTATTTTAATGGTAACAACTTATAAATTCAGTTAATGCAACGATATTTACATTATATTTCTGAATGTTTTGTGCATTGAAACTAAAATTCAGATGAATTATACGAACTTTGTTGTGAAAACTAATGTTTAGTTATACCAACCGACTGAACATCAAAATAACCGTATATGAGTAGTAGTAACAAATGGTCTACTATCATTTTCCTTTGGACTAATTTGTGAAATTTTTTTCTTGTTGCACAGTGTAATATAAGTAAATTTGTTTTTTGAAAGCCAACTAAATTTAGAAATCAAGAAACAAAAGTTTTTTCTAATCACATAAAATCTTCATCCTTTAAAATCACATCATTTGAGAGCAAATGAAAAATTAATAAGGTTTTTTTTAAAATTTTTAGAGAAAAGCGTTTATTTTTCTTCTTAAACTTAATCTTTCTAAAGAAAAAATATAAAGTTTTGGCAATATCTTTGGCAATGTAATAGAGATATGACATGAATTATTAATATTTACTTATTGTTCAGGCACTATTTAAACCTCATGAATCAAGTTTTACAATACCGAATATCGAAACGGTTCAATTAGGGGAGCTATTTTTAAGTTTTTGCTCCTTGACAAATTACAAGAATATCTTTCAACTTTTCAAAACTTTGAATTCACTTTATGCTATTTGAAAATACATTTTTACTGATTTCTCTTCAGCAGATTTCATTTGGGCGTTATTGGGTTAAAATAAATTACTTAAAAGTAAATTGTAGTTCTAGTAACGAAACTGAAAAAGAATACCTTGACACTTATTATAAGTACATTTTTTTTTTTTTTTTTTTGGTTAACCAATGTCCAAACTAACAGTCTCACAAATACACTGCTATTCATTAGAATAAGGCCAACCTTCTGTGACGAAATTTCTCTTAAATTCCAGTTCTCTTTATTCATTTTAACGAAGTTATTGCTGTAATAATTTAAAGAAAACTTCCAACAACTATGGAAAAAATATGAAAGGGCGAACTTATCGAGCCACAACACAGCGGGAGAGACACATGATTATAAGAAAAGCCTCAAATTCAGCATCCTTAGTGAGCAAAATTCGGTCTCAAACAGGACTTAATGCAAGTATATCCACAGTTAGACGTGTTATCAAATCGTGTCCTCAACTTCAGAGAAAGAAACTCCAAAAAAAACACCATTAAACAAACTACGAAAAGAAAAGAGGTTAGAATTTGGTCGCGACAAGATAACATGGACTAATGAATGGAGAACCGTCTTATTTTCCGATGAAAAAAAATTTAATTTGAATGGTCCTGACGGCTACAATTACTATTTTCATGATTTGAGAAAATAACCAAGATTTTTGAATATACACCATTCCCGGTAAGGTGGAGTCATGGTGTGGCGCGCTGTATCCTACTATGGAACATCCGAAATTGTTTTTGAAAGTGCTAAAATGACTGCTGAATAATATAAACGCATTCTGAAATCAGCATTTCCACATTTTTGTGAGCTGTTTGGACTTACCAACATGTCAACGCACCTATACACACAGCTAGAGTTGTATAAAACTGGATTCAGAGTCAAAATGTTGGGATTATGCAATTTCCACCTTATTCACCAGACCTAAACATTGTCGAAAATGTGTGGGGCTGGATGACACGAAAAGTCTACGAAAACGAAAGAAAATTTGAGAACAAAAATTCTTTAATTGAAGCTATTGAAGAAGTATGGTCCGAAATTTTATTGGACTACCTTAGGTCATTGTACGATTCCCTTCCAAACAGAATCTTTGAAGTAATTTCTAACAAAGGAGGTTGCACTAGTTACTAAAAAATTTAAAAACTTAAAATTTGAAGTAAAAAATTATGTTGTTGTTGTATTTTTTGTTATTTCCTTATGTGGCCTTATTCTAATGAAGCATATGAAAAATCATTTAACTTGTTTACCAAACTACGAAATAAAATATAACCGTTATTTTTAAATTCTTACTTTTTGTATTAATTTTTAGGAGAGTGTTCTCTTAAAAAAAAACAAAAATAGCTAAATTACAAACCACTACAAAGGTGAATAAATCAAAAATATATTTCTAAACCACTGGCCTTATTCTAATGACTAGTAGTGTATATTACATATTTAGCATTTAATATTTATGTATGTATAAGATACTTTGTCGCCCGTCATATAGTGAAGAAGTGAGTCAGAAAAAACTACACTTGTTTAATCAGCCAGACAGTCGACCAGAATTTGACATTCAATTCAGTTCAATATATATCATTTGTAGTCGTATCATAAAACACGCACAGGCGGCGTGCTTTGCTCGTCGCTTGCCCATTTTGAAACCCATTGAATTATAATTTACTTACACGCTTCTCTAGATATTAATGAAGAAAAACAAAAAAAGAAATGTCGTTTTTTTTTTTTTTTTCAATCGAAATAAATAAATTTTCCCATCTATTACATGAAATCTATATTTGTAATCTATTAGTACTAACAACACTACATTTATGGATCGATCGTACATTACTTCCTACTATCATTTAGTTTTGTTCTGAAGATTAGCGTTTTTAATAAATATTATAGATTTGTAAATTATAGAGTGTGGAAATTTAATTGATAAATACATTTATTAAGCAGACATAATCGAGCGGAATAGGCAGCAGACTGTGTTAAGGGTTGTATAAATATATTTAAGATAATAAGTGTAAAATTTTTACTTGAGTTTTGATAATTGTAATACAATTTAAAATATATGAATAGTTATAAACAGGAACAGGAACTTTATGGACTAAAAAAACCGTGTTTTAGGCGCCTACAAAATGCAAGAAAAATCTTAAAATATACACTGAAATTTTAAAAAATATGCTCCTTATTGATTTTTTTAATAAATATTTTCATGTTTTTAAAATTATTTTTAATTGTTTAATACACACAGAAAAATAAAGTGCCAACCGAATTGAAAAGTGTATATTAATGGTAACAACTTATAAATTCAGTTAGTACAACTATATTTACATTAGACTTCTGAATATTTTGGGGGTTGCAACTAAAATTCAGTTGAATTAACCGAACTTTGCTGTGAAAACTAATGTTAAGTTGTGCCAACTGAAATTCGTAATAACCGAATTTGAGTCGTAGTAACTGAATTTCAGTTGGCAAATAGCTAAAATTTTCTCTGTGTGTATATTTTCTGAACACGCTTTGGACAATTAACCCTCTAATGCCCGAATTTTGTTTTGCAATGAAATTCATACCATGTATTCGTCTCGCAGAAAAAAAATAATAATTTCTTTTAAAAAAATGTTTTTCGCTGACTACTTTTGGCGATATGAGCAAAAATAATTTAAAATTTATCTCGAAAACTAATGCAAGTAAAACAAAAGTTTGTACCAAAAATTATTGCTCTTACCAAGACATAACCATAATCCAAAAATAAACTTTTTTCTGCTTCTTTTTAAGAATATATGGCGATTTTCGCTTTTTGCAAAATGCGAAATAGGGCGAAAAAGTATCTTAACTTCAATATTTTTTGTTCAAACTTTAGACTTTTGCTACTATTACTGATTGTCTATACAAAATTTCAAAACGATCCGTCCATTACTTTATAAGTTAAGACAATGTCCTTTAGAGATATCCTGATAAAATCTTGTTCGTCCTTGATTAAAAATAAGGACAGATTATAATCAGGTAAAGGTAATACTTCAATCTTACTTATACTTAATTTTCAAGAGTTTTAAATCAACTTAAATAAGTGTTTTAGTTGTTGGAAATCTCAGTTAATTAAAAAATAATTATTTTTTGAATTTTTACAAAATTTGAACTTTAAAGCTTTCTCGCGTTTTAACAGTGCACTGAATACGAACAGTTTCTTCGCAAAACTTTTAGCTAATTCACTTTTATATCGAACTATATCAATTTCTAAGTATAAAACACTCATTCAGGCATTTGGGTTCAATTTTATAAACGATGACAAATGTCATCGTCAGGCGTTAGAGGGTTAAGACTAAATTTTAAATAGTTATATTGAAAACACGCATTTAAAAAAAACACTAAAACCTGTATTTTCTTAGTCCCGTTTTGCATATAAAACTTAAGAGAACAATTAAAAGGGTTTAAGCCAGTGATCGGCACTCATAGCACTCAGGAACCGAACACAATCGGCTATTTACACGTACACAACACGAATATCAACAAAACTCACAGCTAAGAGCACAAGAAATACTATTATTTCTTTTAGTCGTATGTTCGCTATCAACCAAGTAGGTCTATGCCGCTTTGTTGAAGAAATAAAGTACACTCTTAAAATTTTAGAGAATTGAAATTATTGAATTTATTTTTTTTATTTATTCATTCAATTATTTTGTTAACAAAAATAATGTTTATTAATAATCATAATCCTAACAAGGCAATATAGCAACCAAATAAAACTATGGTGATATCTAATGGAATACTTTTTAAGAACAAATAATTTAAGTACACAAAATGAAATATGTTTTTTATGATTAATATTTGTAATTTTTATTTTGAACTAATTTTACTTTTTTTAATAGAGAAAAAAAAGAACATGAATTATTTTAATTCAATGAATACAAATATCGACTTATCGATAATTTATTTCATTACTTATTAATTTTTTCTAATTATTTATTTATTCATTTATTCAATATATTTTGTATAGGAAGAGTAATTCATTCATTCATTTATTTATTCAATTATTCAATCATTCATTCATTTATTCATTCATTCATTCAATCAGTCTAAATATTAATAAACAATTTTTCTAAATCGGATGAGAAGTTTCGGAGATTACCTCCTACAAACAATAATAGTATTACCTCTTTCTAATATTAGTATAGATTAGTAAAGAAAAAAAAACTTATTTCTTAAAGTGTACAACACCAATACATTCATATTCTCTCTTTCTGCCGACCACTGGTTTAAGCAGCTTGGATCAGAGAACAGAATGAGACCATTCGTTTTTGTTGTCCATTCATACATTCATTGCTTTTGCATTGATTTTATTCAACAGCAACAGCTTATGCTGTTGCTGTTGCTGTTTATTCCATTTATTGTTTTTGTTGAATGCCTTTTTAACATTCATTTTTATAATGCCGTTACATGCCCAGCAATGACATCAAATAATGACACATGAATAACATGAAATCAATCACAACATTCGCCTAGTATTCGTTGACCTGTAGCAATAATAATATTTTTTTTTTTTTTAGTTTTATTAAACATGAAATATGTATAAATTTTTGTTTAATTTTATTAAACATGAAATATGTATAACATTTTTTAATTTTCTTAATACAGTAATATGTTTCACAAAAAAATTTGTTGACGTTTTATTCATTTAACATTGAGACCATTCATACCAATCGTTTATTCGTTGTGTATTCGTTGTTTTCGTGAGTGTTAAGTGAGGTTAACACTAGACAAGCAATGCATTGTTTTCGTTACACACAATTTTCTCAATTCTGTCGATTGTTGCTTTATTGAAATGATGTGAGTTGACAACAATGTACTCATTTTTTTGTGATTGCATTCAAAAGCATGAAATAAGGCACTCAAACCGTTCTCTGATCCATATGATCGTTGTCAAATATAAAATAATATAAAAAGTGATTTTTTACGAAAAACTTATAAAAATGCAATAAAAATATGAAAAATAAGTAAAAATATGCAATAAAAATATGCATGTAAAAATATTCAATAAAAATATGCATTTAAAGCGAAATATGCAAAAATATGCACTCAAAGCGAAATTTGTAAAAATAAACACTAACAAATCGTCGTCATTTTAAAGAAAACTCGTTGATTCGCAATAATATTTTGTTAACCCTGTTTTTAGACTAAATGAAAAAAACATGCATGAACTTCCGGTCCCTGGTTATAAAATATAAAAATTTCAAAGGAAATGAGATAGGAGATTGTTAAAAGTATGTGATCACGTAAGAAAAATGTGGACATATATAGGAATACACTTTTGGTGTTAATTTAATATAACACCATGCAACAAATACAGACTTTTTGAAAAATACACGAACTTGGCCGGTTCGATTCTACTACATATACCCAAAAAAATAAGATGCCGCGGCATTTAAAGATGTAGTAGAGAAGACGAATATTATACTCAAAAGTACAACTCTGGTAAGACATATACAAAATTAACCGTGGACGAATTTTCTATCTGTTTTCATACATAAAACAAAAGTGTGGATTAAAACAACTTAAATTTTGTGTTGTGAAGATAAAATAAAGTATTTAAATTGAATAAAGATTAAATGTGTATTTATAAATTAAATGTTTATAATGATATTTAATGTAGTGTGGTCAAATTGGTAATTTGAAATTGCAAACAAATATGCGTTCAGATAGACAGACTAAAGCGAAAGACAAGGACACACATCTTAGGTAACTTTTTATATTTCCTTTTTCTTATTACAAAAAAAAGGGTAATATTTTGTTATTTTTTCGTTTCTAGAGTTATCTAAGGCTTTTGCTTTCCTTTGAAAGATGCCATTGATGTGAGTAGTTGAAAGATAATTTTGTTCATGTTATATTTCGTGAATGGTAACACTTAGCTCATGTCTGATTTGACAGATAATAAGTTTTATCCTTCCGCTGAACGAATATGGTCCGTATGTTCGTTATCTTGTGAAAAAAGTGAAAGAAACTGGCATCCAAACCAAAAACAGTGCGTACACCCGAGAATATTGCTGCTGTGGCAGAAAGTGTGCGTGAAGCGCCATCAACATCAATTCACCGTCGTTCTCAACAATTGAACATTTCGGAGACATCATTGAGACGAATTTTGCATAAAGACCTTGGTATGACGCCATACAAAGTCCAATTGGTTCAGGAGTTCAAAAAAAAAAAAAAGTTATTTGGGGGACCCTTTATAATTATTTCTACACTCAAAAAGAATTTTGTTAAACGTCAATTTAAAAAATTTAACTTACATCAAATTTGTTGCTGAATTTTCTTTTTCAGCAAAAATTTTAGTTAAACGCTTTTAATAAAAACCAATTTTGAACTAATGTTTAAATAATTTTTGTTGCTACCAAAATTGTCCTGATAAACACATTCATAGCTCGGAGAACAAATAAAAAGACGTGAGAGATATAATACAATAAATTTGCCAATGGAAGAATGGTTTTCTTTCTGCCAGATACAGGTAGAAAGAAAATATAAAATACGCCGTAGTGTACTGTATACCACAGGTAATAAAAAAATGCAAACCAAATATTTGCACATTACTTTTTGCTTTTTAAATTAATTAATTATTTAATTAATTAATTAAATATTTTGTTTTTTTCCAGATTTTTTATTTAATTGCATTATGTTAACAATGTGGAAGTCTAGCCATTTTAATATATAGTAAAAACAATCACACAATTAAGATTTAAACAACACAAAATTTAGATTTAAATTTCAGCAAAATAAATCAACTACACTGATAGGATTTTCCTTCATACTATTAATGAATGTCTTTCATTAACTTGGATTTATTGGTTGAATGAAACATTTTCATTAAATTAATGAAAAATTCATTGACTGAATGAAATTTTCATTAACTGTATTTGTTTGATCCTTAAAATATGCAATCATTTTTACATAAATATTTTTTGTACAGCAAACAATAAGTTCCATAAAATTTCCACTGGAGGCGCTTCAACTATTGAAAAAAAATATTTTCCTACAAAAGTCTAAATAAGCACATCCTTTTGGTTTTGTAATTTAGGTCAATTGGTAAGGCGGTGCTGTTTGTATGGTGATGGTTGCGGGTTCAAGTCGTGTTCAGGGAGATTAAAAAAACGGAAAAATAAATATAAGATAATAAAAAAGAAAAAATTAACACAAAATAAATATTTTTTTCAATTATTATTTGATTAATGAAAAATATTTCATTGAGCCAATGAAACTTTCTTTGGGGACTTTTTAATGAAAAATTCATTGTATTTATGAAGGATTTCATTAATACAATGAACAAAATTCTATCAGTGTAAAGTAAAAATTGTATACTATTATTTACTAATTTTTAGCTGATAGTAACAATTTTTTCTGCAAGGATCTTTCCAACAAAAATGTTGATGACTCAACCAACTTTTTAGCTAACTTTACTGACTTTTTATTTTGAGTGTATATATTTTCAGATATTACATTTATTCAAGTCGTCAAACAGTCTAGACTAGAGATAAATATGTAGAAATAAATTCCATCAAATGTCAAAATTATGTTATCTCTAGTGTGGACTACTTAATTGCGTACATATTTATTGCCGGCAATATATGTTGCGATAAGTATTTAGCAATATTCGTTAACACTTATGGCTAAGATATTATGTCAAATTCAGTTGTCAAAAAAAAATATATTAAAATTAACACAATTTTTAAAAATCTTGAAAACCCATTTATGTTGGCTTAAACCGTTGATACTTAACAGAAGGTAAGATTAAAGCTTTTAAATTTAAAACAAAACCTCGAATTTTTATCCAAGGACATAAAGAATTCCAATAGAATACCTGTAAAGGACATCGTCTTTACTTGGCAACGTAAAGATGGATTTTTATGAAATTTGGCAGAAAGATTATACTTAGTACCCAGTAAAATCAGGTTCTAATTTCTGTTATACAAACGATTCTCTTTGTACGGAGTTTGACCTATTTAAAATGAGTTCTTTACCTCCAAACTAGATAAGGTGCTTTAGAACCGGTTCTAGAACAAGTTATTGAACTGGGTTTGGTGAAGTGAAACCTTACATTTTGACTTCCAGGAACCTGTTGTTTAAGCGGTTCCATGTAACCGGTGGTAAAAAAAAAGAGGTTCTAGAACAGATTCTAAGGTAATCTGTTCTAAAATTTTTTTCTGGTTAGTATTAGCAAAGCCTTTAAGTTTAATCAATATAAGGGCTGATCAATAAGTCCGTGACTTTTTGAATGAAACACAGTTTTTTTTTATGGTCAATTGAGAGCAAACGCGGCACCCATCTTGCAGACAGCTTTCTTAAATCCAACTGATCATTTAAAATTGAAACCACCCTGCCAAATAAAATGCCTATGGCATCAACAATCTCACGCACTTTTACTCTTCGATCGGCTAACACAATATCGTGGATTTTTTCGACATTTTAGGGTGGCCGTCCAGAACGTTCAGCGTCATTTGTACTTGTGCGACCACAACGAAAGTCAGTAAACCACTTGTTTGCCATTGAAATCAATGGTGCAGAGTCTCCCTACACTGATAGAATTTTGTTCATAGTATTAATGATATCCTTCATTAATACAATGAATTTTTCATTAAAAAGTCCCCAAGGAAAGTTTCATTGGCTCAATGAAATATTTTTCATTAATCAAATAATAATTGAAAAAAATATTTTTTTTCTTGTTTCATATTTATTTTGTGTTAATTTTTTCTTTTTTATTATCTTATATTTATTTTTCCGTTTTTTTTATCTCCCTGAACACGACTTGAACCCGCAACCATCACCATACAAACAGCACCGCCTTACCAATTGACCTAAATTACAAAACCAAAAGGATGTGCTTATTTAGACTTTTGTAGGAAAATATTTTTTTTCAATAGTTGAAGCGCCTCCAGTGGAAATTTTATGGAACTTATTGTTTGCTGTACAAAAAATATTTATGTAAAAATGATTGCATATTTTAAGGATCAAACAAATACAGTTAATGAAAATTTCAGTCAGTCAATGAATTTTTCATTAATTTAATGAAAATGTTTCATTCAACCAATGAATCCAAGTTAATGAAAGACATTCATTAATAGTATGAAGGAAAATCCTATCAGTGTAGAAGAACATATTGTTTGTTTTTCATTCCTAACAAGTGCTATAAATTGCAATGCAAAAAAGCTGAGGTTTAAAAAAAAATATTTTAAAGTCGAAAAATCTCGAGAAATGCTCTATCGATTTTAAAAATTTGTGAAATATTTGTGTTCAGATAATAATATTTAAAAAAACATATATTATAGGATTGACCTTGTAATAAAGTTTTTAATTCCTATTCTAATTTTTTCCTCAATGTAAAATCTCGAATGTTTTTTATTCGATAAAAAAAAATAGTTTAATGCAAAAAAGCTATTTTTAGCATTATTTTTAATGTCACTTTTATTATTTAATTTTGTGACAAAAGGCGGATGGAATGCAACAATAGAAAAAACACTCGCATCATCATTTTATATAAATTATAATCTAAAACACTTTAATTTCAATTAGTTTAAATCTTTCTTTATTAAGAATCTAGAAATTTTCGCATTATATTTAACTGACATAAAAGGCATCAGCAAGTGGCTGATGCAGGTTTTTGAATTCGAAAAAAAAACATTAAATTTTATTAATTTATCTTTTGTTTGTTGTAGTCTTAAATACTAAAAGAAATTATTTGAAAAAAAACAAGTTGAAATACATTTGAAGTATAAAAAAACACGCCACTTTTGTCAGACTAATGATGGAAGAAGCAAACATCAGACACAAAGACGTCGTTTATGTGTTCACGAAATCTGTTAAAGATGAGAGCAAATCCATTATGTCTTACAGCATCTTTGGTAATTCAAAAGCTAAGCTTTGTAAAAAACTTATATTAGAGTTAATTTTATGGCTGATACCACTGTATAAATTAAGGCAGAGTTTTTATTAAAAAGAGATCTTTATATCGATCTAGTTATACAAAAATATGGAATAAAAAAAGAAAACATAGAAAATACTAAATATTACACAATAGAGATTGTTTAATCCAGGGTTTTCCAATTTTTTTTTTTTTTTTTTAATTTTAACCAATACTCAGGGGATGCCCCCTGCTCATGCAGTGCATTGTATTGATCAGGAAAATAGGGTATGGGAGGGAGGAAAGAGGGAGTAGTGTTTGTGGATATTTGATTAAAATTTTTCTAAATTGTAAGTAACAGGGAAGACTTCTGCGGGAAGTTTGTTCCACATACGAATCGTTCGACTAAAAAACGAATTTTCTCCGTATCATTAGATTTTAAAATTTATATAAATTTATTTAGGTTATGTTGAGAAGAGGAAGAGCGAATTCCCACCATTAGTGCCAGAAGATGCCAGAAGATCGGCATGTTGTGCGCTCTTCCATTTGGGCACGAAAACTATCTGGCCTATCTGAAAAATTCAATATCTTTCAAGTAGTCCATCAGTTTCTCCCAATCAGAATCCCGCAAGCACTCCAGCGACGCTATAAAGTCCCGTAGCAAATATCTCGCATGATACCCGCGAAGGCTGGACACAAACACAAGAAGTGTTCCAGGGTCTCATCGTCCCACAAGCCCAACAAACACTGCAGACGTCCCTTCGCATTCTCGAAAGGTGCGACAAGTGTAGATTGACCCGCTAGGATTCCCATCAGATCGGCCAGTTCCCTCTTCCCCATAAACTGACCTTTTATGAAATACATTTTAAATTTATAAAAGTTTTTTAAATTCAATCAAAATTTTATTTTTTTGGTATTATAAATGTTTTGTATTTTATAATCGGTAAAATGGCTCAAAACTACTAGATGTAACGAATATTCGGTCAGTATTCGGTATTCGGCATATTTTTTATAATTCGTCAGTTTACCGAATATTAGCACTGGTCGGCCAAATCATTCTGTTTATTAAAGTTTGTTAAAATCAACGATTTTCTTTAAAAAAAATTACAAAATTTTTGTGAGAATATTTATTTTTTTGAAAAATGTTAGAATTATATAATAAGGGTTGCTTAAGAAATACAATGAAGCATTATAGTTAATAATAGTTTAGTTTTAGGCATTTGGCACATTTTACTATTCGACCGAATATTCGGTTTTAACCAACTATCGAATATTCGGAATTTTGTAAACTGACCAATACACTATGTGTGACATCTCTAACATTCAGTATTTTCTTGCGTATGATTTATATGTATTTTATTTAATAAATATCATAGGACTCATACGCAAAAAAAAACAATTAATTTTTATATGGGTTTTAAAATCCTTGAATAAAAGAGAAAGAGCCCATTTTTATTAAACTAACAAAGCCAGAATCACGAAATTTGGCACGTAGCTTCGTTTAATGACCAGAACAAATTAAGCTTTTTTTGTTTATTCGAATGTTTTAGTGGTAAAAAAGGCTGAGAAGTTTCTAAAATCGATTTTCGTACCCGTTTTTTGTGTGTAGGAGGGGGAGGAGTCATACAGGGGTACACATTTTTATTTCGGATTTAAGGACCCCTAACAAGAATCTGAAGTCAAAATTTAAATATATGCACAAACAAAAAGTCCGTAGTGAAAGGGTTAAAAACAACTGCGAAGCTGTGGCAAACCAAAAGATTATTTATATTTAATACAATACCAATAAAAACCGGTAACTTTTCATTTCAAAAAAAATGTGTTGCAATTCTATATTAAACAAAAAAGGGGGTTATAAATTTGCTGAATACAGCTGAATTACAAATTATTTTATTGGAAGTGAAATTGGCAGCTGTTTCATATGGCACATGCGCATTATTCACAAAGAATACAACATTAAAATCGTCTGATTTTAAGGTGGCACTATATACACCGACAGAAGAAGAAAAATTTAATAGCAACAAACAAACAACAACAACAACACACAGAACAGTGAAACAAAAATCTAAAAAAGAGGTGGTGGTTGCATTATTATAGTAGTTGTTGTTGTTGGTTTTTAGTGGAGGTTGACCTGATTTAATTTTCACACTACTACTACTAATACCGACCGACGACCACTCCAATCCACCAGAATATACTATAGTTTTTCTCGCTACTGTTATGGCATGAGCTACAGTGGTTGTAATATTGGGTACAGTGAAGGGATGATCATGTTGATACTATAGTATTTTTAATGGTACTATTTGAATCTCAAAAGTACCATAATACTGCTATGACTCCTTTAGTACTACATATTAACAAATTTTCATAGTCCTTTAAAAAATATTTTAACCACATAGAAAATTATTGTGGACTAAAAATAATAAAAAGTTTTAGTAAACTAATGAAAGTTTTCTTCACAAAGTGAACTGAAAACTTCTTCAAATTAATGAGTCCTATGATATTTTTTAAATAAAATATAAATCTTACGCAAGAAAGAAAAAGCGTTATCCTTTTTATTAAATTAATTTTTTATCGAAACTTCGTCAGACAGAGTTTTTATGAATATTTTTTGCAAATAGTAGACTCTTTTTCTCTGCAATTTATTACATACGCCTTTTAAACATATTATCGCATTATACACTGATAAACTAAATTTAAACTACAAAAAATTAGTTAAAAATTACTTTGCAGAAAAACTGCTAAAATTAGCCGATTTTTTTACAAATCAATCTGCTAAAATCAGCAAAAAACAATTGCTAAATATTAGTACACAAGTAAATCATAAAAAATGCGAAATTTTTAGTTTTTTTTTTTTAATTTTCTTATACGAATAAAAATCTGCCTTCTGTAATCAACAATCTACAATTTTTTAGCAAACATTTCTGTTGATTTTAGCAAATAATACTGTTATTTGAAATCTACTTAAGTTGAGGTAAATATAGCAAAAATGTTGTTGTTATAGTTTTTTTAGACTAAAAACAGTCTAAAAATATTTAGTACAAGTTTTTGATAATTTTAGCAGAGTAAATTGATATTTTCCATTATTTTGCTAGTTTTTGTTTAGTTTGTTTGTTTTGTCTGCAAATATTTTTTAAAAAATGTTTCTAATTTAAAATTCAACTTGAATATAAGCTAAAATTTGGTAAAGTTAACATGTTTATTTTTGCTATTATTATTTTATTAATATTTAGCCCAAAAAAATCTGTTCATTTTGCAGTTTTTTTTTTTGAAACGTCATTTTTAGTTATTTTTAGTCGCTTTTTCTGCTATTTTTACAGATTTATATTTCTTTGAGTGTACAAAAATATAGGAGTTCGGGCTATCTCAGAAAGCTATTTTTTATTTATTAAAATTTAGTGTTTTTTATAGAAGTTTGCATAAAATAACATATTAAACAATTTTAATTTCTGCAAATTATCTTTCTTAGTATTGGCTTTTTCGGTTACATATGAAAAATTTTCGAAACCAAATTTTAAAAAGCGGCGAAATGAGATAAAATTGTTAAAAACAGAAATAACCGAGATTTTTAAGGCTTGACGTCAACAAGAAAACTGCAATTTAGCTGCATTAGATTCGAGGCCATACTTAGGTGTGATCGCTAAACGGTCATGACTTGGTATTGTTACGTTTGTAATGTAAGATGAGCGCAGGTTTGATTCTTACAGCCGCAGGTTGTTGAAAAATTTATCATATAGAGACAATCTGACAATTATAAGACACAAATAATAATACAATTTAAATGAAAAATCACTGATGAGCCTGTCCATAAAAAGGCAGAACTAGTCTAATCTGATTTAAAAATTAATAGTGCTTATAAATTGTCAAATGCACATTAAATAAAAATTAATTGCGACTGTCTATATGACGTTAATATAACACTGTACTAAAATACATTATAAAATTTGCCCTGTTGCGATGTCTTAACTTAAAACGCAAAAGTTGTCAACCCTGAACGTAAAAACCATACGTCAATTTGGTAACATTGTGAAATAGAGACGGAGGAGATTAGAAAAATAAACAAAAAAAAAAATAAATCTAAAAATAGAATATTTGTGTTGTTAGTGTTGTCACTTCTGAGTATAATATACAATAACAGAAAAAGCTAATAGGAAAGAAAACTGCAATTTAGCTGCATTAGATTCGAGGGCTTACTTTGGTGTGATCGCTAAACGGTCATGACTTGGTTTTGTTACGTTTGTAATGTAAGATGAGCCCAGGTTTGATTCTTACTGTCGCAGGTTGTTGAAAAATTTATCATATAGAGACAATCTGACAATTATAAGACACAAATAACAAATAATAATAAAATTTAAAAGGAAAGTCACTGATGAGCCTGTCCATAAAAAGACAGAAACTAGTCTAGCCTGATTTAAAAATTAATAGTGTTTATAATTTTTAGAGAAAAACGTTTATTCTTCTTCTTAACCTCAACATTTCTAAATTAAATTTGTCAAATGCATATTAATTAAAAATTAATTGCGACTGTCTGTATAACGTTAATATAACACTGTACTAAAAAACTTTAAAAAAAATTTGCACCAAAAATATTCTCTCAAGTCTTCTATGTGGTCTTAAACGAAAATTGTTAAAATCGGTTAATTAGAATTTATTAAGAATCAGTCATATTCACTTCTTTCGGATTGCAACATAGTGTTATTTTTAGTTTTACTTTGGGTGTCGAAAAAGTACTATTTTCTATGCTTGTTGGTACTATTTAGAATAACCCATTTACCATCCCTGGTACAGTGGTACTCGTAAGATTAATGTAAATCTTAATACACTAACAACTCCATTCATTGCATAGATTTTGTTGCCTTCTTCCCTGTCTGTCCGCTATTATTATTATTATAATGTGATGTTATGGTTATGGATTTGTAGAGATGTGATGGTGGTGATTTGCAAAATTATAAGTTTGCTGAAATATTTTGCAATTACTTTATTGTAAATATTTGTGCAATAAATTTGTAGTTTTTTTAACGATTTTTTTTTCGCTTGTTTTCTATTGTTTAAGTTTTCAAGGAGGACTTTTTTTTATAAAATTTTAAATATGGAATTTTTTCTTTCTGTATTGTGATGATGACAATTTGTATTTTTCTATGTAACGTTAAAGATGTTAATAATCATTTTGTTAATCGTATGTATGTTGAAAATACTATTTTGGATGAGTAAGTTTAATTATTTGTTTATTTTGTATTTTAAAAATGTAGTTTTTTACGAAAGGTGAGTAATTAATTAGGATTTTAGTTGTATTTTTTTTTTTATATTAATTGGTTATTGTTATCTATACCTTAAACTATGAGTAATTTGGCATAATTGTCAATTTTATCTAATCATTTTTTTTTAACAATATTTGAAAAGCCAGTACACATTTTTTTTTTTTTTTGGTGCGGTTGTCAATTTCTACCTGGGTGGGTACGACATTAAAATCAGCGTGGTCAAAATATTTATGATCAATGGTCTGTAATCTTGTTTTATTTTTCGATTTTCGCAGAATAGTTGTAATTTGTTTAATTTCCCTTATCAAATACATATGAATAAACATTCAAATTAGATTTACAATCAAGGAAATTTCCTTGAACATTTTCAAATATTCAAGTCTGGAATATAAACATGTCATAAGATATTTAAAAAAAATCCTATATTTTAAAACTCCTGTGATTTATATGATATTAGAACGTGTTATGAAATTTCAAAATTGTTTGGTGCCAATTGGCTACCACAAAAATTATTATAAGCCAAAAAAATTAGAAATATGTAGATTCTTCTTTTGACCTTTTGTCCCTTTTTGTATTGTCAGATTTTGTTCTTCAATCGAAGCCAATATATGTGTATATACAATAATTTGGACACTTTTTAGATTTACCGGTTAAAAATCAACATATATGCGTCCATTTATGAACATGTATGAACTCATTCATGCTTACATAAGAATACATTCGCATTCATAAATGTCCCTATAACAACATATATGTTCATAAGTGTTCATATGTGATCCGTACATGTAAATATTGTAGCATATGGCCATGTATGGATATGTATGATTATATATGTAAATATTACCTCAATTTTCGTTAATGCACACATATAAAAATATATTATCCCTCATATGAACATGTACAGACAGGCTGATTCAGTCACGACCCGCCGAATTTCACCAGCGTATTCCTTGGCTCATTTCATGAAAATATGTGCACTACGACCATCCCCGAAAAGGCAAGTGTGCGAAATGGCAGCGGTTTAAAATTTTTTCAATTGGTGGTCATAGGGTAGTAGGGTAAAATTGCTAACTTCTGAACCAGCTGTCGGATTTTTTTGTTTTTTGGCTTGTTGGAAAGGTCTTTGGGAAAAACTGTATAAACCATTTATTAACACATATGAATCATATATGGATGCATGTTGACATGTATGACCCATGTTTGATCGTCTATGGATCAATTTTAATTAAAAAGTTATAAACATTGCATTTCAGATTGAATTTTCTGAAAAATTTTGATGTACAACTTCTGCGTTTTTTGATGAAATTAATTAAGTAGAATATAAATTACTATCATGAGCTAAAATTTTGCAATTTCGATTAAGGAATTTTATAATATTCACAAAAAATAAGTGAAGTTTTCAATTCAATTGCAAGGATATCCTACATCCTTCACCCAATCGCAATAAATTAACATGGTTTTAAATGCTCAAACTTAATACTTTAAAACCATTAGTGTCCGACCGAACAGTTCAGCCAGAAAATGCATTTGGTCTGTATTCTTTATTTTAAAACATTATGGACAAATTTGGCGAATGGGAAAATGTTTATTGGACTGATTAGATACGATTTTGAGTGACAAATTTAAAGAAAAGTCCGTAAAGCAATAAATTCACTGTTCGGCCTCCAAAAGTTCGTCCAAATCGCCGAACTATTTCGGCGGCCGAACTTTTAACTTTATAGCTAAACTTCGGCTTTTTCCTTAATTTTTATACACAAAATCTAATTAAATCGGCTCAACAAACATGTTTCCAATACAAAAATGTATAATCATTGCCTCTAGATACCCAAAAACCGACCAAATATAGTTTTTTTGGCCGAACTGTTCGGTCGGACACCATATTAAAAGTTTTTCGTAGTTTATTCAGGTATATGAATTAATAAGAAAGTTTAAAGAAGAAACTTGATTTTTGGTAAAAGTTAAATTCGCGATTATTTCAAAAACCCGGAGCAAATATTAAAATTTGTTGTTCGTGATCTACGTCCTAAAATTTATCAGAATTGATAAGTCGCATGTTTGAGGCATTTTTAGTGTTTAACTGTGTTATTCTAAAAAGGTATTTAAAAAAATCTTTAAGCTCAAAAATTACTCTGTTTTTGGAGCGTTTTTTTTTTTTTGAATTATTCTCAAAATATAAATTTGAATATTTTGAGAATAATTAAAAATAGGCCCAAAAAAACGGAGTAATTTTTACATTTCTGAGTCAATTCTGAACCATTTTTTGGATTTCATAATTTTCTTGAAATTTTTTTGTCTTTTATGAATCTGTTTAGAAAGCTCATATTTTCGTCCAAAAAATTAATAATTTTGGACAATAAAATTTTGAAATTTCAAAAATATGTCTTTATTTCGATTTATTTTTGACTTATAGAAAAAGAACCCTCAGAAAAGTATTCAAATTTTGCTGGCTGAGAAACTATTTCTATTAAACTTTTTTCACAAAATTTTGATGTATTAAATTTTTTTTTTTTTTGATTTACCGTGTACAGTAACTTGCAAACATTTTCATACAAACATAATATGAAGGCGGGAAGCGTAAGTTTTTTTAAATCTGGTAATGATGAAATTTATATGGAAAAAAACTAAATAAATATTTACAATGACTAGACTCGAAATATTTGCAAAGATTTTTAAATTCACACATAAAAAGAAGACCTATAATTGCTGACGTTTTTCTTCTAAAACCTCCATCCAACATCAGGAGAGAGTAGAATAAATATTAATTTATATATGGCCTGATGATAATGAGCAACCAAAAACGATTGTGTCATAAACAGCATTTCTAATAAAGCGGCAAAAAAAAAAAAAACGGAACCCCTCTTCCGAAACCGCTAAAAGGAAAAGAAACTTTCAGTATTAAGCAGTTTTTTTTTATATTTTTAAACCATATAAAAGAAATATTTAACTTTTTTCTTACTCCGCACCGTATCGTACGATAAATTTGTATGTATGTTTAAGTACAACAGCAAACAAAACGAATCGTCGTCAGTCAGATTCAAACTGAGAAATACTCGTTTGTGGATGAGGTGGTGGGTATTTCGTGATTTCGGAAGGAGGGAGTAAGGGGCATACTATACATTATTATTTTAGATAGTTTAACACTAGAATGACCAAAACCAGTCAAATTGACAGAAGTTTTATTTTTTTTTTTTAGTTCGTCAAAAATACATTTTTAATCCGCTTGTTACGGTTTAAGTAGCAATGTAATCTACAAGTCTAGCACTTCAAAATTGCATATAAAGCATTTCCAAATGTTTTAATTTTTTAGCGATATTTGGAACAGAAAATAGATATCGCACTTGATCAACAAGAGGGTATTTACTCGAAATTTTTAAAATATCACTTTTTTCAAGAAATCAACTAACAACATCAATATCTATCTATTGTAAAAATTTCAACGTATTCCGATTACTCTTTCATCTCGGAAAACATTTTTGAGACCATTTTCATGATAATGTAGTGATTACCTTTATTTCAACAAAAAGTTATTATTTCGAGTTAATACAAAAGTTCAAATAGAAATGAATCGTATATTTTCATAAAAAATGTATTATTTTGATTTGAGCCTTTATTTATGTTAAAAATAATCAAACTGTTTTATTTATATTTGGTTGTATTTTGAGTTGATACTGTTTTGTTGATAAAATTTGTTTTATTCTACAAATTTAAATCGATAAAATTTCATAAAAATGGTATTAACTCAAAAAATTGCTTTTTTTTTGCAATGAGTTTTAAAATTTAAAACAAAAACAATGTATATATATTTTCAAGTGGAATTTGCTTATTATGGTATGTTTGAATTTTTAAATTCTGTTAAAATGTGGCTATAAACAGTTTTCTGACTCTACTGAAAATTTTAAAATTTTGAGTTAATAACCTCTTGTTGATCAAGTGCGATATATGATAATTTTGATGAATTTTTAATTCTTTTCTTAGTGCAACTTCTTCTAAAATTTTACGATTTCTAATTAATTCAAGTTCGAGGTCATACTCTATATTAGGATATTATCCTAACAAATAATCTATAGAGGTTTTGTTTTCAAATTTACTAATTGACCACTTTCAGGAATGTGTTGGCAGATCTATTTCTGGAATTTTCTAGGTTCCCATCATAAGAACACGTTTTGAAAGAAGTGACAATCAAATGAAAAACATCAAACATTCATATAAACTAGATTTCTCACTTAATGAGAACTAATATATGAGATCGAAGTTAAAGATTATCACCATTAATCAAAAATAAATTGAAAACTTGTTTGATATGTGCACCCTCTACCTTTGGTAGATATATAATACACGCTTTTTAATTTTTTCCTCCTTTTTATTTTCACATTTGTTTTGTTTTGTTTAAAAACAAGATGTAAAGGGGAGTAAACAAGACCGTACTTTGTCTTTTATACAAGTTTGATATAATTTTTATTAAAAATAAAAATTATAAATTTTATTAAAAATATAAATATATACATAGGCCTCGAACTTGAATAATTTTCATTTTCATTAGATTTTATATCTATAACTGGAAAGCTACAAAATATGTGCTTAATATAAGTGCTTATATAGTTACGTATGTATCTCTTCAGTAACTACTAGGTGTACCGGCGTATTTGGAAATTTCAAGCTGTACATAAACCAGTAAAATGCCTGCACTGAGATAATTATCGGCACGATATGAATGAGTTTTTGCTTTAGGTCTATGAAATGTCACTGGAACTCGTCTATGAAATGTCACTGAAACTCGACTTTAATTAATGCAGTTTTTTTATAAAATTTAACGACTAATTTCATATTATTTTCTAAAAATTTCATACGACAAAAATTTAATTAAAAATAGTTTAATTAAACTATGAAGAGTTTTCTTGAAGTTTTAGAAATTTTTCATTCACATTGTGATGAAAACTTCATTAGTTTAGTGAACACATTTCATAAAAACTCGTCCAATGATTTCTCTCTGTGTGGAATTAATTAAATAGCGTGATTTATTCAGTGTTGGAAAAAATAATAGGAACGATTGCTTGAATTTCAATGGATTAATAAAATCGTTGTTATAAAACGGAATTTTTATTTTCAAAACCCGTTTTGTTGCCTACAAAATAGTGGCATTTCCAAATAGTTTTTCGGCATTATTTTATTTAAAATTTGCCAGAATTGCAATATTGTAGTAAAAATTGCTCGAGATTTACTTGGAAAAAATGATAGGAACGAAAATCAAAATAAATTTTTAAAACATAATTTGCGTATGATTTAACAGAAAACTTTGTCAAAAAAAAGTATAAAATAAAAAAAAAACTAAAAGAACAGCATGAATTTCAAGTTTCTGTTGCATTTTCGTTTTTTATTTGTTTAAAAATTTTGATGGAGGAATATGGGTTATAACTAGTAACTCCTGCTAAGAAAAAATCCTTTAAGTGCAAAAAAAAAATTATAAATAAGGTCAGAGAATTTGATTTTATAATAAATATATACTTTTATGTTAGTTGGTTTAAATTGACGGCTTTACTAGAAAAATAAAGCAAAAAGCGTTTCCTAAATTCGGGTTTCTTTCAGTAAGTTGTTTTAAAAATAATGTGTTTGAACCATCAAGGGTGCTTAAAACTCAATTAATTTGTACTGTTTTTAGTTTTAAAATGAAAAACAATTAATTCTTAGATCAATGGTCCATTAAATTTATAATTTCTGAGTAAAGAAAACATGAAAATTGGAAAACTTTTTCTCTGCAAAATTTTGATTATATAAATTACAAGAAAATTACAAAACATTTGTACGGCAAAACGACTATTTAATAGCAAGTTTGCGCATTTTTCGGCCAAACCTAAAGGGTCAAAAATTTACATAAATGGCTCTAGTTCTTTATTTTATACTATTTTTGTAATTTCCTTTAATCTTTTTTCACATATAAATACATATAAAATAAGTTTGACATTTTTCAAGATTAATGGTACAACAATTTTTCATATATCGCGAAACGCTAAAAAGTTATTAAGGTATCAATTTTGTAAAAAAAAAATAATAAAAATATTTTTTTAGCATACCTACACAATGAAAAGTTATTTTGAGCTACAAAAAATTCCACAAACATGTGCGATACATCGCGACCCGTTAAAATGTTGTTAATCAATAAAATATTGCATTTTAGTAAAGACAATATTTTAAAAACTTAATACGTTTTACCTGGGTTACCATTTTTCTTCAGCTAAAAATGCTTTTTAAGTGTATGTCATAAAAAAGTACTTTATTATAAGTTTTTCTTTAGAAAAAATTGATTTTTTTTCGACCACTCTATTTCCTAAATGGTTCACTTTAAAAAAGTGAAAAAAGTTTTTTTTTCAAATAATTTTTGGTGTAGAATCGAATGAATGGTGAATTCAAATATCATATAAATACAGATATTTTTATTCTGTAGGAAAAGTGAACCTAAATCAGCGGTTTTGGCCGCCGAGCGCATATGGAATGAGTTAGAATTCTAAAAAAAAAAAAATAACGCTGTTTTTTTATATTGATGCCAAAACATTTTAAAAAGTGATGATATCTCAAAAACAAAGAAACTTTATACATTTCTGACGAACTCTAATATCCATATTCAGAAGTTTTATATGGTTTTATAAATAAAAAAATCATTTTGAAGATTTTGGGTTCAAAAGCAAAGGCAGTTTTGAACTGCTAAACTTCTAGATTTCATTGCTGCTTAAAACATAATGCTCGGATGAAAAATGTACTTATCGCCCATGACCCTACTTTGGAACGTTTTGCAATTAGAACGAATTTGTGAAATAACACGAAATTGAAATTTGGTGTTCTCCAAGATATATTTATAAGGTAGTTTTAGTAGCCCAGCTGTTTATCTTCCTCTTACCTGGTTTTGACATTTCTTACATGGTTTTGACAGTACAAAGACTGTATCTTGAGTATTTTGAAATGTCAAAACCCTGTTGTTTTTGTATTGTTTGTAGTTGTTTGTTGTAGTTGTTGTTCTAGTAAGACTACCTATATCAATATATCTTGGTGTTCTCAAATCCTAAAAGCTTTCGAAAACTCGAATTTTTTTCGAAGTGATAAAAACATATGGTTTTATGGAAAATAGAAAACATATGGAAAGTAAAATGCTTTTAAGAAATGCTTCTAACATTGTTGTCAATTTGTTTGAGTGTTTTCTAGAATATCAAAACAAAACAATGTTTTTTTAAAACAGTATTTTAGAGTATAAACAGTACAGCCAAAAATACAATAAAATCAGAAATAAGTAAAAAAAAAGTTGTAAATTTTTAACATTAAGCACCATTTTTGACCCCAAATTGTAATTTATTAGAAAAAAAGGGCATTCGTTTTACTTTCGACCAGGCTTTTTTACACGAAATAAAACGAATAAAAAATAGGGAAAAACGTTCTGATTTAATGGCAAGAACACCGAAAAATTCTAAAATGTATGACGAATTTATGAAAAAAAAAAACACCAGTCATATTGACTGGTTTTGGGCAGAATAGGTATAAAGAAATTTTTCCCGGAAACTAAGTGAAACTCAATTTAATCCTTACAGCGTCATAAAATAATATGTGGAATAAAAATGTTTAGTTTTTAAACAAAGATGTCAAACCAATCAAAATGTCTGGTGCGGTAATTCTAGTGTTAAGTAACTTTGTATGACTGTCATAGTTGTTGGACAAGAAGGGTAGGGTAGTCATGATCATCTGTTTTTTGTTGTATTTTTGTTTGGAGGGGAGGTAGGTTACTGGGTTTTAGTGGATGACTAGTTTGCTGGCTAGCTGACTGGCTCGTTGGATGGTTTTTGTAGTTTAACTGACTCTGTAAGCTCTTTTGCAAAATTATTAAAAAAAAAAAAGTTTTATACTTGAAGTTAGTATGTATGTATGTACTCTGTAAATTGTTAAAGGCCAAATGAAAGAGAAAATCTGACAGGTTTCTGAATTGCACTTTACAGCTACTAGATGAGAGACACTATTTTGGGTAATTGGAGGTTTTACATTTTTTTTTTTAAGAATAAACTAAATTTTTTAATGCAGTTTTCAAAAAATGCATTAAAATTATTCCAACAGATTTCTTTGATTGAAAAAAAAAAAAAAAATCCTTTACACAACTTACCGACTGTTTTCCAATTTTGTTAAATCTGTATATCCACTCATTGTGTTTGATGTTGTTTTGTAAATTTTTTGGTAATTTTTTAACAAAATTTATTTCAGGCACCTGTTTTTTTGAGGTCAATTTATAGATATAATAATAATTTTTTAATTGGTTGTCATCTAAGCCGTCTGTCTATAAAATTAACAATTTTATAATTTTTATCTGGAATTTTTTTATTTTTTTTGCGTCCGCCAATTGTGTTTTAATTAGTTATTACATATAATTTTTGTCACTTTTTTCCGAGTTAAATATTTTTAACACTTTCACTTTGTTAATAATTGTATACATGAAATTTTCTGCGGTTTTTAAAAAAAAAAATATTTCTTCTTTTATGAAATTTTCTTTAAAATTAGTTGTTAAATTATTTTTTGCTTTTTCAGATGTATTACGAAATCTTATATCTTATAAGCGAGTAAAATATCCAACACCAGCCTTGTATATATTTGATTTTTTTTTTTTTTTATCCAACGCCCCTTCTCCTTTATTTAGTTTTGTGTTAAATAAATTGTTACAGAATGTGTGTGCCTTCAATCGTGTTTTGAATTTGTTTTAAAATATTGTTTTAACTTTGTTTATATTCTATTTTTCGCAATATTTTGTTTGGTTTTTGTAAAAAAAAAACAAATAATAGAAATATTATAAGTAATTTTTATATTTATTTTTATTTTTTAACAAATTTATATACAATCTCTCGACACACCCACGACGTACGAACGCTTGTTTAAAAATGACGTTTTTTGACAGCTGAGTTTGTTTTATATACAAAAGCTTTTTTATTGTAGAGATGCCATATGAACTAGTAAAAAAGGAGATGTGCCAGATTTATTGGTTTAGTAGATCACGCTTAGTGTAGGCACAGAATACGAGCAAAGCGTGCAACGATTGTCGCTGAGATAGAAAAAGCGACCAAAATAACGACGTTCGACAGTCGTCGATTGATTATTGGAGAGCCGCACCGACCAAAATCATTTTTGCGAGAAAAACGATAAAGAAAGTTTACAACAAGATAGGATTTCTTTTTTGTTTGCTATATCTATAGCTGCATTTATTATAAACAATATTGTTAATTTTTACGCCTTTTTGCACTGAGTATCCAGAGTTATTAACAATTTTTTAAAAAAAGATTTTTTTATTATATGGCCTATAAGCCGTTTTTATCACAATTTTATTGTTTTTCTTTCAAGTAGGTCAAAAGTTTTTTTTTCTTTTAACCATTATAAAACTAGGTTGTCATAGTGCAAACCAATGCTTAAACTTTTTTATTGTTTTTTGTTTTATATGCGTTGCTTTTTTCAAATGTGTCAAATGTTTTTATTTTTCAATAGAAAATTTGACTCATTGGCCAAAAAGTGGTCAATACACCATACCAATGTTAAGAAATTTGTAAAAATAGGGATACGAAGCACATATGGAGCTGTTTATCTCCTAATTGATACGAGGTATATAAAAATGGATTAAAGATTTAGAAAGAGGACACATTAATCATATATAATCAATTCCTAACTCAATTTTGCCAGAAATGGTCTATAGGTCTCACCAATATTCATACGACGAGTGACTGCAAAATATGTCATATTTATTTTTGTGTAACGACTACCGTAGGGAATTATTCCTTCTCCTGTATCTCTGTCGCTTGTTAACAATACAATATTTATTAGTTTTTATACTGCGTTCTTATTGAACCCCAAAATACATATTATCTTTTTGTCTAGTTTTCGATTTAAAATTTGTATGGAATTTTGAAAACAATAACAAAATAATATATTTGAATGAAAATTTGTAATTTGAATATATCAAGTTGGGTTATATTACATTGTACATTTGCTAGTACACTAAGAGAATATATGATACATAGAATATCTATGTTACATAGAATACACTCTGCAATATAATTGAAAAATATTATTGCCAGTATTATTGTCATTTTGACCTACACAGTGCAATAAGATGTACAATACTTTCACATAAATCTGCCCTCTTTTTATTTGTTCGTAAACTCGCACCGAGCAAATGAAAACATGTTGCAGAAATTTAAAAGTTTAATTTAATATTTATCATGTTTTCGAATAATAACTGAATAAAATTTTTATTTATTTAAAATTTTAACGATAAAATAAGCAAGATAAAATTAAAATACATTTAATTTTAATACAAAATAACTAAATATAAGCAAAATAAAGGTAAGTTTTTAAGCAAAAATTTTTTATAAATTTTCTCATTTGCTTGCCCGAGTTTGGTATTTTGTTGCTGAGAGGCGTGGGATGTGTAGTCTTTCTATTTGGTGATACTCTCTTTGCTGCATATATTTTTCAAATAATTGTAGTGAATTTTGTATTTAAAAATAATGAATTTTGTATTTAAAAATTATATTCAAAATTGTGTCTAATGTACACAAAAAACTCTAAAATTGGAAAAAATCGAAAAAATTTAAAAAATAGCTAGAATTAAAAAAAATTACCAAGTTGAAAAAAAATCTTTAAAATTAAAAAAATATTGTCAAAATTGAAAAATTTCTAAAATTGAAAAAATGGCTTAAATTAAAAAAGATAGTCAAAATTGAAAAATTTCTATCATTGAAAAAAAAATCGTTAAAATTAAAACAATCACCAAAATTTAAGAAAAAATCGATAATATTAAAAAAACTCTACAATTAAAAAAAAAATCGTCTAAATTAAGAAAAAGAAAATCACAATTTAAAAAACTCCAAAAAATCAGAAAGATTGATAAAATTAAAATTTGTGAAATTCGACAAAATTTAGTAAATCGCCAGAATGGAAAATTTGCCAAAAATTAAAAATATCGTTAAATAATTGTTATAAATAATAATAATCGTTATAAAAAAATTGCCAAATTTAAAAAAAAAGCAAAAAAAACAAAAAATATAAGGATGTCAACCGAAACGAATAACGATTACAGGTTTCTTACCGGTATAAAACCGAAATAAAAAAACCGTTATCCAATAAAAATATTGAAGTCATTGAAAAGAAGTTAATAATTTCTTGGACGAGTTCATAACAATTTTTCTCTAAACTGGTAAAGTTTTCTTCTTAAACTCTATGAAAACGCTTCATAGACTTAATGAAGCAAATTTTAATCAATCTTTTTTGTAAGTCGTGTGCAGTTTTTAATAAATAAAACGAAATGTTTCATTAAATTTTATGAAAAACTGCATTAATTTACTGAAACGTTTCAATAAACAAGTTACAGTGACACTTCATAAATTCATAAATTTGCTATACCGAGATACGTTTAATCCTTTGCGATCACTCTATGTGGGTTATTTTTACAGTTTTCTCAGAAAAAATGTAACGGCAATTCTCCATTGCCTTTTTAACAAACAAATGACTACCTAAAGCCACGTTCATACCTAAATGCTAAATACGTGTTTTCCAAAAACGCATTTAAGCTCTTTATTATTCGGACAGTTTCTTATTATTTTCCTTTCGTTTTGGCAAAATACGTATTTTGCATTTTGGTGTGAACGTGGCTTTCAGTAGACAAACAAATGAGTTAGAAAGGCAATGGAAAATTTTCGTTACATTTATTTATTTATTATTAATTTTTTAAATAAGTAAATATATCACGGTATACCAAATTTAATATGTTAAATGAGGATAGAAGATGTTGTGTTTTTATTTCATACCAAAATATAAATTTATGTTGCTAAATTATCAAATTTGTTTTTTCGAAATATCTTGTTAAGTTAATATTTTAAAAGTTTTTGGTAACGATTTTTTATATGTATTTAACTTGGCGATTTTTGAGAAATTTTTTGGCTCATAAAATTTAAATTGACTGCATTTTGTTGCTCTGCTTTTTTATGTTGTAAAATAATGCGTTAAATTTATATTGTTTTGTTGAAACTTCTTCTTTTTTATAAATTTCACAGAAAATTTTTCAGTGATTACTTTGATTAAGAATATAAAAAAAGTATTTTTTAGCGATTTTCATTACCCAGTTTGCGAAAACCGACAAACAAAATCTGACAATACTGGTAACACGTATGTAAATTTTGAAGAATTTTATGAATTTGGGCAATTTTGTTTCTACAAATTTAGATTTTTTTCAATAGTAGCATATTTTTTTAAATTTTGTGCGATCTTTTTAATTTTTAGCTATTTTTGAAATTTTGTTTTCGAAATGTATATCAATTTTGACGACTTTTTTTAATTTTTGTCAATTTTTTTAATTTTTGGCGATGTTTTTCAATTTTTGGCATTTTTTTTTAATCTTAGCAAATTTTTAGCGATTTTATTTAAATTTTGCGATTTTATTGAAATTGTGTCGAATTTTTGCTTTTTTACTTATTTCATATGGTTTTGGATAATTTTGGACCCACAGCTGTGTAATTTTTATTTTACTAGTTGCACCTAAGGATTTATATACACCACAGCCTCTCTCTGCCCTCTTTTTATTTGTTGTAAACTCGCAATGGGCAATTGTAAATATATTGCAGAAATTTAAAAGTTTAAACTAATTTTTATCATGTTTTTAAATAATAAATTAATAAAACGTTTATTTATTTAAAACGATAAAATATGCAAGATTAAATTAAAATGCATTAAATATTAATGGAAAATAACAAAATTTAAACAAAATAAGATTGTGTGTTTTAAGGAACATTTTTTTATCAACATGTTGCAATTATTTTTTAGTTCAACAAAATGATTTCATTTATTTGCCTGAGTTCGGTATTTTGTTATTGAGAGGGGTGGGAAATGGAGTCTCTCTATTTGTACATACTCTTTGGTTGCACTGCTTATAAATTTATCTATTTCTTAAACCTCAACTCAAGAGCAATAAGTACTTATGGTGCGAATAACTGTTTTATCAGTGTGTTTCTATCCACTTCAGTCTCTGTCAATCTGCCATCTTTTTATTTATTCGTAAACTAGCACCGAGCTAATGAAAACATGTTGCAGAAATTTAAAAGTTTAAATTAATTTTTATCACATTTTTGAATAATAATTTAATAAAATTTTTATTAATTAAAATTTTAATTCAAAATTAAAATACATTAAATTTTAATAGAAAATAACTAAATATAAATAATAAAGCAATCATTTTTTATCAACAAGTTCTATTTGTATATTCTCTTTGGTTTTATCTGTTCGATAGAAACAGATACAAACAAGCAGTGTTGCCAGGTATGTTGAGCATAAAATCGTCAAATTTTCCAATAAAAATCGTCAAAATCGTCATTTTATTTTCAAAAATCGTCAGAACAAAATATATTTATTACAAGTGGGATAAGGTTTTAATAAAAAAAGACTAATAATGTAATTCACATTTCAAATGCTCATGTACTATCGGTGTAATATAATACGATTTTTTACACTATTCTGTCACTTAAACTTCGAAAATCATGATATTTTATAACGATAGCACTTTACCACTTTAACTGTTAATTCCTTCTACATTATTCTGTAAACACCACTTCAGTAGCACAATTTTTAAATCTTAAATTCTTTTACATAGTTCAGAAATTCTTTAACAATGTTATTTTCTTTAATTATTAAATTTGGACTTCCATTAACGAATTAAAGTTTCAAATCGCATTACATGTGATGACTTAGTTTAATAGAAAAAATTGTGAAATTTTTGATTATTTCATATTTTTCGGGTTGGTTTTTATTTTAATATTGCCAAAAATTATTTATTATAGTATTTATTATTTATATTATTATTTATTTTTATTTAAATATTGTTTATTACTGCATGTTTTTCCAATTTCAAATATAAATTGTGAATATCTGAAGTTTCACTTTGGAACACTCTATTTATATTATTATTAGGCCTGTTTTTTAAACACCGGATTTATTTTTGGGTTTTATAATGAGAATATTCGAACTAGATGTTTGTTTCGCAAAAACTTGGATGTTTTTTTTTTTTAATTTAAAAAATATTTTATTTTTATCTCAATCTTACACTAATTAAACTTTATAAAAATATAAATATTAAAAAAGCAGGGTTGGCATTCAATAACTTTTCATAATAACGATTAGCTATAGCGGAATGGAAATTTAAAAAAGCGATTCCTTTAAAGACATGTTTCTTCTTATGTAAACGGTTTTAGTTTTCTATTTAACCTGTTTGATTTTGAAATATCTTGAACTAGTTAAAGTCAAAATAACGCTAAAATACCGAAACGACGATTTATAACGTTATTTTGTTGATGTAACAAAATTTAATGGGTAGAATTTTAAAATAAACCCTGTAAAGACACATGATACTATTGGAATCGTAGCTTTAAAACGTTCATAACGGCATTAGTGTGGCCGTGGTAGGCAACTGTCATTTTAATCAAAAGGTAGTGTTTGCCAACCATGAAAAAAGCAAGCACATACTCAGGGAACTTCTGCTGTAAATATTTGTCGTTGTTTCAGTTGTAATGCAGTATCTTTATTTTGAAGTGAAAAAAGCAGTCATTTGTAGAAGAAATTTAATTTTTGACTACAATTGCAGTTCATTTAAAAAGCAAACCACATTAAATTACAGTATTGTGATTTTACATTCATTTTGTACAGTATTTTTTTTTTTTTGTTTAAAAAATTACTATAAATGCAAAACAAATTAATGTTTGTTTATATTTTACTGCACTGACTGAACCACTCATTAATAATACAAGTGTACTTAATTTTTTGAACAGTAAAAAACAAATGACTATGTTAGTTGAATTTACTAAAATGTAAGTCGTTCTTTTTTCAGGTGAAATTTTATTTGTTTTTAGCTGCATTTGCAGTGGTTTTTACCGTTATTAAGTGCAGAAAATAAATTAAAATAAACCTAACATGAATCCATAAAATAACTTTTTTTGCTAAACTTTCATTAAAAAATAGTTTTTAATTTTAACGAAATAATAAAAATCCAAAAATAGATCCGGTAATTTTTTAATAATAGCAAATAAACATGTTTTGCTGACATATTAAACGTTTGTCAAAAAATCGTCATTTTGGAAGCAAAAATCGTCAAATCGTCATTTAGTAATTTAGGTACTAAAAATCGTCAAAATGACGATAAATCGTCAAACCTGGCAGCAGTGCAAACAAAATTTAATTAAAGGTATAGAACTTTGAAATGGAATAAAACAAAGATGAATTTTTTAATTTGATATGAAATTTACTTTATTCGAAAGATAATCTTCTGTCATTATTATTTAAATATGACTTCTGGCTTATGACCGCCACTGCAGACTCGGACGTAGTCTTCTCTGGAGGTCTAATTTTCGATAACTTTTTCAAACATTTTTTGCCGTATATTGGCAAGACTAGCGACGTCACATATCCCTACAGAAAATAGTGCAGCGGCGTTAAATCGCACGATCTAGAGAGCCAATTCACGGGTCCGAAACGTGAAAACACGCGGTTACCAAAAAAAAAAAAAAATAATAAGGGTTAGAGTTTATTTAGTTGGTTAATAAATAAAACAAAGTTACATTTTTCACACAATTTTGTTTTGGCTCCTTTTCTATATAAACTATTTACAAGATTTAATTATATTGCAATAAAGTTTTATTTATTTTCACAGAAATCAAACTATTTTGCGTTGTATTTTTTTTTTGTTTGTTCTCGTAGGTACAAGAAACGTCCTATTATCTGTTATGTTTGTTCAAACATTTTACCAAGAAATGCTTTATTACAATATGTACACAAAATGTTAAAGGTATGCAAAATAAGTATGACATTTTGTAAAGATTTAGCATAAGTTGTATAAAAAGATACAAATGTTAAGTAATATTTTATAATTCATGAAATGACTTGTTACGTTTAAAATATTTTAAGAAAATTGTGCAAATGCAAATACAAAATAACCACAATGGAATGCATAATTTATACAAAACTTGATAAAAGCTACAGAATTTTAATAAAAAAAATTTTACTAAATATGTTTTCATCGTATTCCCTCTGGACATTTCTAGTGTGTTCTTGTTTTCATAACTTTTCGAGCTACTTTTGAATAACGCACAAATGACAGTTCGATTTATATTAATCTATTTTTTTTAAATGTAGTTTCCCTAAACAAAAATTAAATTCCATTTATAGTTTACTATTTCGACTTTGTGTTGTAGCTATTTTTTTTTTTTTTTTTCATGAAAAAAAATTTCTAAATTTTTACACTCATTAACCAGAAGAAACCTATTATCTGTTATGTTCATCCATATTTATTTTGTTTCATTTTACCAAGTAGTGCTTGATTAAAATATGTACACAAACTGTTAGAGTTATGCAACATAAGTTTGACATTTTGTAAAGATTTAGCATAACATAACCGTTGTATAAATCGATAATAATGTTAAGTATCATTTATATTAGCTTAGGAAAATTGTGCAGACGCAAATATAAAATGAACACAATTGGATTTATAATTTATACAAAACTTGATCAAATTCACAGAAATTTAATGAAAAAAATTTTACTAAGTATACTTTCATCGTATTCCCTCTGGAAATTTTGTGTGTGCAGCATTACTAAATATTTCAAGGTTTTATATTAATTAGCATTTATGTGTAGACTGGTCTAGTAACACAGAAATTCTTTTAACTTTTGTTGATTCTCACAACAAGAATTTATTTTTGTAATAAAGCTAAACCTGTTTTTGATAGCATATTGAACAAATAGCAATGCGCAAGAGATTTGCCTATACATAATTTGTATTGTCCTTTGAATATTTTATAGACACATGATTTTATATGAATGTATCAAGCAAGCTATTCTGTGTTATTATTCCAGAGACGGAACATATATATCGTAACCCAAAATGCAAAAGGACGTAACTAACATATGTACATTTTTACAGTAGAAGCAAAAAAAAAACAACGTCCACAGATATTTATAAAATTCTTTTTTATTTTTATTAAATTCCTTTTTTTTTTTAATATACTAACTGAAGACGTATATTATTAAAAATTCTAATTTGTAACATATAAAAGAAATATAAAATTA
Organism: Delia radicum; assembly: GCA_021234595.1. Taxonomy (NCBI): domain Eukaryota; kingdom Metazoa; phylum Arthropoda; class Insecta; order Diptera; family Anthomyiidae; genus Delia; species Delia radicum. The sequence goes on along the minus strand of CM037855.1, from coordinate 200,814,383 downwards.
AAAATTAATAATAAATCCACAAAACAAGAATAGATTAAATAAAGCGCATTGTTAAAACAACAAAATAATTATTCAATTTGGTTTTATAAATTTGTTAAAATAATAAAAAATGTTAATACATTTGACGACATTTTGTCAAATTAACAATCAACAAATAGTTAAAGGTCAAAAAATATATTTACTAAATAATTTGTTAAAATGTCAGACAGGTTTTGTTGGTTTTATGGTGATCACAAATTCATCAATTTAATATGGGATTTAGTTGATTTCACCGATGTTTTTGGTTCAGTGCAACGTCCAAACTCTGCGTCGTAATAAATCCAACATATTGTGCCTGAAAAAAAAAACAATACAAATACCCCCGTATTCATAAAAATATTAAACAGCATTTCAAATACGTTTTATTTAAAACACAAATTTTAGCCGTAAAACTGTATTCATAAACGAATATTAACTTTTACACAGGGCTTAAAATAGGCATTTTAAGCTAATATTCATTTATGAATACAGTTTTAACGCTTAAAATGTGTTTTAACTAAAATCTGAATTAACATTAATCTGAATTAACATTATTTTGTGAATACGGGCTTTAGTATTTATATATTTGTATTTATATAAAGGGTCCGCCATCTAACTTTTTTTTCAACTAGTGCTTATTTCGTGAATGGTAACACTTAGCTCATGTCTGATTTGACAGATAATTAGTTTTATCCTTCCGCTGAACGAATATGGTTGTGTATATGCTACAACGCTGGGAAATATTGCGACGTGCCACACAGCCGAAGCTACACTCGATGTTTTGCGCCCTGTTTTTGAAGATCGCATTATCAGCCGCAGAGCTGATGTCGTTTGGCCACCTCGGAGCTGCGATTTGACACCGTTAGACTATTATTTGTGGGGTGCCGTCAAAGATAAGTGTTACGCCAACAAGCCAGAGACAATTGACGCTTTAAAGGACAATATTCGTGAAGCCATTGGTGAAATACAGCTGCAAACAATCGACACCTATTTTTTATGCTCATAACAGTATGCAAAAACATGCATCATTTTTTAAACATTACTTAACATTTTTTAATGGTATATTTTAACTTTCACCTACGGGTTTCATCCCCTATTTAAAAACACCAAAATCTGGCAGCACATTAACTAACTAGGCCGATTTTACACTAGCGTATAACAGATCAAGCTTGCCAGATACTTTTTAAAATAAAAAATATCCCCAAATACATAAAAAGTTGAACAAAGCACTGGATTTGAAACCTTTTGCTTAAATTGCCCAATTGCTTTAAATTGCGTACTAGACATTTTTTTTAATCTGTATCCCCAAAACAAATTAAAAAAAATCCCCAAAAATCCCTAAATTCAACAATGTGTTTTTTAGTCAAGTCAGCGGTCAAATCTTTTTCAGATGGGCCTAAATTTACTTTTCAGCTAAAACTAGCGTTACTTCAAAAAATCAATGACAGTGATATTTTGAATTATTTTTTGAACACAATTTCTTTTTTTACTTTTATTACTTCTAAAAAGACCATTAAATTTAAAGAACAATTAAATTAAAATTTCAAACATTACAAACATTTTTCTTTAAAGTTACAACATATGTATTTCATTTAAAAAAAATCAGATTCATAGAAGTTTAAGGTGCATCGTTTTTTTTTCTTGTTTCTTAAAATCTGCAGATTTTAAATATTTTTCCATACGATAAGTGACGATTCAAGAAATAAGAGAACATTTTTTTAAATGCTCACGAAAACTAACTAAAATTGAATTTGCATTTCCACGAAATCTAGTTTAAAATTAAGTTAAATCCAGTTACCAAATTACCAGCGTTTGCATTATGAAATTTGGCAGGCAAAATTTATTTTGATTTGACAACGACAATATTTTGTGAACAAAAAAAAAAATAACATCAAATTGAAAATTTCTCTAAAAAGTTATACATTAACTGGCGGAATACAAAATTTGCCGCCAATATGAAAGAAACTATTAATTTTTATTTAAAAAAGTGTCACTAATCAATGCAGTTTGCATATATTTATTTCGCCGGAAACAAAAATTTATTTATTGTCTATTTCATTGTATATTTCATTAAGTGCATACATTTTGTGTTCTGCCATTGAATATAATCTATTTTGAAAAATTTTTTAGTTTTAGTTATTTTTTAAGGTTTATTTGTTTCCAAAAAATTTATGTTGTACAATCGAAATCCAATCAGCTGTGAAATTTGCTAATGTAAACGATTCTAATTTCGAATTGAATTTCAAACTGAAATCTACTGAAAATGTTTATAATGTAAATTCGCTATTAGCTAGAAATCCGTCTTAAACTAGATTTCGAAATCTGGTTCGCGTATCTTTTTATACACAACCATATGATCGAAATCTAGTTTAAACCGGATTTTGATGGTAAAAGTAAATGCAGCTTTAGGAAGTCGTATGGGAAACGTAGTTTTATAGCCAGATTTTCACCAAAATCCGGTTTAAACGAGATTTGGGGTATTATCTTAATACAATATAAATTAAAATGAAGGGCTGAACATTTTAGAAAACTTTCCCATAGCAAATTTGCATTATACCTGAAATATGATTTAAACCGGATTTTGGTGACAATCTGGTTAAGAAACGTAATTTCAAACCAGCTTTTTCATACAGACTCATAACTAGATTGTTAGACAATCTAGTTTAAAATTATGTTCAAGATTAGATTGTAGCGATACAACAATGTGTTTTCCCAAATTTTGGTTGAAAATGTAAACAAATAAACAAACTTATTTAATTTAGCAATACTAGATAAAACGAGTGCTAAACCCAATAAAATGACATTTTTTCTTGAAAGAAAACTTTAGTTCATCATCTAGTTACTTATATTTGTTCCCGGCGATGACAATTTGTGCAAACAACATTGATATGGTGACCAGAACAACAAAAAGAAATATCGTGCTTCTAAAAAGTCATCAACAATAAAAACCAATTTTTTTCAGCAAAATTAACATTGTTTCTTTCATAATCGTTGTAAATTTTGTCTTCCGCCAGTAATTCAATAACTTTTCAGAAACATTTTTAGTTTGCGGTTATTTTAATTATTTTATATTTACAAAATGTTCTTGTTGTCAAGCCAAAATCCAGTTTGCCTGCTAGGGTGATTTGTAAAAGGATTTAACTCGATTTTAAACCAGATTTTGTTATGGTTTTTAATCATAAACGAGCCTTGTCATTAATTAAAAAAATTGTAATATCCCCCAAAATATTTTTCGATACCCCAAAAAATCCCTTGTCCCCAATTGAAAATGTTTGTACCTAAGACCAACAAAAAATCCTTAAATTTGGGGACAGAACCACAAATCTGGCAAGCCTGTAATATATAGTGTTGCCAGAACAGCACCTTCCTGCCAGACTTAGCGATTTTTGTAATCAATTGTTGGTTTTTTTTTGTAAACATATAACGCCGCGAGATTTTTAGTTTATTTTTGTGGTTCTAGTTTTGTTACCAAAAATGAATTTTTTTCTAAAATTTGAAAATAATTTGGAAGATGTCATATAATTAAAATATCTTATTATGTTTAAATAAAAAACTTTTGGATCACAGAGACAATTAAAGGCTAAAACGAAACTTTTGTCGTACAAAACAAAACTCATTTAATTCTGACGAATATTTAACCGATAGCCAGGCAATAATTTATCGCTATGGTTTTAGCCTTTGTTGTGTCTTTAATCTAATTTATATATTTTATTTTTAATATTTTTTTTTATTAATTATTGGAATAGCATTCAGTGTTTTCTTTTTGTTGTTGATGCTTATAATAATTAATATTTTACTGTTGTAGAATGTTTGAATTGTTTTTTTTTATTTTTAATTAGAGCTGTTGTTTGGTTAAAGAACAATAACTTTTTTTTTTTAATTAAATTTTCTTCATTTATTTTTAATAAAGCGAAAAATAGAGGTGTTGTGTTAAAAAAAACATTAATTATAAAGTATTAATATATTTTTGTTACAAATATTTTTTTTTTTTTTTACAAAATTAAAATATGATTAAATAATAAATTATATAATTGTTGCATATTTCTATTTTGGAAAGTATTGATTTTTGAAACCATGTTTTAAAAACACAAAACAATCTTTAATTTTGAATAAGGGAATTGAAATAAAATTCAAATATGACGTTGCAATTAATATATAATATTTTTTTTTTTTTTTTAATATTTTTCTTTATAAATTTTGATGTTTTTTTTTCCATTATTATTTAAAATGTTGCCTAACTACAATAAAAATTAAATAAAACAAATGAATTATGAAAATTGTAGTTTAATTTTAAAAGTGAAACGATTAAGTGGTTATGGATTATTTTTTTAAATTTCGATGTTGTTAAGTAATATTTTTTCCAATTAAAAAGTATGTACAGTCGCTCACAGCTTATTTGATGCAGTCAATAATTTTTTGAAAAAAAAAGTAAATATGTCGAAATTTATTGTATTTTAAAGAAAAAACGCACACTCTATTTCAAAACATTTGTCTTATTATTGTAATAAAGAAGAAACAACAACAAAAAATTACACTCACGAAGATATACCAACAAAACAATTAATGTTCTCATTTAAATCTTGTCACAGCTTAAATGATGCATTATATAAAACCGTTATCTTAGAGAAAAATAACGGATCAATATTTTACATTTTTGGTGCATATCAATAATTAAGGGCCGTTATTACAACTTGCCTTTAAAGTAAATGTTAGTAAAAAGTAACTTTAGCTAAAGTGAGGAATAAAGTGAGCTATAATGTTTTTCGTTATTACAACTTCCCAATAAAATAAAATTAATATTTTTGATAATGTGGCAGCACCAAACTAAAAACCGATTATTGGTTTATGAATTGGTTTATAAAAATACGTTGTGGCAACGAACTTTTATTTATTTGTTTACAAAAAAAACAATAATTTGTGAAATACGGTTGTGAAATTCGGTATTTTCTTCTTCTTCTTTATAGAGCAGAAAATGTGGCAACTTTAAACACATAAACCTTACGTTTAAAGTTAAAGGCAACAATATCTTCCCTTTAGCTTATCGGTCACTTTTAGCTTAAAGTATTCTTATAATAACGAAAAACTAATAATCTGTCAGATAACATCCGAACTTTAGCTATTGGCAAGTTGTAATAATGGCCCTAAGATCAATTAAAAGTGGTATTTGACAAAAAAAAGTTTGAATTCAAATATTTATTCGTATTTGTTAAGAATTGGAAAACGAACATCGATTGAAAAGCGGGAGGATGTAATTCGGCATTTCAGAGAGGGAAAGAGCCAACGGAAAATTGCTGAAATTGTTGCAGTAAGTTCTTCAACAGTCCAGCACATCATTGAAAGGTTTCTCCACGAAAATAGAATCGAAAACAAGGGTAGATATGCACCAAATAAGATATTCAATGATGTAGATAAGCGTTGGATCGTAAGACAAGTTAAGGAAAAACCCGATCTTAGTGCTGCAAAGTTAGCAGTTGAAGCTGAAAAGTACTTAGGTAAGCCCTGCAATCTGGAAACTATTCGAAGAGTTTTGCGAGAAGCTGATTTTCATGGGTGTACTGCCCGAAACAAGCCATTCATTAATGCCACTAATAGAAAACGTAGAATAGACTTTTTTCTCGTGAACATCTAAGCAAAGATATTTCCTTTTGGAAGTCGGTTATTTTTGCTGATGAAAGCAAATTTAACCTATTTAGATCAGATGGAGTCGGAAATTTGACCTTTATTGAAGAAAACATGGACAAAAATATGTATCTAGATCTACTTAAGGACAATCTACTACACAGAGTGCTGAGAAACTTGTTATTAGGGATTCATTTTGATTCTACCAAGATAATGATCCCAAGCACACATCTGGTATTGTGAAGAATTGGCTTATCTGGAACTGCCCACATGTTGTACAGACACCTGCTCAGAGTCCAGACCTTAACGTCATAGAGAATCTGTGGTCGGTGCTTGAAAATAAAATCCGAAATCACAATATTTCTAATGCTGCAGATCTGAAACGTGCGTTGCTTGAGGAATGGGATAAAATTAGTGCCGATTATACAAAAGTATTGGTAGAGTCTATGAAATCCCGACTAAAATCTGTCCTAGATCAAAAAGGATATCCTACTAAGTATTAGGTGTAATTATTGGTACAACAAATAAATACATTTTATATTTTATCAAGACTGTTAATTAGTGCATCATTTAAGATGTGCGCTCAAAAGTGTAAAATAATTTTTTTTTTTCATTATACAAGGTGGCGCAAAAATAACCTTCCGAAGTTTTTTGGCTGTAATTTAAAAAAAAAAAATGAAAAACTTTGATTCTTCTTGTGGATTATTTTTATTTGGTATTTTAATTTTTTTTACATCAAGTCGAGAATATGATGTCATGTAAATGGCCGCCGCCACAGTTGATTGTCATTTGAGCCCTTTTTATGGCATTTTCCATCACTTTGGCCAAAACTTCCGGCGATAGGTCCACACATTCTTGACGGATATTGTCTTTAAGACCTGCAAGAGTCTGAGGCTTGTTGACATAAACCCGCGACTTCAAAAAGCCCCACAAAAAAAAGTCTGGAGCGGTCAAATCAGGCGATCTTGCTGGCCAGTGCAAATCGCCAAAACGGGAGATTAGGCGCCCGGGAAATGCATCCTTCAGCATATCGGTTGTGGCACGTGCAGTGTGTGCCGTTGCACCGTCCTGTTGGAACCACATGTTTTCCAATCCCAATTCATCAAGTTGTGGCAAAAAGAACTCGTTGATCATTGCTCTATAGCGCTCACCATTCACAGTAACCGTTTGGCCCGCGACGTCTTCGAAGAAAAAAGGTCCGATGACTCCTCCAGCGAAAACAGCACACCATACAGTGACTTTGAGCGGGGTGTAATGGCTCTTCGTGGGTTACACGCGGATTTTCAGTGCCCCAGAAGCGTAAATTTTGCTTATTTACGTACCCGCTAAGATGGAAATGGGCCTCATCACTCATGATTATTTTTGATGAAAAATCATCTTCCTCTTGGTGGTGATTAAGAAGGATGGCTCTGGAGGATGGTTCTGGAGCAGTGTAGCGTAACATTGTTTATTAACGTGTATTTCGCATGTGTTTACTACACAAATGTCAAAACAGAACTGACATTAGGGGCCAATCGCAAAATTTATAGCATTTTCTGATAGGAGGATTACTTTTGCGCCACCTTGTATCTTTTTTATGGAGAAATATGTTCTGTTAGTTTTTGTTAAATAAAATCTATAATTTAATAATGTTATTGAATTGTGTGTTCTCTTTTTCTCTTCTGGCAATAACTTTCGAAATATTTGAGATTGTTCTTAAATTTTATGACTGCATCAAATAAGCTGTGAGCGACGGTATATTGTTTAATTGATTGAGAAAAGTTGTAGAAAAGTGTGTTTTTGATTTGAAAGGTAGATTTTTTAAAAAGTGTGAAAAAGTTATCAACATAATATTTTTAAATAATTGATGTGAGCAAGACTATTCAAGATCATTTGTTTTTTTGTTAAACAAAAAACCGTGTAATGTTTATATATTAATTAAAAATGTCTTCATCCGCTAATTTCATGCAGACTTTATCTACCGACAGGTCCTTACAGGTTTCATTTCGCGTCACCGAAAATCTTCTTGCTCACATCATAATTTATGATAAAAGGTCGACAAAATAAACTTTTGGTTTTAATTTTTTAAATTTTTTAAGTAAAACATTTTTAAATAACTTTTTTCAAATAAGCTTTAGTAATTATGTAAATTTTTCATGTTGTTTTTTGGTAGGTAGGTAAATAGCTCTTAAATATTAAAATAATAAAATTGCTATATATATATATAATTTGTATTTGTTTTTAAATATTTTTTTTTTTTTTTCTTTGTTAATAAATTTTAATTATTGTTTTATTTTATTCTTTGTTTTGTGTGTATTTTGAAGCTTATTTTGTTTTTAAACTGCATTTATTTTTTGTTAATAAAAAAATTATATTAAATATTAATTAGTATTATATTAATTTTCATGTATGTATTTTATTTATAATAATATAATGTTAACATTGCATTTACTTTAACTTCTCTCCATAAAATTTTGAAACTATGAGTTTAGTTCAGAGATGCCCAAGGTAGTAGTATTGGTGAGAGTGACGAAATAACACTGGAAGAAAACAATTTGCTATTCATTTTATTTATTTGTCAACGAGATTGCGACGAAAGCACATGTGTGGCGGGTGTGATATATTTCGAAATAAAAAGATTCTTCGAAGTGTTTATAAATTTTGCCTCAATTAATCATTGTTCAATTTGCAATTAAAAAGTAATGAAATCTTCTATGTTGATACTCTTATTGCAGTTACGCAATAAAAGTATATTTCTCAAACTAGAAGAATTCAGCTTATTGCGTTTTTTTGAGCAAATATAATTCAAATCTGAAAATATTTGTTCGCAAAGATACGTTGAGGGAAATAAAGATAAACACTTCAATTAAATCTTCTTTATTTCAGGATATATTGTACCATCCAGATTTTTCCAGAATTCTATATTGTTAAAATTGTCCGGCAAATCTATTTCACTTCGAAGTATAATAAGTTCTGTTTGGATTGGAAATTCGTACTTTAATATATCGCATTTAAAAGGGTTTTGAAAAATATCCAGTAAATGCTGAATATTTTCAAAATCCTTAAACCTGTCATTAAAGTTATTAAAAAGCGTTTCTAATACTTCCAAAAGTTCCAACTTTTTCAAGATTTTTTCCTTGTCGTAAATAACAGAAGTTTTCGGAAAGTCCGAAAACTCTTCAGAATCAATTCGAGCTGCAAGTAAAAATAGCTGAGTTTTAAAATCTGAAAGAATTTTAAACATATCCGAAATATTATTATCTTTTTCCTGCAGCTCCAAATTCAACTCATTCAAAATGTTACAAATGTCTGTTAAAAACGCCATGTGTAAAATAAATTAATAATCTTTTAACTATTCTTTCTGCAAGTGTGGTTTGTCTCTCCCACTCAACATGCTGATTTCCTATTGGTTGATTGACGATCAAACAAAAGAGCGTAAGTATACGTGTGAGTTTAATTTGCTGATATCAGCCACTACTGGGCATATCTGGTTTAGTTAAACTTTTAATTTTTCATCGGTTGTGTATTTTGAAATATGGAATTTTATTAACATTCTTTGTCGGTTTCAAAAATGTTTTGCTAGCAACTCTTCTTCTAAAAGCCTCTGTCATTTTTTTTATAGTTTTATTGCGTTTTTATTAAAAAAAACTGTATTTTTGTTTGTTTTAAGCACAACTTACTTATTTATATAGTTTTCTTAGTTTCTCTTTTTTTTAAATATAAAATGGAAAGATATTAAGGGAGAGAGAGTTAGTTTATTTTTAGAATTAGTATGTTTTTTTTTTTTTTTTAATATAATTAAAAAGTTTAATATTTTGTTTGTAGAGAACAAAAGTTTTTTTTTTCTTAAGTTTTAATTTTTAATTATTTTTTTTTTAGTTTTAAATTTAAAATATATATGAGAAGTTATATAATAATATAAATATGCTTAAATTGTTTATTTAATATAAATTTATATTTATCACTTAATATATATTTTTTTTTTTTTGAAGAGATGAAAAAAATTGCTTTGTGAGTGAGAGTAGTTTTAATTGTTGTAATACATATTTTTGTTTTTATATGAAATCAAACATTTCAATATGCAGTTTTGAGAGCTACTGTTGAATTTAATAATTTAATAATTTATGTTTTTTAGTTTTTTTTGAAACAAAATTAAACTTTTTCAAAAATATTTAAGTTTTATTCTGTTGAAATTGATGTACAGAAAATATTTTTTTTCAAAATAATTCATCTTAAATAAAAATTACAAAAAATGATTGTAAATTTACTACTATAAAACAAGTAAAGTTTTATGTATTATTACGCAAATTCGGTAAATGTATACATCAAAATGCGTAAAACTATTTTGCGCACACTTTTATATACAATAATACACACTTACAGTATTTTTGACCAATTATGTGTTTACAATTAAACACATTATGTCTAAAAGTATTATTATTTTGTTAAATAACATTTTTACGCACAAAGTTTGTAAATATACTAACTTATAATAGCAATAAATATTTTGACATTTTTAAATTAAAAAAAAAATATAGCAAATTAAAAAAATCTAAAAAAAATTTCATTTATTGAGAATTTTAATGAAATTGTAAATGTAGTGAATTAAAAAACTTTCTAATGTACCAAAAACGTTTATTTCCAAGTGTTTGCAGCCTAATTGTTGAAAAATATTTTCAAAATATCATATATGTACAAAGCTTTAAAGAATTAAATTCGTCATTAGCTGTATTCAGTCGGTTTTTACTCAATCGATTTAAAAATATCGCCAATATTGAAAAAATTGCCAAAATTGAAAAAATCGTTGAAATTGAAAAAATAGTTAAAATTGAAAAAATCTTTAAAAAGAAAAAAAAAACATTAAAATTAATAAAAAAAAATTGCTAAAAATTAACTATCTAGATTTTTTTTAATTTTGTCGATTGTTTTCAATTTAAGTGTTTTTACATTTTTGGCGATTTTTTTAATTTTGGAGATTGTTTTAAATTTTTGGGGATTTTTTTCATTTTAACGATATTTTTTCAATTTTAGCGATTTTTTTTTTCAATTCTGGCAATGTTTTTCAGTTTCGCCGATTTCGGCAATTCCCAAATTGTAAATCGATTGAGTAAAAAATATTGAATTCCCAATGATTGAATTCGCAATGAGAGAATTCCCAGCGATTGACTTCCCAACGATTGAATTCCCAATGATTGAATTCAATAATTGATAATATCGAACGAGCGAAATTGATTGAAATTCCAAAGAATGAATACTCTGCGATTGATAAAAAAAAAAATCATTCAATTTAAAAAAAATCAGGTTTGATTTTTTCAAAATTGAATTCAATCTTTCAAGCTTTGTATATGTACAACCACTTATATACAAATATTTATATTATATTTATATTTTCTTATTAAATTTATTATTATACAACACATTAATAAAACTCTTTCTAAAAATTTATTTTTCGTTTTATTTGAAACATTTTGTGGTCTGTTTTTCTTTCTTACCGCAAGATAAATATACGCATTTTTAGGGGGTTTTTACGCATATAAAAATGTATTTTTACTCATTTTATCCGTATAGTTACAAGTAAAGCATGTTTTTTTACTCAAAAATTCAGTAAAATTATTCATTTATTTCTAAATTTAATTAACTTTTTAACGCACTTGCATGGTACATTTACACACTTTTTGCTGAGCAACTTACACGTAATGTGTGTATTTTTTTTTCATTTACACACATAGAGTAAATTTACCCAACTTATAGTAGGATTATGATTTCCTACTATAAGTTGGGTAAATTTCAACAGAAATTACCCTATGGGGAATGGGACCGGTTCTGCCTGTGAAACAGGATCGGTCCCTTCGTGCCAGAGACCGGTCCTCTGCTTAACCCTACCCTATGTAAACAACTGGCAACTTTAACATTGGCTTGTCATAGGAGGGGGTCATTTGTCCTGCTTTAAACCCCATAGTGGCATGCCACAGGACTAACCAAAGATGGGCATACCACAAGACTGTCGCAAAAGGACCATGTCATATAAAATAAACGAAAACTAAACAGCTTGCAATGGGTAAAATTCTGGCCAACTGGCTTTTTCGTGTTAATAAGCATTCTAGTTAAGTGGTATGTCCTCCCTTTACCAGTCACAGGATTGGTAATTTTAGGACAATTGACACTGCTTAACCCACTTCAGTATTAGATTATACCAGTCCTGTGATAAGTTCTTCTTTAACCAGTCACTTTTAGGTCAATTGACTCCTCTTTCCCCATAGGTTAATTAGAGTGAAGGTCAATACTCGTATATTAATATTTTCCTTACTTTTATGACAAAATTTGCCAATAATTCTTAAAAAAGTTTTCTTTAGGGTAAAAACTATTAATGAGATTCATTCAGTAAAGCAAACAAGAAAACCACTTTTTCTATAAGATAACGTTTACATCTGCATACAAATGTCAACATTTCTATATCTACTAGCGGTGCCGATCCCGAAATACCGATCCCGAAAATCCCGGGATTTAAAAATTTTCACTTTGCTTATTTTATTACATTTTGTGTGTATGACACACCCTGTTAAACAAGAAAAACAAGCAAAAAAAAAAAAGAGGGAAAAACTAAAACAAAATGTTTATTTACCTTTCTAAATTATAAAAATTAGAATTATGTTTTTATAATGTTTCACAAAAGCTGATTACTAATTTCAATGGCTATACAATGCTCTCACTCTCTGTAAACATGCCGTTTTTAAGGAAAACCAAAGCTAAGTTGAACAAATTTTTGCTCAAATCATAACAAATATTTCGAAAAATATCAGCGGCAACATTAACCCTTTCGCGGACACACGAAAATTAGGAAATGTTAGCAGAATGACACATGCATTTATTTGGCTTATAAAACAGATAATTGAGTTCGGATTTTCACTCACGAAAATTTCCGTTATAGTTAAACAAACTTAAAACTGATTGCTTCTGCAGTGACACACAATATGCTACTACATATAAAACCAATGCAGTTGACGTCGCCTATGTCTGACGTGTTTATATACGATTTTTTTTCTATATCGGCATATACCGACGTGTCCAATTTAAGCCATTCGTAGTGTCGGCTTATGCCGACGTGTCCGCGAAAGGGTTAAAATAAGTCAATTTATCAATATAAAGTCGCGAAAAAATATTCATTTTCCTATTTACAGCCACAAGTTATATATTATTTCCCAGTAAGTGAGAGTATTGCAATCTCTTTGTTTTCTAAACTCTTTGCTAATTTGAATCAAATTAACTGGATGAAATCAGGGGCTTTTAAATTTCAAATTTTTAAAGTCTGTAATTTCTACAAAAAAATTAAGAAGATGAGATAATAATGTCATAATTAAATGATGAGAGTCAATAAAGGAAGCTGAAAAAATTACAGACAAATAAAATCGTGTTTACAAAAAAAAAAACTAAAGTTTAAACAAAAAACTTGGTTTTTATACCGATTTATTTTTTTTTTTTTTTTTTTTGAGTTATTAAGTGTTAATGGCGGTATAACAATACACAAATTGCCAAGTTATAGTAAGCGTTTAACCCGAAACGCATGATATTTATAGGATGATCAAAATCAGACGAACAGGAACATCAGCAACACATACACAACCATTGCCCTCGCAATGGAGGCTCAGCGAGATGAGGCACCAATTCGCCATAAAAAGAACGAATTCCATCAGACCAACACGCGCACAGAACAACCATTGCCTTTGCAATGGAGGAGTGAACGATGTCTCCAAAGGAATCCGAACGGTTTGCACATGGCTAGACTCAACAGTCTAGCAGCATGGCGTGACACGCCCGTCCAAAGCCGGAAAAGGATTATTGACCGATTTATTTAAGAATAAATATAAAATATAAAAACACTCTTTTTATATTTTATCATTTTCCTTCACCACCTTCTGTTTCGTGAAGGAAATTCACGGCACCGAGAATGCATGCAAATTTCATGAGCATGAATTTGCAGATATTTTCATATTGAATTCTCTTTAGCCTATGTGCTTGCAGTGGGTTTCCATACTACTCAGTGTAGCTGAATCTGCTCTCTTTTTATTTATTCGTAAACTCGCACCGAGAAAATGAAAACATGTTGCAGAATTTTAAAAGTTTAAATTAATTTTTATCATGTTTTTAAATAATAATTTAATACAATTTTTATGGAATCTATTGATGCAGGCGACTCCAAAAAATAAAGGAATTTACCAAGATTTTTTTAAAAAAATTTCTAAAAAATTACATCAAATTTATAAATCTTCATATTTTCACATATTTGTATGGAAGTGGTCGAGTTTTCTCTAGTTTTTTTCCTGTAGTTCTTCGCTAAGGACACAATTTTAATCAAATGAATTTGATTTTTTGAATATGGAATCTATTGATGCAAGCGACTCCAAGAAATTAAGTTTTTAACAAATATTTTTTTTTTTTTTAAATTACATAAAATTTCTAAAATCTTCATATTTTCACACATTTGGAAGTAGTCGAGTTTTTTTTTCGAGTAGTAGTTGGCCTTCCCCACAATCTGCGTCGGATTGGCACGAAATTTTAAACATAGATTCTGCTAAAGTATGCGACTCCAAAATATATAAAGTTGTACCAAGTTTTTTAATGTTTTTTTTTAATAAAATGTCATCAAACTTTTAAAAAACAGCGTATTTCTATAATTTTGTATGGAAATGGTCAAGTTTTTCGAGTAGTTGATTACCAACTGCACAATATTAATCGGGAAGCTTTAAAATTTTAAACGCACTTTTTATGAATATAATCAATTCATAAAAGTGCTAAATTTAAAATAAATTTTTTTTTTTCAAATTTTTTTTTTTTCAAATTTTTTGTGATCGAGTTTTTTCGAGTTGTTGCTTTCCCAGTACATAATTTTCATCCGATTGAGGTGAGATTTGCTAGAAATATTCTTTGCAAGTTTATCTTTCCAAATAGTATACATTTGTTATTCTTTAATATTTTTCTTTTTACATGAGTTCAAATGAACAAAAAGTACACTTTTACTACTCGGGATACTCAACGAGTAGTTCGAACTCGCGAACTACTCGAATATCGGGTTTCATGGTGTATTCGAGCTACTCGAGTTTTATCATAGGCACTAATATTAACCCGTCAAATTTACGCAGAAAATAATTTAATATCAATTTATTTATTCTTTTCTTTTGGTACAAGTAAGACTTAGATTCTCTTAGGGCACCTCAAACATTATAATATCAATTTATAAAATTATATATAACATGTTATAAACCTAAAAATACAATAAAAGTTAAAATAACAATTAAAGTGAAATTAAAAAAAAAGAAAATAATTGCTACTTATAGAGCTTTAAAACCTCCGCTTTGAAAACCAATTCACGGGGATCGGATTTAAGTGGGTTAGGTAAATAATTCCACAATTTTACAGTACTAACGAAGAACATTCTTGAGGACGATAAATAGTTGAAATCAGGTATATTAATATAGCACGTACGACTAGACCGAGCAAGATTAAGTTTTTTATACAAATAATCAGGTTCTTTCTTGTAAATAATCTTGTGTAAAAATATTAAATTACGGATGTTAAGATAATATGTCAAACTATTTCCTAAAATTCGTATGGAGTTATGAGATATGCTATCAAATTTTCTTTTGTTAAAGACATATCGAGCGCAATTGTTAATAACCAAATGTAATTTATTATTAGACACTGAGTCAAGGTTACCAAATATGATAGCACTATAAGTCATGATGGGTATAATGAGGGTTTTCACCAATTTTAGTTTAGTATCATTAGGAACATATGATGCAGAGTGCCAAAGTTTCCTGAGGACATTATACATTCTCATTATTGTATAATTAATGTGACCCTTGCAGTTAAGCTCAGTGTTGATTACAAAACAAAGATTTTTCACTTTACTAACATAATTTATCAACTTATCTTGCAAAATAATTTCCGGTAAAATATCGTTACAAATGCCTTTATGAATTGGAAGGGCTTGCGTTTTCGAGGCATTAATCATAAGGTTATTGTTCACAGACCAACGAAATATATCACCTAGGTCCTCATTTAACCGACATCATAAGTCCTCAATCAATCCTATTGGTCTCGAAAGATAAATTTGTGCATCATCAGCATAAAGGTGTATATTAGAACTTTTACAGCAGTATACAATATCATTTATAAATAAACTAAATAATATAGGGCCAAGAATTAAACCCTGTGGGACACCAGAAAAAACTGGTTTGAGGGTTGAGAAAGCATTATCTGAACTAACTCTTCGATATCGATCTAACAGATACGAACTGATAAGCTCTGAAGCCCTTCTACTAAAACCGAAATATTCCCTAAGTTTTAATAATAAAACATTATGGTTTACGGTATCAAACGCCTTTGAAAAGTCGATTAGCACAACAACAGTTAGGTCTCACTATCAAAAAAAGGTCGAATGTCCTCCAAGACCTTGAGCAATGCTGTACTACAGCTTCTCCAAGAAAACCGTCAATATAAAAGCGCTTTTCATCTCAAAGAAGTAATTATTGATGCGTGGAGATCTATAACGGAAGAACTTCGGATAAATTTGGTAGACATTAACTCTTAAAATATTTTTCTTAAATTTTTAATAATTTTGATATATTAAGTTTTGTGTACTTATAGTTATGAAACACTAATTGATTTTGGTATTCCTTTTTAAATAGTAATATAAAAACTTTCCATTGGTTTTATTTGTACGGTGGTTAAACTCTTCTACTTTGTTCAATTTGTTTATTAATGACATTTCAGCTTGACATTTCTGAAAATATTTCGTAAAATTACATCATTTCAAGATGTTTCTGAATTACAGGTTGATTTGAATAATCTGGGTACATCTTTCTAAATGTTTTCATGTTTCATTTAGCAAATCTCTGAATCCTATTACATCAAATTTCGATATTAACAATCAAAACTTAAAAACTGTTAAAAATACACTTGATCTTGGTGTGGTTTTTGACTCGTCGTTTTCTTTTGTACCACATGTAGATTATATTATCCCTAAAGCTTATGAAATGCTTGCATTTTTGAAAAAAAAAAATCAGATTTTTCTGATCCTAATACTTTGAGGTGAATTTACACTTCATCTGTTAGATCAAAGTTAGAGTATGCTGCAGTTATTTGGAATCCCTATAACAATACTCATGTCACTCGCGTTGAGAGAGTACAAAGAATTTTCATTAAATTCGCTTTAAAGTCACTTATATTTGTTGATCCCATTCCTTCTTATAAATCGAAATGCGTATTATTGGGTTTGCAGACTTTAGAATATCGTAGATTATACCAGTCGGTGTTACTTGTCATTGATAAAGTAAATGGTGCAATTGACTGTCCTGATTTGCTTTCTCTTATTCCATTTTATGTCCCTTCTAGAAGTTTAAGATTTATTGATATTTTTAATGTGACACTGCATCGCACTGAATATGCTCTTAATAGTATGTTAACTCGTACGTTTATTCATTTAAATGAAATCTATTTTATTTTGAGTTTGAATTTTAACGTCTTTTTCAGACAATTGCAATTAATATGCTATTTTATTTAATTTTAATTGTGAAAGGCGTGGTAGAGAAGAATGAGTGTATTTTCTAAAAATCATAACTACATTGCAAATTTTCAATTTTCTGAATCAGACTGCGCAGTTTCTGGTATTGAACCTTCGTCAGTGACCCTGTTTTTTTTTGAATAATGTAATATTTGTTATGTTTTTATTTGTTCGATTGCGTCTATATGAAATTTTCTGTGCAATCACTGACCGTGGTATAGATAAACTGATTTCTAATGCCACATGCACTCGCACTACACGTTAGACAGAGCGCTTTAGCGCACTGAGCTATCGTTAGGTCGAGTTTTATTGTGATTAAAACTAGTTTTATTCAATACAAGGTGTTTTTGTTCTTGCATACATAATCTCAGAAGTACAACTCCAACACAACACAACACAACAGTTCTATTTTTAGAAACTTACTCTAATGTCCACTGTTTTAGTCTGCAACATAATCATGAACGCAAATCTTATATAGAGTTTTCCACGTCCAAATATAAATTTCAGCTGTTTCTTAATATAGTTTTCAATTAATTAATCTATATTATATTGAAGATATTATATTTATTTATAAGGAATTTTTGTTTCCATAGACTGAATAAATAAATGAAAATGAAACATAAATGAAATTAATGTGTAATTATAGTTTTACAACGCAGTGTACCATTCAATTTTGAATTAAATGTACAAAATTTAGTGTATAAAAATAAATTCTTTTGAAAAAGTTAATTTTGTTTTTCTCTTCTCATTTTTTTTAAATATGTACGTTCTATGATATTCGGTTTTAAGCCAGATTGCAACTACAGTTTCATATACTGTGGTTTGGTCTTCTAAAATTTCAGTGATTTTAAGCCATTTACTAATTTTATAGATTTTTGGTCATTCCAACATTTTCAATGCACTTTATTGTTATTTTTATGTAATGTAATTTTCCCATTTTCTGCTTGGTAAAATAGTCGTATTTATTTTTACCATTTTTTTTTATGCAAATTATTATTGTTTTAATCTTAAAACTTAATAACAAAAGTTTAACTTTTTTTTAACATTTTGTTTTTAAATGATTAACTAAAAAGTTTAGAAACAATTTAAAAAATGTTTTTTTTTTATTTAAAATAAAAATTTTTTATATAAATAGAACATTTTTGGTCTTCAAAGTTTAGTAACGTCATGATGCTTGTTAGGAAAAGACCTAACCACGTGGTTGATTACTAAGAAGACAAGAATGGAGCAAAATTGATTATTAATAGGTTTTTTGTTAAAGTTCTGCCTATTACATAGGCTCTAGCTTTTCTAAAACTTCGGGTTCTGATGAGATCTTAAGCCAGATCGAAATACTAGTATCAACCTAGCTAATATGCTTGATTTGCTTTATGTTTGTAAATATACGGAGGTTGAAAGCTCGTTATAAATTGAAAATAACATAAAAATAATCTCGATGTATATAAAAACAAAAAACTAATATAACTGTAATAAAAAGTTTATATTTATGCAATTATTACTGTAAAATATGTTACTAGAAACAATGTTAACTTGATTATTTTATTTTTTTTTTTGTTTAAATTTTTTTTTCTTTTCAAGAGTTTTTTCGAATTTTTCAGTTTAACTAAATTTTAACAATAGATATCTTAAAATTATGAAAATGTTGTTAAATTTATATGGATTTACAACAAATATGATTAAGTTAGGATTGTATAAACAGATAAACGGACTTTTAATAATAATAAAAAAAAAATAATAGGAAAACTTATGGGTTTTTGTAATACAAAGCAAAGATTTTTTAATGGAGGGAATTTAAAGGACAATTGGAAATGATTACATATATTTTAACCATATTAACAAGGCATCAGTCTTTTTTCATAGCGGTTTCATTTTTTTTCTATATTTTTACCATTATGTGGTTGGGGTTCTCTAAGATTTTTTTTTTAATTATCCAGGAAGAAAGATCTATCTAATCCTTTAATTTTGTTTGCTATGGAAGTATAATTAAATTAAAATAATTGAAAACTTTCAAACTACTTTCTTGGTTTACTACTTTTCAGTCTCTTTAAAATAAGTTTTGAAAATAAAGTTTTTAAAACTTTTATCATAATTTATAAAAAAAAAGTAAGTATTGTCCGTTTTTCTGATATCCTTTATAGAGATTACAAAATTTTGAAAATATTATAAAACACACATATAGCAAGAGAGAGAGAGAGATTAAGAGAGAGGGAGGGATAAAGATTATTAGTCATATGCATAATCATTTTGTTGATTTTTATAAACTAAACTTGCTAATCTGTGTTTATGCATTTGGTTGTAAATTTTTAAAGTAATTTTGAAATTATTTCAAAAATAATTGATTTTGTTTTTTTGTTGTTTTTTATAAACCAAAACTTAATACTATTATATTTTGATTTTTTAAGCTTAAAAAGTTTTTATATAGTTTATTTTAATTCACGTTTTTATTATTTTTTTAATTATTAATTTAAGTTTTTTTTTTTTTTTGGAAAAAATACAAAAATATTATGATTTTGTTTTTATATTTTGTGTTTCTTTAATGTTATAAATGTATGTTTAATTGTTTTTCTTAATGAAATCATTAATGTGTTAATTTATTATTAAGCTAAGATATTTCAGTTTTATAATTTATATCGTATCGTAAACTTTTATTCCAACCCAGCAAGCAAATTTCGGGACCCTCAAAATGCATGACACTAAAATGACTCAAAAAAAAAAAAACTGATGAATTTTGGAGCGCTCTTATTTTGGAATCAAAAATGATTCAAATGTTAATCTTTTTTTGAAGTTTTAAAAATGTTGTTTTCAAAAAACACGTCTTTACCGACGAATATAAGAGCCTTCTTAAAATAATCTAAAATTAAATAATTTTATCAAAAAATTTATTCAAATATGAGTCAGAAAAGTAAGGGAATAAAAGTTATATATAAATTTTTATTAAAAATAAAAATTATGTTTTTTTCGACCTTTAATTGTGCAATGAAAATGAAAATTATTCAAGTTCGAGGCCATACTCTATATTTTTTTATTAGGATATTGTCCTAACAAATAATCTATAGAGTTTTTGCTTTCAAATTTATTCTTTGACCCTTTCAGGAATGTGTTGATAGACCTATTTCGGGAATTTTCAAGGTCCCCATCATCAGAACACGTTTTGAAAGAAGTGATAATCCCATGCCAAACATCAAACATTCATATAAACTAGTTTACTCACTACATGAGAACTAATATATGAGCTTGAAGTTAAAGATTATAACCATTGATCAAAAAATAAATTGAAAACTTATTTGTTATGTGTAAGGTCCACCTATCTATCTATCAACACATTCCTGAAAGGGTCAAAGAATAAATTTGAAAACAAAAACTCTATTGATTATTTGTTAGGACAATATCCTAATAAAGAAATATAGAGTATGGCCCCGAACTTGAATAATTTTCATTTTCATTATATATAAAAGTTAAATTTTGGCTACCACAGTTCCATCCAGACCGAAATGAAAATTTAAGAAAAGTGATTCCATTAAATAACTGATTGTTCTTGTTCTTGGTCTTAATTCACTATTTTAGCGGTTTGATTTTAAAATTATCTTGAACTTAAGTTAAAATAACGCTAAAATATCAATTCGCCGATTTATACCAGCATTTTGTAGATATAACAAAATTGAGTGGTTAACATTTTTATATCAATCCTGTGATATTAGAAGACACATGCCACTATTGAAATCGCAAATTTAAAATTTTCATATCGGCGTTGAGGGTTAAGAGTGGTTGGCAAATATCGTTATAATGAAAAGGTAGTGTTTGCTAAACAGACATGGGCGGCGTCAGTTACATTTCACAATCATTCACTAATGAAATTTGTCATATAATTAATAATTTTAGTCCTACGCTCACACTTGTTGGCTTAAACGCTTCATTGGAAAGTTTTTAATTTTGCCAATACCAAACATGGAACATAATACCAATATTTGTTTATTTAATTACAGACCAATTACTTGTTATGTCTAATTACATGTAATTGGGGTTAATTGAGGAATTTCCCTGTAATTAAGTATCCAGATGTTGTTACTAATCCCCATGTTTGGTATTTAAAAGTTTACAAATTTCATAAGGAAGCTTTTAAGCGCACAAGTGTGAGCGTAGGTCTGAAATTATTAAGATATTGAAAATTTTCACAAGTCAATGATTGTAAAATGTAATTGACGCTGCCCATGTCTGTTGCTAAACATGCCGAAAAGACATTTTTTCATAATACAAATTGTTATTATGCACTGGAACTCGTTCATTGAAACTTTTCATTAAACTAATGCATAATTTCATAAAATTTTATGAAAAAGACCATAGTGGGTCAGAAAATGCATTCCATTCATGCTAGTGTCTAATAACTTTTTCTGTGTTTTTTTCTAATAGTCAAAGTAAATTATCATATAAAAATTATAATTTTTCTGTTAATTTAGAGAAAAATTTGTCATGATCTAAAACCGAACAAATAAAATCTCACACATAAATTTATAGATCAACGATAAAATTCACTATTAAACCACTCACCAGGTACAGTGCAAAAATCATTTTAATGTATATGCTCGTCATATGTATTAATAAAAAAATCTTTAATGATTGTTGATATGCTTTGCTAATGTAAAAGGATAGTATATGATGACATTAGAGAAAAAAACTGACATTTAAAGTTTTAACTAAAAGTTAAACTGGCAACTATGATAATGACTAGAGAAAACAAACAATCTATAAATAGAAATCGTTCGTGGTAAATTTCATTCTAACTCAACACACAGAGTAATGTGGGATTTAAAAGTTACCCAATTTCTTTAACATGTGAGTTAAATAGATGATATTTACGATTAACACTAAAATGGCACGAAGAATGTTGATGAAGACCGTAGTGGGTCAGAAAATGCATTCCATTCATGCTAGTGTCTAATAACTTTTTCTGTGTTTTTTTCTAATAGTCAAAGTAAATTATCATATAAAAATTATAATTTTTCTGTTAATTTAGAGAAAAATTTGTCATGATCTAAAACCGAACAAATAAAATCTCACAAAAATCATTTTGTTTATTAAAAGTTTCATATAAAAAACTACATAGGCAGAAAAATACAATTGACACAGTGTTAGCAAAACCTTCGGCTACAGTGTTAGCAAAACCTCGACTACGGTCGGTTATGCGTTGGCTGAACGTGGGATTAACTAAATTTACTGTATTTTCCTTTTACCCGATTGATATCAGTGTCCAATCGTTGGTTTGAGCAAACTTGCCACCGTTGGCATAACGCTGGTAGTTCAAAAAATTTGGTGCTTAAAATAGCTAAAATTAAATATATTTTGAGAAATGTGTATAATAAAACACATTTAAAAAGCAGCAATGCTTTTTATACACATGCTTTGCACACAAAATAATGTTTTCTTAGTAAAATATTAGTTTTTTCTTTGGTAATTTTGCAACACGGCAGGCTTTACAAAAATAGCAGTGGTTTGCCAGTATTATTTTTTTGGTACGGTTGGCAATTTCTACCTGAGTAGTTTCATAAAAAGCATTAAGCTTGTCATTAGTTTTAAGAAATATTTCGTACACCTTAGGAAGAAAAGTTTCTTTAGTTTATTTAATTTTTTTTATTATTTTTCGTCCACTAAAATTCTCTCTGTGCAACTTTACCAAGGTTTTTCTTATAGATTATATAGGTCTCAAACTTTTATTCTTCTTCTTCTTTTATCAACAAACACAATTTTTCATACACATTTAAATATTTTTTGTATAAGTATACGCGGTAGAAATCACCAACCGTACCAAAAAAATAATACTGGTATTTTTTGTAAAACCCAGCGTATTAAAAATTACCAAAGGCATAACTAATATTGTATGTACTAGGAAAACACTATTTTGTTTCCAATGTATATGTTTTGCCAGTACCACCCGCAAAATTCTTTGCCAGTATTGTTTTTACCAATATTGCAACCAATTAGAAGCATTTTTTTTAAATATTTTATTTTATTACATACCTTTAAATATGATGTATAAGGCTAAGACCGAACTGTATTGCTGCTTTTTAAATGTGTTTTATTATACATATTTCTCAAAATTAATTTAAGCTATTTTAAAAGCACCAACGTTTTTAAATACCAACATTATGTCAACGTTGATAAGTTCGCTCAAACAAACGATTGGCCACTGTTATCAACAGGTAACAGGACAATACTGTCAAGATTGTTAATCCCACGTTCTGCCAACGTATAACCGACCTTCTTCGACGCTTTGCCAACACTGTGCCGATTGTATTATTCTGTCTGGGTAGTAACAAATTACATTTAAGTTTTTGAATTTTACCAAATTTTTGGAAAAGTTGAAGTAAACTGAAAAGATGTTTTAAAATCAGTGTGTTCGTTCACTCGGAAATCTTGCTACTTTTACTACAATTGGAAAGTTGTGTTTACTTTTTTGTATTGAAATTTTCCAATTGTAGTAAAAGTAGTAAATTGTAGTAAGTAAATGAACAGGCATAATATTGTTTACTATTTTTAGTTTTTTATCCAAATTTTTTGAAAAAACTAGTTAGTAGCAAATTTTTATAATAATATCTTAGCTCAAATAAAATGTTTTATGTTGTTTATTTAAAAAAAAAATAGAATCAACATTTTAATTAATATAAATTAAAATTTAAAGGATATTTTATATTTACGCATTATAAACATTTTGCTAAAAAGTTTTCTTTGTTGTAATTGTTTTATTTATTACTTTAAAGTGCGGTAGTCTTAATGTTGTTTATAATTATAATAATTGTTTTTTTTTTTTTTTTTTAATTAAAAAAAAAGGAAATGAAAATAATTTTATTTAATTGTATTTAACTAAATTTAATTTACCCATTAAACATGGCTGATGGATGATATTATTTATTATTTTGTTGCGCCACAACATTTGGTAATTTATAAAAAGTTTGCACAAACTCAGAAAGACTATAAACTGTACCAGGACCTTTGCCAGGACTCATGCATATAAAGTCACCCAATGTATGAGCATTACCTAGAATATAATAAAAATTGTTTTTAAATAATTTAATTTTTTTGCAAAATTTTTTTTTTTAATTTTTGAGAATCTATCGCGTAAATTTAAGTATAAGTTTGTGTGTTAAAAAAAATCTAGAAGTGTATAATTATCAAAGTACTTAGGTAAAATACAAATACATATATTAGTTAAAATATAATACATTTCGCTTATGAACTACTTCATTTTCAAATGATCTTTTCTAATTAGCGCTGGTGCTGGTAAATTCTATTACACTCACAATATTTTAACAGTAAGTAATTGTAGTTTATTTAAAATGTAATCACTAAACTTTTTTTTAAGGAATATATATTTGAACTACAAAGAAATATAGTTTTTAACTGATTTTACCATTTATAAGACCAACAAACTACACATAAATACTTTTTTTCTGTACCAGTTATTATTTTAATTTAAAATATTCTTTTTACAAAAAACTCTTTATTTCAATAAAAAGTTAATGATAGTAAAAAAAGGAACAACTGTTGTTTTTAATAATTTGGGAGTTAATTTTTAATAAAGGGTCCGCCATCTAACGTTTTTTTTTCAACTAGTCCTTATTTCGTGAATGGTGACACTTAGCTCATGTCTGATTTGACAGATAATTAGTTTTATCCTTCCGCTGAACGAATATGGTTGTGTATACGCTTGAACAACGCTGGGAAATATTGCGACATTACTTTGAAAATCATGGTAATGTTGCAGAATGTGTGCGAAAATTCAAATCAGCCGCAGAGCTGATGTCGTTTGGCCAACGCGGAGATGCGATTTGACACCGTTGGACTATTATTTGTGGGGTGCCGTCAAAGATAAGTGTTACGCCAACAAGCCAGAGACAATTGACCCTTTAAAGGACAATATTCGTGAAGCCATTGGTGAAATACAGCTGCACACAATCGATAATGTGCTTAAAAATTGGACCGATCGTGTAGGCTATTGATTGCATGGCCAGCCGAGGCAGCCATTTGAATGAAATTATTTTCCATTATTATCCGGAAAGATTGTACTTTCAAATAAAAAAAGATATTTGAGAAAATATTCAGTAGTTTTTTTTATAGCATTTTCAAAAAAAAAGTTATTTGGCGGACCCTTTAGTTAAGATAAAATAGTGTATTTTTATGGATTTGGGAGTTTTTTTTTAATTTTTTATTCAATTTTTAAAAGTAAACACAAAAAAAATCTTAAATTTTTACGGATTTTGAGTTAATTTTTTAATAGTTAAAAAAAAGTGAAAAATACTTTTGATTTAAAAGAAAAGTAAGTAAAAAGGTTTTTAACCATATGCTTAGCATTTTTAAAGTACATATTCCTTTGTTTTTAACGACAAAAAAGTATACTCACAATGTATACTTTTCAATACTCTAAACTTTTCGATATTTATAATTTGAATACTAGGGTATTCAATTTACTCGGGTTTGCTTTTGTTCGAGTAATCGAGTAACTCGATTTTGAGGTTTTTAATTTACTCGAGTAGGCGAGTAAGATTTTAAAATTGCTCGAATAACTCGAGTAACTCGAACAATTTTAATACTTTAATTTTATTTTCCAAAAACTCACATTTTTGTAAGTTTTTATATTTTATTAGTACACACAGAGAAATAAAGTGCCAACCGAATTAAAAAGTGTGTTTTAATGGTAACAACTTGTAAATTAAGTCAGTACAATTATATTTACTTTAGATTTCTGAATATTTTTTGTGTTGCAACTAAAATTTAGTTGAATTAACCGAACTTTGTTGTGAAAACTAATGTTAAGTTGTGCCAACCGTCTGAAATTCGTATTAACTTAGTTTGAGTCGTAGTACCCGAATTTCAGTTGGCAAATAGCTAAATTTTTCTCTGTGTGTACTAATATAACATATATATAAAAATTAACAAATTAATTAAAAATTTTACTAAAAAGTATATCTAAAAGAGAAAAACATTTGCTAAGATCATTTATTATTGCGACAGTTTTGTCTCAGTACACTCAAAGCAAAAGCGTTATTATATCAATGAAATTCTTTATAAATATGTTGAAATCTTCATTGATTTTCTTTCAATATAACTGGTTCATAAATATGTATTAAACTGCTTTATAAAAATATTTGTAAGGTGATCCGTTTTGTAATTTCACTCAGACTTGACACAGTTTTGTTATATTAGTGTGTTAGTACTAAACGAAAAAATAGTCGATTTTGTCCTATCATTTTGGGATTTTGAGATATGTAATTTTTCTAAAAAAATTATAAAGAAGTTTTGAAACAACTTTCATGAATATTTAAGAAGATTTTCATCATTTTAATGAAAACTTCATTACTTCTATATGTAAATTTTAATATGTGGAAATTTTGCGTAGGACCGCTATGAATTTCCATATAGGGCTTCTAAAATTGGCTTGTTACAACGACATAAAAGGGACCAACAAAAAGTTTTTAGTAAACGACATTTAAAAATTCCTTTTTGAAAATATAGTATTTATATGTAGTTTCTTTAGATCAAATGGCAACTAAATTAAAAAAAAAAAAATAATGTTTGATCCCACTTTTAACCCTCAAATCCGCACCAATAATCTTAAACACCCCAGTCTTAGAACTTGTTTCTTTAAAAAATATCCAAGTTTCTTCGATATCGGAGTTTTTCGCATTAAGTTCTTCGTTTTTCGTAATATAATTTCTTTAACAGTGCTCACTTAATATAAAAATACACTTAACATTTAAATATTCACTATAACAGTCACATTATTTTATACAAAATATTAAAAAAATATAAAATAGTTCATATTTTTAAATTACTCGAGTTACTCGATTAATCGACCAAAATTGTTCGAGTTATTCTTTACTCGAAATTGGCCACTTCGAATTACTCAAACAATTGTTCGACATCATTTCATCGATTAATCGAGTAACGGTTAACCGATTGAATACCCTATTGAATACTCGATAATACTCGTTACTTTCAACGGTTTTTAAATTTAAAATTCACTTTAATTTTTTACAAAAAAATTATGAATAGTTTCACTTTTATTAAAAATTTATAAAATTTAAATTTTAAAAATATATTTTTAAACTTTATTACAAACTATTAAGGCCCGATTACTGAATGTCCAATTAAAATTTAACAAAAAGTTAAATTTATATGGGAAACAACGACATATGTGTTCGTTAAAGTCCAAAATACAACTCTGAAAATATCAAGTAGTTACTTTTAAGTATCGAGCAGCCAAAAAAGAGACAAATACTCGATACCCACTATTCATTATTTTACCAGCACTAAATAGCGTTTTTTGGATTCAGAATTATCAAACAAACACCATTAACCTTTATAATCTATTGAAAATTTAAATAATTTTTCGAACGGACGAGTGAACTACACCTTTTGCAATTGTAATTCAGAATATATCTATTGCAATTAAGAAATTCAATTTGAAATTTCAAATATAATTATAAATTTCTCATATATGGGCAGGGGCTCCACTGTCTATTCTGAAGCTTCTGGACCGTGTTTAGGGGAGGGCGGTGAAGCTTACCACTGATAGTAGTGTATCCAACTCTATTGATTCATTGGAGCATCATCGGAATGTGGGTTGTGTGACACTTTTCTATCGATATTTTATTCGTAATACTCGCTTATCTAGTAGAGCACATCCGTTTGTAGTTGATTGTCCTGTGTTTCGCACAACGCATTGCAGAGAAAATTCGTTTTTTAGTCGAACGATTCGTATGTGGAACAAACTTCCCGCAGAAGTCTTCCCTGTTACTTACAATTTAGAAAAATTTAAATCAAATATCCACAAACACTACTCCCTCTTTCCTCCTTCCCATACCCTATTTTCCTGATCAATACTCATCAACTGTAATTCAGGACATATCAATTGAAATTCAGAAAATATCAATGGAAATTTAGGAAATATCACT
Source organism: Delia radicum (assembly GCA_021234595.1). Lineage (NCBI taxonomy): Eukaryota > Metazoa > Arthropoda > Insecta > Diptera > Anthomyiidae > Delia > Delia radicum. The sequence continues at coordinate 200,786,261 of CM037855.1, read as the reverse complement.
TTCAAATCAGAATATATCTATTGAAAATCAGAAAAGACTTAATATCAATTTCATTTAATATTTTCTGAATTTCAATTGACATTTTATAAATTTCAATTGATGGTTTTCTGGAATTCAATTGATGTGTTTCAGAATTGCAATTAGTAGTTTCTAAATTTCAAATGATATTTTCTGAATTTCAAATGATGTTTGCTGAATTTTAATTGATATTTTGTGACATTGAAATGGAAAATCGGAATTTTAATTGACGTTTTCTAAATTTCAAATGTTAATTCTGAAATTTAATTGATGTTTTCTGAATTTCAAATGTAATTTCTGAATTTTAATTGGTATTCTCTGAATTACAGTTCCAAAATGTGCAGAAGAACGAACTAGTTCAATAACGAAAGTGAACTAAATTAGCTGTGAACTATAATGCCCAACTCAAAAATATAATAGTTTCTAACATAATTGTCAAAAGAGATAACTTAGGTGACTTATAGGGAGTTAAGACACCTAAATTAATCTACATGATAAACATTAACTCAGCTTTTTAATCTTGCACGATTAGCATATGCATTGTTGACAGTTAAAAAGTTTAAATTGACTGCTAAAGATTAACTTTGTCAACTTAAACCAGGGATGGCAGGCAATACCGCTAAAATACCGTTTTGGATTCAAAACCCTTTCAACTGGCTATCGTCATCCCGAAAATACAATTAACGAAATAATTGACATAAAGTTGTAAGTTAAATACCGTTACCGATATAAACAAAATATAAATATCCTTACCAAAATAACCAAAATACCGTTATCGTTAAAATGCCGGTACCGAAAAAGTAAGAAATCGCTGTAAATAGTTATATTTTGAAAAAACTTATACTAAAAATCATAAACTACCCAGTCATTGGAACTCGGGCATAATGCGGTTAAAAATATCGGTGTGCGCCCCGGTAGGCTAGTTGGTAGCGTGCTGGCTTATCAGTGCGGGGTCGTGGGTTCGATTCCCACAAGAGGCACTGGTCTGTTTTAGCTACAACGCGCCGAAGGCCATAGTAGCTATTAATTTTTATTAATTATTAATTAATAAAAAAAAAAATATCCCGAATTAATAAAATAACGTTATCCTCAAAATACCGTTACCGAAATACCGTCACCGCTAAAATACCGTTACCGAAATATCTAAAATACCGTTAACACGAAAAAACTGTTAGCGAAATAACTAAAATGTCGTTACACCTAAAATACTGCTACCGAAATAAAATAAAATAGTGTTACCCTTACCAATACCCGCAATGTATCGGTTACCATACATGGTTTAAAATACCAAGGTGGCACAAGGAAAATGTCGGTATTAGCAAACATTTTGCAACATTTTTTTGCGACAGCGTCTTATCGTAATTTTTTATGCTACTTTGAATGTATCTCTTTTTAGCGTTGCCAACCGAAATCATATTAAAATACAGAGTAGCGGACAAGTAGTAGTATGAATGCAGAGTTGTTTAGAAATAGTAAACAGAGGAAAAGATGGATTAACTGCTGATCAAAAAGATTAAAAAATGGTTTAATCGACTTGATTAGTACTTGATTAAGCAGTTAATCCCATTTTTAGTAGATTAACTTTTTTTGTGTAAATTCCCTACACTGAGAGAATTATCCTTCATGGTATTAATAAAACAAATTTCATATAAGTTTTTTCGTAGATTCAATGAATAATTTCATTATATCCGAGATTTTTTTTTTTAATATTAAGAACATTTTCATAAAATTTCATAGTTTCATTCATTTTCATACATTTCAAACTTTAGTTTTTAAGAAGTAATTATCAAGTGTCCAACATATTTTATAAAGTGCTTTATTATTTCCATGAAGAATTTTATTAATTTTGGAATTCTATGAAATTGTTTTTCAAGACATTTTTTAAGACATTCATTGAGAGTTTTATTAATATTAATTCAAAGAACTTCTTAATATTAAAATATTTTATGAAACTGTTTCATAAATTCTATAAACGCTTCATTGTCGGAATGATTCATTAGTTTTATGATGATTTTCAATAATTCTACAAACATTTCATAGATTCTATGAAAAGTTTCAATAGACGAGTTTCAGTGACAATTTTCATTAAAGCAATGAAGAAATTCATTGTTGAAGTGAAGATAATTCTCTGTGTATTAACATTCCCTCTACTACGGAATATAATAGAACAAAAATTACGTCAGTTTCAAAGAAATTTAAATCTGCATGAATTTCTAATCAACTTGCATAAAATACTTTTAAATTTTAATTTTACATAAGTACTTTGATAATTATTTTTCTTATTATATTTTACTTTGATAATTATTTTTTTTATTATTTTGTTGCGTGTATATTTAGATAACTTACTACATGATTGTATGGGCGGATATGAGGGTGGTGGTTTTATCCAACTACCATCTGGCCTTCTCATGTGTCTTCGATCTGATGAGAATTCCGCAAGATATGTTTCAGCAGGTATAACACGAAAAAATCTAAAAATTCCCCAAAATATTAAAAAATATAAAATTCATTATATTGAAAAAGTCGCCTAGAATTACCTGTGATGTTCTTGTCTTAAAGCTAAATCGGAACGAAATGTTTCTGTTACATATTTGTGAAAATATGTAGGAAATGGTAGGGTTGTATCTAAATCGAACACCAGACATCTATTTGGGGTAGGATTGTGCATAAAAAATACATGATAGTCCTGTAAAGAAAATAGAATAAAATTGTTATGAAGGGATTTCAATTTATACAAAAAATAACGAATACAAAACATTATATAATTTATTTTATTATAATGAAAAAGATAAATTGAAAATTTGTTATCATTAGGGCAACAAAAAAAAACTGCTCTAAAAAAAGTGTTTTAAGCACTTAGAAAAAAAGCTCGAAATAAAGGGTGATTTTTTAAGAGCTTTCGGATTTGGTTAAAAAAAAAACTCCTTAAATTTAGAGAAATGTATAAAGTCTTTATTTGAGTATAGAACGATCTATATGATTCAATGTTTAAAGATTATTTCATGTAAATGGTGACCGCGGCTGCGCTAGGTCCAATTTTGGCATACTGTGTCCAACATATCGTCCGGTATCTCACGAATAAATTCTTTAATATTTGCTTCCAGTGCGTGAACCGTTGCGGGCTTGTCCCTATGGACATGAGCCTTAACATAGCCCCACAAAAATAGTCTAAACGCGTTAAATCGCAAGATCTAGGTTGCCAATTGACCGGACCCAAACGTGAAATATTCACCGAACTCGCCTCTCAATTGGGTCATTGTTTCGCGTGCTGTGTGGCATGTGGCACCGTCTTGTTGAAACCACATGTCAAAAAAGTCCAGCTCTTCCATTTTGGGCAAACAAAAATTGTAATCATTGCAAGGTAGCTCTCGCTATTCACAGTAACGTTCCTGCCTCCGTCGTCTTTGAAAAAGTACGGTCCAATGATGCCACCGGCCAATAATCCACACCACACATTTTTCGGGATGCATTGTCAGTTCTGCTCTTCACACCAAATACGGCAATTTAGAAATGAGCTTCGTCGCTGAACACAATTTTCCGATAAAAAAGTGTATCTTCATCCAACTTTGCCAGCGCCCATTCAGCAAAAGTTAGCCGTTGTGGTAGGTCGTGTGGCTTCAATTCATGCACCAGCTGTATATTTAAAGGTTTTACACCCAAAACCTTCCGCAAAAATGTCTACGTAGTGGAGTAGTGCTGCGAACGGCGCCGAATCGATAATTCACGGTCATCAACAACACAGCCGGATACAGCTGCGATATTTTCCTCCGTCCGCACTCTACGTATGCGTGTATGTACGAGCATGAATTTTGAAAATAAAATTCAATAATCTGCAAGCGTTGTTTGTTTGTAAGTCGATTCATGGTTAAATTATAGACCAAACTGAACATGTTTAACAGTAACATGTTATACGAAAACAGCTGAGCTGCCAAAAACAGCGTTGTTGCAAAAAAATCATTCTTTACATTAAAATAAGTCGTTAATTTAAAATAGGCCATTCAATAAAAAAGCAAACCTTTAACTTTCATATCTTTTTGAATTAAAATCGTTACTACAAATAAAATGTGTTCCGTGGAACTTCGTCAGTCTAACAAAATTGCAATAGAGAAATTGTTTTTCATAAGCTTTAAAGTTCAAGTTGGTTTTCAAAAATATTTTGAAAAGCTAATTTTTTGTTAACTCTATCAGTAATAATATTCAATTTCGACTTTAAATTAAAAAAAAAAAACTTCTAGGAAAAGCTAAACAGTCCTATTTTAAAAGAAAAACGTTAAAATAAGCTTAATTTTTAAATAAAAAAGTAAAAAATAAGCTAATATTTAGAAAATAAGCATAAAAAAGCAAATATCAAAAAATAAGTTAAAAAAATCTCTAACAAATATAGCTTAAAATTTCCTTAATTACAAAATCAGAACCTATGTTCAATCCAAATAGTTCTAACGTTTCAAATAAAAAACAAGCTCAAGTTTATTTTTGGTTGCCCTAATCATCATAAATGAAAATAATTATTACGAAAATTTCCCATCATAGTAAAATAAAAAAATTTTTAAATCCTTATTTAACTTTGAAACAATTTTGAATTCCGTTTTAATGACTTTGAAAACAAACCTCAAAAAAAAGCCATTTAATTAGTTTTTAAAGCTCATGAATTTTTCACCAACCATCAACGATTCTATGGCCACCCACTTCAATTAAAAGTATTAGTCAAGTGTCTCATAACAACACCTGTGACCACAAGGGAACAACTAGGCACTACCTACAGTGCAGATGTTGCCGGGCTTTTGGTATAATGTAGTATAGAGTGGCCATAAAGGCGCTTATGTAAATTTTTTTTATATATTTAATTTTTTTTTGTTTGCAAAAAAGCATTAAAACAATGCGTGTTAATTGTGCTTTTTAATATGAACTTTTTTTTTGTAGACTACAAAGTTTTACTACTAAATACGTAGGTAACTTGAGAATTTTGGAACCTTAAAGAGTACTAAAGTGGGTAGAGTGTAGTACTAAAGTTCACATTATAGAGGAAACTTAACATTTTTATATCCTCCACATACTGTGATGAGGTTTGCCATATCGTTTGTAACGCATCGAAATATAGGTCTAAGACCCCATAAAGTATGTTAGGGTGACCCGAATAAAAAACGCGAAATGTTCCTAAAATTTATAAGACAGCATAGCGAAAAAGGACTACTTATATATATGTAAAGAATTAAAAAATTATGTGTACCAAAATTCAACTAAAAAAGTTAATATTTGGATATGGTTCACAGATGGCTCAAAGCATGCGAATGGTGACACTGGTGCGGGTGTCTATGGACCAGGTTTCCAACGGGCCTTACCCATGGGTAGATACCCTCCATTTTTCAGGCAGAGATTTTTGCTATCTGTGTCTGCGCGTAGGAGTGTCTACGAAGGGGCACTATTAGATCTCGCATCTACATTCTTTCTGACAGTCAGGCGGCATTAAGGGCTTTAATGTCCTATGAGGTGTCGTCTGGTCTGGTCATGGAATGCATTCTGGCTCTTAACCGACTTGGCGGGCGCAACTCGCTTACCTTAGGGTGGGTTCCTGGTCACGAGAGGCATGAGGGAAACGAGAGGGCAGATTGTCTTGCTAATTGCGGGGCCCGAAGGCCCTTTATTAGCTCTGAACCATTCTGTGGTATACCTTTGGGGTATGTTAGGGAGAAGCTCGGGTCGTGGAGGGAATCAGAATTCCCTCTCTATTGGGAAAACTCTCTTGGCCAACGACAGGCTAAGAGATTACTCAAGTCTGACTTGAGTACCTGGTGTCTTACCTGACTGGACACTGCAATCTCAGATACCACCTGCGCAAAAGATGTCTTTCGGATACGGATGAGTGTAGGTTTTGCGAACTGGTAGCTGAGACATCGGAGCATGTTCTTTGCGAATGTCCGAGGCTTTGTGAAAGGCGTGCCAAGTATTTTGGCGATCGCTTTGTCTCCCCTTCGGATATTATGAAGATTTTGCCTAATAGGATTATTGGCTTTATAGGTAGCTTGAATCTTTAGGGTAACTTTAGGCAGCACAAAAGACCTAAGTTGGTCGCGGTGTATGGTGCCATATAATCTAATCTAATCTAATATTTGCGAAAGTTATTTTAACAAACACCTTCAACACAGTGAAGGTCTACAAAATATTTTCAAATTTTATTTTAAAATTCATACAAATTTTCAAAAAAAAATATGAAATTATTTTGTAGACATTCACTGTAATGAAAGTGTTTGTTAAAATAACTTTCGCAAATACTGTTTTGGCCGAATTTTGGTACACATCATTTTTTTTTAACTATTTACATAATATACTAAAAAATTAACTCATAGGTCGTCCTTTTTCTATATGCTGTCATATACATTTTAGGCACACTTCGCGTTTATCCCATGAACCGCAATTTCTCTTTTTGTTGTTGTTTTATTTTGAGAGACATATGCGGGGATTTGATTCCACATATGGGTCAATCGACCATAAATGGAGATGATCTTCGTAACAAAAGCAAGGGCCATATAAATGAGTTCGCTTATCTAAGCAGATCATTCCCATTATGGTACCGAGAAAGTAGTGTTATATTGGGTATACAAGTTAATAATGCCGCCGCGGGGGGTTTGGAAAATTTTTGTAATTTGCTAATAGAAACTAACAAACACATGCGTACTTGTGTGGGTTATCTTCTATAGTTCTCGAGATATTCCAAGTTGAATATGTAAAATTCCAAATTTTGTCCGACTAAGCGGGACGAAATTGAGGAACATTTTTTGTTTAAAATATTGGTTATTCAACTAATTAAATTCCTGATGAAACAATAAATTTTTTTTTTTTTGCTATATCTTTTTCCAATCAAAAACTACTATTGCATAAAAAATAATAATTTAGAAAAAAAATCAAAATTTTCTGATTTTTTTACTAATAAGAAGCAACAGTCTTTTGACTCCAGATAAATATTTTAATTCAAAACATATAAAGTATGCTATATTAATCTGGAAGGTTTTTTCATGAAAAAGCGAGTTGTGATAAAAAAGAAGTGTTTGATTTATATATATTTTTCACCCCAGCCGCTTTTAAATTTGCCCTATTTTTAAGGCAAATATCAACTTAAACACATTGTTCCAATATTTGGACGCCTCCAATTAGGTAGCGGAAGCGGTTGTATATACTCTATGATATACCTAGTTTATTGGGTAAGTCTTTTCCAAACCCCGCTTTAAATGTAGACATGGCAGCAACAAATTTAAAAAATCCCAGTTTTGAAATTTATTTTTTTATATTTGGGATTGTTTACAGCAAATGATAAATTCTGACATCAATTACATATTTTTGACATTGAAGTATATTTAAGTATAAAAAATAATTGGATTACGTGTATTAATAAATATTTCATTGAATAGCGAAAATTTACATTTTAACAAAAACCGCAATAATATGATTACACTAGTTTTTGTTTTACAAAAAGTGCTAAACTAAAAATGACGCAATCTACAATTAATTTCCTTTTCAACGATACCAAACACTTTGATTTTGATTTGTTTATAAACCCATAACAGGAAATCTTCAAATATCACTTCTTATGCAAATATTTCTATTTATTAAATTTTCAATCTATATCATACACCTAATGAAAATGTTTCATTAAAAATACTTTCATTAAAATTATGAAGTTTTTCAATCACTTTATGAAGAAAACTTCATTAGTTTAGTGAAAAATTTCATTAAAACTCGTCCAAGAAAATTCTCTGTGTGTGGACGTTTTTATAAAATATGATCCTTATTTCCTTATCCGACCGAATTTCTGCAAACAACCGTTGGATAAATATTCTTCAACAAGTAATACCTAAACAACTGCGTGTTGTGGGCTCTTATGAACTAAAAATGTTATAGTAAATATAAAAAAAAATTAAATAAAATATTACTAGAAGAATGAAATAATAATAATAATAAGAACAAAAAATGCAGATTTATAATTTCCATGTACAGTTGGAAGAAAAGAAAATTATATTATACAAGTTTATACTAAAATGAATACAATTACTTGAAAACTAAAAAAAAGAAGAAGGAAAACTTACCCATATCACAACTTGGTCATCACCGCGTCCTGCTTTCTGGCGCCATAAGGGTACAGTGCGACCCTCATTTGATACAAACACGGCATAACATTTAGAAAGTTCATCGATACGTGTTTTCTTTACTTGTTCACAAAGTTTCCAAACATTTTCTTCGCTAAATAATGCATAAAATATGAACAAAAATAAAAAAAAAAACAACAACAACAACAAGGAAGAAAAGAGAAGATGAGAGAGAAAAAAAAATATTGTTATTATAAATTAAAATGCATTTTATATGTACCCAAACAATAAAGTAACATGTATTGCATACATACAAACAAACATTTGTATGTAGTTAGTACCTACACAATACACAATAGAATATAAGTAATAATATGAATTTTAGATTTATGTATTACACGAGAGTATATTACACTACATTGTAAATACAAGGTGGCGCAAAAATAACCTTCCGAAGTTTTTTGGCTGTAATTTAAAAAAAAAAATGAAAAACTTTGATTCTTCTTGTGGATTATTTTTATTTGGTATTTTAATTTTTTTTTACATCAAGTCGAGAATATGATGTCATTTAAATGGCCGCCGCCACAGTTGATTGTCATTTGAGCCCTTTTTATGGCATTTTCCATCACTTTGGCCAAAACTTCCGGCGATAGGTCCTCACATTCTTGACGGATATTGTCTTTAAGAGCTGCAAGAGTCTGAGGCTCGCTGACATAAACCCGCGACTTCAAAAAGCCCCACAAAAAGAAGTCTGGAGCGGTCAAATCAGGCGATCTTGCTGGCCAGTGCAAATCGCCAAAACGGGAGATTAGGCGCCCGGGAAATGCATCCTTCAGCATATCGGTTGTGGCACGTGCAGTGTGTGCCGTTGCACCGTCCTGTTGGAACCACATGTTTTCCAATCCCAATTCATCAAGTTGCGGCAAAAAGAACTCTTTGATCATTGCTCTGTAGCGCTCACCATTCACAGTAACCGTTTGGCCCGCGACGTCGTCGAAGAAAAAAGGTCCGATGACTCCTCCAGCGAAAACAGCACACCATACAGTGACTTTGAGCGGGTGTAATAGCTCTTCGTGGGTTACACGCGGATTTTCAGTGCCCCAGAAGCGTAAATTTTGCTTATTTAAGTACCCGCTAAGATGGAAATGGGCCTCATCACACATGATTATTTTTGATGAAAAATCATCTTCCTCTTGGTGGTGATTAAGGATGGCTTGAGCGTATGTTACACGCGATTGGCGGTCAGCAGCTAACAGCTGATGCACCGTCTGGACTTTGTACGGAAACATCTTCAAATCTTGTACCAAAATTCGCTGTAAAGACCGTCGACTGATACCCATTTGCGTGGCACGTCGTCTGGTCGATGTCGACGGCGCTTCCATGACATCCTCGGCTACAGCAGCAATATTCTCTGCAGAACGGCTACTCCGGGGTCTGCCACGCCTGGCAGCATCTCGTGTTGTGCCAGTCTCTTCGAGGCGAGCGGCTAAACGTCGCAGTGTTTCACCAGTAGGCGTTGGACGGCCAGGAAATCTGCGACGAAATTCACGTTGTGCCAAAGTCACCGACCGATTATTGGTCAAATAAATAGTCACCAATATTCCGCGTTCTGGAGCAGTGTAGTGTAACATTGTTTATTAACGTGTATTTCGCATGTGTTTACTTCACAAATGTCAAAACAGAACTGACATTAGGGGCCAATCGCAAAATTTATAGCATTTTCTGATAGGAGGATTACTTTTGCGCCACCTTGTATTTACAGCAGGTGCTTAACAATTAGGTCATGATCCAAAAAAAAAAATATATCATATCTTGAAAACTTATAGAGATAGAGAAAATTGGTCGCAAAGGGGAAACTAAATGAAAATGATAACCCTTTAAACATATTTTTAAATTTTCAATTCCAGGGTTGCCATATAATGATTAAAAAAAAATACAAATTGTTGCTTTTATTGAAAACACCTTCTTCAAAAAATATTTAAAAATATACCCGATCAAAAAAATGTTATGTCTCAAATACAAAATCAGATATCATTTGATATAGATGGATATTTATTCTTATTCAAGGTCATCTCAAAATTGTGGTATCCAGTAAAATCCGATTAGATCCCTCAAATATATTACTGGAATAAATTAGATCAAAATTGATCCCAAAATTCGGGGATCCCATAATATATAATTTATAATCCTGATGGATCCGAAAATATCCCATGGAATTAATTTAGATCTAATTCGATCCAAAGAGATAAGTAATTTTTGGCGGATCGAATAAGATATTTTGAGATAAAATTGAAATCCCCTAACATATAAAATTTAAAATAAAAAACAAAATTTTAGAAAAATAATTCAGACATCTGGCGCATATATAATTATTAGGCCGGGTCGATTTGTATGGAGGCAAAAAAATCGCTCAACGTTCAAGGAAAATCGTATTCTAGGGATCAAAATAAGAAACTTTGCCGAAGGAACCATTCCTCTAAAACGAATTCTGATGTCCCGACTTTTGACCCGTAGGGTCAAATTTTGAAAACGCCCACTTTGATATTTCAGAAAGTAGGAAGAATCTCTCCAAGATTATGTGAGATACTTCTTCTCCGGGAGACGCGCTAGCAGATTAATGCATAAATCATCATTCTAGGGGTTAAAATTTAAGTTAAAAGATGGCCTTTTTAGCCGTGTTTTTTTAACAAAATGTACAAATCTCGGGATAGAGATATTTCAGAAAGTAGGAGGAGTCTTTCTAAGATTAGGGTCTCTATTTCTTCTCCGGAAGAAATAGAGTATAAATATATTCGATTGGGTTGGATTCGATTGGGGCACTCTAAATGGGTCAAAGTGGGATTTTTCAAAATTTCACCCTCCGGGTCAAAAGTTTGGACATCAGAATTCCTTTTAGAGGTATGGTTCCTTCGGCAAAGTTTCTTGTTTTGATCCCTAGAATACGATTTTCCTTGAACGTTGAGCGATTTTTAAATCGACCCGCCCTAATAATTATGTATGGGGTTATAGATAACAATATATAGTTATATATTATATGCATAGAAAATATTAATGATCATATATAATTATATCTCAAACTAAATTTTTAATCTTGTGTCATCTATGGAATCTTACATCATTTAATGTCATATATAAATATGTTTCAAGTTCTATTATACATATGTAACCATGTATAAGCATATATAATATCATACAGAAAAATATTTTTTATATGACAGTACATATTAATATTTCTTAAATTATATAGCTAATATGACACCATATATGATTACATATTATGTTATATATGAGAATGTATTATTATATTTTACAATAGTTCTACCATATCTTATTATATACAGCATATATGTTTAATATATAATTATATGAAGGTCAATATATATCAATATATCGTTATATATTTTACCACATAAGAAACATCTATTAATATATGACTATGCATGACACCATATATAATCACATATTATAATATATTTTAAGAATTAAAACATAAGGTCATATATAATTTTTCCTTACCGGCGTAATAAAGGCGATTTATTTGAATCGGTAAAGATATATAAGAAAACTTTTAGAAATAGAAAAATTTTTCTTTCCACATGTACTTTTTGAAAAAAATTTACAAATCTAATCAAGATTTTTCCGTCTTTGTAAAAACGGAAGTATGTGGAAAATTAATTCGTTTTTGTTTTTAAACATGCCATTTTTGTTTTTAAAAATGCCAAAATTTTGAAAAAATTCTTAAAAATAGTGCGAAAGCAATAATCAAAATTTTGAAAAATTTTTTGATAGATATTTGACTTTTTAATACATAAAAACATAGTTTTTTAAAAAAATATTAACCCTTTAAGTGCGTACATAGCTTCAAAGTTTCAATTTCAATTAATTATGCCACCACTACTGAAAATGCATATTGTGAAAAGTTTTGTCAAAAACTTCCCACGGAATCTATGCTTGGTAAAAAAAAGCTCAATATGCATCTCTTTTTTTCTTAAGTTTTTGTTTGCAGATTGATCATGTGTCCTCTAAAACATATAAAAATTAAGATTGGAGAGACAATATGTTCTTTAGAAAACCGTTTTTATCCGATATTACTAATACATATTTTATAGAATAAAAAACAAAAATATTATAGATTTTTTTTATGAGTTGATAAATCACTACACGCAGAGAAAAAATATCGTTGCAATATTATTGCGGCCACAAAACTATGTTTCCTACAGCCATAAATGTTTGTTTCTATTAAATTATTATTGTATTCATCATATTTTACCAATAATATGATTGCTTTAATCATGTTATAGTAGAAATCTCTCTTTATTCGGTTGTCATATTATTCTCTTGTCTACAATCATCATATAGTATTTATTATCATATTCCTCTCTCTAACTACAGCCATATTATAGTTTCGCCAACTATAAGATGAACAGTCTGTTCGCTCCTTTAGTGTTATTCTTGCTTAAGAATTTGTGAAAAGAAGCAGTCAGTCCGAACAAATTAAATAATATTAAAACAAAACGACATACACATAGAAAAACAACGCAGTGGGGTTAATTGTTATGGTGATATTTTTAGTGGAAGAAGGAACAATTTGGTAGTCTCAACCCGGCTACTATGGGAGCCTAGACGAAAGTTAAATTGACACGCATCCCTTAAATGAAGTTGTTGTTTGGTATACATAAAATGTTATAAATTAAATAAATTTAATGTACTCACGCATACCAATCACTCTAATAAATTTCTGTTGAAATTTACCCAAATTATAGTAGGAAACTATACTCCTACTATAAGTTGGGTAAATTTACTCTATGTGTGTAAATGAAAAAAAAATGCATACATTACGTGTAAGTTGGTCAACAAAAAGTGTGTAAATGTACTATGCAAGTGCGTAAAAATGTAATTAAATTTAGAAATAAATGAATAATTTTACTGAAGTTTTGAGTAAAAAAACACGCTTTACTTGTAAATATACAGATAAAATGCGTAAAAACCCCCTAAAAATGCGTATATTTACCTTGCGATAAGCCCAAAAAAATGTTTCAAATAAAACAAAAAATTTTTTTAGAAAGAGTTTTATTTATTAATGTGTTGTATAATAATAAATTTAATAATAAATATTTGTATATAAGTGATTGTACATATTCAGAGCTTCAAAGATTGAATTCTATTTTGAAAAAATCAAATCGGATTTTTTTAAATCGAATGATTTTTTTCTTTATCAATCGCAGAGACTTCATTCTTTGGAATTCACTAGTGGGGAATTCAATCAATTTTGCTCATTCGATATTATCAATTATTGAATTCATTGGGAATTCAATCGTTGGGAATTCAATCATTGCGAATTCAATAATTGGAAATTCAATCTATATTTTACTCAATCGATTTACAATTAAAATAAATTGCCGAAATCGGCGAAACTGGAAAACATCGCCAGAATTGACAAAAATCGCTTAAATTGAAAAAAATATCGTTAAAATTAAAAAATTCCCCAAAAATTTAAAACAATCTCCACAATTGAAAAAATCGCCAAAAATGTAAAAAATCACTTAAATTGAAAAAAATCGACAAAGTTTTAAAAAATCTCCAAAAATTAAAAAAAAATCACTAAAATTTGCCAAAATTGAAAAATGGCCAAAATTAAAAACAAATCGCCAAAAAATAAAAAATATCGCCAAAAATCAGAAAAATTGCTAAAAGTGAAAACATCGCCAAAATGAAAAAACTTCAAAATTTATAAACGGCAAAAGTAAGAAACCGTGAAAATTTTAAAAAAATCATCATAATTGATAAAAGAAAAGGATCAAATTGGAAAAGTTCTACTGGAAAAATGTTTGCACCGGTTTTCAAAACTCAACCCCAATACCGGTCCTAAATTTCGATCTGATTGGCTAGGTTTTTAGATCGCGTTTTTTCTCGAAAACAAAGCATCGCAAAGCAAAAAGAAAATTTACTTGGAACATCGCCTGTGTTTTGAAAACTAGTAAAGATAAGTGTACATTTACAACTATTTTCAATTTCTCGTCAATGTTCTTCGTTTTTTCAATTTTAGCTTTCTTTCCAATTTGACCCTTTTTTTTAATTTTTGGGATTTTTTTAAATCTTTTTATTATTACTTTTGAAATTTTCTTCATTTTTAGCTATTTTTCTTATTTTTTTCGATTTTTTTTTTTTCTTTAATTGTTGCCGATTTTTTTTTTTATTTTTTGGGATTTTTCTAATTTTTGTCAAATTTATTTAAATTTTAGCGATTTTTTTTTTTTCATTTTTGGCGATTTTTTTTAAATTTTAGGGTTTTTTCAAATTTTTTAATAGCAGCAATTTTTTTTTTTATTAATTTTAACGTGTTTTGTTTTTTTTTTGGTGATTTTTTTTTATTTTAAAGATTTTTTAAATTTTAGCGATTTTTGTCGATTTTTTCAATTTTGGCAATTTTTTTCAATATTGGCGAATTTTGTAAATCGATTGAGGAAAAACCGACTGAATAAATCGAATGAAGAATTTAATTCTTTAAAGCTCTGTACATATATTATATTTTGAAAATATTTTTCCACAATTAGGCTGCAAGTACTTGGATATAAACGTTTTTGGTACATTAGGAAGTTTTTTAATTCACTATCACAAATACTACATTTATACAATTTTCTTTCATTAAAATTCTCAATAAATTAAATTTTTTAGATTTTTTAGCTTTTTTATTTAATTTGTTTTATTTTTTTTTTCAATTTAAAAATGTCAAAATATTTATTACTATTATAAGTTAGTATATTTACACACTTTGTGCGTGAAAATTTTATTTAACAAAATAATACTACTTTTAGGCATAATGTGTTTAATTGTAAACACATAATTGGTGAAAACACTGTAAGTGTGTATTATTGTATATAAAAGTGTGCGCAAAATAGTTTTACGCATTTTCATGTATAAATTTACCGAATTTGCGTAATAATACATGAAACTTTACTCGTTTTATAGTAGTAAATTTACAATAATTTTTTAGAGTGAAATTTAAAAAAAAAATAAAATAAAAGAAATATGAAAGAAAAATTTAAGCAAAATATACGTGCTTTTAAGTCTGCAGTACGATATAAAATGATGACAAAATTATTTTTCATGGTCATTATATGATACGATAACTACACTTAAAAATAAGTAAATTAAGTATACTATTTTCAGCAAATTTTTTGCTAAAATTGTGTTTTCAGCTAAAATTTTAGTTATACTTATTCAGCACTTAACTGTTTTGAACTAACGTTTTACTAATATTTTACTAATTTATTTTTTGAAAAAAATTGTGCTGATAAGCACATTAATAGTGTGGATGAATAGTGCAGAGTGAAGTAGATGTTGTAGCATGTCAAGATGTAGTAGAGAAGAGGAAAATGATGCTAAATAAAAAATACAACTCTTGTACAACAAGAAAACCATAACCATAAGAAAAACATAAACCATAACTAGGGCAAGGATTTTCGTGCAAATGCAAATTTTTTTTCTCGATAATCTAACAATTAAACTGCATACGTATTTTTTAAGTGCGCGATCGCACGTTTAGGGGCTAAAAGCGGGTAAAAAATTACAACATTTTTGTATGAAACATCTTTAAAATTTTAGAAATTTAAAGTTTTTTGTACGCATTAAAAGAAAACAAAACCCTATATTGTGGGTTCAGGGTTGCTACTTATTTGAAATATTTAAAATATGGGTTATAAAAGCACTTCGAGGAAAGTCGTATTAAAGACAAAAGATTACGAAAATTGAAAAAAGTCCAGACACGACTAAATTAAATAATAAAAATTGTTCGGACATGCACGGCCATGTTTATATAGCAGTGAATGCGTCTTTAAAATACCTTGCATTTGGTACCCAATTTGCATATAGTTTAATTAACTTAAGATTGCGCACCTAAAATAAATATATATATTTTTTATTCTTTACAACATATCTTAGTTTCATTAAAATCTGAGGATTCACCACTGTGTAGTTTCCTTGTAAAACTGATAAAGACTAAATATTTATCGGAATCAGCCAAACTCAGAACAAAATAACATCAATTAGTAGTGGCGTGTTATTGTAGATTTTGAATTTTAATTCATATTTTGTGCATTTTAATGCATATTTTGTGCGTTTTAATGCATATTTTGTACTTTTTAGTGCATATTTCTGCATGTTTTTTACTTATTTAAAATATTTTTTTTTTTAATTTGTTAAAAAAAATAAATTTGGATACATTTTTTATAATTTTGATTTAAGCACAACCATTTTGCATTTTAAAATCTTGATGAACCTAAGAAAAGTTAAAGGGTGTGTTTCTATGGAAAAGATAGATGCCAAATTAAAAACTTCTTTTTGATGCTTAAAAGCTTTGTTTTTTGCAAAAAGTGTAGTGTTTAGTGCATATATTTAATTTTCTTAGTGGATATATTTACTTCTTAGCTGTATTTTATAACCACCTATTTTTCTTTTTTGTTGCATGAAATTCCTTGCCCTAGAGATGGTACTTTTTAACACAACATTGTAAAAAAAAATGTACAATCAATATTTACTATTGACCAGCATTAAAAAGCTGGACTATCCAGCCGAATCCAGCCCGTCTGGCAACCCTAGTTCCACCTTACATAAATACAGTTAGATGGTCCAAAATGTGTACATTTTTAGCTGCCAATTTAACATTAAAATGTTAATATTTAGTGTCAAAAATAAACCAATTTTCCGTAATTTGCGAGATTTGGTATATAAAAAAAATACAAATTAGTACTAAAAATATTAAAAAATTAAAACAAAAAAGTTTGAAAAAAGTTTCTTCCCGTGTAAAAAGGTTCATATATAATTATATCTAACTATATATAATCATATCTGAACATATATGGAATGAGATAGAATTATATCTAATTATATAAGGATCCATCTGATCAAATATCAATCCAGATATGGTTATATATGGTTGGGTTGGTTTGATATGATCATATATGACATCATATCTATCTATCTATCTATCTTTAAATAATGTCATATATCGGATACATAATGAATATTTTAATATTGTTTTATCCAGAATTTAGTGATCTAATACCAAATCTTACATTACGGTTAAAAAATTTTGCTAACATTTTTTAGTGGTTGTCTTTTTTTGTTATTATAAGTTTCAACATTTCTATTTCTTTATCATATTTATTTTTGAAAACTTCAAAATATTTTATTTATTTTTGTGTAAATTTTTTTTTAAGATAAACGCGGAAAAAAGTAAAATAAACATATAGTTGACAAAATTACTTTATTAATGATAATTTTTTTTGCAGATTCACGAACTAAAATAAATTGAAAAGATTGGAAATCAAGAATATAAATATATGTATATTTTTTACATTGAATTAACACTCAGGGGATGCCCCCTGAAAGCATTGCATTGTGTTGATATCAGGAAAATAGCTTATGGAGAGGAGGAAAGAGGGAGTAGTGTTTGTGGACATTTGACTTAAATTTTTGAACATTGTAAGCTGCAGGAAAGACCTCCGCAGGGAGACGATTCCACATACGGATAGTGCGACAGAAAAACAAATTTTCTCTGTAATGCGTTGCGCGATTTGCCAGACTATAGACAACAAATGAATGAGATCTACTTGACAAGCGGGTAGTACGAATAGAAACCCGGTCCCTCGGGATAAGTCGACTTATTGCAGCAGAACACTTTCCATGGTAATATCTATAGAACAAAGTCACACAACTCGCATTCCGCTGATGCTCCAACAAGTTAATAGAGTTTAAAACCCTACATTCGCTGATTAGCATCAATACCGTTGCACACGATCCAGAATCCAAAAAACAGACTTTGAAGCACGTGCCCATATATGGGAGTTTGTATTCCATTTTCGGCCGGATGTAAGTGGTATATATATTATTAAGAACGGATAGAGTGAAGTATTTCTTACACCGATTTAGAAAAACAAGACACTTGAAAGCTTCTTTCGAAACTTGAATAATGTGATCTGCCCAATGGATCTGTCAACCATCAAATTTGACTGCCATTGGTTTATTTCAAGAAATGACTCCAACATTATTCAGATACATCCAGCAAGACACAGCCGATGTCCATAATTTTTAATTTTTTAATGTGAGTGTTTCAATTTGATTTTTTTTAATCTATATTATCAATTTATTTATATAAATAAACATTGTATAATAAAGTAAGAGTGTTTTATTGAACGGTTAATTAGAGGACTTTTAAATGTCGTCATCTTAAATGAAAAAGGACGTAACTAACAAATTTAGTTTTTTAAAGGAGAAAAAAAAACCTTTACCGATATATTAACAATATTTTAAATAAAACTGATATTTTTAACCATAGAACCAAACAATTTTGTGGAGAAATGTAGTTCGATACAGTGCTTCATAATCACTCAACCCTACTTTAATATTTTACAGGTTGCCTGTTTAGTTAGTTTAGCCAAATGAATCATATTCTCAATAAAATTACGCCTTTTTGCATTTTAGGTGACGATATATGATATTATATGTTTTTTATAATTTTTGTCTAATTGAAATTTTATCTAAATTTCAAAGAAACCTGGAGGAATAGCGCACAAGTTTCAAATATGTAGAAAATGTTGCGTCTCGATATTTCTCTCGTCTCTCACTCACGCAACAATTTGACTCACGCACACTCACTCAAGAAGACTTTCTTCCTACTCATACCCACTCACGTTCATGGGAGTAAAATTAGGCTTTACACACATTCACGCGTGATACCGTTAGATTAACATGAATCACGCAAAATTCTGCTCATTTGCCCATCTCTAAGGCCATAATAATGTTGTTCTCGTAAATTTGTAACAAGTCTAAATAAAAACTTTGTTACTCATTGTACTTGTACTCGTACTTACAAAGATTAGTTCAGAGTTAAGAGTTTTTTTTTTTTTTTATTATTATTACAATTTTATTTCAACATGCGTCCACTGGGAATGAGGTCAGCACATAGAAAATTCCACATGCTCACAAACTAACAAACAAAAGTACATTTCACTTTAAGAGGAAATTTCAACGGGAGCCTATACTCTCCCATTTACAAACAATGTCTGAATGTAGGTGGTGAAATTCGTTCTTTGTTTTTAATATATATTTTTCATTATTTTTTGGATTATATCGGGTAGTTAAATGTTATTATTATTGCAACAAAAGCATCAAAAATGAACATAAATTGTATTTTTTCCATCAAAATCCAGTAAAAAAAAAAAAAAAAACATTTGGACAAAACAGTGCACATGTACAACGAGTGTACACTCAAAAAAAAAAAAAAGTTAATTGAAAAGTCTGTTAAGCGGTTTTCAATACGGTTGAATTCAATTTTTCTGTTGCTTTCTTTTAAATCAGTTATTGACCAAACCTCGAAAAAAAAAAAATTTTGTCGAATTTTAAGTGGGACAACACTGGGTTAGATTAACCCTCAAACGGTATACAGGTGCGATTTCGCACCCATGAAACAAAAGTGTAATTTTTTCTACAAGTACTTTTAGTGTTCTTTTATTTGCGTTAAATATATCCACAACCTATCAAATTCACCACACGTAACCATATATTAATTCACCTGCATACAGAAGTGGGAGAGTCTTGAGAAAGTTAAATACGATTGACTTTATTATATAACCACTTACTTGGTAGGGAAAGATTTTGCTGGGTATAGATGTTCGAAATAGTAGTTGGCCTATCCCACAATCTTCGTCGAATTGCCATGAAATTTTAAACATAGATGCTAAAGAATATAATGTTGTAAAAAGTTTTTTAATGTTTTTTTTTTAATGAAATGTCATCAAACTTTTTAAAACAGCATATTTCTACAATTTTTTTTTTTTTTTTTTTTTAAAAGAGATGCAACACTCAGGAAATTCTTCCTATTAATTAATGTGTTGCTTTCTTTGGAAAGGGGATAGTGGAGAGATGAAAGGTGGTGAAAGATGGTGAAAGATGAAGGGCTTCAAACATGGCAACACTGTAATTGCGCGAGATGGTAAGTCTTAGAACAGTTGTTGCTCGCCACCTGATGTAGAGTTGGCGAATTTATTGAAGCTTTTCGTTTCATAGCCCTGATTCATTATTTTACTTCGGTGGGGTTAAGTGCTATGGGAACACCGAAGGTGGGCGCAGCGATACATATAAGTGATAGAAAACTCACACATATTATTTTTCTAAATTGATGTTGTCGTCACCGGGAATCGAACCCGGGACCATCTGTGTAACAGTTCAACGCGCTAAATATTACACCACAACGACCACAAAAAACAAATATATTTTTGTGGTAAAGTGTTTGTAACCGTCATATAATGACAATCGTAATTAATTTTAATATAATTAATTACTGAAGAAATTTCTTAGTTAGATTTTTACGGGAAGAAGAAGAAAACATTTTTATTGAAAAATTTAACGGACACAATTGATTTGCCTGACTGCCGCAGTTTTGTCCCCTCCAAGAACTCGTCAGCGGTTAATTTATGTGTGAATTGAAAAAAGTATTTTTTATATTGTTTAATTACTCTATATGAAAAACTTTTTACTTTGTGTCGTAGTGAGTTTCAAACCCACAGCCATACATCAGGATAGCGTAGCCACGGTCGACACAGGGATTATACAAATACAATACAAATTAGAAAATGTTATAAAAACTACTTTCATTTTCCCCCAAAAACGTATTTCTGGATCCGCGCCTACTTTTTCACAAGTAATTATCACATTATGATGCGCTTTATTCACATTTAATAGTTGTATACCAAGTGTATGTTAGAAATAATAATTTTAGAAATTTTTTTGTGATCTCATCTAGTTTTTTTTTCGAATAGTAGTTGTCCCAGGACACAATGCTAATCCGATTAAGGTGAGGCTTGCTAGGAATATTCGAACTCGCGAACTACTTGAGTATCAAGTTACATGGTGTACACGAGCTACTCGGGTGTTATCGAGCCACTGGTATTTAACAATCTAGTTAGGTAACTTTTTTAACTAAAATTTAGGTCACCTTAATTGAGCAGACCATAATTCCCAACTTTATTAAAAAATTCTCAAATTCAGTTACTATTTTCTCATATCATAGCTGAATTTCCAACTATTTGTGCAGGCTTTTTTATGAGTGTAGTATATATTTATGAATGTATGTGTGCAGGTTGATATGAATTCTCACGTGACCACCAACAGGCGAGCCAATGTTTTCTGTGGTCAGTCATACAATAGAGCAACTATTTTAAAGAGATGGAATACCTCTCACGTGCCTCTCGAAAAAAGTCGTGCTCTGTCCAACTCAGTAACCAACATTTTCTCTTTAAACTAAAAAAAATTGTCGAGTTGTTGAGAGGTTACCATATTTAAGTAAAATAAACAAGTTAGTTGTGCTTGTAAGTTTCGGTACAAATTATGATATGTTTTATTTCTAACATAAAACCTACATATGAACAGTTCATGCGAATAAGGTCGAATAGACCACTTTTTAGCAAACACGTTTTGTTGCATAAATGCATTTTATTAGCAGAGCCCTACAATCCTATGCAGAAATTTTGGGGAAATTTTGACTTTTAAGGCTAAAAAAATGACGTTGAAAGTGCAATAATTCGTATATTTTTGTTTAAATTGGGAGTGAACTAACGTACAATTTTGATTAAATACAACACAAAAACATTCAAAAATTTTACTTTCGGTAACAATGTGTTAAAAGAACATTACGAGGAACAAACCACACTTATTATATTGGCAAAAAATTGTACCGTTCTTGAGTTATAAGACTTTAAAGTGTGGAAAGCAAAACGGGCGAATATCCATCCTTAACAAAATATTTTATAAAAATTATTTAGCTGCGAGTTTAAAATTGATATTAGCTAAAATTTTGGTGGGGTGCAATAACGCCTTACGAAATAAGGCCTTTAAGGCTTTATTTCACTTCCAATTGAGAAATAAGGCCTTTATTGCGAAAAGGGCTTTATTGCACTTTGAAAGTGACATAAGGCCTTTATTGAAATTTAGCCAATGGTGCAATAAAGCCTTTATTTTGTATTTTTTGATTCTTTTGTTAGGTTAGGGTAGGAAGGGTTATGTACCCAAGGGCACAACTCCACTCGGAGACCAATACGGTCCATTGTGAATCCCTTCAGAGAAAAAACGGTGAGAAAGAGTAGAAATAGACAGAAAAACATAGCTCGAAAGATAGAAATAAAGAAAGGTAGAAAATATATATTTACTCCCCAGAAACCGGATCCTAACGTCCCCTTACTAGAAACAGCCGTCCTATCTCCCTGACAAATCTCAGCAAATCAACTGGATTGTATCCAGCGACACACCCGAGTTCGTCGTGAAATCTATCTCCTAGCCATTTCTGTCTGAGACCCTGTAACCTAGGACAGTGGCACATTATATGCTCAACCGTCTCCAGTTCCTCAACGTCCTCGCACAGCCTGCAAAAATATGCTCAACCGTCTCCAGTTCCTCAACGTCCTCGCACAGCCTGCAAAAATCCGGTATGTCCCTGTCCCATCTGCTTGTGAAAGCCCTGACAGCACAATGACCGGTCAGGAACCCCGTAAGGGTCCTGAGACCTTCCCTGTCCAGTCCCAGAAGAACCTTGGTTGCCCCTGCGTCCAAAGCGGGCCATAACGCCCTAGACACCCTGCAGTCCATTCTGTTCCTCCAAGATTGGTTAACGGTTTCGCGGAATCCCTTCCGTATAACCTCAAAGTAGTAACATAAAGGGGGCTTTACCCCCCCGTCTCTTACCGCCAAGTCCAGATTTGAACCCTCCCTCGCAAGTTCGTTCGCCAACTCATTGCCATCCACCTTGCAGTGTCCGGGTACCCAACACAGCCTCACCGTGAATGCCTCCATGAGCTCCCTCAGAGCACACCTACACCGTGCGACCAGGCGCGAGCGCACCGTGTAGTTTGTCAGTGCTTTGAGTGCCGCCTGACTGTCGACATAGATTGTCACCCTAGATCCCCCAACGATGTGTCCCAGTATCACTTCCGTCGCCCTCCAGATCGCCAGGATCTCCGCTTGGAAGACACTGCACTCATCTGGGAGTCTGTATGATCTTTTCACGTCAGTGCCAGCAATATAAACACCGGCAGCCGTGCCCGTGTCCATTTTGGATCCGTCCGTGAATACTGCCCACCCCTCGAACAGCACATTGGATCCACGCCAGACCTCCCTAATCGGAAAGTCCACCGGAGGTGTTCCACCGAAGTCTAAGGTCAGTATCATATGATCCGATATTCCCTCGAGACTACTACCATGATCAAGCAGTCCTACTTCGTACAATATTTTCGTGTGGTCATCTCTCCTAGGTCTTACCAGCGCAGACTCGTAGAGCCTAAATAAGTTCCTAGCAGCCACACTCCTCACATAATGTTCAATTGGGGATAGATGCAGTATGATATCCAACGCTGCCTGTGGAGTACTTCTCCTCGCACCTGTAATACCAAGAGAGGCACTCCTTTGGGCTGATTCTTTTGTTACACTGTTCAGTTTTTCTGCGTGGCGGCCTGCGGCCGATCTTAGGGGTTTTCGCCTCCATAGGACGCGGCAGGTGGCTTCGCTGAATAAAGTTTTCCTGCGCGCGTCTCATTATCTTCCCTAGTGTGACGCGCGCAGAGAAACTTTATTCAGCGAAGCCAAGATTTTCAATATTGTTGCAGTTAAATTTTTTGTTGAATTATTAATGTTCTATTAATTTTTGCTTATCATCATATTTGCAAAAATGTGTAATGATTAAAGTGATTTTTTTTTCATTTTGGTGGGATTTATTTCGTTTCCAGAAGTGGGATTAATTATTAATGTTCTATTAATTTTTGTTAATATGAAATTTTTTTATAATTGTTCAATAAAATATAAGAAGAATAAGAATAAGAAATTTTATTGCTTCATTTAAAAAAAAATTTAAGTGAAATAAGACCTTTACGGCTTTATTTCACTTTCAAAGTGCAATAAAACCTTTTTGGAAATAAAGGCCTTATTTCACTTTCCATTGAGAAATAAAGCCTTTAAGGCCGTATTTCGTAAGGCGTTATTGCACCCCATCAAAATTTTAAATTGTACAAAAAAAAAACAATCTTAGTCCTTAAAGTGTTACAAACAAATACCAACCATAGTTCGTCAAGTTTTGCAAGTCTCATGAAAATGTAGTCAAAATCTGCTGCAAAATAACAAATTTTTATTCAAATTTCAATACATTTTTTTGGATATTCGCCCCTTTTTCCATTTAAGCAAAAATTGAAGTCCAATTTTTGGCAAGTTCTCTTTCGAATACCTTACTAAAATTTTGTATATAGGTAGATGTGACATAAATCTTTAAGCTAATACCAAAAAGTTGACAAAAATATTACTTTTTAACCGTTTCCTGCGTTTTTATTGTCCCCTGTAAAATTCTACAAATGGTCTATTCGTCTTTATTCGCATGAACTGTTCATATAACAAACCAAATTACAATTAAATAAATATGCTTTTTAGTATGTTTTGGTTGAAAAAAAATGCTTTTCAGTATATTTTTTTTTCCAATCAAAATTACGTTTTTATAGATTTTTAAACAAACTTTTTTAAAACATGTTGATGCTTATTAAACGTTTAAAAGTTAAAAAATTTAGCATTTACATACAAAATGTTAATATTTAGACTCAGCAGTTTTTTTTTTAGCACATTATTTGTATGGTAATTAAACATATTTTTTAGCATTATAAATATTACAAGACTTTTTGATTTTTTAGTTAAGCTGTTATGACACTGTATAGTTTTTGTATAGTTTCAAGATGTATTGGGAGAAAGAAACAACATTAATGTGCGAATGAAACATATATACAATTTGTAAACAAACAGTTTTGTTTTTTTTTTTAAACTGACGGTTCCAAAAAGAAACTGACAGCAAACTTATTTGCCTGTGAGAAATGTCAAGATAAAGTTCAAAATTTTCGTTTGCACTTTTGACAGATATCCCAATTTTTCGCTGATTTATCGATAACAAAAGTATTTGTTTTGACATTTACTACAATTTGGCACTATGTGTTCGTACTCTTTACACTAGTTAAAAAATTGAGTAACAATATATTTGTACTGCTTTAATTTAGATTGTCAATACAAAAACTATACAGTGTCATACGGGCTTTAAGCAGATTTTTAGCATATTTTTTTTCTTACGATATAGCAGATATTATCATTTTTGTTGGGTCATTTATGATATTTCGAAAGAAACTATTTAGCAACACAGCATCAAACCCAATGTCAACACCTTCAAACACCGTTTTTTACCTTCAAACCCAATTTTTGTCAACACAACCTAAATTTCTATTTAAAAAAACATAGGGTTTTTACTCTTTGGTTGGTTACTAAGTTGGACAGAGCTGGTGAAGAAAAATAAAGAGTACAGGTTGAGTACCTAAGAGTAGCATAGAATGCCTTAGGTCATATTAACCAACAACCAGCAACGTGTTGGTCGTCAAAGGATAAACACTAACACAAACTTATGTGATAACGGCAAACAGAAAGCTCAAAACAACAGCAACAATACATTCAAATGGTATTGTTTTTGCAAGCAGACGCCCTTTTCACGTTGGCACGAAATGCCAACAATCATCTTGATAATTTATTACTAAACTAAAATGCCGCTGTTGCTAGTAGTGGTTTTGTTATTGTTTGGTGGTCACGACTCCAATACCACCACTATCCCCACCACTACCAACACAGTCAAGTACTCCATTACCTTAAAGTTAACTTTACGAGTTGCCTACAAGTTATAATCGATAAGTATACAGAGTCAGACAGTTTTAAATGAAGTTTGACTGAATAGGAAATATCCCATCTGTCATAAGTAGACATTAAATTGTTTTACCTCGTATTTCGTGGTGTAGGTTTAATAGAGTAGTAGTAGTATGTATGTGTGTATGTGTTTGAATGAGTGTTTGTGTTTTTTTGAGGAAACACCGGAAAGTTATTTAGCTAAAATCTAAATTTTAGATCTGAAGTTAAATGTTGTAAATTAATAGTGTTTAATAATAACAAGGAAAATAAATGCAATTACAAAATAAACGAAGAAGGTATAAAAGAAATGTTGAAAAAACCGGAAATTAAGTCTATTTACCTACATATATACCTCCTATTTTTCCATTTTGTTTTGGGTTAGGTAAATAATGATATAAGAAATATCATATATTTATAAAAGAATAACGTTGCTGACTGACTCAACATTGCCAAGAAAATTTCGCTGGAGCTATTGGCAATTTGAAGGGAGTTTTGAAAATTCATTCGGGAGGTAAGAAAGAGGTAAAAGTCTCCCCCTTGGAGGCCTACTCAAAACACCATGGCTTTAAATTTGAAACCTACACACAGAGAAATATTCAGCTATTTGCCACCTAAAATTAGGTTTCTACGACTTAAATTCCGTTATTACGAATTTCAGACGGTTGGCACTTAGCATTAGTTTTCACAACAAAGTTCGGTTAATTCAACTAAATTTTAGTTGCAACACAAAAAATACTGAAAAATCTTATGTAAATATCGTTGTACTAACAGAGGTTTTAAGTTGTTAACATTAATATACACTTTTAAATTCGGTTGTCACTGTATTTTATTGTGTGTATGTTTCTTCGAAAATGAGCTATACACTTTTAAATTCGGTTTGCACTTTATTTTTCTGTGTGTACGTTCCTTCGAGTAACGATATGATACTTGTTGGATTTCTGGCCATTAACGTGATAAAAAAGGGTCTAAAAGGGTGCCTAGTCTTTCCTTTGACGGCCTGGCCAAACTACTAAGCGAGGAACTTCAAATTAGGTATATGGATTTGTAATCCTGAGTTGACATCCACTTTGGGGGTTTTTTGAAATTCATTCAGGAAGGTGTAAAATTTGCACTTTGAAAGCGTACCCAAATTTCTTTGCCTAAAAACCTGAAACTTAGCATCCAAAAAATTGATAATGTAGGTTTATCCTCCCTAGTACACACTATTTAATTTCTGTTGAAATTTACCCAACTTATAGTAGGAAACTATCAGTGTCCAACCGAACAGTTCGGCCAGAAAATGCATTTGGTCTGTATATCGGATGGAAAAATGTTTATTGGACTGATTAGATGCTATTTTGAGTGTCAAATTTGAAGAAAAGTCTGTAGTTAAGCAATGAATTCACTGTTCGGCCTCAGAAAGTTCGGCCAAATCGGAAAAAGTTCGGCGGCCAAATTAAATTTTATACACAAAATCGAATTAAATCGGCTCAACAAACATGTTTCCAATACCAAAATTTGTCATCATTACCTCTACATGTCAAAAAACCGACAAAATATAGTTTTTTGGCTGAACTGTTCGGTCGGACACTAGAAACTATACTGCTACTATAAGTTTGGTAAATTTTACTCTGTGTGTGTAAATGAAAAAAATTACACACATTATGGGTAAGTTGGTACGCACAAAATGAGTAAATTTACATTGAAAAAGGGCACACAATTTTCAAAAAATATGTGTGAATTTACAACTGTTGTGCTTAAAAAATAATGTTTTACGTGTGTATATACGCACTAAACTCCTAAAAACACATTTAAATTAAAATTTTTAGCTAAAAATATCATAATTAATTTTCAATGAAAAAAGCAACAGTTTTTTGTCTGAAAATATTATCATCACCTAAAAATGTTTTCTTAATACTGTCTTTAAAGGAAAAATCTCACACTCCAAACTTTTTTTAGTTATGTAGAAATAGACTTATGCCTACATTAACAGATATTAAATATACTATGTTTCCACTTACGTGTTTTGAGCAAAACACGTGTTTTGGTTAAAAAAATGTATGGGAAAACATGTACAAAACATGTTTTGTTTCAAAACACGTCCAAAACACCTTCAGTGAAAAGAAACCCTATTTAAAAAGCTACAGTTTTAAACAGTCAGACATTAGGGACTTTAGAATATAGAAGAGCCAGAAATCCTGCAGAAATGTTTCTTGATAAAAAAACATCAGATTCTGAGTAGTTTTTACAAGACAAGGGCATTTTTCCATTTCTGCTACACACAGAGAAATAAAGTGCCAACGGAACTGAAAAGTGTATATTAATGGCAACAACTTATAAAATCAGTTATTACAAAGATATTTACATTAGATTTCGGAATTTTTTGGGTATTGCAACTAAAATTCAGTTGAATTAACAATTTTACACATTCTTCGTTTTATTTTATATCGTTTTGATTTCGAACAATGTTCTATTCCATACATTCCACGATATCCTTAAAAAATATGTATATTAACTTCTAGGCCCGTTGTTCGTTTTCATTTATCAGGATTTTTTTAATGAATTACAATTTTTGTACCTTTTTTCAATTCATTGTCAGATCACTGCTCCGTATCGCCAATAGGTTTTCTGCTCCTCGGTCATTCATTAAAAGCGTAAAGGACAAAGCAAGTTGTCCTAACTCAATGGATGACAAAAGGTAAACATATTTTTTTTTATCGAGTTTGTGCAGTTAAGGATTATTGCGAATTTCAATGTCAATAAGTCCCTGGACCGGGTGGTACTTCAACACTGATGGTGAAACCGTGCGACATTTGCTTTCAGTGTCTGTCCTTTATTCTGAATGTCCAAAATAACCTTGAAAATTAACTCCAAAATTCAATATACCTTGAGGGCTCGAATTCGTTTTACGGGAGGCAAGTTTTCTTGGGGATCAAGAAATTGATCTTAAATGAATGATTCACTCAACCAGCAGCATTTAATTCATTGAAGATCATAGAGTTACATATTAATATTCATCTCCCTATTAATATGTATGTATTAGTGATCAGCTACTCTATTTCTCTAATCTCAATTCTCTTTATCCGAATTCATTTGTACTTTGAGTAAAGTTATTTCTCTTTCCGTTTATTTACTTAATAACTGAAACTCGCTAATTTTTAGGCTCTAATAAATATCACTTTCTCTCATATTTTCCTTTCCTCTCTATTAATGTTTCCCTTTCCCGTAACTATTATTATTTGAGTTTATTAAAAGTATATATGTATTAGTATAACAATTAAAGTTAAATTAAGAGATTAAGAAATATTGTAAATGAATATAAAACGAGTCTCTGTTGAATTAAAAATATTAAATATGTATGTGTTGCAATTAGAGAAACTTAACATATTTATCTATAGGCAAGTATAATTGCCTGATTGCAAAAAAAATTGCTTCACCGGAAACTGATCGTCCAATGACACATATTTTTAACAACCGAAATGAGGGATAAGCACGGGCTCTAGGAGGCCAATTTTTTTTTTAATAATCGTTACAACTTAAAGAAATTAAATCCAAATATCACTTTTTCCTCCTTTCCATAACATATTTGCCTGATAAAACACAATACATGGGATATCCCCCGGGTGTTACAACTGCTTTCAGTTACAACTGCTTTTGTGTACGACACTTATCTGGTTACCTTTAAGAAGGTTGTCAGATTATTTGTACAAAATATTAGCGAAAACGGTTTGTTTACAAATAGACTTTAAACAAAAAGTGAGGATAAAAAAAAATTAATTTAAAAAATTAAAAAAATTTTTTTTTTACAAAAACAATTTGCTTAATTGTCCAGAACAGATTATTTTTAAATTATTACAAAACAAGTTCCCAATACTGCTGTGTGTCGGATTTTTTTTTCGATCTCACTCCTTAATTGTAAATTTCCATAAGCTTAATTCCAGCGCAATGGAGTTTCGCTGGAAGAAATATTTAATAATAAAGGGTCCGCCATATAACGTTTTTTTTTGTCAACTAGTGCTTATTTCGTGAATGGTAATACTTAGCTCATGTCTGATTTGACAGATAATTAGTTTATCATTATAAAGAGAAGAAAATGGAAATGGATCGGTCACACGCTTAGGAAGAACCCTGATGAAATAAGCCGTCAAGCACTAGATTGGAACCCACAAGGCAACAGAAGAAGAGGTCGGCCAAAGACCACCTGGAAAAGAAGCTTGCTCAAAGATATTGAACACAGCGGAAGAACTGGAACGAGTTAAAACTACTAGCGAATGACAGAATATCTTGGAGAAATTTTGTAGAGGCCCTATGCTCCACAGGGAGTTAAGCGGAAATGAAGAAGAAGAAGAATTCCGCTGATCGAATATGGTCCGTATGTTCGTTATCTTGTGAAAAAAGTGAAAGAAACTGGCATCCTCATCGATAAACCAAAGCGTGAAAAGCCAAAAACAGTGCGTACACCCGAGAATATTGCTGCTGTGGCAGAAAGTGTGCGTGAAGCACCATCAACATCAATTCACCGTCGTTCTCAACAATTGAACATTTCGGACACATCATTGAGACGAATTTTGCATAAAGACCTTGGTATGACGCCATACAAAGTCCAATTGGTTCAGGAGTTCAAAAAATATTTGGCGGACCCTTTATAATGTAGAGAAGAAATCTCTCAGTTTGGCATTTTCAGCCAAGTACACTGCAGTTTTTACGCTGTTGCCTCCGATATTCCTTAATAATATTAAATAATGGTTAATTCGTTAATCCCCAAACCGGCCTAAGCTTTTTTGCAAAGAAATTTATACCACTTATTCTGCTACCAAAATTTGTTTCGTTGCCTATTTAAGGCGTTATGGGCCAAAATAGGTTAAGAGCGACTATCAAAAACCAATCGATAAGAATTGGCATAAATTTTCCTCTTCCCTGTTAAAAATCGACATATATGGATCCATACATGAACACACATGCTTCATACATGTCATCCATACATGATTCATATGTGTTCATAAACCATTCCTTTTATGTTCATGCGATTAATCATATGTATATGTTCATCTGTGTGCATTAAGGAAAATTGAGGTAATACTTACATTTATTATCATACATGTCTATACATTTCCATACATGTGTACATTTTTTTTTTTAAAGAGAAGCAACACTCAGGAAATTCTTCCTATTAATTAATGTGTTGCTTTCTTTGGAAAGGGGATAGTGGAGAAATGAAAGGTGGCGAAAGATGAAGGGCCTCAAACATGACAACACCTGATGTAGAGTTGGCGAATTTATTGAAGCTCCTCGAATCACTTCATATATGAGCCTGAATGAGTTCATAAATGTTAATAAATGGATGCATATATGTTGATTTTTAACTGCAGTCAAAAAATTACCTTTTTGTGCGATTTTCGTTTTTCGAAAAACGCAAATTGAGCTTTACTACAACATATATTGATTAAACTTCAAAACTTTACTAATAATGCCTAATATAATCTTGCTGCCAAATACCATAAAAATCCGTCCATACTTTTTCAAGTTAACACGATGTCCTTTACAGGTATCCTTTTGGAATCCTATATGTCCTTATATCAAAATTAGAGCTTTTTTAAAATTTTAAGCTTTAATCTTACTTTGTGTTAAGTATCAACGGTTAACGTCAAGATAAATGTGCTTTCAAGATTTTTGAAAATTGTGTCCATTTTAAAATATATATTTTTTTGAAATTTTACGAAATTTTAACTTTAACGCTGTCTCGCCCGATGCCATCAAAAATTTACTTCAAAAACTATTTTTAAATTTGATGTCCTTGTGCGCCCCGGTAGGCTAGTTGGTAGCGTGCTGGCTTATCAGTGCGGGGGTTGTGGGTTCGATTCCCACCAGAGGCACTGGTCTGTTTTCGCTACAACGCGCCGAAGGCCACAGTAGCTAGTGCTCGGTTAGGGTAATAGTATATAATTTGTAATTATATGATTATTAATTAATAAAAAAAATAAAAAAAAAATTTGATGTCCTATCGAAATAGCTTAAATTCTTATTATAAATCACTCATTTGGCGTACTTATGGTCAACTGAAAATTACCCGACTGGAGGCTGTCTTGCAGCTTAGAGGGTTAAATTTATATTATTAATTTTTAAGATTTTCAAACTGAAAAATTTAGCCAAATAAAATCTTTGCATCTCCCACAACAAATTAAAATTCTATCAATGTTAAAGGTTTTGCTGAGTTCTTTATGACATTTTTTGTTTTTAGCAAATACAAATCCCTTAGAGCCTATATTATAATGTTTTCTGAAGGTGAATCATAATTTGTAAACGTGTTTATGTGTGGTTTATGTCTCCTAACTCCCAGGGAAGTTCAGATATCACATCACACCACATATCACAAATTGTTTAAGTGTGTTGACGTGTGCTGTTGTGATTTTTATCTCAAAATTTATACATTTTTTATGATTTGGATACTTGTAACTACGAAATGTAATGAAACCATGGCGTGTATTGATGTTTTATTTTATTTTTGTTTCCATTTTTATTTTATTCTTATATTTTTTAAAGACCACCAGGCATATCAACAGTTACAATAAAAAAAATGGAAATAAAATTTTATTTAAGGTAGTTAAGGATTTTTATACCTAAGAAATAGCGGCTGGAGTAAAAGAGGAATAATGTTTTTAAAATGCGTAAAGAACAAATACTTGTTAGACCAATTAGGAGGACTACATACAAATATAGAACAGTATTAACATTAGAAACAAGGAATATAAAAAAATATCAGATATTTAAAAGAGTGGTTTCTTTTTAAATTAGATTTAAACAGATTTTAAAATATTTTTATTGCAAAAGTAATTGTGAGAATATGTTAAATATTTTTTTCAAAGTAACATTAGAATTCAGTTTATCTATACCACGATCAGTGATTGCACAGAAAATTTCATATAGACGCAATCGAACAAATAAAAACATAACAAATATTACATTATTCAAAAAACTGGGTCACTGACGAAGGTTCAATACCAGAAACTGCGCAGTCTGATTTTTAGAAGATACACTCATTCTTCTCTACCACGCCTTTCACAATTAAATTAAATAAAATTGCATATTAATTATAGTATTAATTGCAATTGTCTGAAAAAGACGTTAAAATTCAAACTTAAAAAAAAAAAAGGTTATCTGGTTGTGCAACTTTTTCTAAAGCAATCGTTTTAGATTGGAGGAAACTAACTTTCTTAAGGATGGCAACCGAAACGGTTTATGTTATGTTGTTTAAGTACCAGCATTTTAGTTACTGTTATGATATTTTAATCGGTTACGGTTTATAACGTTAATCGGTACGAGCTTAAAAGAGCTATACTTCTTCGATACCGGTTGTCCTATATATCTAAATATATTACAAATATATTTGAATTAATGTTTCAAGGGTTTTTATCCTTAAATACTTTTCTTTAAACTCTTGCAGTGGATGCTCAAATTTAAAGTTTCTGATTTCTTCATGAATGGCTTTGCATATGTCAATAAACGTTTTAACTCCCAACGTATACCTTCAAAAAATTGGAAACCCACCTATCTAAATTGAAGTTCCTTGCTTTAGTATTTTGACCAAGGGGAGATTTCCCCTCTTTTTCCACGTTCCTAGCCAGAAATTCAAAAAGTATTATATCAGTATATATGACCTTTCATATATGCAAGGTTATATTCGAAGGAATATGTATTGTAACATTGAAATTTCTGACTAAATGTGTTGGTAGAGCCACGAAGGGAGTTTTCATAAATTTCGTATAAGCGAATGTCTACGCGGAATTAGGAATCACACCCACACAATTTCATCGCTTTCGTGGTTTGACTAGGCCGGCAAGGGGGTGACTTTCCACCTTCATATAGAAATTTAAAAATCTACGCATGATTAGAAACCCACGTACCAAATTTGAAGTTTCACGCTATAACGGCATGGTCAGACCATCGGCGGGAATAGTTTTTCCGCTTTAACTAATATTTTACAATGCCCCTGGCCAGTACAGTTTCAGTGAGTTAGATCTTGTTTGAAAAAACACATCTTCAGAATTTCAGCTTTCTTGCGGAATGAGTTTGGTCACTTTAAAATTTCCGCTTTCTAGTCTATGGTTTTGAGTTAGTTCATCTTCGAAGGAACATATATTTTAAATTTTGGGCAGGCCGTCAAAGGCGATTCTTTCCCTATCTCACCACGATCGTAGGCAAAATTCCAAAAAGTACCATACCAATGGGTTAGGTATTATTTGAAGGAACACGTATTCAAAATTTTTTCCTTCTAGATAAATACGATTGGGCAGACCGGCAAGTGTAAGACTTTTCCAACTTTGTACTCCAATTTTTACCACATTCCTGGCCGGAAATTAAAAGTGAGTTAGGTCATATTGAAAGGAACATATATTTTTAATTTCAAATTTCCAGTCGAGAAGGTTTGATCAGGCTGCCAAGGGGTAAAATAATCCCCTTTAAGCCCCTATTTTACAACGATCCTGGGTAAAATTCCAAAAAGTAACACACAATTGACGTGGGTCTTGTTGTAAAAAAAAAAATTCAAATTTTTAGCCAAAGGAGTTGGGACAGGCCGCTAGGGGGGAGACTTCCCCTTTTTGCCAGTCCGCGTAAGAACATCAAAACTCTGTCTTAGCGGACGTCTATGCCGGAGGAGGAACCTATGTATCAAATTTCAACTTCCTAGCACCAGCGCACAGTGGGGTGTGTCACAAATATTTCAGAAATAATTCAGCCATTTCTTTCCTACTGGCTGATCGGATTGCCATGAAACTTCACACAAACTTGTTGTTAATATCACAAACACTTTTTAAAGCAATCGGACTTAATTTGCCTTTTAAATTGCCAAAAAAACGATCCAGGTTGTTGCAAAAATGCAAAATTTTGATTTTCAAATGCGGACAACTTTTGCTATTGTTGGAAGTTACAAGCAGATTACAAAAATGGTTAATTTTTGAAAATCAGTTGAGAAATATAAATTTGGTAAGTTCTAAAAATTTTTTAATACCCGAGGTCTTCTACTTTGGATTCTAATTGAACAGCGCCTTTAAAACTTAAGCTTGCAATTACGTTGATAATGGCTGTGTGAAGTTTCATGACAATCCAATCAGCCAGTAAGGCTGAATTATTTAAAAAATATTTGTGATACTCCCAAAATTTATAATGGCGGATCCAATATGGTGGCTGATTGTTTTTGAAAGGTCATCATATTAATATCAAATATTTTTTTCGGAAAGATTCAAGGGTAGCTGAATACAAATCTGAAATCATCAAATTTTAAAAATTTCAAAAGACAAAGCCAATTTGGCGCATAGTTTTTCTGAAAAGCGATAATTTTCGTATCAACTATTTTCTCGAAAAGTGTTGGTGGTCTCTGAATACGAATCTGATTATAAATATTCATAATATTTTTTTTTTTTTTTAAATAGAAGCAACCCTCAGGAAATTCTTCCTATTTATTGCTTTCTTTGGAAAGGGGATAGTGGAGAGATGAAAGGTGGTGAAAGATGAAGGGCTTCCAACATGGCAACACTGTAATTGCTCGAGATGGTAAGTCTTAGAACAGTTGTTGCTCGCCACCTGATGTAGAATTGGCGAATTTATTGAAGCTTTTTGTTTCATAGCACTGATTCATTATTTTATTTCGGTGGGGTTAAGTGCTATGGGAACACCGAAGGTGGGCGCAGCGATACATATAAATGATAGAAAACTCATACATATTATTTTTCTAAATTGATGTTGTCGTCACCGGGAATCGAAAACGGGACCATCCGTGTAACAGTCCAACGCGCTAACCAGTACACCACAACGACCACCAACTGATATCCAACTTTTAAAATGACGGATCTAATCCCCGGTTTAAAGAGAATACCATTACCTTTAATGAAATATTGGAGCCGCAATCTTTAATTACAAAAGTTGGACATCAGATTGGTATTTAGCGACCCTCAAAACATTACGATAAAAAGTTTTAACTACACCAATTACTTAAGAAAATAATTATACTCCATATTGAATCCGCCATTTTGAATATTAAAAATCTGATACCAGATTCGGGTTCAGCGACATCCCAGCTCTCCGACTACCGATTTTCATGCCGATTTTGTTACTCCTTAAGAAGTATCCGAACTCGCACCCCTATATTGGGGCTCAAACTTCATTACATCCATATTGCGCCACTAGTCTTTTGACATAGAGATATTCACCAAAATTTGAAGACAGTATACAGTTTGGGACAGCAGGGGTCTTCCATTTACATACCCAGAAAACAGACTCGGTCGTAGCAACCGTATTTGTAGCCAATCGAATGGTTCGGTTTGTTTTTATCGAAAAGTATATATGATAACGAATTTCTGTTGAGGCAATCGAAATTCTTTTATCGTGTCAATATTTCTGTTGTTCATTCGAATGATTGTTATCACAAACTAAAATTTCGGCTACAGCAACCGACACATTCGACTGGCAACAAATACGATACCCACGACCGAATCTGTTTTCTGGTTGCAAATTATTTCCCATATATAGAAATTAACGGATTCCATCCTTGGCGTTTATAGTAAATTTGAAAATTTTGTATGGTTTAGACTTAAAAAACCGCATTTACAAAAAAGATTTTAATCTTAAGAGTTCGGAAACATACAAAAAACAAAACATGTTGAAACACAAGTTTTTTTTTTTTTTTAATAAATCTTCTTTATTTAAATATAATGTTATACATTCTTAATGCTTAATAAACCTGCTAAGCCTTATGGCTTGTCGGCAGGTAAATAAATAAATGTTTAAATATATATTTAATTTCAAAAATGTTTAGATTACTAATTTTTAATTAAATTTTAAATTTCTAATTAAATTTTAAATTTCATTGCGAGTTAATTAAATAATTTTTATATATTTTTTTGTGTTGACCGTATTTGTTGTATTTATCACGTTGTATGGCATTTCATTGTAGATTTTGGGTAGTACGACGTTTAGTCTTCGATCTCCATAGGTGTTTTTGGTAGTTTTCACCTTAAACTTTCCAGCTGAGCGAAGTCTTGTGTTGTACTGATGATCAATTTTCTCTAGAAGTTCTGGTTCATTCAGTTCGGTTAAAACTGTTAGACGATATATGTTTTTGATGTTGAGTATTTTAAGTTCACGAGGTAGATTTTTTGATTGGTTGTTGCTTGTATTATGATTGTTTGTTGAGCTGATGTTGTTGTTTTCGATTGTTGCGTTATTTTCTTGCAGATTTATGGTATGTATTTGTATATCGTTGTTTGTTGAGCTGTTGTTGTTTATTACGACTGCTGTGTTGTTTTCTGGCAGATTGTTGGTAAATAATTGTAAACTGTTGTTATTTAACACTAAATGGTTGTTGTTGTTGTTATTGTGTCGTTGGCTATTGATGATGGTACTATTGCTGCTATTGGAAGTTGTGTTGTTGTTGATGTATGCAAGATTATAGTTTGTTGGGTTGTTATTAATTTGAAAAGTTAAATTGTTGGTAACATTGTTGTAGTTGTTTGATATATTGTTGGATATATTGTTGATGATGGCAATGTTGTTGTTGTAGTTGTTTTGTATAATATTGTTGTTTGATGTGTTGTTTTGGGTGTTGTTGTTGTTGCTGTTATGCATATTCTTCATCCATAGGATTTTAAGAACACGGTTTTGAGTTTGTTGTAACCTTTTACAGTGAGAAGAGTTACCCCAAGCAGATATACCATGCCTTATGTACGATTCCACTAATGCAAAATACGCTTGGCGTAGTACAAAATACGGTGCGCAATAGCTAAGGTGGTATAAAGAAAAGGCAGCTTTACGTAATTTCTTTTGAAGTTCGTTAATGTGTAATTTCCATTTGAAAGTTTCATCTATATATACTCCTAAGTATTTGTAGTGTTTCACTAGTTCTATCGTAGTGCTGCAGTTATCATTTATATTATTTGTCTTGTTGTGGATGCAGTTTACATCATGGTATTTTAATTTGATGTGTGATTTTTTCATATTGGGTTGCCTGACGTGCATAATTTTTGTTTTAGATGCGTTTATCACTAACCCATTATCATGGCACCATTTACAAACTACATCAAGTTTTTCTTGCATTATTTTGGTCGCAGTTTCAATGTTTTTGTTTGTAACAATAATTGCCGTATCGTCAGCGTAGGCGTAAGTGTAACAATTTGTAAGTGTATTAAGCATATCATTTGCGTAAATAAGGTAAAGCAGTGGGCCGAGTTTTGATCCTTGTGGAACTCCTTGATTTGTTTCTATTTCTTTACTGATTTTCTTATTGATTTTGACTCTATACGTTCTGAGATTAAGATAGTCACTAAACCATGACAGTATATGCCCTCTTATACCATTCCTTTCAAGAATTTTCAAAAGTTTTGAATGAGACAGGGTGTCAAAAGCCTTACTGAAGTCTATGAATAAGACTAGGCAGTGTTCTACATTACTAATGGCAGTGTTTATGGTATTAGCAAATCTACCAAGTAGTTGGTTTATATTTTTATTTTTTTGAAATCCATATTGATTTTTGTTTATTACATTGTATTTGTTTAAAAAAATATTCAGTCTTTTGACTATAATTTCTTCTAACACCTTTTCTATGACCGGTAGTATGGAAATAGGTCTGTAGTTATTTACGTTACTTTTTACTCCGCTTTTATAAATCGGTCTTATTATAGATGTTTTAAGAAGTTTAGGAATAATTGCCGAGGAAATACTTTGATTTATCAGAGATGTTATTAATGGTGCAAATATTGTTGCATTATTTCTAATATCTTTGGGTCTAATGCCATCATAACCAGCACTTTTTCTAATGTTTAGTTTAGACAATATATTAAAAATTTCTTCTTCTGTTGTATATTCTATATACATGGAATTCTGTAACGATGTCGCACGATTTATATTACTAGTATGTATATCACAAGTGTGTATTATTTTTATCACGTTTTCATTAAAATTTAACGCAAAGTTTTGTAAAATGTTTTCAAAATTTTGATTTGTAAAGTTTTTTAAAATTTGTTCATCTATGTTTGTCACAGTTTTACCCTTTATCTCATTTATGAGTTGCCAGGTAACACGAGGATTAGTACGATTTTCGACAAATTTTTGACGGTAGTAATTGTTTTTTGCATATAATATTGTTTTATTTAATTTATTTCTATATTGTTTATACTCAATTTCATTGTTTTGATTTCTTTTATTATTTTTCCATTTTTTAAAAAGTTTATCCCGGTATTCGCAGCATTTCACTAGATCATCACTAATCCACGGATTTGTAGATCTTTTTTTAATTGATTTTTTTTAAAACTTTGGATTTTTCATAGATTTCATTAAACTTGTTATTTATATTGTTGTAGAAATTATTTATATTGTTTGGACTTATTAAATTTTTCCAATTGGTTTCATTTATAAATTTATTTACTTTAAAAGTACTTATATATGTCTCTTCGTTTAAACAGTTTGGCGACCTCTGTTGGTTTGTTTTATTGTTTGATATAACATGTTCAATACAACAAAATAGAGAAAAGTGATCCGATATTGTTGTTTTAATGACGATGGCGTTAACAGTAGCTTGATTTTGTGTGCTTTTGACAAGACAGTGATCGATGCATGTTTCTGTGTTTTTTTTAACATCGATTCGTGTTGGTTCATTTATCACAATTTGCAATCCGTTTGACTGACACATATCAATATAACTTGTAACCGTATTATTTTCGCATAAAATATCAATGTTCATGTCACCCACGATTACTATGTCTTGTTTGATTCGAATTTGTTTGATCACTTCTTCTAATTCTATTATAAACCTATTTTTGTTAAGTTTAGGTTGACGGTATATTGCTAGGAGGGAAAGAGGTTGTTTGTTGATTTCGATTTCTAATTGTATAAGTTCAAAGAATACCGTGTTTATTTTTATTTGCGTGCAGTTTATGTATTCTTTTGTATACACCATAACTCCCCCGCCTTTTTCTTTTCCCCTGTTTAAGAACGTTGAGTTGAAACCATATATATTATAAAAAGAAACTTCATCATCTGTTATGTTTGTTTCAACGAGAACAATAATTTGAATTTTTTAATTTGAATTTTTTCTATTATGTTATTTATTGTTGTTAAAAAGGATTGAAAATGTTTTCTTAGTGAGCGAATGTTCATGAAGATTAACGAAAAGGGATAACTTAAGTGTTTATTTTCGATTTGTAATTATGCTGTATGTTTTAAACTTTTTAACCTAAAGCAAGCAAGTACCGATGAAACGAATGAATATATGGATGGAATATGGATGTAATATGGATGGATGTATAGATGAGTGAAGGCAATGAAGGATAATAACCAATGGAACTAAACAAACATATAATGAAATATGACGTTGATGATGTCAGGGAAAATGAAAAATTTTATTGTGATTTAATGTGTGTGCGTGCATGTGCGTCCATGAGTTTGTTTGTTTATATCAGGGGTGCCCAAGGCCTATGCGCTTGGTACTCAATTGTTTTTGTAAAAACACTTAGCTATAGGCTGTGTGTTTTAATACACATATAGAGCGCTCAGCACTAGCAATACGAAATACACAAACAACGTTGTCTTATTAGTTTTTTTGTCGTTCTTCACTGTATACACGCAAGCGCAAAGCAACAACACTTTCGTATGCGTTGCTGGTAAACATTGAAATATTTTTTTCTTTTTTCTTTGTATGTATTGGTTTTTACAACAAAAAATATTGAATAAAAATTAGTTTTTCTTTAAATGTATTGGTGTTTGCTCTTCCATAAGGAACTTTTGGGCACTCCTGGTTTATATCAAAAAAAAAAAAATTACAATATTCCTGAAAGTTGTTGTTTGGGTGGCTTTAGTGGTTTTAGTCATGGTATTTCTAGGTTTTATTATTCGTTTGAACATTTACAGCAGTGCTGATGAGATTTTTTTTGACGATGTTGATGATAAAGAGCGAATAAACGAGAAATTTTCCACGTGATTTTCTTTTCGTATTAACCTTATTTATACACAATATTTACAATCATTCATCAATGATATTTGTTGTAAATTGGAGAGAAGAAATAACAACAAAAATCAAAAAACTACAATCAATTTCTTATAAAAATAAAAAAAAAGTATAATGACATAAAAGTCAATCATTTTTAATACATTAATAAAATTCCTATCAAAATTGAGTAAATATTATATTTCTCTTTCCCTGTCAAGGTTGTCAGATATGGCAATTTCTCGCCAAACGTGGCGTTTTTTAAACTCCTTTGCCGATTTAATTTTTGTAATCGCAACGTTCGATTTTTATGGCGATTTTTCAAGTGATGGGCGATTATACACATAAAAAATCCCTACCTATCAACAGAATATAAGTTTTCGCATAAATTATTAAAAAATTTAAACGTTTTACCAGAATATAAATTTAAATTGCATAATTTTCGTATATTGCTTTCGGAATATCTTCATCAAGTTGACATTTTACAAATTTTTGGTAACGATTTCTTATGTTTATCTAATTTGGCGATTTTTGAGAATTTGTTTCGGGATATACAATTGTTGTTGGTGTAACAAAAAAAATTCTTTTTAGATAATTAAAAAATCTTGCAAAAATTATTTATTTTTTAAAAAACTATCTAAGATTTCTAAAAATTACTCTTCA
Source organism: Delia radicum (assembly GCA_021234595.1). Taxonomy (NCBI): domain Eukaryota; kingdom Metazoa; phylum Arthropoda; class Insecta; order Diptera; family Anthomyiidae; genus Delia; species Delia radicum. The sequence continues at coordinate 200,744,807 of CM037855.1, read as the reverse complement.
AAATCGTTAATTTTCTTACCCAAATGTTTCGTTTACGTGCCGATTACGGTGCGTTTTAAATTTAATCCGACTCCGGATCAGAAAACGGATTTTTCGGAACATCGAATCTGATTCGAATCCGTTGAAAGTCCGTCAATGACGAACCGTTTTCGTACCGTTTTTCAGGTTGAAAACGGAGTTCGCAATCCGTATGATACGAACCGTTAACGTGCCAAAAAACGTGAAAACGGATCTACATTCGTATCGCTTTTATAAATAAAAAAATTGAAGAAAATTACTCGCTCTTTAAAATTTTATGTACATATATATTTATTTTATAGATATATAAATATATGATAATTTAATACTATATCTATCAAAAATGCTTCAAAATTTTTTAGCGTAATACTTAGTTCACCTCCGGTGCAGTTTGCATCATTACCCACGTACAAAAATTCAATATCTAAATGCAAAACATAAAAATACATGATTAAAATTCAATGAATAGTATAAAGATGCGGTATTGTACACTATTCAATTTAGCACATTGTTAGCAAAAATATTTATTTGCACGCACTATCGTGAAACAGCTTTTAATTTTCATAAATATTTACCGTCTTTATTGTGGTTCGCGTTTGCGAACAGCACTTTTCTATATGCACTTACAAAATACCAAATTATACTACTTAATTATAAAGCGCGACACTTATAAGTTATAGTTGAAATTATTACTGCATATTTTATTATACTATTTTGAAAAATTTGTGTAGTCCGTATTTCGAAAACCCGATAATAAGGTCCGTTAATGTTCCGTTTATGTACAATCTTTGACGGATACTTGTTTACGGACCGTTAACGTGCAGTATAATACGAATTTTTGATTCCGTACATCGGGTAATTTTATTTTTAACTCTGCAAAACTAATTTTTTAATGTTTCAATTCGACCAAGAACTAAAAAATTTAGGTAAAAAAATTGTTGGCGATTTTTGGCGATTTTCATTACTTTTTTTTTGGCGAAAAACGGCTAAATAAATCTGACAACCCTGTTCCCTGCTCCTAAAGAAATTTTTTTCTCCATTCTCTTGTTTGTAGAGTGAGTATTTGTAATTTTGTTTTAAAAAGCAGAGCTATAGAGCAAAAGTCTACATAACTCATTTTTTATTATGTGTGATGATAGTGGTGTAAGGATGATATTTTCTTTACATAAGTATGAGTATAATTTAGTTTTTTTTTAGTATTTGTGGGATGATGTTGGAATGTTGGTTATTTTATAAACAGTATAACAAAAGCATCATATATTCCTTATAACAATGCCACTGCTTACAAACACATCCATACGCACACACATTCACTCACAGAGCCATTCATATGCACATACACAAACTTATACAACTTTATTATGCTGTGAATTAATCAATGAACATATCCCGCGGGAGAAAGCTTTTCTTCAACAATTCTTTAAAAAAAAAAAAACGTTTTTATGTGTGCGATGGTATTTTAATTTTTTTGTTATTGTTATGTATGAGCGTTTGATGGTACATTACACTATGTGTGTGTGTGTGTATGAAGGATTTCTTTTCATCTTTTTTTACTTTAGTTACCATTATTCTGGTGTCATTTGATATCGTTGGAATTTTCATTGTATCATGTGGTTATTTGTCTATCTATATAGAAAAAGTGGATGGATGGATAAAATACATGTGTAGATACATCATGTATTTTCTTGTTTGGCTCTATGTATGAATATAAAAGTATCCAGATATATGATTGCTTACGATTAAGTGCCACAATATTCATGTTGTTGCTGGCTATTGGTGCTGTTGTCAGGGATGTGGATAAAAAACGCATTAAAAAATCTATACTAGACTAATGATTTTGCAATTAATTAAAGGAGGATTTATATCAATATTTAAAAATGTTTTTAAAAATAAATTCTGAGTAGGAAATGCATGCCGGGATCCCAGGAAACTTAGTCTTTTTCTTGTCCCCCAAACCCAGGAATTCGGACCGGGAATCGAAGGACTTTTTTTACGAACGACCCAGCCACTACCTTACCCACCCTTACCGACCGACCCTAGCATCGGCGGATTTTAAAATGATAAATAAGAAAAATTTCCTGAAGTATTCCGTAAAATCAGCTACAGATTAAGCAAATAATAATAATAAAACTAAAAAAAAAATGATCCTCCATATTGGATCCGCCAATTTGCGTTAATAATAGCGGTATTCAATCTTGATGGCATATACGCAAGGGTAGCAAAAATGTTAAGATTTTATGCTACAAAGTGCGAGCGTATTTTTTAAATGTATTGCAAGTTTGCAACCCAAGTAAAACAGCCAAATCTTGGTGAGTGTTCAAAAAGTAAGAAGAGGAATTTATTATAAAATAAAATGCCTAAAACGACAGAAAAAATATTTTTTTTTTAAATTCTTCATCTGCCTAACTATGTGTTCGCATATTTCCAACTTAGCTATTTTCAACTTAGAATCTTGCAACTTTTTTGTAAAAATAGTTGGCATTAGCATTCACAGTGAATTTTATCTTTTCCGGTTAAAAAAGTTAATATATGCACAAATATGTTGATATATGGACATATATGGTTGGGTATATGGACAAATATGGACATATATGTTTCATATATGGGCATATATGGAAGTGTATGTGATTCCATATATGCAAACGGTACACTGATAATAATCCATGCGTAAAAATACAAAAAAATGTCAAAATAAACAAACATTTTGTAAAATAAACGAAAATTTGTTCATTTTACAAAAGATTTCGTTATTTTGACATTTTTTTCGTATTTTTAGCATGGGTTATTATGAGTGTACTCATATATGGTCATATATATAGAGGCATATGTGATTTCATATTTGCAAAAGATGCTCATATATGGGCATTAGGGCGGGTCGATTTAAAAATCGCTCAACGTTCAAGGAAAATCGTATTCTAGGATCAAAATAAGAAACTTACCGAAGGAACCATACCTCTAAAACGAATTCTGATGTCCCGACTTTTGACCCGTAGGGTGAAATTTTGAAAAATTCCACTTTGACCCATTTAGAGTGCCCCAATCGAATCCAACCCAATCGAATATATTTATACTCTATTTCTTCCGTAGAAGAAATAGAGACCCTAATCTTGGAAAGACTCCTCCTACTTTCTGAAATATCTCTATCCCGAGATTTGTACATTTTGCTAAAAAAAAACACGGCTAAAAAGGCCCTCTTTTAACTTAAATTTTAACCCCACGAATGATGATTTATGCATTAATCTGCTAGCGCGTCTCCCGGAGAAGAAGTATCTCCCATAATCTTGGAGAGATTCCTCCTACTTTCTGAAATATCAAAGTGGGCTTTTTCAAAATTTGACCCTACGGGTCAAAAGTCGGGACATCAGAATTCGTTTTAGAGGTATAGTTCCTTCGGCAAAGTTTCTTATTTTGATCCCTAGAATACGAATATATATGGGCAAATATGAAAGTATATTGAATTTCTTATGTGAAGAAGGACTCATATATGAAAATATAAGGAAGTATATCTGACTTCGTATACCCAAAGAAAGATTTTGGAACATATAAAAATGGTGTATCTAATCAAGACCGATGGTTAACAACTTCAATTCTTAATCTAATTTATAACGATTTATTTTAAAATAATTGTATTAAGTTCAGAAGTGGTTTATAACATTTCTTTAAAATTGTGATTTTTGACAAATAAGTCCATCCAAATAGTAAGTACATGCAAATAGAAGTACGAGGACACCCCGATTTTGAGATTTTCTCTGACACTATTTGTGCTCACTGTTGCCAGGTTTGACGATTTATCGTCATTTTGACGATTTTTAGTACCTAAATTACTAAATGACGATTTGACGATTTTTGCTTCTAAAATGACGATTTTTTGACAAACGTTTAATATGGCAGCAAAACATGTTTATTTGCTATTATTAAAAAATCACCGGATCTATTTTTGGAAAAAAAAGCTACGAACTATTTTTCACTTTTTGCTCCTTGGCAATTTACAAGAATATCTTTAAACTCTTCTCAATTTTGATTTAATTTTTTCCGATTTGATGCCTTTGCCTATCATCTAAATATATTTTGACTGAATTATCTCCACTAGATTTAATCCCCTATATGTCGTTGCCAAATCCCTTTACGGAACTCTTACGGAAACCAAGAGTAGTAGAAAAAAAAGATTAACATAGAAAATATTTTATTGAAAAAATAAAAATCAAAGTTTAACAAAATATGCACATAATTGCCCCTATATTTTTAACGGCTTAAGTTACGAGAGTCATTGATACCACATTTGATTTTACTGGTACAACAAAGTTATTCACTTCATAAACGCAAATGCATTTTTTCAAAATCTGTGGTTCAAACGCCGTACTCCAAAAAGCTGGATTTACAAAATCTTTAAAACAATATATGTTAATTATAAATTATTCTTCTATACCGTTGCAAAATCCCTGTATGGTACTCCGTATCGGTTTTTTAATTATATTTTTTTTTTAATTTTTATGCATAACTTTGGATTTCGTAAGAGTTCCAAAAATATAGTTTTTGGAAATACATCGTTTTGAACGGCGGATTTTGAAAAAAAATAATTTCAGCTTCAAACAATTATTTGTTTTCTAAGCTTCAAAATAAGATATTGACAACAAATCGAGTTGATTCCACCGTTTTATACGACTACTTTTGTTAAATTTGCGATTTTTTCGAATATATGAACTTTTATGTACGATTACTTTTGTGAAATTTTCAAATATTTTTCAAATTTATTTTGAAACGATATATTTCAAGATCAATTGGGACAAGCTTTCTTAAATTAACTATCCTATACCAAGATTGGTTGATTTTATATGTTTTCAGTATTGGCATTAAAAAAAAATGTAATTGAAATTTTTTTCAAAGTAACCCTTCTGCACAATTATTTAAAAAAATTCAAATTAACACCATTTCTAGTTTTATTGTAATATTCATTGAAATTCAAAAGTTTGTAACAACACCATTTCCAACTGTATTTATTATTAAGTAAATAAAAAAACTGTGTGATATATAGAACTCTATCAAAAATATTTCTGCCAAATATCAGAGACAATTTTTATACACCATTTTAAAAATCATTTGAAAAAATGGTATAACTATGATTATTAACTTAAGTTTTAAAAAAGTGAGTTAGCGTACTAGAAGCAGTTTTGCAACACATTTTCGTTTTGTTTAAATAAACGAAGTTTTTTTTTTTAAGTAAACCGGCTGTTCAAAACAAATTGGGAATTCAATAACTTAATTTTCAAATGTTGTTATTGTACTTTTTACCAAATTTTAGGAATTAATTGGAAAATGGTGTCTTTACATTTCTGAAAAATCTTGAAATTAAAATGTGAATGAAGAAAACATTTTTTTTTTACTTATTTTTCACAATCTAAAAATTTATTATTGAAAATGGTGTTGGCCAACTCTTTACTTAGCTTTCGAAATTCTTTACTTAGCTTTCGAAATTCAATTGTCAGTTTTTAACACGCTGTTTAGAAAAAAGTATTGGTTTTTTTTAATATATTGTTAAATGCAATAAAAGTATATACACTGCGAAAATTATCTGCACTTCAGCAAAGAATTTCTTCATATCTTTAATGAAAATTGTCAATGAAAATTGAAACTTTTCATAGAATCTATGAAACAGGTTTCATTAAAGTAAATGTTTATGAAATGTTTGTAATATAATGAAAATCTATATAAAAGTAATGAAACGACAATGAAACATTTATAGAAGTTATGAAACACTTTCATAAATTTTTTTAATATTAAGAAGTTCTTTTAATTAATAGAACTCTTCATAAATGTCTTGAAAAATGCATTGGAACTAGGCCAATGAAACACTTCATATGATTTTTTAAACAATTTCATAGAAGTCCAAAATTAATGCAAGGCTACATTGAAATAATGAAGCACTTTATAAAATAGATTGAACACTTAAGAATTAAATCTTAAAACTCGAAATGTATGAAATTTAATGAAATTATGAAATTTTATGAAAAAATAAAAAATAAGTCTTTGAAATAATTTTATAGCTCTAAAGAAAATTTTCATTATATTTTTGAAGAGATAATTTACTCATAATAATAAATAAATAATCCATAAATAAATAATCCATGCTAAAAATACGAAAAAAATGTCAAAAGTACGAAATATTTTGTAAAATGAACAAATATTTGTGTATTTTACGAAAGTTTTGTTATTTTAACATTTTTTTCGTATTTTTATGCATGGATTATTAACAGTGTACACTAGTTACGTGCTTCGCGTTTCTGATTCTTGGGATTGTACTGAGCAAAAAAGTCCACTAGACCATACGTCTACGGTGAAAATCGAGCTTCCAGATTTTGACTTTACGGCAAAAAATCCATATTTTGAAATTAAAAATTAACCCGTTAAACCCCACCCACAAATATGATTGATGTTAAAGATTATAACCATTGTTCAAAAAATAAATTGAAAACTTGTTTGTTATGTGCAAGGTAAAAATAAATAATAAATTTGAAAACAAAAAACTCTATATATTATTTGTTAGGACAATATCCTAATAAAGAAATATAGAGTATGGCCTCGGACTTGAATAATTTTCATTGTACAATTAAAGGTCGAAAAAACATAATTTTTATTAAAAATTATATCAAACTTGTATTAAAGACAAAGTACAGTCTAGTTTACTCCCCCTGTGTTGTTTATAAACTAAACAAAATATAAAAAGGAGAGAAAAACAAAAAACGTGTATTGAATATGCACCAGAGGTGGACCTTGCACATAACAAACAAGTTTTCAATTTATTTTTTGATCAATGGTTATAATCTTTAACTTCAAGCTCATATATTAGTTCTCATGTAGTGAGTAAACTAGTTTATATGAATGTTTGATGTTTGGCATAGGATTGTTACCGCTTTCAAAACGTGTTCTGATAATGGGAACCTAGAAAATTCCCGAAATAGATCTATCAACTCATTCCTGCAAGGGTCAAATAATAAATTTGAAAACAAAAAACTCTATAGATTATTTGTTAGGACAATATCCTAATAAAGAAATATAGAGTATGGCCTCGAACTTGAATAATTTTCATTTTCATTATGAAGGATAATTCATTCAGTGTAGTTAAATTTAGAAAAACACAATTATAAATATCTTAAAAAATATTGGAGATATTGTAGTTATATTTCTTGTTTGCGTTAATAAATCCAATTCGAAATGATGTAGTAAAATTTGTTAATTTAATGTTACACTCAAAAGAATAAGTTTGTAGAAAAGTTAGTTAAACATCTTGTAAATCAGGTATACTATTTTTCAGCAAATTTTTTGCTAAAATTATGTTTTAAACTAAAATTTTAGTTATACTTATTCAGCACTTAACTGTTTTGAACTAATGTCTTATTAATATTTTAATAATTTATTTTGCTAAAAAAATTGTGTTGATTAGCACATCAATAGTGTGAACAACAACCAGACTGAGAGATATACGCAGAATAAATTAGATGTCGCTGCATGTCTAGATGTAGAAGTGACAAGGAAAATGATACTAAAAAGTACAGCTCTAGTAAGACATATTATAAGAAAATCAACCATGGAAGATTTTTGTATCTGTTTTTCATACATAAAACAAAATTGTGGATTAAAATAACTTAGGGCCATTATTACAACTTGCCAATAGCTAAAGTTCGGATGTTATCTGACAGATTATTAGTTTTTCGTTATTATAAGTATACTTCAAGCTAAAAGTGACCGATAGGCTAAAGGGAAGATATTGTTGCCTTTAACTTTAAACGTAAGGTTTATGTGTTTAAAGTTACCACATTTTCTGCTCTATAAAGAAAAAGAAGAATACCGAATTTCACAACCGTATTTCACAAATTATTGTTTTTTTGTAAACAAATAAATAAAAGTACGTTGCCACTACGTATTTTCATAAACCAATTCATAAACCAATAACCGGTTTTTAGTTTGGTGATGCCACATTATTAAAAATATTAATTTTATTTTATTGGGAAGTTGTAATAACGAAAAACATTATAGCTCACTTTATTGCTCACTTTAGCTAAAGTTACTTTTTACTAACATTTACTTTAAAGGCAAGTTGTAATAACGGCCCTTAATCTATTAATTAAATAAAACACAAAATAAAATATTTAAATTTAATAAAGATTAAATGTGTATTTGTAAACTAAATGTTTATATATATTAATAATCTTGGGTGATCAAATTGCAAACAAATATGCAATAAGTAGACAGACTAAAGCGAAAGACAAAGACATACATCTTAGGTATATTTTTCTGTTTCCTTTTTCTTATTGCAAAAAAGGGTTGTATATGTTATATTTTGTTAGTTTTCCGTTTCGTTTCGTTTCTATAATTCTCTGCGGCATTTGCGTTCCTTTAAAAGATAGCATCATTTAGACAATAATTGATGTAAGTAGTTTAAAGATAATTTCGTTTATGTTATATATAATTATTTATATTGTTTTTAGATACTACATTAATTCATATCGTCAATTTGGGAGTATGAACATTTTTATATTTTGTAACGTATTGTAAATTATTTTAAACAGAATCACAAAAATATGTTTTGTGATTTTTAGCAAATAAATTAACTAAAGTATAATTTTTCTACAAATTTTTTGAGTTTTTTTCAGACTACTAATATTCAGCAAAAATTTTATTAATAAGATTTTGCTGACATTAGCAATTTTTTGCAAGCACGCTCCTGACTAAAATTTTGCTGACTCAGCAAAATTTTTTGCTGACTTTACTAACTTTTTTATTTGAGTGTACGTATGCAATTGGAAATGGTGTAGTCAAAATTTTTTTTAGGAAATTGCTGTTGCAAATGATTTAATTAAATTTCTACCAATATTTTTATTAAATCTAAGTATTTTATTTTAATTTTCTTTTATAAAACAGCTAAAGCGAGCTAACAAATTTACTTGAAAAGAGCTTACGTTATCAAAATGCTTTTTAGTTTTTGAGCCGTAATAATGAAGCTCGCTCGTTTTAAAAAAGTGTGGGAGCTTTAACGAGCATATCTTTTTTTGGCTTGTTTTAAAAAACGAGCGAATTTCCCATTTCTCATTAAGTTTATTACTTCATTAAGTTAAATAATTTTATTTCAGTGGTTTTAATCTAAATATTAATTTATTCTAAAACATTTTCATAAAATTGATAATTTAATTTTTGAAGTTAAATTTTGTATTTTAAAAAAGAATGTTGTTTAAATGCTAAAAAATAAATTAAAAATTATTTAAAAAAAAACACTAATTTTAACAAAAATTCTAATTTCGGAAATTAAAAATCCAAAAAAAAAATTCCCATTCTCCCTACTTTTCAATAGAAAGCAAAAGATGAATTTCTGTGTGACTTTGTTTACATAAGTATGAGTAAATCTGCTAACTAAATGAGAATTACATACCGGTTTTAATTCAATGTTATAAAACACAGTGCAACACGAAAAAAATAACCATATACGGACACCACTACGTGATAAAAGACTAAAAAAAAAAAGACCCGTGTCTCCCAATTTTTCCCAAAGTCATCTCCTTTTTTGTTTATGGGCCGCCAAAGATTTGGGGCCTCGGTATCATTTTCGCAAAAAAGTGATTATTTTCTCAGGCTCATATCTCGGAAACCGTTCAGAATTTCGATTTACTCTCTATGGCAAAGTTGTAGCTCTTGTCATAAAGAACAAAAATTGCGAACATATAAAATCAAAAAAACTTCACCTTCCAGATCAAAATCGCAAAAAACTTAAAAAAATTCGATTTTTTTTACCTTTTTTCCCGTGTTCAGGTCCATAGGTAGCAAACCGTTCAAAATTCAAGGAAACAATCAACTACAAAAATTTACCTAAGATCTCAATAAACAAATTTCTAGAACATATAAACTTCCTAGAGATGATTCTTAACACTGTTTAGGTAGCGCGCAAAAGTGAAAAATTTTTTAATTTCATTTTTTTTTCCTTTTTTCTTCTGTTCAGGTGCATAGGTAGCAAACCCAATTCCCAGGAAGTTTATATGTTCTAGAAATTTGTTTATTGAGATCTTAGGTAAATTTTTGTAGTTGATTGTTTCCTTGAATTTTGAACGGTTTGCTACCTATGAACCTGAACACGGGAAAAAAGGTAAAAAAAAACGAATTCTTTTAAGCTTTTTGCGATTTTGATCTGGAAGGTGAAGTTTTTTTGATTTTATATGTTCGCAATTTTTGTTCTTTATGGCAAGAGCTACAACTTTGCCATAGAGAGTAAATCGAAATTCTGAACGGTTTGCAAGATATGAGCCTGAGAAAATGATCACTTTTTTGCGAAAATGATACCGAGGCCCCAAATCTTTGGCGGCCCATAAACAAAAAAGGAGATGACTTTGGGAAAAATTGGGAGACACGGGTCTTTTTTTTTAGTCTTTTATCACGTAGTGGTGTCCGTATATGGTTATTTTGCCATGACTTAAAAAATTACACACAGTGAAATTCAAGCTATAAAAAACATTGGCAACAACACTTGTCGAATAGTTTTTTGCTTTTTGAGAAGGTACACAATATTGATCACTTTTTAATCAAATGAGTTATTATTTAATTGAAAAATAATTCAATTAAAGAGCTACCAATTTGTAAGTGAATTAGCAATTTTCCTTGTTGGCGGAATTTCAGCAATTAAAGTTATTGAATTGGTGGTTTACGTGATTGAAATGGGTTTCTTTTTATTATGCACATACATATATAGAAATCTAAATTACCTTTTAATTTGTTTGTCTTACGTTAAATATTTACTACGTCACTGATGTATAGCTTTCAAAAAAGTACGAACCAAAAAAGTATTAAAGTTTCTTATGAAATTTACTTTTTTAATACACACATGATGTATGTTAGCTGGTTGTTTAAAGGATCTTAACATCGTGGCAGGATGAAAAAAAAAAAACAAACATACACAGAAACTTTTCCATTTTGTTGTAAAGACTCATCCATGACACATTTGGATTTGGAGGGTATTCATGTTTTCTTTTTTTTATCATTTAAATCTACATACAATATGTATATTTATTAAGTGCGAGTGTATGTTTGCATGTATGAAAGAATGTATATTTAGTTGGTAGGTACTCTACTCATCACATGTGCCCTATAGGGTTATAACTTTTTTGCTGAGCAAAATATACAGGGGGGTTATTATATAATTCGGGTACCGGCCCCAAAAGCCGTTATGAAAGGAACTTCCCTCAAGATTTCAAAAATGGTATTATTTCCATGATACACAGCGCCCTCTAGAGCTATTTTAAGTATATTTTATGTACACAAATGGGGAGGAAGTTTTTAAGTGTTTTTTCTTTCTTTGGTTATTTCTGTAAAATTTACTGTTCAAATAATGAATTTCACATGCAAATATTTTTTTTTACTTGCTATCGTTGGCATTACCCAGGGATAACCGCGTGGAGGTGATACAAGTACAAAATTTATTGGCTGAAGGGTTTTCTCCTCCAGTCTCTGAGTGAAGTTTTTCTGCATGACCGGCCTTCGGCCAGGCTTAGGGGTTTTTTCCTATGTGAGTAGAACCTCCTATGTTATTAGCACCTTTTTGTTTAATCAGTGTAGAGCGGATTTGTGGAAATTCGGTATGTGGGTACTTTACACCAATAGTCATCTGTATAGAGCGTATTTTTGGAAGTTTTTACATGGAGGGGCAAAAATTAAAAATAGACTTTTTGAATCAGGCTGTTAAGGTTCATTCAGAATTTTCACGAGGAACGTAATAAAAATAATGGTACAAAGCTTAAAAATAAAGATTGTTCTTCACTCCCATTAGACAGGATTTTTGGAAATTCCTGCTATTTAGGAGAGGTGAAAAGTATCCCACTGACGGCATCGCTATACTCTTTTAGTAAAAAATCCAAATTTGAAGTATTTACTCACTGTGGTATAAGACAATTCACTGATAAGTTATATTTTTGAACTTTTGATAAGTACGGCGTAAAATACAGGTTTATTTGGGGAAAACATCTGTTCATAAAGCCGAAAAAAGTAATGATCTTAAAATTTGGGTTGTCAATGCACACAGCATAAACGTTGAATCTAGGAGCTTATAATTTGGAGCAGGTATCCGCTAAAACTGGGTATTCAAAAATGTTTTCAGAGAGGGACAAAAACAGGAAGTCTTCCCCTTAACGCCTTCCCCAAACGATTTAGGCAAAAAGTGTGAAGTTTAAAATATTTTATTATTTTAATTAATTAATTATTTAAATATATTAATTTATTAAATATATTGTTTTGGGTTTTTATAAAATCTTGGTATAAATGGGGTTTAAAAGAAAAAAAATTAACCTTTAATGACCTATGGAATTCCATTAAGGTAGAAATCTGAAACTTGAAATCGCAAAAACATCCACTTAAATAAAAAGGATAAACTAATTTATTGAAACAAATTACTTAAAAAATAATTCATTTTCCATCCTAATATACGAGTATTCCTATATATAAAACTACCGATAACCAAATATCGGTCTTTTATGCTCGTAGTATATATAATACAATGTTTATATTGGAATTTTTGATATTTGCAAAAAAATGCAAAAAGTTATAACCCTAGTGCCCAAGTGCTTATCAAGTGTATATATTCTTCCATCCATTGATGGTACTACTATATTATTATGTTTTTTCTACTTCATCTTCTTCGTCATCTTCTTATGTTTATCAATATTTATAAAGGAATAAAGATACGGACTGAATGACTGACTCACTGACTGACTCAACATCGCCCAGCCTATACAGCTGGAGCTAGGAACTTGAAATTTGGCATGGAGATCCATTCTCTGGCGTAGACGTCCGCTAAGACGCGATTTTTGGAAATGCCTACGGGGAGGAGCAATAAGGGGAAAGTCTACCCCTTGGCGGCCTGACGAAACACCTTGGGATAGAAAGCTGAAATTGTCAATATGTTTTCTATCGGATTTGACCAAACTTCATGGTATGGTACTTTTTGGAATTTCGCCCAGAAACGTAATAAAATAGTGTCTAATAGGTGGGAAAAGTTTCCCCTTGGAGGCCTGGCCAAGCCGTTGAAGCTACGAACTTGGCATGGGTACCTTACCACGAGTAGATATCTGTACGGGATTTTTGAAAAATCCCTTGAGGAGGGGCAAAAACGGGAAAAATCCCCCTTGGCGGCCAGGCCAAAACACCTAACCGAAGCTAAACCGATGCTAAGAACTTGAAATTTAGTATGTGAGTGCCTAATAAGTAGTAGACATCTGTATATAGCGGATTTTTGGGAACTCCTACAGGGAGGGCCAGTATGAGGAAAATTCTCCCCCTTGGCGGCGTGGCCACACCACCAAAGCGAGGAACTTGAAATTTTGTTTGTGGGTACCTTATCCAGAGTAGATATCTGTATTGACGGGATTTTTGAATAGTTTCCACGGGAAGGGGCAAAAAAGGGAAAAAATCTCCCCCTCGGCTAGGACCTTCAAATTTGCGAGGGGGGGGGGAAACTGGCCCCACTTGGTAGCCTTGCCAAAGCTCTTTGGCCAGAAATTTGGAATTTAAAATTTATATCCAGGATCGTAGTAACAATAGCTGTTAAAATATGTAAATATATACCTTCTTTAACCGCTTAAGGGAGGATCTTGAAATATGGTATGTGAGTTCCTGATCACGCGTAGGCATCCCCTTAGAAGAGATTTTTTGAAATTCCTACGGGGATTGCCAAAAAGGGGTATAGTCTGCCCCGTGAAGGTCTGGCAAAACCGCTTGGCGTGTGGGTTTTTAATGTTCCTTAGATTATGTCCCAAATAACTGCTAAGTTTCTTTTAAAATTTTCACGAGGAACGTAATAAAAATGTTTGGACCAAGGCGAAAAATTAAAATTTGATAAGTTTGCTCTTCCATCCCATTACACGGAAATTTTGTAAATTCCTTCTTGAAGGGTGTAAAGTATCCCTACTGACGGTATGTCTATACATTTTAGTAAGAAATCTAAATTTGAAATATTTGTTCACTGTTGTATAAGCTAATTCACTGATAAGTTATATTTTTGAACTTTTGATATGGAGGTCGTAAAATGCAGGTTTATTTGGGGAAATATCTGCTCCTAAAATCCGATAAAAGTAATGATCTTAAAATTTGGTTTATCAATGCACAAAGTATAAACCGTTGAATCAAGGAATTTATAATTTGGTGCAGGTATCCGCTGAAACTGGGTATTCAAAAATGTTTTCAGGGAGGGATAAAAAAAGTGAAGTTTTCCCCTTAACGCCTTGCACGATTTAGGAAAAAAATCTGAAATTTAAATTATATTTTTTTTGAGTTATGGGTTAATTTATTGAATATTACCTTTGGGTTTCTATAAAATCTTGGTATAAATTTGGGTTAGAAAAAAGAAATTCCACCTATGACATAAGGAATTCCCTTAAGGTAGAAAGAAGTCTGAAACTTGAAATCACAAAAACATCCACTTAAAAAGGATAAACAAATTTATTGAAACAAATTCCTTAAAAAATAATTCATTTTCCATCCTAATTTATTCCGATATATAAAACTACCGGTAACGAAGTATCGGGCTTTTAAGCTCGTTACTTATAAAACATTAAGTATTGTTTAAGGTTAAGAATTTTGTTTTAAAGCCTCACTAAAGTCCACTTAATGATAAACATCCTCGAAGAATGATAGCGATAATAGTCCTGGCAAAAGAGATGGCTATTATAAATGCATACCAGCGTTAAAAGCAAACAAATTTAATGGAATGTGGAAGGAAAATATTTAACATTTTATATGGGGAATTTTTGGTTTGAAAGGAGGGAGAACATTAAAAGATGATTCGATTGAATGCCTTCTTTTCGATTCAATTATATTCATTAAAAAATTGTTTATAGTTTAGATAAATCTTGTAGTGTATAGAGATGATGTTTACGGAGCACTGTGACTTTCAATGTCATTAGGAAATAACAGCAACAACAACCTATTAAAGGTGAAAACATAAAAAAAAAAAAATTAAAAAGCTGTTAAAGTTTAACAGGGATAAACCTTCAGCTACAGCAAGTACAAACATTTTCCTTAATATGCTGTAGTTTAATTTTAATTTATCTTGTTCAGTTTCTTCTCTCTTCTTCTTCTTTTAAACCTCAACATTCTTGTGCTCCTTTAACTTGTATAGGTTATGATGACGACGAAATGGTTGCCATTTTTGCATAATGGATACTAGATCTAGCATTTTTTTGTGATTTAACACTCAAATTTTATAAAAAAAAGTGCTAGATGCTAGATAGCACTTTATTAAATAAATTGGTTTTTTTTGCTGCAAATATATTTTTCACTGATTTAAATTCAAAACTTATTTATGAAACTAGAAAAAACTTTTATTTGTTATGGAAACCAATTTGGATCAAATTTTAGTTTTTTTAAACAAAATTTTACAACAATTGTGAATATTTTATTAATTTGACCACTTTGGAGTTATATCTGCATTAGGGCGGATCGATTTAAAAATCGCTCAACGTTCAAGGAAAATCGTATTCTAGGGATCAAAATAAGAAACTTTGCCGAAGGAACCATACCTCTAAAACGAATTCTGATGTCCCGAGTTTTGACCCGTAGGGTGAAATTTTGAAAAATCCCACTTTTGAAAAATCCCACAATTTATTAATGGGACTTCTATAAAATTCTTTCAAAAATTATATAAAGCGGCTCATTTGCTTAATATTCTTCATGAAAAGTTTTATTAATTCAATAAAACTTCTTAATATTACAAAATTGTATGAAACTGTTTCCTAAATTCTTTGAACGCTTCATTGTCGGAACGGCTCATTAGTTTTATGAAGGTTTTCACTACACTTAAAAAAAAGTTAGTAAATTCAGCAAAAAATGTTGCTGAGTCAACAAAATTTAAATCAGGAGGGTGCTTGCAAAAAAAAATTGCTAATGTCAGCAAAATCTTTTGCTGAAAATTAGCGAGCTGATTTTTAGCAACAAAATTAGTAGATTCAGCAAAAAATCCTTGCTAAAAGTTAATAAAATTATTGCTAAATATTAGTAGACTGAAAAAATTTAAAAAAATTTTGTAGAAAAATTATACTTTAGTTTATTTATTTGTTGAAAATCGTAAAATTGTTTTTGTTATTCTTTTAAAAATAATTTATAATACGCTACAAAACATAAAAATGTTCATAATCCCACAATGACGACACGAATTAATTTAATATCTGCGAATACATAGAAATAATTTTATATAACATAAACAAATGATCATTCAACTACGTACATCAATGGTTGTCTAAGTGATGGCATCTTTCTTTTTCAAAACGAAATAACAAAATATGAAATATACAACCGTTTTCTGCAATAAGAAAAAACATACATACAAAATTACGTAAGATGTGTGTCTTTGTCTTTTGCTTTAGTCTGTCTGCCTGAACATATATTTGTTTGCAATTTGACCACACTACATTCATAGTCACTATATTCATGCAGTTTACAAATACACATTTCATCTTTATTAAATTTAAATATTTTATTTTGTTTTGAATTTAATTAATAGACAATTACTTTCACAACCCGGTGACAACACAAAATTTAAGTTTTTTTCTATCCGCAATTTATATGTATACGATACACATTGTTGGTGTCTTTTTGTTTTATTATGTATGAAAAACAGATACAAAAATCTTCCATGGTTGATTTTTTTATTCGTCTTAGAAGGATTGTACTTTTTAGTATCATTTTGCTCGTCTCTACGACAATCTTGTCATGCCGCGAAAAATAGTTTACTTGATTTACAAGATGGTTTACTAACTTTTCTACTAACTTATTTTTTTTTTGAGTGTAATTCTACAAACATTTCATAAACATTGATATTAATGAAACCTTTTTCATAGATTTTATGAAAGTTTCTATAGACGAGTTTTAGTGACAATTTTCATTAATGATATGAAGGAATTCATTAATAAAGTAAAGATAATTCTCTCAGTGTGACAAATTAAAATTTTCAAAAGTTAACTGAATTTCCAACCTCCAAAAAGAAAAACAAAACATAAAAAAAAAAAACTAAAAATTAAAAGAAAATGGAAAAACATGCTCTAAATATATGCGTTTGTGCAAAAAATTCAAAAATAAGATTTTTTTACTAAAAATATGATCTTAAGATCAAAATATGCTATAAAGAGCAAAATATGAACAACCTGACTTAAATAATCAATGCCAGAATTTGTTATTTGTTGCTCCGAAATGGAGATACATATACACACAGAGAAATAAAGTGCCAACCGAATTGAAAAGTGTATTTTAATGGTAAAAACTTATAAATTTAGTTAGTACAACGATATCTACATTAGATTTCTAAATATTTTGCATGTTGCAACTAAAATTCAGTTGAATTAATCGAACTTTGTTGTGAAAACTAATATTCAGTTGTACCAACCGACTGAAATTCGCAATAACTAAATTTCAGTTGGCAAACAGCTAACTTTTTCTCTGTGTGTATCTTAGAGCTTTAGAAAAGTGTCCAAATTTATAAATAATTCTCTAGGACTAAAGTTTTTTTTTATTAAAAAAAGAATGCCATTAGCAAATACTTTAAAATTGAGCTTTGATTATATTAAAAACTAGGGAATTTAAATTCGTAAGAAAAATTAATCACCTTTTTATAAATAGGCCACATTTATTTTTGTATTCCCCATTTCGAAAAACGTACCTATTGTAGAAACGGTAAAGACATGTCATTACTTTTCTCACTACCAGAAATGACACCATCTTACTCTCTGCATTACTTCAACACAAATAATAAGAACTTACTAATAACTAATTAGTTTTTCCATTATTTTAATACAAAAATAATGCGTTACCCCACAAGTACTTATTTTTAACACTATTTTAAATATAAAGTAATGATCTCAAAGTTTTTTGAAAATCTATTTTGAGAATAAGTACATATATTACTACTTATTTCTGATTTTTTGTAATCTGGAAAGTACTAACATTTTGTACAAGCAAGTCATTAATGTTTTCATCTATCAAGTATAACATGTAGACCTCGTGCTTTTTTCTCCCCATCTAGCACTTTCTAGCACTAAGTTTGCAACGATCTAGCACTTTTCAACATTCAAAAAATGGCAACACTGCACGACGATGATGATAATGATTGTGAAGTCAACTGCAGACTAATTAAATTGTTCTTATACCTCAGGTAACCACAATATCTGTGTTACTAGCAGAGCTGCAGTGCATCGGAACAATTTGTATATTTTAAGTTTAGTGACAAGTTAAAAGTGCAACAATAATTTTGTTGTTTGTTTTGTATCTGGCCACATTGGAGCAACCATTAGTGGTTTGTTGAAACCACAAATCAATCATTAGTTATTTTCTTGTTTTTCTTTGAAAAGGAAAATGCAAATATCGACAGGAAATCGTATAATATTTAAAACAATTGTAGATTTTTAAGGTCAATTTATGTAATCATGAATAAAATTGCATGATGCAACATTCCGGCAAAATTGAATGTTCCAAAGAATCGACTGTAGAACAATTTATTTTCTTTTATACGCCTTCAACTATCGGTTCTAAAGTAGATGATTTATCAAGAGTGGGAAAATTTTGACAAGCGTGTCAGTAGTGGAATTTTCTGGAATATTTTCAAATATCCTAATTTTTATAGAAAAATTCTGTTAAACAACTTATCAGAGGTTTAAATATTTATTTTCGTACACAAAAAAAATTATTGCTAATCAAATTTCAATTAAACGTTTGCTTGATTTCAAACTCACTTTCAATTAAAAGTTTAATTATATCTATTAAATGTTTAATTGACAATGCTATTGGTGCACACAAAATTTCTAGTGAATTTCTAAAGTGAAATAATGCCAAAATGCAAAAAAAATCACCAACATTTTTAAAAAAAAGATTAGATTGAAAAAATCGTTGATATAAGGGGAAACAAATATTTTAAACAAAATCGCCAAACCCGAAAAAAACGCCAAAAATGGAAAAAAAATCGCCGAAATTGAAACCAATCGCTAAATTAAAAAAAAAAAAAACAAAATAAAATAAAAGAAAAGAAAAAAAAAAAAACACCTACAATTAAAAAAAAATACGTTTTCGAGATATGGGCTATTGAAATTTTATTTCAAAAACAAAAAATCTTGTCACCCCTGGTCTATAGCATGACATAAAAACTTATTAGAAACATGTTCTCTCGTTTTCAAAAACAAAATGACAAAAATACATACAAAAAGTAAACGCAAATAAAAAACCCCATTTCTACTGCTGGACATTGCAGAAATGGATTGATCAAACCGGCGTTTATATATTGGTTCAGCATAAAATTTTAAAGAACTTTTTGATGTTTTAGCATTAAAGTTATTGGGAGTTTTTAAATAATTTATTAAATCTAGCATTATATCATTACGCCTTTGATTAACATGCCATAATTGACTCACAAGGGGATTCTCCCGATGGGTTCTCTCTGATTTTAACAAAATTTGGATATGTGATAAAGAAAAAAGAATAAGGGACACGTACTTTTTTTAGCGGCCCAATCTCACGTTTAAGGTTTAAAAGGTGGGGGCCAACATTAAATAATTTTTGTATGGAAACATGCCTGAAATAAATGAAATTAAAATTTTTTTGAATGCAGTATCGATGTACTCGAGAAATCAAAAATTTGGATACCAATATTGCCTATGTAGTGGGTTAGAATTGCCATTTATTTAAAATTTTTTAAACATAGGTTTAAAAACTCTTCGGAAAAAGTCGCTTAAAAGCTGATTAATTACGAATGTCACAAGAAGCTCAGATATTCCCTAGATGAAATTTGGTAGGCATAAATATACATATTTTTTTTAACTTAATTCAATTATAATTCTTTAACAAAAAGCCAGTTTTAAGTGATTTAAAAAAAATTGTTTTGGATTACAAAAATACTTGTCTCGTATTCCAGTTAAAGCTTTTTCAAAATCTCTTTCATTTCATTAAGTTCGGAGAGAACCCATCGGGAGACTCCCCTTGTCAAACATTTTTTGAGAAAATTACTAAAATATTAGAATGTTGTCGACTTAGTGCTTCAACTGCGTCTTTTATGGGATTCATAACTTTCAATAACATATCCACGACTGGGACATGTTGATCATTCCATAAATTAGCTAAGTCAAAGTCAATTAATGTTTTTTTTATATAGTAAAACTTGCCTTTAAAAATGAACAAATCTTAGCCACCATGCTATTATATATAGTTCTGTATTAAATGCATTTCCTTAACAAATTCTTCCTCTTAATATTTTTGAAGACATGATCAAAGGACTCTTTTTGGTAAAAACCGACATTTATGTACAAACAGCGTATTGTGAGAAATAATGTTTGAAATTATTTAAACAAACGTACTTATTTATTACATTCTGCAACAAATTTTTTTTCTTACACATGATAAAATCAATATGTACGAGAAACTAGAGGTCACACATATTTTAACTGCATTTTCAGTTTTTCGCCATCGCGTCAAAATTTCTTTTAAACGGACTTTAAAGTTTTAATTTTTTCAAAAAGTATTAAAATTCTTGTACTGCTTTTAGTATGCCAATATGAATGTCAAATGAAAGGTGCAAATCTTTGCTATTTTTAAAAAGATATTGGTTATAAGTAGGGCAACCAATAAACAGCTTTAAAAACAATGTTTTAAGTTATAAGCTCTTTAAAATTTTTTAATTTCAAAAAATAAACCGTTAAATTTGATCGAATAAAAGTGATCGTTTTTTTTTTTTGTTAATTTTTACCATATATGTTTATATATAATTACATATAAAATTGATAGAATTTGTTTGGTGTTATTGTATCATACATACATTAATATATATTTATACATTTATTTATTCATATTTAGCTATATCTATCATATACGATGAGATAAAAAATATCAACTTATATACAACATTAGATATAACGATATATGATGATATATAACGCTGTACTAAAAATTTTCGTAAACATAAATATGAGATGTAAATATATATCGTTACATATGGCCACATATGTAATTATATACAATTATATCAATTTATATCTGACTATGTATAAACTTCTTTCTTCGGGATCCAAACCAAAACTGTAAACCAATATACATATTATGTTCTTGAACATGGCGTATGAGTGATACTATTAACAACAACACTCATACGCTATTTCTGAGTACATAATTCTTAAATCAACTTAAGACGCAATCGAACAAATAAAAAACAAAAAATATTACATTATTCAAAAAAAAAAAAAAAAACAGGGTCACTGACGAAGGTTCAATACCAGAAACTGCGCAGTCTGATTCAGAAAATTGAAAATTTACAATGTAGTTATGATTTTTAGAAAATACGCTCATTCTTCTTTACCACGCCTTTCACAATTAAAATTAAATAAAATTGCATATTAATTATAGTATTAATTGCAATTGTCTGAAAAAGACGTTAAAATTCAAACTCTATCAAAAATCAAACTTTGCTCTCTGGCAATTCTTTCCTAACTACGTAAGCGCCATCTATCGAATATACAAAGAATATATCATAGATATGGCATCACTTACAACATACACTGAAAAAAAAAGTATCCTAAAAATAAAGAAATTATTTTACTTAAATTAAGTAAAAATTTTTTTCCTTAATTTGAGTAAAAATTCCTTGAAAAACAGAAAATTTCTTTAATGTTAAGAAAATTTTACTAATTTTTAAACTTCTTTTCCCTTAAAAGAGTATATGTTGTTTCTTTTATATTATTTATTTGAATTAAGTAAGAAATTCTATAAGCTGTGTAGAAAATTACTTGTCTTAATGAAAAATTCTTTACCATAACGACTTAACATACTTAAAACAAATAAAAATAAAATAGTATGGAAAAACACGATTAAAGACAAAAATTTCTTCAATTTTTGGCAAAGGTTTTGGTCTTCTTTAAACCAAGTTCATAGTTTTATTCATATCAAGAAAAAATTTCTTTAACATAAGGAAAACTTTATTTAAATAAAATATACCATATCTTAATTCAATTTTGAGATAAAAGTGACATAAATTTAAAGAAAATTTTCTTAAATAAATAAAAAAAGTATAAACTTTTCACACAAACTAAGAGAGATATACCTATGTTTACTAAAAAATTTCTTAATATATTTTTAAGTATAAAGTGTTATTAAATTAAAGATATTTTCCTTACAAAAAAAAAAATAAAAATAATTAAATAGAAACTCAAAGTAAGATGTCTTAAAACTGAGTAAAAATTACTTGTTTTAAATAACCAATTCTTTAAAATAATGATTCACCATACTTATAACAAGTAAAAGGCAACAATATGCATTAATCGAAAAAGAGAAATCATAACAATCTTAAATCCAAAGCACTTTATTAACTTGAAAGCCACAATGATTTAATTTTAAAAAACTAATCTTCATTTTAAAGAAATATATCTTTAAATATAACTATCACGTACTTGGCGCAATGTCTTTTATACTTGATCATATACAAACTAGTACATGTGTGTGAGAAAAAACTTAGCAAGCGAATAAATTCTCAATTTTACTTTTTTTATGAAACGTATACTTGAATTAAAGAAGTATGCTTTAAATATAACATGTTAAGCCTTAAAATTATGTAAAGATCATAAGCATTAAATAAATATAACTTTAACTATATTAATCATATACTTGCAACAAAGATATGTGGTTTCGACAAAATCACAAAAAAAAAGACGCACACTTGTGAAAAGAAATTCTCTTCAGTCGCGTTTAGTTGCAAACAAATTATCGGACAATAACAACGTGCGGAAGTTGAAATTTAAAAAATTATACAATAAAATAAAAAAAGGTGAAAAGTGGTAAATAAATTCAATTAATCGGTAAGTAAATTTTCATTATTAATTTATATAATTTTTTTAATTAGGGAATAACATAAGTAAAATTTATAAATTTGTTAATGTGCTTTTTTTGTTTGAGTGAAATGTAGAAGTGTTGACTAAAAAATGCATCGATAATTTTTTTTTGTTAACATTACTCAAAAAATGTGTGTATCCATTGAAAAACCATGTGTGTGTGTGTACTAGAGTTGTGTCGTTCACGAACGAACTAGTTCAATTGAACTATTCATTAAATTGAACTATGTGAACAAGTTCTTATTCTTTCGTTCATATTGTTCACGAACATTAATCAGTTCTTGTTCACTGAACAAGTGAACAAAAAGAAAAGAAGGAACTAATAAGAGCTCACTCAAATTTTTGCCCCAAAATGCAGAAGAGACTATCACGATCAACATATATTTTTTCAGAATTTTAAAAATTTCATTTTTTGAGATATAGCTTCCCAAACTTTAAATCATGTGACAGTGACCTTGGACCTTTCACAAAAAAAATAAGCTAAACGCAGTTTTAAAGATATTCTCAATACCTTTATAATAAGACTAATCTTAGCCCTGTATGGTAAAAACTTTTGAAGATATAAATAATAATGGCAGACCACTTATAAGTGTTTTTAATGAATTCTCTACTTTTCGAATCGCCATATTTCCGGAACCACAAAAGCTAGATACCTAATATATTTGAATTTATATTAGTTTAGTACTGTAGAACACTCATGATAATTTTTGTACAATTGTAAGAAGGTAAGGTCAAAAATTGCGTTTTTTTTCGTTGATTTAAAATGGAATTACCCTGATTGCAAATTTAGTTTAACATAAAGTTTGCAATGCTGGTGGAATGTATTAAAGATTTGGCATAGCCGGATTTAACACTCTTACTTGTTATAAAAAACTGACTTTTCTTAAAAAGTACATTTTCCTGAAAATTTGCTGAAGTATTTTAATTATAACTTATTAAACTCTTCATTTTCTAAATTTACAAAGACAAAAAAATTTATTTTAAAATTACTATGACCAATAATAAATTTAAATATTTTCAGCAAATGGATTCGGAATTAGATTTTTTTCAACTTTTACAGTCACTGAAAGGTTCACAGTTTTTTCAAATTTTTGTTGGTAAGTTAATAAGTTTGAATTGCTTTTTAAAAGTTTTGGGATGTATAGATTTTTGTTAATGCTATTAACTCAATATTCAATAGTTTTAATGTAGTATTTTTGCAATTATAATATTTTTTGTATAAATGTCTTGGGAATCAACAAATTTTGTTAATAGTTACATTAGTTTATTTGAAATGAAAAAAATTGTATATTCAGTGGAAAATAATAAATTTATTAAAGAATATTGAAATTGTTTTCGCAATAAGATAAAAAAAATTAAATGCATGCGCTTTTACGAAATAATGTTGGTTATTGTCCTGAATGCAGAATGAAATAACTTTATTTTATACTTTTTATGTAGGAAAGTTAAAAAAATTCTATGTTTATTTGTTTTGTACAGTTTTTAAGTCTTTCTTAAACAGCTTAAGCTAGAAATAAATTTGACTAAAGTAATGTTTGAGTAATGTTGACTTTGTGTTGGTAGAAAAATAATATTAAATAATTAAAATACTTGAATATTAAAAAACGTCAAATGTTTGTTACTCATGCATATATCGACCAAAACTAAACATAACTTAAAGCAAATATGTTTCTGACTGTACAATTTTATGAAATTTTTGATTTCCCTTTTACAAAACTATGAAATAAAGCTACAAAATTTTGAATTTTTGCAATAATATTCTTTGATTGGATAATTGGGAAGCCTAATGGAACCTCGGTGCACTTGCCATAGCGCGTTATGTCACAGAAGGATCCCTTCTCTAAAATACTCTCTAGGAGTATTCATCAATTGTCCTTAAAAAGAATCTGACTTTGTCACAACTTATTACGTTTCGGTATAACCTTAAGTACGGCTTAATTTTATTATCTTATTGCAAAAGAATTATATTATATACAGTTTATTAATTGTATCAAATTTTTAATTTAGTTGAATAAACTTAAATCAACAAAATTTTTCAATTCTAAATAAATTTTTAACATATTTCAGTTAGATTTATACGTTGACTACCCTTATCTATTTATTTAATTTTAAATTAAAAATCACAAAAATACGGTACATTAAAAAACTTTTAATTTAACAACCCAAAATTTTAAAGCGAAACACACTTTATATTTAAATTTAATATTGATAAACGTTTTTGGGTTACTGGACGTTACTCCACAAATAATAATGTATAATCATTATTTCAAAAAACCTTAGATTGCCAAATAAACACGGAGAGCTTAAAATGTTTAAACTGCCATCATTTAGACGTTATAATTCCCAAAGAACTTTATGGTCCAAGAGTGGTTTTTGAGTATAACTTGAAAAATTGGCAAAAAGAACAAGTAAACACTTTTGTTTGTATATAACTTTATTTAATTTTATATTTTTTTATCAGAATATAGATGTATATGTTTCACAAAATCAACCTGTTGCAGCAGACATGAACACTGCATCTAATTTATTGGATGTATTTGAAGAAAACAGCTTAGAAGAGGTTAGGAAAAATAAAGTTCTTTAAAAAATTGTTTCTTTTAACTTCGAAGATGAGATAATTTTGAATATGCAAAAATGCAGTTGAGTTTGCAAAAAAATTTTATCTCCTTCATGTTAACTTAAAAGTAAAAACTGTTAAAGCCCTTTTAAACGCTTAAAAATGTGTATATGCTTGCATTTCTTTTATAAATACTGCTTAAACATACATTTAATATAAAATAATAATAATAATCATAAGAATTAATTAAATAAACTCAATTAACTCCGTTTGCTTTATAAGTTTGGTTGACATTCTGAAAATTGTATTTGAAAATAATGGCCTGATTCTGCAAGTCGTTTGAGACGTGACTTACATACTAATTAATGTGAATGCGTTTGAACGACTTACAAAATTTACAAATTACAAATTATTTTTAATTTAAAATACAAATATTTTAACAATTTTCTTATATTTATTTCAAAATTTTGCTCCAATTCACAAGATTATTGCATACGTTGTATTTGTGCTATGGCGTAAAATATTTCCAAAGTTGTATGTTTAAAAATAAGGCCGTATAACAAATACGACGAATTCGATAGTCTTGTGAATATTAAAATTATAAATACAATGTAAATACTTTATTTAAGAAAATGTTATTAAAATTAAAGATATTAAATGTAATATAATTTAAGGAAATTTATTCATAAAAATAAAGATTTTTCAAACTAAAAATATACTTATTTTATTCACGATTTTCTTTAATAGTAAGAGACTGTAACAACAAATTAAGGAATTCTTAATACATAATTTGAGTAAAAATCTTTAAAATTAGTATATCTTTCTTCAATTTAAGTAAATAATTTACTTAGTTATACGATGGCTTTTCCTATTACAAAGTAAAATAATAATAAATTCAAGGTAATCATGTCCTTAAAACTAGTAAATTTCTGATTAAAAATAAGAAAAACATACTTGAAAAAAGTAAAAACTTTCTTATTTCACGTTAAAAAGTGCTTTGAGTTAAGGAAATATTAACGAAAATTGGAACATTATTAAAGAACTTTTACTTAATTTAACGATTGTATTAACAAAGTTGAAGAAAATGTCTTTTTGTTTTTAAGATTTTTTTATAAAAACTGAATTAATTTTTACTTATTTCAAGTTTAAAGTTCTTTAAGTTGATTACACTTTACTTAAAATAAGGAAAAATAAAGCCGTTAATATAAATTCTGTTAAAGAAAATTTCTTTAATTTTAAGAAAAAATATTCTCATTAGAAGGAAACTTGCATAATATCAAAGTATTTGTGTACTTGTTTTAAATACAAAACTAGTTAATTTTTTTCCCTAAATTTAAGGAAATTGTATACTTCGTTTAAGAAATTTTAGCAATAGTGCTAAATCATACCCAATTTTCTTTAATTTAAGGAAAATTTCTTTAACTTTAGGATAGTTTTTTTTTGAGTGTATGGAAAAACAGTGGACATTAGAGTGAGGTAAGTTTCTAAAAATAGAATTGTTGTGTTGCTGGAGTTGTACTTCTGAGATTATGTATGCAAGAACAAAAACACCGTGTATTGAATAAAACTAGTTTTAATCACAACAAAACTCGACCTGACGATAGATCAGAGGGCTAAAGCGCTCTGCCTAACGTGTAGTGCGAGTGCATGTGGCATTAAAAATCAGTTTATCTATACCATGGTTAGTGATTGCAAAGAAAATTTCATATAGACGCAATCGAACAAATAAAAAATATAACAAATATTACATTATTCAAAAAAAAAAACAGGGTCACTGACGATGGTTCAATACCAGAAACTGCGCAGTCTGATTCAGAAAATTGAAAATTTACAATGTAGTTATGATTTTTAGAAAATAAACTCATTCTTCTCTACCACGCCTTTCACAATTAAAGTATTTTAAGTTTACGGAAAAAACTTGAATAACTAGATCAAAGTTATAATTTCAATACTACTTCAGCACCACAAAACGTGAATTTTATAAAGAAATTTAAAGTACTGGAGTTCGTTCTCCTTGTGCTGCAAAATTAATTAAATTGAATAGTTGAAATTAAAAACCTTCAATTTTATTTGTATAGAATATCGACACACAAAAAAAAAACTTCTGAAAACTTATTATATTTTCAACACAATTCCATTGATTAAGAGTTCAATAGGTAACCAACAAAAATAATACAAGTTTATTCGTACACATACACCTCCCCTTCTTAATTTGAGTGGTATTTATTTGGAAAAAAAAGACTTATAAATTAATGCATATTTTTATTTAGGCTTCATTGAAATGTTTTTATAACATCTTATACAAGGTAAATCTATTCACTTTTGAACTGTATAACTAAGCAATGAATACATTAATATGAAGAAAACTTCATTATCAGGGCAAGTTTAAAATGGCACGAAAAAAGTCAAAAATAGCACGAAAATTTATATAAAAAAATGCCAAAATAAAACAAACAAATTCAAAAACAAAAAATTAAAGTTTTCTTCCATTTTATTTTAATAAATTTGGATTGCATAGCACATTTTATCGATCATTTACTTCAAGACTTTCATAATTAAAAAATTGCTATTTTTGAGTTAATGATGCAGATTTATTAGTTATATCATGCTTTATATTGTGTATATTATATATCATATTAATAACATGTATACTTTTTGAGATAGGGGATAATATATTTTATTTTTTCTTTAAAGTGGGTGCAAAGAGTATATACTTCATAGAGATACTGCGCTACTCATGGGTCTCTCGATAATTAGCGAATTCGCACACAACTCTGACTAAGAGAAAAATACATTCAAACCCACTATTTATAAAAAACGTGACCAAATAAATGGAGAAAGGGTCGAGCAAGGCAGATATGGATTGAAAACTTTAAACTCGTTTTCTGCAAAATTGTGGTTTTTGAGTTATGTCAGTCTTGCAGTAGATTAGACTAGAGTTGGTATTTTGTGCAAATACACCCTATAGGTTCAGGCTCCCTACGAAGCCAACTATTCTACAAGGTAAACAATTCCAAACGTCAGATGGCGTCACTATTCGACCACCAAAATAACGCACCCTCCTGTCGGAGAGCCTCGGACATTTGCAGAGAACATGCTCTGAGGTCTCGGGTTCCAATTCACAAAACCTGCACGTATCCGTAGAGGATCGTCCCATCTTGTACAATTGATACCTAAGGCCACAGTGTCCCGTTAGGTAACCCGTCACGGTCCTTAGTTCGTCCCTCGTCATAGACAAGAGTTTCCGCGACCTCTCCACAGAGGGAGATATAAACAGCCTCGCCTGTCGCTGCCCAGGCGATCTGGCCCAATAGGCCCCAAACTCCGACTCCCTCCATCTTCTGAGCCTCTCTCTGACATACTTATTGGGTACGCCACAGACGGGTTCAGGGCCAATATTGCAGTAAATGAGCGATGTTATTTTTAAAGTTATCAAAAAAAAAAAAAAGATCTTCTATTGTAGCATAGAACAGCGGAATAAATTGACAATACGAGTTCCACGTCAAAGTTTAAAGCCCAGTATTCGATTGCAAACTTTATTAATTTTTTTAAAAATAAATTTTTTTGTTTGCATCTTTAATATTTCCTTTAAAGTTTTTAATTTGGTGATTCCTAAACAAATACATTCAAAATTAATTTTGATATACTCCAAGTCAGATTTTCTTCCAGGTTTTAGAAAGTTCAATTTGTCAATACCTAGATTCTGCACCATCGTCACTGAGTTAATACGTCAAATATTTGACTGAAATTATAACAATAAGATATTGCAGCTTTAATCTTATCTAGTTATGGATGGTGCTGGTGGTTTACAACAAATTTTGATAAGAGGAATCCCAAAAAGATATCAAATATCAACCGGGCGATTCAAAAACAATACTTTTTAAAAAAGAAAAGTCAGATTGTCAGATTGTAAAAAAAATATTTTATGGAAAAAGGGCAAAAAAAGAAGGAATTTTTATGTAAAAAACTATTCAAAGATACACTCAAAAAAAAAAGTTAGTAGAAAAGTTAGTAAAACGTCTTGTAAATCAGGTATACTATTTTTTAGCAAATTTTTTTGCTAAAATCGTGTTTTCGGCTAAAATTTTTGTTATACTTATTCAGCACTTAACTGTTTTATACTAATGCTTTACTAATATACTAATGTTTTACTAATTAATTTTGCTAAAAAAAAATTGTGCTGATAAGCACATTAATAGTGTGGACGACAACCAGATTGAAAGATATACGCAGAATGAAGTAGATGTCGCGGCATGTCAAGATGTAGTAGAGAAGAGGAAAATGATACTAAAAAGTACAACTCTAATACGACATATAAAAAAATCAACCATGGAAGACTTTTGTATCTGTTTTTCATACATAAAACAAAATTGAGGATTAAAATAACTTAAATTTTGCGTTGTCACCGGCTTGTGAAAATAATTGTCTATTAATTAAATAAAAGACAAAATAAAATATTTATTTATTTAGACTAAATGTTTATATTTGTGGTCAAATTGCAAACAAACATATACAGAAATGTAGACAGAGTAAAGTGAAAGACAAAGACACACATCTTAGGTAGATTTTTTTATGGTTCCTTTTTCTTATTGCAAAAAGGGTTTTTTTTTCGTTTCGTTTGTTTTTGTATATTTTTTCATTTCGTTTCTATAATTATCTTCGGCAGTTACGATAGCATCATTTAAACGATAGCATCATTTAGACTACCATTGATGTAAGTAGTTGAAAGAAAATTTTTGTTATGTTATATATATTTATTTCTATATATTTTCAGATATTAAATAAATTCATGTCGTCAATGTGGAAAAATTAAAATTTTTATATTTCGTTATTATAGTAAATTATTTTTAAAAGAATCACAAAAATATGTTTTATGATTTTCAGCAAATAATTTAACTAAATTACAATTTTTCTACAAATTTTTTGCGTTTTTTTCAGTCTACTAAAATTCAGCAAAACATTTATTAATTTTTAGCAAGGCTTTTGTATTTCTAATCTACTTAGTGTTAGCAAAACTTTTGCTGAATCTACAAATTTTGTTGCTAAAAATTAGCTCGCTGATTTTCAGCAAAAGATTTTGCTGACATTAGCAACTTTTTTGCAAGCATCATCCTGACTAAAATTTTGCTGACTCAGCAAAATTTTTTGCTGACTTTACAAACTTTTTTTTTTGAGTGTAGTAGAAATTGCATTTTACGGCAAAGTATAGCAAAAATAGTGTTTTTACAAAATAATTTAAAAAAATAGCAATAACTTGCCCTACTAATCATATACAGTGGGGAGCACTCGTGAGTACATGTAGGTACTTTTTATACCTAGAACTAGAGTATACGTTTTTAAACGTATAATGTACGCTGAATCCAAATTTGGTCACTTTCCGACATCAGGCATTCGAGCTATATTAATGGGGAAATTGTCGTTTTTGATTAAACTGCTCCTATTTTTCACCTTCCTTTAAATAGAATTTTCATAATTCTTGTAATGGCACCTGAACACACTACCGTTTTTTCAGTTTTTGAATATTTAAAATAACTTATTTCCTTACGAAAATATTGTAAATTGAAATTGAGGTTGTAACTGCAACTTTAAAATCCGCAGTGTAAAATGTTAAAAAATTCGAATTTATTATAAAGTTCAACTGACGATAATTACAAGTAAAATAAGATATGTTAAAAATTCAAAAACGGAAAAAGGGTAAGAATAGTGTGTTCAGGTGCCGTTAAATTTTTTATGAAAAATATTAAAAAAAAAAAAATATAAAAAAATAAAATTAAAAAAAAAACAAATTTATAATAATTATAAAAAATATATTATTAGGAAGGTGAAAATCGGAGCATTTTGATCAGATTGAATTCACCGTACCTTATACACATTAGTTCTAGTGTCAAATATTTTTCGGCCTGAATCTTTAGTTGTAAAAAGTACACGAAAAAAAGTCAGTTAAGACAGCAACATGTTTGCTGGGAGGATCCTTAGAGACAAATTGCTATAATCAGCAACATTTTTGCTGAATTAACTAGTTTTTTTTTGTTGCTTATATTAGCAATTTATCTGCAAGGATCCACCCAGCAAAAATGTTGCTGACTTTACAGACTTTTTTTTTAAGTCTACGTACATGTACTCACGAGTGCTCCCCACTGTATACTACATACATACGTGTATTTTAAGTACAGTCACTTAGCTAAATATTATATCTATAGTGTCATATAACTAAATAATTTACACACAGAAAAAAAAAAGTGCCAATCAAGTTGAAAAGTGTATTTTGGTGGGATACAAGCAATAAATTTGGTTAGTACAACCGTATTCAAGTGTTATATCTAAATATATTCGGTGTTGCAACCAAAATTCAGTTGTATTAACCGGATTTTGTTGTGAAAACCAATATAAAGTTGTGCCAGCCCATTTAAGTCGCATTAACCGAATTTTATTTGTAAAATGTGTGTCTTTATATAATATTTCAATCCTTGAAAATTTTATATCGTTCAGATTTTTATGCTCATGTACTGTACATTCGTTCTCGAACATCATCTACACATTAGGATAAGAACAACAACTACTTTTACTCTATTGGAATTGAATAAAAATTGCATGGAAATCTTATATTAACCCTAAACAAAAACAACAAGAACATACAAACTAACACACACTCACAACTACAATAGCAACAATAAAAACGATGAACCTAAACTGAAAAGTTTTGTCTGTTTTTCCTGAGGCTTAAACTTAAATAAACATCAAGTTTATTTTCTTTTCGAAAGAAAAAATAAAATAAACTAAAATTTTTCATTAAATTTTAAAAAAGGACACAGCCAGCCAATTCTTTTTTGTTGAATGTGAGTGTGTGTGTGTGTGTGTGTGTGTGAATGTGTATGAAAAACAGATCCTACTTTTCTTTTTAAGCTAAAACTATAATAGTGTGTGTATGCATAGAGTAGATACTTATGTATGTGTATATTTATTGTATGCAGAGTTTGTAAAGAATTAAAACATTAATTGAATTTTAAGAAACAAAATAAAAATAGCAACAAATTTGGTCAAAATTATTTAATACTTAAGAAAATTAAAGGTTGAAACACACAACATTCTAAATGCTTCAAAAAATAACAATTACCAACTGAACTACAGTAAAACCCGAGGGACCAAAACCTTAATTCTTTATAAGCGAAGTTTGTATAAACCGGGCTTAACTTTATTTACTATTTTTTAATAATCAACAAAATAAGAAAAATTGTAAAAACAACTTGAAACAGTGCGCAATATTTTCATTTGACTGTTTGTTAGACTTTTGAAGAACATATTTTATGTGTTTGTTTTAAAAAATTTCAGAATTATAGGAGAAATTACAAACTTTTTGGAAATTTGAATTAAAAATGTAAAATTATAAAGAATTTTGTTAGAGGCTTGGTAGAGAAGAAGGATTAGCAGATTTCTAAAAATCATAACTACATTGTAAATTTTCAGTTGAATCAGACTGCAGTTTCTGGTAATTAACCCTCATCAGTGATTCTGATAATACATGTAATGTTTGTTAGTTGTTTTTTTTGATTGATTGCTTCTACATAAAATTTTTGTGTAATCACTAACCGTGGTATATATAAACTGCACTCTAATAACACACGCACTCGCACTACACTTTTGACAGAGCGTTTATTGTTCTGACCTAAACTCAGGTCGATTTTTGATGTAACTTAAATATACGGTATTTTTGTTTGTGCATACATAATTGCAGAAGTACAACACACACAATATAAAATTGTTCCATTTTTAAAAATCATGTTTTATTCCAATTTCAACTATTTTCCCATATATTGTGAGTATTGCAAAATATATTTGGTAATTTTTTATACATTCGATAAGATGGCATCTCACGTGTTTGTGGTATTGCCAGAAACAGTTAATTTTAACCGACAATTCGTCTTAAGTGAGTTCGTATTAATAGACTTTTTTTATATTAAAATTGTAGCTTTTTAATTACTTATTTTTATTTTTAATTTATAACGAGCTTTCAACCTCTGTATATTTAGAAAAATATATCAAATCAAACATATTAGCTAGGTTGATACTACACTCAGGGAACTTCTGCTATAAATATTTCTAGTTGTTTGAGTTTTAATACAGTATCTTTAGTTTAAAGTGAAAAAAACAGTCATTTGTAGAAAAAATTTCAGTTTTGACTAAAATTGCAGTTTATTTAAGAAAACAAACCATATCAAATTACTGTATTATGATTTTACATTCATTTCAGACAGTAGTTTTTTTCATTTAAAAAAATAAAATGAATAAACGGTTTTTTATTTTTTACTGCATATGTTTTTCATTTTTACTACAATTGTGGTCAAGTTTTTGAACAGTAAAAAACAAATGACAATGTTAGTTAAATTTACTGAAATATAAGTCATCCTTTTATCAAATGTAAGTATTTCTAAGTGTAGTATTTCAATCTCGCTAAAGACATCAGATCTCTTTGGAAAATGTTGTGATTTTTTAATTCATCTCATATGAGTTTGTCTGAAACTGGTTTTACGCATATTGTTTCGTTTAAATTCGACTGCTTCAACTTTATTTCTTACAGGGAATGTGACCAGTATTTGTAAAATCAAAATTCTGCTGAGACAATTGAATTAGCAACCGATTTTCAGTTGTCGTTTAGGTTACGTTTACATTGTTTTTTTTTTTCAATTTTATTAATAAAAATATAAATATTTTTAACACTTATCTTATCCGCAGGAAATTCAGTTAAAACTAAATTTCGAAATCTAGTTTGTGTTTATTTTATACACTAAATCGAAATCTAGTTTAAATTTGATTTCGAGGGTAAATGCAGCTCTAGTTATTTATAAAATTTTAAATGACTTTAAAACTGACAAGAGAGATATCGGACCGGTCCCCGCAGATCTTAATGAACCTTAGATATGTTGTAGAGAAGGAGCACGTAATTTTTTTAGCTGCCCAATCTCATGTTTACTATGTGGGGTCAAAAATTGCCTCATTTTACGTTTTTAGGTTTATTTTGTTCTATTTAAAGTACAGTAAAAAAGTTAGAAAAGTCAGTAAGAAATGTTGCCGAGTCAGCAAACTTGCAAAAAAATTGCTAATGTTAGCAAAAGCTTTGATAAAAACAAGTTGATTAAAAATTTAAAAAATCCTTGCTAAAAGTTAATAAAATTTTTGCTAACTATTACTAGACTAAAAAAACTCCAAAAATTTGTAGAAAAATTATACTTTAGTTAATTTATGTGCTGAAATTTTTAAATTCTTTTTATGATTCTTTTTAAAAGAATTTACAATACGTTACAATATATATAAATGTTCATACTCCCACATTCACGACATGAATTAATTTAATATCTGAAAATGTATAGAAACAATTATATATAATATAAACAAAATTATCTTTCAACTACTTAACTACATCAATGGTTGTCAAATGATGGCATCTTTTAAAGGAAGGCAAATGCAGTAATTCTTGATACCCCAGTTTGCGTCGCTTTAATTTGCGTCGTGTCGAAGTTGCTTCCTTTAAATATTTTCTGTAAATTCAAAGTTGCGTCGTTCATGTTTCTGTTTACGTCGCATGGCATCGAAGTTGCTTCGATTTGCGTCGTTAATATGAAATGTTTGTCGAAACACGATTTTTTTAACACCAACAATGTGAAGCAGAACACAAAAAGCTTACTACTGCTAATATATCTGAAATGATACAGTCGATATCGCAAACAGTGGCCATTTTTTAAAATAATAATCCGGACGAATATCTCAGTTTAAAAGTGTCAAGAATAGAAAACGCATCAAGATTGCCAAGTTAAACAGAAGAGATGGTAATCTATTTAGCTGACACAGGCTCAGAATAGAAAAATAAATGTATCGATTTAGATTTTTAATTTTATACAATGAACTAATTACTTTAATTTTTTTTAAGAAAAAAGCTATAAATAAATATATAAAAAATATTATGCTACTCAAAAAAAGTGTGTGAAAGGCACGTTTGTATGTATGTGTTTTTGGTAATGTCATGTATGTTTGTGTGTGTGCTTTTCTTGTTTGTTAACTACAAATGGATTTGCTATTTTATACCGAAAGTTTTCTAAAAAAAAAATCAATTAAAATATTAATTGATTCAATTAAATATTTGTTTAGAAACTAATTTAATTTAATTCAAATCAAATCTTTTATTAGATATAATTTTTCTATGTTCAGAGAAGAGACTAAACTATAAACAAAACGTAGAAAAATGCTCACATATTTACAGGCGAATTGTAAACAAACACAGCAGGATAATAAAATAATTTTAGTATTAAAAGTTCGTCAACAGGATAAGAAATGTTTTGTAATCTTTATTAAATATTATAAATGTAACTATCGTCATCGTATTTTGTGGTTTTGTATAATTTTTTAATAAATGATAGCTGCTTTATTATATTTATGAAGACCCCGCGAAGATATTTAAAGAATTTAATCGAAAAATTGGGAAATAAAATATAATTAAAATCATTCAATAGTTTTTTATTTAATCGAACCGCAGAGCCAAACAACAAAATTCAAATAATAACACGAATTTTCATAAAGTAGTCAGTAGCTCGAAAACAATGCAAGATAGAGCGCAATGAAGAAAATGTTTCGTTTATAAAAATTGAGCGGATAAGATACCAAAATGGATCTTGTAATGATTTGATGAAATAGCTTTAAAATTTCATATAACGAAAAACTATGACTTGTTCATCATATTTATGAAAGTGTTCATAAAATTAATCAAGCTTAAAATTAAAGTGCATATTCCCATCACGTACACTCATAAAAAAAGCCTGCATAAATAGTTAAAAATTTAGCTACGACAACATAGTTAAGTTAAGGATCTGCTAAACTTAGGTGACCTAAATTTTAGAAGAAATCAATTTTAGTTGAAAGTTAAATTAATGAATTTAGCTACATCAAGTGAATTTTTAAGCCTAATCAACAGAAAATTTCTGTTAAAAAAGTCGTTCCGGATCTGACCAGAGGAATGCCCATATTTGTTACCGACTGTATAGGTGGTTAATAATTACTAATATATATTTTTAATGAGTAAATATTTTTTCTACAGTTTGCTCAATTTCGCTTGGTTTCCGCATATATGGCACATTTTTTGATTATAAAATAAAAACTATGAAAAAAATAACGCCATCTACAAGTTAGACTGATAGCGGAGACACAAAAAATAATGGTTTGAAAACAAGTGTGGTTTGTTAATTTGAGAAGTCGAAAAATTCGTTCAAATACGCATGAAATTTGTTCTTAAGGTGAAATGAGACCTTTCTATTCTGAGCCTTTTACTACCGTTGTACACTACGGTGTACACTAGGGTGATAACTTTTTTTGGACAACATTCTTCCCAGGGGTTTTCTAATGGCAAATATTGTATTAATGATAAAAAAAACTATTTCAGTTCAATTTGGTAAAAAAAACCTTACGCACCGACAGCGATTTCTAAAATGCCTTTAATATATTTTTTTTAATAACAATTTTTTTAAAATATGGTTTATACATATGTATGTATGTAAACAAATAATAACAATAAATGATTAAAAGTAGGTATTGTAAGATATAAACTTTAGGTTCAAAGTACGCGATGTTTTACAAAGCGGATATATATCTTGCACTATTTTTATTCCACGTTCCGCACAAATATTACTGCGTTGTTGATTTGGAATTGTAGATGGTGTAGGTACCCAATGTCTGAGGAAACACTCGTGGGCTTTCGTAAAATTTATTAATGACTTGTTTAGCCGTTCAAAATCATTTTCGTGGAAACAGTGGTCCGAAAACCAGATTTGAAATAATGCATCACAAATGAAATCACGTATAGGTTGTAAAAGTTTTTGGTATCTGGGAACAAGAATAAATGCTAAAATGGCAAATATTGCTCTCGAATTCCAACTTGCATTACTAACCGATGGTAACGTTTTAAAATTTATAAATGGGAATATTCCGTTGGTTATAAAATATATGAAAACTAGCGGGCGTTGCCCGCTACGTTGTTAGCGTGCCTTAGACCTAGTTTTTGGGATGATGGATAACTTTTCAGTTTGCCCACTATCTGTGTACCAAAATTTAATAAAATCCTTTAAGCCATATAAAAGATAACAAAAAGTGGGCGTAAAACTGCCACGCCCACCATGTCTTAATCTATTATAGCAAATAGTGCTTATGAGTCATCCCAATATCTGTGTACCAAATTTCAATAAAATCTGTTCAGCCATATAGAAGATAGTGAAGATGTGGGCGTAAAAGTGCCACGCCCATCATATAAAAATTTCATATAGCCTATAATTCCTTCCAGACCGCCCACTATCTATGTATCAAATTTGAATAAAATCGGTTCGGCCATATAGAAGATAGTGAAGATGTGGGCGTAAAAGTGCCACGCCCACAATATCTAAATTTGATATAACTTAAAGTGCTTATCTGTGACATCTATTTCTGGGTACCAAATATCAATTGCATCGGTAAAGCCATATGGAAAATAGTGAAAAAGTTGGCGTAAAGTGCCACGCCCATCATATAAAAATTTCATATAGCCTATAGTTCCTTCCAGACCGCCCACTATCTATGTGTCAAATTTGAATAAAATCGGTTCAGGCGTTTGGACGTGATGCTCACACAAACAAACAAACAAACAAACAAACAAACAAACAAACCAACAGTCATTTTTATAATATTAATAAGGATGACAAGAATTGGCATGAATTTTTATTAAAAAAAAAAAACAATTAAATAAAATATGTGAAAACAGATTTTTTTTTTATATAAAAAACTGCAAAAAAGTAGCAGAAATTAAAAGCAAATTTGGAAGAAAACTATTCCATTGACTCGAAAACGGACTTTACTATTGAAATCAGCATGCCTTAATTATATAGATGTGATGGTCAGACGTTGAGGCATCAAAAAAAGTTTTTTTTTAACTTTGTTTGATTCAAAACTTTAACGCGTTTGGTGCGTAACCTTTTTAAACGATAGCGAAAAACTAAAAACGCAGTTCTTAATATTTGTCCATGCCCTACACGATTTTGTCTGGGGAGATTTGATATTTGCAAAAAATGCTAAAAGTTATTACCCTAGTGTACACAATAAAATAAATCAATTTAGAAAAAATACAAAAAAAAATATTATAATGCAAAAAGACTTTATATTTTGGTTTAAAAATGTTCATTAGGGTATTGGCAATTGAAAAAAAGTCTTTATAAGAATAACCTACACCTCAGGGAATATAGTCGTGATATTTGTTAACAAAGCCCGATTGTTTTAATCAGCCTTCATCCGAAAAAATGGGCATTTGGTGTATCTCCTAAACTAGCAAAGCTATTCGGGCTTTTGACTCATTTTTTGGTGGGTAGGAGGGGCATATATGTCACCTTTTTCTTTATAATTTAAGGACCCCAAACAAGAATCTGAAGTCAAAATTGAAATATGTTTATCCACAAACCAAAAGTCGGTAGTGAAAGGGTTAAACGATAACAACAGAAACAAGTACAAGCATTAAATTTGGTTTTACTAAATTGCTTCTTTATACCCTCCACAATGAACTTTTACAAATGAAAACAAAATTCTGAGGTGAAAAAGTTGTTTGGATGTAAATAAGAAGATATTTTTGAGGTGAAAAACTGGTGAAAAAAATTTGAAGTAAAATAAAAATTTTAGGTAAATGAAAATGAAAATTATTCAAGTTCGAGGCCATACTCTATATTTCTTTATTAGGATATTGTCCTAACAAATAATCTATAAAGTTTTTTGTTTTCAAATTTATTATTTGACCCATCATCAGAAGACGTTTTGAAAGCAGTAACAATCCCATGCCAAACATCAAACATTCATATAAACTAGTTTACTCACTACATGAGAACTAATATATGAGCTTGATCAAAAAAAAAAAAATGAAACATAAAACATAATTTTTATTTTTAATAAAAATTATATCAAATTTGTATTTTAGGTGAATTTAAAATATTATTCACCTCTAAGCGTTTGGTGAAAAAATATAGCATACTATTTTATACACCAGACGCTAACATAAATTTGTATGGAAAATTTAGAGGTACCTTCACATTTCCACACATAACTTTTGAACCGCTAGACCGATTTTGCTCATTTTCAATGTACAATTTCGCGACGCTAAATCGTCTTAAAATTGAATATACATTCCTATATTTCGATGCGATGCAAACGGAATGACAAACTCATATATACCATCATCACAGTATGTGGAGGGTTTAAAAATTTGCTCAACTGATTTGGTGCCCGTTTAACAGACTTTTGAACTAACTTTTTGTTATGAGTGTACAAAGCTAACCTGGTGGTATTCAAAATTTTTTTGTCGGTTCATTAATAGGACGGTGGTATGTGTTGGCTAATCAATTATATTATATTCAGAAATCTAATGTTGGCATTTCTGCAACTTTCGTATCAAAACAGCGAAATTATCTTAAGCGTCATAGTAATTTAATGGCTCTCTAACTTTGCTCTCATGGCTTAATATATTCACTTACAAAAAATGTCTGCATGTTTGGTTCACTCATGTGAACATTGAGAAGTTTAGATTTTTCGTAGACATGGTCTTGAGAAAGGGCTTTTCAATATTGTTTCGTCGCGTAAACTTCATGCATCTTTGAAATAACTTTTTATATTCCGTAACACTTTATAGATATTCATTGACTCATTAAATTTACTTTTTCGAAGTTTTTGGTTTGGAATGTCTTCTTAAGCTCCCCCGCTCATGAGGGGACAGTTTTCAACACACAGTAATGATATATTTAATGAAATCTCAGATATGTCATAATCAATCTCTTGAGAGGTTTAACTCCTCAGAGTGATAAGAACATTTTGTTAATGATAATGAAAATGTTTGGAGTTATCTGACGATAAACCTGGCTAGAATATAACGCATAAACTATATGGACATTAATGAAGTGGAGCTTGCAAGTTTAAAGCTTGGAAGATTGAGATCCAAAGCATCTATTTCGATTTCGCTCTTAAACATTTTATATTTTTGATATTTTATGCATTTGTTTTTTCGGTATTTTATGCATTAATTAAATTTTATAAATTCAAATCATCCTTTGAAGTTCTGTGTGTATACATTTATACTTACACATGGATATGTACAAAAATTTCATATGTATGTTTGAACGTGTGTGTACTTATGTGTGTATTTGATTGTACTTGTATGTGTACTTTATTCATATTCAAATACTTTCATTACTCAAACGCGTCAGAAATTAGGTCAAACGGTCATGCTCACGCTTAGAGGGAGAAATGTTATGGTTTTAACTCCTTTTTTCTTTGCTGTTGGATGTGTGTGTATATCTGTGTATAAGTTTTTGTTTTTTATTCTCTACTTTACTCCTCTTGTCTTATCGTTTTTTAATGTTTTTGCTACAATATTTCGTTTAGTTTCAGTTATGTTGTTGCTTTTTGAATATTAAAAACTTTCATGTTGTTGTTGCTTTTAGATTCTGTATCATCTCGTGGGTATCGTTGGATATTGTTGCGGTGGGTCCTTTTTGTTTTGCCTTCTTCTTGCATGTCTGACACATTAGACACACACACACATAGATACACAAGGATAGAGAGCGAGTTTAGTGTAGTTGTATAAATTTGCTTATGTTTATTCTTAGTTTTTTTTTCGTTGTTATATTTTTTGGGGCATTATGGAATTTTCTTAAAATTTAATGATAAAATAAGGATAAAAACCTTTTTTTTTCTAATATTTTTTGTTGCTTTCATGGCAAAATGCTTAGTGTTATTAACGATGACAGAAATGATGTTAATAGCGATGATGATGATGAAGATTTTTTCATTTACTACTGTTTGCTGTAATTCGTTTATATTGCTTATTCCCTTCCAAATGATAATGATGTTACGCATAATGACCATGATTCGGATTCATTATAATGTATTTTATATTCACTTTGTTGTTTTTTATTTGTTCTTAATCCTCATTTAGTTTAGTTTACAATTTTTGATATATTTATATCCATGTCCATTAGGGTTATAGCTTTTTTTTTTGCAAAGTGTTTACCTATCATGACGTGATGGGCAATGCTGTATTAACAATAATACATAATAATACCCACATAAACTGCATTTTCTAAATTGCAAAAATTTTGGCTTATAAATTTTTTTTTTAGGTTTTTCGGGGTTGCGCAACACCTTTTCGATTGCGGAAGTTGAGGTCAAAGTTAAGAAACTTTGAAGATTTCCTTGGACAGGAATGAAATCCGGATAGGGACACGCCTATATCAGATTGTTTTTCACAATTTGTTAAATAAGTTTTGGGACTTTAGCACATTTAATTACTATAAATGCAATTAATGTTTATCCCGATGAAATTAAATTTAAATAACAAATATGCAGGTGCTTGTGCAAATTTAAATGTAACTGACACTAATAGAAAACATATGATTTTTTATTGTTGATTTACTTGAATAAACGTCACTACATTGCTAGGTCTGTCAAAAAAACAGAGTAGTATTTGGAAGATGACAAAGCCAATTGTGACAATATTTTGTTGTTGTTTTTGTTTTTTCTTTGATATTTTAAATTTTGAATCTCGCTCCTAGACGAGGACAAGAAATTCTCATTGAGTTTGTGATTTAACATAACAAATATCTCTAGAAATTCTAATAACAAAGTCCCCTAAAGATTTCCTTGGACAGGAATGACATCCGGATAGGGACACGCCTACATCAGATTGTTTTTCACAATTTGTTAAATAAGTTTCGCGACTTTAGCACATTTAATTACTATAAATGCAATTAATGTTTATCCCGATGAAAATAAATTAAAAAAAAAAGAAAAATTTAATTTAATTTAAAATTGAATCCCGCATGAGCGGTTTAAAGAATTACGGGGTCAAATCTTATTTTAATGATCGATATTAGCATAACTATTATTATATATAAATATTAAATCTACAGTGGAGTTCGGTTATAACTAACACCGCACAGTGGAGTGAATCAAATAAAAAGTGGTAATAAGTATAGAACTTCTTAACTACTGGACCGATTAAGACCAAATGTATATGTATGTATATGTAATCCTTAAGGAAGAGTATAGCTTTCAGAAAATTAATTTTGAAGTCACCCTGTGTTAACACAGGGTGAGCACTAAGGTGCCAAAGTAGACCACCTCGAGTACAAAAAACTTTTAAAATGCTGTAACTTCTACAATTATGATCCGATTTCGATGATTTTAGACTTTTTGAATCCGCTTGATGAGATTAATAAAAAACATGCTTACGGTAATATGTTACTTAAAGTTTAAAAGTTGTGTGTTGTTGAACATTAAAATTTAAATTTTTTGACAAATTTTTTTTAGGTTTTAAGTTAATAACTCCCCTGCGGGAAACGAAGGATCGATTGATTCAAAGTAACAAATCTGTGATATATGTTTTGGGGGCACGTCACGAAACTGGTGTAAACAAAATTATGGTGCACCAAAAAGTGTTAATTTTGGTGAAATGAACAATCACGTGACTATAGTTATGGTGACAAAACATTCACTGGTTGCTACCAGATATATCATGCAACTGGAGAAAAAGTAACATAACATCAAAGTGTACTGAAGCAACTAGGGCCGTTGTAGTTGAAGTTGTTACTGGTCATTGAACTGGTTCAACACCGTTAGCAGTGGATGAAAACATGGCAATTAATGTCAAAGGATTCAGTCCCTTGACTGCTACACAGCAGACATAACCCTGAAGGAATTTTATCTGTACCGATTATGTGACAGTAGAAATAAAGACGTAACACTTCACTGGTTTAAAAGAACTGAACACGGAACTGTGACCAGGGCTGCCAGATATGGCGATATCTCGCCAAACGTCGCGATCTTAAACTTAGTTTTTTATTGGGTAAAGACAAAATAAGCTAAGTATAAAATTGATTTTTGTTGTGCCTTTTTTAAGGTTTTTTGAAAACTGTTTTGGAAAAGTGCAGTGATTCGTTACGGTAGGGCTATTTAGCAACTCGTGCATAATATGACATACACTGAATAAAAACTCACAGGTTACTTGCTAATTACTTTTTGCATTACCGGCGACATGTACCCCTTAGACCAGTGCAGCGGTATGTCTCAAAACTATTTCAGTCAAACTACTCCTGTTACAGAACACTTAATATGTGACTAGTTTTCCTTCAAAAATTGTTCTCCAGTTCTAAGATACGTACACCTACACCAGTCACGTGATAATTTTTTTCCCACTGGTTCTGTTGCATATCACATAAATCTTAAAATGGTCATACTTTGACACTACCTACTTCTAACTTGTCCCGTAGCATATTAATTTCAGTCGGTACGGTGATAGGTTGCATTGGTCAAGTTATTCGACACGTTACACAGTGCTACACAGGTAGCAAATTGTCACCTCCTATGGCAAGCCCATGTTAAAAGTACCGGTCACTTTCATATAACAGAACCGAAACTAGGACAGGTTCATACACACAAAGTTCTAGTCCCATGACCATACCAGTGACTGGTCCATTTCCCGCAGGGTCCTTTATACTAAGTGGTAAGACATTAAAAAAAAATGTTGTGTATTGCCACTTTTATCATTAATGTTGTGCTTAAAGTTTCATTTAATTATTTGTAACCGTTAAGTAAAAAAAAATCTGCAAAGTAAATTTTTTTGAAATAGGTCAAAAAAAATTGTAAAATTTTTGAGAAAAAGTAGCTTCACTCATACGTTTTTTTTATAATCATAATTTTCTGAACGCTATACTCCTCCTTACATTTGGTCTTAATCGGTCCAGTAGTTAAGAAGTTCTATATTTATTACCACTTTTTATTTGATTCACTCCACTGTGCACCGGTTATAAAATAAAACGGTTATAACGAATATCATTTGTAGCTAACTTTTTTTATAACGAACAAATTTTTTGAACTCTTTACCGAATTTTCATACACATTTTTACGCTTATAACAAACACATAAAAAAATTAAGATATTTAAATAAAAAATGATCTGCAAATTTTAAAAACTTTAGCTTTTTACTTAAACTTTAATTAAAAGAATTGAAAAACGTATGAAACGTTATTTAATGGAAAATTTTTTTCAATACTTCATACAAAAATTTTTTACAATACTTCATACAAAAATTTAAAAATTAGACCGGTACCTGCGAGTTCTTTATAAAAGTGTTCCACTGTACTAATAAAAATATAATCTTTCTGTCAAATTTCCTAAAAATCAATCCATACGTTTTCAAGTTAAGACGACGTCCTTTACAGGTAACCTATTAGAATCCTGTACGTCCTTGAACCAACATAAGAACTTTTTTAAAAAACTTAAGCTTTGTATGAAAATTTCTAATTCGTGGAAATAATTGTCATCTGTACCTAGAATTGGTGATAATTAA
Source organism: Delia radicum (assembly GCA_021234595.1). NCBI lineage: Eukaryota > Metazoa > Arthropoda > Insecta > Diptera > Anthomyiidae > Delia > Delia radicum. Next base: position 200,699,965 of record CM037855.1, on the reverse strand, counting down.
ATTAACGTACTCGACTTTTAAAACCGTTAATAAATCTGTGATATTAAGTTAGGATGTGTTTTTATTGTAAAATTCGTGTTTTTTGTTGTATGTTACATGTAAAATGTAAAATTATTTATACAACTTTTTAATGTAATAATATCAAAATTTACGAATCCCTAGAAGAAGTCGACAAATAATCAATGAAACGTCGGACAAAACTGTAAACAAAAATTTAGTTTTTATTTACATGAATATTTTAGGTCTTATTAGTTTAAAAAAATTAACAAAAAAAAAATATATATTTTAGTTTATAGCTTCTTAGCACAGTTGTTCCAAAAATAAAAAAGTGCTAAAAAATATTCAACTTCTAAAATTATGATCTGATTTGAACAAATGTATGTAGAGGAGATAAGGTTTTTCAAAACTAATTTTGCAGTCAAGATAGTTTATTACATGGAGAGCACCAGCGCACAGTGGTTCGAAACAAAAACAAAATAATAATTATGGATCTACTAAGCTACTCATTCAATCCGGAAAAAAATGTTCACAAAAATTCAAGAGGGGTCTCAACTTAAAAAAAAATATTTCCATAGTTGTTGTAACAGGATGAGCGAAATGGTGTCAAAGTTGACCGTCTCGGGTATATAAATTCTTTATAATAGGCCATTCACATTAATAGTAACATTAACTATATGCTAATAGAATAAAGAACGAAATGGAGAGATTTAGTAATCTCGTTCATGTATAAGGCATATTTTAACACATTTGTATGGAAATGTTGGAGTTTTTCGAGTAGTAGTTGGCATATCCCACAATCTTCGACGGATTGCCACGAAATTGTAAACATAAATTCTGCTAAAGTATTCGACTCTAAAATATATAAGTTTGTGCCAAGTTTTTTTAAAAATTTGTTTATAAAAATGCATCAAACTTCTAAAAATAGAACATTTCTACAATTTTGTATGGCAATTAATAGTTGTTTGCCGAATTCGTAAATTTTATCGAAAAACTTTAAAATTTTAAATGAGCTATCTATGATTATAGTCAATTCATAAAAGTGCTACATTTCAAAAAAAATATTTTTTTTAACAGTTATATTAGTTTTTTGTTTTTATATACATCGAGATTATTTTTATGTTATTTTCAATTTATAACGAGCTTTCAACCTCCGTATATTTACAAAAATAAAGCAAATCAAACATATTAGCTAGGTTGATACTAGTATTTCGATCTGGCTAAAGATCTCATCAGAACCCGAAGTTTTAGAAAAGTTAGAGCCTCCATAATAGGCAGAACTTTAACAAAGAACGTATTAATCATCAATTTTGCTCCATTCTTGTCTTCTTAGTAATCAAGCACGTCAAATTTGTTTTGTAAACTGATCGAGTTATTTTCGACTAAGTAGTTGGCCCATGACACAATGTTCATCCGAGTGAGGTGAGATTTGCTAGGAATATTGTTTGGAAATTTACTTTTCCAAAAAGTATACATTTGTTATAATTATCTTCAATTTTACATGAGTTCAAACAAACAAAAAGTGCACTTTCACTACTCGATGGGGTAGAACTACTCGACTACTCAAAAAAGGGAGGCCCCGAATGTTACCATGATATTGTTACATTCTTTTTTGTGCAATTGTCGTGACTTTTCTTAAAACCTAAATGATACCTTTTCTTAATTATCTCAAGTCTATTAGGAATGAACATTTTTAAAACTCAAAAGTAGTTTAGACTTAGTTCACTTTTTGCAGTTTGAAACAACTGTGCGCTCTTTCGCAAACTTTTGGGTTTTCATATTTCATGATTTTGTGAACAACACTGGCTTTATCTATGTCTATTGCGTTATAGACTGACACAAAATTTAATTTTAAACTATATATAACAAATAAGAAAGTTGAAAATTCCAATGGAATAGTCGACTTTTTCATTAGAATAAAGTTGACTTTTCGACTTTTTCATTAGAATAAAGTTGACTTTTCGACTTTTTCATTAGAATAAAGTCGAATTTCTGACTTTTTCATTAAAAGAAACTCGACTTTTCGACTTTTTCATAAAATGAAAGTCGACTTAAAAAAAGTCGATTAATCGAAAGTTGATTTATAGAACCCTATTATACCATTAAAGCTGCATTAGTGGACCAAAATTATTGCACAACATATTTTAAATTAATTTTTATGTGATGCTCTTATCGCAAAACAAAGCATTAATTTTTTTTTTATAGACTAAAATCTTAAAAATTTTAGGGGAATATTAATTTTTAGTTTAATTAAACAAAAAAAATTTGGTCCAACTTCAAAAAGGTTTATGCGGGACCTATTTTAAAAACCGTGAACAAATAAAATTGCGTTTTTTATATTTGCGAAAAAAAAAATAAAAACAAAAAAAAAAAAATTATAACCCTTATGTCCATTTATGTTGTTATTATTTTTATATACTGTTTTGTTATTTGGACAGTTTGTCTTCAGTTAATATTTTTTTTAATTTCCTTCATATTTTTTAATGTTCATCCAACCGCTGATACTAATACTCCTGGTGCTCTGTTGTTCTCGATGTCGTTGTTGTTGTTGTTGTTGTTTTTTTTTCGTTTAGTGTTCTGTTCTTCATCTTGTTCGTCTTCTTAAGAAATCAATCTTTCTTAATCTACTTATAAATCAGGATTTTATTTCAAAAAATATTCATTTACAAACAAATAGTTAGTATGTATTGTAAACGCACTCACTTGTAGCATTTGGTTTGATGAACTTTTTTAGATATGATACACTTGAAAGTAAAGAGGGTTTTGGTTGAAGGGTGTCGTCTTGTAATGTTTGGAGGTTGTAGTAGGGATACGGAGACATTATTTCAGATTTTAATCATTTAATTAATGTAAATTCAACAATGTTTAACGGCCAGAAAGCATGGAATACTTTGATGTCGGATAATGTTTGTCGAAAGTTCAAGTTCAAATGGCTTTAGTAACCATAAATGCTGACCAAAGAAATGCTTTAAGTTATCGGACACACGCAAATTATACTTACAAATCTGATGCGTAGTTTTTGAAACAACAAATGTTAAATGTTTTCCAACAACGAAACGATATTTCGTAATCTCAACGGATCTCATCTACAAATAACCCTCCAATAGCAGAGATACGTTTATAAATTCTTTCATTGCAATTTCAGATAGCTCAAATGTTTTTCCTTATTTAAACCGGTATTAAGAAGTTGATAAGGTAAAAATGTAGTCCAAAGTATCCATTTTCGATGATTGGAATCATACAAGATCTCTCCATAGTGATAATTCTAATTACGCTAAGATTCGAATATTACGTCGTACTTGAGTCCAAGTTAAATGCAAGGTCAATGCCGTAAATATAAGTTCGATTTAAATATTTTCTAACTTTAAAAAAGTGCGCCCGTTAGGTAGCTTGCTGGCTTATCAGTGCGGGGGTCTGTTTTCGTTACAACACGCCGAAAGCCATAGTAGCGAGTGCTCGGTTAGTAGGGAAATAGTATATAATTTGTAATTATATGATTATTAATTAATAAAAAAAAAAAAAAAAAACTTTAAAAAATCTAAACAAACTCGCTAAAAAAAGGTAACTCTAAAAATAAAAATTTTAAATTTGTTCAGTTTGTTAATTAAAGTTTTTACAAGTTCTGGAAGTTGTTAATTCGATCTGTTAATTTTATTTATATCGGTTTTCTCAATATTGTGATGTGATGGAAAATTTTGGATGCCAGATTTATTATTATTAAAACCGACGCGGATCCAGAAAAAGGTTTTGGGAAGGGAAGTTAGAATATTTTTAATTAACTTTTCTAATCTTTTTCACATTTTGGTATTGAAAAATACTATTTTGGGGTAGGAAATGTCCCATTTTCCCTGGATCCGCGCCGGATTACAACTCAAACTACAGAAGGATTATGGAGGTGTTTTTTTTTTATCCGGAAGGTGTTGGGATTAGTTAAATACCCAGCAAAACTTTCTATTACCCGGTAATAAGTTTGGGAATAAGAAATTAAGGTCGCTAACCTTATTGTTTTAACAAGGGCATGTCCATTCAGGAAACATCTTATATCTTCCAGTATAAATGTAATAACTTTTTTTTTAATTTTTTATATTGGGTATTAAATTAAAATTTAAAAATGTTTAACTAAAAACTTCTAAGACATTTTGTATAAATTTTGTAGATTTTAAACATTTGATGTTATTTTACACACATTTTTTTTAAAATCTCGTTACCGACTTTTACCATGTTTCTATAATAACTAATGGGCAATTCAACGTTCTTACTCGTTCTCACACGGCATCCAGAAAAAAAATTATTTAAAAAATACGGTTTTTTTTAACAATTTTGGCATCTGGCACTTGTGTCGGGTCTGTTGTTCTACTTTGGTGGGGGTAAGTGTTATGAGAACACCGAGGAAAAGTGTTATGAGAACACCGAGAAAAAATCGATACCAATACCGATACCTATACCGTTATTAGTTTCGGTGGCCAACCTTGTAATGAACATATCGCACTTGTTCAACAAAAGAGTCATAACTCAAAAAGTCCATTTTTTGCAAGAAACCGACTTAAAGTGGCCATTAGGGTTATAAACTTATGCATTTTTTGGAAATATGCAAGCTCCAGTTCCAAAATCGTATAGGGCATGGAAAAAAACGAAGAACTGCGATTTCACTTTTTCGCGATCGGTAAAAAAGTTCACGCACCAAAAGCATTGAAATTTTGTATATTGATTCAGTGTAAATCTGATTTTACGAATGTTCCATGAGTATCAAAATTGCATCTTTATAACTGGTCAACTTTCATAATAAAATACGCAAAGAATTTTCTTACAGTAACTACATGTAGGTCATTCGGGTAGTAAACAGTAGTAGCTGATTTAACTGCTATTGTAGTAATTTTTCTATGAGAAAATAAAAAACGACTAATTTAGACAGTCATTTAAAAAAATAACTAACCAAAAATATTGTACTTCACTAACAGTTGTTTTGAGTAGTTATTTTTGTTTTTTAATAAACAACTACCAAACTAATACTTTTTGCAATAAAGAGTTAATTTTTCTTAGCTCTACATCGAGTTTTTAAAAATTCTCGTTTAGTTTTGTATTTGTTAATACCGTTTAGAATTTTGACTTTACATTTTAAAAGAGGATGTAGGAAACACAAATGTTTATTGTAATTGAAAGAAAAAAATATTTTGTTTTAAATATATTTTTAAAATGTTAAATGTTAAATGTTACAAATAGTAGTTTTTACAACTTGTGTAGTCTTCTATGAACATTGTTTTGTTGCTCATTTTTATGGTTTATGCATTCATTTAAGGTTAGTTGTTTTTAACCGATTCGATAGTCGTTTTGCTACCATTGTAGTTGTTTTATTACCAGTTGAAAATAACTACATGCTTAGTAATTTTTATGACAAATACAGTCATCGAAATTTATTTTCAATTTATAACGAGCTTTCAACCTCCGTATATTTACAAAAATAAAGCAAATCAAACATATTAGCTAGGTTGATACTAGTATTTCGATCTGGCTAAAGATCTCATCAGAACCCGAAGTTTTAGAAAAGTTAGAGCCTCCATAATAGGCGGAACTTTAACAAAAAACCTATTAATAATCAATTTTGCTGCATTCTTGTCTTCTTAGTAATCAAGCACGTGGTTAGGTCTTTTCCTAATTTCATCGAAATTTTGACTACATTTGTAGTTATTTTAACTGTCATGTTTAGTCATTTCTACGTTCTTAAATTCATGAGTGTAATTTCATGCTTGCTGCTTGATCTTTATGTTCAAGCCCTGCTTCGGTTTGTTACCTAAGTTAATAAGAGTGATTTAAATTTCATTAAAATTTTAGTTTTGCATTTATTTAAGCGATGTAATTAGAGTTGGGTATTCTAGTTCATTTCGTTCATTTGCATTTATTGAACTAGTTCGTTCTTTTAGTTTATATGTTTGTTTGAAATTTTTTTAAAAATATGCATATTGCTAAATATTGGCCAATTGTTTGTTTAACAAATCTGCACAGTATAAACGAAAATTCCAATTGAACGGTGTAAATTGAACTATAGTTTATTTTTAACCGTTCATTTGAGATTTTCTCTCACATTATGCAGATTTGTTAAACAAACCATTGACCAATATAACAATATGATTAATTGAAAAAAAAATAAATAACTTTACAGCCAACTCTTTGAGGTTTCCAAGATTTGAATAAACTACTCTTATTATAACACAATATTTAGTTCTTTCGGTTCAACCGTTCTTATTTTCATAGCGCTAAGAACGACGACTGATTTTTGGTAAAAATGTGTTCAAAATATATTGATTTTCCTTCAGGAAATTCGCTACATTTCGCATTGTCAACATTTTTTCTACGCTTAAAATTTGTGCTTAATTTAATGTATAAATCTTTTTTTTTATCTTTTCATTTTACAAAGTCCTGATGAAAACAAAAAGTAAAAAATTTACGTTAGCTTTCTATAGATGCATAAATGCTAAAAAAAAAATTTTTTTTGACCTCGTGAACTTGAATAAACTAAATTTTAGACCTAATGAACTTGATTATGATAAAAAAAAAAATTAAATCGTTCGGTTTTCCAAAAAATCCTAAACATGTGAAAAATTAGAAAAGTAAATTTAAAACATTTTAAATGATTTTGTTGTCGAAAAAACATAATTTCTATTTTTAATAAAAATTATATCAAACTCGATTTCGTTTTGTCTAAATTTATAAAGTTCTCTCTGCAATCTCGTGATTTTAGCCGAATGATAGCTTAATATCTATATGAGTATATAGTGTATATATTTTTCTGTTTTGCTTTTTTTTTGTTGCATAGTATTTAATTAAATTTCAAACTTGTATTGCTATATCCTTTTACAGATTTCTAGCAAAAAAAAAAAATTGATTAGTTTTTTAATTTACTTACCAATAACAGGAAACATACGAACAATCCGCAATTTTAGGAAATAACAGATCTGTGGTCATTTTGAAATTCCAATGATAAAGATGTTGCTGATGATGATTATGATGACGATGATGTCAGTGGCCGGTCAGTGTGGCTGTTGATGTGTGAGTGTATGCGTCCGTGTTGCAACAATTTTTCTACCTCGTACTTTTTTTTTACTGTTTTTTTGTTGTTTTGTAATGGTGTTGGTAAGTACAACGAAATCTGTGTTAAACCGATTGGAATAAAAATTGTTTTTCGATTAGAGTAAAAAAAATATATATGTATATGTATATATATTTAAAAAGAAGCACACAAACACATATACACAATTTTAAAGGTTATATGAATGTGTTTTAGAGTGCACTCACTATAATTTAAAAAACTTTTTATTTTAATTTTAAATTTAAAACTTGTTTTTATTGTTATTAAATAATAAAAATCTGTTTTTTTTATTTATTATTAAGTTTCAACTCCTTAAAGTATGCTTTATTTTTGAATAGCACTTAAATATAGGCTTTAATTTTTTATATTTAAAAACAAAAACTGACACCTAAAGTTATACTTTAAATTTTAGAATATATTTTGAGGTCATTATACAAACAAAAAAACAAGAAGAAAACTTCGTTTTATATATTTTATAATTTCGTTTTTACGAATTTCATTTAAAAAAAAAAAATTATGTAGAACAGCGTTGCATCGTATTTATTTTGTTCTAATTTTTCTTGCCTTTAATACGTCTGACAGAGTTTTTGTATTTTTTTTTTTCTGCGTTGAGCCGAGTTTTATGGAATATTTTTTTTTTAATTTATCTCATTTTAAAGAAGATTTTCTTTAAAAATTACTAAAATATTCGGTTTATTAGGCCAAGCTTTAAAGAAGGCACTAATTGTGTTTGCGGTTTTAAAGGAAGTTTTCCCGTAATTAAACAATTGCAAGTATTTAATATTTTGTTTAAGTTTTTCTCTCTAAAACTTCAATACTAGTTATTTAATTTTTCTTCATTTCGTAAATTTTTCTATGTTATTTTTTATGTTTTTTTCTGTATGCGTGTGTTGATGTCTTAGTTAACTCTATTCAGTTTAATTTGTTTGGGATTTTTTTTTTAATATTTTTATTGCAACGTTTTTATCGTTGCGAGAGGACCTCCGAACGCGTTCCCGGTTCTACATCAACTCAAATGAAACATTTCGATAGTCTACAATATAAGCAACTGTAGCACATACAAATAATATTGAGTAAGGCAATGATTTTCTGTTTTTGCTTTATATTGAGCGTGAGTGTAAGTATGAAAATTCATACATTTTGGAGTAATAACAAGTGTTGTTGTTGTTGTGCGATAAAGCAAATTGCAATATTTGTGTAGATTTTCCAAAAAATTTTGATTGTCTTGAGGGGGGAAGAAGTATCATCAATAAACTCCAAATGTTTTGTAGAGCATAGTTTTTGAAGGTATTTTGTTGAAAAATCTACTGCATACCTTTGTTTTTGTAAAGTTAAAAACAATTTATAGCATACTTTTAGGCATACAAAAGTATGTCGAAAGTATTTAATCAACAAAATTATTGTTCAAGTGTAATTTGAACTAAAAAACTATGTAAAGATATCCTACCGATCAAACAAAAGTTACATCTCAAATACAAAATCAGACCTCATTTGATATACATCGATATTTATTCCTATCCAAGTTTATCTCAAAATTGGGATATCCAGTAATATCCAATTAGATCCCTCAAATATATTACTGGATTATGTTAGATTAAAATTTATCTCAAAATTGCGGTATGGTATCCAAAAATATCTAATTTAAGATCCTGATGGATCCCAAAATATCCCGTGAAATGAATTTGGATTTTCTTGGATCTTATTATGTAAAAAAAGATAAGTAATTTTTAGTGGATAGAATGAGATATTTTTAAATTAAATTGGATTTATTATTTTTAATAAAAATATAAAAAAAAATTAAAGAAAAATAATTTGGAGGTCATATATTTTATAATTTGGGGTTATATATAGCAATATATAAATATGTGTTATACGCATGGAAAATATTAATGATGTTGGACCATATAAAATCATAACTCAAAATAAATTGTTAATCTTAATGTCGTATATAATTATATCTTGAATTGCATTATTCATATGGCACCATAGGTAAGCATATAACACACAAACATATTTTTTATAAGACAGCATATATTACTATATCTTAAATTATATAGCTTAAATGTTACCATATATGATTACATATTGTGTTGTATCATATCTTATTATGTAAAGCATATATGCTTAAAGGTTAATATTTAACAATATCGTTATATATGTTACCACATAAGAAATATATAATAATATATGGATATGCATGCCACCATATATAATAACATATAATATATTTTATGATGAAAAAACATAAGGCCATATATAATTTATTTTTACTCGGGCAGTCAGAAACTGTCAGTGGTACATAACATCAAGCACTGGCTTACCAGAGGATTTGTAAACAAACTACTGGCAGAACACTTGTTTTGAACGCTTTACCAGTGCTTCTAAAATACGTTTTGCCAGTATTTGATTATTTAGATTAGATTATTTTTATTTTCAATTTATAACGAGCTTTCAACCTCCGTATATTTACAAAAATAAAGTAAATCCAACATATTAGCTAGATTGATACTAGTATTTCGATTTGGCTAAAGATCTCATCAGAACCCGAAGTTTTAGAAAAGCTAGAGCCTCCATAATAGGCAGAACTTTAACAAAAACAAGCATCACGACGTTACTAAACGTTGAAGACCAAAAATGTTCTATTTATATAAAAAATTTTTAGTGTTTTTTCTGGCTCAAGTAATATTTTTTACAGTAATATAAGTTTTTTGTTTTTATATACATCGATATTATTTTTATGTTATTTTCAATTTATAACAATTTAATTAATATTTTTATCTCTTTTATATTTTTGTATTGAAAAATATTATTTTGGGGGAGGAAATTTCCCATTTCCTCAATTTTTGTATTTTTAATGCAAAAATTAAAACATTTTTAAACAATTAGCGTACCACGGCTCTTCTCAACAAACACATTTTGTTGGGATATCTGACATACAAAGTATATCGACATGTAAAATTGTTGTTTTTTCATATAATTTGATTTTATAATTAGGGTTACCAGATCACGCAGTTTATACGAAAAAACTGCTCATGGAGTTTATTTTGTCTGTTGTATGTAATGTATCGTTTTGAAGTAAACAGACAACTGAAGATTTGGGTGATGCCAATGAAACAATTGTATTGTTTATCATGAAAATGGTCAAACTTTAAGAAAAAAACAAATAAAATATAATATGACAATATCATATTAGACTTGAGGTAGAACAATATTCTAACTAAATATATGAAAATATGGAAAGTCCGAAAAAACAATTGTTGTATTTTTAATACAAAAACTAAAACATGGTTTTATAATTTTTATCATAATTTTGTTTTTTTTTTTAATAAAAAAAAATTATTAAATAATTGCAAACAGAAAAAATAAAAAATTATAACATAAAACAAAATAAATAAAAATTCTAAATTATAATAAAAAAAAAAATAGTGGTCCAATGACGGTTTGAACCAGTACACTACCCTTTGGCTACCAAGGTGAGAATTTTCTCGCAAAACAACTTTGCAATATATACACATAAGATTGTCAAAACAAAAAAAAAAAACAGGCAAAAACAACCCTGTAAATAATTTCAGGGCTCAAAATTTCACTTTTTGGATTTTTATGGCCATCTTTTTGGAAAGAAACACGGTACCCTCTCAGAGTGTTCACTTTATTTTAGAAAAGAACACAAAAAATTAAATTTGAGGGCAAAGTTAAAAAAAAAAAAATGTGACATTTGTGTCAGAAAAGAAAACACTATTAGTAATGATGTTATTATTTTGGGGTTGGGAAAGTTCTTGTTGCCAGCACTTGTACCACTTGTTAAAGTGCCTTGTGGTCCGTTTGTCGTTTTCTGACTGGGTAGTTATTAATTTCAAATTTATTAAGATACGTCAGTGGATAAAGTTAAGCATATAATATTTTTTAGAAAACTTAAAACATAAAACTTTTTAATTACTATTTGCAAACTCTAAACATATCAATCAAAACAAATATAAACTAAATGAGAATTTTTTAAAACTCGATATAATGTTCTGTTTTAAAACAACTAACAAAAATTAACTGATAACTGCAAAATTACTGTTTTGATAGTTGTTTGCAAAAATACTAAAAACAAATAGACCTTTTCACAAATAAATAGACCTTATTCAATAAATTAACCCATAACTCAAAAAAAATATATATTTTAAATTTCAGACTTTTTTCCTAAATCTTTTGTGCAGGCTGTTAATACCTGTTTTAGCGGTTGCCTGCACCAATTTACCGTATTTACAAAAATAAAGCAAATCAAATTAACTTTTAGCTAGGTTGATACTAGTATTACGATCTGCCTATAGATCTCATCAGAACCCTATGCTTTAGAAAAGCTAGATTCAACAGTTTATGCTGTGTGCATTGTCAATCATTTACATTGGCTTTTAGGAGCAGAAATTTTCCCAAATAAATCCGTCTTTTATGTCGTTTTGTTCAAAATATAACTTATCACTGAATTAGCCCATACAACAGTTAACAAATATTTCAAATTTATGTTTCTTACTAAAGAGTATAGACACGATATGCCGTCTTTTTAAAGTATCCCTACTTTAAAAATTTCCAAAAATACGCTCTATACAGATGTCTACTCGTGTAAGTATCCACTTAACGAATTTCCAAATATCCGCTCAACACAGATTTCTACTCTTCATTAATCAAAACGGTGAAACTTTCTCCTTTTTGCCCCCTCCTTGTGGGAATTTCCGAAATCCTGTAAATACAGATGTCTCCGAAACCCACATAACAAATTTTAAGTTCCTAGCTTCGGGTGTTTGGCATAACTAACCCCATACCAAATTCCAAATTCTACCCACGTTCCTGGCCAGAAATCCAAACAGTATTATAAAAGTGAGCTAATTCATATTTGAAGAAACATATATTTTAATTCTCAAATTTCTGACCAAAGGGATTTACCCTTAATGAAGCTCCCCGATGGAATTTCCAAAATTAGCTTTATACATTTGTCTCCTTCTGATTAGAAACTCAAGTTACAAATTTCTAGTTCCTATCATCAACGGTTTGGCCAGGCCGTAGTTGAAGGGGAATTTTTCCCATGTTTGCCCCTCCCCGTGGTAATTTTTCAAATATCCCGTCAATACAGATAACTACTCATGATAAGGTAACCACTTACAAAGTTTCAAGTTCATCGCTTTAGTGTGGTTTGGCCAGGCCGCCAAGGGGGGGACTTTTCCCCTGATTAGGAACCTACATACACATTTTTAAGTTCCTAACTTCAGAGGTTTGGCCAGGTCGCCAAGGGGAGAATTTTCACACTATTAGCCCCTATTTTAACACTTTTTTGAGCAAAATCCAAAAAAATACCATACCAGCGAGTTGGGTAATATCTGAAAGAAAGCATATTGAAAATTGCAGCTGTCCATTCCAAGGCGTTTGGTCAGGCCGCCATGGGGAAGAATTTCCCCTTATTACCAATCCCTGTAGGAATTTTCAAAAAATCTACTCTGGAGGATGGACCTCAAGGCCAAATTTCAAGTTCCTAGCTCCAACGGTAAAATATCAAAACTTAACCTTTTAATACTACGGTGTTTATACATCTACGGGATCATGTTATACCTTAAATAAAAGCTCAATATCTTCTCTATACATTGTTGGACACTTAACTTATCACAAATTTGGTTTATTATTAAAAAAAATAGACTTTTTCATAAAAAAAACATAAAAAACCAAAAGAATATACAAAATTTTATGATTTTCCATAGTGGGTTAATGAAATTTAGGCATATTATACCACGTTGGCGAGATATTTCAATTACCTTTCCGAGGGTGATTTAATCGTTACGATCCCGTCCACAACTTTGAAACAAAAATCGCAAAACAACATTTCAACTTTGTTGACTTTATATTTGAACTTACTGGGGTCAAGTTAAAAACATTTGGGAGGAGCGGCTAAACTCTATTTGTTACCGGAAAGCGGTTTCGACAACTCTATTGCCTATATTAAACATTTTTTTTTAACAAAAATTATGCAAACAATTTAAATCAGACTAAACCATTAATTCCAATATTTAATAGCGAAATGCATTCCAGACAATATGTTGCTAAAGTCCTTTAAAATTCCTTTATAAACGAATTATTGTTAAAACTTCAATTAATTACCTAAAAGTGAAGTATAATTTTCCAAAATTGTTTGTATATAAAATGCAGTTATGTCCTTAATATTCGTCCTCTCTCTCTCCAAAGATATTACTCATTATTATCTCCGTACAGAAGGTCCTTTATGCTCCTTGCGCATGTTGAGTTTAAAAATCTCTACAATTTATTTTGACAAAATGTAAACAAAACAAGCTTTCCTTGCGTTTTTCTTTCATCTTGTTGCTTTATCTTTTGCTGGCAACAACAAACTATCCAGCCAGAAGTGAAAGAGTAGAGATTTGTGTTTTCTTGAGTGGCAATAACAAATGCGCAACTAGTCATAAACAATTTCCAAAATAATAAAGTGGTATGGCAGTTATCAAATGCATGGACAAAAACACACTCACACAAAGTTTTAGCAATGTTCAATACAATAAAGTATAATTTAAACGAAGTGTTAACAGTTGTCCATAGTAAAAATTAAAAAGTGTTAATAATTGCTTGTTGCAAGTGAGGTTATGTTTTTATTATAGTGAGTTTTAAATTATTTTAATTTATGATTTAATTGCACTAACTTAATTAAATACACTGATATTGTTTTAGTCTTTCTTGTTTTAAATTGAATTAAATACACTTTCTTTTAATTACACTACTTTTGCACAATTCTCCTAAAAAAAAATGGTATAAACAAAAACACGAACAGCTGACTGATGTTCTTAAAACAAATTTGTGGTGATGCCATCTAAAATTATTATTTAACCCTTAACCTCTCTGCTGCCTAAGTGATGGTGATGCCATCTAAATTATTATTTAACCCTTAACCTCTCTGCTGCCTAAGACGATTATATACGTTTTATCAAAACTCTTTCGTGTTGCGTAATACAGAAGGCTACATTAGTATTGCCGTTCCGTGCCGTGACGAATCAGCTGTTTCGTTCAAGGTTTATGCGAGGTGCTTTTTTGAAAAACGCACTATCCACTAACCAAAAACAAAACAGCTGATTCGTTACGGCACGGAACGGCAATACTAATTGAGCCTATATACATACGCAGAGCTTTGAAGAAATCATTTACTTATTTCCATTTTTGGAAATGAATTTAAATTTTAGTAATGAATTCTCTTTAAGCTATTGAATTAATAAATTTTTTTTTCGATTTGTTTTGAAGGAATTCATTTCCACTTTTTATGAAAATTATGGAATTTATTTAGTAGTGAATTCATTCAAATCTAGTTAAAGGTTTGGTAAGGGAATAAATTCCTTAGGAATTCGCTGCAAAATTTTGTCTTCCTCCAATTAATAACTTTTTTAGAAACATTTTCAGTTTGAGATTATTTTATTTATTTTGTCTTGTTTACAAAATATTGTTGTGGTCAAGCCAAAAAAAGTTCGCCTGCCAAATTTTATAATTTAAACTAGTGTGATTTGTGACTGGATTTAAATAAAATTTTAATAAAATTTCCTGGAAGTGTAAATTCATTATAATAAGAATTAGCATGGGACCATATATAAACATATCGATCACTACATATATTTGGATTATTATTATATGACTTATGTAGTTATATATGGAGTAAGATCTGGAGATATATAATTATATCAAGCACCGTATACAAAATTCTCCAAATAAAAATGATCAGATGTATTTGTATATAATGATATTAGCCATAATGTGACTTCATTCAAAGTCATATATGAATTAGCCATATTATATATGACTAGAAATAACTATTTTTACCCGGGCGCTTTTTTATGCAAAAATACAACAAAATAATTTATTGGCGCTTTTCATAAGTCTGTTTAGCTATAAACGGCAGAATACATCTGACAACCCTGCTACGCAGTTAAGTAGTTAATCCTTACAAATAATATATATATTTTTAATTTATATATAAATATTTACGAGACTTATGGAATTAATTTAAAAGCAATTGAAAGATAAAAACGTTAAAAAGCATGCATAATTCAAAATGTTGTGTTGTGAATGCCTACGCTCGTACAGTATGGCAGGGATGCCATTTATACACTTTGGCAGCACTTTTGAAAGCTCTACATAAAAAACATAACAAAAACGTTAGTTAGAAAACGTTAACAGAGGACCAAGTCAACCGGCGCAAAGCCGATGTGGCGGGGCCGGCGTTAATATTTTAGTAAAGGCCATTCCAATTTTTATTATTAAACTGGGAATAATAATAATATGGAAACATTAAAACATATTTAATAGATCTTTTGTATAATATAACTAGAATGTGTTTCTAGATAACGTTTTGCTTCACACGAACAAAAACAAAACACATGCAAAATACATCATTCGAACGGCTTAAGGAAACTTTGAAAAACTATTTCAGTTAATTTTTTTTTAATGCCATAATATATGCGGCACATATTTTTTAGATCTAGGGCAACAATAATCACAACAATAACTGATAAAAATGGAAAGTTCAAAAAAATGCCGCTGTATAATATATTTTAAAAATATGTCAGTTTTACTGTTTTTTTAAGATATTTCACATAAAACCAAAATATGAAAAGTTTACAAAGTTTTTAAAGAATAAATGTCAGTACACACAAAAAAAAAATCGTTGCCAAGTAAATACTAGCATTGCAACTAATAAAATTTATTCACAAAAATTATGTAAAAACTAATAGTATTTTACCAAGTTTTTTCTTGTTTCGACTTAATGTTTGAATAATTTATGTGAAATACCTGTATTAGTTGAAATACACCTAATTACTTGGCAACGATTTTTTTGTGTGTAGTTTTATTTTATTTGTCAACCTAACGTATGTAAGCCATCACTTATATTGACTTTTACTAAACTTGGTAGCATTGTTTACAAATGTGAAAAAAACGCGTAGCATATTTTAAGGAGTTTTCATAAAGACCGTTATTTTTAAAATATATTAAAAGCCCATTTTTTTTATAGACAAACAAATATATTTTTAGACTTTTGCACAATGGTTATTTAATTACCCACTATCTATTACCTGGTTTTGTTCCTCAAACTTAACATGGATAAGAAAAAAAAAAAAAAACGATTGGCAACACTTTTAACCTCTCTACTGCGTAAGACGTCTATATTATGTTTTATCAAAACTCTATTCTGTTGCGTAGACGTATAGATCACAAAATCTTTTTTAAATTTCAACTCAGTGAAACTGAAATAAATGTTTAAAAAAACCGGCAGTTTTTGGAATTTAGAAAAACTGTAAATGCAGTTGTGTAAACAAGACCGTGAACCATCACTGAGCAATGTTTAAGGACTACCCCACTTTATCCGTAAAAGTTACAGAGGGTTAAAGTTGAAAAATCGATAAAAATGGCTTGAAATAATCCATAGTTTTTACCTTCTTTCGCTTTTTTTTTAAGTTCTCCTTATATTTCAATCTTTTCCGGCATAACACAAAGTCAGTACATATAAGAGATTATTTTAATGTTGGTTTGATAGATGCTTCATCGCTTGGTAAGAAGTTATAAGACGGTTAAGTTTTGAAACCAAAAATTAAGAGTTTTTAAATTTTTGGAGGTTTTTTGATCAGGGATTTCGGCCCCCTCTATAAAATGAAAACAGTTGAACTAGAGTTGGTAGCTGTTGTAATTCTTAACATTTTGGAATTAATCCTGTGAATGTGCCACGAATAGTTAAGGAGTTTCAGCAGATCAAAGTTCGAAAGAAAAAACGTAATTTTTTTAAAATACCAGTTTTTCGCGAGGCACATTCGCGGTTTCATTCGAAATTTGGTGGACTCTTGCGTAAACCGAGTTTTTTGTGAGTTTACATAAAAAAATCACTGGCGGGCTTATAAAAAATTAATTTCAAAAATTTTTGAAAAATGTCCGAAATTTACAAATCTTTTTCTAATTTTTTTTAGTAGCAATTAATGCATTTTTTTTAAAATTTAATACATCAAAAGACGTGCCTTAACGCGTAGAACAGATTTGGTTTTTCGTTTTTTACTTTACGTCATTATTAGCGGTAAGCGGGATGTGTTTATCTAAACTTATTTTGATCTGGCACATCCAAGGCTTTGCACGAAATCGGATGAAATTTTTTTTAAATGAAAGCCCATTCGATGCCTTATTATAAAAAAAAAATTTTTTTGATGATTATTGATTTTTTGGACCATATTAAGTTTTCTTGTTATAAAAAAGCATCCCAGATTTTTTTTTTTTAATTACTGTTGTAATCAGACTATTGTCAATAATTTGACCACACACATCCTAAATATGCTATAAGGAATTGAAAAAAATGTTTTCATCGCGAATAAATCGCGATTTTACATTTATTAGTAAAAAAAGTCATAAGATATTTTGGCTTATCTGTCATATTTCATGTGACAATTAGTCTTTTTGTTTTAAAATAAAAATTCAGTTTTATTAATTATGGATAACTTAAAAGCGGTAAAACTTAATTTTTATCTGAATTAATAAAAATCTCTACTTTTGATAATTAATAAACTTTTTTTTTTTAATTTAAGAACTGATCAGAAACAAAAATAATACTTATACCGCTAAAAAATAAATTATTAGTTCACAAATTTTAAGGACGTGCAGTATGTAAGTGGATGCAAATAGAGACTTTCTGACTACTACGCTATTGTTACCCTAACACTCCTCTTTAATTCATCTTTTGACACACTTACCATATCTCTTAAATATATAATCGCTAAGAACCCATTGACAAGAATACCTAGCGGTGCTCGTTAAAGGGTTAAAGATGTATCAAATAATAGAATAGATATAGCCTAGCATGTTTTAATAACGAATGGAAAAAAAAATTTAAAAAAACCAAAAAAAAAAACAAATTTCAACAATTGTAAGACCGCCACAGCTTTAAACCGCCATAACTTTTGACCCCCTCACGCGATTTAATTGACGGGAATGAATCTCTTATGCTAAAATAGCTCTCAATACTTATGCCAAAAAAAAAATATTTTTTTTTACATAAAAATTTAACTCTTAGCCGGAACTCCTCATATACATATCGTTTTATATGGCCACATATGTAATTATATATAATATTATCCTGCTATATATGACTATATATAAACATTTTCCGTCGGGTGCTTTTAAGATATTTGTATACAAACCGACAATTTATCGACGTTGACAAAATTAAAAGAGTTAACACTTAACATGCCCAATGTCAAATTTTGCATGGGATTTCTTAACATGTATAGGAAAAAAACAATCCTTATGAATTCATTTTAAAATACCTGTATGTTATTTCAAGTGACCATATCTTATCAATTTAATATAAAACAAACGCAAAAAAGAAAGATAATGGACCTGTTAAGTATGAAAGTATTTTATATTATTAATTCACACACTTTACAAAAATTAAATTTAATCAAAGAACACAAAGACTGAAGAGGATCCAAGGTACTCAACATCTGTTAAATTTTATATGCAAAGAGAAACAGTTGTTTACAGGTCTTGTAGTGCATATTTTTTTAGTAACTACCCTGCAGGAAGCTTGGGGTCAAGTGTCTCCAAATCTTCACTTTTGTCTACTATTTTGTTGACATTGTCAACTAAGCGTATACACTTTTTACTTTATTAACTCACTAGTAAATTTTTGGTTCCATTGTCTACATATGGTCCTATTAGAACTAATTAGTCACTAGTGAATCTATGGTTTTTATGTCTACATGTGGTCCCATAAGAACTAACGAGTCACTAGTGAATCTTTGGTCCAATGCATGCATATGGTCACATAAGAACTACCTAGTCACTAGTGAATCTATGTTTCTAATGTCTACATGTGGTGCCACAAGAACTACCTAGTCACTAGTGAATCTTTGGTTCCAATGTCTACATATGGTTCCATAAGAACTACCTATTCACTACCTAGTTTTAATGTCACTAGTGATTTTCAATGACACGTACATATTAAATGTCTATAGCAAATTACGTTGCCTGGGGAATATTTGGTTAGTAGTACTGGTGACACAGTCAATAGTGAATCAATACTTTTTCACTATTGACATTTCCTGCAGGGTATAAACAAAATTTTGTGTTAATAATACAAAACTTATGCAGAGAATACATTAAACAACACAAACTAGCTAAAAGGCATGTAAATCAATTAATTAAAAGTATCACTGTTAACATGTTTTTTTTTCGAAACTCTCTTAAAACCAGTTCAGGTTCTTAGAAGAGAGCGTTGGATACGGGTTGATTTAATAATATATTATTTAAAAGCGAAAACTGTAATCTTTTTATTAAAACAAAACGAAAGATAACAAGCCGTCATTGAAAAAAATTTATCTGTGCGAATAAAAAGATCAACAATATTGTTTTCGGAATAAAAAAGTAATGCCGCAATAAATACACGATAAGAAGAATTTAAATTAATTTTCATTATTCACCAACCTATTGTATGCACAAAACAACCCCTGATGCTATAAAATAATTTAATACAAAATAAACACAAATGTTTCATATGAATTATTTTGTTAAAGTTTTTTCAACTCTTTTTTTTAAAGTCTTTACTCTTTTATCAGAGGCCTTTAATGCTAACCCGTCCTCTTTATTTTTCTTCACCAGCTCTGCCTAAAATCAGTAACCAACCAAAAAACCCGTTTTTAAGAGAACTTTAGGTTGTGTTTGAAAAAAATTAGGTTTGAGTGTAAAAAAACTGTGTTTGAAGGTTTTGAAATTGGGTTTGATGCTATGTTGCCAGAGGCCCTTCTATGCTACTCTGAGGTACTCAACACGTCCTCTTTATTTTTCTTCATTAGCTCTGCCTAAAATCAGTAACCAACCAAAAACCCCGTTTTTAAGAGAACTTTAGGTTGTGTTGACAAAAATTAGGTTTGAATGTAAAAAACTGTGTTTGATGCTATGTTGCCAGAGGCCCTTCTATGCTACTCTGAGGTACTCAACACGTCCTCTTTATTTTTCTTCATCAGCTCTGCCTAAAATCAGTAACCAACCAAAAACCCGTTTTTAAGAGAACTTAAGGTTCTGTTGACAAAAATTAGGTTTGAATGTAAAAAACTGTGTTTGAAGGTTTTGAAATTGGGTTTGATGCTGTGCTGCCAGAGGCCTTCTATGCTACTCTTACGTACTCAACCCGTAATCTTTATTTTTCTTCATCAGCTCTGCCTAAAATCAGTAACCAACCAAAAACCCGTTTTTAAGAGAACTTAAGGTTCTGTTGACAAAAATTAGGTTTGAATGCAAAAAACTGTGTTTGAAGATTTTGAAATTGGGTTTGATGCTGTGTTGCCAGAGGCCTTCTATGCTACTCTTAGGTACTCAACACGCCCTCTTTATTTTTCTTCACCAGCTCTGCCAAACCAAGAGTTAACCAAACCAAGAGTTAAAAAACACATTTTTAAAGAGAAATGAAGGTTGTGTTTGACAAAAATTAGGTTTGAAGGTGGTGACATTGGGTCTGATGCTGTGTTACTTAATAATATCTTTCGAAATATCCTAAATCACCCAGCAAAAATTATAAAATCTGTTATATCGTAAGAAAAAAAATATGCTTAACTAAAAAATTAAAAAGTCTGGTAATATTTATTATGGCAAAAGAAAATATGCAAAATAATTGTAAAAAAAGCTTCTAAGTCAAAATATAAAATTTTTTGATGTAAGTGCTGCATTTTTTTTACTACATTGTTGTGGTCATTCAAATTTTTTGCAGTTTTTTATCTTGTAAACGTTTAATAGCATAAAAAAATGTTTAAATTTTTATTTTTTTAAATTCTATAAAACTATTTTGATTGAAAAATAAATATACAAAGAATCATTTTTTTTACAAACAAAACATACAAAAAAGCATTTGATATATTTATTTAATTGTAATTTGGTTTGTTATTGGTTTTATGTTTTAAATAAAACATGTCACAACTTGTTTAGTTTTCAAAAAAATGGCAGCCTCCCAAGAAAAAACTTTCAACAAAATGTTGTAACTCGACAAATTTTTTGCAGAAAGTGTTGCGACTCAGTTTAAAGAGAAAATGTTGGTTACTGAGTTGGGCAGAGCTTGACTCTTTTTTGAGAGGCACTTGAGAAGTATTCCATTTCTTTTAAATAGTTATTCTATGCTTTTATCAGCTATACCATACTTGGGACTAGTTCATTGAATGAACAAATTAATCGACGATTTAATTGGCATTGTTTGATGGTAATTAATTTTTTTGGCATTGCAATTGCTTAGAAACAATGCCAATGAAATTTTGTTTTAATTGGCATTAAACATTTAACGCCGCTGATCTATTTTCTTTGGCGATATGTGAAGTCGCTAGTCTACGTAGATAAGCCCGAAACGATTGACCACTTGGAGGACAACATTCGCCGAGTTGTTGGCAAAATACGGCCACAAATGTTGGAAAAAGTAATCGAAAATTGGACCTCCAGATTAGACTACGTCCGAGCCAGCCGTGGCGGTCATATGCCAGAAGTCATATTTAAATTATAATGACAGAAGATTATCTTGTCAATTTATTATATTTATATTCTTGTCAATTTAAAAAATTTGTTTTATTCCATTTCAAAGTTCTATACCTCTATAAAAAACACCCTTTATATGAAAATATAGAAAGGCCGGAAAACAATGTTTGTATTTTTAATACAAAAATTAAAACATTTTTAGATTCTCATTTAGTTTATATTTGTTATTACTGATATGCTCATAGTTTGCAAATAATAATAATTAGAAAATTTCATTGAAGATACAATGTATAAAAACATTATTACTGGAGTAGTGGAGAGTGGGTTAAACAGACAGATGTTTACCCTACAAAATGCCATATGTGTTATTTTTGACACAAGCCATATGTGACAGTTACGCCATATGTATGTTGTCCAAATCGACATTATTAACTTGTATACTCAATAAAAACAGTAGTTTTTTTACAGTTTTACAATAATTTTTATGTCTGTTGATTTAACTGCATTTGCAGTTGTTTAAACAGTTTTACAATAGTTTTTATATCTGTTGTTTTAGCTGCTTTTGCAGTTATTTTTACTACATTTGTCCGTTAATTTGTATTAGTTAAAAATTATTACATATGACAGTTGATATAAATTCAAAAATGTTGTACACCGTTTTAACTTCAAATGCAGTTATATTAACTGTCATTGGCATTTGAATTCACCCACATTGTTTCCTGAGTGTAGGCGCATTAATTCATTTTTTATTCTCTCACTTCCATTTTTCATTCAGAATTTTTTTTTCTTTAGAAATAATAAAATTGGTTTTTGTAGCATTGTTTTGTACTGCTAGATTGACAATTAAATTATTTATTAACCGAAAAGTTTTATGAAGAGTTGAGAAATGAGCCGTTAAAACTAAAAATATCTCTCAGATTGGTGGTTGTTTAGTATTTTGGTATTGTATTTCGTAAATTTTTTAATAAATAAAAAACAAAAAGCAAGACTAGCCCCCACATGTTATACGGAATAGCTTTTTGTTATGATCGCTTAAGTTAAATGTTTCAGTCGTGATCGAAGTTTTAACGAAAACAGTTGGATTTTGGATTAACAAAATAAAGAATTTTAAACAAAAAAAAAAAAAAAAATACTTAATGTGCAAAATAATTAAAAATAAATTATAAATAAGTAGAGAAAGTAAGACCTTAAAATTGTCAGCCTTACCAAGAAACATAAAATAAAATTAGATTTGAACAAAATTTAATATTCTCAATTAAATAACCGAGTAAAAATAATATTATATAATCTTGTATAATGTGAATCAGTTTTGTATAATTTAATATAGTTTAGTATGACATCATGTATAGTAAGATACAATTTTAGTTGCCACTGAAATTTTTCGTAAAACGGCATATTTAATTGTATCTTACAATACCATACCATTATTAGACGGACAATATATAATTGGATTGGCAAAATTAAATTAATATATGGAATCAAACAAAACAACGCATTGCCCTATGTATAAAAATATAATTTTTGCTAAGTTCTGGAAAAGTGACGTTTTTTTTTGAAATCCTTAATATCCTGCACAAAATTTTAATACCAACTCGAAAATTTTCATTTAAAATATAATTTTTGTTAAGTTCTGGAAATGTGACGTTTTTGTTTTGAACTCCATAATATCCTGCACAAAATTTTAATATAAACTCGAAAATTTTCATTGAAAATGTAATTTTTGTTAAGTTTTGGAAATGTTACATTTTTGTTTTAAAATTCATAATATAATACTCAACATTTTAATATAAACTCGAAAATTTTCATTGAAATATGTCAAAATGGTCACAATTTGAAATAACGAACTCCAACAATTTTAGTTTGACACACACATTTTTGATTGTTAAACTTATAAAATTAAAATTTAACTGAACGTCAGATTTAAAGTGGACTCTCTAGTTTTTGACACAGTGTTTCTTTTTCGACCCAGTAGTTTTAAACGGCTGTCTTTTTTTTTGACAGGAAAAGGATAATTAAGATATTAAAATGCCTTAAAAATTATTCAATATCTTTACAAGAATCGTGAATAAAAACATTGTGAAACATTGTTACCAAAAGTTGCCAAATAATTATTTGAAAAAAATCTATTTTTGACCTTTTTTGATGGAACTTTTTTAAAAATTTTTAAAAAATATAAAAAAGAATAATCTTTTATATTTTTGATATAAATTATATATTAATTATACAAATTATTTAATCGATTGTATATAATTTTTGAAAATCTGACCGATTAAACGATACAATTTTCATATACACAAAGTCTAAAATATTCCAAAAACTTATTCCATTTTTACTCAAAACATAAATAATGAAAGGTTTTTATTAAAATACTACTAAACTTTTAAAAATTATGTCGTCATAGTTGCCATATTGCAATTTTAAAAAATGTTCAGAAGCCACGAACTTTTTAACAAAAATTTAAAAAATCGGTTAACTTTACAAAAAATTATTTTTCATATATTTTTGAGTACAGATTTGTTCACAAAATTATATAAAATTGAAATTTTAAAAATATCTTCCATAGTCTATGATTTATATGCTGTCAAAGTTTAAATTTTGGTTGCCAATATTTATACTAGAGGGCGCTGTAAGGCAAAAAAAAAAATCTTAATGAAGAATGGTTCCTTATAACTCGAAAGTTTGGTCAAAAAATTTCCAGCGCACCTATGACGTGCCATTAATGAGCACGATGACTTCGGCAAAAAAACGGTATTTGATGGGTTTTTTTTTGGTATTTGGAGACAACGTGAACAAATTTTGAAAACATTTTTGGTAAAACATTTTAGTTCGATTTTGTGTAAAAATTTTAAGTAGAATGCCGTAGTTTAGCTAAAAAGTTAAATATATCGGTCTTGCAAGATCAAATTAAACTGAATTAATCATCTTTTCCTGTTACAGGTTGAATGTAGCCGTCACTCGTTTCTTTTTTTCGGATCTTTATTCAACTTAATCACATACACTCACAATATTTTATCCGTAAAGACTACTTACTGAATATACACACAGAGAAATAAAGTGCCAACCGAATTGAAAAGTGTATTTAAATGGCTTATAAATTCAGTTAGTACAACGATATTTTTATTAGATTTCTGAATATTTTGAGTGTTGGAACAAAAATTTAGTTGAATTAACCGAACTTTGTTGTGAAAACTAATGTTCAGTTGTACCAAACGACTGAAGTTCTTAATAATCGAATTTGAGTTCTTGTAACTAAATTTCAGTTGGCAAAAAGCTAAATTTTTCTCTGTGTGTACACATTAAACTAACTGAAAATTGGTTAAAAAAGGACCACTTACTTTTCGTTAAAAACAACTGTATTTTTTAGTTTATTTTCAACTGCTGAAAATTTAATTAACAAAATCGGTAAAAACAATTAATTGCTTATTTTCGTTTATTTCAATACTCAATATAATATAAAAAGTTTTTGTTTTAAATAGAAAATTTTAACTGAATGTTAATTTTGAATAAAAGACAGAAAAGTTAAAAAACAACTCTACCGATTAACTTCTTAAATAACTGTTGATTTTTTATGGAAAAGTTCTTGTGAGTTTACATTAAAAATTATCTATTTTGCAAACAAAATCAAATCGAACAAAACTCTTTCGTTTATTAATAACGACTAAAAATTAATAAAATTGAAGGGCTTATTGTAAAAACTTGATAAGCCACATTTTATTTCTATTTTGTTTTTTGCCTTTTAATGGTTAAAAAATGCAAAAATATGACTTGTGTGGAACATTTATTCTCTATGTACTTTCAATAAGTGTTTAAGCAAGACTTCTATCAAATATTAATCCATGGATGTCTAGAAAACAGCGAAAATCCATAAAACAATAAATGTGGCTTATCAAGTGTCTACAATAAGCCCTTCAATTATTCTTTATATTTTTCCAAGGCATGGACTGCTTATGCCATATTATTTTTGATGTTTGCAAAAAGTGCTTAAAGTCGATCTTTATGAAAACGAAGGAAAAAAACTAAAACATCCCAATTGTATATTATGGCTCTATGAAATAACCCCCAACGAAATAAGTCCCCAAACCAAAAATGAAATAACTCCCAATTTTTTTTTTATGAAACAATGCCCAAAAAAAACAATGAAAAAATGCACCAACAAAATTAAACAAAACCCCAAAATAAAATGAAATAACGCCGCAACTTTTGGGGCTTTATTTCATAATGAAGTAAAGCCTCATTTCGAAAATGAAATAAGGCCCCAATTAAAAAAAAAAAACTAAATTATATATTACATTAAAATATTTTTTTATTCCTAATTAATACATAGTTTTTGTGTATATACCTGCAAAGAGTCCTCAGCTGTTTGACGGCAAGAACATAAGAAAAATTAGTAAATGAAACCTGTAAATATGAACATTAAAAATATTTCACTAAAAAACAATTTTAAACAATATTCACTGGAAGATTATTCTTGTACCCTAAAAAAAATATAGCAAACGAATTGATAGTTTGTTTTTTGTGTCGCACGCAGAAAAAACTTTATTTCGCGTAGCCGCCTGCCGCGTTCTACGGAGGAAAAAAACCCTAAGAGCTGCCGAAGGTCGCCACACAGAAAAACTTGTTTTTACAAATCCAATGTCGAATCCGTTGAAATCTTATTTTTAAGATAATAAGTAATATAATTTGACCAGTCATAGCTTTGTCATTTAAACAGCTAATTGATTGTTTTTTATCTTCTGTTTATTTAACGTTTAACGTAAAATTTTTAATAAAATGGACTTCTAAAAAAATAATCATTAAAAAACAATAAATCTTGGTGTGGCTTGGTATTTTGGGATATAAAAAATTATGACAGGTCAAATAAATGTTACTTGATGTCTTTAAAATATAAGATTTCAACGGATGCGACATCGACCTTCGGCCGCTCTTAGGGGTTTTTTTCATCCGTAGAACGCGGCAGGCGGCTTCGCGAAATAAAGTTTTTTCTGCTTGCTTTGAATGAGATTCGTTGCTTACATTCCTTAAAAATTTTGATTTTTAAGAAAATCAAATAACACCCCAAAAATATTATTTGGGGACTTATTTCATTTCTCGAATTGGGGCCTTATTTCATTATGAAATAAGGTAAAAAAAAAAAATGAAATAAAGCCCCAAAAATGAAAGAAGACTTCAATTTTTTTTATTAGAAATTTTTGGGGCCTTATTTCATTTTTGATTTGGGGACTTATTTCATTGGGGCCTTATTTCATAGAGCCGTATATTATTTAAGAACTTATTTTCATTTATTAAATAACTAATTTTGATAAAATACTTTTCGGAACTCCTAATTTTGTAGTTTTTTTTTTGGGTCTTTTTATGTATTTTTAAGGAAAAAATAGTGAAACTAAATTATTAAAATTATTCAAGTTACTAGAGTAATTTCAAAATCTTACTCGATCAATCGATTGAGTTAAAAAATTCAAAATCTCGAGGAAGAAATTTTGTCAAATAAAAGTTAAGCCCCTAATGAATATTATTCTACAATTTTTTAAAATGAAAAAAAAAAAAATTAAATTAAATGGAATTAAATTAAATTAAATTAAACAAAAACAAAAAAAGTTTTATGAAAATAATTAAACTCAAAGTTCATTAATAATTTTTGTTTGGTAAGGCCTTACAAACGTAAAAAACATTTTTTGTTGTTTTTTTGTTTGCAAAACTCAAAGTCATGTTTAAACCAAGTTTGGTAGCAATACCATCATATGGCGGATTTGTCATGCTATACCGGTTCTACCTAAAAAATCATAAATATATTAACAAACCAGTTTTTAATTTAAATGTTTTTTTTTTGGGTTACCCAGCAAAACTTTGTAAAGTAATGTATTACCTTGTAATGTATACTCCTTACTTGTATCATTATTTTCCAACAAAAAGTATTGTTTTTCAAAATGGCAGTTAGTAACCAATTCAAAGATTAATTATTTACGTTTCGCTTTTATGTTAAATGTTTTATGCAATTAAGTTAAGTTATTCAATCATTGTAATTTAAAATGTTTGAGGTGCTTTAAGAGACTTTAAGTCTTATTGGTACCAATAATTAAAATAAATAAATTATTAATGAGGTACCGATAATGGGATACATAAGGCATTACTTTGTATTGCATACTGCTTACCTTCAACATTATTTCGAAGCACAAAGCAATGATTTGCCAATAATTGGACACGCAATGGTTACCTTGTAATGGTACATCATTAATTTTTACCTTATTTCAAAAACATAAAATAATGACTTACCGATCATCAATTACATAATGCATGAAATATAAGCGTAAAGTAATGTTTAAGATATTATTTTGAAAATCTTTATTTAGACACATTACTTTTCGATTTTTATAAGCATGATGGTAAGTTATATATTTTTAGCTTTACAAACGAAAAGTAACCCATTATTTAATGTGACGATAGCTCAGTTGGTAGAGGTCTTGCCTAATAACACTGTTCAACAAAATCAAATTTTTTCCAAAATTACAAGGTCCGACCTATACATTTTGATAGAATAGACAAAAAAAGACACGTGTATCGGCGTTTTGAAAGTTTACAACTGGGTTTCATTTTAGCGGGAGGAAAAGTTCCCCCAATATACAAATTTTGTATTGTCAATCGGCATAGAAAATCAAGTAAAGCTTACGTTTAAAGTTTATGGTGGGTTCATTAAATTTTTGTAAAATGTTACTGAAAACATTTTTGTAGAATATGTTAACCCTCTAACTCCTCAAGGTGGTCTTTTTTGTCCTTCTATTAAAAAGAGCAAAAAACACCATTAAAACAGGGATTTAAGGGTTTAAAATGTCCTGCAAAAATATTCCCTGCGAAATTTTACTATAAGCCCCTGAATACACCAAAATCAAACATTTTTATAGAATATGTTAACCCTCTAACTCCTCAAGGTAAGGGTCTTTTTTGTCCTTCTATTAAAAAAAAAAAAACAAAAAAAAATCATTAAAACAGGGATTTAAGGGGTTAAAATGTTGAATTTTCCGTTTTGGAGTATTCTGGGACTTATAGTAAAATTTCAAGGTGAATAATTTTACGGAACATTTTAACCCCCTAAATCCCTGTTTTAATGGTGTTTTTGCTCTTTTTTAAAAGAAGAACAAAAAAGACCCTTACCTTGAGAAGTTAGAGCATTAACATATTCTACAAAAATGTTCTCCGTAACACTTTGCATAAATTTGCTAAATACACCATATAATTTAAACGTCAGCTTTCCTTGATTTTCAAGCCGATTGACAATACAAAATTTGCATTTGGAGGAAACTTTACCTCCACCTAAAATGAAACCCAGATGTAAACTTTCAAAACGCCGATACACGTGTTTTTTTTTTGTTTTCTTCTATCACAATTTATAGGTCGGACCTTCTAATTTATTTATTTTTGTGCTGTACAGTGTAACCAGAGACTCCAGATTCGAATCTCAGCACGAACACTTTATTTATTTAATTAAAAAAACTATTTGCAATATATAATTTTTATCAATTAGTTTTTATGAAAATCTATTGATAGACACATTACTTTTCCGAACCCCTTAACAATAGAAGTAACCAGTTACTTTACCCATTACTAGGTAATGAGTACACCCATTACTTTTAGGCTCATCGCCTGTCAAATTCATCAGTGAAGTAATGCATGTAATTAGATTAGATTAGACTAGAGTGGCACTATGCACCGCGACCAGAAGGTGGTATTTTGTGCTGCCAACGAATACACCTTATAGGTTCAGGCTCCCAACGAAGCCAACTATCCTACCAGGTAAACAATTCCAAACGTCCGATGGCGTCACTATTTGACCACCAAAATAACGCACCCTCCTGTCGGAGAGCCTCGACAATTTGCAGAGAACATGCTCTGAGGTCTCGGGTTCCAATTCACAAAACCTGCACGTATCCGTAAAGGATCGTCTCATCTTGTACAGTTGATACCTAAGGCCACAGTGTCCCGTGAGGTAACCCGTCACGGTCCTTAGTTCGCCCCTCGTCATAGACAAGAGTTTCCGCGACCTCTCCCCAGAGGGAGATATAAACAGCCTCGCCTGTCGCTGCCCAGGCGATCTGGCCCAATAGGCCCCAAACTCCGACCCCCTCCATCTTCTGAGCCTCTCTCTGACATACCCATTGGGTGCGCCACAGAAGTGTTCAGGGCCAATGAATTGTCGACGAGCATGTAACCATATTTCCATAAATTGCTTTACCCATTATTTGGTAATGTGTGGTTTTGCTGGGTATTTCACATGTTACCTTTTATTGTCCAAAGCTCTTGTATTTTGTTCAAGTTTTAAAACTTTTCCTTTATAAAAATATAATTTTCTTTCTATACAAATTTAAATATAGATTGTTAACAATTTATTAAAAATTAAATATTAAAATAAACATTTAACGTGTGTTTTTTGACATCATTATTATCAACTGATAACGATTTTTTATTATTTTTGCGTTTATTAGAAATTTAATATATAAATTTTTACGATTTAGTTTTTTGAAAACGTGTACACTATATATTACGAGTATTTAAACAAATATAGACATTAATTTACATACATATGTGATCATTAGGGCTCGGAAGTTAATATATTTATAATCGCATTTTATGTACAGTAGTGGTCAAAACATTTGGAACTGAGATCGCATTTGTTGTTTTCATTGATTTATTTTCTTCAAATCACACTTAGGCCTAATTTTTGGGATGTAGATTATCTTTAAACTTAGATTACCGCAGTTTCTAAAAGGAATACTGTTTTTGAACTGCGGTTTATTTTAGTTTGTTATAGTAATGGCCAAAATTCTAAACAAATTTAAGTGGTTTCGACAATTTTTTGTTAATAAACTTGGAAATGACAGACAAAGCTCGTTGTCGGTTTAGCTAAACCGAGTTTAACTGTCAACCCAAAAACTCGGTCTAAGTTACTAAAATTTATTTCTTACATATTCTTCATACATTTTTTTATGTTAAACAAATAAAAAAAATTAATTCCGTTAAATTAAAGCAACAAAAAAATTAATAATAATAGATGTATTCAAAATGCAGGTGTTCAAAACATTTGCAACTCTCATTATTCTTACTCTTAACGAAACAATTTATACTAACAAATGTTAGGATATAACGGTAATCGCATTCCTTTTTAATATGAGATTCAGGCCGTTACATTTTTTAAACAAATTTATTATAATTATTGTTCTTTAATAGTTGTAATAAGATGTTGGAAGCATAAACATCGTAAGAATAATTTTTGTAAAAAATGGCAGGAAATAAATACAATTCTGATTTTAAATCAAAAGTTTTAAATGATTTTCATAATGAATTTTCCCAAAAAGAAATTTCTATAAAGTACTCCGTACCAAAATCAACGATTTGTCGCATTGTTAATAGTGGTAACATCCACACAACTCATAAAGGTGGAAGACCCCGTATTACAATTGTAAGAGAAGATCGGAAAATCAAGAATTTTTTTACGATATATCCCAAAGCAGTTCCCAGAGAAGCTAAAACTGAACTTTTAAGAGATACTAGTCTTACCGCCATTAAAATAAGATCCCGAGAATATGGTCTTAGAAGTTATAGATGAACAAAAAACCGCTTGTGTCGGAAAAAAAACCGAAAAGCTCGACTTGACTTTGCACGCACCCATTTGAACTGGACTCAACAGCAATGGAAAAATGTATTGTGGTCAGATGAGTTTAAATTCAACCTCCGGGGGATCAGATGGAAGAGCCAATGTTCGTAGACCACGAGGCGAAAAGTTTAATCACAGATACACAACCGCCACAGTGAAACACAGAGGTGGAAACATTATGGTGTGGGTGTGTTTTTCAGGAAATGGCATTGGCCCAATTCACCGCATTACTAGCAAAATGACGGCCACAATCTATAGAGATCTTTTGAGTTCAGTTATGGTTTCGTATGCTGAATTGGAAATGCCACTCTCATGGACCTTCCAGCACGACAACGACCCAAAACACACGGTGGGGGTTGTAAAAGTTTGGCTGCATAAAAATGAAATTAATATCATGTCGTGGCCAGCTCAATCTCCCGATCTCAACCCGATTGATAACATGTGGATGATTGTAAAACGGAATATCGACAATAAAGTATTACGAAATGGAGATGAACTTTTCGTCGAGTTGGAGAAGCAGTGGAATGAAATTTCTGACGATTGTATTAAAAAGCGCATTGCCTCAATGCCCAAGAGGTTTTCAGAAGTTATAAAATGTAATGGCTACGCTACAAAATACTGAGCGTTAAAACCATTGTTTGTATTTCCTGTTAATTACTTTAGGAGTTGCAAATGTTTTAATTTTTGTATTAAAAATACAAAAATTATGGGCGTTGTGGTGTAATGGTTAGCGCGTTGGACTGTTACACAGATGGTCCCAGGTTCGATTCCCGGTGACGATGACAGCGATTTAGAAAAATAATATGTATGAGTTTTCTATCACTTATTTTTATCGCTGCGCCCACCTTCGGTGTTCACATGCACTTAACCCCACCGAAGTAAATAATGAATCAGGGCTATGAAACAAAAAGCTTCAATAAATTCGCCAACTCTACATCAGGTGGCGAGCAACAAGTTCTAAGACTTATCTACTCGCGCAATTACAGTGTTGCCATGTTTGAAGCCCTTCATATTTCACCACCTTTCATCTCTCCACTATCCCCTTTCCAAAGAAAGCAACCCATTAATTAATAGGAAGAATTCCCTGAGTGTTGCTTCTGATGAAAAAAAAAAAAAAAAAAGATTATTGTTCTTACTCATGTCCTTCGAGCCTAAAGTTTGATAGTTTGATCATTTTCATAATAGACAATACAATTGTTTCATTGGCATCACCCAGATCTTCAGTTGTCTGCAATAGAAAAAGATAATTGGCTTAACTCAAACCGAGACATTTCATACAACAGACAAAATAAACTCTATGACAATCTTTTTGCCTGCCTTAGTGTATAAACTAACGGATATGGTAACCCTAATTATAAAATCAAACTATGTCGATATACTTTGTATATCAGTACATGTATGTGTGTTTGTTGTAAAAACTACATATATCCCAACAAACAGTGTTTGTTGAGAAGAGCCGTGGTAATGGGTTGAATTTAGAAATATTTAGTTATATTTGACATAAATTTTAGTTAATTGAAAGTAACAAATTAATATGCTAAAATCAGCATAATATGCTAAACATTAGTAAACAAAAAAATCATAAAAATTGTGAAATTTGTAAGGTATTGTTTTAGATATTTTTTAATGGCAATAAAAATCTACACTTCTGAAATCAGCACTCTACAAGTTTTTAGCAAAAATTTCTGTTGATTTAAGCACAACAAAGAGATATTTGAATTCTACTAAACTTAAGGTAAATATAACAAAAGTTTTGTTGCTATTACAGTTTTTGTTTGTTGTTTTTAGTCTATACATATTTAGTAAACATTTTTGCTAATTTTAGCGGAATAAGTGGCTATTTTCAATTAAGGGGTTTACTAAAAAAAATCAATAAAAACGATAATACTCAAGTAATTATAAAAACATAAACAAATGGTTTATAAAAAAAAATCTTTTTGCGGTAGAAAAACATAATATGAAATATTATTCAAAAAACTATAATTTAGAATTCGGACTACAATTTCAACCCTGTCTACCATTTCATTATATACAATTGTTTTAAAGGCAAAATCGGGTGCAATCGTGAAGCCTTAAGTACCCATCTAAAAAAAAACTATTTAGTTTCAGTAGAGGCCTTCTATGTTACTCTTAGGTACTCACCCGACCTCTTTATTTTTCTTCACCAGCTCTGCCCAACTCAGTAACCAACCAAAAGAGTAAAAAACGTTTTTTTTAAGAAATTTAGGTTGTGTTTGACAAAAATTAGGTTTGAAGGTAAAAAATATGTGTTTGAATTTCTTTCAAAATATCCTAAATCACTCAGCAAAAATAATTAAATCTGCTATATCGTAGGTAAAAAAATGTGCTTAATAAAAAAAAACAAAAAGTCTTGTAATTTTTATTTTGCAAAAAAATATGCCAAATTACGACACAAATAATGTGCTAAAAAACTTCTAAGTTAAAATATTAAAATTTTTAATGCAAATGCTACCTCCCAAGAAAAAGCTTCCAACAAAATGTTGCAACACGACAAATTTTTTGCAAAAAATGTTGCTACTCGACTCAGTTCAAAAAGAAAATGTTGGTTACTGAGTTGAGCAGAGATCGACTTTTTTGAGAGGCACGTGAGAGGTATTCGATCTCTTTAAAAAAGTTACTCTATGATTTCACACACGAATAAATTCTTTAGTCCCTAATATCATCTTTCCACTTACGTTTTTTGAGCAAAACATGTGTTTTGGTGAAAAAAAAAAAATGTATGGGTAAACATGTTTTTTTTCAAAACACATCCAAAACACTTGCAGTGGAAACGTGGTCACGATTTTTTAATTTAACATAGCCAGATTTTTTAATTTTTGATTTGCATTAAAATGGTAAACTCATAAATTAAAACAAAAACACCCAAAAAATCGTTGTTTTTTAGTTTTTAAAAAAATACTTGGCAAACATTTATTCAGGTCGTTTGGCCACCTCGGAGCTGCGATTTGACACCGTTGGACTATTATTTGTGGGGTGCCGTCAAAGATAAGTGTTACGCCAACAAGCCAGAGGCAATTGACGCTTTAAACG
The DNA here is from genome assembly GCA_021234595.1 of Delia radicum. Lineage (NCBI taxonomy): Eukaryota > Metazoa > Arthropoda > Insecta > Diptera > Anthomyiidae > Delia > Delia radicum. The sequence continues at coordinate 200,665,682 of CM037855.1, read as the reverse complement.
ACAATATTCGTGAAGCCATTGGTGAAATACAGCTGCACACAATCGATAATGTGCTTAAAAATTGGACCGTTCGTGTAGGCTACTGCATGGCCCGCCGAGGCAGCCATTTGAATGAAATTATTTTCCTGTTATATTAGTTTTTTGTTTTTATATACATCGAGATTATTTTTATGTTATTTTCAATTTATAACGAGCTTTCAACCTCCGTATATTTACAAAAATAAAGCAAATCAAACATATTAGCTAGGTTGATACTAGTATTTCGATCTGGCTAAAGATCTCATCAGAACCCGAAGTTTTAGAAAAGTTAGAGCCTACATAATAGGCAGAACTTTAACAAAAAACCTATTCATAATCAAGGAAGCATTGAAATATGCATGAAGAAATCGATGCCATATTCTTAAAAAAATTTACATTCCCATAGATATTTGGTTAACTTTGCCCTCCAGGAAACGACAACAAACATATAAATACATGAACTTGCGAGCCCTAATGATCATCTTGTTAACATATTTATTTACATAGATATTAAATTATTTATTTAATATGATTCATACATATTATTTGTTAAAAACAATATAATCGTTTTAATTAAATTATTCGCCAGTTTAACGGAAAATATCATTATGAAATTTTATTTATTATAAATCAAAATGATAATTAAGTGTCTATTGATTATATTAATAAATAAATCAGTTGACAACAATTGTTTTAATAAATTAAATATATTTCAATGTGATCGATTAACAGGGCAACGATAAAAATGCATCGAATTGAAGCTGTGCCTCGAATTGAAATGTGGACAAGTTTAAGAAAGTGTATTTATACTTTATTCCAAACCTACATCTTGGTATTCATTTATTAGCCAAACAAATTTCATTATCATTCAGTTGTAATTACATTTTTTGTCATCCTTCTAATGCTAATGAAATCACACTAATGCTTAAACAACTAATTACAATTGAGCAAAAAAAGCATTTGTTTACAAAAAAAAGTGGAGTGTAATTTGCTTTACATATGGATCTGCATGGATCAATGAGTTTTTGCATTAGATATATGAATTGTCACTGCAACTCGTCCATTCAAACTTTTCATGAAATTAATGCAATTTTTCATTAATTGTAATGAAAAATTTCATATTATTTATTAAAAATTTCATACTACTAATGAAAAAGTTTCATTAAAAATATTTTCATTTAAACTATGAAGCTTTTTCATAAACTTTAAGAAAATTTTTACTTCACATTTTGAAGAAAACTTCATTAGTTTAATGAAAAAAGTTCACTGAAACTCCCCAGAGAAATTCTCTCTATGTAGGAATGGAACGGAGATCGATAGGAATTGTAACACTAAATACGTGAAACAAAATGGAACGAGGAACTTTATATTATCCGAGTATGTTTATTTGTATTATCACGTAAATAAGTACAAAAAAAATATATATCTCCCGGTGGATGTTTTATAAAAATTTATCACTTTAGGCAAGGCCCGGCGCAAAAATTTTATAGTTTCGGGAAAAATCCCTTAATTATTTGTTTACTCAAATACGTACGTGAAAATACAAATTTATTAACTCTGATAATAAAATGGAACATTGGTCCAAAATGGAACGATATGGAATAAGACGGGGAACGAGTGGAATCGAAATACATAACACATTTGTATTATTCAAACGCGTTACGCAGGTTAAGTTTTGCAAAAATTTTGACCGTTTTGCGATATCTCGCTTAGTTTCCGACATACCAGCAATTTCATAACATAACATTTTTTTTTAATGGCCAATTTCTCCAAAACAAAGCGAGATAGGGCAAAACAGACAAAAACTTATGATCAATAGGAGTATTAATTACCCCTTGTAATACAAATAGTTTAGGCTCGGTAAAGATACCGAGAAATTCATTTTTTATGAAACAGTCACAGGGTGTCTCCATTATTTGTTTACGCAAATACGTACGTGAAAATACCAATTTAATCACTCCGATAATAAAATGCAACATTATACCAAAATGGAACGATATGGGATGAAACGGAGAACGAGTGGAGTCAACCACTTAACAACAATTAAAAACTAATCTAGTCTGATTTCAAAATTAATAGTGTTTATAATTTTTAGAGAAAAACGTTTAATCTTCTTCTTAACCTCAACATTAAATTAAATTTGTCAAATGCATATTAATGAAAAATTAATTGCAACTGTCTATATGACACTGTATTAAAAATAATGTTCCATATAAATTAAAAAAAAAACGAAGATTTTGGTAGCTAATGGTTAATCTTCACGATTATCTCAGAACATAATTTTTAAACCTAGAGCAACAATAATCGGCACAACAAATGGAAATTTAAAGATAAACTTTTTTCCATGAATAATTGCTCTGTTGTCTGGCTAACAGCAAAGTTATATTTTTTGCGTGTGTGTTTAATGGAAAATACTAGTAGCGAATTTACATTGTTAAACTGTACAGTGGATTTCAAACTGAAATCCATATCGTTTACAACAGAAAATTTTACAGCTGATTGAAATTAGAATTTATAACAAAATTTTTTGTGAACAAACTAACACATAAAAAATAACCTAAACAAATTTTTTTTATAAAAAACGTTTTATTTAATGGCGGGGCAAAACATTCAGATACATACGAGTATGCATTTGAGAAATTTCAAATAACTTTTGTGTATGGGTTAGCCGATGTTTAAGCATGCTACTTCAATCTGTGTTAATCATTTATTTTTAACGGCCAAAAGAAATATTAAAATTACAGTTTTTGCTTTGATTAATTTAAAGTTATATTAATTTATATATTTGATTGTATTTATCACACTTCAAAATGTATTTTACACACAAAAAATAGTTTAAACATATATTAGAAGTGTAAAAGAAAGCCCGAATTATTTTGGAAAACACTTATTTTTTGCAGGTTTTATGATTGGAGTTGTCAAACCCTGTTACGAATTATTCGATAAACTGTTTTTTTTTTTTAATTTTCCGGTTTCGAGTTATTCGAGAAACCGGGGTTTTCGTCTCGAATAATTCGACATTTTCGAATAATTTTTAAGCAAAAAAATTTAGAGAAATATACATTTGTAAATGCTAGCAAGTATAAAATACTGAGAAGACAAATTTGCTTTGTTCCTTTTTTGACTTTTTGTTGCTTTCTGTACCCATATGTGCTTTTCTGGGCTTTTTCGATTTTGCGCTTAATCAAAATTTTTGAATAATTATTCATCAATTTCATTAATTTTTGAAAGCAAAATCCTTTCTCTAAAATAAAAATTATTTTAGCAGCACTTCACTTCACTTTCTGATAGAAAGGCTAATTAAATTTTCATTTTTTGTCTCCTCTGATAACAACTGTAAAGGAATAAATCCTTCGATTTGTTGTGTAATATTAATGAATAATTTATTTTTTAATCTCCACATTTAATAAAAATTGGGTGTACCGGTAGAACTCCCTTCATGTTAATATTTATATTGATCTTGAACTCGAATAATCGTGAGTCATAATTTAAGATAAAAGATGAAAAATTTAATTTTTCAGCCTTACTATTTTCTTTTTCAAAATGCTTTTTTTGTTAAAATCGACTTCTTTTTAAACAAAGTGTTTGCTTCATCCGTACTAGTCATACCAAAATAATTAAAATAAAGTCAAAAATATAGATTCAAACATTTTTTCAAGTTTTATGATACAATTTAAATATTTTGTTTGCCCGTGTAAAAAAGATTATATCTGACCAGATCTTAGTAGATATGTTAATTAGATCTGGTGCAAGATCAGATCATAATGAAAGGATATTTTTGCATCAATAAAAAAATGTTGTACTTATTTTTTTAAAGCTTCAACTCCTTCCACATACGCACTGCTGTCAAAAACTCAGATTTAGGTTCCAGAGGGATGTATTTATACGAAATTTGTACTCGACATTCGATTCTACCCCAAAAATGATTAAAAAAATTTTTTCCCAGTTTTGAAAGTGCACCGTTTAGGTAATAGAGTGGACGGAAAACTCTCTTTTCTCAAAATCTTTTCAAATTAATTGTTTTAATCACACACAATAAAAATATATTATCAACTGAGCTACGAACAATGCTATGAACATTTTTGATATATCGTTGCCCGTAAATAAGTTGTTAATCAATAAAATATGGCTTTCCAGTAAAGACAACATTTTGAAAACTTAATAACTTTTTACTGGGTTACCATAAAGCGAAAATGTTTGCACAATTTTTCTCAGCTTAAAATGCTTTTTGATTTTGTGTAATAAAAAACTTTTTTTTAAAGTTTTTTGAAAAAATTTGATTTTTTCGATCACTCTATTTCCTAAATGTTGCACATTCTATAGTTTACTGAAGGCGAAAAAGATATTAACATTTTAGAACAACTTAAAATGTAGTAACTGCTAAACTTTTTTGAGTGCAATCTGAATTTTACCAACAATCGATGAAGCCGTTTCCTAAGTTTCAGTTTTAAAATCTCAAATTCAAACAGACAATACAATTCTCACAACATCTGTTATTTGTTGTTACTAAGCTTCAACTAAATATTATTTATTATCAGGGAGCGGAAGTTCATGCAAATGCATGTTTTTCCTTAAGTCTGAGAACAGAGAGAACAAAATATCTTTGCGAATCAAAGACTTGGCCTTAAAATGACATCGATTTGTTAGTGCATATTTTTGTATATTTTGCTATAAATGTATATTTTAGCATATTTTGCTTTAAATGTATATACATATCTACTTATTTTGCTTTAAATGCATATTTTTACTGCACATATTTACTTATTTTGCTTTAAATGCGTATTTTTATATATTTTTTCATATATTTTTTGTAAAACAATCAGTTTCAATTTTATTTTATATTTCACCAACGCGCATAAGGACTAAAAAATGCCCAAGCTGCTTAAGCCCTATTGAGTGTTCTCTTAAATATTACATGCAAGTTGAGTTTCAGATAAAAAAAAAAAATTGTGGTTTTTTAAATGAGTATTTTTCAATATAAATTATTAAAATAAAATAATACAAACTAACTTCAGAAATTAGTTAAAATTTTCTAGAAAATATGACAAATATTAATTCAAAGTGACTATGTTTTTGTTATTTTTCTTCAAAGCTTTATATTTTTGGTTTTTAAAAAATGTTAAGTGCATATTTTATTAATTTTTAGTACATATTTTAAGATTTCTCATACATATAATAGGCGCATTAATCACACTTTTTAGAGCATTAAGTTCCTGTTCCTGTTCCTGTCCCTGTTTATTATATATTTATTGTTCAATTAATTGACTCTGTACGCATAAACAGCCGATTAAAAAAAAAACTGATATAGAGCTTTATATAATCTTATCTAATTTAATATGGCCCCATATTTATTTATATAAAATTTCATCGGAAAAATGGCCCGATTAAATTGTATCAAATTACCTGTAATTGTATCATATTATACTAATTTAGATACAATTATAAGTGATTTGATGCAGTTTTGTCCTAATTTTGTCCTTATACACTTTTATCAAATTATTTGTTAATATATTTATTTAACCCTCAAACGGTACAAAGGTACGAATTCGCACCCATGATAATTTCAAAGCGCTTCAACTTTTTCGACTAGTACCTTTAATGTTTCTGCCCTATACCTTAAATATGTTCTATACTCCAACAAATTCATCGCGCATAAACAGATATTTATTCGCCTGAGCATAGCCGGGGAATCGACATAAGAAAATTCGATTGGTGCGAATTAGCACCAGTGCACCAGTGCACGATGGTAAAATGCGGTCGAAAATAAATAAAATTTTTTTTTAGAAATTTTGATTCCAAACGAAAATTTATATTCCAAATAAAAAGAATCCGCCACCAATGTTTTTGTAAAGTGTGCTATATTAAATTTTATGTTACATCAAAGTTTCGACTTTTCTTGTATTAATATCCTAACTAAAAAATTTAATTTTTAAAGTAGAATACGGCAATCCTTTTGATTTTTGTTTTTAATAAAATTATTTATATATGAAAATTTGTTTTGTTTTTAATCATTGTATGGCGATTTTAAGTATTTCGAGTGCGTATTTATTTCCATGGTTTGTTCAATCCTAGAAATTGTCTTCTTAAGAAATAAAAGAATTAAAACTACTAAATTTTAATAAATTCTTGTGATTTCTCGGAGGATGAGGCTTCACATTATTTGATAAAACTTAAAGCCTTTACTATACATTTGAGCTGCCTTTTTTTATTTTATTTAACTGGAAGCATTTTTATGACTTCATGTATTGCAGATTAATTATTGGTGGAATGGACTATGTAAATTCCGAAATATTTCCAAAACATTTCTTCGCATCAGTAGATATTTGAAATAAAATTTTATCAAAATCGAAAAATGTAGTAAGACAATATATCACTCATTTACTAAAAGACTGACATAACTCAAAAAACACGATTAAGCAGAAAACTCGTTTAAAGTTTTCAATCCATATTTGCCTCGCTCGACACTCTCCCTATTTATTTGGTTTTTAACTATCCAGAGACCTGTGAGTATCATAGTTTCTATATAAAGTATGTACTCTTTGCATCCACTTTCCAGAAAAAAGAAAACATATTCTCTTCGAACTCGAAAAGTATACAAGATATTAATATGAAATTTTTACACAATATAAAGCATGATGTAACTAATATATCTGCATTGCTAACAGAAAAATCGGGTCTTTTGACTTATGACAATGTCGGTAGTGAAAGGGGTAATAAATCTTGAAAAATAGTTTGTTGCAGGTTGAATCCGGATATCATTATTTCCTAAGGAAATTGCCAGGGGACAATGTTCTTACAATTTCTAGAGATATTTTTTAGGATAAACCACGTTCCCAATGAGAATTTCTTATTCGCATCTAGAAGCATGATCTAAAATTTGACATATCGAGGAAATGAAGTAAAAATAACAAAAAATTACCGCACCTTAAATTTCGCAAAATTTAATAATTCAAATTCGAGGTGAAATAAAATTTAAATATAATACCGTATGTCATTATACGTTACATTGTACTAAGCGATATAAAATTATCTGTGAAATCATGCTTACTAATATTTACCAAATGTAGTAATATATGCCACATCTACGGTAAGATAAATCGATATAAACACTCATAGAAATAATTCTGTAAAAATTAGTTAAAAAATTATCTTGCAGGAAAATCTGCTAAAATGAACAGATTTTTTACTAAATATTAGTAATATAAGAATAGCGAAAATAATTCTCTTGAATTTACAAATATTTAGTTATATTTGAGCAAAATTTTAGTCAATTGAAAGTAACAAAATAATCCGCTAAAATCAGCCAAAAGTTTTAATAAATATTTGTAGACAAAAAACTCTTAAAAAATATGTGAAATTTTTAAAGTTTTTTTTTAGTTTTTTATTAATGTGAATAAAAGTCTGCCCTTATGAAATCAGCAATTTAAATTTTTTTTGCAAAAATTTCTGTTGATTTTAGCATTCTTATTCATTATTTGAATTCTATTCAATTTGAGGTAAATATATCAAAAATGTTGTTAATATTACAGTTTTTGTTTGCTATTTTAAGTCTACAAATATTTAGTAAAAGCTTTTGCTAATTTTACAGAGTAATATACTATTTTCAATTATGTAAAATTCACATCGAATATAACTAAATTTTTGTAAAGTTAACAGTTTTTTTGCTGTTCTTTTTTTAAAAATATTTAGCAAAAAATCTGCTAAATTTGGTAGTTTCTTCTACAAGGTAATTTTTAACTAATTTTTAGTAGCTTTTTCTGCTATTTTTACAGGTTTATTTCTAGGAGTGTATTTAAATAATAATATGTATATTTCCGAAAAACCAAATCCAAGATAAAAATTATATATAATCATATGCGCCATCACATCCATATTAAGCTATGTATACACTCAAGTAAAAAAGTTATTAAAATCAGCAAAAAGTTTTGCTGAGTCAGCAAAATTTTAGTCAGAAGGGTGTTTGCAAAAAAATTGCTAATGTCAGCAAAATCTTTTGCTGAAAATCAGACTGCTGATTTTTAGCAACAAAATTAGTAGATTCAGCAAAAGTTTTGCTAACACTTAGTAGATTAGAAATTAAAAAACCCTTGCTAAAAATTAATAAAATTTTTGCTGAATATTAGTAGACTGAAAAAAACTCAAAAAATTTGTAGAAAAATTATACTTTAGTTAATTTGTTTACTGAAAATCATGAAACATATTTTTGTGATTCTGTTTAAAATAATTTACAATACTCTACAAAATATAAAAATGTTCGTACTCCCAAATTCACGATATGAATTAATGTAATATAAAAAAACAATAGAAATAATTATATATAACATAAACGAAATTATCTTTGAACTACTTATGTATTCAATTATTGTCTAAATGTACTATCTTTTAAAGGAACGCAAGTGCCGCAGAGAATTATACAAACGAAACAAAAAACTAACTAACAATCCTTTTTTGCAATAAGGAAAAGGAAACAGAAAAATCTACCTAAGATGTATGTCTTTGTCTTTCGCTTTAGTCTGTCTACTTATTGCATATTTGTTTGCAATTTGACCACAAAAGATTATTATTATTTATAAACATTTAGTTTACCAATACACATCTAATATTTATTAAATTTAAATATTTTATTTTGTCTTTTATTTAATTAATAGACAATTATTTTCACAAGCCGGTGACAACGCAAAATTTAAGTTGTTTTAATCCACAATTTTGTGTTATGTATGAAAAACAGATACAAAAATCTTCCATGGTTGATTTTTTTATATTATGTCTTACTAGAGCTGTACTTTTTAGTATAATTTTCCTCGTCACTACTAGATCGTGACATGCCGCGACATCTAATTCATTCTGCGTATATCTTTCAGTGTGGTTGTCGTTCACACTAATGATGTGCTAATCAATACAATTTTTTTTAGCAAAATAAATTAATAAAACATTAGTAAAATATTAGTAAGACATAAGTTCAAAACATTTAAGTGCTGAATAAGTATAACTAAAATTTTAGTTTAAAGCATAATTTTAGGAAAAAATTTGCTGAAAAATAGTATACCTGATTTACAAGATGTTTTACTAACTTTTCTACAAACTTATTTTTTTGAGTGTATAAAGCTATATGTTTTTCTATATTATTATATGAAACAAGATATGATTATATATGAACGTTTTAACTCGGGCATTTATATATTTTATTTTTTATTGAAATGCTAAATGACTGGATTTTATTTTTAATGAATTTGAATTGATTGCAAATTAATTGATTGAACGGACCAATAAAGAACAACAAAGAAATATAATGAATTGAACTGAACAGACATTTTGACGTACTATATAAAATAAAATTACATGGATGAAAGATAGAAATGTCGATATGAGAACGTTTTGAATAAACAAGTACATAAATGTTATGCAATACAATTAATAAAAAACAAAAACGATGAGTTGAATTCAAATTAATCAAACATGTGGAAATATGTACCCGATTAAAAAAAAAAAAAAAACAGATATGATGCTTTATCAAATCATAAGTAATTTAATATGTGCCTTTATAAAGTTTTATCCAAGAAATGGACCGTATTACCCAAGTAAAGTAAATGTTGGGAATCATCAAATTATATTAAATTATATATAAATTAGATATGCGATCAGAACAAATTTGATTTAAAAATGAGAACATATAATTGTATATAAAATACATCAAATTGTATGGCAATTAAATACAAGTTTGTGCAATTAAATACAATTTCATCCGAATTTTTCAACATACACATTTTTGTGTATAATATATAATTGCATCGAATTAGATATAATTTGATATTATTAGATACAAGTTGATACAAACAGTTCTTAGTTTATCTCAACAATAATATCAAATATTCAATATTCAAACTAACATTATTTTTTCAGTATTTTTACGAATGCGAAACTGTGGAGCCAAAAAATCATCGCTGTGTTTCAAACAGATTAACTCCGAACAGGGTTGTTTTGTAGAAAAATAAACTTTTCTCAGATTAATTCACTATTAAAATTCAGATTTTTTTTGTCTGTATCAACTCTTAGCATATGTCAAACTTCTTATGCTAATTAACGTGAATTAGCCAGAGAGGCCAACCTTTAATTTTCATTAAAAGCAAAAAGCGCCTGCGAGAACTAGAATCGTTCCTGTAAACAAAAATCAAAATTTTGTAAGTTAACTAACTCAGAAATCTCAACTCCGGAATTATGTAATTATATCTAAAATCACTTACAAGGAAGTTATCCTGTCCCGGACCAGTATATCTTGATGAACTTTGGATATTATTCGGTCAGAATAGCACTTAATTTATTGTGATTTGTTTTGTTTTATATTTGTAAATGTATTCCTTTAAAGTACTTGATCACTCAGGTGCTTTTAAGTTTAACGGAATACTTTTATTGTAAATAACACTAAATTTCTTATTGCTGAATTTATTTACTTTTGTTTTCTAGTTTAGCTTGATTTTATTCTAACTAATAAAAATGGCAAAGAATCATTGCTTAATAAACTTTTGAAACAATCATATAAAACCGCAGTGTTTTTTTAATTTCGTACCAACAAAATTTAGGGGACCCGTGTATTTTTTAGCTCCCCAATCTCATATCTAGACGTTACTAAGTGTGCCCAAAAAGAACCCCGATTTAACTTTTTTTTATTTCGTTTCATTTAAAGATACTTTAAAATTACAGACAAAATTTGGTATCAAATGAAAGGTTTTTTGAAGACACATTCACTGGTGTACAAAATATTGCTAAAGACTTTCAACTGTTTTTGTTATTTAAAAAAATGTGTTTGGAGTAACATTAAATCTGGCGTTTTATTAAAGAGTTGTAGTTGTATTAAGCTTAAAATAATGCATAGTAATGCCTATTTAAGCCTCAGGTTTTTCCAATATTTGAAATCGTTCGGTTTTTATGCTACTCTTCTCGAAAATCCTTTTTCTTCTTTATTTCAAATAATTCAATAATATGGCAACACTGTGTACACTAGAGTGGGTCGCACCCCATACAAAAAAAAAAAGTTGTGCCGGTCACCCCCTAGAATAAAAGATAATTTGAAGAAGATTTGAAAAAAAAATTTTTTTTTTTTTGCCACGCTCCTTGACTCCGCGCATTTGGTTTTTTATTTCCTGTGGCTCCATTTATAGTCCGATCGTAACGTGTGATATATCATTGTTTTTGGAATGACAACGGCTACATTTCCTACTTTGATCACTTTTGACTCCGACGTCAAATTCTAGAAGTGACTTCTGGAAACTCGATTTCTACTACCCTAATTCACGAGTTTTTCTAAACGATAAAAATGTTTTTTAAATTCCATGAAATTTTGTCTTTTACAGTATATATATATATATATATATATCAGTAACAAAAAAGTTACGAAGGTTTAAAAAAATCAATTTGAGTTTTATTCCAACAATCGTTAACAATAAGCTTTGGCCTTTTTGTGGTTATTGTTTTTGTGGCCATTTTTAAAGTGCTCTCTTTTTACTCATTTTTCTATCAAATATTGTTGAGAGAAACTCTATTCTTAAAAGTATAAACAATGGTTTTTTTTAATGTGGTATTCTCCTTAAATAAATTAATTTAAATTTTGGCGAGACTCCAGCTGTTTATACTGCTCTCGACTTCTTATTTTAGCAAATATATACCCCATGCGCTTTTCGTCCGTTACCTTGTTTGCGGATTCACTAACAACTCGCACAAAGCGTTCGGTATTTTGCGAATGACATGGAAATTCTAATAAATAAATTATATATTTTAATTAAAAACAATTTAATTATATTTTTAAAGAAAAAAAATATTTTAGTAATTTACACTAATTTTATCAAAAAGCTACAGCTGTAGACGCGAACACTTGAAGAGGAATAATAATATGTAGGGCTCGGAAGTTAATGCATTTATATTTGTATTTTATGTACATAAAATATGTATTTAAAATCGTAAAATATGGACTTAAAATATAAAAATATGCATTTGTTATTGATTTTTTCATTTTTTTCTATATAATTTTTAAATTTTAGTAATTTCTGTTTTCAAAAGTCGTTACAAAATTGAGAATTACAATTAAAAATCTTCTTAAAGTTTGTAGTTGAATTTTCTGTCATATTACATTTTTTGATAAAAAAAATTAAATGTATAAATTTGATAAGATTTTATTTCTAAAAAAATTTTAATTTGTTAAAAATTTATTTTTAGTAAAACATCAAAAAAATTTGCAAAAATATGCAAAAATATGTAAAAATAAGCAAAAACATGTAAAAATATGCAAAATATGTAACAAAAAATACAAAATATGCATAAGAATATGCATTTATAGCAAAATATGCAAAAATATGCATTTATAGCAAAATATGTAAAAATATGCTCTAACAAATCGATGCCATTTTGTTGCAAATTTGTTGATTTGCAAAGATATTTGGTTAACATTGTTCTCTAGCTAACGACAACAGACATGTATTTACATGAAGTTCCGAGCCCTAATAATATGTTTAACAAAAGTGTTGCCAGCTGAATCGGTTTGTGATGACGGTTAAAAAGAGTACTATGTTGTGGAGAACGAACGGACTAAAAGCGCATGGGGTATATATTTGCTAAAATAAGAAGTCGAGAGCAGTTCAAACAGCTGGAGTCTCGCCAAAATTTAAATTAATTTATTTAAGGAGAATACCACATTAAAAAAAACCATTGTTTACACTTTTAAGAATAGAGTTTCTCTCAACAATATTTGATAGAAAAATGAGTAAAAAGAGAGCACTTTAAAAATGGCCACAAAAACAATAACCACAAAAAGACCAAAGCTTATTGTTAACGATTGTTGGAATAAAACTCAAATTGATTTTTTTAAACCTTCGTAACTTTTTTGTTACTGATATATATATATATACTGTAAAAGACAAAATTTCATGGAATTTAAAAAACATTTTTATCGTTTAGAAAAACTCGTGAATTAGGGTAGTAGAAATCGAGTTTCCAGAAGTCACTTCTAGAATTTGACGTCGGAGTCAAAAGTGATCAAAGTAGGAAATGTAGCCGTTGTCATTCCAAAAACAATGATATATCACACGTTACGATCGGACTATAAATGGAGCAACAGGAAATAAAAAACCAAATGCGCGGGGTCAAGGGGAGTGGCAAAAAAAAAAAAATTTTTTTTCAAATCTTCTTCAAATTATCTTTAATTCTAGGGAGTGACCGGCACAACTTTTTTTATCGACCCGGCCTAGTGTACACTATATAGGCAATAGGGGCAGCAACATTTTTTTTTCTTGAGTAATTTAATCCTGTGTTCAAATCAATTTAGTTTTCGCAAATTAAAGACAAATTTTCATACAAAAACAAATGAGTTGTTAACACCATTTTTTAACCCTTAAACGTGAGATTATGTAACTAAAAAAAATATGTGTCAGTTTTATTTCGGGTCGGGATACCTAATTTCTTAGAAAATATTTTTATTTTGAATTGGGCTTTGTAATGAACCATATATTATCATAACTGAATTCAATTGAGAAATATTCAAAGTATTGGACCTCATATATTTGGTATATAAGTTGGTATTAAACAATATTTGCCTTTATAAAAACTTAAAAAAAAAATTTTAATGTTGGTTCACATGAAATTTTATATAATTTGTTATATGTACATTTATATTGTATATATAGGAATATATAATTAGGTATATTAAGTATAATTATATATAAGACAATACAAAATAATATATAATATATAATAAAAGATATCCCCATATTAATATTTTTGAACCAACACAACGCTATATATACTACCCTAACCACGAAAGGTTCGTAGACCACTATTAAATTTTAGTATTTAATTTTTGAGAATCTGTATTTTCCACAAAAGTTAAGGGATTTTAATAAAAAGACACTTGTTTTAGAGATAATTTTATTATCTTTTGAAAAAATAAACATAAGGCACTTTTATTCAAAGATTTTAAAATAAAATAACAAAAATTTCATATACCTAAAATTAATTATTGTTTGATTTTGACCATTAAAGGTTCGTACTGTATATTAAATAAAAATTAATACTGAGTAACGTCGCCCTTAGCTTCAATCACGGCATGGATTCTCCGGTTCATAGAATTAATTCAAGTTTGACACTCATCAGGGGTTATGGATTCCCAAATTTTGCGAATTTTCGCTTTCAAACCGGCGATCGTTGTTTGCGGTTCGTTTCTTAACCGTCTTTTCATTAACTCCCATACAGATTCTATTGGATTTAGATCTGGACTGGATGATGGCCAGTCCAGGACACTTATATTATTTTCTGCGAACCATCTTTTCGTTACTTTCGCCGTATGAGCTGGCGCTTCAAAGGTGTATTCCCCGAATGATGTTATGATGGGTACTGAAGCCATTAAGTGTTCTTCAAGTATTTCTATGTAGCAGACTGCGTTAACTGTGTTTTCTATAAAACACTTCTGTCCAACACCTTTGGCAGACATGCAACCCCAAATCATCACACTCGCTGGGAATTTGACAGTGCGTCTTAGGCAATCTCTATGAAATGCCTCTTGTCTCGTTCGAATGACTTTTGTAGAAGTGTCACCCAAACACAGCTCAAACCGGGATTCATCACTAAAAATTATTGTGTCCCACTCTCTTTGGGTCCATTTCTGTCGCTTTTTTGCCTTACTTTGTAAAAAGCGTAACTAAGTTTTTTTTTAATTTTTTCTTGTAGTTTCCCGTCCCACAGTCTTTCCAATAGATGATGACCACTCAACCGCTAATTTTCGTACCGTAGTTCGTCTATTATTCTTTATGATATTTTATTTTTTCTTAGACACTCTTCCACATTTCTTTTAAATTAGGGCTAACTGATTTATTTTGTTTTGTAAAACTTTACAATGTATTGAACAGTTGACTTTGCCAAATGCTGTTCCGACGAAATATCTGAATAAATTTTCCCATCTTTATTTTGGATTATGAGTTCCCGAATTTCTTTTGAAATAGCTTAACCACGCGCCATTTCGTTTTTTGCTTTTTGTTTATTTGGTGTTACTTATATTTTTTTCTTTTTCTGATCAAACACGTCAATTGACTAGGAAAGATTTTACAAAAAATTCACGTTTTTAAACAAAAATAACGGAACTTTCTTAATAGTGCGAACCTTTTATGGTCAATTTTAAAACTTCCCATTTTAAGGGATATTTAAAAGATCATTGCTGTATAATGGGAAATAATCACAAATGTAAATTTAAGTATTGCATTTTTTGGTAATAGTAGTAGATTATATTTAAAAAAGCAAATTATAAAAATACGTTACTACTTCAAAGAGGGTACGAGCCTTTTGTGGTTAGGGTAGTATACAAATATTTATTTTTTAACATACATGTATATGTGACTATAAAAATTTATACATTAAAACATTTAATTGTATAAAATTATATCTGAATATATAACAACTTTACTTGGGTATATAAGTTTACATTATTCAGATCTAATTTGATACTATCATATTAAATTAAATCGGAATAATGGCGTGATATAATTTAATCAGATTTTATATAATGGTATTACTTTATATCTTAATATAGAAAAGGCGTAAATTGATTTTACACATCTCTTAAAAATTTTAGCAATTTTTAATTGCAAATAAGTGATTTATAGTCATTAAAAAAAAGCCGTAACTGCGTTAATCATTATTTTGAAAGCAAAAGCCCTATCTCAAGTTGAATTTGATGTTTTGATTTTATTTAAGCATTGACTTTAAATTAGTGCGTTAATTTTTTAGTTTAAAATGTTTATTTTTAATCAAAATGGGACGAAACATTATTAGACTCGTATTTTTGTAGGTGCTTAATTGCACGATTAGATGTTGAAAATGGGGGTAAACAAGTAGAACAGTTTTTTATGAAAACATTTCTGAAATTTACAAAATTTAGATTTATTTGCACACAGTATTAAAGTACTCGAGGCCAAAATTTTGATATCCACATTTCCTATGTTGTGAATATAGGGTTGCTACTTTTTTGAAATATTATTAAAAAATGAGTTGGATTAGGATAATCGAAAAACGCCCATAAGCATTATTTGATGTAAATTTAATCCCAAACCAACAAAAAAATTTTATACAAATATGATATTCGAAAAGTATTTTTTGAACAGCAAAAGTGTTCATACATAAACGTAAAGTTGGGTCACTTTTGACCGCACACTTTGACCCCTAAACGTGCAATTGCGTACCTAAAAAAATAAGTGTCTACTAAGTTTTTGTCCTACTTTTGAGTAGAGCCCTCATAACCCTTAGGAATTTTTAAGGAATGATCAAAAAATGTAGATTTTCATTAAAAAACGAAAATCTATCTGTGCCGCATACGTATTTTTGGCGGTTAGTGCTCCATATACTTTTCTGAAACTATGAGTGTTTTGTCGAAAAAATAACTTTATATAACAAAAATTTTTTTTGTTAAACGTGGGGCAAGGAAATTTATGCGAATATAGAGATTAATCTGTACACACAGAGAAAAATTAAGGTATTCGCCAAATGCAATTTGGTTACTACGACTCAAATACGGTTATTACGAATTTCAGTCGGTTGGCACAATTTAACATTAGTTTTTACAACAAAGTTCGGTTAATTCAAGTGAATTTTAGTTGCAACAGAAAAAATATTAAGAAATCTAATGAAAATATCATTGTACTAACTGAATTTATAAGTTGTAACCCTTAAAATACACTTTTCAATTCGGTTGGCACTTTATTTCTCTGTGTGTACACACAGCAAATAATTTTCCAATCCCAACATCACCCACCGTTTGTCTTGGACATGGTATTCCCTGTCAAGTCTGATGTGTCTCTGAGTATGGGCGGAATAACACGGTTTTCTTGGCAATCGGAGAATCGAATTTATCAGAACGAGAATTTTTAAACTTGTAAAAGAAGTGAAGGAAGCACATGCAATATCTGCTAAAATTCCTGCCTTAAAAATTCCATTGCAATCCGAAATATTTGCAGAAATAATTATCTGCAAATAGGGGTTTTGTTTCAAAGCTATCACTTAGTCACTTGGAAAAAGTTCACGACTTTATAATTTGTAGAAACTTCCTTTCCATTTGAAAACTTAATTTTATTCATATTATAAATTTTTATAAGCTTTCATATTAAAATAAGCAATGAAAAGCTACTAAAATCAAAAGAGTTTATAATTTTCTTTTTTTTTTTGTAGATATTCTTAACAAAAAATAATACTTATATCTTACAAATGTATCAAAAAAATACACTTCATTTTAAAGCGTAATCAGTTTTCTTTCCAAACCCGTTAAAAAATTTTAAATCGGACAAAAACTGACTGAATTACAGATCGATAAGATGACGAACATAACGGAAAACGGGTTTTTTAGAATAACATCTGAATTTGAGGGTGTTTCTGAAATTTTTTGACACAATTTGTAATGTACTCAACAACACCTATAACCCACGCTAGGTTGTTTTCCAAGTTTTTTTCACTGTAGCACAGTGTTATTATTCGAGTCCTACCGAACAGTTCGGCCAGAAAATGCATTTGGTTGGTATTCGGTATTTTAAAGCATTGTAAATAAAATTTGGGTAATGGAAAAATGTTTATTGGACTGATTAGATGCGATTTTGAGAGTCAAATTTAAGGAAACCTCGGAGTTCACGGTTCTGCCTCTGAAAGTTCGGCCAAAATAAAAATAGTTCGGCGGCCGAACTTTTAACTTTATATCTAAACTTCGGCTTTTTCTTTAAATCTGCTCAACAAATATCTTTCCAATACCAACCTCATTGCCACCGACCAAATATAGTTTTTTGGCCTAACCGATCGGTCGGACACTAATTATTATTTACAAATGTTTTTACTCGGATATACAATTATGTAATACATACAATGAAATATGAAAGATTATAAAATATACATTGCACTTTACAATAAAATTGTCCACTACATTGTTGTAATAACAAATTTATATCTTTTTTTTTCCAGTCTTTTTATAATGTCAGAACTCAAAGATTCAAATGACGAAGAATATCAAGCTTTACGTAAAGATCGTACCCCCCGAGTGGTACGGGGTCTGGATAGACCTTATAAACCCAAACCATTGGGTGAACAAAATCGTGCTTTAAAACGCCAAGCTACTATGGTTGTACTCGGTAATTTAGGTGTAATGTCCACGGGTATGGCTCTTGGTCTACCAACTATTACAAATACTCCTATGACAGATATTACCCAGGCGGTATATCTGTCATCTTCGCAGTTTACTTGGTTCGGTAAGTAGTGATTTATTTAAATGCTAATAGATTGTATTTAACAATCTTATTTTCTTTTTAATAGCTTCTCTTAATTTATTCTCTGCTCCTTTTGGTGGACTTTTATCGGGTTTGCTATTAGATAAATTTGGTCGCAAGAATACCATGTACCTGATGAATGTTTTAGCTTTAACTTCATGGATTCTTATGGCAACGGCTAGTGCTGAAAATCAAGATTCTATGTTTATACAATTGGTGGTGGCGAGATTTTTAGTAGGTAAGTAAAGTTAAATCAATAAATAAATTTACACTTAGCAAAATAATGAAGGTCAAAATTACCAATAAGTGACAATTAAAATATCTACAAATGTAATTGAAAAGGCGATAACTGCATTTGTCATAAGAATCACTAAAAATGTGGGCGTTGTGGTGTAATGGTTAGCGCGTTGGACTGTTACACGGAAGGTCCCGGGTTCGATTCCCGGTGACGACAACATCAATTTAGAAAAATAATATGTATGAGTTTTCTATCACTTATATGTATCGCTACACCCACCTTCGGTGTTCCCATAGCACTTAACCCCACCAAAGTAAAATAATGAATCAGGGATATGAAACAAAAAGCTTCAATAAATTCGCCAACTCTACATCAGGTGGCGAGCAACAACTGTTCTAAGACTTATCATCTCGCGCAATTACAGTGTTGCCATGTTTGAAGCCCTTTATCTTTCACCACCTTTCATCACTCCACTATCCCCTTTCGTAAGAAAGCAACACATTAATCAATAGGAAGAATTTCCTAAGGGTTGCTTCTCTTAAAAAAAAAAAAAAAAAAAAAAATGACTTACAAGTAGTTACTGTAAAAACATTCTGAGTGTATATTATATATCAAATTCGTAAATTTTTAAATTAAAAAAATTTTAAATTTTAATGATTAAAAAACATAATTCAGGTGTTGAAGACTCATTCTTCTGGACTTCTATTTATTATAGACCGAAAACAAATCCAAGCCTTCTACCTGATCCAAGCCTACTACAGATCCATGCCTACTACCTGAATGGATCAATTGCAACATGAACATTTTTTCGATTGTAGCTACCGATTTTTTCTTACTTCAACCGAAATTTAGTTGTCACTCCCATATAATTCTAATCCTCACACACAGAGAAAAATGTTGCTGTTTGCCAACTAAAACTCGGTTACTACTACTCAAATTCGGTTATTATGAATTTCAGTCGGTTGGCACAACTTATAATTAGTTTTCATAACAAAGTTCGATTAAATCAACTGAATTTTTGTGCAACACCCAAAATATTGAGAAATCTAATGTAAATACTGTTTTACTAACTGAATTTATAAGTTGTTGCCATGAGAATACACTTTTAAATTCGGTTGCCACTTTATTTCTCTGTGTGCAGTTATTACAATTAGTAAATTCATAGGATTCTATTTCAATCATGGATTCGTTGCGGGTATCGGTAATGGTAACGCTATTTTCGTTTATTTCGATAACGGTATTTTAGGGGAATCGATATTTCGGTAACGGTTTTTTAGCGTTAACGGTATTTCACTTATTTCGATGACGGTGTTTTAGCGGTAACGGTATTTTAGTGATTTCAGTAACGGTTTTTTTTAGCGTTAACGGTATTTCACTTATTTCGGTAATTTTATTTTAGTTATTTCGGTAACGTTATTTTAGGGAAAACATTTTGTTAGTTATTTCGGTAACGTTATTTTAAGGGTAACGTTATATAAGTTATGTATGTAATGTCAATGCACACCATTAATTTTAGCCCAATTATGTCCGAGTTCTAATGACGGGCTAGTTTATGATCAAGCTTTGGGAAAATATATCTATATACAGCGATTTTTTTTTCAGATCTTGACAGATTATTTCGGTAACAGTATTTTAACAATAACGGTATTTTAGTTATTTCGGTTACGGTATTTTGGGGATATTCGTATTTGGGTGTATCGGTAACGTTTTTTTTAACGATAACGGTATTTCAATTATATCTGTAATGGTATTTTAGGGATAACGATAGTCATCTGGAAGGGTTTTGAATCGATATCGGTATTTTAGGGGTATTCAATGCCATCCATGCAGTATTTGGCCATATTTTTCACCAGACGGATTTTATGTTAGCCTCATTTTTTTCTTTTTTTACCAAAACATTTTTTTTATCTGAATTTTTTTTTTATCTCAAAACTTTTGTTTACCATAAAAATTGATTTTCACACCCAAAAAACGATTTTGTTCATTAAATTCTTTTCTTAACTTAAAATTCTCATTTCACCTCTATAATGCTTTCTCATTTTCATATTTTCTACATTATTTACAGTGAAGCCATTTCGGTATTTTTATTGATATCTAATAATTTAGCTTTCTATTTAAAACATCGATACCTCGTTGCTGCAAGTTTAGAATACCGGAATATATTTAGAAGAAAACTTTATACTTAATTATTTTTGTTTAACCTCTTGTAGTGAATATTTCAGAAGTTTAGCACATCTGGTTTTGGGGAGGACGTGAAGAGGGAGGCATCTCTATGTTTCACTCTAAAATTCATACAAGCAAACATTTTTCTTTTTAATTTGTGGAGTCAAATTTGAAATATATCCACAAATAAAAAGTCGGTAGTTAAAGGGTTAACTAGAACAATATACTTAAAATTATTTGCTTTAGCGGGTTGGACAGGCCGGTAGTGAGCCCTTTTATGCCCCTCTCCAAATGAATTTCCGAAACTAATTTACCAATTTCAAGTTCCTAGCTATAGCGGTTTTGCTAAGCCGGACTATTTCCCCCTTCAATCACTATTTTTACCATGTTCCTGGTCAATATTCCAAAAAGTATGATATCAGAAAGTTAAGTCATATTTGAAGGTTGATATATTTAAAGTTTACTATTTCAATCCAAAGGGATTTGGGCTGGGCGCCAAGAGGGAAACTTTTTATAATTTTGCTAATACCCGTAATTTTTCAAAATACCGGCTAAGCGAATGTTTACGCGAGATTAGAAGCCCACTTTAGCGGTTTTGAAAGGCCACCAAGAGGATGATTTACCCTTTCTTGTTCCCACCAATAGGAATTTCCAAAAATCTCGGGATTATGAACACACATATTAATTTCAAGTTCCTGGTTTTTTGCGGATTTGTAAGGCAGCTAAGGATGACTTTTACGCCTTTGGCCCCTCCCAGTATTAATTTTCAAAAATCCTGTATAAGCGAACGTATACTCGGGATTAGGAACCCACATATCAAATTTTGAGTTCATCGCTTTAGTGGTTTGGCCAGGCCTCAAGAGATGATTTTTCCTACTTGAGGACCCTCGGCAAATGATTTTCCGAAATTAGTAAATCAATTTGGCAAGTGCCTACGCTGTATTATGAAGCCACACACCAAATTAAAAGCTCCTTTTCTTAGCTTATCCCTGTTCATCATCTCCTGTTTCAGTTGAGGACCAGCAGAAAATTTAGAGAGTAAAATAAGAAAAATTTCCACGACTATTTTTAGAAACATTTGTAATTGGAAGCATGTCGTAGCATGAGTGTTAAAAAGCATTACAACATTAATAAAATTTCTTTTTGTTTTTTTAAGGTCTTTCAAGTGGTTTATCAAGCGCTCCCGTTGGCGTTTACTCAGCCGAAATCAGTACGCCCAAAATAAGAGGACGTTTAATATTGGGTACCTCAATATCGGTTGCATTGGGTATAACACTCATCTATGGCTTGGGTTACTTTATACGTGAGGATTGGCGTTTAATATCCTTGATATGCTGTGCTTTTCAAATTCTAACTCTATTGTGTATTATACCTTTGCCCGAATCGCCCAGTTGGTTGATCTCAAAATCTCGTTTAGCGGAAGCTAGAAAATCTATAAACTATTTTAGAGGTTTAGACAGAAAACGTAAGTTAAAAATATTATAAATCCTTTAAAAAAATGTTATATATTTTTTCTCTTATATTTTTAGCTGTTATTACACATCCTGAAATTCTCTCAGAATTTAATATGTTACAGAAGAATATCCAACTTGCAGAAGGTGAAAAGAAACCCTCATTCGCAAAGTCGCTTAAAAAGCCCGAAGTGCATAAGCCTCTCCTAATACTCATGGGTTTATTTGCATTCCAACAATTGACTGGTATTTTTGTAATTATCGTTTACGCTGTACAAATCTCTACCGAAGCTGGTGTCACCATAGATCCCTTTATGTGTGCCATTATGATTGGTTTGGCCCGAGTTATTACCACCTGTCCCATGGGTTATATCTTAGAGAAATGGGGTCGTCGTAGATCGGGTTTGATATCAGCCACTGGCATGACAATATGCATGATTGTGTTGGCCTTACACGAACAAGAGTGGTTAAAATCGATACCCTATTTACCGGTTATAGCCATAGTAGCATTTATTGTCTTAAGTACTCTGGGTTTATATACACTACCATTCTTTATGATTTCGGAAGTATTTCCTCAAAGTGTAAGAGGTCCTGCTTCGGGTTTAACAATAGCATTTGGTACTTTTGTATCATTTATTTGTACCAAAACCTATCCCGGCCTTAAGGATGCCATTGGCAAAGAATATTGTTTTGTTATATTTGCTGTTGCTGCATTTTTCGCGGTCATATTTATATATTTCTACCTTCCCGAAACCAGAGGTCGTACTTTATTGGAAATTGAGGAAGAATTTAGGAGTGGAAAAAAACCAAGAAAACCCATTGAACCAGTAGAAATGAAAGAAATTTATATTAAGTAGGAAACCATCCGTTAGTGAATTTAAATTATCAAACCTATTTTTATAAAATTCTTTGGACTCAAATAACAATATTTGATTTACTTAATAAGTGCTGTGATAAGACTGCTTTTCATTAATATTATTAGAAAATTGAAAAGATTTAATAATAAATTTTTATAATTAATAAAAAATTTTACCAAAAAGGACACTTTTAATATTGTTGCATTTTACTAAACATTAAATAAAAGCCATATGCATAATCAATTTTAAAATGATTATGCATATGACCATAAGAGTAGAAAAAAAAAATTGAAAACCAAATCTGAATATACTAAAGTTAACCTTTCTGAAATTTGATGAAAACCATTGAAGCAACGATTCCCATATAGGAGTTATCGGACCCCCAGGGGTCCGTAGGAGTACTCCAGAAGAGTTCCGATAAAATTAATGTTTTAAACTACACTCAGAAAAAAAAAGTTAGTACAATTTTTAATTGCGTTTTACTATTTTCGTACTAATTTTTAGAAGAACCTTTTTAGTAACATTTTTTGCTATTCTCATTTTACAAATTACTGAATTTCTGTACAAATTTTTGATGTTGATTTTAGCAATATATTTTACTAATCTCTGAAAACCAGTTGCTAAATTTAACAAAAATTTTACTATATAAAAAAAAATCAAATTTTTTATTACAGAGTTAAATTTTATATAATGTTGGTATATTAGGAAAAAAGTGTTAATGATTTAATTGTGTGGAGTTCTAAAGGGTCCGCCAAATAACTTTTTTTTTTTTGAAAATGCTATAAAAAAAAACTACTGAATATTTTCTCAAATTTCTTTTTTTATTTGAAAGTACAATCCTTCCGGTTAATAACGGAAAATAATTTCATTTAAATGGCTGCCTCGGCTGGCCATGCAGTAGCCTACACGATCGGTCCAACTTTTAAGCACATTTTCGATTGTGTGCAGCTGTATTTCACCAATGGCTTCCTGTTCCGTCCTGTTGAAACCAAATGTTGCCAATATCCTCCTCTTCAATTTTTGTGAACAAAAATTCGTTCAACATGGCCCGATAACGATCGCCATTGACTGTAACGGCCATTCCTTGCTCATTTTCGAAGAAAAATGGCAATTTTCGCACACATTCTGCAACATTACCATGATTTTCAAAGTAATGTCGCAATATTTCCAAGCGTTGTCGAAGCGCATACACAACCATATTCGTTCAGCGGAAGGATAAAACTTATTATATGTCAAATCAGACATGAGCTAAGTGTTACCATTCACGAAATAAGCACTAGCTGAAAAAAAACGTTAGATGGCGGACCCTTTTTTACATGTTCTAAAATTTAGCAAATTTTTTTTGCTGATTTTATAAAATTAATTTTAAATTCCAGTTTACTGAAATTTTACTAAAATTTAGTAGCGGCTACTAATTTTTTCTACTAATTTAATTTTACTACAGTTCAGCAGACATGTGTTGTTAAATTTAGCAAAAAATTCAGCAAGGCTCAAAATAGTTAAATTTCCCTAATAACAGCAACATTTTCAGTAGCCATTATAATTTTTTAGTGTAATTTTAAAAATTTCAGAATAATTTTTTCAATTTTAATATTTTAAATTATTAAAACAAATTAATTCAATAATTGAACTAATTTTTTTGGATTTCTTTATTTAGATAAATTCATTCTCGCCTTAAATTGCATATTACTTACAATAGGTTTTTGTTATAATTGTGCACCATATTTCATAAGTACAGTCTCACTGATTATAAATAATAAAAATAATTATTTTAATAATTGATTCAATTAACAGTTTTTAAAGCATATTCATACGAAAGAGTCATCGACTTAAGCTGTGACTCTTACAGAGTCACAGACAATATTATTGATTTGAAATTGAAACGACAAATAAAATTTGAATTTTATTGTTGTTTTTGTATGAAAAGTTTCGACTGTTAGTCTTTAAAATAGTCTCGAGACAGTCACAGCCAGTCACTGACTAAAATCGTATTTCTAAAAATGAAAAAGAGTTTTTTTTTTTAATTCAAATACTCTTAACAAATTCTATGGCTCAAATATTTAACCTTTTTTAAAATTTAAAATATAAAAATAAATAATATAAAAATTCTCGGTTAAGACGAACTCGGTTAAAAAAAACTATTTAAATTTATTTTCATCGGGATAAACATTAATTGCATTTATAGTAATTAAATGTGCTAAAGTCCCAAAACTTATTTAACAAATTGTGAAAAGCAATCTGATGTAGGCGTGTCCCTATCCGGATTTCATTCCTGCGTAAGGAAATCTTCAGGGGACTTTGTTATTAGAATTTCTAGAGATATTTGTTATTACGAACTAATTTGAAAGTCCAGACGTTTTGATAACAACTTTAAAGTAACATCTGATCATACGAACTTGCTAAGATGAACCCTCGGATGAACTGTTTCTGACATTCCCACAAACAAATTGTATTTTTTTGTTAAAGTTCTGCCTATTATGGACTCTCTAGCTTTTCTTAAACTTCAGGATCTGATGAGATCTTTAGCCAGTTCGATATACTTGTATCAACCTAGCTAATATGTCTGACTTGCTTTATTATTGTAAATACATATACGGAGGTTGAAAGCTCGTTATAAATTGAAAATATAATTTTTATATAATTTTCAATTTTTAAAACAACATTTTTTAAATTAGTCGAATTTTCGTATAATTTCTTTGAACTTAAACATATTTTAAAGCAAACACACAAAAGTTCTTCAAATGTATAAATAAAAACTATCAAAACTACTAAAATCGAAAATCGAAAGTTGAATTTTTGTTTTTTTCTTTACTTTCGCATTTTTTTAAATATATAAAAAAAAAATTTTGGGGGCCCGTGAACCAGTGGAAGTGCGTTAAGAGTTTCGTGAAGCATAAGTTTTTGGGAACCGCTGCATTAAAGATGCACTCAAAAAAAAAAAGTTTGTAAAAGAAATTAGTAAAACAGTTTTCAATCTCATTTTACTATTATTATTATTAATACTTTTTAGTAAAAAGCTATTTTTAGTAACATTTTTTGCTATTCTTATTTAACAAATTACTAAATTTTGTACTAATTTTGGTTGCTAGTTTAACTAATTTAATTTTACTAACTTCAAACCCGATTTGCTAAAATTAGCAATAACAATTACCAATAATATAATTTTTTTAAAGCTAAACATTATTTGAACTTTAGTTACTACACTCAGGGAAAAAAGTTTCATCATGTTGATGAAAATGTTTTATAAATCGCTTGCCATCAATTATTCATCATATTTATTTTTCATAAATACGACGAAGAGCTACTTAAAAATTGAAGACAAATGTTTCATAAATATTCATCATTTCATAAAAAAGTTTCATGAACTTTGTGAAAATAATTGTATTCCTGTTAAATTAATTTTTTATAGTTTTGATAAAATTAGGCGAAAACATTGTTTTTTAGGTTTTTGAATTTAACTCCTTTTTTTAGACGAGTGCAAGTATTTAATAATGAATTTGTAGTCCCGACTAAAAATCAACATATGTATATGCATCCATTAATGAACATGTATGAACTCAATCATATATGAAGTAATTTGGGTTCATACATGTCCATTAGGGCGGGTCGATTTAAAAATCGCTCAACGTTCAAGGAAAATCGTATTCTAGGGATCAAAATAAGAAACTTTGCCGAAGGAACCATACCTCTAAAACGAATTCTGATGTCCCGACTTTTGACCCGTAGGGTAAAATTTTTAAAAAGCCCACTTTGATATTTCAGAAAGTAGGAGAAATCTCTCCAAGATTATGGGAGCTACGCTAGCGGATTAATGCATAAAACATCATTCTAGGTAACCGTTAAGGGGTTAAAATTTAAGCTGAAAGAGGGCATTTTTAGTCGTGTTTTTATAGCAAAATGTGCAAATCTCGGGATAGAGATATTTCAGAAAGTAGGAGGAGTCTTTCCAAGATTAGGGTCTCTATTTCTTCTCCGGAAGACGCTCTAGCAGATTAATGTACAAATTATATGCGATTTGGTTGGATTCGATTGGGGCACTCTAAATGGGTCAAAGTGGGATTTTTCAAAATTTTAAACTACGGGTCAAAAGTCTGGACATCAGAAATCGGTTTAGAGGTATGGTTCCTTCGGCAAAGTTTCTTATTTTGTTCCCTAGAATACGATTTTCCTTGAACGTTGACCGATTTTTTGCCTCCATACAAATCGACCCGGCCTAATGTCCATATACTACAATTTAGGATTTATATATGTTGATATCAGTTCATATGTGTTAATATATGTAAATATTACCTCAATTTTCGTTAATGTACACTTAAAAATATATTTGTCATTGCACCCCCAGTTTTATTACAAATGGTTCCAAATGGAAAGAAATTATTTTTTTTTTTTTGAAAATGTAAGACGGCCGAAAATTTGACATTTTGAAAAAAAATGTGTATTATTATTAAAAATTCCCAAAATTCGAAATTTAAAAATAAATTACTTTTTATTTCATTTATTCATTTAATGTACTCAAAATTTTTCAGATATGGAAATCTGACTGCATCGGATATCATAAACCAACTTTAGCCATGCATCCAAAATTACCCTCGAATTTGATAAAAATGCAAAACCGTCTATTTTTTTCTATACATTTTAAAGATTTTTTAAAATGCCTAATTTGCAGATATCGATTGCTATTTTTATAATACAGGGTCCGCCATCTAACTTTTTTTCAACTAGTGCTTATTTCGTGAATGGTAACACTTAGCTCATGTCTGATTTGACAGATAATTAGTTTTATCCTTCTGCTGAACGAATATGGTCCGTATGTTCGTTATCTTGTGAAAAAAGTGAAAGAAACTGGCATCCTCATCGATAAACCAAAGCGTGAAAAGCCAAAAACAGTGCGTGCACCCGATAATATTGCTGCTGTGGCAGAAAGTGTGAGTGAAGCGCCATCAACATCAATTCACCGTCGTTCTCAACAATTGAACATTTCGGAGACATCATTGAGACGAATTCTGCATAAAGACCTTGGTATGACACCATACAAAGTCCAATTGGTTCAGGAGTTCAAAAAAAAAAGTTATTTGGCGGAGCCTTTATTATAAATGTTATTAAAAAAAAAATGTATTTGGAACGACTCCTTTAAAGGACATTTTATGAAAATAACTTATTTTGTCAAAAATTTTGAATGTTTTCATCAAAGTTTGCATAATTTTCGAAAAAATATCATTTAAATTTAGCCAGGCTTTAATTATCTTTACTTTTATGTATAAAAATATGAACCCATAGTGGCCTGGGGACAAAAAGATCCATGAAACTTAATTTTAATTATGACGACGTGATTGTAAAAATTTTAAATTGATAAAAGAAATCTCAACTTGATAAAAAATAATTATTTTATGTGTGCGCCCCGGTAGGTTAGTTGGTAGTGTGCTGGCATATCAGTGCGGGGGTCGTGGGTTCGATTCCCACCAGAGGCACTGGTCTGTTTTTCACTACAACGCTACAACTTTTGGCCAAAATAAACCCCACTAGGAAATTTACAGAATACCATCTCTAATAATTTTCCGAAAATGAACACTTAAATTTGATAAGACTATAATTATATTTAGATAGAGAGATATATCAAGTACCATATACAAAATTTTCTCAATAAAAATTATCAGATGTATTTGCATATAATGATATTAGCCGTAATTTGACTCCATTCAAAGTCAGATATGACTTAATCATATTATATATAACTAGATATAACTATTAAAAAATTTCAGCTGCCAATTTTTAAAACATTTTCGCACTTTTTTGCAAAATAGACCCCATTTTTAAAGTTACACGTTCAAGTTAGTTGACTTCTAATCAGTTTTTCTATTTGACTATCCTCTTAAAGGTCAGATTTATTCAAGATGTTTTTTTTGTCAAGATCGTTTTTATTTTCCCTGATTATTTTTTTTAAAGATGCGAAAGACTCAAATGTTGAAATAAAATGCAAAGAAACTCAAATTTTTTTGGTCAAATTGCAAAAACAATAAAATTTATATAAATGCGCCTAAATGAATTTCGCACCAATTTTAGATTTTTTGTTTAATTTGTATCAAAAATCTTAACCGATTAAAAAATTATGATGTATATTGATAACTACTAGAATAGCTATTATATTGTCGTTTTTGTTCTTTTCTAATTTTTATTGTAAAATTCAAAAATATTGCTGATCCCAAACAAATTTCCCTCACTGTATAAAATATGTGTTCCCTGAAGTATGAACTATTTTACTATTAAAGCATATTTCTGAATTTTCGATAAGATCTTTGTAAAAACGGGGGTTCAACAGGAGAAATTTTCCTCCTAATGGCTATGAAGCTGAAGTTTCCTCCGACGTAGACATACAAAAAAAATTGAGTTTTCACTATTTTTACTGGAAGGAAAAGTCTCCCCTTTAACGCTTATTCAATGATAAAGTTTTTCTTAAAATTTTTGCCAGAAACGTGGCAAAAATGAGGAAAATGGTTTTGCCCTTTAATGAATTTTAAATAATTGTAATCTGGTTTATGGGGTATTCACATAGCCAAGTTAGTCTCATAAAAATGGAATTAAATGCTTGATCATGCACTAAACAAGG
Organism: Delia radicum; assembly: GCA_021234595.1. NCBI lineage: Eukaryota > Metazoa > Arthropoda > Insecta > Diptera > Anthomyiidae > Delia > Delia radicum. The sequence goes on along the minus strand of CM037855.1, from coordinate 200,636,076 downwards.
CGACTAAAAAAATTTTTAATCATTTTGAATAAAAGTTAATCTAACTTTTTATCTGACTATTATTTCTAAACGACTCTATATTATCCCTATGGGGAATGATTAGTCAATTGACCTAAAAGTGACTGGTTAACGAAGGACTTATCACAGGACTGGTATAATTTAATACTGAAGTGGGTTAAGGAGTGTCAATTGTCCAAAAATTACCAAACCTGTGACTGGTAAAGGGAGGACATAACACTTAACCAGAATGCTTATTAACAAGAAAAAGCCAGTTGGCCAGAATTTTACCCATTGGAAGCTGTTTTCGTTTATTTTTTAAACTAAAAATTGTTAATTTTGTTTTTTTTTGTGGATATTTATGTTTTTTTTTTGGGTTTATTAAAAAATTATCGGCATGCGAAAATTTACCTAAAAGAACCTGGACTGCTGGAAAAGGGCTTATCACAAGAGTAGTATTATTTACAATTGATGTGAGTTATGTAGTGTAAATTGATCTAGAAAGACTAGTTCCGTGACTGGTAGACATATCACCTAACTGGTAAACATATTGACCAGAAAAAGCCAATGAGTCAGAAATTTATTGTTTCATTTTCTACCATTTTTTACATTAAAAATTATTAAATTGTACGACCTGTCCCTTTCAGGATAGTCATGGGGTTAGTCCGCTTTGGTTAGTCCTCCGACATGCACCTTTTTTTTTTTTTTTTTTTTTTTTTTTAAAAAAGAGAGGCAACACTCAGGAAATACTTCCTATATTTAGTGTGTTGCTTTCTTTGGAAAGGGATAGTATAGAGATGAAAGTTGGGGAAAGATGAAGGGCTTCAGACATGGCAACACTGTAATTGCGCGAGATGATAAGTCTTAGAACAGTTGTTGCTCGCCACCTGATGGAGAGTTGGCGAACTTATTGAAGCTTTTTGGTTCAGAGCCCTGATTCATTAGTTTACTTCGGTGGGGTTAATTGCTATGGGAACACCGAAGGTGGACATTGCGATACGTATGAGGGATAGAAAAAACTCATACATATTAATTTGATGTTGCCGGCACCGGGGATCGAACCCGGCACCTTCTGTGTAAAAGTCCAACGCGCTAACCATTACACCACAACGCCCACGACAGTCTTGCGGTATGCCCATCTTTGGTTAGTCCTGTGGCATACCACTATGTGGTTTAAAGCAGGACAAATGACCCACTCCTACGACAAGCCCATGTTAAAGTTGCCAGTTGTTTACATAATGTAGGGTTTAGCAGAGGACCGCTCTCTTTTACGAAGGGACCGATCCTGTGGCACACGCAGGACCGGTCCCATTCCCCATAGGGATACTACTAATCGTGCGCAAATTTAAAATAAGTTCGGTTGGCTACGCTAACAACAAAAAAAAACAGTACGAATGTAGGGACAGGTAAAAATTAACATTAAAATGCTGCCACAAAAAAATGTTGGGGGCTGTCGACAAACATGTTTGCTAACGCCGGTGTCTTCCTTGTTAATCTTATGCCGGATCACTATCGGGGCCACATTGGTATTTTAAACAGACAAAAAAATGCGTATATAAGCGGTGAAGATTTAAAAGGTGGATTAACCTTAATAAAGTAGATTAATTTCGCAGTCTAAACTCCCTATTAACTACCTAAAGAAAAATATTTTTAAATATTTAATAAAAATGTGTTAAAAAAGGGTTTTAAAATTAAAAAAAAGGGAGCTACAAACCTGAAATTTGGTAAGTAGGCTCTGAGACGTTATTTTTTTAAACTTTTATGGAAATGGAAAAACTCTCCCACCTAACGTCCTATATTAAATACCTAATACGTATTACAGAAGGGATGCCTTTTAGAACTTTAAATTAAACGTGGCTTTAAAAGGAGAAAAATGCTCCATTTAAGGACCAAAATTGAAATCTGAATCTTAGAAATTGAAACATTCATTATAAAAAAGTAAAAGAAATTTAATAAAAGAGGAAAATTCTAACAAATAAAGGTCCAGTTTTCATCTGAATAAATCCTTAACGAAGTATCAAGCTTTTAAACTTGACCTTAAATTTCATTGGCCTTTTTGACTTCGAAGTCTTAGCAAATATCTTGCGATTAATATGATTACACACGAAACAGGTGTATTTATGGAAAAGTTATTAATTACAAAGAAATTAGAAATATTAAATTAAAATATTGATGGTCATACGTTGATAACTCATAACAGACGATTATATATTTACTTAAGATAATGATACCAAATGACTGTAGGTCGATGGAGAGTTGTTTAGTATGCTGATTTCAAATTGTAATTTAACTGTTAGTTACGAAGCCTCAACATATGACCATCAATGTACAATAATTTTATTATTTTACTGCAAAATAAAAAAAAAAACAATTAACAATAAACGGAAAAACTAGCTGTAAGTCGACCACAAATTATTAAACAAAATGATAACATTTTGTCAGTTACACTAAAAACACGGTGTTTGCGTGTAAAGTCGTTTGTATTCGTATTCGCTAAAACGTTAAATTTATTGTCATTCAACCTACAGAACTGTATTAGTGACGTATTCGAATTTACTCGTGCCTCTATTACCAATAACAACAGCAAAGAGCAACAGAAAAGTGTTGGCACACGATTGATTGTTTATATGTATGTATCTTTGTTGCTGTTGTTGTTAACCCTCTATCGGGTAATTAATTAAAAATTATGTGTCGCAAAACATATTTTTATTAAAGCAGTAAAAGAAAAATTTTTAAAAATCTAAAACTTTGTTCACTGAGCGCCACAGGTTAATACTATCTGATTCTTCTCAAATTTGCACCACCTAACTGTTAGACCTATGTAGTTCTACAATAATCGCAACAATAATTGATACAAATCGAAAGTGGAAACAAATGCCGCTCTAGAGCACATGGTATGAATTTCATTGCAAAATAGCGTAAGAATGGTTGAGGGTTAATTTAGAAGCGATTATCAGAACAACAAAAGCAATAGTATTACAAATTCGTTTATTTACAAATTTATATTCATGTAATAAGTTTACTCTGCTACCAAATAGTATAAGTATGTAAGTATGTTCGTTAGGATGTCCCCTAAAATAACGATTTGTCGATTTTTGTTTATTACACCCCCCAGTTTTGTTATAAGTGGTTCCAAATGAAAGAATCGTTTTTTTTTTTTTTTTTTTTTTGGAAAACGTTAACCCTTGCCGATAGTTGGCCAAAAATTACCATTTTGGAAATAAAAGTGTATTATTATTAAAAATTTCCAAAATGCGAAGTGTCAAAAAATTTATTTTTTATTTCATTTATTCATTTGATATAGCCAAAATTATTCAGATATGGAATTTTTTGTCTTCATCGGATATCCTTAACCCACTTTAGTCTTGAACCTATAATGTCCCACGACTTTGATAAAAGTGTATTTAATTTAAAAATATTATATGTATTTAAAAGAGATTAATAAAATAAATATAAACGTACTTAAAATAAATATGTTCGACCTTATTGTTGCACAAAAATAGTTTGACATCTTAACATATGTCATTTTTGCAGGCTCATGGAGAAAAATGAATGAAAATTTATGTAAAAATTTAAAAAATATACTTTAAAATGTCGGGGTTATTAAGTGCTTTTTGTTAATTTATTACGTACATAAATGGTAAGTGCACAATTTTAATATCATAAATATACAAAGTGTTTCTTACTTTGTGTAATATTATTAAAGAAAGTCATTGTTAAATTTGTTGCTTAATAGTTTGTATATACAAATTTAAAATTTCAGGTTTTTTATCCTTGCATGCAAATAAACTCAACAGCACCATCGATCTTGGGCAACAACCATTGCCCGTATCCACAAATTCTACAAGAGACTGGGGCGTCATAGTTGAAATTAAAACTTTTGTTTGAAATTTCGTCAAATATGTAAGTGAATTTACTGTATGTATAAGGTGGCGCAAAAGTAATTCTCCTATCAGAAAATGCTATACATAATAAATACATAATAAAAAAAAAAACATCGGAAGGTTATTTTTGCGCCACCTTATACATTAAAGGCGTCCAAAAAATGAAAGTGATTTCTAAAGTCAAGCGATGGGCTAGTTTGGTTCCTTTGTATGTAAAAACATTTAATATGAAGTTTGGTGCCGATTGGATAAAGAAAACACGAGGCGGAAATCGATTGAAAATTAAAAGTGTGTTTTGTATGGGGGTAAAATGGCTTTTTTTGCGTTTTTCCATAAAATGGTTAATATTCAAGCAGTTTTTATTACATATTATAAATTAATCGAGATGAAGATATAAAAATCCAAAATCGGTTGAGAATTACCCGAGTAAAAAAAATACCCCAGACCACTAATGTGCCAAATACCACTTGATCAAACATTTCATGCCCACATCCTAAACGCTTTCGAAATTAAATACCAAAATATTTTTTTTTTTTACTTACTGGACACATTAACTGTTAGATATGAAATATTTAATTTTTAGGATGTCGGTATCCTGTGACGTCGAAAACCACAAATCTCCAATTTCAAATTTTAAAAAATTTTGTTCAAAATTAAAAAAAAAATAGTTTTGCACACTAAGGTCTCATTAAGTATAAAATTTAAAATAAAAATACCAAAAATTACACATATCCCCCGACAATATTTTTGGGGTATTTTTCAAATCTCCAATATCAAATTTTAAAAAATTTTGTTCAAAATTAAAAAAAATTAGTTTCGCACACTAAGGTCTCATTAAGTATAAAATTTAAAATAAAAATACCAAAAATTAGTAAGGGCAGCTATTTAAATTCGGCGGATTTCGAGGAAAACGCACAAAATTCGATCATAAGGTAAAATTTATCTACTTTTAGCAAGTACCAATTAATGCTATACAGAGTTTTATGAAACTACAAGCACTATATTCTGAAAATTTGGTCAAAATCAAATTTCAAGGTCAAAGGTCAATTTTTTTCGAAATTTTGAAGATTTCATGAAATTGATAAAGAAACATCATGTGGTATCTTCGTATTTGAATGAAAGTTAACTAAATTATTTTCCGTAGTTGGTATTTATTATTTAAAAAGAAAAAAAAAAAAACTTAATTAACCCTTTTGTGCACTTGGGGCCAAAAATTTCCCAATATTTTTTAATTGGTATTTGGCACATTAGTGGTCTGGGGTATTTCTTTTTACTCGGGTAATTCTCAACCGATTTTGGATTTTTATATCTTTCTGAAAACACCTTTTTGTCTTCATCTCGATTAATTTATAATATGGAATAAAAAAAAAAATATGGAACAAAATAATATGGAACAAAATAATATGGAATAAAAAAAAAACTCAAAAAAAGCCATTTTTCCCCTTTTACTTTGTTGTAAATCAAAAGCGTTTTCATTTATTTTAAATATGTTTCTAACTGATTTTAATATTTTTTTCTGAGTGTGCCGATCTCTGTTCCATTTCTATGTAAAGCTTTTTTTTTTTGTAAGCAAACGCTTTTTTCCTCAATTGTAATTAGTTTTTTAGGCATTAGTGTAATTGCATTAGCATTAGTAAAACAAATGCTAATGCCAAAAAATTTCATTACAATTAAATGGTAATGAAATTATTTTGGCATTACCATTAGTGAACTAATGCTAATGAAATTTCAATGTTAATGAAAAAATCCCAGGTATGCTCCTAGTGGGTCTTTTTTGGCAAAAAGTTTAAAATTAACCCTATATAGATCAGGTGAGATATAATAATTATTTTTATTAAGTCTATATTTCTTTGTTATTATTATAATTAGTATCATGGATCTTTGTTGTAACAAGGAAACTAAGGGTTAAATATTTTTTAGATAAAAATAAAGGTAATTATCTAATCAAATTTAAGTTACCTTCTTCTGAAAATTATGCAAACTTTGATAAATTTTTGACAAAATAAGCGATTTTTATCAGATGTCCTGCAAAGTAGTTGCTCCAAACACACAAACTCGACTTATCAGTTTTCCAAATTATTTATTTTCTTTACTAACAGTTATTATATTATAAAAATAGCTTTCGACATCTTCAAATCATTAAAATTAATTTAAAAAGAAGACGTTTTTGCATTTATATCAAATTCGTGGGTCATTTTGTATTCAAAGATAAAGTGGGTTAATTAAATCCGATGAAGTAATAATTCCATATCTCAATAATTTTGAGTACAAATGAAATTAAAACAAATGAATTTAAAATAAATTTTTTCGAAAATTAGAGTTGTAATAAGATAACAAACAAGTAAGGACGCTTTCAACTCCACGCTTTATTAAAAGATATTTAAATTTTTTCCTGAAGATGAACAGCGAAGCTGTTCGAAATATCGAAAAGATAATAAATATTTAAAAATAAAACTTTAAAAATTTGAATTTTATTTTTAATTTATGACCTTGAGCCAAACCAAAAATCCTCATCACATTAAAACAACAGGTCAACTATAAATTTCTAACATTTTGGGAATATTCAATCATAATACACTTTTCTTCCAAAATGGAAAACTTTCAACCAACTTTCGGCACAGGTTAAAGTTTTCCAAAAAAACCTATTTCTTTCAATTGGAACCATACGAAATAAAACTTAGGGGGTGTAATGACAAATCTGCTTCTAAGGGACAGCCCAATGTACGTACAATATTAATCTATATAGAATCAGTTTGTAATTGTTTATCGTTGCATGTTGTGGTGAGTGAACTATTGAATGGTATTTTTTTTATACACCCTACATCAATTTATTTGTTTATAATAAGGTTTGTAACTTCTAAACACATTTTTCAAAGAATATACTTTTTTTTAACTATAATATTCTGCTTCAACTGCAATCGAGACACATTTGACTTAAATTTTTTCATTGAGTACATTTATGCCTTTTTTTTTTTTTGATAAATATGTCACTCCTTGTCGAAAGAGGATTTGATGCAAAAAAGCGAACACCAAAAATGTTTTTCTTGATTATGTACTTGACTTGTCTCCGAACAATTTCGAAACAAAAATCTTCAAATTAGCACTTTTTGCAAAAATCTGTTTTAAATTTGAAAAAATTTCACTTTTGCAATTTTCTTGAAAACTATGTGAAAATTTTTTGCATAAATAAAATTAAGCGAAATGACTGCAAAACTGTGCGACTTTAAAGACCCACCCACTTTAAAAGTGGGTGGGTCTTTAAACCGCCAACAAACAAACCCCGTAATTTAAATCAGTGTGGACTTTTTAGTGGAAGCACAGTTTTGCAGTCATTTCGGTTAATTTTATTTACGCAAAAACTTTAATATTTTCGATATTGACCACAATGTACGACATATAAATTGTATTTTTTCCAGAAAATTGAAAAATTTTAATTTTTCCGAAAAATGTTTTAACGAAGATTTTGATTTTTATAGCAAAATATCAGAATTGTTCTAAGACAACCTAAATACATGATCATAAAAAAAATTTTTTGATGTGCTCACTTTCGACGAGGAGTGATATATTTGGTTTAGTTCATGTTGTATTAAAATATATCATACGCCAGCATGTTCAAATGTTTACATTTGTTAATTTTTGTACACTCTGGCGTATGATTTATTTTATATATTAATCATACGTAACGTGACCAACTGTTTCTGATAAAAAAGCTGTACCAGCATATTAAAAAGTGTGATTTTTGTGCAAAAAACGAGATATTAAGAAATGTTTGCGGATTTTTAATAAATTTGCCATTTTTAGTTGAAAGCTGTTGAAAATGATTTTAAAACAATTTGAAGCTGATAAATTAACAATAGTTTGGCTTTCCGAGAAAATACAGCTTCAAAAATTGTGTGGAGCTATTGGCATTTTAAAATTTTCTCATTTTATTATAATTGTTTTTGTTTTGTTAGAAATTACAAATTTCTAAGCTAAATTTGAAATTTCGGTTTTATGTGAAAAAATATTCGTCATCTATATTTTAAGCTTTTTTAAAAATTTTTCCAATCGCTAAAAAAGCTAATTTATGTAAAATTCTCTCCAAAAAATAGTTTTGCATAAAATTCTACAAAATACAAAAATATTGAATTTTTTTCTTAGTATTTTTCTTTACAATTTTTTAGTAAAAAATTTTTAATTTTTTAAAGCTTTCATCAAAAAAGGCCATAAACTAAGTTATCTACACATAGAGAATTTTCTTTTGCGAGATTTAATGAAATATTACACTAATGAAGTTTTCTTCACAAAATGAATGAACAATTTCTTAAACTTTATGAAAAAGCTTCACAATTTTTGTGAAACTATTTTAAATGAACCTTTTTTAATTTTAGATATTTAAATATTTTTTATTTGAAATATTTCAATAAAATTAATTTTTTCACAAAATTCTATGAAAAGCTGCATTAATTTAATGAAAAGTTTCAATGGACGAATTCCAGTCACACTTCATATATCTAATGTAAAAATTCATTGATATCATTCAGATAAGTCTCTCAGTGTAGTAGAAACACTTTGAATTTGCGTATTCAAAGATCCCCTTTCTTAAAAATTAAGAATAATTTTTTTTTTATGGTTAAAAATTTGTTTTGGTACATTTTAAGCCTTCATTCGACACGAATCAAAAATTTTGAAATCCCATTACAAGTAGTCTTGTCTTTATTTTATTCAGTTCCTAAAATTTCTAAAATATTAAACGCTTTTAAAAGATTTGACTATTTTTTATGAAAAATCTATTAGGAAGTTGTTAAACACAAAAAACGAAATTTTGTTTTAAAAAGCGGGAAAAAAAAATCAAGGCTCAGATCAGGATCAGACTTCAAAAAGCGGGATCATTGCACCAAAAGCGGAAGGGTTGGAAAGGTTAAACATACGCCTTATAAATTAGTTCAGATTTAAAACAAACATATGATCGCTTTAAAACTAAGATGTTATAATTAACTGAAATCTACTTAAATCGATAAATACCCTATGGAGAATGGGACCGGTTCTGGGTGTGCCACAGGATCGGTCCCTATGTGCCAGACACCGGTCCTCTGCTAAACCCTACCCTATGTAAACAACTGGCAACTTTAACATTGGCTTGTCATAGGAGGGGTCATATGTCCTGCTTTAAACCACATAGTGGCATGCCACAGTACTAACCAAAGATGGACATACCACAAGACTGTCGCAAAAGGGCCATGTCGTATAAAATCAACGAAAACTATACAGCTTCCAATGGGTAAAATTCGGGCCAACTGGCTTTTTCTTGTTAATAAGCATTCTGGTTAAGTGGTATGTCCTCCCTTTTCCAGTCACATAATTGGTAATTTTAGGACAATTGACACTGCTTAACCCATTTCAGTATTAAATTATACCAGTCCTGTGATAAGTTCTTCTTTAACCAGTTACTTTTAAGACAATTTACTCCTCATTCCCCATAGGGTAGTGTACAGATAGAGAATTTCTTGAACAAGTTTTAATTAAATTCTTTCATTAAGGTGATCAAGTTTTCTACAGAATGTGAAACATTTCTTAAACTTAATGAAAAAGCTTCATAGTTTTAATGAACCTATTTTTTATAGAACTTTTTCATTATTAGTATGAAATTTTTAATAAATAAAATGAAAATTTCCATTAAATTTTATGAAAAACTGCATTAATTTAATGAAAAGTTTCAATGGACGAGTGACATTTCATTGATCTAATGCAAGAATACATTGATATACTGCGGATAATTCTCTCTGTGTAGGGTTACCTTATGCCGGCCATGATCGGCTTATATTCGTTTGACTTATTAATAGTAGATTCGTCGTTTGTATAGTGGCAAATAAATAAATAAAAATTATTGATATCTAACTGTGTAATTGGTAACGATGATGATGTTGTTATTTTGTTAAATTTATAAAACAAAACACTCAAATACTTTTAGCGTTTGGTCTGAAATGAGTAAACTTGTTCGCGCCATACTTCAAATAGTTATTGTGTTTCACATGTTTTATGCCAAATTTTGACAAAACACCAACGCATTCCTATTTTTTGGTAAGAGAGAACTTCTATTTTCATTTTTACAGGCTGAAGCAAGAATATTTGGACAAATTTTGATTTCAGCAAAAACCTACATTACCAAATAATCTAAACTCGAAGGTTTGGACATATTATTATAATTCTAACTTTTTTATATGAAATGTCATAAAAGTAATGAGTTATACATTATTGACAGCATTACGTTAATATAAATTATAATGGGTTACCTATATGCTTACTAGGGTATGAATAATAAGCAATTATTACTCTAAAAATGATAAATGCAATGAGATCCATAAATTTATTATTTAATTCAAGCAAAAATTGTAATATTGATATTTTTAATTTGCTTGAAACTTAAAAACGCCATAATGTTTGCGCCATTAATGATAAATGATTAACGCGAATGGCTTTAGCAAAACGTAAACTTTGGATAACATACACTCAAAAGTTTATTCATTTCATAGTAAAGAAAATTTTGAAAATATTTTATCTTTAATGTGGTGTAGACTCGATCAATATTATTGATTCATTTTTTAAATTCAACCAATGCATAGAGACCATGGTAGGGTCATTATAATTATTGTTTTTTATGAACCGTTTCATAAATATTGATGAAATTGTTACATTGGACGAACATTTATGAAACTTATTTCTGTTTTTATTTGGGTGTACTTAGATTCTGTACAAATTTCTTGCTATAAAATAAACTCAAATGTTCCAATGATACAAAATCTCATAATTATAGAATTAGAGGGCCAGAATATTGGACAAAAGTGGAAAACAGAATGTAATAAAACTAGATCCAAAAAACTTAATATGAAAGTGATGTTGAAAGGGTTTCATAGGAAATGGGGATTAAAAAAAATAAATAATCTTAGGGTGGCATGGTACATATTTTTTAAAAAATTATTCTTCTTCTCAACATTTCTAAAATTAAATTAAAAAATTAATTGCGACTGTCTATATGACGTTAAAATAACATTGTACCAAAATACATTATAAAATTTGCCCTGTGGCGTTGTCTTAACATAAAATGCAAAGTTGTCTACACTGAACGTAAAAACCATACGTCAATCTGGTAACGTTGTGTAATAGAGACGGAGGAGATGAGAAAAATAAACAAAAATCTAAAAATAGAATATTTGTGTTTGTTAGTGTTGGTCACTTCTGATTATAATATACAATAACAGAAAAGCTAATAGGAAAGAAAACTGCAATTTAGCTGCATTACATTCGAGGGCATATTTGGGAGTGATCGCTAAACGGTCATGACTTTTTATTGTTACGTTTGTAATGTAGGAAGAAGAGCAAGTTTGATACTTACAGCCGCAGGTTGGTGAGAAAATTTATCATATAGAGACAATCTGACACTTATAAGATACAAATAATAATGCAATTTAAAATAGAAAATTACTGATGACGACTGTCCATAAAAAGGCAGATTATAGAGTTTATAATTTTCAGAGGAAAAGGTTTATTCTTCTTCTTTACCTCAACCTTTCTAAAATTTGTCTTTTTGTGGCACGCAACGAAAAATGCCTTTGCCACTAGTGAATTATTAAAATTTCACCTAATAGTTGTCACCCTAATATGTAGTTATGATGAAATTCATTCATGATCCTTAGATTATGCAAATGTCTACATTTTATTGGCACATCCTGTTTATACGTACCACTACCTATATAGGTGAGAGTATTTAAGAGAATCGGCAACATTCAAATGTATGTATTTTTTTTTATATTTTGTTTCAGGTTTGGCGGGTATAACAATTTATTCGAAGAGGTATGTTTCAATATTCTGAAAGGTATGTTTCTCAAAATTGGCTAGACAGCTAAGAGAGAAAAGCGGTGAATGTCAAGTTCAGTGTTATCTGGTTGCCCATTTAATTTAAATGTTTTTTGTAATATTTTTTTTTAAAAAGTACAAATAAAAAAAACAAATTAATTTATAATTGTGGTAGTGATTTCAATAAATACCAGCAAAATAGAGGCAACGAGAAGGAAATCAGTTTAAATTGACGTTGATTTTTTAACATTTCAAACAATTAATATAAATGAAAACTATTGCAAACTATACAAAGAAACTGAAGTACATGTGATTCCAGTTAATATACTACTCTTCGAAATATCATTTATATTCAAACCAAACGGAATTTAATAAAAATTCTTCGAATATTGAGGCTAACAACCGCATGCAATGATGAATTGTGCAACCAGTCCCTAGGGAAGTGTCATTTTAAACGGTTCGTTGATAGCTAAATAACGGAAAAGTACAATTTATCAATAAATAAGCCGATATAATCACCACCTTAGCAACTACTCCTTCTGGCAGGCAAAGGATATTCGTCTCAAGGACTATTTGTTTTTCTTGTGTACTTAAAATAACAAATTTTAACAAATTTCTATTGTGCCAACAACGGGTTTCTTAAAAAAAACATCCATTATATTAATGTTATAATAGAAATTGTTCTTAATATAAAATAATAAATAAAAAAAAAAGTTTTCACAAAATAATGCAATTATTTAAATAAAATTTATGTTAATAAAAAAAATAAAAGCTAAAAAAAATCAATTAAAGAAGTCAATTTAAGCTAAAGTGAGATGTTTTTTTTTTTTTTTATTAATTAATTGGAATTGAAAAGTGCCTTAATGTGTCGTATTGTGTGTGTTATTTTTACAAAAGCTCTCATATTACCCAGTCTTCCTAAAGCAAATATTTAATTTAAACAAATAACAAGTGCTATTAAATATAAAAATTCATTTCATAAGCCGTTTGATCTACAGAGAAACAGCTTTACAAATTTTCAATTAGTTGACTCAGTTCATCGTTTCGAGAAAATCTGGATTTCTTGGACAAGTGGTATTAAAAATAAAAATTCATTTTATCAGCCGTTTGATCTACAGAGAAACAGCTTTAAAAATTTTCAATTAGTTGACTCAGTTCATCGTTTCGAGAAAATCTGGATTCCTTGGATTATGTCATCAAATCATAGTGATAAGATTAAGTTACAAAATGGCAATAAAAATCAAACTACACCGATATTATCACAGGGTCTTAATAAACCCCCTAAGGATAAACCCCTGGGGGAACGTCGTAAGGCCGTATTACGCCAGGAATTAATGGTATTTCTGGGTAATACAGGTGTAATGGGTGGTGGTATGGCTGTTGCATTGCCCTCTGTTACTTTGGGCATATTAATGGATGTTAAGGAGGATTTTCATCTATCAGAAGAGGAAGCCAGTTGGTTTTGTATGTTAAAGAATGGCTAATTTTGTATTGAAATAATTGGATTAATTTAAGATAATCTCATATTGTAGCCTCCATTAACACTATGGCCTGTCCGTTGGGTGGTTTATTGGTTGGTTATTTATTGGATCGTGTGGGCCGCAAAAAAACTATTCTCTTTACTGATATTTGTGGTGTTCTAGGCTGGGTTTTATTGGCAACTGCTCCTTTGCACAAGGATCGTTCAGCCATTTATATACAAATTTTAGTAGCACGATTTATTTCAGGTAAGTTTAAATAACTGAATTAGTTTTTGTTTTTACTTTAACGTTTGACTTTAAAAAACCTGGCTCAAAATAACCACTCATAGAACTGATGCAAAAAGGACCTGTCAATGAATTGGCACAAAAGGCACACCTGTTGGTGTGTCTAAAATAAGATTTGCACTCAGTTAACTTAAGAACTAACATAAGACTCATTACATATAAAATAATAAAAAAATATCCAATTTTCGATCTCTACCCCCTTCAATTTTATCGAAACACGGTACGGAAGTAGGGTTGCCAGATTTAAATTTTGTCAAATGATTGACATTCATGAAAAAAGTTTTGATTTTGAAAAAAAAAAAATCTTGAAAATTAAAAACACTCATACTCAGGTAACTTCTGCTTTAAAAATATGTACATAGTTGTTTGGATTGTAATGCAGTTTCATTTGTAGAACAAATGTAATTTTTTAAAAGTTTGATATAATTTTTATTAGAAATAAAAATTATGTTTTTTCGACCTTAAATTGTGCATTTTTTTCTGTACAATAGAGAGTACTTTAAATAAAAAACACACCTAACAATTTGTTTAATTCCATGGATGTATGTACATATATTTTTGTTATAAAGATAGAATTAATAATAAATACTCTAAAAAATAATGAGATCCTTGAGCTTGGTGCAGGCTGCAAAAGGTTTTTAAATCAGGTTCTAATTTTGATAACTTTAATCGTAATTCTCCGTGATTTGTGATTTCCAGACGATTCCGTTTTTTTAATAACAAATCACCAATGACACCAAATCCGGTTTCTACTAAATATGACGACGGAAATGGTATATAACTAATTATATAAAAATACAGATTTTTTTTATTCTACAGAATTTTATGTTTATATATTAAAAAAACATGAAAAGTTAAACAACTTACAAAAATTAGCCCATTGCCCCCTAAAATGTTGAAATTGCCCACGAGTGGGGCAAGCGCCCCACGTTGAGAAACACTGCTCTAGGGTAACCGAAACACACATTCATGTAGCAAATCTTTAAAATTAAGACATGCATTAATTATAGTGTCGTTTGATTTACGTATTTATCAATTTGGAAAACAGATTATTTAGTTTTTTATAAATATTTTTACTATTCAAAATTAATAGAATATTATTGTAAAATAATTTATTAAACAAATTACATTTGTCTTACAAAAACATTCAAAACCAACACAACGAAAAATTACATCTTTATCATGTGTTTTTGATCAAAAAATATTCCAGATGCAGCTGTCATTGAAATCGCTATTTATTTTGGCAATAAATGAAAAAAAAAAACGTTTTCAATTTGAAAATCTTAATCATTTTTAAAATATAAATTTAAAAAAATAATTGACAACTTTGATATTTTCGTGTCACAAAGACTTTGTTTTTTTACAAATTCCAAATTGTTCAAAAAAAAAAATCATTACTTTCCCCAATATTTTAAGACACTTCTGAGTTTTTTTTTTGTTTAAAATCATTGTTTACATTTTATTGATATTTGCACATTTACTTAGAAATTGCCACAAATCTGGACAAGGGTGTTCGAATTTTCTTAAAATTGTGAAACTCTATGGCGCATGCCATATAAACAATTCTGCTTTAAGATCGCTGAAATTTGAAAAGCTTTTTATGTATCAAAAACTTAAAAAAATTTAAAAAGTTATGAGCGCGCCCCGGTAGGCTAGTTGGTAGCTTGCCGGCCTATCAGTGCGGGGGTGGTGGGTTCGATTCTCACCAGAGGCACTGGTCTGATTTCGCTACAAGGCGCCGAAAGCCATAGTAGCTAGTGCTCGGTTAGGGTAATAGTATATAATTTATAATTATATGATTATTAATTAATAAAATAAAAAGTTATGAACTTTTAATAGTTATGAACTTCATTGGATGGACAATTGCTAAAATTAAAAAAGTTTCTTTAAGCTGCAGTTGTTTACTTTTACGATCTGTAATCTACAAATAACCCCTTTTTCTAAAAATGCATTTCTACTTCAAATACAAATTTTGAATGCTTTTTGGGTGTTTTTTTTTTATTTTTGAGTTTACCCTCGTAGCATTTTAATGCAAATCAAAAATTTAAAAAGCCGGCTACGTTAGGGAGTACAGAATTTATTCGTATATAAAAATAATGCATTTTTTTTTCTCAGATGAGTACCCAGTGCTCCACGATGGCACCCGATTTTTCCTTGAAAAAAGGGTCTATAATGAAATAGTTAACAGGGTGGCCATGGTAGTCGCAATTTCAAATAGACTTATATCCAGTATTGTGGTTTTATATTTTTTGAATAAACAATTTATTTATTTTTTTATAATTCCTTAAATATTTTCGTTTTTATTGATTTCTAAAGCTAGTAAACCCCTTAATAATGTAAAAAGTAATTGAAAGGTTTTATTGTCTACTTTAATATTTAATGTTAAAAAATCACCTACGCCTATGAATGCAATTATTATTAATGCAAATGCAAATTTTTAAGACTTTTTCCCCCTTTATTTTTTAATTGTTTAAAAACACATAATTCATAGTACTAAATAAGATTTTGTTGTGTTGGGGGAACGCGAGTTAACTAATTTAGCCGATTTTTTTAATAAAAAAGTTTTTATTATTTTATCCCCACAAAAGCTTTATCTAGCAAAATCAAACACGCGTATCCCAAAAAAAAAGAAAAATTTTGTAATTATTATCAAAAATTCTATTTTTTGCAAAGATAAAAATCGAAGAAGGGAACAGAATAAAAAAATATATTTAAAGACTGCAATTACACTACAACAAATTGCATTTGCATTATTATCAATAGGTAGTAAATATTTTAGAAGACAATAAATACCTTTCAATAATACAATTGTAATGCGCCAAAACTGCACACAAAAAATAATAAAACCCCATTTCAATCACGAAAACAGTCAACAGCGAAAATTGCTAATTCAGTTAGAAATTTATGGCACTTTAATTGAATTATTTTTCAACTAAATTATAACTCATTTAATTAAGTTATTATTTAATTAAAAAAAAAAAGTGTCAAAATTTGAGCAAATAGGCCGTGCCCCAAAGAGGTTAAAGATCTGATTTTAGTATTTCTGCGTTCTTATTAAGTCCTTTTGTTTAAATTTGTTCTTGGATTCTTTTATAAATTGTGACACTAATTCTCTATAATGTTGTTAAGAATTTTCTATAATATTTTTTTAAAAAATTAACCTTGTCCTGAGGACCTAAATGGCACATTTTTTGCACTTTTAAAATTTAGCATATCGAGGGCTTATAATCAATATCCTGTATCTAAAAAAACAGTACTTTACGGGAGAGCATAAAAACGGTTTATTTCGCTTATTAAAATTATTTTTAAAATTCTATATTCTACAATATTTTTTTAAATCGACTACTGAGTCTCATGTATAATTTATTTTTAAAATTTTGCATTATTGGCAATTTTGTATAACATAGAGGATTTTGCATTTGAAAAAACTTGATGTGTAAAATTTTATTTTTGTAAAGTTATAAAAAAAGAAATATATTTAATTAATTTATGCCTTCGGAGATTTTTTTTATTTTTTATTGAAGTTAACAGCTAAACACAACATAAGGAGTAAATATAACAGTAGATAGTATTTAAAAACAAAATAATAGTGTCCGACCGAACAGTTCGGCCAAAAAACTCTATTTTGTCTGTTTTTTGATATCTAGAGTCAATGATGACAAATTTTGGTATTGGAAACATGTTTGTTGAGCCGTTTTAATTCGATTTTGTGTATAAAATTTAAGAGAAAAGCCGAAGTTTAGCTATAAAGTTCAGAGTTCGGCCGCCGAACTATTTTCAATTTGGCCGAACTTTCTGAGGCCGAACAGTGAATTCATTGCTTAACTACAGACTTTTCTTCAAAACAGCATCTAATCAGCCCAATAAACATTTTTCCATCCGCCAAATTTGTCCATAATGCTTTAAAATACCGAATTCCGACCAAATGCATTTTCTGGCCGAACTGTTCGGTAGGACACTACAAAATAACTTGAAAATTATAAAAAATAACATTGAGCTTTAACTTTTCTTAAGCTTTTTTGGAGCATAGGCAGTGGACCATAGTATATGGGTTTTGGTTCATAGTGACCTATTTAATTTTTTTTCTGATTATTAACAAATACACACAAACAAATACTAGAGGGTATATTGCCTTGGTTGGCAAAGGTAGCCTATTTTTGTATTAATTTAATAAAATATGCCTTATTGCCTATGTCAATATTCAGGTAATTCTTTTACCTATTGACCATGTAAATTCTACCAAAGAGAAAAGGTAATTCTTCCACAATTTGATTTTATTTGTTTATTTAAACGTCATTTAAATTTTTTATATTCATAAGCAAAATATTTTATTTATTTAATTTAAATATTATTTGGACGAGAATCTTTTGTTGTGGGGATGATACATATATTGCGCAATATTTATTAGTATGGATTTATTTATTTATTTTCATTTATTGGTAAAATGTTAAGTAGACAGTAAGTAAAGTGTTGTGATGAAGATGTGTGCACTCTTTGAATAAAATTTAAAATTTTTATGTAACATGCTGATATAATGAAAAAATAAACTTACAATTTATAAAAGGATGTGCATTTTAAGAACAATAAACCAAATCCTTAATTCCTTACAACCTCTTGGCGAGCTTGAAGCTTTATCAAATATTGGTTATTCGCTGTTTGTAGTCCTGTAGGTATTTTTGTATATATACTGCCCTCAAAATATAATGATTTTTATCCTTTCGAGTTTTTCTCTACTTAAAATTATGAGTATTTGAGAGATTTTCTTCAGAAAAAATACGGAGGTTTTAAGTGGATTTCTATATAAAAAACCAGCAGGATCTTTTTTTTTTGGAAAAAAAAACTTTAAATATGAGTATTTTGTTTTTATTTCAAACCCTTTAGAAATTGAGGTTTTTTATAAAAAATATAAAAAAAGCTCCCAAAAAAGTGTTTCTATTCCTCAGAATCTAAATGTTTTTTTTAGAAAGTTATAGGTTTCTCTCAGAAAAAGTTAAGTTATGAATACGTTTTCTTATGAAGACGTTTTCTTATGAAAATTAACAAATTTTTCCCATATAAAAGACCTCTGATTCTGAAGACTTAGTCCTGCAGAAAACCAATAACATTCTGCTTACTTTTCCTTTAGAAAAATTCGGATTCTGACAAATTTTGCCTACAGAAAAACACTTAAATTAAGGAACGTTTCCTATAGAAAACCCCCAGATTGTAAGAACTTTCCTAAAGAAAAAACACTCAAATTGTGAGGAATTTTTTCCCTTGGGAAAACCATCACATTCTCAGGATTTTTTCCTATACAGAAGCCATCAGGTTCTGAGAACTTTTATACTTAGATTGTAAGGACTTTTTCCTATAGAAAAACTAAGATTTTTAGGACTTTTCACTACAGAAAAATCCTCAGATTCTGAAAAGTTTTTCTATAGAAGAACCCTCAGATTATGAGGACTTTTTCCAAACAAAGAACCCTCAGATTCTGTGAACTTTTTTCCATAGGAAACACCTTAGGTTCTGGTAGCTTTTTCCTATAGAAAACCCCACAGATATTGGGAGAGTTTTTCCATAGAAAAGCCCTTATACTCTAAGGACGTTTTTCTGTACAAAAATCTGAGCTTTTTTCACAAAACCGCTATTGTTGTTGTATAATTAAATTATTTGTGAAATTTATATGTGTTTTTATCCATTGTTTGGGGTTTTCGCAATAAAAAACTACCTAAAAAACAAAGTTATATTACCAATATTTTGCCTACGTTAAAATTGGTGATATACCATTATTCTTTAGTTAGTTTAACAAAAATTTTAGGTGATTTTTTCGAAAATAAAAGTCAAATTTAAATTAAATATCTTTTATGGTAATATTACCGCAAAAAATAGCAAACTCTATGTTGCCTATGAAAATAGGTGTTATCAGCTTATAGTTTTAGGCAATATTACGTATAGTTTTTTTTTTGTTTATTAAAATTATTAAATTTCCGAAAAAATTCCTAAAAAATTCAGAAAAAAATGTTGTCCGTATAACGCACAATGGGATAAATAAATTTTTAGTGTTTTGATTGCAATGAAATCTGAAACATGCATAAAAGACGTAATAGAGACCTTAAGTTTTAAGATTTAGAACTTTCCAAACCCCCCGAGGGCGGCAATATGACCACCCAAAGTAGAGAACTGTTTGCATATATAATTTTGTGTGCTTTCCGTTTTTTTGGTTCTAATCTGATTTTCAAAAAATTAACATATTTGTAATCTGCTAGTAGAGACTAACTAACTAGAGACTAGAGACTATCTCAACATAAAGTTTAGAAAAACCAAGTTTTTTGATATATTTGAATTCGGTACTTTATAACATGACGTATTCACAAAATTTAGCATATCATCTGAATGCATCCACATTGATTTAAAAACTTAGGTTTAACTTTTTTTTTTAAGATATCTTAACATAAATTTCAGCTTCAGTTCAACGTCGTGTGTTACTAATAATAATACGCGTTGTTATAACAATATAGTAAATAAACGGGGTTTTCAAAATTTATGTTACGATATCTCAAAAACCTAATAAGATATTAAAAAGGTTAAACCTGAGTTTTGAAAACAATATGGAGGAATTTCATTATTTTTTGCTATATAATGTCCCGAATATAGCAAAAAATTGGGTTCTTCTTAAATGTATGTTGAAATATCTTAAAAACCTGATGGGATGGAGAAATTCTGAATTCAGCGTACCTAAGCAAATATAGTGCTTTTTTTGTCAATACCTAATTCTAGACCATCTGTGAAACGCGAACTATAAAGAATTTTGTAAAAATAAAAAATGCGTAAACCCCATACTAACTAGGAGAATGGGTATGACAAATTTTACAAAAATCAGAAGAGAATACGTTAAAAATGTCGTTTTTGAGATCATTATTTTTAAAATTTCCCACTGTTTAAATATCTAAAAAAACCTTTAAATTGATTTATTTTGGAAACTAAGGCACATAAAATAAAAAAATATATTTCAGCAAAAAAAAAAAATCAAATCTTAAATAAACTAGGACAAAAACGTTTTTTAAATCTCCAACACTAAAAAAAAGTATAAACTATAATTAAATTTATACCTTACTAAAATTTAGTTTTTAAAATTTACCTTAATGTAATTAAAATTGCTTAAGAATAATGCAAATTATTATTAGATTTCAGTTCATATTAATTTTTCATGAACTCGAAAACAATAAGCCACTTTCTTTAATTTTTCTTTCTTGAGTTAGCTTAATATTCTTAAGAAATGTTGGTAAATGTATTTCTTTTTAGTAAAAAATCTTAAATTTTAAGAAGTTATTAAACAAATATTTAAAAAATTTAAAATTGTATGGAAAAACTAAAACCAAATACGCACCTCACTTAAGTTAAGTTTAAAACTTCTCAAAATTAAGTTCACTTCTTACACATTTTCCATATTTTTTATTTATTTATTTGAAAATTAGTTATAAACTAGCACAACAAGATTGATATCTTATAAATGACAGTGCTAGTAGTGTAAATAAATACAATTTGAATGGATATTTAAATATAACAATTTTACGAAAAACAAAAAGTTAAATAGGAAAACAAAATTATATTTTTAAGAATGAATTATTAAATGAAATATAAAATAAGTGTAATTAAAGTTAAGAAAACCAATTTGATAATGACAAAGTTTACGAGTATATGACAAGTTAAAAAGATTTTGTAACTCCTTTTTAAACTGCAATGCATTGCTTATGGTTTGGATTCTGTAGGGAAGTTTGTTCCAAAGACTATCTGTTGAAATGAAGAATTGTCTCTTTGACATTAAAGTTTTATGTTTTTTCTGGATAATTCTTTTCCCACGGGGTAACCCACTAAATTTTATTTTGGAGAAGAGGCAACTTGGCTGTTCTGTATAAATAATTTTGTGAAAAAATAGTAGACTCCTGAAGTTTAGTATATCACGAAAACTCATATTAAATAAGCGATAAGAGAAAAGAGATATGCTTGCACGACGACTCTTGTTATATACATATCTGGCTATATTGTTGTAGGCAACATTAGAAGATTAAAATATTTAAAGCTATTTAATTCTCATTTGGTTTATAGTTCATATTATATAAGTGTTTTAGCTTTGTCAAGTAAAAGTTAAGTAATAAATTTCACATTGAGAAAGATTGTATTAACGAAAATAGTCTTATTATTATTTTCGGTAATATTAACTTAAAAGATAGATGAAATTGATTACTTAAGTAATGGGTGGCAAAACTAAGCTACTTATATTCTTAAAAGTATACCAAATAAAAAATGGTACTACAATTGAAAAAAATATCGAAAAAATCCATTCGACTTCTATTCTGCAATTTACAGGGAATATTAAGGTTATATTGAGCTTTAAGAAAATATTTTTTTCAGATTTTTTGACTTGTTCGAAGATGGTGGAAAACAGAAATTAAGTAAAAAAACCAAACTTTAAAAATAAAAAAATAAATTACCAAAAAAAAACAAAAAACTAATTTTTAAATAGATGGTTCAAATACCTTTAAAATAAGGTATTAAACACTTTAAAATCCATTCACTAGTTTTAGAAAAACAGTAGTTTAAAAGTTATCCTGTTGGATGATTTTTCACTATTTTGATGATTTTCAAATGCACATAACTTTTTGAAAAAAAAAAATTGAATTTTTTTCCTGAAACACGTGTAAAATAATTTTTAATGAAGAATACTTAATAAAATTTTGAAAGACATCGGAGACATCAAAGTCAATTATTAGCAAAAATCGTACAGTCTGACATGGAATGACTCATTTACACTTTTTTCGTCGGGTATACCTTTTGAGAATTACCAATTAGTAAATAGTATTATAAAAAAAAAAATTAAGCAGACAAGCTAACATTTTTGTTGTTGTTTATTTTAATTATAGCTACTTAATATGAGTATTAATTATAAACTAAAAATAAGTTAAGTTTGCATTAGCACTAGTCAAAGGGTCTTAAAATTAAGGAAAACTAACTTGATTTTAAGATATTTCTACCAGAATTAAGGAAAACTTAATGTAAGTCAAAAATATATTACATTTTGGTAAAGTTTCTTGAAATTTAGGACAAAATTCTAATACATATTCATTAGGGCGGGTCGATTTAAAAATCACTCAACGTACAAGGTATTCTAAGGATCAAAATAAGAAAATTTGCCGAAGGAACCATACCTCTAAAACGAATTCTGATGTGCCGACTTTTGACCCGTAGGGTAAAATTTTGAAAAATCCCACTTTGACCCATTTAGAGTTCCCCAATCGAATCCAACCCAATCGTATATAATTTATACATTCTTTTGCTAGAGCGTCTTCCGGAGAAGAAATAGAGACCCTAATCTTGGAAAGACTCCTCCTACTTTCTGAAATATCTCTATCCCGAGATTTGTACATTTTGCTATAAAAATACGGCTAAAAAGGCCCTCTTTCAACTTAATTTTTAACCCCTTTACGGTCACCTAGAATGATGATTTATACATTAATCTACTAGCGCGTCTCCCGGAGAAGAAGTAGCTCCCATAATCTTGGAGAGATTCCTCCTACTTTCTGAAATATCAAAGTGGGCTTTTTCGAAATTTGACCCTACGTCAAAAGTCGGGACATCAGAATTCGTTTTAAAGGCAAAGTTTCTTATTTTTCGCAAAGTTTCTTATTTTGATCCCTAGAATACGATTTTCCTTGTACGTTGAGCGATTTTTTTTGCCTCCCTACAAATCGACTCGCCCTAATATTCATATAATTGAAGTCAGTAAATGAATTTTACTTGATTTTAAGAAAACTGTATGTAAACTTGACTTAAGAAACATTTTCTTTGTAGTCAAATGATTCCCGAATTTCTTTAAATTTACTTCAAATTACCTAATATTTGGTAAAATTTTTATTTAGTGAATATTTGGACCAAAAATTAGTTATTAAACCCATACATTTTAAAAAATCTTTAAGAATTACAAAATAATCTTACTAAATTGCTTAAAATCACAAATGAAATGCAATTATATTTTTGTTTTCAGGTATTATGATTGGTTTGTGCGTTTCTCCAGTTGGTGTATATTCCGCTGAGATAAGTTTACCGCGCATACGAGGAAGACTGATATTGGGTACGTCAATAGGTATAGCAGCTGGCATATTATTTATGTATGTACTAGGTTATTTTATAAGGGTAAGAAGAGAGTAAATAAAAAAACTTGTAAACGATTTCATAAGATTTAAAATTTATTTTATAGGACGATTGGCAACTTATAGCGATAATATCCACAATCTATCAAATAATATCAACTATATGCGCTATACCAATGCCAGAAACTCCCAGTTGGTTAATGCAGAAGGGTTATACAGAAAAAGCAAGAAGATCCCTGAAATATTTTAGAGGTTTAAATAAAAATGGTAAGTTTCATATTGTTTAACAAGGAAAATATTTTAAACTAAACTCTACGATTTGATAAACTCTCGATTACACAAAAAAATTCTAAAGATAACCTATCTCTGTTTTTCGACCACCACAGGAATAAAGAAGATCAAAATAGGGGGGATGAAACTCGGGCATTTTGGATGTTTTTTTAAACGAGTTAAGTAAAAAACTTGAGAATTTCTATATAAAAACTGTAATAACCAAAGTACCAACAATGTTATCCGAAATATCAAAAATTAAAAAGTAAATGCCCGCTTACATTAAATAGGGTATAAAATATATAAATTCGATACTAATTGTAGTATTTCTTCCCAAAACCTGACATATATTGTTTAAAACTTTAAAAAAGCCAAAAAAAAAAAAAAAACGATACTAACACGGTGCACCAAATAAAAAACTGCAATCACTTTTCAAGTCAACTAGTGTATTTTGTAAGTCTAGCTGAGTGTATACAAAATCGCTTCGAGAAGTTGCAATATATCCTCAAATTTTCGAGATAATGGTAAAGGAGTATTATTTGTGACTGTTTAAAATTACCTGGTATTTCCAAATATATATACTTTCTTTACATTATTAATATAAAATAACAATAACAATTATAATTAATTTTTTTTTTTTTACTTTTTCAACTTCTACGAGGGTTTTGTTCAAATTTTCTTTTAAAACAATAATATTCTTAAAGTTTGTGATTTCCTGAGTAAAATGAGCCTTCATTTGTTGAAATCGGTAGAAAAAGTAGCATAACTTTGTAAATTTTCAACTGATTTTAACAAATAATGGCTCATTTTACTTAGAATTTTGGTGTTTTATAAGAAAATTCAAAAGAGCACTCGTAGAAATCGAAAAAATAAAACAAAAATCTAAATTTTTTATAGAGGTTTGAAATGGAATAAAACAAAAATGAATTTTTTAAATTGACTTGAAACTTACTTTATTCGAAAGATAATCTTCTGGCATTTTAATATGACCGCAACGGCTGGCTCGGACTTAGCCTAATCTGGATTTCTAATTTTCGATGACTGTTTTCCAACATTTGTGGCCGTATATTGGCAATAACGAGGCGAAAGTTGTCCTTCAAGTGGTCAATCGTTTCGGGCTTATCAGCGTAGACTAGTGACTTCACATATCACCACATAAAATAGTCCAGCGGTGTTAAATCTCACGATCTTGGAGGCCAATTCACTCGTTCGAAACGTTTCCTTCAATAATTCAATCCTGCACATCATGGTTGTTCAATTGATGAATGAAAAATTCAATAATCATGGCTCTATAGCGGTCACCATTGACTGTAACTTTCTGACCAGCATCGCTTTTAAAGAAGTACGGACCTACGATTCCACTAGCCCATAAAGCACACCAAACAATCACTTTTTCTGGATGTAACAGTGTCACAACATACACTTGAGGATTATCATCACTCCAAATACGGCAGTTTTGTTTATTGACGCATCCATTTAAGCAAAAGTGAGCTTCATCGCTAAAAAAAATCGCTTATGAAAATCGAGATCAGCGGCAATCT
Source organism: Delia radicum (assembly GCA_021234595.1). Taxonomy (NCBI): domain Eukaryota; kingdom Metazoa; phylum Arthropoda; class Insecta; order Diptera; family Anthomyiidae; genus Delia; species Delia radicum. The sequence continues at coordinate 200,610,658 of CM037855.1, read as the reverse complement.
TGTTTTGGGCCCATTCACTGAATTTACGCCTTGCTAGGTGATCGTGTGGCTTCAATTGTTGCACGAGTTGTATTTTGTAAGCACGCAAAACAAGATCTTTCCGCAAAATCTTCCATAAAGTGAATAGACATATATACAATTCCTGTGCACGATGGCGGAGTGACTGATTGGGATCTTCCTCTACGCTACGCTCTGTAGCAGCAATTACTTCTGTACGACGTCTCTGTGGATGCATATTATCATTTAGAGTAAACGTGGTGCGAAAACGTTCCATAGTTAATCGAATTAATTGCTCTGATGGACGATTATGTTGACCGTAAAATAGACGTAGTGCGCGATACGTATTTCGAACAGAACCATGACTTTCAACATAAATTTGCACAATTTGGAAGCGTTGTTCAGGCGTCAGTCTATTTATGATGAAATGTCAAACCAAACATAACATAAATCACTTGACAGCTGACTAAATGGCCGCCAGTTAAAAAAGTGTTGCCAACTTCAAGTTCTATACCTGTATAAAAAACACCCGTTAAATATAAATTTGAAAATACCAGGTAGTTTTCTTTTAGATACCGTTTAAAGATTCAAAATCGGTTAAAAAAATACTGAATTACAAATGTTGAAATGCGTTAAAAATATTCTTTTACCTTTATATTGAAAATTCGAAGGTATATTGTACTTCTCAAACCGGTTTGCAATATACTCACAACCTACATTTAAGACCTTGGGTTAACTTACAATCTACACTAGGTCCCATTTTGATCACTTACATGCTCGAGGTGTCTTAAAAGCCGAGACAGTTGCATCTTAAAGTTTTTATTTCAAAATATCCAAGTTTCATTTAAATCCGAGTGTTTAGTTTGAAGTATCTTTCCAGTAACTAATTTCCCATCATTTATTTAAAATCTCTTTACAGATGCTTCTTATTGTGAGGAATTTGAAAATGAATTGAGTCAAATCAAACGAACCTCCGACTTAAGTCGTAGTTCAGCCGAAAGTGAGTCTCTGCTGCAGGCCGTCAAAGCTCCCGAGGTGTATAAGCCTCTATTATTAATGATTGGATTCTTTGCATTCCAACAGGGCTCAGGAGTAGTAGTAGTGGTTGTGTATGCTGTACAAGTTGCTACCTTAGCCGGTGTCTCCATTGATCCACGTTTGTGTGCTGTTTTGGTGGGTGTAGCACGCATAATCACCACTTTTTTCATGAGCACAATATTCGAACGCTTTGGTCGAAGGCCTGCAGGAATAGTATCTGCTTCCGGTATGACTATTTGTATGTCATTATTAGCTGTTTCCGGCTGGTTTCCCGAAGCATTTCAAAAAGTGGCCGTTCTGCCTGTGATTTGTATTGTATTGCATATTGTATTCTCTACCATGGGCTTATTGACATTGCCCTTCTTTATGATCTCTGAGGTATTTCCACAACGTGTTAGAGGTAGTGCTTCTGGTTTCTCAGTGAGTTGTGGTTTACTTATATCATTTGCGGTTATAAAATTGTATCCTGCCATGGAGTCAGCCATGGGTACGGCAGGACTATTTGCTTTCTATGGTGCCATATCGTTGATTGCAGTATTCTTCATTTACTTTCTCATACCCGAAACGAAAGGTCGTACTTTATTGGAAATTGAAGAATATTTTAGATCTGGTGTTATGGCAGCCCCTTTGGAAGTAAATATTACTCAAGGTCCCGTAAAAAAGAATAATAATGAAAATCCTGATGATGTTACAGAAACTTTTATTAAAACTTAATAAAATATTAGGAATTTCTAATGTTCTTATATTTCTTGTACTTAACAAAATGTGAAATATTATTCCAAAGAATTCTAACAAATTAGTCTGTGATTTTTAAACAAATTGTTCAATTGTTTTGAATGGATAAGATAAGGGGGGACCGATCCATATATTTAAGAAGTAGAATGTTCTATATTTAAAGCAAAATATTTTACAAAAAGCTTTTAGGGTGTCCCGATAAAAATATTTTAAAATTAGTACCCCTTAAACGATGGGTTTTAATCAACTGAATATTGGAAATATAAGTAACAAATTATTGGAGGGAATCTCAAGTTCCCCACCAGCTTTCAAAGTTGGTGATGTTTATGGATATCGGTAAAAAAATAAAATTTTAAATTTTTAGAGTTTTGTATCGAAAATTGCGTAATGATGAGGCTGTCGGCTGCCAATCTTGCGGTCAGGGTTCAAATCCCGGCGGAACCCAAAAAAAATTATAAATTAACTTTATTTTAAATTTTATTTAGAAAAATTTATTTAAAGACCACCTATTTCATGGTTTTACCAACATTTTGCTAGCGGTTAAAATTTTGTATTCCCAGCGCTGGCTCGACACTTTTTGAGCAGACGTACATTTTGTCTAATCATGTTATCATTTTGGGATTGGGAAAGCAATTGCTGCCAGCACATGCACCACATTCTACAGTGCCTTGCCAGTGGTGGTCAATTTGTCTTTCTCTGACTGGGGGTTTTTCCAGATAGAAAAAATCAATGTGAGTTGTTGGTTAGTTCGGTTAAAGATCATGAATATTTTTCCATATCAACAGAAAAATTATAATTTTATTTGTGATAATTTACTTTAATTAACAGAAAAAACACTTAGAAAAAAGTTATTTGACACCTGCATGCATCATTTTATAATAATATTAAAAAGTATAAAAAAATGTATGCCAGAAACCGGGATGAAAATCGAAACCTTCTGGCTACAACATTTTTCAAACAAAGCATCATCATTTTTATAAAATAAATGCTTTCACTTTTCAACCGTTGGTAATTTCTGACTGGAAAGCATTGGGAAAACACTAGTTGCAAACGTTGGCATAGTGTTCTCAGCCGATGCTTTGCCAATGTTCTTTTTTTTGTAGACCAGTGAAATCATTGTTAAACAAATACTGGCAAAGAGCTTATTGCAAATTCTGGTAAAGCGTTTCAAACAAGTGATCTGCCACTAATTTCTTTACAATTCCTCTGTTAGCCAGTATTTGAATTTTAGTACCACTTGCAGTTTCTTTCAGGGAATCTTCAAAATTGAACTAAATTGCAGATATTGAAAAAAAATTTTTAAATTAAAAATAAACCGCAAAAATCACAAATTCAAAAAAAAAAAAAATTGTTAATATTAAAAAAAATCGCTATAGAGCAATTCCATATGAAAGCGATCACCTTTTGGACGACCCCTCTCCGATTTTAAAATAAATAGTCTCAATCGATTGCCCAGCAAAAAATAATGTACCTACATATTTTTTTTTTTTTTATAGTGACTGGTTTAGTGGTGGTGTGCACCACTGTCATGTGACAAAATTGAAGAATTCTTCATAAGGGACCTCATTGAAAGTTGTTTTAAAAAAAACTACTAAAGCGATCGCAACGAGTGATAGCTCGTTGGAAAGGTATTGAATCAGGCTTTAATTGAAAAATAAAATTTTCCTAATTTTTCTCAGAAATTTACCTTTTTTCCCATGAAAATTAAATTTTCCCATGAAAATTAAATTTTCCGATTTTCCACAGAAGCTCCTAAATTTTCCGGCTAATTTTATTTTTTTTCGATTCCTCATAATTTTTGCTTTAAGAATCAGCAATAAAAAAATGGGCCCCGACTCCTTGTTTGGACAGGAGAAGAGCATTTAAGAGACCACCTTGTTGTCATTGTTTTTATATTTTTTATAATTGAATTATTTTTAATTATTTAACAAGAAAAATTAGGAAAATTTTATTTTTCAGTTAAAGCCTGATTCAATACCTTTCCAACGAGCTATCACTCGTTGCGATCGCTTTAGTAGTTTTTTTTAAAACAACTTTCAATGAGGTCCCTTATAAAGAATTCTTCAATTTTGTCACATGACAGTGGTGCACACCACTACTAAACCAGTCACTATAGAGCAATTCCATATGACATGTGACAAAATTGAAGAATTCTTCATAAGGGACCTCATTGAAAGCTGTTTTAAAAAAAACTACTAAAGCGATCGCAACGAGTGATAGCTCGTTGGAAAGGTATTGAATCAGGCTTTAATTGAAAAATAAAATTTTCCTAATTTTTCTTGTTAAATAATTAAAAATAATTCAATTATAAAAAATATAAAAACAATGAGAACAAGGTGGTCTCTTAAATGCTCTTCTCCTGTCCAAACAAGGAGTCGGGGCTCATTTTTTTATTGCTGATTCTTAAAGCAAAAATTATAAGGAATCCAAAAAAAATAAAATTAGCCGGAAAATTTAGGAGCTTCTGTGGAAAATCGGAAAATTTAATTTTCATGGGAAAATTTAATTTTCATGGGAGAAAAGGTAAATTTCTGAGAAAAATTAGGAAAATTTTTTTTTTCAATTAAAGCCTGATTCAATACCTTTCCAACGAGCTATCACTCGTTGCGATCGCTTGAGTAGTTTTTTTTAAAACAACTTTCAATGAGGTCTTTTATGAAGAATTCTTCAATTTTGTCACATGACAGTGGTGCACACCACCACTAAACCAGTCACTATAAAAAAAAAAAAAAATATGTAGGTACATTATTTTTTGCTGGGCAATCGATTGAGACTATTTATTTTAAAATCGGAGAGGGGTCGTCCAAAAATTTGCCAATTTTGATCGTTTTCATATGGAATTGCTCTATAATTAAAAAAAATCTACAAAATTAAAAATTCCAGTATTTTAAATTTTAGCCAATTTTTTTCTCATTTTGGAGATTTTTGTAATTTTGACGGCTTTTTTAAATTTGTGGAGATTTTTTCAAATATTAGCAGTATTTTCAATTTAAAGGATTTTTAAAATTTTCAACAATTCGTTATTAAAACTAGAAATTTTCTATGCACCAAATTAATTTTCAATAAAACATTTAATGTATATTATTAAACTTTTAATTGAAATTAAGTTTAAAATCAAACAAAAGATTAAGGGACATTTTATTTAAAATAATTTTTAATTTTTTTTTTGGGAAGCTCATTTTTACTCATCGTTTGAGTGCTATAACTACAATCAATGCACAAGAATGTCATATATCGGGACACCCTAATGTCTATGTACCTTACAAATATTATGTCAAATAAAAATGTTAATAAATTAATATATAGTTGATATTATTTTGTTTTTTTTTGTTATTATTGTTAAATTTTGTTTCATATAGTCGATTGATTTAGTTGATTATCACTAGGGCAAGGAATACCATGGAAATGCAGTGCTTCCTTGGCAGGTTGAAAATAAATTTTGTAGAATATTTATCCAAATCACAAAATTAAGAACAGAATAGCATCTACACAGAAAAAATTAAAAACGGGTTTCAATTAAAAATTTTATTGAATCAATTAATATTTTAATTGATTTTGCACCTACCACTGAAATGATAGTATTAATTAAAAAAAATTTGCAGACAGTTTATTAAAACTCTTTCAATTAAAATAATAATAATATCAATTAAAAGAGTTATTGTTTTTCTTTACAACCTCAATTAAAAAGTTTAGTTAAATTGATTAAAACTTTAATTGAAACTTGAGAAGAAAACAATGGTAGTTTTAATTGAAAACTCGTATTTTTTTATTTTTGTTTATTAAATAATTGTTTATTAAATAAAAAAGAAATGTAGGTTTGTAAATTAAATTGACATTTTATTTATAATAAAATTAAAGCTTTTTAATATAAAAATGTATTATAAGAAAACAAATAAAAGTAAAGACAATATTTTTGTTTTGCTTGTCTTGAAATTTTTCTTGTAATTGAATTGCTTTCTTAAAAAAATCACACACAACTTTAAAATGATAGTTTAATGACTCTTATACTTATTGAAAATTTAATTATTTACAAAAATAATAGTTTAATTGTCCTTTTTCGATAAGGTTTATTTAAATCCACATGTGCACTTTTATTACCACAGATAAAACACGAAACTAAATTAAGTTTTCGTGCGTACACGAATATCTCTAGTGAAATAACTATCTCTAGTGAAATAACTACGATTTTGCGCGTATTTGAAATCGGTAAACTATTCAACTTATTAAAAGTTAATTATTTGCTATTTTTTTCTTTTTATTTACAAATTAAATAATATATTGATATAATTAAACCTTTGTTTGATTATTTAATCTAAATAAAATAAAAAGAAAATAGTTTGCCAAATTTTTAAAAATTTTGTTTACATGTTGTCAACACATATATCCATAATATTAGAAAATTCAATAAATTTTTTAATTAAATCAATTAAAAAAATTGTTTAAACTGCCATTGCTATTCAAAGAATCGATTAATTAGATATTTTTGGCCCATAATTTTTTCTGTGTATTTGTTGTTGCATATTTTTTCATATTTTGACAAAAATGCATTTATTTGCATGTTTTGCCTGTAAATGCATATTTGAAGCATATACAATGTATAATTTATGCATATTTTGTATTGTTAATACAAATTTTTTTCTATTGCTAAATATTAATTCTAATCGCAAAATGTTCAACAAAATCACATCTAATTGTAGCTGCATATTTTTTAATACTTTGACAAAAATGCATTTGCATATAATAAGAAACTTTTAAAAATCTTGTTAAATTGCAAAAAAGAACTGACAATTAGTGTTGGTAAAAGAATGAGTAGTGGGTATCGAGTATTTGTCTTTTTATTGGCTTCTCGTTACTTAGAAGTAACTACTCGATATTTTGAGAAAAGTATTTTCGATAGAAAAACAATACAAAAATGCGACTTCGCCAAAATAACTAACATTAAAATACTACTCTGCTCTAAGAAAAACTCAAATGTGAAAAATTTAAAGAAAAAAGTTAAAAAAAAACAGTGAATAGTTTGCAAAAAAGTTTAAAATATTTTTTTTAAATTTAAATCTTCAATAAAAGTGAAAAATTTCATAAAACTTTTGTAAAAAAATAAAGTAAATTTAAAATTTAAAAGCCGTTAAAAATATCGAGTAGTATCGGGTATACAAATTTAAAATATCGAGTAGTATCGAGTATTGTAAAGTAATCGAATTTACCAGCACTACTGACAATGAGTTCTATTCCTGCACTGAGAGTATTATCTGTATGCTTTCAATGAATTTTTGCATTAGATTTGTGAAATGTCATTGAAACTCATTTAATGAAACTTTTCATTGAATTAATGCAGTTTTTCAAAACATTTAATGAACAATTTCTTATTATTTATTGAAAATTTCATAAGACTAATGACACAGTTTCATTAAAACTATAAAGCTTTTTCATAAAGTTTAAGAAATTTTTCATTCACATTGTTAAGCAAATTTTAATTGTTTAGTGCAAAAATTTCGTTAAACTCGTCCAAGGAATTCTTTCTGTGAATTAGAAAAATTACTTCCTTTGTTTGTTTTATTTTCCATGCTTTAAAGTGTATTCTTTTAGCAAAAGTAACTGTTTTTATTAAATTTTTATTAAATGTTTTTTATCAAAAATTGTTATGTTTAGCTGCATTTCGCAGCTGCATATTTAAGTTTTAACCCATTCCTGCCTATTGAGTATTTAAATAACCAAAAAGGAGCCATCTTAAAAAAATTATAGCTAAAGCCAGGTAAGAGTTGCATCAAATTGATTTTTACAGGTAGGTGGAGAAAGGATTAAAATACTTTAGGAAAATGTTGGTGTAAAATTGGGGGTTGGTAATTATCTGTTAAATTGTCTGCAAATTTACATATTCTGAAAAATTGAAAGAAAGAATTGAAATTGCCTCTGAAAAATTGGAAAGGCGACACATCGGAAAACTTTATTGTTGGCTATTAGTGTTAGGTATTCTTTAAAGTGCAAAAAAATTGTAGCTGGGTAGGACCACTCACTTGGGCTACATGTATGGTTTCATGACATGACCATTAAAATACGTATTTTACAGTTTTATGAAGTAACCTTGCTTGAAATATCGATTATTTTCAAGTAAAAATGAAGAGTTTTACATGAAAGAGCATAACAAAATAATTTAATTAAAAAACCACAGAGGAATTATTTTATATCAGTGGTTAATTCATAAGTCCCAAGTATGGGAAATCGAAAAAAAAATTATACCAAATAACTTCCAAAACCTTAAGTAAAGAATGTGTGAAATTTCATCGATATTGGACAATGGAATCGGGGGTCAGGCATTAATGGGTTAAAAGTGCTTTAAATTTCTTGCCCTGGTTATCACCATATTAGAACAACCACATGTACATTATTTTTGTAGTCCACGCTAAAAAAAAACGCTCTGCTGGAAATATAAATGCTGGTAATATACTTTTGTTTGGAAAACATTTCCGTTTCTCATGTTTCTAATATAACATGATTGCATGCAAATATAATAATGTTTGCCTGTAAACATATATATGTTTGGCTGCAAATATGTATACACACAGAGAAAAATTTAGCGATTTGCCAACTGAAATTTGGTTACTACGACTCAAATTCGTTTACTTCAAATTTCAGACGGCTGGCACAAATTAACATTAGTTTTCACAACAAAGTTTGTTTAGTTCAACTGAATTTTAGTTGCAACAAACAAAATATTCAGAAATCTAATGTAAATATCGTTGTACAAACAGAATTTATAAGTTGTTACCATTAATATACACTTTTCAATTCGATTGGCACTTTATTTCTCTGTGTGTATATATGTTTATTATAAGTATGTTTGCGTGTTCCAAACATAATAGCTAAAGATTTTAAAATTGCAAATATATCTTTGTTTAGGTTTACCAATTTGAATCTCTGTAAGCAATATATATAATTACTAGCAGAAGTGTATTTTTTCTGCGTGTAACGTATGCGGAATGAAATTGCAACAAACTTTGCGTAGCTGATTAAAAACAAAAAAGTAATTATGCTATCAAACTATTGACTTTAGTTTCGGATAACCACATATTTTCTAATGAATTTTATGAAAATCAAGCATATACTTGTTTTTTACATGGCAAAAAAGAAAAACAACTTCAAAAACAAATTTCTAGTATTTTTTTATAATCAATCTTATTGGAAGAAATCGAAAATAGTTTCTCTGTTTGTTGAACAGCTAGAAAGTCAATATGTAGTAAAGGGTCCGCAATCTAACGTTTTTTTTTTCAACTAGTGCTTATTTCGTGAATGGTAACACTTAGCTCATGTCTGATTTGACAGATAATTAGTTTTATCCTTCCGCTGAACGAATATGGTTGTGTATACGCTTGAACAACGCTGGGAATTATTGCGACATTACTTTGAAAATCATGGTAATGTTAATTGTAATGGCCGTTACAGTCAATGGCGATCGTTATCGGGCCATGTTAAACGAATTTTTGTTCACAAAAATTGAAGAGGAGGATATTGGCAACATTTGGTTTCAACAGGACGGCGCTACGTGCCACACAGCCGAAGCTACACTCGATGTTTTGCGCCCTGTTTTTGAAGATCCTATTATCAGCCGCAGAGCTGAGGTCGTTTCGCCACCTCGGAGCTGCGATTTGACACCGTTGGACTATTATTTGTGGGGTGCCGTCAAAGATAAGTGTTACGCCAACAAGCCAGAGACAATTGACGCTTTAAAGGACAATATTCATGAAGCCATTGGTGAAAAACAGCTGCACACAATCGATAATGTGCTTAAAAATTGTACCGATCGTGTAGGCTACTGCATGGCTAGCCGAGGCAGCCATTTGAATGAAATTATTTTCCATTATTAACCGGAAGGATTGTACTTTCAAATAAAAAAAGAAATTTGAGAAAATATTCAGTAGTTTTTTTTTATAGCATTTTCAAAATAAAAAAGTTATTTGGCGGACCCTTTATATTCAATAGTGGATATCTAAGTAATAAGACAAAGAGTATGGTCTTTCAAAAAGGAGTCGCTTTTGACTCTACTTGATGCGCACAGGGGTGTGGGCTGCCACTTGAACCAACCAACTAAGAGTATTCCTTGCTTCGGTTAAAAGTGCAATTTGACCGACTTATCCATGCGATTCTGGCTTAAAAAAAGTAATTGCAGGATAAATCGCTAAATCGTATAGACAGCTTGAAAAGGGGGGTTTAATGCGATGGAAAAACATTTAAAATGTTCCTTAATAATAAGCGAACACAAAAAAGATGACGAGAGAATAATCGAGCTGTTTCTAAAACCTAAGAAGTAACCTTAAATCTTCAATTTACAAATTTGGTCAAAACTAGTCAAAAACGCCATTATTTGCAACATGGACGATTAGTCATATTTAATCTTAGATGCCAATAAATGACAGGGAAATCTCCTTTTCGAGGGAGATAACTTTACTAATGATAAAATAAAAAATTTGGACCAAACTGATATTCAAATATTCAAAAATCTAATCAACAATTTTGAAAATAAGCTCAGAAATGTTCCAACATCGAAATTTTCTATAACTATGGATAAAGTACCTCTGAACTGCCTCAAAATTGGATGAATTGGGCCATTTTTTTTTTTACACTAAATTAATGTAGTGCTATGTTTTTTTTTTTAAATTTAAAATTTACTTTCAGTTTGTGTTACAAAAAATGATAGCGTTTTCTGTTTTGTTGCAATTTCATTCCGCCAACGTTAGGTACAGAAATGTGTGTCATTGGCATGATGATGTGGATGGCATGATTTGAATTTGCAAGTGCGAAACTACTTTGTTATTGTGTTTTTGCAGTTCTATATATTTTTCGAGTGTGTAATTGCTGATAAGAGCAGTTTCTTAATGTTAGTCAATGGCATAGATGGCAATGAAATCGCATTGTAAATAATTCATAATGATGAAATTATACAAATATTAAACAAAAAGATAATAAAGGAAATAACGCACTAAATAAAAGTTGCTTAAGAATGACACATAACAGGGCAGCGATTTTCATGCAAGTGCATAATTGTAATCGGTAGCCTAAAATCCTTTTTGACCAAATAATTTTCAGAGCCAAAGAATAAAAAAATTGTGCATTAAAAGTGTGGACGACAACCATATTGAAAGATATACACAGAATGAAGTGGATGTCGCGGCATGCCAAGATGTATTAAAGACAAGGAAAATTATACTAAAAACTCTTTTAAGAAATAAAAAAAAAAAACTTGTTAAGCAACCATGGAAGATTTTTGTATCTGTTTTTCATACATAATAAAACAAAAGGACGCCTTTCAATACGATTTTATTTTGCCCTCCCTTCTAAAGTTCCAGCTCTTACAACTAACATGTCTTCAAAGACACATTCGTAAAATATGGGTTAAGATAGTTAGTCATGATGGATTAGCCTCTAGTAATTTATACTTGATAAAATATCGAACTTTTTTTTTAAATTAATTACACAGTGATACAAAAAAAACAAATGAAGTTGAAACACCCCGGGAAGTGATAATATTTTTCTGGTATATGTTATCGAGTAAAACAAGAATCTGTTTTTGAAATTTGCCAAACACCTGCGAAATCTTTTTCGTTCCTTTATACACTTATAAACCAGTAACTTAGTAGTCAACGGCATACTGATAATGCTGAATTAAACACAAAACGGCCAAACATTTTTAAGTGGAATGGCCAAAATTTTTATTTTTTGCAAATATTTTGTGTTACGAGTATTAAAATGTTTAATAACTCAGGCAATTTTTAACGGGTTTTTTTAAAACGAAGTAGCGTTTTACTCATAAAGACATTTGATTTGTTAATAAATTTTTATATGGTACGGTTTCTTAACAAAATACTTTGAAAAACTTCTCCAAATACACTCAAATAAAAAAGTTAGTAAAGTCAGCAAAAAATTTTGCTGAGTCAGCTAAATTTTAGTTAATTTATTTTGCTGAAAATCATAAAATATATTTTTGTGATTCTTTTTAAAATAATTTATCTTTCAACTACTTACATCATTGGTTGTCTAAATGATGCTATCTTTTAAAGGAACGCCAATGCAGCAGAGAATTACAGAAACGAAACGAAAAAATAACTAAATGTAACATATACAACCCTTTTTTTGCAATAAGAAAAAGGAAACATAAAAATTTACCTAAGATATATTTCTTTCGCTTTAGTCTGTCAACCTGCTGTATATTTGTTATCAACTTGACCACTCAATTTGACTACAAATGCACATTTAATCCTTTTTAAATTTAAATTTAAATATTTTATTTTGTCTTTTATTTAATTAATAGACAATTACTTTCACAAGCCGGTGAAAACGCAAAATATAAGTTGTTTCAATCCACAATTTTGTTTTATGTATGAAAAACAAATACAAAACCTTCTATGGTTGATTTTTTTTATGTGTCTTACTAGAGTTGTACTTTTTAGTATAATTTTCCTCGTCACTACTACATCTTGACATCTAATTCATTCTGCGTATAACTTTTAATCTGGTTATCGTTCACACTATTGATGTGCTAATCAGCACAATTTCTTAGCAAAATAAATTAGTAAAATATTAGTAAAATATTAGTAAAACATTAGTTCAAAACAGTTAAGTGCTGACTAAGTATAGCTGAAATTTTAGTTTAAAACATAATTTTAGCAAAAAATTTGCTGAAAAATAGTATAACTGATTTACAAGATGTTTAACTAACTTTTCTACTAACTTATTTTTTGAGTGTATGAAAAATGGCTAACAAATTAACCCTGCAGTACTATCGTTATTCAACTTACGCCGTTACTATCGTTGGGTGCAATCCACCCCTACTTATTAGTATCATATCAGGTCATATCAGTTAAATTCAATTATGCAAATAATATTTTTTTTTTCAATAATGAACTCCAAAATAAAGAAAACAAATTTAATTTTATAAGTTTAGAAATTCATTTATTTTAAATAATATTTTGTGAATGTACATCTCTCTTGAAAAAGACAAAAATTCAGCCTTATGGGTGGATTCAACCCAGACGATAGTACTGCTGGGTTAAAAAAAGAATGTGTTTGCTGAAGCTGAAGAAATTCACACAGATTTCTCAACGTAACTTAAATAACATATATACAATTGGAGAGGTCTAACTTTTTTCTTTCTAAATGCGCTGAGAAACTTAAAATTGGAGGATATTCAACTAAGTTACAGGCTTATAAGTGCATAAAGGTACAAAAAACCGGTTTTTTTTACCCGAGACTCAAGATTTTGGAGGTGTTTGGCAAATTTCAAAAACAGATTCTTGTTATACTCGGCAACAGTTACCAGAAAAATAGTATCACTTAACAGGTATTTTTTTCTGTCGCACTGTGTTATGTAGGTCTATCGCATATTTTGTATGTTTATCTAAATTTGTCCGTTTTCAAAACAGTTTAATTAATCAATGTCATTTAAAAACGATTTAAGAAATGGTATACCCTACACCATTCTTATTGAAAGTTAACTAGTGTTTGGGTGCGTAAATTGAATGGCTTAAACTGGACTTCTGTCAATATTTGAATGCACTGAAAGAATATTAACATGATAATAACGACAGAATTTCATAGATTTTTTTTCGAAGATTCAACGAAGAATTTCATTGTATACAAGAAATTCAATTAATATTATGAAATTTTTCTTAATTTTTGTTTTTCATACAATTTCATAGTTTCTTGTCATAAATTTAATGAAAACTTTCTTTAAAGCTATGAAATTATTTTAACAACTACCTTTTTAAATTTTTCATAAAATTTCATTATTTTATTAATTTTTAAACATTTTAAACTTTTTTTAAGATTTAATTCTCAAGTCTTCCACACACAGTCTTCATTTTAATGTAAAAAAAAAGTTCGAAAAAATCTGAAATTTAAGAATTTATTACTCCTCTCCTCCGTTAGTTACGGTCACATGGAATATGTCATCGGAAACTATAACTCAGTACCTTTAAAACGTATAAGATCTGGTTTCGTATTCTCTTCAAATATGGCCACAGTCCTCATTTCAGTGTTAGCGCATGTAAAAAAAAGTTCGAAAAAATCTAAAATTTTAAAATTGACATTGAACTTCTATGAAATTGTTTCATAAATTATATGAAGCGTTTCATTGACATTCATAAAGAGTTTCATTAATTCAATAAAACTGTTTCAAAAATTCTATGAAAGCTGAATTGTCGAAATGATTCATTAGGTTTGTGAAGGTTTTTATTAATTATGCAAAGAATTTCATAACTATTGACTTTAATGAAATCTGTTTCATAGATTTTATGAAAAGTTTCAATGGACGGAAGTTCCAGTGGGTAAGTAAATAAAAATTCAGTAACAAGTTTGATTTTTCATTAAAGAATGGCCCCCTCATAATCTGGACGCACAAATGTTTTAATACACGCACCAAATACACGGAGAAAAAAACTTTGGGAATATTATCGAAGTGCTTCGTAATTATACAAAAAAGGAAAGCAAACAAGAAAAGGAAAATAAAGAGATTTCCAAGTTAAAACGTTTTTGCCACGTTAATAATCTGATATATCCAAAAAATCTTCAGTGAATAGTTATAATTTCACGAAATGTATCAAATGGATTCCATCATCCTAGGAAAAGTGTACACTCAATTTTATGAACATTGTTAATAACGAAACCAAGGGTGTGGTCAGAAAAAATGTATCGCAATTGCTGAGGAGGTTTCATACAACACCAAATACCTCATCTCTACAGTTTTTATCAAGGATGGCAGGCAATACCGCTGCAATACCGCTATCGATTCAAAACCTATTAAACTGACTATCATTATTCCTAAAATACCGTTACCGAAATAATTGAAATATCGTTATCTACAAAATACCGTTACCAATATAACTTAAATGCTAATATCCTTAAAATATCTTTACCGAAATAACTAAAATACCGTTATCGCTAAAATACCGTTACTGAAATAAGTTGGCAAGATAAAAAAATAAATAATCGCTTTAAAAAAAAAACTTAAAAATTTTACATTTTAATGATTTTTTTCTCTACTAATATTTAGTAACTGATTTTGCTGATTTTAGTAGGTTATTTTGCTACTTTCAGTTAACTGAAATTTGCCTCAAATATAACTAAATGATTGTAAATTCAAAAGATTTATTTTCGATATTCTTAAATTACTAATATTTAGTAAAAAAAAATCTGCTAATTTTAGCAGTTTTTTGTGCAAGGTAATTTTTAACTAATTTTTAGCAGCTTTTTTTGCTATTTTTTCTATGAGTGTAATTATGAGTTTTCTTTATCAAGCTATCTCATCTTCGAAATCTTAAAAAATCGATTAAACCTAAACCTTTTTATTTAGCGGGATAACTTTTCTAAAGAAAAAAAAACTAATATTTGATATCTTTATATCGCGTGCGATTTTCTATTGGAAAATGTCTTGAAACATACACAGAAAAAATTTCAGCAAAATCCGAAAAAGTTTGGCATTTAGTTTGCTTTACAGCTTTCGTCTTTTTCATTTAATGTAACATTCATACACTCAGGGAATTAGCTTCATCATATTTATGAAAAACTTCATAAATATGAAGAAAATCTTCAATGATTTTCGTCCAATGTAACACTTTATAAATAAAAGAGCACGTTGATGACAGGCTTCTTTATATTTATGAAATGTTTCATAAATATGATGATAACTTTTCATAACTTTTTATGAAGTTCTTCTTAAATTTTATGAAACATTTCATAAATAGGATGAGACTATTTCAAAAGTTTCTATGAAATGTTTCATAAATATTAAGAAACGTTTCATAAATATTATGAAACAATTTTATAAATTATTATACAGATTTTTAAAATTGTTCCCTTATTTCTTTATATAAATATGTTTTTTAATAATTCTTTTTATTACTAACGTATTTTTAGAAACAAAATTTGGTTTTGACAAAAAACTTAATTTTGAACGTTGTATTTGTTAAAGAATAGGTAAAGATTTAAAGTTTTTAATTAAATTAACGTAATACAATTCTGCTAATAAAAAGAAAAAAATGTATATGCATATTATTTACTTTACAACAAATTTTGACAAATTAAAATGTGTATAACATTTAAACAGTACATTTTTTTTTGGTATCTTTTAATACACTCAAAAAAATAAGTTAGCACAAAAGTTAGTAAAACGTCTTGTAAATCAGGTATACTATTTTTTAGCAAATTTTTTTTGCTAAAATCGTGTTTTCAGCTAAAATGTTTGTTATACTTATTCAGCACTTAACTGTTTTATACTAATGCTTTACTAATATACTAATGTTTTATTAATTAATTTTGCTAAAAAAAATTGTGCTGATAAGCACATTAATAGTGTGGACGACAACCAGATTGAAAGATATAAATGAAATATAAATGAAGCAGATGTCACGGCATGTCAAGATGTAGTAGAGAAGAGGAAAATGATACTAAAAAGTACAACTCTAATAAGACATATAAAAAAATCAACCATGGAAGACTTTTGTTTTGTATCTCTTTTTCATACATAAAACAAAATTGAGGATTAAAACAACTTAAATTTTGCGTTGTCACCGGCTTGTGAAAATAATTGTCTATTAATAAAATAAAAGACAAAAGAAAATATTTAAATTTAATATGTATTTCTATAATAAATGTTAATAGATTAATAATCTAGTGTGGTCAAATTGCAAACAAACATATACAGACATGTAGACAGAGTAAAGCGAAAGACAAAGACACACATATTAGTATGGTTCCTTTTTCTTATTGCAAAAAAAAGGGTTGTTTTTTTCGTTTCGTTTGTTTTTGTTTATTTTTTCGTTTCGTTTCTATAATTATCTTCGGCAGTTGCGTCCTTTAAAAGAAAGCATCATTTAGACTACCATTGATGTAAGTAGCTGAAAGAAAATTTTTGTTATGTTATATATATTTATTTCTATATATTTTCAGATATTAAATTAATTCATGTCGTCAATGTGGGGAAATGAAAATTTTTATATTTCGATATTATAGTAAATTATTTTTAAAAGAATCACAAAACTATGTTTTATGATTTTCAGCAAATATATTAACTAAATTACAAATTTTTTTGCGTTTTTTTCAGTTTACTAAAATTCAGCAAAAAATTTATTAATTTTTACCAACGCTTTTTTATTTCTAATCTACTAAGTGTTAGCAAAACTTTTGCTGAATCTACTAATTTTGTTGCTAAAAATCAGCTCGCTGATTTTCAGCAAAAGCTTTTGCTGACATTAGCAATTTTTTTGATAGCACCCTCCTGACTAAAATTTTGCTAACTCAGCAAAATTTTTTGCTGACTTTACAAACTTTTTTTTTGAGTGTATACTAATTTAAGATTTTTTAATTTTTTGTTTCTAAAGTTCATTATTTTCATATTATATTATACATCATTGGAAAGCTTATTGAAAAAGGCACAATCTAGCGCAAAAATTATTACTTCGTCGCATATTAGAAAAATATATAAAATGCAAAAAGCTGTTTTTACTGATTTTTGTATGGCAGCCTTAAATTTTCGAATTAATTATCTTTTTGTACATGGCCGAAGGGCACGCTAAAAAATATGAAGCTTGATACCCATATTGCCTACACTCAAAAAAATAAGTTAGTAGAAAAGTTAGTAAAACGTATTGTAAATCAGGTATACTATTTTTTAGCAAACTTTTTTGCTAAAATCGAGTTTTCAACTAAAATTTTTGTTATACTTATTCAGCACTTAACTGTTTTATACTAATGCTTTACTAATATACTAATGTTTTACTAATTAATTTTGCTAAAAAAAAATTGTGCTGATAAGCACATTAATAGTGTGGACGGCAACCAGATTGAAAGATATACGCAGAATGAAGTAGATGTCGCGGCATGTCAAGATGTAGTAGAGAAGAGGAAAATGATACTAAAAAGTACAACTCTAATAAGACATAGAAAAAAATCAACAATGGAAGTTTTTGTATCTCTTTTTCATACATAAAACAAAATTGAGGATTAAAACAACTTAAATTTTGCATTGTCACCGGCTTGTGAAAATAATTGTCTATTAATTAAATAAAAGACAAAATAAAATATTTATTTATTTAAACTTTTATATTATATATAACTTATAGATTAATAATAGTGTGGTCAAATTGCAAACAAACATATACAGAAATGTAGACAGAGTAAAGCGAAAGACAAAGACACACATCTTAGGTAGATTTTTATGGTTCCTTTTTCTTATTGCAAAAAAGGGTTGTTTTTTTCGTTTGGTTTGTTTTTGTTTATTTTTTCGTTTCGTTTCTATAATTATCTTCGGCAGAAGCGTCATTTAAACGATAGCATCATTTAGACAACCATTGATGTAAGTAATTGAAAGAAAATTTTTGTTATGTTATATATAATTATTTCTATATATTTTCAGATATTAAATTAATTCATGTCGTCAATGTGGGAGTATGAACCTTTTTTATATTTCGTTATTATAGTAAATTATTTTTAAAAGAATCACAAAAATATGTTTTATGATTTTCAGCAAATAAATTAACTAAATTACAATTTTTCTACAAATTTTTGCGTTTTTTACAGTCTACTAAAATTCAGCAAAAAATTTATTAATTTTTAGCAAGGCTTTTGTATTTCTAATCTACTAAGTGTTAGCAAAACTTTTGCTGAATCTACAAATTTTGTTGCTAAAGATCAGCTCGCTGATTTTTAGCAAAACATTTTGCTGACATTAGCAACTTATTTGCAAGCATCCTCCTGACTAAAATTTTGCTGAATCAGCAAAATTTTTTGCTGACTTTACAAACTTTTTTTTTTGAGTGTATATTTAAATTTAAGCCACAGCATTACCACCATAATGCCAACAATAGGGTTTCGGAAAAAAACCCGACACAACCCGAAGTAGCTGGAATATCGAAAAAAGAAAAAACTTTATAACGATCAAAATATGTTAAATATATGTACCACTATGCATGTCCATATAAAGTACCCTAAAATTAACACTTTTTTACAATAACAACTATACAACAACAAAAAAGAGCAAAAAAAATGTACCAGACGATGGCTTTTGATAGTTTCTAGCCGAAAATATAATATTTATATACAGTTTATTTGGATCAAATGACAATTAAATTCAAAAAAACCAAAAATGGGTAATTTTTACCCCACTTTTAACCCCTTAAGTCCCCGCTATGGCCGATAATCTTAGACACCCCAACATTAGAATTTTTTTCTCTACAAAATATCTAAATTTCATCATAAACGGAGGTTACCTCTTAAAAGACCTTGCTTGTGAGTTACAATTGTTTAACTTGTAAAACCGGTTTTATATTCAATGTCAGTTTTGATTTGACCGTTAAAGGGTTAAAATTAGAGATGTCATCAATAGTGTATTCGACACTATACCCTATACCATAGTTCTTTCATACATTTTCACATAAATTTCTTATAAAAGTACATTCTACTTTAGATTTAGGCAAAATTAAATGGAATAATAAAACATATTTAGGTTGATAAATCATGTCAAACCAGGACAAACGGTAGTGTTTGATGTTTTAAAGACAAATATATATTATGTGAAAAACTTTATTTGTTAAATTTTTTAACCGAATAATTCTGCCAAATACCGAATAGTATCCGATTATTCGTAACATCTCTAGGAAAAATAGATTTTATTTGTTGTTAGTATTTTGGGGTAACTGTTTGCTAAAGTAACATTCAAAAGATGTTTAAATTTCAATGCAATATCCCGCACACTTGATTTCATTTGCCATTTCCGCTTGATAGTACCGTGTTATTAAAGACACAAACCTTAAGTAATTTTCTAGTTGTATTTCTTGTTGGAACAAAGGCTGCCAACTTTAGCTCATGTCCCAGCAGTAAACTGAAAACCCATTAAAAGTTTTTGATTCCCACATTGTCGATAATAATGCGCTGCGTGGCATAACTATAATTACAAATGATTTTTGCTTCTTTTTTTCTAATATCACAGACATTTTTTAAAACTGATAACTGTTTTTAAGAGTGTGATAATTAATCTCTTATTATGTAATATTTAAGAGATTACTTAATTGATTTTAGAGAAAATATGTGTAATAATATTTTGTTAGTGTTTCATATTTATAATTACATATAACGACAAACAAAGAAGAATAACAAATGAAATTATAACGGTAAACAAAGAAGAATAACAAATGCAGAAAAATTAAAGAATTATTTTTGTTTTTGTATGCAATTTCAATCAATTTAGAATAACAAGGGAGGTATTCCTACACGGACCAGCAGATCTTAATGGAATTTTGGATATGTTGTACAGAATAAAGATTTAAGGAATCCGTTTGTTTAGAGCCCCAATCTCATGTTTAGGTGTTACTGAGTGGGGTCAAAAATGACCACATTTTACGTTTAATTCGGCTTATTTCATTCTATTAAAAGTATCTATAAACAAATTTGGTATCAAATGAAAGAATTTTTGAAAACACATCCACTGGTGTAAAAAAATTGCCCAAAGATTTTCAAGTATTTTTGTTATTCAAAGAAATGTGTTTAGAGTAACATTATAAGGAATTTCAGTTGTATTAAGCTAAAAATAATGCATATCAGTGTCTATTTAATTAAGTGGAAGGGGTGTCTGAGATTTTTTCGACTTTCAAAACCGTTCGGTTTATTTGCGACTTTTCCCGAAGAGCCTTTATCCCCTATATTTCACATTATTCAAAAATGTGGCAACTCTGACTCCACTATATAATCAATATGGGTAATACAATTTTTGTTTTCTTGAATACTGTAACCCTTTGTACAAATTAATAAAGTTTTCATAAATTAAAGACAAGTTTTCATACAAAACCAAATTAATTTTTAAGCCCTACTTTTTAATCCTTAAACGTGAGATTGGGCAGCTACAAAAAAAATACGTGTCTCTTTTTTTTTGCTACTTTACAACATATCTAAAGTTGATTAAAATTTGCTAATTCCGGTCGGGATACCTTCCATGTCAATGATTTTGAAAATAGGTAAATCTCAACCCATTTAAAAAGTGGCTTAAGTTTTCTGGAAATTGCAAGAAAAATAAATTGTTCACATGTGGATGTCACAAATTTAGCAAATAACACAAGGCAACAATTTTGAAAAAATTTTAGGGGCTTTGAAAACCACTATACAATTTTGATGTATTGTGGTCCCAGTAGTACAAATATGGTTCAATTTTGAAATTCTATGGAGAGGTTTTTTTTTAAAAAATTTTTAATTAAAATTATAAATTTTTTTAGACGTGTCTCCACATAATTAATGATAACTAAAAAAAATTAGTCCGATATTATTCAAATAAATTTAGAAAAACTGAAATTTACATAGCCTTTAATCCGTTAATATATTGCGTTTCAATCGGCTCAGTAGTTTTGGAGTTATAATAAAAAATTGAGGGAAAAAATATTTGTTTTACGTGAAAATAGCAAATTTTTTTGGTTAAAAAAAATCATAAAAAATCGAAAACGGCAAAAATCGTTCAGATTTATTGCTTTATCGCAAAGCCACATGTAATAGGAACAAAATGAGATATCGATCATAAAAATCGATTGATTTTTTTCGAATTTATTCACAATTAAGTGAATTCGCTCATTTTCACCAAATTTTAGTTTTTTGTCTGATATACATAAAATTGAGTAGTTAATGTTCTTCTTTCGATTGATTGAATTTTGAAAACATTTTCCCCATGCTATGTACAAATTTTCACATCAAAAATGCATTACATAGTAACATTCGTGTATTTTTTGGCAAAACCCTACCTAGAATATACTGATTCTATTCTTCGGAAAGACATTTGTGTTGGATGAGCTTAAATGTAAATAAATAAATAAATTAAATAGTAGAAAATTTATATTTTATTATTCACATTTATTATAATAAATAAAACAAGAAAATAAATAAATAAATATGTATTATAAACTACAAACTCTGAAATTTTCTTTTAGTCGATTTTCTACTATTGTTGAATAACGAAGTGTTACTCTGAATACTCCAGCAAAAATCAGCCATCATGTGTGCATCCCAGCGACCCTGGTATCGTTCCTCCATTGTCCGGATATCTTGGTGGAATCGTTCGCCCTGTTCTTCACTCAAGTCTCCTAGATTTTCAGGAAAACGATCTAAGTGACTGTGCAGGTAGTGTACTTTGATGCTCATGTTGCATCCAAGATTCTGGAAGTGAGTTAACATCTCTTCAACGTGCGCAACGTAATCATCACCCTTGTTATTGCCTAAGAAATTTTGAATAACCCATACAAACGAATCCCATGCATTCTTCTCAATTTCTGACATTGAACTGCCAAATTCAGTATCGTTCACCAATTTGCGAATTTGTGGGCCATCAAATATGCCTGCTTTCAGCTTTTCCATACTTAGATTGGGAAACTTCCTTGAAATATACTGGAAACATTCACTATCTTTGTTAAGTGCTTTAACATATTGTTTCATCAGACCAAGTTTAATGTGAAGAGGGGGTAATATGATGCGATCTCGGGGCACTAGAGCCACATTTATAACATTTGGCGTACCTGGAACTAGTGTTTCCCTAGAAGGCCATTGTTTTCTCTTCGAATGTTCTGTTTTAGCTCTGCTGTCCCATAAACATATAAAACAAGGATATTTTGTAAAGCCGCTTTGTTGGGCTAAGAGGAAATTTACCATCTTAAGATCAACACAAATTACCCACTTATGTTCATCATACTTTATCTTCTTCATGACCAATGCAATTACAGAGTATTCTTCTTTTACTTTGGTTGAATGTGCGATCGGCAAGGAGTAAAATTTATTTCCATTATGCAAAAGGACACACTTCAAGCTGCGTTTTGATGAGTCGATAAATAAACGCCATTCGTTTGAATCATATTTCTGTAAGCCCATGGCAGTCATCAAACCAGAAATATCTGTGCAGTACACAAAGTCATCCTCTTCAGCAAAATAATGAAGTAAGTCTTTTTCTCGAGTACGGTAATACGAAACTTTAGTTTCTTTAGTTATGAGACCTGTTTCTTTCATCCGGGACGCAAGTAATTCAGAAGATCTTTTCGACAATCCAAGGTCTCTAATTACATCATTAAGCTGATCTTGATTCCATGGTCTCGGCGAGAAATGTTTGTGTGGGATGAACTCGTCATTTTCAGCTGTAGATGGTAGTGCTGGATCTGACATATCTGATTGGTAAGACATACTTGAGGTTGAGTGTCCTGGTGAAGATGAAAGCACATGACTACAGCTTGCACCCCGATCATATTCTATTTCTTGTGAATGTACAACTGCAAGTGTAAACCCATCAGCAGACCTCGTGGGGTAAGACCATCGCATATGTTTTCCAAAACCGCTTTTTGTACTTAAACAAAAATAACACTCGGATGCGTGGTTCGGTGTTTCTCTCCATAGCATAGGCTTCAAAATTTCCAAGTGTCGTCTGTAAAATGAAAAAAAAAATTGAAATCAGGAATATGAAGAATTCAAATTTTAATTAAGAAATATTGTAATTATAAAATATTCCAAATCTATTAATTTATACTTACTTTACGTTAGAAGACTTCATAGATAAATTCAATCGACATGGAATGCATATAGTACTCGGTGTCCAATGCTGGTTCAAATTGTGCGGATAGATATTATAGCAATCTTGATATGACTTTTGCAATGAAGTTAAGAACCACTTCCGTTTTTTCCCGGTGATATATTGTCCGCACACATAACAAAATAAATCTGGATCGTTTTTACATGAAAATGTTCTGGCTTTCTGGCTCATTTTTATTAATATTTGAAAATTGTTTTTAACTTCTAAGCTGTATGACTCTAATTTTTGTGTAGGTATTAAATGATGTTTGCGTTATCGCAAACACTTCTTGAATGAAATAAAAAGGGTCAAGGAGATCTTATAAATACTGATACTATAATTTGGGATAACCCTTTGTGTGGATACAGTTTGTGTGCGCTGCAAATTTTTTATTATTCCCAAGAATCCTAAAAAACATTAAGGACTTTTATGAAAAAAAAAAAATTATCCGTTACAGGTAGCTAACGGAAAATAAGAGCACTTCAGCGTACACGCACATTTATGAGCGTTTTATTACTATCCTACCGCAATCGTAAAAATTAAACAATCTTTTGTTTATTACTTATTTTTTTTAATTATTAGAATCATAAAAATGTCATAGAGGTTTTTCCCTAAGGGGTTTTGCCAAAATGCGTGTCGTAAAATGCACCTGAGTTTTTATGTTCTGCATTTTCATTATGTAGGTACAATTTTCTACAGTGCTTGTAAATATGCGATACCTTCAATTAATTGTAAATAAAAATGTAAAGCATGCATCGATTTTTATGATCCATATCTAGTTTAATTCGCATGATATGTAGCTTTACTACAAAAAAATAAAAAGTAATATTTTTTGCAGTTTTCGATTTTTTCCAGATTTTTGTTTTTCAAATTTTTTTTTTTTTTTAGCATTTTTTTTTTTTTTTTGCTAACAATTTGTTTCATAACTTTGAAACTATTGATCGCATTAAAAAAATTTGTACAGTTCTTTAAAGATATTGTAAACCTTAATTTTTGTGAATTTAATTTGACAAAATCGGACTAGTTGTTTTTGAGTTATGACAACATAAGTGGAGAAATGGCTCAAAATATTGTCAATTTTAAAAAAAAAATTTTTAAAAAAAAAATTATCCATAGAATTGAAAAATTTTACCATTTTTGTACTTAGGCAGCCATGATGCATCAAATCTATATAGTGGTTAGTCAAGCCTTTTTTTGCTGTTGACCTGTGTAATCCAAGTGCTTATAGTAAATATAAAACAGGCGGAACGAAAAAAAGCTTTCTGATCGGGAACGGCGTAAAATAATCAACTGTGCCAGCAACTCAATCAAGAGTCTCGATCAGATAATCGATGAATGTGATGTAAATGTGTCCAAATCAACCATAAGTAGGCTCTTAAAGGATTCCCCGAGAATTACTCGACAAAAGCTGATGTCGGTGCCAAGGTTATTACCCAGCCACAAATCTGCTAGACTTGAATTCGCTCAAAAGAATTTACAAACCAACTGGAGAAAGGTAAGTCAATAATCGCTGTTGTTGGTAGAACTGTTTAAACATAAATTTCTCTTAAAGGTGATTTTTTCTGATGAGAAAAAGTTCAATCTTGATGGTCCAAATGGTTTTAACAGCTATTGGAGAGACCTACGTAAGGAACCACGATATTTCTCGAAAATAAATTTTGGAGGAGGATCCATAACGGTTTGTTGCATTACAGTATTAGAAGAGAAATTGGTGCCATTTATTGAAAATAGCAACGAAAAAGAATTCATTTTCCAATAAGACAATGCCTCTGTACATGTAAGTCGTCAGACGATGGAATGGCTATCATCAAAAAATATAAGAGTATAGGCATGGCTCGCAAGTTCTCCGGATCAAAACCTTATTGAGAATATTTGGGGAGTACTAACGCAGAAAACCGTCAATATGAAAGCGTTTTTCATCTAAAAGAAGCAGTTATTGATGCGTGTAGATCTATAACTGAAGAGCTTCGAATAAATCTGGTATAGTATGTCTGATCGAAATTTCGAGTTGACTCAAAAAAAAAGAGGCCTCACGCATTATTAAATCTGCTGCATTAAGTTAAGTTTACACTCACAAGAACTTTTCCATAAAAGTTCAACAGTAATTTAAAAATTTATTCCGTAAAGTTGTGTCCATGTAATTAAATTACCAAAAGAAATATATTTTTAACTTTTCTGTCTGTTATTCAATAAACAAAAAAAAAAACGGACTTTCGGTAATACTTAGCTAAAATATTTAGTTAAAATTTTCTATTTAAAACAAAAAATTGTTTTATTGTATTTGAGTATTGAAATAAACGAAAAAATCTATTGTTTTTACCGACTTTGACAATTAATTTTTTAAGAATTGAAACTACACTAAAAAATTCTATTGTTTTAAACGAAAAGTAAGTAGTCCTTTTTTTTAACTGCTTTTCAATTAATTTAATGTGTATATTCCAGTAGTCTTTACGAAGAAAATATTGTGAGTGTATTTATAGTTATGAAACACAAACTGATTTTATTATTCCTTTTTAAATAGTAAAATAAAAATAAAAGAATTGCTTTTTTGTTAAATATTATTAATTTTACATTGTTTTTACATTTATGCCGGTAAAACTCTTCCACTTTATTTTAACTTACGAAATTCAGTGAAATTAATGTGTAAGTATTAGGCCGGATCGATTTGTAAGGAGGCAAAAAAATCGCTCAACGTTCAAGGAAAATCGTATTCTAGGGATCAAAATAAGAAACTTTGCCGAAGGAACCATACCTCTTAAACGAATTCTGATGTCCCGACTTTTGACCCGTAGGGTCAAATTTTGAAAAAGCCCACTTTGATATTTCAGAAAGTAGGAGGAATCTCTCCAAGATTATGGGAGATACTTATTCTTAATGCATAAATCATCATTCTAGGGGTTAAAATTTAAGTTAAAAGAGTTCCTTTTTAGCCGTGTTTTTTTTAGCAAAATGTACAAATCTCGGGAAAGAGATATTTCAGAAAGTAGGAGGAGTCTTTCCAAGATTAGCGTCTCT
Source organism: Delia radicum (assembly GCA_021234595.1). Lineage (NCBI taxonomy): Eukaryota > Metazoa > Arthropoda > Insecta > Diptera > Anthomyiidae > Delia > Delia radicum. The sequence continues at coordinate 200,584,302 of CM037855.1, read as the reverse complement.
ATTTCTTCTCCGGAAGAAATAGAGTATAAATATATTCGATTGGGTTGGATTCGATTGGGGCACTCTAAATGGGTCAAAGTGGGATTTTTCAAAATTTCATCCTTCGGGTCAAAAGTCGGGACATCAGAATTCGTTTTAGAGGTATGATTCCTTCGGCAAAGTTTCTTATTTTGATCCTTAGAATACGATTTTCCTTCAACGTTGAGCGATTTTTAAATCGACCCGCCCTAGTAAGTATAGTTTTGCAACGCAGTGTATGTTGCATCAGATTATGAAAAAAAATTGTTGACACCTGTTTAATATTTTTGTGACAACTTTATTATCTATTGCATTGCATATATTTGTGTGCAAAATTTACACATCACTAGTTTAATAATCAATTAAATTGGATAATTTTCACATTAAACTCATCAATTATAAAAAAAAAAATTGTTAACAATATAAAACATCTGATAATAATATACTCTGTAGTACATATGCGAGTATCACTCAATATCGTTTGCAAAAACCAAAAGTAATGTTGCGTATCATTTTCAAGCATCCATAAATTTAAACAATACAACAACACACTGTAGTCAACAAACCGCAACTACAACCACGAAAAAAAACCGTCCAAATTAAGGGATTCAAAGTAAAAGTTAGAAAGACAGGATACAATTATTGAATCATTGTGGCTGTCATCACAATAGAGATTTGTTTTTCAATTGTATGTAATTTATGACTTTTGTTGTTTAAAATTTGACTCGTAACTATTTTTCCTGTTTCAAATTGTTTCGTCCGAATAGAGGTGACACTATTTTAGTTACAATATTGACATATGCCACACTCTGAGGTTTCTAATACAAAAGTCAAACAAAGAGAAAGGTCCTTTACCAGAGGCTTTCATGCATAACTTTATGAGTGCGAATATTATTACTTATGTTTAGATTGTGTGTTAATATTATTATCATTCCATCCCTTTTTCAATTGTTTACCACAAAATATTTTTGTTTTATATTTTGGCAATGATATTTTGATGAGTATTTTATTATAAAGAGTGTTTTTTATACAGGGATAGAACTTTAAGTTGGCAACACTTTTTAACTACCGGCCCTTTTGTCAGCTGTCGAGTGATTTATGTTTAGTTTGGTCTGGCATTTCACCATGAATAGACGCCTGAACAACGCTTCCAAACTTATTTTAAAAATCATGGTTATGTTCGAAATACGTATCGCGCACTACGTCCATTTTTATAAGCGAATTTTGTTTAGCGATAAAGCTCATTTTTGGTTAAATAGATACGTCAATAAACAAAATTGCCGTATTTGGAGTGGTGGTAATCGTCAAGTGTATGCTGAGACACCGTTACATCCAGAAAAACTGACTGTTTGGTGTGCTTTATGGGCTGGTGAAATCATTGGTCCGTACTTCTTTAAAAACGATGCTGGTCAGAACGTTACAGTCAATGTTGACCGCTATAGAGCCATGATTACTGGCTTTTTCGTTCATCAATTGAACAACCATAATGAGCAGGAGCTGTGGTTTCAACAAGACGGCGCAACATGTCACACAGCTCGTGCCCACAATTGATTTATTGAAAGAAACGTTTGGTAACAGCATAGTTTCACGTTTCGGACCCTTGAATTGGCCTCCAAGATCGTGCGATTTAACGCCGCTGGAATATTTTCTGTGTGGATATATGAAGTTGCTAGTCTACGCCGATAAGCCCGAAACGATTGACCACTTGGAGGACAACATTCGTCGCGTTATTGCTAATAAAGGGTCCGCCATCTAACGTTTTTTTTTCAACTAGTGCTTATTTCGTGAATGGTAACACTTAGCTCATGTCTGATTTGACAGATAATTAGTTTTATCCTTCCTCTGAACGAATATGGTCCGTATGTTCGTTATCTTGTGAAAAAAGTGAAAGAAACTGGCATCCTCATTGATGCCAAAGCGTGAAAAGCCAAAAACAGTGCGTACACCCGAGAATATTGCTGCTGTGGCAGAAAGTGTGCGTGAAGCGTCGTTCTCAACAATTGAACATTTCGGAGACATCATTGAGACGAATTTTGCATAAAGACCTTGCTATAACGCCAAACAAAGTCCAATTGTTTCAGGAGTTCAAAAAAAAGTTATTTGGCGGACCCTTTATATGGCCACAAATGTTGGAAAAAGTCATTGAAAATTTGACCTCCAGATTAGACTACGTAATAACCAGCCGTGGCGGTCATATGCCAGAAGTTATATTTCAATTTTTAAACCAGAAGATTATCTTTTGAATAAAGTAAATTTCATGTCAATTTAAAAAATTCATCAAGTTTTATATCTCAACAATAAACACCCTTTATTTGCTGGCAACAACAAAAACAACACCATTAAGGCAATAATCACAGTTGTTTAATTGAATTAAATACAACCGGGTATTCAAGTATTTATTTCTTTTGTTTCGTAATTGAGATTTTAAAGGACCTTAATAAAAATATAGTTTTTATTACGGTCTTGTTTAAAAAAAAGCAATAACTAGCATGGAATGTACACTGTGGTGAAATCGCAGATTTGAATGAAACTTCGATATGTTGCAAAGGACAACAAAATATTGGACACATATTTTTTTTTTAGGTGCGCAATCTTGAGTTTAGGGATTAAAAAGGGGTTCGTATATAAGTTATTGAACTATAGGCCAATTGGGTATTAAATGAAAGGTATTTTAAAGAAGCATCCACTGGTATATAAAACATGTCCGTTACGATGTTCCTTAAAATGACAATTTTTCGAATTTCGTGCAATACACCCCCCAGTTTTATTGTAAATGAATCGAAATGAAAGAAATCGATTTTTTTTTTGTGAAACGTTAACCCGTGCCGCAACACGGCGAAAATGTAACAATTTGGAAAAATAATGTATAAAAATTCCAAAATATTTAAATTTAAAAAAAAAATTACTTTTTATTTCATTTATTCATTTAATATAAGTTAATCAGAAATGGAATTCTGACTTCATAACCCAACTTTAGCCAGGCATCCAATATGACCCACGAATTTGATAACAATGCAGAAACGATTTTTTTTTTAAATTAATCTTAAAGATTTTTTAAAATGTCTACTCTGCAGATATTGGTTGCTATTGTTGTAATATAGTAGTTTTTATTAAAGAAAAAAAAAATAAATTGGAAAAATTATAATTCTAGTTTGTATTTGGATCGACTCCTTTCCAGGACATTTTATGAAAATAGCATATTTTGTCAAAAATTTAACAAAATTTTAATGTTTTCATTAAAGTTTGCACAGTTTTCGGAAAAATATCACTTAATTTTATTAAGACTATATTTAACTCTACTGTTATTTAAAAAATATTATTATGACCTGGGCACAAAAGAGGCCCATGAAACTTAATTTGAATTATGACTTCAAGATTGTAAAGCTTTTAAATTACTAAAAAAAACCTCAATTTTATAGAAATAATTATTTTTTACTTGATCCATTTGGCCACAAAAAAATCTTCAGAATAACACCTTTAATAATTTTTGGATAAATATCACTTACATTTAACCCGTGCCGTTAACGTTTACCAAGAAAAATAAAAAAAATTATTTCATCCATCTAGGACCATTTATAATAAAACGGATGTTGTAATGACTATTCAATTTTGAAGGGACACCCTAATTGCCGTGCAAATCCGAACATTTTTGTTATTCAAAAACAATTTTTCCGAATACCACATTTGTAAGGGAAATTGTTGTTGGTTTGAGTTCAAATTAACATATATTTATACTTATTTAATTTCATCGAGGGCTTCTCTGGGCTTATTTCAATATTCGTAATCGTTCTGTTTTACCATGGCTTTTTTCGAAGTGCTTTTAAAACTTCTATTTTAAATATTTTAAATAATTGGCAACACTGGGCAATATGGGTATCAACATTTTAGTTTTCTCGAGTACTTTAATACTGCGTACCAAAAATCAAAATTTCTTAAATTTTTCAGATGTTTTCATACAAAAATATTCCAAATACTTGAAATAACAATATTGCCTATATAGTGTGCAAGGGTTGCTATTCATTTAAAATTTTTAAAATAAAGGTTAAAAAGTTCTACGGAAATAGTTGCATAAAAGTCGAACATTTACGAATGTCGGAAAAAGCTCTGACACCCGCTCGATCAAATTTAATAGACATTAATACATATATTTTTTTTTTTTTTTGCTTAATTCAACTATAATTTTTTAACAAGACGACAGTTTTAATAGCACGCAAATGTATGTATACATATTGCTGGCGTCCTTTTGTCTTATATATAAAAAAACAGATACAAAAATCTTCTATGGTTGATTTTTTTATATGTCTTACAAGAGTTGTAAGACAAGTAATCATTTTCCTCGTCACTACTACATCTTGACATGCCGCTACATCTAATTCATTATGCGTATATCTTTCAATCTGGTTGTCGCCCACACTATTAATGTGCTAATCTGCACAATTTATTTTAGCAAAATAAATTAGTAAAACTTTAGTAAAATATTAGTAAAACATTAGTTAAAAACAGTTAAGTGCTGAATAAGTATAACCAAATTTTTAACTGAAAACACAAAAGCAAAAAATTTTGCTGAAAAATAGTATACTTAATTTTCAAGACTTTTTTCTGACTTTTGTACTAACTAATTTTTTTGAGTGTACGTCTCATTGGTTAGCAATATCTTTTAAATTTTAATATTCATGCGAATATAATAACAATGTTCCCTAATTGAAAATAAACTTTTAAAACAGCCATAAATATTAAAATGTTTAAACAAATTTATAGGTTTAAGTTAGATGCAGTGACCGAAATAATTATAAGTTGATATTGTTAATTTTTCCAAAATATTTGCAACATTTATAAGTTTTGCTACCACATAAAATTAACAATAATACACTCAAAAAAAAGTTAGCAAAAAATATTGCTGAGTCAGCAAAATTTAAGTCAAAATTGTGCTTGCAAAAAAATTGCTAATGTCAACAAAATTTTTTGCTGAAAATCACAGAGCTGATTTTTAGCAACAAAATTAATAGATTCAACAAAAGTTTTAATCTCACTTAGTGGATTAAAAATTAATAACCCTTGCTAAAAGTTAACAAAATTTTTGTTGAATATTAGTAGACTGAAAAAAATTGTAGAAAAATTATACTTTAGTTAATTTATTTGCTGAAAATTATAAACATATGTGTTTAGAGATCAACAAAAGTCATCTCAAAATTAACACACGACCCTGTATCCTTAGCGGTACAAATCTATGTTTTGTATATTCTTTTTTTATACTCTTTCTTATATTCATAATACTCGAGTTTTAAGTATAACTAACAAGAATTTAATTTTAGTTTTTCAATACCGTTTTGCCTCTACCACAGTAAAGTAGAAATCAGTGTGACTTTAAAAAACCCTTTTTAAAATTTAAAATAATTGAAATTAAAAATCATTAATATTAATGTACAAATGGTTGTATAAGTTTTGAATAAAAAGAACAAAACCCCCAAAAAAAAAGGGTATTGAAATAAAATCAATTTGAAAATCAAAATTACAAAATTTCAGTGTTTTTCTTTAAAATAAAACTTAACAAAAAAGATTAACCAACAAACAATATGTTTGTGATTCATTTAAAAATAATTTACAATACGTTACAATGTAATATCTAAAAAAAAATATAAATACTCATGATAACTTAAACAAAATTATCTTTCAACTAATTACATCAATGGTTGTCTAAGTGATGTACTTTTTTAAAGAATGGTAAATGCCGTAGAAACGAAACTCAAAAATAACAAAATATAAACATAAAAAACTACCTATGATGTGCGTCTTTGTCTTTCGCTTTAGTCTGCCTACCTGAATGTTACAATTTGACCACAATACATTATTAATGTCTAGTGTCCGACCGAACAGTTCGGCCAGAAAATGCATTTAGTCTGTATTCGGTATTTTAAAGCATTATGGACAAATTTGGCGGATGGAAAAATGTTTATTGGACTGGTTAGATGCTATTTTGATTGTCAAATTTGAAGAAAAGTCTGTAGTTAAGCAATGAATTCACTGTTCGGCCTCAGAAAGTTCGGCCAAATCAAAAATAGTTCGGCGGCTGAACTTTTAACTTTATAGCTAAACTTCGGCTTTTCTCTTAAATTTTATACACAAAATCGAATTAAATCGGCTCAACAAACTTGTTTCCAATACCAAAATTTGTCATCATTGCCTCTAGATATCAAAAAAAAAGACAAAATATAGTATTTTGGCCGAACTGTTCGGTCGGACACTATTAATGTCTATGAACATTAGTTTACAAATACATACTCATTTAATCTTTATTAAATTAAAATAATGCATAGATATGCCTATTTAATTTAATCGAGTGATTGCCTGAGGTTTTCCGATATTCGAAACCGTTTTGTTTTTATGCGACTTTTCCCGAAGAGCCTTTTCCTCCTATATTTCAAATTATTCAATAATTTGGCAAGTCTGTGGCGCTATGTGCGCAATTTTAGAATACAAATTTTTGTTTTCTTGACTGCTTTAACCCTGTGTAGATAGAAATCTGGTTTTCCTAAATTGAAGACAAGTTTTCATACAAATACAAATGAATTTTAAACCACTGTAATACACATACTGTAATACTTTATTTTTAAATGGAAAAGCAGTCATTTGTAGAAGAAATTTAATTTTCAACTACAATTGTGGTTAATTAAAAAAAAAACAAACCACATGAAATTACTGTATTATGATTTTACATTCATTATATACAGTTGTTTTTTTTTATTTTAAAAAGTAAAACAAACAAAGGTTTGTTAGTTTTTACTACATATGTATGTGGTTCATTTTTACTACAATTGTGGTTAATTTTTGGAACAGTAAAAAAAGCAAATGACAATGTTAGTTAAATTTTTTTTTTTTAAAGAGAAGCAACACATGAAATTCTTCCTATTATTTAATGTGTTGCTTTCTTTGGAAAGGGAAGAGTGGAGAGATGAAAGGTGGTGAAAGATGAAGGGATTCAAACATGGCAACACTGTAATTGCGTGAGTAGATAAGTCTTAGAACAGTTGTTGCTCGCCATCTGATGTAGAATTGGCGAATTTATTGATGCTTTTTGTTTCATAGCCCTGATTCATTATTTTACTTCGGTGGGGTTAAGTGCTATGGGAACACCGAAGGTGGGCGCAGCGATACATATAAGTGATAGAAAGCTCATACATATTATTTTTCTAAATTGATGTTGTCGTCACCGGGAATCGAACCCGGGACCATCTGTGTAACAGTCCAACGCATTACTGAAATGTAAGTTATTTTTTTTTCAAGTGAAATTTAATTTGTTCTTAACCACATTTAGATTTTTTTTAAAATAAAATTCATAATTTTTCTGGAAAAGAACGATGAGCAGTAAAATTGTTTTTATAATAAATGCAGTGAAGTTGTTAACTACGCCAGTGAGAAAAAAGTCAAACAAATTTAAAAACATTTGCCAATAAACTGAGTTTAGCATCAGAGAACTGATATTTATATCGCTGGCAAAAACCGAAAGATTATCAAAAAGTGCAACAAAAACTGCAGCTAATGGACCGATATGTGTTTGGTATCGCCTGGTGTTATTGAAAACAAAAACAAAAATCACAATTTCATGGGTGAACTTATAATTATTTCGTCCACTGTAATCTCTATAATAAACTCCTGATTATAAAAATACATTTTCATTAACTTTTACGACTTGTTAAAACAAGTTGACAAAAATTGTTCAGTGTATTCTGAACAATGGTTGTAAATCTGACGAAACATGCTTTAAATTTTGTAAATATTTATAATTTGTAACATTAAAAGTCAATGGAAGTCGTACCAAAAATTAACTTTTTAAACTCATTAAATGGAACATGTTTCATTATGGACAACAACAGCCAACACAACAGCCAAATTGCAGTTTCCCCACTTGGAAAAAAAAAACAGCTTGACTACGGTTACCCAGCAAAACCACACATTACCAAATCATGGGTAAAGTAATGTATCGCCATAGGGCCTAATGCATTACTTTACACGTTACTTCACTGATGAATTTTACAGGCGATGAGCCTCAAAGGAACTCATTACCTTGTAATGGGTAAAGTAACTGGTTACTTATATGGTTACATGGTGGGAAAAAGTAATGTGTCTATAAATAGATTTTCATAAAAAAAATGCATAAAAATTTTTTTTTGCAGAAATTTTTTTTTTAATTAAATAAATAACTTTTTTTTTATTAAATAAATAACTTGGTCATGCTGGGATTCGAACCTGGGGTCTCTGGTATTTAACAATTAGTTAGGCGAGAACTCTACCAACTGAGCTATCGATACATACAATATTTTATTGCTTAAAATGTAGATGAGTTGTTGTGCTTCGTGTTTTCGTTCGTGATATCAAAAATATACACCTTACCATTATGATTACAAAAAATCACAAAGTAATGTGTCTATAAATAGACTTTCAAAAATATATATTAATAATTACTTTACGTTTATAATTCATGCATTATGTAATTGATGATCGGTAAGTCATTATTTTATGTTTTGAAGTAATGTAAAATGTAATGTGGGGTCATTACAAGGTAATCCATGAGTGTTCAATTATCGGTAACTCATTACTTCTTGTTTTAAAATAATGATACAGGTAAGGAGTACACATTACAAGGTAATGCATTACTTTATCGCACCCATTACCAAAGTTTTGCTGGGTATTAACCAAAATAATGAAAAGAGCGGAAGAATGTCTGTAGTTATACGAGTAAACGATGAACGGATGCAGGACTAAATAAGTTAATGAAAATATACAATTTGATGGAATGAATGAACAAACGAACGAACGTACGTATGAATGACTTAGGTATTTGTTACACAAATTTTTTGGTTAAGAACATCATAAATATAATGTTAACAAATTGTTGTTGACTTGTTTTGCGTGGCTAATGGACATATGTGTGTAAAAGGCCAAAAGTACCGAGAACAAAAGAGATTTAACGTTTTTTTTTTTCTTTCATTCTTGTGACGACTGATGTTATCGGTAGAGTTTGTTAAATGCCTACAGGCATTTATGTTTAAAATGAGAATTCAATTTTTTTATTGCTTAATAATAGAGTCAAGTACATGATGCAGTAAATGGAAAACTTGTGCATCCTAACTGCCGAAAATTAAGCCCAAATTTTTGTTTTGTATATATTTTGGCATAAATTATAATCACAGTTATTAAACAAAAGCATGCATGCATTATGATGACTGCCCGATGAGAAAAGTTCCGATATAGGTATATATAATAATATATAGTCGTATCTATATTTCATTATCATATCATAGCTGATCCGCAGAATGGCATACATACATAACCTTATCTCATGAGATTCCATGGGATCTCAGCTAATATAATTTTATCCGAAAAATGGGTCTATCTAATTTGATCAAGTTATATATAATTTGATAAAATTTGTTATAACTTTGTAAAATTCTTTGGAAATCCACAATATTATTTTGTTTCGCAATCCAAATAATATTGAAAATTGAAATCAATGGACTGGGAAATTGGACTTGATTTCTATTTGACTAATATATGATGCCATATACGTTGCCATATACGATATGTTAAAGTGCTAGAATTTTTTTCTTGTTTCTACCATATATATATATATGTTTAGTATATATATATATATATTTATCAAAGTAGGCAAATTAGATTTTTAACTTTTTTATGTTTCTTTTTTTGATTTATTTGGATTTTCCGATTTGGTTAATGCTCAAATTCATGTCAATGTCATTTTCATAAGATTTCTGGGCTTTTCATTGCTTTTTTAAGATTTTCTGACTTAAAATTCATTTTATACTAGTGTTTCCAATTCGGTTAATAGATTAACCGATTCCTCGATTAATCGCCTCTGTTTCGGTTAAGGTCGAAACAAATAAATTAAAACTCAGTAATCGAATAATTGGTTAAAATAGACCGATTAACTGGTTAAATTTTTTATATGCATTTTTTACTTTATTTTTTTTTTTTGCTAAAACTTGCTAATATTATTTACTTTGGCAGAAAAATGTCAAGAATAGCTTAAAAAAACATTTCAAAAATATCTTAAATATAATTTTTTTTGTGATTGTTTTATATAAATTGGCAGGACTTCCACATTGTTAACGTAATGAATTGAATAAAAAATATGGAAATAAACAAAATATTTTATTAATTAAAAAAACTAAATCTAATAATTCCCAATTACTGATATAAATGTACACTCACAACATTTTTTCCGTAAAGACAACTGAATATACTCATTAAATTAACTCAAAATCAGTTAAAAACAGAACTACGTACTTTTCTTTTAAAACAATTGTATTTTTTAGTTTATTTTCAACTGCTGAAAAATTAATTGACAAAATCGATAAAAACAATATATTGTTTTCGTTTATTTCAATACTCAATATAACAACTTTTTGTTTTAAATAGAAAATTTTAACTGAATATTTTAACTATTACCGAAAGTCCTTTTTCGTTTATTTTGTTTATTGAAGAACAGACAGAAAGTTCAAACATATATTTCTTTGGTAATTTAACTGTATATTCCGTTGAAACAACTTTACCATTTAAATTTTTAAATAACTGTTGATTTTTTTATGGAAAAGTTCTTGTGAGTGTATGTATGACGTAATTCTACAGTTTTAAAATGAAGATAATACAAACTACGTATCTTTAAAAATCAAAAGGGATTATGCAAATATCTAGTTTGCTTTTTTTACTACCTGCTGTGCCCAGTACACCATGGCGTATTTTATATTTTCTTTATGCCTGATTCTGCTGCCTTCATAATTCTTCATATTCTTCCAATATTGTTTATTGTACAAAATCATTCATTTAGTAAATTTTTTAAATTAGTTTACTTAATTTATTTAGACCTGCTAACTTATCTCAAATTAACCAAATTTTAGGGCTGAATCATAGTTGTGAATGTCACAACATATGAAAATATCTATGGTTACAGTTTAAATCTGGTTATTTTTAGAAAAGTTAATCGCCCTTTATATTTTTTTAATATTTACAATTTTTTTTGTTTTTTTTAATGAGTTTATTGGATGTGTAGTATACAAAATAGAAAACGAAGTGAACGAAATCAAACGCATTTTTTGCATTTCTTACAATGGTTGTATTTATATGTATATATTTTTTTCTTTACTTCGTCTATACAAGTTGCGACATTAGGTCTTTTTATTTGTTCTCCGTACTATGAAAGTGTTTATCAGCACAATTTTGGTAGCAACAAAAATTAGTAAAACATTAGTTCAAAATTAGTTTTTTAGTCAAAGCTGAAAACGCAAATCCACCAAAAGATTTGTTGTAAGAAAGTTTAATTTTTTAAATAGACGTTGAACAAGATTTTCAACAAACTTTTTGTTTTTTGAGTGTACCAAGGCAGTCGACTTTACTTAAAAAAACAGTTTTTGTTGTTATTATTGCTAAAGTACCAAAGAAATAACCCGAATAACCGGTTAATAAATTTGAGCGATTTTTCGAATATTGCCTTAACCGCCTATGTCAAATAATTGGGAACTCTATTTTATACTCCTGAAATATTACTTATTCTATTAATTTTGAACTTTTGTTTTTAAGTGTACACTCAAAAAAAAAAGTTAGTAGAAAAGTCAGTAAAACATCTTGTAAATCAGGTATATAATTTTTCAGCAAATTTTTTGCCAAAATTATGTTTTAAACTAAAATTTTCATTATACTTAGTCAGCACTTAACTGTTTTGAACTAATGTTTTACTAATATTTTACTAATGTTTTACTAATTTATTTTGCTAAAAAAATTGTGCTCAATAGCACATCAATAGTGTGAACGACAACCAGATTAAAAGCTATACGCAGAATTAGACGTCAAGATGTAGTAGTGTCGAGGAAAATTATACTAAAAAGTACAACTCTAGTAAGTCAAAAAAAATCAACCATGGAAGATTTTTGCATCTGTTTTTCATATATAAAACAAAATTGTGGATTTAAACAACTTAAATTTTGCGTTTTTACCGGCTTGTGAAAGTAATTGTCTATTAATTTAATAAAAGACAAAATAAAATATATAAATTTAAAAAAGATTAAACGTGTATTTGAGTCAAATTGAGTGGTCAAGTTGATAACAAATATACAGCAGGTAGACAGACTAAAGCGAAAGACAAAGACAGACTAAAGCGAAAGACAAAGACATATCTTAGGTAAATTTGTAAAGGGTTGTATATGTTGTTTTGCTGACTCAGCAAAATTTTTTGCTGACTTTACTAACTTTTTTATTTGAGTGTAGCTTTTCTATGGTTTTTACTTTTACTTTTTTTTAATATTTGTTTTTGCTTTAAATACATTGAATTAAGCTTTTTTCTGATAATTATTGACACATGAAAATTTTTGCTATTTGCCAACTGAAATTATGTTACTATGAGTCAAATTTGGTTATTACGAATTTCGGTCGGTTAGTAAAACTGAACATTAGATTTCACAACAAAGTTGGTTTAATTTCACTAAATTTAAGTTGTCAGACCAATATTATTAAGAAATCTAATATAAATATCGTTGTACTCACTGAATTTATAAGTTGTTACCATTAATACCCACTTTTAAATTCGGTTCGCACTTATTTCTAAGTGTGTATATAAAAGTGATAGATTTTGTTTGTTAATTTTTACCATATATGCTTATAAATAAAAGTGAAAGCATTTTTCTTTTTAATTTTAACACATATATTTATATAGAATTATATGTGATGCCATATATTATTATATATAAAAGTGGCAGGATTTGTTTGGTTTTATTGTATTATATGTACTTATATATATTAATACATGGAAGTTCATATTATGCTATATCTAGTATATATGATGAGATAAAAAATATCAACTTATATATAACATAATATTTAACAATATATGATTATATATAGGACTGTATTACAAATTTTCTTAAAAATAAATATGAGATGTAAATATATATCGTTACATATGGCTGCATATGAAATTATATATAATTATATCAAGCTATATATGACTATATATAAACAATTTTCGTCGGGTGCTTACAATCTAACAAAGTTTAAGAAATCATCATGGTAAGTTAGCATCCTATGCAACTGGGAGGCGCTAACGAAAATTAAAACCCACTGAATTTTACTTTCAGTTTAGTTGCAAGTGTTTTGAAGACGTGTGGCATAAGTGAGTATTTTCTTGGCATCAAGTTTGTTGCAAGTATGTATGTTTTAGTCCTACATGTAGGTAGCAAACAGAGATTTCATGAATTAAACAGGTAGCACGACGGTATACAATAGGGGCATGCATTAAATAAAATTAACCGTGATTGCAGACACTGTTATTATGCAAAAGCTTGCGAATATCGAAAGCAGATATTTTAGTTAGCAACAAAAATGTTATGGTTATTAAAAAAAAACAAAAGTGAAAAAACATTTTAAATGCAAATATTTCGGTATTCGAGTATAGGGACTCTTTTTGAGTATTGCAATATTGGGCCCAAAACATATTCATAATGCCAACAACAATTGTACCGCAAATAATTGACGGAAGTATAAATCAAATTTACAATTTCCGTTTAAACTGAATTTTTAAAATTTAATCAATTTTTTTTATTTTTATTTAAAAACTAAGATATTCTTGCTAAGCAATTCGTTGAAAATTGAATCCGATCTAAGAATTATATTTTTAAATGTCTGCCGAGGCAGAAAAATAAAATCGGCACAGTGTTGGCAAATCGTCGGCGACGGTCGGTTATGGGTTGGCATAACGAGGGATTAACGATTTCGATTTGGCGCCCTGATCGGCAATGATGAGCAAAATCGGTCCAGCGAATAAAAAGTTATGAGTGATCCGGAAAATGATCCACAGTGTATCATGGTTTTTTGCGTTTGTGGTTCCAAAAAAATATAGACCAATCGGTTAGCAAATGAAAGGTATTTTGAAGATATATACTTATATCGGAGCTAAAAAATATTGATAAGTTATCGAATAAAAAAGTTTTGAATAAACTTCAAACACATTTTTACCACCTAAAAATTCGATTGGGCAGGTAGGTTTCTTAGAGAATATTTCTCATTTTTGTAAGAACTGCCTTGTGAGTAAAAAATTTTAATGCTTTTAAGAGTTGAATTTTTGAACAACCTACAAAAACTACTGCATTTTAGTCAAATTTATTTTAAACTGTATGTGTGTCTTTCCATCAAATATCTTTCACACAAAAACAACATGAATATTGTTTAGACATTTCAAGTCAAACCAAATATAAAACATAAGAACGCTCAAGAAAATAGACGCGTTCCAACAAGGCAACGCACCGATCCATGTCGCTCGTTTAAAAAAAAAACATTTTTAATGATCCCAACATACCGATATTGGAATGGCTAGGCTTAAGTCCAGAACAAAGACCCACTGAAGACCTCTGGGGGATCTTTTACGCCCATGTCATTCCAAAGTCAAAGCTATACACTACTTTTTAATAATTTAAACGAGCAATATTGATACACAAGGATATTATGTAGGTAAAGACGACAGCAATTGTAGTCAAAAACATATGAAATTTCACTTGAAAAAAGAGCAACTAACATTTCATTAAATTCAACTAACATTTGTCATTTGTTTTCACTGTTCAAAAAATTACTAACAATTGTAGTAAAAATTAACCACATATCGCTTATTTACTGCAATAACGTCATAACTCAAAAATTTTGATTTTGTAGAATACGAGTTTAAAGTTTTCAATTTACTCCCACCCTGAAGAAAAAATAACGACTTAATTTCTCTCAAGAGGTGAGTATACAAGTTATCAATACGACTTTTTTACACAATATGGTACGCGATATAATGAATAATTCTGCGTCATTAACTCAAAAATCATGTTTTTGAGTTGTCACGTTCTTGCAGCAAATGAGCGATATGTTAGTAAGACATAAACAAAGACTTATTTTTTCTTTTAATTAACCCAAATCATTTGCAAAAAATTAATGTAAAATCATAAAACAGTCATTTGATGTGGTTTGTTTTTTTAAATAAACTACAAGGTTAGTAAAAACTTAAATTTGTTCTAAAAATGACTGACATTTACATTAAAAATAAAGAAACTGTATTACAACCCAAACAACTACAAATTTTTAAAGCAAAAATTCCCTGAGTGTATAATGGCAAAGTATCGATACTGGCACTTTGAGAAACTGGGTGGTTTATATGCCCCATAGGCTACAATAAGTTTTAATACACAAGGGCAACACAATATCTTATTAATTAAATAAATATAGTTTTAATCAAAACGTATAAATATGCAGTTTTTTTAATGCACATATAATTATTTTCTATGCAGTATTTACGTTTATATTTTCTGCATTAAAAAATAAATATTAAAATAAATTTTTTTCATAATTCTAAAGTCCACAAAAAACCATATAACTCAATATTTTTTCTTCAATATTTTAGTAATTTGGGGAATCCCCGAATAATAATTCCACCACGTTCTCATAATAAACACCTTTTCTAACGTGAACAAAAAAAAACTCTAAAAACCAGTTTTTGGGAGGACGATGTAACTTAGTTTTATTGCTGTTTAGTTAAACTTTAATAAGATATAAACTGCTTTTAAACCTCCATGCTGTTTTTCAGTGATGGTTTAATAAAACTAAAATTAAATAAGATTACCATATTTAACACCAAAAAAAGTAATGCCAGTTTCAAAATAAATATGGTAGCAGTTGCGAATGTCAAAAATGAAAAACAAACAAAACAACGCGCTTAGAAAAAAATGTTAGTTTATTTTGTGCCCAACAATATATCATAAATGTGGCATCACTTACAACATATGGGAAAACAGTGGACATTAGAGTGAGGTAAGTTTCTAAAAATAGAACTGTTGTGTTGTGTTGGAGTTGTACTTCTGAGATTATGTATGCAAGAACAACAACACCGTGTATTGAATAAAACTAGTTTAATGACAACAAAAACTCGACCTGACGATAGATCAGTGGGCTAAAGCGCTCTGTCTAATATGCAGTGCGAGTGCATGTGGCATTAGAAATCAGTTTATTTATACCACGGTCAGTGATTGCACAGAAAATTTCATATAGACGCAATCGAACAAATAAAAACATAACAAATATTACATTATTCAAAATTCAAAAAACAGGGTCACTGACGAAGGTTCAATACCAGAAACTGCGCAGTCTGATTCAGAAAATTGAAAATTTACAATGTAGTTATGATTTTTAGAAAATACTCTCATTCTTCTATACCACGCCTTTAACAATTAAATATTTCTTTTGTTTAATATTGGTTGTAATTAAATATAAAATGGACTCTAAAATAAAACGTGAATATATAAGCCGATAGTTTGGACAAGCCAAATCATTATATAAATGAAAATCATTTGGACGAGTTCGAATTGTTCTTGGTTTTCTGATTATGGTTTTTTTTCAAATTAGCGTAAATTTCCGAATCGCTATAATCCACATCATCTGAAGAAAAAACATTTTCAGAAATTTCTTATATATTGTTTCTTTTGGAATTTTGCTCAACAGCTGTTTTATTTATGTACAATTTTCATTCACAGCTGTTATGTTTTGACAACTCAAAACTTAGTTTAAACGGCCAATGCTGGCCGGTTAAACTACAATTAAAATAAAATAAACTTGATCTCAAAAACAGCATTTTAAGTTTAAACTTCGTTTAAACTATACCCAAGGTTGAACTACATCCCAGAAACTAGCTCTAATTTTTTTATATCAAAATTGTTTTTAAACTTATAGAATAAAATTTAAATAGAGTTAACTGTTATTTTTTTAATGTATTAGAAGTTAAGAACTGTTAAATATCAAAAACGTAATAAAATCAATAATTTGGGTAATCAGAAATTGGGTTAGATTCTGAATTTGGTCTATTTAAAAAGTCCCAGAATCAGAAAATTATCTAATAGGAAAAATTTCTTAAAATGTTAATATTTTTCTATAGGCAAGTGTCTGAATATTTAAAAATTTTGTCTAAAAATGTATGTTTGAATTTAAGAACTTTTCAGGAGAAAAATATTCAAAATATTCAAAATATTTTCATATTTTATTTTTTTGTTAACACGTTCACTGCCAACTACGAGATAACTCGTAGCTAGCGTTCCTTTCTAGGGTGCCAACTACAAGTTATCTCTTACTCACTAAACCTTTCATTTTTGTGTAGCTACTAATAAAACCGTATTATATCAGTGCTAGTATCGATAAATGGCTTCTGGGAAAAGAACAAAAAGTCAATGTTGGCTTTCGTGAACCGAACATTTATAAAAAAAAAAAAATATACTGGAAAAATTCATTTAATATAATGGAAAAATCAACTCAAATACAAGAAATACAGTAATATTTTATTGTTTGTGGAAGTTCTTAAAACAATTTTCCACACAAAGGGCTGGCTTCTCTTCACATGCTGGACAGAAATAACGCGTTTCTCCGCGTTTTTTGCTTGGGTATGTACGAATTAACTCGTAGTTGGCTTCTGCGTAGCGATTTCTGTTACAGAAGCCAACTACGAGATAATTCGAAGGTCCTTTTTCTCCTAAAAACAACATAATTTTTGCTTTTTGATGATACCTATGATCTAGAAATAGAGTTTTTAGTAATATAATGTGAAAAAATTAAGTTGTCATTTTTGGCCAGTTTTCTGAAAATTGACGTGGCAGTCAACGTGTTAAATAATCAACATAATGATTGGTTCTGAAGTACTTGGAATAGAATTTATACTAAGTGGATCAATATTGTAGTAAAATAGTTAAAAAAATTCCAATCACAGACGTGAACAAAATCAGAACACCCCTTGCAGAAATTAGTTCACGTTTTTGAGAGTTCACTATATATAATTATTTGTCTTAGGTAATGGCTTTCATTGGCGTTTGAATTTAATTTACTCTACACAGAAAAAACTTAAAACGGGTTTCAATTAAAAAATTTATTGAATCAATTAACATTTTAATTGATTTTGCACCTATCACGGCAATGATAATATTAATTAAAACTTCTATTGAAAATTAAAAAGAAAAAAAGCTATAAATAACTATCTACAAAAAAAATTACGATACTCAAAAAAAATAATTGTGTGAGCGATACCTTGGTATGTGTGTTTTTGTTAATGTTGAGTCTTTGAACACTATTCTATTCACAAAATTCTCATTTAATAGCAAGCACCCGTTATATAAAATAATTATAATAACATTTCTAAAGAAATCCTATTCCGTAGAGAAATTTTGAGATTAAAATAAATTTTTCTTTTTAAAAGAATATTATTTCTTTATGTTAAGATATTTATACCCAATTTCAGAATTCGAATTTTCACCTAATTTATGAGAGCATATTTTATGTTGACACATTAATTTAAAGTTAATTAATTTGTCTTTATTAAAATGTACAAAATATTGATTTTTTATAATACCGGAGGCGTTAAACACGCCACATGGCCACCAGCATAAATTGTTCCTGAATTAAATGTTGTTGATTTATTGTAATCAACAGGAACATGATAAAGATACAAGAAGAATGTTTAAAGAAAGTAGGTACTACTATCTTATGTGAAATTAACTCTACATAAAGATATGTAATGTATAATGAAAAGTGGCATGTTTAAACAAAATTTCAACAAATTTGTAATATAAAATCAACTAATATGTAAAAGATGGATCGTTTTTATGTGAAATAATGATTACTTACAACATTGTGTGACAAGACTTATAGGGATCCTTAAGACAAAATATGTATAAAGACGCGTGCCTTCGAAAAAAAAACTTAAAAAACAAACAACCCTTTTTTCAAAAAACAAAAAAAAAAAAAAAAAAACCAACGGAGGACCCTCTTTGTTCACTAAGTAAATGTTTGTTAAAACCATTAACTGATGGTAAAAATGAAATTACTGATCAACGATTGCACACCTAGTGTGTAAGACGAAACACTGACTGCATGAGTGCAATAATGAATGAATAAAAAGGTATGAAGAATGAAAGACCATCAAGATGATACATACCTTCAAGTTAAACCCTTTTGTGTAAATATTTTTACAAGCTACCAAAAACAACACAAAAATGAACCTAATTGCATGAACATTAAGTATAAAATATATCAGGGTATAAAAATCATTCAAAAATCATCATCATCATCGACATCGACATCTTTCAACATTTTAGAGGTTACAAAATAACACGATTTTTTTTTTATATCAACGACAGGTGAGTGCGAATTTTATTTATTGATACAACAGTTTTTTTGTTGTTGTTGTTGTTTTAAGAAGACATGAACATGATACTACCAATAAATCGGAAGTGATTTTTGTTGCTTGAAAACCCTGTGATTACCAACACGATTATCTGCTGTTTTTATTAAAGGATAAACTAAAGTGGAATAAAAAACAACACACCAGTGCACTATGGTTTCACAGACCACTTTTCTTTGCCAAAATCACCAACACAAAAACAAAGTGATATTATTAAATTATATTATATGAATAAATTAAATCTGACAAGGGGAATTTTAGTTTATGTTTTTTGATTGATCTTCTAACTATAGTTTTCTATAATTTTTTTGTAGGCCCATCTAAAGTTATATTTTTTTAGTGATTATGGTAAAAATACTCAGGAAAGGATGAAAAGGGGACAAAATGCCTACTACACATGCAGAAACTCTATCGGTAAGAATTGGAGACTAATGCCCGTAATTTCAAGCAATAGATACCTACCGGTGCTTACATACCTACCCGATTTTGTTCGTGTACACGGTAGGTATCTAAGCACCAGTAGGTATATATTGCTTGAAATTACGGCCATAAGACCGGATATGGTAAACTGGATTTACACGTCGTTAGTTAGACATATTCTCACTTATGGATGTACTGTCTGGTGGGATGCATTGAGAGTGGATAGCTGTAGGAAGATGCTCAACAAGGTCCAAAGGAGTGCATCTCTTGGTATTACAGGTGCGAGGAGAAGCACTCCACAGGCAGCGTTGGATATCATACTGCATCTGTCCCCAATTGAACATTATATGAGGAGTGCGGCTGCTAGGAACTTATTTAGGCTCTACGATTCTGCGCTGGTAAGACCTAGGAGGGATGATCACACAAAATTACTGTACGAAGTAGGACTGCTTGATCAGGGTAGTATTCTCGAGGGAATATCGGATCATATGATCTTGAACTTAGACTTCGGTGGAACACCTCCGGTGGACTTCCCGATCAGGGAAGTCTGGCGTGGATCCAAGGTGCTGTTCGAGGCGTGGGCAGTATTCACGGACGTGTCCAAAATGGACACGGGCACGGGTGCCGGTGTTTATATTGCTAACACTGACGTGAAAAGGTCATACAGACTCCCAGATGAGTGCAGTGTCTTCCAAGCTGAGATCCTAGCGATCTGGAGGGCGACGGAAGTGATACTGGGTCACATCGTTGGGGGATCTAGGGTGACAATTTATGTCGATAGTCAGGCAGCGCTCAGAGCACTGACAAAATACACGGTGCGCTCGCGCCTGGTCGCACGATGTAGGTGTGCTCTGAGGGAGCTCATGGAGGCATTCACAGTGAGGCTGAGTTGGGTACCCGGACACTGCAAGGTGGATGGCAATGAGTTGGCGGACGAACTTGCGAGGGAGGGTTCGAATCTGGACTTAGCGGTAAGGGACGGGGGGTAAAGCCCCCACTATGTTACTACTTTGAGGTTATACGGAAGGGATTCCGCGAAACCGTTAACCAATCATGGAGGGACAGAATGGATTGCAGGGTGTCTAGGGCGTTATGGCCCGCATTGGACGCAGGGCAACCAAGGTTGTTTTGGGACTGGACAGGGAGGGTCTCAGGACCCTTACGGGGTTCCTGACCGGTCATTGTTCTGTCAGGGCTTTCACAAGCAGATGGGACAGGGACATACCGGATTTTTGCAGGTTGTGCGAGGACGTTGAGGAACTGGAGACAGTTGAGCATATAATGTGCCACTGTCCTAGGTTGCAAGGTCTCAGACAGAAATGGCTAGGAGATAGATTTCACGACGAACTTGGCTGTGTCGCTGGATGCAATCTAGTAGAGTTGCTGACATTTGTCAGGGAGATAGGACGGCTGTTTCTAGCAAGGGGACGATAGGAGCTGGTTCTGGGGCGTATATATCCTTTCTATCTTTCTTTATATCTATCTTTCAATCTATCTTGCTGTCTATTTCTATTCTTTCTTACTGTTTTTTTTTTCACTGAAGAGCTTCACAATGGACCGTATTGGTCTCCGAGTGGAAATGTGACCTTGGGCACATAACCCTTCCTAACCTAACCTAACCCATGGTAAAAATGAAACAGGCGGCCAGAAAACAAAAAAGCTTTCTGATTGGGACCGGCGTAAAATAATCAACTCTGCCATCAACTCAATGAAGAGCCTCAATCAGATCATCGATGAATGTAAGTTAAATGTGTACGAATCAACCACACACAGAAACAGTTTTGTAGTTGCAACCGAATTTTTTGCCAACCGAATTTTTGTGGTTCCACGTAAATTTTAATACTATTGTAACAACCGACATTTATTTACAAATTTTGAATTTTTATTGTAACAATTGAATATTTTATATTTATGGACTATAATATTTTATAGATTTACATGCATTCAACAAAATTTATTTAATAATAAATAAATTTTATGCCTCGAACTGTGCTCGAACCGGAGATCTTCCGTTTGTCAGGCAAGTGCATTACCTCTAGCATAAGCCCAATTTAAATATGTTTTTTTAAATTTCATTCTTGAATATTTTCTAGTTTCAAATTTAAATATAAATCTAAAAATAGATTTGTATGTACAATAGAAATTCGGTTGCTAATCTCAATATTTTATTTATAGAGTTACCAAAATTTAAAAAAAAAAATTATATTATTTTAAAATTTTTTATTAATAAAAACCAGCGACCTTCTGCTTGCCTGGCAATTACTTTACCTCTAGCCTAAACACAATTTGAATTTGTATTTTCAAATTTCTACCTAGAATATTTTTTTCTTTCAAGTTTAAATATGAATGTCTAAAAATTGATTTGTATGTATAACAGAAATTGGGTTGCTAATCTTAATATTTTATTAGAGTTACCAAAACTATTAAAAAACTTTATATTATTTTAAAATTGGTAACGAAAACTTATATTTTAGATAGAGTGATTGTTTTTTTCAGGCGAAACTAATATTCGATTTTAGTCTCCGAAAAGTAGTTGGTTGTTGGTATTAAATGTAATGTAGAAGATAATATTTTTTCAGTATTGATAAGAAAAACCAATAGTTTGAATGATGTGACTGTGTTTTGGTTAATTTTATATATTTTTTGTTTACAATATAGTTTAATTATTCTGATGATGAATTTTAAGTGCTTACAATTAAAATTATTGAATAATGATTGAATTTTGTTGGTTACAATGGAATTCCAAACAGTTTATTCTCTGTGTGAATAAGTAGGCTCTTAAACGATTCCCAGTGGTTATTACCAAGACACAAGGTTATTACCCTGACTAAAGGGAATTTGCAAACCATCTGGAGAAAGGTAAGACAATAATCGCTGTTGTTGGTAGGACTGTTTAAACACAAATTTTTTTTTTGCATGTTCCCCATATCAAAACCCCATTGAGAATATTTGGGGAGTACTAACCCATAGAGTTTACGCAGAATCTATTAGATTAATTGTGCAATGAAAATGATAATTATTCAAGTTCGAGGCCATACTCTATATTTCTTTATTAGGAACGAACTTGAATATTTTCAATTTTCATTAAAGGTCGAAAAAACATAATTTTTATTTTTAATAAAAATGATATGAAATTTGTAAAAAAAAAAAACAAAGTACGGTCTTTACTTCTTGTTTTTTAAACAAAAGAAGTGTAAAAATAAAAAGGAAAATAAAAACAAAAAGCGTGTATTGTATATCTACCAAAGGTAGAGCTTGCACATAATGAGCAAGTTTTCTTTAACTTCGAGTTTTCTTTAACTTCTCATTTAGT
The DNA here is from genome assembly GCA_021234595.1 of Delia radicum. Lineage (NCBI taxonomy): Eukaryota > Metazoa > Arthropoda > Insecta > Diptera > Anthomyiidae > Delia > Delia radicum. The sequence goes on along the minus strand of CM037855.1, from coordinate 200,561,299 downwards.
GGAAAAACTAGGTTATATGAATGTTTGATGGTTTGCATGGGATTGTCACTTCCTTCAAAAAGTGTTCTGATGATGGGAACCTAGAAAATTCCCGAAAGTGTTCAATTAATAAATTTAAAAACAAAAATTTTATAGATTATTTGTTAGGACAATATCCTAATATCATATATAAAATATGGCCTCGAACTTGAAAAATACTTCATTATATTGCAAATAAAATTTTTTGTTAAAATTAAAAATTTACTTAACAACAAATAACATTTTTCAAAATAAATTTACATAAAACCGAAAACAGTTAATCACGATGTGTTTACGATGCACAGTGGTTGAAAAGTTGAAATTAATACTGAATTTCATGTTTTCCGCTCATGATGAAATTTATTAATTTCATTAAAAACATATTGAATATCATGTATCTGAAATGCTAGGGCGATATTTTCATTACTTTTTTGTAGGCGTTTCCTCAAAGTGTGCCAAGTCTAACAAACAACATTTGAAAGAAAATCCTAAAAAATAGTAAGAAACTAAAAACTCTTGGAATGACTTTAAATATGTATTGTTGTTGTGTATTTTCCCATAATTTAGGTATTTAAGATGAAAATTAAAAAAAAAAAAATTAAAGAAAAAAAATTTTTTTCACAAAAATTTGCTTCATCTTAGGAGTCTAAAAATTATTATTTTCTTCAACTTTGATGGACTAGAACTTTTGTGCGCGGTCGAGCGCGGTGCTCTACCTTATACCAAATGAAAGCTTGAAGTCTAATTTAAACAATAAAGTTAAATTCAGCTGCTAGTTTTTGCTAGCCTTTGTCTAGTAAACGTTTAAATAGAAAACAAGCTACTTTTTATTGCTTATTACGCATTCTCTCGTTATATTACGAAATAGAAAACAATTTCTGACAAAATCTTCGAAGTAAGTCATAGTTTGGTTTTGGCAATGATTGACGGAAAGGTGGCTAATACAATAACACAAACATCATCAAATGCGGTATGCTATATATGTAAAGCAAAGCCTTCCGAAATTAATAATTTGGAAATTTTAATAATGAAGCCAGAAAGTGAGGAAGCTCTTAAGTTCGGTGTATCTCCATTACATGCTCGCATAAAATTTATGGAGTGTATACTGCACATCGCTTATAATAAAGATTTTGCTGCTTGGAGAACTAACTCTGCAACCAAGGAAATAAGGGAGCAAACAAAAAAAATCATTCAAGGCAAATTAAAGTTGAGCCTGGGAATAAATGTTGACATGGTTAAACAAGGAATGGGTACAACCAATGATGGAAATACATCAAGGAGGTTTTTTGAAAATCCCAGAATTACTGCTGAAGCTGTGGGTGTAGATGAAAATCTTATTCATCGTTTCAAAGTAATTTTAATAACTATTAACAGCAACGCTGATATATGTCCGAATAAGTTTCAGCAATATTGTTCGAACACTGCCCAATTATATGTTAGGTTGTATAGCTGGTACTACATGCCAATGACCGTACATAAAGTCTTGATACATGGAGGAAAAATAATAGCAGCAGCAATTTTACCTATCGGAATGTTATCAGAAGAAGCCCAGGACGCGAGGAATCGCGATTATCGTGAATATCGAAGGTATCATGCCAGAAAATGTAGTAGGATATCAACAAATGAAGATGTGATGCACTTACTTTTAGCTTCTTCTGATCCTTTTATAAATAAGTTTCGAAAAGTTCAAAAAAAGCAGGAATTAGATCTACCTGAAGATGTTAAGGAATTGTTGTTATAATAAAATATTAATTTTATATATACATGTTTCATTTTAATGTTTTTTTATTATTACTGGGATTAAAAGCGTGTTTGATTTAAAACCAGGTTACATGTTAATTTTCTAATTATTTAGAAAATTGATGGGGAAAGTTGGGGTATTAGAGGAGGGGTGTGTATGTAAGATTTGGATATGATATTATTTTTAATAATCCTATGAAGTTTAGGGATTGTAGCATTGATAACAAGGGATATACATCATATTAAAAAATTTTGTTATATGGGAAGTAGGCGTGGTTGTGGGCGAATTTCGTAAATTTTTTAGCCATTGATTTTAATTGCTACAAAACATATATATACCGAATTCGGTTGAAATAGCATAAATTCAAATGAAAATATTGCCATTTATATATTTCACTTGTATGGGGAGTGGGCGTAAAAGTGGGCGGACATATTTTATTCTTCATATATTTCCTAATGATGATAAAAAAAGCATCTGTAAAAAATTTGGATGTTCTACGATGACTCCTTCTATTTTTTTCCATTTCTACTATGACGATAAACCACTGTGCGATGTCCAACGTTTTGAGAAGTTTCCAAATTCGGCGTCGTAATAAAATCCAACACATTGTGCCTGAAAAAAAAACAATACAATTAGTATTTAAATATTTGTATTTATACTTATATAAGATATTACTTACATTCTTTATAATTTTACGTTTTGCACAGCGAGTTTTGCATTCTGTTTATTTAATTAAATTGTATCAAAAATAAATCCTTAAGAAACTCCACTTTTATTATGCTTTTATGTTCTATATTGCCATATCTAATAAATATTGTCGCATTGATATGTGTTTGTCAAACTAAATTCTAAGTGTTTTTTGTAATTTGTCTTTTTTTATTAGAAAAATATACTTGCAGGTTATTTTATTATCCAAATTTCATCAATGTAAATTTTACATAGCATATTTTGTATTAAAGATAATCAATGTAAATTTTACATAGCATAAACTAGAATAAATTACCAAAAAACAACTAGTGAAATTTAATAAAAACGCAGTTTAGCATATTACCCAATCATTTTCGCCTTTATTTCAACACTAACTAAATTTTGCAAGTCTTTTAAAAAACACACCAGTTTTTTTCTGCGTGTTAATAGTAAAAAAAAAATTGCTTTATTGTTATATATTTTTAGTTTTACATTAATGCCGGCTTAAATTTTCTACTTTTTTCTTTGTTAACTTACGAAATTTATTGCAATCAATGTGTTATTATAGTTTTGCAACGCAGTGTACTAAGAAGAAAAATTCTGTCAGTGTATTTACAAAAACAAAATGTGTTTTCTGGTGTAGTGTTGAAGTGTATATTATTGAGAAAAATTCAATTTTGCACAAGAAATGTTGTCTTGGAAACCATAGTGTATTGCTATAAATGTTGTACGATCATTGATCATCTTTCGAACCTGGTGGGTTTTAAGCGGTAATTGAACTTTAAGAAGCATAACTTGGGCCATAATAAAAAAAATGAATACATATAACACGTATTAACTGCAAAAGCGTGATTCCAACACTTTGAAATAACTTCAGTTTTGTTAGTAATAAAAATCAAAGATACTGAAAATCTTTTTTTTTTTCTATAGAAAAATTCATTGAAAACATTTTCAATAATAACTGCTAAACAATACAGATTTTGGTTCAAACCAAAGATTTATGATGTGCTTCAAATTGAGTATTTCCTTGGCCCCAAGTGAAGTTTTTTTTAGTTTATTGCTCACTTTTCTTTCAATTTAGAATTGTTTTTATGTAAAAATGTTTAAGTGTCCCTGTAGTTATTGCTTTAAAATTTTCAATTAGTATTGGCTACTGTATTTAACCAAATCTCAAAAGAAAAAAAAAAAATAAGTAAAAGTGTTATATTCGGCATAGTCGAACATAGTTTTACCCTTCAAATGTGGTCTAATAGCATAAAAGCAAATAAATCGTCTGATAAAATTAATTCTTATCACAGTTTTAAATTTTGCAAAATTTCGGTGATGATCTCAGAAACTAGAAATGCGGATAAATTAAAGGTACCGCTTTTCCAGGAATATTCCACCTTTTACTTGGATATGTTACAAACGTTACGACACATTTAATATAAGAAGTGTATTTGAATATTAGTCAATTACTTCCCAATTCCATATTAAAAGTTATAAAAACAAAAATCTTTAAAAAAATATTAAATTGAAAATTGCCATAAACCTTAACGTGAGGCTACTGTATTAAGCATACGGTAGCGAGTCATGTGATTTGTTGCGCTAAAACCCCTATAGAAGAAAAAAAGAGTTACACACAAGTTTTCTTGAACGACTTTCAGTTTAACCTTTTAAGACTTCTACTAGTTGGGCATTGTTTTTAATTAACCCTATTATGTTTAGATGGCAAAATTAAAAGCAAACCTAGTAAACAATTTTTAGGTATAGCATAGATATATACCTTGATTTACTACACTCTGAAAAAAAAAATACCCTGCTGGAAATATAAATGCTGGTAATATACTTTTGTGTGGAAAAAACATTTCCGTTTGTCATGTTTGCTTGCAAAAATAATTGTGTTTGCCTGTAAAAATATATATGTTTGGAACTAGTGAAAACGTATAACATCAAACATACACAGAGAAATAAAGTGCTAACCGAATTCAGTAAGTACAACGATATTTACATTATATTTATGAATATTTTGGGTGTTCCAACATAAATTCAGTTGAACCAGCCGAACTTTGTTTTGAAAACTAATTTTAAGTTGTACCAACCTACTGAAATTCGTATCAACCGAATTTGAGTCGTATTAACCAAATTTCGGTTGGCAATAGCAAAAATTTTCTTAGGGTGTCGCTTAGAAACAGATTTGTCATTACACCCCCCAGTTTTATTAAAAACGGTTCCAAATGGAAGAAATATTTTTTTTTATTTACCCGATGAGAAGCAAAAAACAAAATTGCAAGAATTGAACTAATTCAACTCAAAAGTAAAACGTTTTTATCTAATAAGCATTGTTCGTGTACAGGCTAAAACAATGTTTTTTTAACGAAATCTGTGCTATATTAACCTCAAATTTAGTAGAACGCACTAATGCATTAAAAAACAAAAACTAAAACTAAAAAAAAATTTCGAAATTTCACATTTTTTAATGATTTTTTGTCTATTAATATTTACTAAATGTTTTTGCTGATGTTAGCAGATTATTTTGTTGATTTCTAAAATTTAGCTCAAATATAATTAATATTTGTAAATTCAACAGATTTATGTTTGCTATTCTTATATTACTGATATATAGTAAAAAAAATCTGCTAATTTTAGCAGTTTGTGTATTGTAAAGGGTGTTTTTTTAGAGGTATAGAACTTTGAAATGGAATAAAACAAAGATGAATTTTTTAAATTGACATGAAATTGAGTTTAGTCGAAAGATAATCTTCTGGTATTATAATTTATATATGACATATGGTATATGACCTCCACTGCTGACTTGGACGTAGTCTAATCTGGAGGTCCAATTCTCGATGACTTTTTCCAAAATTTGTCGTCAATCGTTCCGGGCTTATCGGAGTAGAGTAGCGACTTCACATATCCCCACAGAAAATAGTCCAGCGTCGTTAAATCGCACGATCTTGCTGGCCAATTCACGGGTCCGAAAGGTGAAACTATGCGGTTACTTAACGTTTCCTTCAATAAATCAATTGTGGCACGAGCTGAGTGACATGTTGCGCCGTCTTGTTGAAACCACAGATCGTGCACATCATGGTTGTTCAATTAATGAACGAAAAAGTCAGTAATCATGGCTCACCATTGACTGTAACATTTTGACCAGTATCGTTTTTAAAGAAGTACGGACCAATGATTCCACCAGCCAACAAAGCACACCCAACAGTCAGTTTTTCTGGATGTAACGGTGTCTCAACATACACTTGAGGATTGTTATCACTCCAAATACGGCAGTTTTGTATATTGACGTAAAATTTAAGAAATAGTGAGCTTCATCGCTTAACAAAATTCGAAAAATGCGCGATACGTATTTCGAACAGAACCAAGATTTTCAAAATAAGTTTGCACAATTTTGCAGCGTTGTTCAGGCGTCAGTCTATTCATGTTGAAATGCCAAACATAAATCATTTGACAGCGGACAAAATGGCCTTCAGTTAAAAAAGTGTTGCCAACTAAAAGTTGTGTACCTGTATAAAAAAACTGCCTTTAGTTTGACAGATATCTGCTTTAGCAATAAATAAATATTACAATTTACAAAAGATCTACATACAAAGCGACAAAGTTTTAATTTAAATTGCCTATATCACTGCTAGAGGGTTAAATAAGAGTACAAAAGCTTAATAGTAACCAGTAGCTTATTATGTAACCAGTACATCGTTCTACCAATTTTCGTCAAAAATTCCCTCGGGATCGATGAGTGGTAAAAAATGGTATAAATCATGTACTTTAACAAATTAAGCATTTGAGGGTTAAAGATAATGAAAATAGTCTTTTTGCAAAGAATGAATGCCTATTGAATTTATATTAAAAGGTGTGTAGCTATTATTTCGCTTTAGAGAATACTCTACACTCAAAGAAAAATTTAAATTTGAATAGATATATAAAGATAAATACAGCTTATAGGTTTAATAAAGTTTTCCAATTATTACATGTAAGTTATACACTGCCATGCAAAACTATAATTACACATTAATTTCACTGAATTTCGTAAGTTGGAAAAAGGTAGAAGAGTTTAACCGGCATATAAGTAAAACCAAAGGAAAATTAATAATATTTAACAAAAAAAAAAAAAAAACAATTCATTTGTGTTTTATTTTACTATTTAAAGAGGAATAAGAAACTTAATATATCAAAATTTACAAAAATTTAAGAAAAATATTTTATAGAAGCAATTTTTTTTTACTCCACTCGAATCAGATATACTGTCTACCAGATTTATTCGAATTTCTTCCGTTATACACGCAGATAAAAGTGCATCATATGATGATAGTATAATATCATCATGTTATAATTGCAATGCGTAGCAATCATAATAGGTACCGTGAAATAACTCCCAAATGAAATAACTCCCAAAAAAAAAAAATTAAATAACTCCCAAAAATTGTCCATTTAAATTGGGACTTATTTCACTATGAAATAACTCCCAATGCGATAGGACTTATTTCACAATCTTCAGTTAAAAATTATTTCGTTATGAAATAACTCCCAAATGAAATAATTCCCAACCAGGTTTTGTTGGGAGTTATTTCACTCCTTTTTGGCATTGGGAATTATTTCACTTTTGTTGGGACTTATTTCATTTTTAAATGTGATTTTATTAAAATAACATTTTGGTAAATTTTATGCATTTGTAAAGGTTCTTAAAATTGTCTTAAAGTAAATAATAGCAAAACAATGGGTTATTTTACCAAAAGGAACGCAGTTCTTGCTAGAATTTTGGTAAGTAAAGATCGGTATCAAAGTGATTAAAAATAATGGCAAATCTTGAATTTAAAATAATGAGTGGCAAAAGAAGAAATAGTATAGTGTTATACATAAAAGTCGAAAATCAAATTTATTTAAAAAATTCGGAAGCTAGAGGAAGAAAATATTATGCGTGGTACGAAGAAAACTGCAAATCGCGAGTGGTGCTGGAAAACGGGCAGTGTCGTAAAGCCACTGATTTTATTGAGCATAATCACAGCGACCAACGGAAGCTGTATGAAGAACTTAAAGCCCTCCACCAAATAAAAGATCAGTGTTTGGATGTTGCAAGTACTTTGGGCGCTGCTAACGCTGTTAGCATAATCCGGGAGAATTTCGGTGCGTAAGGAAATTTAATAATCTATCAGGTTTTTCTTGCATTGCATTGTTAACAATGTTTTTCTTGTTTGTAATAAAGCAATCAAGAGTCAACTAAAAACATTGATTTCAACAAAGTCAAACGCGGTGTGCAATATTTGACAGCAAAAGTTTTTGCGTCATATCCAAAGGCTCCGACCGATATTGTCAATATATTTAAAAGAGGAAATATTTTTAAAAAGTTTGGATATACGTTGCTTAAGGGTCGTGACAAAACACCGTTTTTTAAAGTTTGCCACGACGCTAAAGACTTTGCGTACTGCGCCTTTGCCAATTCCGTCTTTGCCATAAGTGCACACGGGGCCCGTGCCCAGGGCCCCAACCTCATGGGGGCCCCGAAAGGCCGATATATTCGATTACACGAAAGAAAGAAGTTAAATATTTTGTATTTTTCTGGTGATTTTCAGCAATTTTTTTGTTAATTTTTTTTTTTTTTGTTAATTTCAAAAACAAAAAGGAATAGAAAAAAAATTTTAACCGAAACTTAAATATTAACAAATACTAAAAAAATGTATTTGGGCGATTTTTCAACTGTATTTGGCGATACAAACAAAAAAAAAAAAAAACTGGCAACCCTGGCTGGTGCAGATAGTAATAGTTGACATTGTGTATATTTAGGGGATTTCCCGTATGAATGTCAAAGTTTAACGCAGTCAATATATTGACTTATAAGTGTAAGGTCAACTCAGTGAAGGCGTGTAAGTGTTTAATGTGAATTATAGAACTTATTTAAAAGAAGTTTTTACCAGTTTGACGTCTTAGTTGTAAACAACTTGTCTATATTGTTTTATAATTAATTTAATTATGTCGAAAAGAACATATTTAAGTGGTTCACAAAAAAGAAAAAAAGTTCTAGCTCAAAAAGAAATAGCCGAAAAACTTCCTAAACTCACTTCATTTTTTACGGTGGAAGAAAAAAACAGGCTGACTGATTCTTCGCCTTCATCATCTCAAGATCCGGTTACTTTCGAATTTCAACGGGAAAAAGAACTTACGTCTGACAAAAATTATAATATTATGCAAGTTCCAGATGTAAAGACAGTAACAGGTACATTTGATGCTGTATCTCCTGATCCTGGTACGTACTGTGATGAAATTTTAACGGAAGAAGTACGCGATATTTGGACTCAAAAAGGGCCAGAATTTTTTCAAAATAAAGAGTGTGACTTCTCCGAAACTTCTAAAATTTTTCCAGATTCAAGCGGTAAAACAAAAACTAGATACTTGACTAAAAATATGTTCACCCGTATATTGACGAATGGCGAGTCTTTAGAAAGAAAATGGCTCTTATTTTCACCGTCAAAGAACTCTGTATACTGTTATTGCTGCCGTCTTTTTAATACTACTACTGGTACTGGTCATAATTTGAGTTCTCCAAATGGATATAAAGACTGGAAACATATAAGTAATTTACTAATGGAGCATGAGAACACTTTACAACACAGGGAATCAATGATGAAATTTGTCGCAAGAAGCAAAACTACTGGGCGAATTGACAGCGATTTTTTGTCCCAATATAATACACAAGTCAATTATTGGAAGAATGTACTTAAAAGAATTGTTGCAGTAGTGAAATTTTTGGCTTGCATAGGACTTGCTTTTCGTGGTGATAATGAAATATTAGGGTCTCAAAATAACGGAAATTATTTGGGATGCTTAGAACTTATTAGTGAATTTGATCCTTTTCTTGCTGATCACATGCGAAAATGCGGAAATAGTGGAAAAGGAAATACATCATATTTTTCTGCAAATATTTGTAATGAATTTATTAATATAATGGGACAGCAAGTGCTAAAAGCGATTGTTAATGAACTAAAAGCTGCAAAATACTACTCTATTAGTGTGGATTCTAAACCAGATCTTTCACATGTTGACCAACTCACCTTTATCGTTAGATACGTCAAAGACGGAGAGCCTATTGAGAGATTTTTGCAGTTTTTGCCTATGGATGAACATAATGCTCAATACATACCAGGTGCCATTTTAAACTTTACTGAAAGTCTCGATATTCCTATAAAAGATTGCCGAGGGCAGAGTTACGATAATGCATCAAATATGGCAGGAAAGTATTCTGGTGTTCAGGCAAGAATAAAAGAAAAATGTGAATTTGCCATTTTTGTTCCATGTGCGGCACATTCATTAAATTTGGTAGGTGTTGAAGCTATTCAATGTGTTTCAGATGCAGTATCCTACTTCCAATTCGTCCAAAAATTATTTAATTTTATCTCGGCTTCGGCCAAACGATGGAAAATTAGCGAATTTGGGAACAAATAAAGTTTTGAAGTCTCTCCCGGATACTAGATGCTCTGCACGTGCTAATGCTATTAATGCTTTGCAAAATGGTTATTTTCATATATCTGAAGCTTTAACATCAATTGCAAATGACATCAATCAACCAGGAGAAACAAGAAACGAAGCTCAAAGCCTAGCCAAAAAAATGGAAAAATTTGAGACTATGCTTCTAACGGAGATTTGGAATGATCTTTTAGGAGTTATAAACAAAATAAGCATAAGTTTACAAAAAAACACTTTGACACTGGACGTTGCTACAAAACTTTACGCATCTTTAATCGATTATGTCAGTAACGCACGCGATAATTTCGATCAGTACGAATCGGCCGCTAAAGAAAAAAAAACCCAATGGTGACTATAAAGATATAGTTGAAAAAAAAGCAGCACACGTCTTACTTTTTTTGACGGATCAGCGGAGACTGTACAGTTAATTGGCAAACAAAAATTCCGCGTAGAAACGTTTATTCCCATAATTGACACATTACATGTTCATTTAAAAAAGCGTTCTGTTGCATACCAAGAAATTGATGAAATTTTTAGTTTTCTTTCTCAATTAATAACAATTGATTCTGACCAGTTGTCAAAAAAATGCAAAGAATTTGCCGAATTCTACCACAAAGACATTAATGCTAAGGAGTTCATATCAGAATGTTTTCATTTAAGGCAGTACCTCAAGAACATAGCAACGGAATCATCGGATTTGAGTATCTCAGCTTTACATAACCTAATAAAGTCCGATAAGTTAGAAGAAACTTTTCCAAATGTTGTAGTTGCTACAAGAATATTTCTTTGTTTAATGATCACTAATTGCAGTGGAGAGCGGTCATTTTCTCGGCTAAAGAGAATAAAAAATGAATTACGAACGTCTATATTACAAAAACGCCTAACTAACTTGTCAATTATGTGCATTAAAAGTGATGTCCTTCAAAAAATTGATTTTGAGGATATAATAGAAGATTTTGCAGCACAGAAATCCCGAAAAAAACCTTTAGCGTAGCCAATTTAAATCAGAACATAAATACCTAGGTTATATTTCTTATAACATTAAATAACATGTATTAAATTTGTATTATACATAATAAATTTAAAATCATAACAAAAAAATTCTTGTCATTCGTTTTTTTTTACTTTCCAGTGGGGCCCCAAATTATTTTGTACCTAGGGGCCCCGACATGCCTTAAGACGGCCCTGGTCTTTGGATCAGATAAGATGGTCAAGCTAATTAATGAAAAAATTACCAACAACAACTATAAAAAGTTTTTGATTGATGGTACATTTTCAATTGTTCCGCTCGGACGTTTTAAGCAATTGATTGGGTGCATATTGAATATAATGAAAAGTTAAGACATCTCAGACGGAGGAGGCAATTGATTTTGGTGCATATTGAATATTATGAAAAGTTAAGACATCTCAGAAGGAGAAGGGGTCTGGAAAGGGTGGCATGACATAATGTCCAATTACATAATGTCCATGGACGTTATGTCACTCGAAAAGTGTCATAATATCCATGGACTTTATGACACTCTGCAATGTGACATTATGTACACAAATGGAATGACATAAAGTCCATGGACACTATGCCACTTTTTGGGTGACATAAGATCCATGGAGATTATACTCCAGTGTGGAAACAGATCAGTAATTTTGAAGTTTCTTTTGTGCCGCACACAGAAAAAACTTTATTTCTCGAAGCCGCTGCCGCGTTCTACGGAGGAAAAAAACCCCTAAGAGCGGCCGAAGGTCGCCACCCAGAAGAACTTGTTTTTCAAATCGGATGTCGAATCCGTTGAAATCTTATATTTTTAAGACATCAAGTAATTTGTAACAACAAGTTTTTCTGTGCTCTAAAGGGTTTTTTCCTCCGTAGAACGCGGCAGGCGGCTTCGCGAAATAAAGTTTTTTCTGCGTGCGATTATACGATTTATAAATTTAGTTTAATTTTGTGATATACTACTAAAGAATATTTAAAAAAATTGTATTGATATACTAAATATTATTAACCTTTTTATTTTAAAAAGTCTGGACGCTATGCCACATTTGAAAGTGACATAATATTAAAAAAAAAATAATTACGACATTTTCCAAATTGTCATAAAGTCCATGGACATTATGACACTTCTCGAGTGACATAACGTCCATGGACATTATGTCATTGGACGTTATGACATGCCAACTCTGGAAAACGCGTTTCGCGTAATGCGGCGCCACCGTGTTTCGCTTCCTATAGGTGCGGCCACGGACGCGAATCGCTCCCAACAACTTAAGCCACTTTTTTAATAGGCTGAAATTTGCTCTTTTTCAAAATCACATGGTCAAAGTTACATTAAAAACAAAAATAATTCTTTATTTGCTATTGAAATTATCACTGTAAAGTTGGTTGAATTGTAATAGATAAAAATTACTAAAATTTTAGTTTAATTTTACAGAAATAGCGGAATTGATTTTTAAAACAAATTATATTTAACTAACAATATTTTTTAAGCTTAAAAAGAGCTCTCAAAGAAATATTTAGGCATCATTTAAGTTTTTATGAAAGTTTAAAAAAAGATGGACAAGCGTTAAATCGATTCGAAAATATATTATACATTTTTGTGCATCTAAGATCTCTTTTTTCGTAATACATGGCAACAGTAGTAGTAGCAACAATTTTAAGCCTAAGGCATAAAAAACAACAGCTAATCGTAGTAGACTGACTTCAATGTGATCCATGCGAACTGAGGATGATCCTTGATGTGAATACTACTTTTATGACTTGAAAGGCGAAACAAACATAAAATAAAAACTGTAATTAAATGAATGAATATATATTTTATTGTTATTATAATTTGTTAAAGTTTTTTTTTTTTAATTTTCGTGAAACAAAAACTTATTTGCTAAAACCATTTTTTGAACAGAAATGATACATCCAAGTTTATATAAGAAAACTGTCTTCAATAACGGAACTAAAAAGTGTTATGTACAAAATTTTAATTGAAGTTTAGCAATTGACAGTAGAAAATAATTTTATTTTAAATTTAAAATTTAATAACACTGCGTAACTCTAAAAAAAAAGCAGCAAGAGCACCGGCCAATGATCCTAAATATGCCAGACATGCCGATAATAATTGAGAATCCAGTTTTTTCACTTATGGATCAGAAGTTTTTTTATACACAACATTTTAAAAATAATATATTTTCTCCCCGAGTAAAAAAAAATAATAATATGATGCCACATATCTCATTTGATATAACGGGAGACATATTATGAACCGAAAAATGGTGCATCAAATTATATCGTATAAGATATATATAACCATATAAAATTTTATGCGAATTTTGACCCGATATAATCATATATAGTTTGATGTAGAACGACATAATTTTATAGTTTTATGTACAATTTTTCTTATATAACTGACAAGAACTTTTCCATAAAAGTTCAACAGTTATTTAAAAAGTTAATCGGTAAAGTTGTTTCAATGGAATATACAGTTAAATTACCAAAGAAATATATTTTAGTACTTTCTGTCTGTTCTTCAATAAACAAAATAAACGAAAAAAGGACTTTCGGTAATAGTTAAAATATTCAGTTAAAATTTTCTATTTAAGACAAAAACTAAAGTTCTGCCTATTATAGAGGCTCTAACTTTTCTAAAACTTCGTGTTCTGATGAGATCTTTAGCCAGATCGAAATACTAGTATCAACCTAGCTAATATGTTTGATTTGCTTTATTTTTGTAAATATACAGAGGTTGAAAGCTCGTTATAAATTGAAAATAAAAAACTTATTATATTATATTGAGTATTGAGTATTGAAATAAACGAAAATAATCTATTATTTTTACCGACTTTGTCAATTAATTTTTTAACAGTTGCAAATAAACTAAAAAATACATTTGTTTTAAACGAAAAGTAAGTAGTCCTTTTTTTAACTGATTTTCAATTAATTAAATGTGTATATTCCACTAGTCTTTATGAAAAAAAGATTGTGAGTGTATGGATATGTATTGGTTTTAATTCATTAGGACTGCATTTTTATGTTATGATTCAAAATAAAAATAACGCGCCTGATTTTTTTTTTATTGCCGGCAATATATGTTGCAATAAGTATTTAGCAATATTCGTTTACGTCGAAGTCAGCTGTAATTTTCGTTTGACGCTTAGAAAAAAGGTTGCCAACAAAAAACAAAAAATATGGCAAAAAACTAACAAAAATTATAAAATTTAATAGAATTTTATAAAATTTATAGAATAATTAAAATAAAACACAAAAATATAACTATTTTGAGTATTTAACCCTTTATAGCCTCATGTAACATTACTGTAACAAACCCCAAAATCCCGAAATAATACATACTGAATTTATTTAGCTCGCTCAAATTTGTGCGACCCTAGTGTGACATACGGCGCTACGAAATAACCCCCAATGAAATAATACCCAAACGACAAAATGAAATAACCCCCAATGAAATAAATCCCAAAAAAAATTAAATAAGTCCCAACAAAAAAAAATGAAATAATACCCAAAAGAAATGAAATATTCCCCAAAGGTGAAAATGAAATAACATCCAAAATTTGGGGGTTGATGACTCCCAAAGGAAAAAATGAAATAACCCCCAATGAAATAAGCTCCAAAGAAATGAAATATGTCCCAAATTTTTTTTATTTTTTGTTTTCATATTTTTGATTCTTTTGTTACACTGTTCAGTTTTTCTGCGTGGCGGCCTGCGGCCGATCTTAGGGGTTTTCTCCTCCATAGGACGCGGCAGGTGGCTTCGTTGAATACAGTTTTCCTGCGCGCGTCTCATTATCTTCCCTAGTGTGACGCGCGCAGGGAAACCTTATTCAGCGAAGCACCTGCCGCGTCCCATGGAGGAGAAAACCCCTAAGAGCCACGCAGAAAAACTAACAAATATTAAAAAAATTTCACTTTTAGCAAAATGAAATATCCCCCAAAAATTATGAAATAACCCCCAAAATAATTGCATATGAAATAATCTCCAAAGAATTTAAATTTTGGGTTTTATTTCATTGGGGGTTGCTTCATAATGAAATAATCTCCAAACCGTAAGATGAAATAATTCCCAAAAAAAATGAAAAAACCCCCAAACAATTTTACACAATTTTTTTGGGGATTATTTCATTTTTGGCCGTTGGGGGTTATTTCATTGGGGGTTATTTCGTAGCGCCGTGACATACCACTGATCAAATTAGTACCAAGAGTAGAGCTGATGAGCTTGCAAGGCTAGGAACCACCCTGCAAGTTCCTGCGCAATTTGCAAGAGTTGGTGTTCCCCTAGCAACCTGTAAGCTGAACAATCGGCTCTACTCCGAGAGGGCGACTGACCTTAGGTGGGCTAATGGCGTGACTTGTGTGGTGACAAGGCACATCTGGCCGGCTCTGGATGTGGGGCGAACGAGGGCGCTCCTGTCGCTTTCCAGGGGGGAAATCTGTCTTATTGGCAGGCACGCTCGAAGGTTGGGGGTGTTATCGCCTGATTTCTGTTGGAGCTGCGGGGACGAGGAGGAGGAGGAGAGTATTGAGCACTTTCTCTGTTCATGTCCTGCGCTGGCGCTACGAAGGAGGGTCTCACTTGGATCGGCGTTCTTTCACAATCTTGGGGATCTTTCAGGTGCTGGTATTCCGCACCTCCTTAGCTTCATAAGGAGCTCTAACTGGTTAAACGGTGGAGTCTGATCGGTAATCCGTCGGTCTCGTGGCATCACAACGGACCTCAGAGTCTAAGTCTGCTGGCGCTCACGGAGCCGGCTACCACTCCGACCTAACCTAACCTAGCCGTAGTACCAAAAAAATATCATAGATGGCGTAATTTTTTGACTTCTGTCAGTTTGTGCCTATTCGTATTTGCATAATACGAATAGGGACAAGTTTGAAAATTTAAAATTTTATAAAAAAATACAAAAAGTGCAAAAAATTGGGTTGTTTTTATGAAAACCTGTAGGTAAGTGAATAATATTTTTTACTTATTGTATACAATGCATATTTTTAAATTTTTACATGAAAAAATTATATTTTTATGTTATGTAACAGTAATGTCACAATCGCTAACATGTCAAATAAATAATAAATAAAGGATATTTTTTAATTTCTAAGTAATACGTTTTTTTTACTTACCTTAACCTTTCCCGTACCAAAAAAATTTTTAATTTTTAAGTTCATGGGCTACAAAGGGTTAAATGGGTATTTTAAACTAATCGTAAACCAACCTTCCTTCTTGAATTTTTTAAAATATGAGTTAACATAAATACATGTTCCCCTACCCTTAACATAAGCTCGACAATTAGCAATATTATACCGTTATTCAGTCGATTTAAAAAATAAATATTAAATAATAGAATTAAAATAATAAGTTTAGTATTCTAATAAAAATTATATTTATTTTTCTTTTCATATTTATATTTTTAATATTTTCATACAATTCCAGGTACAGTGAAATAACTCCCAAATGAAATAAGTCCCAATGGAAAAATGAAATAAGTCCCAAAAAATTTTCCATGTAAATTGGGACTTATTTCATAATTTTTGTTGGGAGTTAATTCATTATGAAATAACTCCCAAATGAAATAAGTCCCAACAGTTTTTTTGTTGGGAGTTATTTCATTTGGGAGTTACCATTGGCACTTATTTCATCGCAGTTGGGACTTATTTCATTTTAATTGCAAACACAATTTTACGATTGGCCAATGGTGCAATAAAGCCTTTATTTTGTATTTTTTGATTCTTTTGTTACACTGTTCAGTTTTTCTGCGTGGCGGCCTGCGGCCGATCTTAGGGGTTTTCTCCTCAGCGAAGCCACCTGCCGCGTCCCATGGAGGAGAAAACCCCTAAGAGCGGCCGCAGGCCGCCACGCAGAAAAACTTTATAAAGCAAAGATTTTCAATATTGTTGCAGTTAAATTTTTTGTTGAATTATTAATGTTCTATTAATTTTTGTTAATATGAAATTTTTTTATAATTGTTCAATAAAATATAAGAAGAATAAGAATAAGAAATTTAATTGCTTCATTTAAAAAAAAAATTTAAGTGAAATAAGGCCTTTACGGCTTTATTTCACTTTCAAAGTGCAATAAAGCCTTTTTGCAAATAAAGGCCTTATTTCTCAATTGAAAGTGAAATAAAGCCTTAAAGGCCTTATTTCGTAAGGCATTATTGCACTCCACCTATGCTTACATATACTTATGAAATAAAAAGTGTTCTCTAACAGAAAAACAAACGAAAATTGGGAGTTAATTCATTTTTGTTGGGACTTATTTCATTGGGAGTTAATTCATTTTGTTTGGGATTTATTTTTAAATTTTGAAATAACTCCCAAAAATTGGGACTTATTTCATTTTTCTCATTGGGAGATATTTCATTTTTTTACATTGGGTGTTATTTCATTTTTGATGGGACTTATTTCATTGGGAGTTATTTCATTGGGACTTATTTCATTTGGGAGTTATTTCACTGTACCACAATTCCATATGTTATTGATGAAGAAAACTAGAAACAAAGACAAGAATGATCCAGAAAAATATACGCAGTGGTTGCTTTACAAATGTGTATCCGTTTTTTTTTTTGTAGGACGCCAAGCCCGAAACAAGAAAAAATGTTGCAGTTTGAAATATAATTAAACTGTCTAAAGGTTAGTTTTTTTTTTTTTTTTTTTTTTTTTTTTTTTTATAAATGTTTATTTAAAAAAAAAAAATTATACTAAAATAATTTACATAAAAATACAAACATTTACTGCAACTAGCTTAGAGCTAACAAGCAGTTTGTCTAAAATAAGAGATGTTTTTCTTAAACTAAGCGTTGATGATTTGGTAAATCAGATGGTTATGTACGTTTTAATCTTCATTCTAAGTTAGCAGTGTAAATCAGGTTATGTGCTTCTAGATTTACATGAGTTCGTAGTCTCTCTGCATGTTTGGTTGCTATATAAGAAATTACTTCGGATACTGTTTTAATTTTGAGATCTCGATGGAGGTCAGCATTGCGTACGTACCAAGGAGCGTTAACTGCATTTTTCAATATTTTATTTTGGAACTGTTGAATTATGTTTACAACGCCTTTTGAAGCACAACCCCAGAGTTGAGTGCCAAATATCCAGATGGGTTTTAAAATTTGATTGTATATGAGAAGTTTGTTATGTGTTGCAAGAACAGACCTTCTCCCTATAAGCCAATTTAGTTTATGAAACCTTATTTTTAACTCTTCTCTTTTTGTTTTTACGTGTTCATTCCAGTTTAGTTTCGAATCTAAGGTCATACCCAGGTATTTGGCCTTATTAGAACGGGGAATTTCGTTGTTATCAATATATATAGGTATACTATTTATTTTTTTGTTTGTAAAATCTACATGTATAGACTTTGTGTTATTAAGTTTAATTCGCCGTTTTTTGGACCATGAAATCAATTTATTTACACCAGATTGAAGGTTTTGGGAAGACTCTGTTATTGTTTTTCCAATCGATAGAATTGCTGTATCGTAGCCGTTACACAATGTGGATGAGGTTAGTTAAAATAAAATATATATATGTTCTTATCTGAATACGATTTTTCTTTATTTTTCAGCCCATTAATATTTTCAAACAATTCAACTTGGCATTAACAGAGAAAACAAAGCAAACACAAACAAGCAAGTATGATATAAAAAAGTGAAAAATAACACGATATTAAGTGAATTTATAAAGAGTTTTGAATTTTGTAATTTATAATAAAATTAAATGAAATTTGTTTTCATTAAATAAATATTTGTCAAAATTGTAGTTATTTCAGAAGCATTTATTGTAAACAAAAATTCATCTATTAACTGAATTTGCACACAGAAAAGAGAACCAATTGCTGCAACCGAATTTTTTGCCAACCGAATTTTGATAGTTACATTAACTAATATTTATGTTACTTAGAAATTCAATTGAAGTCATTAAAATTTTGGGTATGAGTACTTACTATTTAATTATGCCTACGGATTTAAAAAAAAAATACTTGTGGTCACAACTGAATTTATTAAGTAGATCGAACCGAACTCTTTTTTCAAAAAAGTATATTTTTCACAAAAAATATCCTTTCTCAAAAAAGTACCTTTTTGTAAAAAAAATCCTTTAAAAAAAAAAACAAAACTACTCTTTAAAAATAAAAACGAACTTCTTTAAAAAAGGTACTTCGATTTGAAAAAGAAATATTTTTGTGAAAAAAGTAAAGTTTTTTGAAAAAAGTACTTTTTCTTAAAAAAAATTTATTATTTCGAAATGGGCTACTTTTTTGAGAAAGATTATTTTTTTAAAACAGGAGCTTTTTTGAAAAAATGTACTTTTTGAAAGCTAGATACTTTTTCTTTTAAAATGTACTTTATTTCTGAAAGAGGTACTTTTTTTAAAAAAATTGTTTTTGTGTTAAAAAATCATATGTTTTTATACAAAAAATACTTTTTTTAATCGCGCTGACCGGTTTTAAGAGCAGACTTGGTTTTTCGTTTAGTCGGACTTTCTGCGATTCCCAGGTATTCGTTGTACCCGGTCTTTCGGTGTAACCGGGTAGACCGAAGACCGGGAAACCCGGGATAACGGTCTGGAGCGTAGGCTCTACTTAAAAACTGTAAAACATCTTTTTAGCAACTGCGCTAGGTGGAGTAATACCGTTGCTAGGTAGTTGCTATTAGCATGTTATTTTCTCCAATTTTACCCCATATTTGAAGCACCCATTTTTGTAATTTAAAAAGAACATTGTTGCGCATTTTAGTCATCCTCCGTCTTACAAATATGTTTTAAATTCTGAAAGAAAAACGAGCAACTACAATAATTTTCGTTTATACATATGTACACAAAATTTAAGATTACCACATCAGCATCTCCTTCTTGTTTTTTGCTACTATTCCACGGTGTTTGTTTAATTTTATTCCGTATTTTTTAAGCATTTAAAATTTGTGTACATATATTTTTTACTAACCATTTTTTTTTTGTTTCAATTTTCTTTTTGTTATTTTTAAATAATTAATTTGACATAAATAGCAAATAACAATTATTTTGTTCAGAACAAGGTATGATAGTTATGGCAATTGGGAGCAAGGGTTATGATTATAATAAAATAGTTGTATTTACTGAAGATTTTTTTTCTATGGTTGCATAGACTAGTAGTTTTTCTAACCATATTTAAAATTGTTTAATTAGGAAAATCAACCAATTGTCTGTCACTAAGAAAGTTAGTTTGTTAAGCTAATTTTTATACTTGCACTAGACAAAATAACTGGTCCTGATTAACATTTGTATGCACACACAGCTAAAATATTTATTTAACAACTTAAATAATGTAATATCGAACGAATTACAACTGATATTTTCCCTGTGTGTGTTACCTAGTTTTAACCAATTAACATTTAACAGAAAGCATGTGCTGATTTCTACTGATTTATTATCATTTCCATTTCACAGCTTTTCTGACAAATTATTGTACTTTAACTAATTTCTTTTACCTAACATTTAGGTCACCTAAATTTAGCAGAACGTAATTCTTAACTTCATTAAAAATTCTGCTGGTTCAAATTTAGGTACTTTCTTCAGTTGTCGCAGCTGCATTTTCAACTCTTTGTACGGTCTCTTTTATGAGTGTATAAAAACTTTGCTAAAACCTGCAAAACTTTAATTGAATTTTGCGAAAAATCTGGTACATAAGTGAAAAAAATGGGGCACACTAATAAAATCAGCGTGGCCGAAATATTTAGGATAAATAGTCGGTAATCTTGTTTTCGATTTTATGGGTCAATGTTGTAGCGCTGTGTAATGATAAAATATTTTTGCTTTATAAGGCGCATTCAATAATTTCTTCAAAAGTCATTGAGCTCAATATTTTTTAGTACATCATTTTCTAAATTATGGTTTTTGAAATTTCTAAACCTCTTATTATGTTGTCGTCACACACACAAGCAAATATTATTAACTCAAACTACACTGCGCAACGCGAAAAATAAAACAAGAGAACAGACCACTGATCGTAAATATTTTAGTTACGCTGATTTTAATGCCGTACCCAGTTTTCTCACTTATGAGCCAGATTTTTCGTAAATTTGCATTAAAGTGTTGCACGTTTTAAAGCAGTTTTTTATACATAAATAGTTAAAAATCAAATATTTTATCTTAGTTTTTTTATGATAAATACATAAAAGGCCTTCATTAATATTCGGGTATCAAAATTGGTTAATAAATGTGCATCTTAAGCAAGTAAATCCGCGTTTTTTTTTTAAGTTTTGACTATATTTTACCATTTTTCACAATTTCTCATCCCATTTCGTAATCGATCAAAGCGTATTTGTGCATACGGAAAGTGCGATTCATGGGAAAAACGTGTAATGTCCCCAAAATTTATATGACTGCATAACGAAAACGGACGACTTATGAGTTTATCTTTTAGTTTAATATCTAAATAGCTTGAAACATTATGCGTACTAAACATTAGCCAAAAAAGTTTATATTTGTATAAAGTTTATATAAAGTTATTTGTACAAACACTTTCATTACAATGAATGTCTACAAAATTTTTTCAAAATTTTTTTTTTAAATGTTCACATATTTTTGTATGAATTTTAAAATAAAATATAAAAATATTTTGTAGACACTTACTTTAATGAAAGTGTTTGTTAAAATAACTTTCGCAAATATAAATTTTTTTGGCAGTATTTTGGTACACATAATTTTTAAAGCTATTTACATATTATACTAAAAGATGTACTCATAGATCGTTCGTTTTCGCTATGCTGTCATATAAATTTAAGGTACATTTCGGTTTTATGATGATAAATTGTGCAAAAATGGTAAAATATAGTAAAAACTTAGAAAAAGCGCGGATTTACTTGTTAGTGCTTTACATTTATTAAAGCTGCATTTACATTTAACATGGAAGTACAGTTTAAACTAGATTTCAATCATATGGTTGTGTAGAAAATGATACGCGAACTAGATTTCGAAATCTAGTCTAAACCGGATTGCGAGCAGATTAACCAAATTTTATAACCGAATGTTTATAAAAATCTTTTATGTATTAACCAAAATATTAAGACAAAATATTTGATTTTAAAAATTTTATGAAAAAACTGCTTTAGCTGTAATTAAAATTTTGCGAAAAATCTGGCCCATAAGTGAACAAAACTGGATACGCCATAAAAATCAGCGTAACCAAAATATTTAGAATCAATGGTCGATACTCTTGTTTTCGATTTTAGAGTTCAATTTTGTGGGGCTGTGTTATTTTTGTTTTAAAAATTTCGATTATTATGTTCTTGATCCTTTTACCAAATTGTTAATCAAAAATGTGCACACCATAGTATTATACTATGTTTAAATTTTATGTTTAAATATTTGTTTAAATAATTTGAAGGATTTTTATCACTCTTGGTCAATCATCAATGTCCAATACAAACAAATAAAATAGCTCTGAGGGTTTTTTGTTTTTAGGGTATTTTTTTTTTTTTTATATATTAAGCAAGGAGTCCTTTTGTGTCAGGAATGAATAAGAAATGGCTGTATTATGTTACGTTTGGTTAGGTTTGTCATATTTATGCCATCAACATAATTTATCGCTTTAACCCCGAACTTTTTTCACATTTTATATGAGAGTTAATAAAACACGCAAAACTTTTATTGGGTCTATTAAACTCTGCGTCTGTTGGCCTGCAAGAAAGTGTCCTTTTTGTTGAGTTGTATGTTCAAAAGAATATTGTTTATGAAGAAAACCCTGCATTTAAGTTGACAATTATGGTTATTTCTTAAAAATGTTATTTTGGATCTAAAGAAGATTCTATCACATTTAGTCCTGTGTTTCTTTTAGAGTGTGTGTGTGTGTATCCTTATTTCGTCCTATATGTGCACAAATGGCGTGAGTTAAAGTGTTGGTTTTTATGTCTTGTCTGATTGTAAATAATGTGAGAAAATGTTATTTTATAACGTAATTGTTTTTAGTTTTTGTTTTTATCTTGATGTTATTTTCTATATTCTCCCAAAATAAACGTTTGTATGTCCGACATGTTCAACAGGACTTATATCAAATGTCCTTTCACTTATTTATTTTTCATCCTTTCTTTGTTGGTCTTTTTAGGCAGGTGGTGTATCCTTTTGCAGTTATTGGCTTTGACAAAATATATATTTTGTTATAATTTAATTACGTTTTTCATGTTGTTAATTGGGTCAATTTTATTTTATTACTTTTTTTTGGTTAATTTTCCTGTTGGCATTGAAGAGTGTTTTGTTGTAATGGCATGATGATGACAGTTATTGATTTTAATATTTGTATAACTAGAGTTTAATAAATAGTCTGTCAAAAATGGGTTTTTTGTTAAAAGTTATAAATACTTTATTAAAGTATGCCAATCAAGCAAACAATTTTGCTTTTTAATAGAAAATTTACAGATAGTTTCACAATGCAATTATAGTTTTTGTGAATACAGCTAAATTTTTAATTAAAATTGAACCAACAATTTTGTAAAAACCAACAAAATGTTGGTTACTTGGATGTTCAATTTATTTTAATTAAATAGTCAACAATCGAATTTCATAAAACTAACGTCATTCATCATCGCCAATATCATCACTATCATCATCCTTGCTGTCACCTGTCACGTTGACTCCCCTCCTATCCCAACAACAATAGACGCAGTCAGTACACTTAGAATACTAAATATGTAGGTAAAGATGGCAGTAACTGTAGTCAAAAACAAATGAAATTTCATTTGAATAAAGAACGACTAACATTTCGTTAAATGCAACTAACATTTTCATTTGTTTTTTAATGGTCAACGAATGACTAACAATCGTAGTAAAAATAAACCACATATGTTAGTAAAAAATAAACAAACATTTATTTTTTTTTAATTTTTTAAATAACAAAAAACTACTGTAAAATTAAATGTAAAATCATAAAACAGTCATTTGATGTGGTTTGTTTTTTTTTTTAATGAACTACAAGGTTAGTAAAAAATTTAATTTGTTCTACAAATGACTGACATTTATATTAAAAATAAAGAAACTGTATTACAACCTAAACAAATACAAATTTTTAAAGCAGAAGTTCCCTGAGTGTAATACAACATGTTGTAGAGATGCAATTGCCGTCGGACAGAGCCATGGGCGTAGCCAGGTAGGGGCAGGTAGGGGCAAATGCCCCAACCTAAGCCAAATGTCCTCGAAAAATTCTGCGTTTTTAAGAAAAAATTAATCTTTGTCCTCGAAGACATTTGGAGAAAATGCTGAAACAACGAGGACTTTTCAAAGAGTATTATCGTAAAAAACGAGGACAATTTGGGAAAAAATCGGAAAAAAAGGAGTATCAATGAAAATTTTTATAAAAAATGAGGACAATTCGCAAAATTGCCGAAAAACTAGGACTTTTTAATGAGATTTCTCTAACATCTAGAAATATTACACGAGCATATTTGGGCATTTATATTTATAATTCTTCGAATCAAAAAATTCTCCAGTCAAACCCGAGATTGATTTTAACAAATGCTTGTATATACACAAGCGCAAAATAATGCGAGCAAGTTGTCACAAGGTTTGAATTTGATTTCTGTTGACGAACGTATTTTAATGTAAACACTGAATTTTATGTGCACTCCCAGCAAAAAATAGGAAGCAGTAAAAAGCGGTTAGTGCATCCTTACCGCTTCTCCTACTGCTTCGTAAGATGCATATGCTTTTAAAGAGCAGAAATGGAATGCCAAATTTCAGCAGTGAAAAGCAGTAAGTGCATCTTTACTGCTTCGTAGGATGCATAGGTTCTTAAAGAGCAGAAATGAACGCCAGATTTCAGCAGTAAAAAGCGGCTGTTGTATCCTTACTGCTTCTTCTACTGCTTCGTAAGATGCATAGGTTCTTAAAGAGCAGAAATGAAAGGCCATATTTCATTGATTCTAAAGAATCGCTTTCTTTTGTGATTTATAAAACGTAATGAAATAAGAAAAAACTTTTCAGCACTTAAAATTTGTTAAAACTTGGATTAAAAACTGTAGCTCGAACAAAAATTTAAATATATATATTTTTTATTTATTAACAGTAAATTATTAACTTCTTTAAAGTGCAAAAACGTTTACTGCTTCTTAAAATGCATAAAACACACATAAAAATATATGTACGTTAAACATTAGCTTTAAATATAACTTTAAATCCTTTAAAAAGCGAATAAAAAAATTTATATGAACAAAAATATGTTTTTTTATTTATTTTAAAAATGGGTTATATAATGCATTAACAGACGGCATGTTTTAATTACTGAAAGGAATACATTAATATTATACTTTTTGAAGGCATGATTTTATTAAAATTTGGAGGCCTTTTTTCATGTCTTAAAAAAAGGCAGGAATATTGTACCTTTGAGAAGGCATGCATTGAAATATCTTTAATGCTTTATAATATGTCCACAATTTAAATAAAAATAAATTTTAATAAGTCTCAAAAGTTAACGTACATTAATTTTTAAAATAAAATCTTCTTTGAAAAAATCTATTGATTTTTAAAAAATAAATGTTTCCTGAATCGCTTTAATATTTTCTAAAACATACAGCTCGAATTTTCAACTTGCTTGACTTTTTAAAATAACTCTCAAAAGTTAACGTACGTTTTAGGGGGAATACTTCAATAAAGACAAAAATTGAAATTTATATAATGCTTTATAATATGTCCACAATTTAAATAAAAATAAATTTTAGTAAGTCTCAAAAGTTAACGTACATTAAAGTTAACGTACATTGCGGCAACAACAATTAGTCGCGATTGATCGTTCTAACGGTTCAGCTCAATACAACAAGTGGAAATAAAAGTGGAAGTGTGAATACTAATTTATTTTATCTTCGCTTTGTGAACATCAATTTTTGGTTTTTTAGTAATGGATAAAGAAAAAAAGAAAACCTCATGGGGTAAATTGTGGTCAAAAAAATATCCATGGATTAAAAAGGCAAGTGAGCATTCGGTGTATTGCACATATTGCAAAACTGCTTTCCGAACCGACAACAAAGGAGACGGAGCTATTACAGAACATGCTAAAGGCAAATATCATAAACTACGTGCAGGAGGAGTGCAATCATTTTTTAGTAAGTTTCTATTTATTATATTTTGTTTTTCCAAAATTAGTTCAAAGTATAGTAATAAATCTCTTAATTGCTAAGTTCCATAAATTTCAAATTCATCAACAAAAAACTGATCCCTCGGAGCCAAGTATGCAAGAGTTGAAATCAATGATAAACCAAATTACAATGTTTTGCGATTTATACTTTTGAAATGTGCGTATATTTGTTTTGAAGTGTGCGACGTAATCACGGAAGCGGACACCTTTTTTCCTGCTGTATCACATGCATTGGAAATATTATTGGCACTACCTTGCACGACTTGCACCGTAGAAAGGTCGTTCAGCACTTTGCGGCGTGTTAAAACCTGGCTAAGATCAACCATGGGCGAAAATCGACTAAATGGTAAAGTTTTAGAAAATTAATTTGATTCATTTCATATGATAACGATGTTTTTATTTTTTTCAGGATTATGCATGCTCAGTGTGCATCGGAAAATGGTAAAGGAAAGAAAATCCGAAATAGAAGATGAAGTCCTCAGGAAATTTGCTGAAAATCCCAGAAAATTGTTTTTATAAAACGCGAAATCAATGGAAAAAAATGATACTTTTAAAGTATCTCTTAATATTCTAGTCAATAAATATGTCCTACTTTTTTTTCAAAAAAATGTTCTCGTTTTTTCATTATTTTTGAGAAATTGTCCTCGTAAAAAGACCTAAAAAAATTCCTGGCTACGCCCATGGACAGAGCATACGACATGATATCGGACAATACATACATTGAATCTTTTTGGATACATATATGAAATTATGTATTGTCCGATATCATGTCGTATGCTCTTCCGACGGCAATTGCATCTTTGTACACTCAAGAAATTAACAAGGTAGGAATTACTAAAAATTACAGTTAAAATGACAAAAAAAATTTGTCAAAAAGGAGATAAAGTTACTTACCATGTAGTCACTATTAACTATTAATGAAACAACTACAATGGTAGTAAAAACGACTAACGATTCGGTAAAAATCAACTAACCTAAAATGGATCCACAAATCATAAAAACGAGCAACAAAACAAGAAAAACAATGTACATATAACGGCTACATAAGTTTTAAAAACTACTGTTTTTAACCCCCCGTCAAACACATTTTCTGAAACCTTCGAACAAACACGTATGCCTGGCCAGACCCCTATACGTTTTCATGGAATTGTATGGCAAAAAGGGTACCGTAACTTTGAATTGAATGAAGTAAGCTCTTATAATATTTTGGTAAAAATGTAAAAACTTTTTTATTCATTTTGCGGAATGCATGAAAAACAAGTATAATCAGCTTTAGAAAGTTGTTGGCACACAGGATTAGTGCATTTGGTGCAGTAAAAGCGTGTCTTCCTATGCAGCTCCTAGAGCCGCTTTGTTGGTTAGGCAGCATGTTGCTGAAAATAATTAACGGCCTTCCAAAGAAAGATTCAATGGCCAAACGGGTTGAATGTTGTCCCAAAATTGTATAGGGGTCTGGCCAGGGGGACTTTTTTCTTTCACAGTTTTCATCGTGTTGGAACGATATTTTTTAATTTTTTTTTAGAGATAGAAACCCAACAATATTTTAGGTGACTACCGGGAAATACTGGTATCTACCTAAACTAGAAGTATGTTAAATTAACGCTTAAAAATTAAATATGCCTGGCCAGAACCATGTGTTTGTCCAAGGGTTAACGTTATTTTTTCGTTATTTTAAAAATATTTTTAAAAAAAAATGTTTGTTTTTAATTACACGCAAAATTGTATCTCCTATATTTAATTTAAAATACAAAGTCAAAAATCCAAACGGTATTCCAGTTATGACGTTTTTATGCATTGTAGATACAATGAAATTTTCTAAAAGTTATTTGCAAACTCTGAGCATATCAATAATTGCAAATATAAACTAAACGAGAATTTTTAGATTTCGAAATAATCTTCTGTTTTTAAATAACTAACAAAAATTAACTGATTATTGCAAAATTACTGTTTTGGTAGTTGGTAGAACTAGAAGTAATTCATTTTGTGTCCTAGATTGAAATTTTTTTCCACTGTGCAACCTATAAAACGATTAGTCGGTCAGTGGTAAACTATCCTGCCAAACCTCTGCTGTTAGGATTATAATTGGATGAGTTCAGATGATGATTACGCAGTTCCTTGCTGGGATTCCATTAAAAGAGTCAACCGAATTACAATAAAACGCAGTTAAAACCGTCCCCATCCCGAGGCTTGTCAGAAAGGACTATCGGTTCCTTGAAGGCGAAGTCCAATGGATGAAGCATCCTCCGATGATATTTATTGGGACAAAGCAAATAACGACGTCAATTATTATCAATAAATTTTGTTCTTGTAGTTCGAAGAACATGAGTAGAGTTATGATAACTGAGTTCGGTGATCGACCGGTTAATAGGTCAAAAAACGATATTTCATCGTTTTTTTTTGGGATTTAGAGAAAACTTGGACACGTTTTGATATTGGAAAAATATTGGTTGTGCCGTTTTAATGCGATTTTAAGTAAAACTTTAAGTAAAAGCTAAAGTTTAGTTAAATAATCGGAAGCCAAAGTTTGGCCGATAGTTTGGCTGCCGATTATTGAATTCATTGCTTAACTACGAACTCTTGTTTAAATTAGACGTTCAAAATCGCTTCTAATAAGCGCAATAAACATTTTATTCATTTGTCAAATTTGTCCACATTGTCACCAAATACCAAAAAAACTGACTAAATATCGATTTTTTTTTGGCTATTAGTCGGTCGGACTCCAGTATACGCCTTAACTCTCATTGGTCGCGGATAGAGCTCACTATTCCAAACATATGCGCCGCATGCCAAAGAGAACCTGATGACGTCAAAATTATATACCGTCATCGCCTCACCTCTTTGTTAAACCGAATATCGATGGTCATAAATTGACAATTCAACAAATAACCGAACTAAAATGGGTTACAATTATATTGTATCCATGTTATCCATTTACCATTAATTTTTGTAGTTGATTGTAATATTTTGAAGATTTTAATCATTTAATTATGACATTTTAGAACATGATAATGTTCCCTATAAATTTCTTATCATTTAAGAAATTTTGTAATTATGTAACTGCTTACCAACACATTGCAGCATGGTCTGCCAACCTTTTCTTGTGTGTATTTGTATGTGTCTGACAGGACATTTATTGATGTTATAACAACTATTAAATACGAACACGTGCAAAACGTATTTGATTGTCTGTTTATCTCAGTTTATCTGTACGAAATACAAAATTCTTATCGATTGTGAAAAAAGAAAATTATATCACTAAAGGAACCTCCTTACAATATACTCACGTGCGTAACCCAAGTGACATACACGTACATATGGACAGTGACAAGGTGCAAAATAATAAAATGTTCCAACAGATACAATTACAACATTTTTAACAATTGCAGGTGATCGATTTTGAAATTAAAGCGTACCAAATGTACAAAAAGGATCATCATTTAAGTGCAAAACAATATCCTTCATTCTTTCTTCATTTTCATCATATTGATAGAAAAAAAAATAATATCGCGTGGCAAAATCATTAACAAAAAAGAAATAATTGTAGAAAATTTCAAAATTTTTTGTTTTTTTTTTTTGTAAGGGATTCGGTAAGAAACGGGCCTTTACCTCCAATAAGCCAAAATTACTTTAAGTGCAGACTATTTGTGCTCATGCACTTGATAGCCAAAGTCAGTCATTTAATTTTGTGTGCGTATAGTACGTTTTTATTTCTTTTTTTCTGTCAAATTCAAAATATAATAATGATTTCGAATGCGTTAGTTTTTTAGCTGCACTTGCATCTGCCTGACTTGAGTTGACTGCCTGCTAGAAGGGAATCAATCCAGCAAATCAACCAAACCGCCAATTAGACCGCCTTTCAATTATTTTTTTGTGTGGCTTTGTTTTTATTTAAAAAAAAAACCTCTAAAAACACACACACAAAGGAATTTATATAAAAAGTATTAAAATTTTTTATAAAAAGTAAAAATTCTTTAAAATTTTAATTTTAATTTCTATACAAAAAAAGTCCTTATTACTACACCCCCATATAATAATTACTAACGTTTCTTTTAAATTTAATATTTATTTATCACAAATATGTATTTTTTTCCTCTCAAAAATTCCTTCTAAATTCAGTAGCTAGTTTAAATTGTTTTTCTTGTTTTCGGTTATAATTTTATAATCATTGGTTGTGCCTTTATGGCCTTTGGCCATGTTTTGCCAATTTTTATGTGGTACCTTGATGGTTGGTTAATTACCATGAAATTTAGTCGATTTAGGCCTTTAAGACAAAATCGCAGACAAGTTTCTCTTTTCTTCGACTGTTCGTTTCATCTTCAGGGCACACTTTGATGACTTTGTGTTATTTCTTTTTTTTTTTGTGCTGCGCTTCGTTTTGTCATAATTGGCAAAAATCACGCATGTTTACTGATCGTAATGAGGAATTTTATTAATATATTAGATTTATTTTAAAGGAACATAATGGCACAGTGGTGCTGAAATTTTGCAATCGGTTCACTGTATAATTTTAAGAAATAAAAAAAAAAACCACTTTTCTGACATTAGAATTTTATAAATTTTAACTATAGGTAGATATTAAATCAAGCAATACCTCTAAAATACCGTTATCCATACGTAACTCTATTAACTGACCATTGTTATCGTTACCAACATAATTTGACAATATCAGAAAAAATAATCGCTGTACTGTGCGGGAAAGGGACATATGACAGGACACGTCACATGACTGGTTCATTGTGATAGAGAACTGTCGCGAGACCAATTTTTTGTTATGAAAGGGACCGATCACTTTAACATGGGCTTGTCCACATACGACCGGTGTATAATAACATGAAACACAGCTAACCCCCAAGAAGATGACACATGACTGAAGCAAATGGCATGTCACAGAACTAACGTAAAAGATCATGTCATAGTACTGACGCAAAATAATACGTCACTGAACTAAAATAAAAAAACCCGTCCCAGAACTTATAACAAACAATCTATTGAGTGAAAACATGTAAACTCAATTACCATTCGGAACGACCATTTCCGGTTTCAATAAAATTCGCCATAACTGTCATACTTGGCAAGAAATCGACGAAGCATACATTTCAGATGGCGCATCCTTTCGGTTTTCGAAATGTGACATTATGGGAATTTTAAAAAAAAAAACGATTAAATTAGACAGTTATGGTGAATTTAAAAAAATCGGAGATCCAAACTGATCTGGGTTGATCCGCAAATGCCATTTTTTTTTTGATTGAGTTTATATGTTTTCACTCTATTTCTAACCAATTTTTTAGTTATTTTCAGTCGAAGTTCTCCCTTGAAAGGCTTACCATATTTGCACCTATTCAGAATACATGATCACGAGACAGACATTTTAAAACCGGTAACGTGATAAGAACTTTATGAACCGGTTTTATTTTCACCTACCACAGGCCTGGTTCTTTCACGTGATAGAGACTTTTAAACCAGACTTGGGCGACGTCAATTACATTTCATAATCATTTACTTGTGAAATTTTTTGATATCATTAATAATATCAGACCTTCGCTCACAATTGTGAGCTTAAATGCTGCTTTGGAAAATTTGTAAAAATTTTAGTACCAAACATGGGGATTAGTAACAACATCTGGGTATTTAATTACAGAGCAATTACTCAATTATATGCAATTACATGTCATTAGACATATAAAAGTAATTTGCCTGTAATTAAATACACAAATATAGGTGTTATGTCCCATGTCTGGTATTGGCAATATAGAAAATTTTCCAAGGAAGCGTTTAAGCAACCAAGTGTGAGAGTAGGTCTTAAATTATTAATGAAATGGAAAAATTTCACAAGTGAATGATTATGAAATGTAATCGCCCAAGTCTGGTAGGAACTTTGAGAACCGAAACTGTTTCCACCTACCCCGGGACCTTCAGACCCATCACGTGATAGAAACTTTTATACCGACCACGTGATATGTGCTTTAGGAATCGATCCGCTTTTCACCTACAGCGTGATATGTATTTATGAAACCGGTCCTGTTTTTACGTATCACGGTACATGTCCCAATTCCCAACTGACCATTTTCCATTTTAAATCAGTTACCGTCCATGCAGAAATGGTAAAAGAATAGATTTTTTAAAAGAAAAGGCTAAAATTTTTGAGAAAAAAGGCGAAGAAATTTAAAAAAATGCAACTTTAAGGCTCAAAAATCTTAAGAAAATGCTGGTTTTAAGACCAAAAATTAAAAATCAAGAAATGCCAATATATGCAAATATGCGTTCAAATTGCAGAAAAACTAATTTGCCTGCTCTGGGGATAACAATCATTTGATTGAAACTACAGAATTTCTGCACTACGATAGAATTGCAATTGCCTCAACAGAATTTCGGTGATAACTACACTCATAATAACCCATGTGTAAAAATACGAAATTATTGTCAAAACTACAAAAACTTTTGTAAAATATACACATTTTCGTTTATTTTACAAAAAAAAAAATTGGTTATTTTTGACATTTTTTAGTTATTTTACCCATGGATTACTATCAGTGTACTTAAAAATTTGCAAGCTACAGCCGAACCATTCGAGTCTGTTTCCAGGGTGTTCAAAAACAAACACTGTCGAAAGGTTAGTACTTATACGCAAAATTTTTGCTTGGGATATAAAAAAAGATCAAATGGTTTATTATAAATAAATGTCAACCAGAAAAATATGTTAATGTATGCTTCGATTCAAGTACTTTAGCTAAATCTACTTTATGCAAATCCTTAACATTCCACAAAACATTTTTTTTAACATGTTTTATAAACATTTAGGAAAAATGCAAAAAAAAAATCAAAAAAAAGAGTTTATTTCGCATTACAGGATACATAAACATACAACACTTTTATCCTTCTTACTCTATATATCCTTGGACGATATATAAACTCCTATATACTACTTACTACGTATAACCTTAAAAATGTGAGTTCTCATAGAACAAAAAAAAACCTGCAAAACATAGATAAAAATTCAACACAAGCTAAATATAAACTTAAAAAGGACTTTTCCCATTTAACCAAGCGTATTGTAATGAGATTAACTTGTTTCGTTATTTCTTAAAAAACGAAAAACTCACACAAATACACAGCAGTTTTTTTTGTTGCGAGTGTTATTGTATGCGATTTCTGTCCACCTCCTTTAGAAAAGCCCACTTAAAGAGACACGCCTGACTTTTTGTGTAAACGTTGGTGTTTGATTGAAAAGTTGACACAATGTTAACTCACTTTAAGTCAACACCCATTCAATGACAAGGATAATGCTTGTGATGACGATGCTGTTAGTAGCAGAAAGTATTTCAGAAAACAATTACCCGTCCTTTTGAATACAAGGATCTACAATTTATCTACTGCTACTACTCGTGTTTAATAAACATTTATTTTCAAATTTTCTATGTAGAATTGATACTTACCGCAGCCTTAATTCTTAATTTTTGCCAATACAACAATCTTTGTCGGAAGCTAACTAGTACTTTTTCATTGTTTCCTAAACATAACGCACTTATTTAATCCTTATATGTAATCATGGCATTACGCTTGTTTTTTAATCAAATTAAGGGTGTCTAAATGTTTGGTGGGCATATCACCCCCCATCCCATACATCTAATAATTGCTCTTTTAGGTTTCGTGGCCTGTGTTATAGTTTTAAATAACAAAAACCTTGTGATAGTTGACTTTTTTACTTATAATCGGCTTAATTTTACAAATGACTGAATTTTGTAACATCAACACCTTTCGCAGAAAGGACTTGCATTTTTGAAGTGTTATATATGAGTGGAATAAATATTTTCCCATAAACAAATACATATTGCTCTGAATTTTGTATAACTTTAAAGTTTGTTAGATTGTAAAGATTGCAAAACTTTTCAGTATCAAATGCTTGATTACTTTTTAATTAAAGAAAAAATGCTTTTGAATGTGGAATGTAGATTATGGATGGGCCACTATTTGACCATTTGTTGGAATTTTCTGGGTGCTCTCAAAAATTATGATGGGGCGTCATTTTACATATATTGCCCAAATTTAAACATCCTACGACAATAAGAAGAACTTGCACCGCGATCAAATCAGTTTTTGAAATAGGTCAAAATCTCCTATATTTATAATTTTTAGTTAAAGAAGAGTAGTAAAATATAATAATCCGCATAAGCTCTAAATATTCTAAGTTTGCATAAAAAGAACCTCAAAACCTCAAAAACGCTAGTAACAAAAAAAAAGAGAAATTTTTAATTTATAACTAGCTTTCAACCTCCGTATATTTACATAAATAAAGCAAATCAAATATATTAGCTAGGTTGATACTAGTATTTCGATCGGCTAAAGATGTCATCAGAACACAAAGTTTTAGAAATTAACAAAAAAACCTATTAATAATCAATTTTAATCCATTCTGGTCTTCTTAGTAAACAAAGATGTGGCTAGGTTCGTTTCCTAATAATCATAATGATGTCACAAAACTTTGAAGACCAAAAATGTTCTATTTATATAAAAACAATTAAGTTTTTACTCTGGCTCCAGTAATATTTTATACAGTTTTTTTAGTTTTTTGTTTTTATATACATCGAGATCATTTTAAAGTTATTTTTAATTTATAACGAGCTTCCAACCTCCGTATATTTACAAAAATAAAGCAAATCAAACATATTAGCTAGGTTGATACTAGTATTTCGATCTGGCTAAAGATCTCATCAGAATCCAAAGTTTTAGAAAAGTTAGAGCCTCCAGAATAGGCAGAGCTTAAACAAAAAACCTATTAATAATGAATTTTACTTAATTCTTGTCTTCTGAATAACTTTTCAGGGATCCATCAATATTAATAGTTTATCCGTCAAATGAAATGTTTTTTATATACGTACCTTTCAAATGATATGCAGCTTAACCCTTTCACTACCGACTTTTTGTGTGTGGCAAAATAATTTTTTTGACTTATGATTTATTTTTGGGACCCTAAAAATATCCTAAAAAAGTTAAAGAAAAAATTTTACCCCTTCCCCTTTATACCGAAATAACTTGTACACTACAGTGTACATTGGTAGTCAACGGTTGCAGAGCTCTATTACTCTATAGTACTTGATACTTACTGTTCAATATGCAATTTGAAAATAAAAAAAAACGCAAATTATTATTTTTGTACAAATATTTATTAAAAAAAGAATATTTTAATTCACGAAAAGTTAAAAAAAATATAAATACAAAATTTATGGTGAGTAATAAGTGAGGAAACAGTTGTTGTTACGTTGTATACATAAGTGCGGTTTACATTTTACGCATTGAATGTACGTTCTTTTTGTGCAACTTGGAAGTTTGCAACGTTCTGGTGATGTAGAATCATGAAACATGGGAAAGTGACCAACTCCATCCAAGCTAATGTCTTTTACAGGAGCCGTAAAACGTCTCTTGGCATCCTGATTGACTTCGGAAAACGGATTATTTGATGGACGACCAACTATTCTGACAGAGGGTTTTTCTAGTAAAACCAATGTATTGCACACCTGCATTCTAAAGTTCATGAGATCATTTTCGTCTTTGGATTGAACACCTGCCATGGCTGCATCTTTTCGGTATTCGAGCCATGAAGCCGTTATGGCAATATCGAAAAAATGCATCATTAGGCGAAGCGTCCATTTTTTGGACAGAATAAACAGACCCGATACTTGTTTCAAATGTCACACAAATAATCGTTTGCAAAAACTTTAATTTTTTCATTTTGTTCTACTTTTTGTGCTAGAAATAATAAACTAATATAACGCGCCTAAAGAAAAAAAGATGTCATAAAGTGTTTGCTATATTAAGTTAAAACTAGCTGAAAATCGCTCTGTCTTTCACTAAAATTGTTGTTCCCCATTATGTGTTATAAAACCCTACTGTCGCATCTGTTTTAGTCTGTAATAATGTCTTTTTACTAAAAAATACATCCGCGGAATTCTCAAAAAAATAACACAAGTACAAGGTACTTTAACACAAACGACCTTTTAAACTCCATGCAAAAAATGAAGCCATGCTTAACATATTGGGTCTCATGCATAAAAACGAGTAAAAGCGCTGAGTTGAGTCAGGTGAGCAATTGCTCGTAAGTCGAGTTCGAGCAAACAGCAACAGCTTTTACTCAATTGCATAAAAATAAGTTCAAACCAAATGCAATTACTTGAGCAAAGGGTGATCAAACGTCTAATTGCAAACATGTCGTTAAGTGAAAGTGAAGTAGAAGTACAATCAAATAATAATAATAAAATAGAAACTGACGACATTTCTAAATTTTTAGTGGAAAAAATAAAACAAAATAAATATTTACTAGAAAAAAGTGAATTACCAAGCATTAAAAATAAAAAAAAAAAAACAAACAATAGAAACATGTGTAAGAGAAATGAAGCAAAAATTTGGCATTGAATTAACGGGAATTAACGGGATTGCCATTTCATTTGAGCATCTTTCATTTCATCTGCATCTTTCGGGAATTTTATCCACTCGCTTGCTTTGGCAGATATAAGTTTCGCAACTTCCGCAATAGTTCGCGACACAGTTGATTGATGGACTCCAATATCTGTGGCTATACCATTTTAGAATCCAGGATCTGCACAAAATCTTAAATAGAGTCGAATTTTATCAATGTAGCTGAGGGCACCACCACGTGTTTCTTCTAACTCCTCAAAAAAATAATTAGCCAACCAGCAGATGCTACTATCATCAAACCTATGTAT
Organism: Delia radicum; assembly: GCA_021234595.1. Taxonomy (NCBI): domain Eukaryota; kingdom Metazoa; phylum Arthropoda; class Insecta; order Diptera; family Anthomyiidae; genus Delia; species Delia radicum. The sequence goes on along the minus strand of CM037855.1, from coordinate 200,524,610 downwards.
TTATCATTTTATTATTAATTATATAAAAAAAATTAATAATTAAGAATACAAACCTGTATAATTTTTTATCCTCACTTGCTAAATTTGTTTTACGCTGTTGATAAGATTTTGTATTTCTTTGTGGTACAAAATATTCAGCCATGATTCCTTTTTAGTGTACGCGAGTCAACTATAAGGCATGCTCAACAAAATTCGAGCAAGAGCTCACGAAAGAAAGCAAAAGCTTGTTTTTATGCATATGAAAATGAGCACAAGCTCATCGAACTTAGTTCAAACTGAGCAAGACGAGATCAAACGTGAGCGGTGAGTAAAAGCAAATGCATCAAATTTTATTATGCATACGACAAGTACCTTTTACTCAAAAAATCGAGTCCGAGCTCAAGCTCACGTTTTATGCATGAGACCCATTGAGTAACAACCGTTGACTACCAGTGTACACTACAGTGTACACAACTTTTAACTATTGCCGAGACCCAACCGATCGCTCAATTTTTTTCAAATAAAAACTAAAATGATCGTTGAAGTATCTGCTTTAATAAAAAAATTTTTTGAAGTTTTATCATTTAAAGCTCCAAAATGATAAAACTCTCAAAATCCGAAAATAATAAATATTGGCATGAAATGTTGCGAATAGAAACAACCCATATGTATTTTTCCTCCCCAAAAAAATTTATAGCTTAGATAACATCCCAATAAACATATTTGTACACAAAAATTAGTAAATATTTTATTCGGTCATATTTTAATTATTTGTCAAAGATGTGTACATTGTAGTGTACAAGGGTAGTGAAAGGGTTAAAATAGTTGTATTCAAGATTCATTAAGTTGTAGAGTTTTTAATAAATTTATGGAAATCTTGTTTCCAATTTTTGCCATTTTTTTGTATATTTATTTATGTTTACTAAATGTACGTATTCAGAGTGCAAGGTTTTTATAGTATAAATCAAAAGTATATTAACTTACGATTTGAGGGTAGTTTTTAGGAATTAACTGAACATTGGCAAGTTTCCAGCATGAGGAGAATACTCTCTCAATGAGTGAATAGATGTAAATGTAAGGCAAAGGATATGTTAGCGTCGATGAGCACTGATGAAAATTATACTCAAATTGGAATTTAGAAAAAGTCAAAACCGTAAATGAAGCACTTGCGAAGCACTTTATTTTTAGTATTGTACCATTGGTAGAAATTCAAATTAAAGTACTTTCAAAATTCTAATTTAGAACACTTTCCCAACGTTGGAAAAAGGTGATTTGCTAGTAGGGTAGAAGGAGGAGCATTCGCCACTTTTTTTTAAAGCGCTGTCGTTGCTCAACCAAACACTTTTTTGGAAAAATTATTTTTTATCTAAAATTTAACACATCTTAACTTTAATTTGTGTTTAAAACATAAATTATCTTTATTGCTTATATTAGTTTTTTTAGATTTCAAAAGTAACTCAAATTTGCTGGACTGTTCCACCTATGGGGTAAATTCGCCAAGTTGATGTTGCACATTTGTAAGCGAAAAATATAAATGCTCTTGTGGAAAGCTTATTTTAAATATTCATAACGGTTGATATCAAAAATCTATAATTTCAGCAAAAAAAAAATTCAATGAAGTTTATTTTCTTCGAATTTGTTGAACTAAAATTGCGTCTGACCCGTGGAAAACATTTAACAATGCAACGAATTAATATAACGTATATGCCTTTTAAAGTCTTGCCAATTTTTGCTGACGAAACAAACCCACATGGTGGTCTGGCGTATGTTCTCCATAGTGCTCACATAATTTTTATTTATTTTTACACTTTTTAGAAATAAGTTTCAAAAAATGCGTGTTAATATTATTACTTAATATCAACTCTTCGGCATCTTAAAGTATATTTTGCTTCAATACTTGAACTAAAAAAGTTATTCCAAATATTAATTCTGCAACCCAAAAAACAAACAAAAAAAAATATCTATCCTCAGCCACGTGTGAAGTACAAGTGCACAATTTGGTGACATGAAAGATGATCAATAATTACACAAATTATGGAAAGGAACATTTTAATAATTTTTTCAAATACAGCGAAAAGCGGCGTTGTATATTTGCCCAAGTGGCAAATATATCCATTTTCTACCTTACTTGATTTATAAAATTTGAAACCTTAAAAAAGTAAACCTTGCCAGTGGTTTACTTTTTTAAGGTTGCAAAGTCGTGATTTAGAACGCTTTGCCAACGTTAGTAGAAAGCGCTTTTAAACCATTGATTTTAAAAAATTTACGGCACTTTTAAAAAATAAAATAGTTAATCTGTGTTTTTTTTAAGGAACCTCCGGCTAAACCCAGGTTTGAATCTGCGGTAAGTCAGCTAGTCCAGCGGTCCTCGCATTCATTTTTGTTAACCGTTGCCCCTTGGCCGGTATGCTACTGGTGACCTAACCCTTCTGATTCTCTTTTCCTTAAACTTAACATGGATGTTATCCGCCTGTATTGGATGTTATCCAACTCCCTGTACTCCTAGGCTTCTGGTTGTAAAACCAGAATCTTTGCTCAAGCCCTGTGTCAGTGATCATTCCGAGTAGGACGTAATTCTATCGGCACTCACGGATGTAAAATCCGGATATTTCCTGGTTGTTAACCCGGACCCTATGCTTATCTGGTTGTAAAACCAGAACTCTACTCTGTTACCTTGGTGTCACCAAACAACCTTAAAAATACACCCTACTCTAGGCGCTGCACTTTATTTATTCACCAAATCTTATCACCACGTTGCTCCGGGCTGCCGCCACGTCTTGCTCAGCACAAAAAGACCCTCGACTGATAGTTGCGATCGCATCTTATATCCCTCGCCAGCTAAACACAAGTTGCTTTGCAGCCACAAAATACTATCTTATGTGGTAATACCTCACCCGTGTGGCTGCTGTACCAACTTGAGTGTTGTCGATATAACTGGTTTGATGTGAAATGAGTGTAGTTGATCTTGTAAGTTGTAGCCTGTACAGTTGGTGTATTTTTGTTAGTGTCTTCTGGTTCTCTTTGTAATTTTCTCCTTGTAGTTTTATTTCATACTGCCGTCTCTTCTCTTTGTGTCTCTCTTAGTTTAGGTCTCTCATTTTAATATTTTCCAGATCTTTAACTCTGTCGGTCATCCTTTGCTGACGTCTTCCTGAAACGAAATGACCGAACCCAATTGCAGGCGGATGTAATTCTATCTTTCCAACAATGGCTGTTACTCATTCCAAATAAACTAAACGCACTACTTAGTTTATACTCTTAATTATCATATTTATTTAAATTATTTAATTTCAAAATCCATTTAAATTAAATTTATTTATAAGGGCAAAATTAAGGTTTTAGGGTGTTCATTGAAGTTTTTTGTTTGAGAACTTTACAATATATATTTTACTCCACTACACAGAGTTTCAAAATACCTTGCATTTTATATCCAATTTGCATATATATTTTTTTTTATCCACCATGAATAAGCAGCAAAAAACGAAAATTTGGGTCACCTTTGGCCCCACATTTTTATTCCTAAATATGAGATTGGACAGTTAAGGATATATGTATATGTGTAACCTCAGCCAAAGACCTCATTGAGTCAAAAGTAGCCTCATTGTCTACAAAAACACTCAGCATTCCACTCTGTCTAGACCCTTCTCGATTTTAAAAGCCAGATCATTGTGATACGCTTGTTATTGAAAATTAAATGGGCTTCGGAGCAATGTTTCTAACCGAATGAATTTCTCTACCTTTTGATCAAGACTTTTCAGTAGAAAAGTGCTACACTGTTTGGTCTTTACCAAAGTATTGGCTTCCTTCCCAGGTTTGCGAATAAAAGCCACCTTATTTTCGCACCAGCATGCCGGAACATATCCAAGGCAGAAAAGAATGGCTTTAGGACCTTTATACCTATTAAAGAGCTAAATTATGAAAAGGCATTGTATTAATTGTCCTTAATGTACTATCCGGTGTCCCAGGCGAGACAAGCTTTGCTGCACTAGTTTTCTGTTACATCCTAAAATAATTCAGACTAACTTGCCACACCATCTTATATTTCTTTTGTATGGATATTGAGTTGGTAACAGTCAGACTCTTTTCGAGATTTTAAAGCTCTATTCAGAAGCGTCCTGGAATTTGTTCCAAGGATAGAGCCCTTTCTGCAATTATTCACAGTTTTGCCCAATTTCTTGCACTCAAGTTGAACTGAACCTATGCTGATGATGTTTTAAATGTGACACAAATTCTCATGCTCTCTAAATTCTTTCCAGTCCGTTTTTTGAGTCTGAATTTATGTAACGTCAATGCAAAAGATATATCATGAACGCGACATCCATCAATGAGATAATCTCACTATTGAATAAGTTGAGATCAATAACCTGTTGTCCACGATTTGTGGCAATTTTGGATTATTGTTAATAGAAACAATGAAGTCCAGCAAATGTTCAGATTTACTGCTAATAAACAAACCGAAATTGTTGTCCTCCCCAAATTTACTGACTCTCAATATCTCTCAAAAAGGTGGAGGGTGAAGAGAGTCATAAGGCATTTTGACAGATACGATAATATACTCTACCAGTATACCATAAGTGCGACAAATCAAGCATATCGCAACGATATGCTGTTAATGAAATTTACTTATTACCAAGTATTCGATTGGCTCATCAAGTGATGTCCGTTGCAGCGATAAACTTTTCAATACCGTTAGAGTTTGCATGAAAAGTTTTCTTCAGAGACAAATAAGTGTACTTACAGCATATTTAAATTGCAGACATAATATTGTTTTACCTAGATTATGGTAATAAACTCTGCCAATCTCCCGATCGACTGTTAAAATTGAAAAGAAATAATTTTTAAGCGACTGCAGGGAATATTCCGTGATCCTAATTGAGAAATATATCGTTTGTTGCAGATGTTTTTTTTGACAGAAGGTATTCGATCTTTCCCTTTAGGGAAATCCTCTCATTTAGGACTTTAAAATACTTTCTAAAACCTTCTCGGAGCAGGTCTCTGCTTATAATCATCCTTGCCATGGGACACCCTTTTTGTGGCCTTTAATTCTCTTTTTGCAAAACTATAATATCCTTCGACTGGTCTAAACTCCGGGTAGTTTGGCGTTTTGGTACAAAACCAATGTTTTTTACTTCATACCCCTCAAGGGTTTTACTGCTGTAGTGGCAAAATGAGAATTCAGGACAGAAGTATGAGGGGTGTTGGCGTATAAGTGGAAGTAGCGTTTTTTTGCAGACTTGGGCAACGTCAATTACATTTCAGAAACATTCACTTGTGAAATTTTTCTATATCATTAATAATATCACACATACGCTCACACTTGTGAGCTTAAACGCTTCCTTGGAAAATTTGTAAAATGTTTAATAGCAAACATGGGGATTAGTAACAATATCTGAGTATTTAATTACAGGCCAATTACTCAATTACAGCCAATGTAATTAGACATAAAAAAGTAATTGGCCTGTAATTAAATACCCAAACATTCGTATTATGTCCCATGTCTGGAATGAAGAAATTTAAAACTTTCCAAGGAATCGTTTAAGCTAACAAGTGTGAGCGTAGCTCTGAAATTATTAATGATATAGAAAAATTTCACAAGTGAATGTTTCTGAAATGTAATTGACGTTGCCCAAGTCTACAAACATTCTTTTATTTAAATTTCGGTTTTTATGGTTCCTGTTGTTAAAACCCAGGAAAAACTAACCTCGATTTGTTCAGCAGTAACTAAATTTGTATGCTTTCAAGAAAGACGGTTAAGTCTTGCATACAATAACCGACTTTGGTAGGCATTTTGCTGTACTTCCCCGAATGCATTCTTTTAAAGCACGAAATAATGCATACAATGAAGCACTGAAGAATGCATTCAAAGAAGCATTAATGTTGTCAATATACAAAAAAAAAAACGCTTTTTATTTCCTTTGAAGACATGGATTTATTGCTTCTTAGAGCACATGATGGAAGAGCTTTTCACCAGCTTAAAAGAGACATACCAAATGGGACATCGCGAACACAAATCATGCCATTTGGAATTGTTTCGGAAGCGCTCGGTAATTAAATAATGCCTTCAAAAACTGCTTCTGGGTAAGCACTATTTTTTGCTGGTAACTGACTTGCTCTTTCCTCCACAACTGTATATTGTTTGCCATACCAGGAACTTTTTTAGGAATATTTTTATCATGACGAACTCGTTTAATTTCTGAACCAGATTTTCTGGAAATAGTCAAGTGTCCCTTAAACCGTGACTTACTTTTGAAGCAGCCTGACTACTAAATTTTGATTCCTTGGCTAATTTTTGATATGTCCAAGAAGGATTTTGTTAAAAATATTTTATTATATTCCAACGAACTGTTTTTTCATCACTCATTTTGTGAAACCTTGAAAAGACAAATTCTAGACTGTCATTAATTTATTTACTGAAGTATTTTAAAAAGGTACTATGATCAAAATTGAAATTTAAGGAAAGCTTATGAAAAAAGTTATAAGGGAAAAGGTATGTTAAAATTTTTTCGAACTGACACCTTAACCAAGCCAAATATATGAAAGCTTTTATTCGCTCAAAAAACAAAAAAAAACGATTTTATTCATACACAAAACGTTAAACCATGAATAAAACCATCGTATTTAAATATCATCTGATTACGAAGGTTTTATTAAAATTTAAATGTTAAATTTTCTATTATCTCTCTTAACTAGTACCCATTCTCAATTAAAATATATACAAAACTTTGTAACTTATCAAGATTTAACGATTTCTGCTTTCAATGGTTACGAACTCGTACCGTTTATATTCATGCATTCATATGCCTTCTAAAGAATTGAATTCAACCACAATAACAACCTTCACCAACCCCATACCCAAAGGTTCGAATATAACAACTCTGCTAATGAAAAAAAAAAAAAAAACATTATTTGTTATCTCTATCAACCATTCACTTATTTCTCCTTTCAGAATTTCATTTACACTTATTTTACCAAGTACATGCTACACTCATGAAAAAAGTTTGTACAAACGTCTGTTTAACGGGTTCGAATTCAGTTGAACTATTTTTTTCCATTGTCGTTTTTATCAGTTATTTAGCTAAAGTTATAAGTTATTATTTTACCACAAGAACAAATATCATTGATTATTCAAACTAATATTGAATATAATATATTCATTTACTGCAAGACTGACATAACTCAAAAAACACGATTTTGCAGAAAACGAGTTTAAGGCTCTATGAAATAAGGCCCCAATGAAATAAGTCCCCAAACCAAAAATGAAATAAGGCCCCAAAAATTTCTAATAAAGAAAATTGGGGTCTTATTTAATTTTTTGGGGCTTTATTTAATTTTTTTTTTTGGGACCTTATTTCATAAAGAAATGAAATAAGTCCCCAAATAATATTTTTGGGGTGTTATTTCATTTTCAAAAATCTAAATTTTTAAGGAATGTAAGCAACCAATCTCATTCAAAGCACGCAGAAAAAACTTTATTTCGCGAAGCCGCCTGCCGCGTTCTACGGAGGAAAAAAAGCCCTAAGAGCGGCCGAAGGCCGCCACACAGAAGAACTTGTTTTTCAAATCAGATATCGAATCCGTTGAAATCTTATATTTTTAAGACATCAAGTAACATTTATTTGACCTGTCATAACTTTTTATGTCCCAAAATACCAACCAAGATTTATTGTTTTTTAATGATTATTTTTTTAAAAGTCTATTTTATTAAAAATTTAGATTTAAACGGATTCGACATTGGATTTGTAAAAACAAGTTTTTCTGTGTGGCTCTTAGGGTTTTTTCCTCCGTAGAACGCGGCAGGCGGCTACCTGAAATAAAGTTTTTTCTGCGTGCGACACAAAAAACAAACTATCAATTCGTTTGCTATATTTTTTTAGGGTACAAGAATAATCTTCCAGTGAATATTGTTTAAAATTGTTTTTTAGTGAAATATTTTTAATGTCCATATTTACTGGTTTCATTTACTAATTTTTCTTATGTTCTTGCCGTCAAAGAGCTGAGGACTCTTTACAGGTATATACACAAAAACTATGTATTAATCAGGAATAAAAAAATATTTTAATGTAGTATATAATTTAGTTTTTTTTTTAATTGGGGCCTTAGTTCATTTTCGAAATGAGGCTTTACATCATTATGAAATAAAGCCCCAAAAATTGCGGCGTTATTTCATTTTATTTTGGGGTTTTGTTTCATTTTGTTGGGGCTTTTTTTCATTTTTTTTGGGCATTGTTTCATAATGAAATAAAGCCCCAAAATATGGGGAGTTATTTCATTTTTGGTTTGGGGACTTATTTCATTGGGGCCTTATTTCATGGAGCCCGAGTTTAAATCTTGCAATCCATATCTGCCCGACCCTTTTTATTTTGTAATGTTTTTTATAAATAGGGGGTTTTAATGTATTTTTCTCTTAGTGAGAGTTGTGTGCGAATTCGCTTATTATCGAGAGATCCGTGAGTAGCACAGTTCCTCTATGAAGTATATACTCATTGCGCCCACTATAAGAAAAAATAAAATATATTATCCTCTAAAGCATGATATAACTAATAAATCTGCATCATTAACTCAAAACTCACATTTGTTGACTTATGGCAGTCTTGAAGTAAATGAGCGATATCGTAATTTGAAACAAAGATTTATAATAACAAGATATTGCATAACGATGAATAGTTCTAGTTCCGCAGTTGATATGTAGATGTCGTTTTTGGGGTTTCTTCCAATAATGGCTTCGAATATTGCTTGACTTTCCAAAGCGGCAACAGATTTTTTTTTAAAATCAATAAACTTCAACGCACTCCATATATCTGACCAGACCGGCAAACATTTGCGTTGGGTTTGGTTTAAACCAAAATTATTTTCAAACTATTTTGTTGCGTGTCGAATATCAGTCTCATTTTCTCATAATTTTCATTTATTTTATAATCATGAAGTAGTCTATATCTCGGAAATTAAGCGAAATAGACTAGAATGGACAAAAACTTTGAGTATTTTTAATTAATTTTTTTATATTTTTTACATTTTTGTATTAAAAAATATCATTTTGGGGGGTGGGGATTTCCAATTTCGTGTTAAAGAAGCCACATACCAAATTTGAAGTTCCTCTCTTTAATGGCTTGGCCTGGCCGCAAGGTTAAGAGTTTTCCCTATGTTAAGCCCCATTTTGAACACGTTCCTGGCCAGAAATCCAAAAAGTATCATATAAGTGAGCTAGTTCATATTCGAAGAAACATATATTTTAATTCTAAAATTTCGGACCAAATTGATTTGGGCAGGCCGCCAAGGGGGACACTTCCCCTATGGAATTTCAAAAATCCGTTCCATAAAGATGTCCACTTCTGATAAGAAACTCACGTACCAAATTTCAAGTTTCTAGCATCAATGGTTTGGCCAGACCGCCAAGGGGGCTAATTTTTCACTTTTTGCCAGTCTCCGTGGGAATTTCCAGAAATCCCGTTAATACAGATGTCTTCTCGTGATAAGGTACGCACATACCAAACTTAAAGTAACTCGCTTTGGTACACTCATAATAATCCATGGTAAAAATACGAAAATAATGTGAAAACGAAATTTTTTTCTTATTTACGAAATTTTTGTTATTTTGACATTTAATGGTATTTTTATCTATGCATAGTGTAGTGTGGACGGGACGCCCATTTTAAAACTTTTCCCCCTATATCCCCTCCCCGTAGAAATTAATAGATGTCTACTCTGGTTTAGGAACTCACAAACCAAATTTCAAGTACCTACACTCATAATAATCCATGCTAAAAATACGAAAAAAATGTCAAAACAACAAAATTTTTTGTAAACTGAACAAATTTTCGTTTATTTTACAAAATTTTTGGTTATTTTGACATTTGTTTGTATTTTTAAGCATGGATTATTATCAGTGTAGCATCAGCGGTTTGGCCAGGCAGCCAAGGGGGAAATTTTACATTATTTTCCCTTACTGCGCCTGCCCGGACGAATTTCCAAAAATCCGCCCTACACAAATGTCTACTCCTGATTTGGAATCTATATACCAAATTTCAGGTTCCTAGCTGCAGTGGTTTGGCCAGGCCGCCAGGTGGACCATTCAGGGTCATATCCGAAAGAACAAATGTAGAAAATTTCACCTTTCCATTCCAAGGGGTTTCATCACGCCGGCAAGAGGGAGACTTTTCCCTTATTGCCCCTCACTGTACAAATTTCCGAAAATCTCGTCTTAGCGGATGTATACGCTGGGTGATGGACCTCCATGCCAAATTTCAAGTTCCTAGCTTCAGCGGCATAAGCTGGCCGATGTCGAGTCAGTGAGTCAATCAGTAAAGTTATTCCTTTATAAATATAGATTAAGAAAAGTTTCAGTCATTCAAAAAAGAATTCATTCATTTTATTTAAAGCTTTTAAGAGTTAAAGTAGGAATTTATTCAATTATAACGCTTTTTCGGAACAAAATTTGAATATAATTTCATTCATTTTAAAAAATTTAATTAAAAAATTAAGCCTTTTCCATAATTGCATCGGTCAGATTCCAGATTTAAACGAAATTGTAGCAAAAATGTTATCTGAAACCTTTTTTTACTTAAAATTTATGCCATCTAGATTTAGCAGATTATGATTCTTCTCAACTTCCTTACAAATTCTGCTGGCCCAAATTTTCTGTTGTTGTAGCTGAATTTTCAACTATTTGTAACGTTTTTTTTTATGAGTGTAGTCAAAGTACGAGTATTATTATCATTTCAACTGTAAATTAAACAATTCATATAGATTTTTCAATTAACACCAAACACAATATTGGGTGGTTGACACTGATGACGACTGCTAGTGGAATGGTTGGACGGGGCAATTGGGTTTGGGTAGCATTTAACAGCGTAAAAGCGTCAATTTCCGTTACCCTAACGAACTTTATGGTAAGTACTATCATGGGTGTAAGTCAGTGTGTGTGTTAATTAATGTTCCCCCTTTTTTTAGTGGGTGTTTGTGCGGTAAGCACGTGTGTCTGTATGCTTTGTCGGTGTTTGTTTTTCCTCTTCTTCTTCTTTTCATTTAAAAGCGTTGCGATTGGCCGTAACGTGGTTGAAATGTTGAATATGCTGTAACCGTTATGCTGCAGCAACGGTTTTTCTTGCTTTGGATGGTATAGTTGCAGTTTACTTTCAATGGTTATATTGTTGTTGTTGTTGTTGTGTAGGTATTCTTATTACTGATATTTAACAAAAAATTATGTAGTATATAATTTTTCAATATAAAAAAGGGGAGGTCTCTATGACAGTGGGTCTAAATGTAAAAAATGTGAAAAACATTAAAAACTTAAATTGAGATGATATTACAATAACGCCAAAAAAAAACTTATGTACACATATCAAGAGATGATAAAATTGATATTAAAGAAAATGACTCCTACACTGAGGAATTATCTTCACTTCAGTAATGAATTTTTTCATATCTTTAATAAAAATTGTCACTGGGACTCGTCCATTGACACATTTCATAGAATCTTTAAAACCGGTTTCATAATAGTCAATGTTTATAAAGTGTTAGTAGAATTAACGTACATCTTCATAAAACTAATGAATTATTTCCACCATGAAACGTCTATTGAATTTATGAAAAAGTTTCATACAAGTTTTTAATATTAAGAAGATCCTTGAATTAATAAAACTCTTCATGAATGTTTTAAAAAATGCATATGATTTTTTAAACAATTTCGTAGAAGTCAAAAATTAATGCAAAACTACATTGAAAAAATAAATCACTATATAAAATATGTTGAACACTTGAAAATGAAATTTCAAAACTAAAGTTTATGGAATTGAATGGTTTATGGAAATAAAATAATAAAATAATTAAATGAAATAATTAAAGTTTATGAAAAAAATAAGACTGAAATAATTTTATAAGTCCAAAGAAAATTTTCGTTAAATGTATTTTCATAATTTATGAAATGGAAAGATTTTTTTTTATGAAACTATGAAATTTTATGAAAAAAAGTTTATGAAAAATATCTTAAAATTAATAAAATTTCTTGGATATAATGAAATTATTTATTAAATCTACGAAAAAAATTCTATGATATTTTTTCATTAATATCTTGAAGAATAATTCTACAAAAAATATTTTTTATTAAAACAAAAAATTGTTCAATGACTAAAAACTAAATAAAATAAATCGCTAACAAATGCTATAGAAACATGCTTTTATTCTAAAAAGTACTAAACTATGCTCAAAAATAAGATTTTTTTTTAACCAAATTTAAGAATTTTTTATAGAAAATAAGGTTTTTTTTTCGAAATATGCATAAACAATAGCAAAATATGCCAAAATTCTCCAATTGTTCTAAAAAAGATAAATATGTCATTGATTCCTCAATACGACTTGCTGGAAAAAACATGAAATGGCATATTTCTGGTTGCGCTGAAACAGAGAATATTTTGTGTAACAAAAATCCGTAAAAATCCGTAAAAACTTCTAAGAATTTTAGATTTATAGAAGTTTAAATGTTTCGGTGCGAAACAGAAATAAACGCCAGAAAATTTAACAAAAAATGTTAAATTCTGTAATAAAATTGTAATTAAAAAGACAGGAGGAAACCTAAAGTGTAAAAAGTTGAAAAAACACTTAAAAACAACAAGGTCAAAATTTTTTAATGCCAGAAAATCTTAACAAAAGTTTACACAAGCGCTCGAAAACTAAAATTTCAAAAAAATCCAAATATGCAAACATGCATTTCAAATGCAATTTTTACCTACAATAGTAAATAAATTTGAAACGTTGTGTTAACTCATTATAGAGAATTAAGTTCAATATATTTACCATCGTAATAAAAATGCTTAAGCTAATCGGATGTGTTGTGTATATATCTTCAAAATAGACTAAAGCGCGATTTTTAGTGTTTTTAATCAGGTTTTTTTTTCAAAATTGTGACATTATGGAATAATATTGGGAAATAGCGAAAAAAGAAACCAAATCGATATTTTCTGTTTTTATTATACTCAATCAAAAAGCATTTTTAGCTATTTTAGCTATACTGGGCTGATGATAGCCCAGTTAAAAGCTATTACGTTTTCAATGTGTTGTCTTTACTAAAATGCAATATTTTATTGATTAATAACTTTTCAACAGGCCTCGATATGTCGAAAATATTTGTGGCTTTTTTTCTTAGCTCAAAATACTTTTTCATTGTGTGCTACAAAAAATATTTTTTATTGTTTTTTTTTACAAAATTGATACCTTAATAACTTTTTAGCGGTTCCGTATAGGAAAAAAATGTGTGCACTATTATTCTCAGTTGGGAATACATTTTTATTTTGTGTGATTTAAAAAAATTAATTTTTAAAAGTTTTCTGTCCACTCTATGGACTAAACGGTGCACATTAAACACCAGGGAAAAAAGTTTTTTCAAATTATTTTGGGACTACAAACGTATATCAGGTTCAATTTTCATATAATTTGTCCCCAGTGGAAGGAGTCGAAATTTATTTCAAAATTTATGCAAAAGCCGCAAAAAAGTGATGATAGCCTAAAATCAGATTTTTGCTACAAACTCTAATATATATCATATCCGAAATAATTTGATATATGAAATGAGATATCATTATACATGACATCACATCATTTTTTTACTTGTGAAACAAAGTATAAGAGATGAATATATATCGTAATATATTGAGACACATATAAGCATATATAATGATATCAAGTTCTATATGAGTATGTATATAGAAACATTTTTTTATCGGGTGCAGACAATGAAGTTTCACTGGAACTCGTGGAATTAAATTTTCCTTAAATTAATGCATGTTTATTCAAAACATTTTTTATGAAAAAAATAGTTTCATCAAAAGTATTCGTGAACAAAAGTTCTATTCTTAACTAGTAATTTTAGTTTATTAACCCACTGTACTATGTTCATCAAATAACTACCAACATATCTTACTTTACTTATTGACAACCTGCTATCGTATGAGTGTAAATGAGACACACGATACAATTTGAACCAATCAAAATCAAGCTCTCAATTGTATATGGCGTTTGTTGGGCCTCTAATAAATTAAAATACCCTTAAATGTGGTTGGTAGAAAACTAGTTTAGCGTTAATATGAAACGCTTTTGATGTGGTGGTAGTGATGGAACTGGTTTTCCGCTTCCGCCCTTTCGAATGTAACGCACACAGTGAGGAGACGAAGCACAAACAGAAAAAACAAAAACAAAGTAAGAAAAGCCGTAGCCTGTTTGTTGCGCTATTGTTCCACCTTCAGTGAAGAATCGATCGATCAATGTTTTAACTGTCACTGTGTGTGGATGTGTGGAGAGATGGATGGATGGATGAATGGTTAAATGGTGGTGGTATTGGATGTGAGTTTGTTTGTTGGGTCGTTCTATACGTTACTTTTATTCTGCATTTTGTGTGTGTGTTTTTGTTTTGTTTTTTTGGTGGCGTTACGGCATTTTTCAATTTATACGTTATAGTTAGCTTGCTCGCGAGTCTTGCAACGGTCGGTGGTTACAGTAGTGTTTGCTACTCTACTTTTACATACCAAAAATACCAAAAACAAAACAATGAAAAAAGACTGTGAGTTAAGAAACCACAGTAGTCGTGTATCATTAGTTAGTGAGTTGTGGACACATTAGCACAGTTAACAGTTCAACTCTGTCCGTTTGAGTGATATTAGCGCGTTGTGTTTGTTTTCTTTTAACGCTGTTAAATCTGTGTATTACTTCTCTGATGGAATTAAAGGCAAATTGGAATAAATTAAAACTATTTTAAGTTATTCCATGGACTAACTAGTGTCAAGGTGTATTTTGTGATTTTAAAAATTATAAAAAAAAAGATTTACAAATAAGAATTAAAAGAAAATATAATAATTGGATAAAGTGTTGAAAAGAATTTTAATTATAATTAATTGTTCTGTTATTCGAATTGAATTATGTAACAGCAAATACAAGTGATCTTGATTTAAAAACAAAAGCAAACAAAAATTGAAGTTTTAAAGGATACTCCACAACTAAATCAATCATGTAAGTATTTCAACTTCAGAATCTTATTAGATAACATCCAAACATTTTTCACATTCAATTCCAACAAAGATTTCAGAAAACTATAAGATTTATTTTATACACCCCGAAAACAGATTCGGTCGTAACTGTTTCCAATCGAATGATTCAGTTGCTGTGACCGAATTTGGAATCATCACAGTTTTTAATTAATTGCATATTCAATTAAATTATTACATGTAATTGAAAAAAAACTCAATTACAATTACATGTAATTGTAATTAAGCTGATGCAAAATTTCAATTACAAAACAAAAAAATGTATTCAATTACAATAATTATCAATTACATATAATAACACACAGAGAATTGATATGCCAACAGAATTGAAAAGCGTATTTTAATGGTAACAACTTATAAATTTAGTTAGTACAATGATATTTATATTAGATTTCTGAATATTATGGGTCTGACAACTAAAATTCTGTTGAATTAACCGAACTTTGTTGCGAAAAATAATGTTAAGTTGTACCAACCGGTGATTGCCAACAAAAAATTATCATATTATGAACCTAACAATCATAAACATGATTCTGGCTGATCATAGTATGATCACTGGGAGCTTTTATCATCATCTAGAATCATAATATGATTATGGGAATTATATTATGATTCTAACGTGTTCCAATCATAGCATGATGCTCTTAAACTATCATAACATTATGCTCTTGTTTCTGCGTGCAATAATAACAACACTAATAATATTAATTGTAATGCTAACAACGATTTTCTGACTTAAGGAAAAGTCTCTGCTGTTTTTGTAAATTTGAATTTCACTTGAAATAACACTGTTCGTGGGAATAAGCTCAAGCCCAAGAGAGCGAACATTTTGGCTGTCCGCAACTTTTTGGTCCGAACTTGTTCCTACAATGATAGAAAAAAATTCAGGGACCGTAACAGTTATAAGTGATATCAAAAAAGTTCCTTTATAACAGTTATTTTGTGCCTTAAAAAGAAAAAAAACATCCAAAACCGTTCTTTTTCAACGTAAAAATAAAAGCTCGGATGAAACTCTTAAGAAGAGAGTTTTATTTCGCCTTCATTAAATAAAACTCTTTTGAGGAGTTTTATTTTGTCCGTCAAAAATAAAACTCATTTGAGGAGTTTTATTTTAAAACTTATTTAAGGAGTTTTATTTTTTCCGTCAGAGAATAAAACTCATTTTATGTAAATTGACACTCAAAGCTTGCCGCTTGCCAGATCATTACAATTAGATTCCTATTATTAAATGGTTGTTGTTTTATTTCTTATATATGTATAAAGGGAACAAGAAAGCGAAGGAAGTGATAATGAGGATGAAAAAAAGCTTTCTATGAAGTCAACAATTTTTCTCCAAAGCCCTTATCGATTGATAAACCTCTTCTTGAGTTATGGGAGGCTAAAAGAATACACTATCCGTACTTGTATACATTGTCAAAAACTATACAGTGTGTACCTGCAACCCAGGTAAGCATGGAAAAATGCTCTTAAATTGGTATTGAGCGACCTGCGTTCAAATCTTTCCGCAGAAAATTTAGAAAAAGTTATGTTTGTTAAATTAAACAAATAAATTACTACATACATTATAGCAAATAAAGTCAATAAAAAAGAAGAAAATAAACAACATGAGTTTTATTTTAGACGGAAAAAATAAAACTCCTTAAATGAGTTTCAAAATAAAACTCCTCAAATGAGCTTTATTTTCTGACGCGAAAAATAAAACTCCTCAAAAGAATTTTATTTCAGACGGAAAAAATAAAACTCCTCAAACGAGTTTTATTTAATGAAGGCGAAATAAAACTCTCTTCTTAGGACTTTCATCCGACCTTTTATTTTTTCGTTGAAAAATAACTCTTAATTGTGGAGTTGAGATCGTTATCTTAAGATCACAATAGATTCTGAAAGAGCACTTCAATACGAATAAGTTGGTATATAATAGAATACGTCTCCGTTGACTGTAACATAGAGAGTTTTTGAGTTAAAGTTTTCGGGATAACTGTTATTTTCGGTCTCTGAAAAAATAATTAGTAAAATTTTTTGCTTAAACTATTAAAAATTAGTCAAAAATTACAATGCAAAAAAAAAAAAAAAATGTTAAATATCAGGTTTTTTTTTGCTAAATTTTAGTAATATAAGACTAGCAAAAATAAATCTGTTGAATCTACTTATATTTAGTTATATTTGAGCTAAATTTAAGTTAATTCGAAGCATCAAATTTATATGCTAAAATCAAAAAACTCATACAAAAATGTGGAACTTTAAAATTTTTTTTTTTATTTTATTTTCTTATTTCCGATTAAAAATCTGACCTTCTAATATCAGCAATCTACAATTTTTAATCAAAAATTTCTGTTGATTTTAGAAAAATACATATTTCTACTAAATTTAAGCAATTAACAAAATTCTGTTAGAATATAACTAAATTTTTATAAAGTTAACAGTTCTATTTTTGCTGTTCTTATTTTATTAATATTAAGCAAACAAAAATCTAGTGATTGTAGAAGTTTTTTATGCAACGTAGATTAGATTAGATGCAACGTAACTTTGAACAAATTTTTAGTAGCTTTTTCTACTACTACTACCGTGTTACTTTAAGTGAAATTCGAAAAAAGTCAGCAAAATCTATGCTGGCAGTATCCTTGCCGAAAAATTTATAATATCAGCAAAAAATTAGTAAATTCAGCAAAGCAATAAAAGTGAAAATTTTATTTCTCTTAATTATGAGTTGTTACTAACCAATAAAATGCATTTGGGTGTAAATATTCTGTTTTTTTTCGATATTCTGATACGGCAATAGAATTTCGCTTGTCTCAAACGAAATGCGGTGATAACTACCAACAAATTCTATAGCTACAACCTAACCATTCGATTGGCTACAAATTCGGTTGATAGGACCGAGTCTGTTTTCTGGGTGTATTTAAAACTATTTTTGTTATCTTATTTAGCGATTTTTAAAAATAGAATAGGGCTTAGGATTAGTCAACTTGTTTTAATTCGCCAACGCACAGTGGTTCAAAATTCTCGGTGAAAACTCTGTAAATTTTGAACCGACGGATATATTTTAGTAAAAGTTTCTTTAGTGGGCAGACTATTCTTGGTTTCATTAATATCGATTAAATACTTATTGAGGAATTTAAGGTCAAAGTTTAACTTCTGATTTTTTTACTTTTAGATTGAAAATATGGGTTTTTATATACATTTGGAAAAAACATTGAAGCATTGAATTTCCATAAAAATGCTAATGCCAAAGCATTGACATTTATATGAGAAAACTAATGCCTTAATGCTAAAATGCCAAGTATGGTTCTTTAGTTTTTGAATCTTTTTTATTTGTAACAAAATCTCATTTGTGAATAAATAAACCATTTTAATACTAATTATTTTATAACAATGGTAGTTTTTTCTTTGAAAATGCTTATACATTTTTTTTGCTAATAAGGGAATGTTCGCAATTGTGGCCTGCTCCCTAAAGTGTACATTTTATATTCTATCGTGTTGTTGCATGAATATGTCAAAACTGTCATCGAGTTTAAATAAATATTAATTTAAATACACATTTTGTAAATAAGAAATAACTTTTGAAGATTTTCTGTTAAGTAGTTATAAGTATATCATGTAAGTGAACAGTGTCGTTGGAAAGGAAATTAATTTTAGAATTCGACACTCTTGGTTGGATAATCTAAATAGAATGGTAAAAATTTCAGTTTTTATTAATATGTAAAGTTTCACTATTCAATAAAATATTTATTAATGGACATACTCCAATGATTTTTAGGACTTAAATACACTTTTAAGTCAACAATGTGAAATGTATCTCCGAATTTATGATTTGCAGTAAACAATCCCACAATTCCCAAAAATTAGAAAAAATTCCAAAAATTTGAATTTTTTTAATTTTCTGCTTTACTCACCCAATAAAAACACCATTGAGAATATTTGGGGAGTATTAACCCGTGGATTTAACGCAGAAAACCATTAATATGAAAGTGTTTTTCATCTAAAAGAAGCAGTTATTGATGTGTGGAGATCTATAACGTAAGTATGTCTGATCGAATTTTCGAGTTGATTCAAAAAAAAGGAGGCCTCACGCATTATCAAAATAGTTACACAGAATCCCTTGGACAAGTTCTAATGGATTTTTTTTTACTAAACTAATGAAGTTTTCTTCACAAGTTTTAATGAAACTATATTTTCTAAAACTTTTTCATTA
The DNA here is from genome assembly GCA_021234595.1 of Delia radicum. Taxonomy (NCBI): domain Eukaryota; kingdom Metazoa; phylum Arthropoda; class Insecta; order Diptera; family Anthomyiidae; genus Delia; species Delia radicum. The sequence continues at coordinate 200,505,413 of CM037855.1, read as the reverse complement.
GTCGTATGAAATTTTTAATAAATAATAGGAAAATTTTCATTAAAATTTATGAAAAACTGCATTAATTTAATGAAAAGTTTCAATTGACGAGTTCCAGTGACAATTCATAGATGTTACGCAAAAATTCATAGATATCATGAAGATTATTCTCTCAGTGTTGTTTAAAAGCTATGCAGTTAACTAAGAAAACAACCAGCAATACAACGGGAATTATACCGAATTTCGAAAAACTTAATACAGCACACGTTGAAAACTATTAAATTACAAAATTAAATTTTCGGTAAGTGATTGCGTATTCAGAGATTCGAAAATTTCGAACATTGAATTTAAAAATTGATGTGGTGTTCCTAGTTAATGTTATTACGTTAAATACGAATTTAACAAAATATTTTATATCAGTTGAAAACGTTTTTGAAATATGGCAACACTGTTTTGACTAAAATGCTACCAGCAAAATTTTTTGGAGCAGATTACCTCTGAACCTGTTCTAGAACAACTTCTTTTACCACCGATTACATGGAACCGGTTCTAGAACAGGTTCCTGGGAGTCGAAATGTAAGATGTTACTGTCCCAGAACCAGTTCTATAACTGGTTCTAGAACCGGTTCTAAAGCCAAGAATATTTGAACAAGAGGATTAACCATTGTCAAATTTGGTTTCGCTAAACAAAAATTCAAGATTAGAAGTTGATGTTGCCACTTGTTCGGTTGTGGTTTTTGTGGTGGTTGCGGTGGTTGAGGTGAGCGAATATTGTTGGATGAGGTAAGAACATTAGAATTTTAGCAATTGATTGATTCTGATTGGTTGAGAGATTGTATAATAGACTCTCAACTCAATTATTGTTGATTGATTGTATATTTTTAATTATTGGCACTGCAGTTGCGTTCTTGCTTCGGTGAGGATAGTACATTTATGATTTTATGCGGATGCGCGTGTTTTTTTTTTTTTTGTTCTGATAATGAAAAAGAAAATACGTATTTTATTAATAGTAATATGTATTTATATGAATGAAAATTATTTTCACAATATTTTTATATTACATTTAATAAAATATATTTTATTTCAAATTATATTAAAATTGTTTTTTTTTTTTTGTTAATTATAAAAATTTTTTCTTCTTTTTTTTTGTTAATTATAAAAATTTATTTTTGGATAAATGTATTGCTTTTTGTAATTTATTTTTAAAGAAAAAAAAACCAATTAATGAAATAAAAAAAATTTTTTAATAATAAATTATTGTTTTTTAATTGTTTAATAAAAAAAAGCAATTTATCAAATAAATATAACATTTTGTTATATAAAAAAAAAATGTAACAAATAAATAATAAAAAAAAAAATTAGGAACATTATAAAAATTTATTTTTAAATATTATGATTTTATATGATTTATATGATTTTTTATATAATTATACAAATTGTTTCTTCTTTTTTTTTCAGATAATAAAAATTTCTTTTTATTTTTTGTTAATTATAATAATTTTTAATAGTAAATTTTTTAATAATTTTAATTTTTTAATAGTAAATTATTCTTTTTGAATTCTTTAATAAAAAATTTATTAAATAAAAAAATAATATCATTTTGTTAAACAAAAATAAATTTAACAAATAAATAATAAAAAAAAAATTATAAAAAATTTTGGATTTGTGGATTTGAACTTGCGTGAAACAGTTTTCAAGACCGAAGTCTTCACACTGCGCCAAACAGCCACAACATCATGAAAGCATTATATGTTATTATAACTTTTATTCTTAACGAATTTCTATAATTTTCGTTGCTGTGGACAACGAAGAAAAAAATCTTCACATGCAATGAAAGACACAAAAATATACCCAATCATGGATGGCAGGCGTAATCGCTGAAAGAATATTCCTGTAAATAGATATATTTTCCCAAAGTTTTATCATTACCTCTCGGGCATAATAGGGCTAAAAAAGGCGGCGTGCATTAACATTACCTGAATAACTGAAATAACGTTACCATTAAAATACCGTTGCCGAAATAAGTGAAAAATCATTATCCCAAAAAAACCGATACCGAAATATCTTAAATACCGTTATAGAAATAAGTAACATACCGTTGACGCTAAAAACCCGTTACCGAAATAACTGAAATAGCCATCTTAACTCTTTACTGAAATAAAGGAAAATAGCGTTACGGGTACCCAAACCCGCACCGAAACGGTTACCATCCATGGTCATAATCAATACGTACAAAATCAAATACAAGAAAAAACAAAGAATAATATGTAATATGGGGGTGGTTTTTATTTTGTCTTGTAATATGTATGTAGGTTTTTATAAATTGTGCGTATGTATGTATTTATGGAAACCCACAGCTCTGGGTTTCCATATTACTCGGTGTCACTCAATATGCTCTATTTTTATTTGTTCGTAAATTCGCACCGAGCAAATGAAAACATGCTTTAGAAATACAAAAGTTTAATTTAAATTTTATCATATTTTTAAATAATAATTTAATAAAAAATTTTATTTATTTCATATATGTATTAATAATAAAATCAGCACGATAAAATTAAAATATACAAATTTTAATAGAAAATAACAAGAAATACGAAATTGCCTTTACCGCTGATGAATTGGGTTATCATCCCACTTTCGAAATAAGCGAAATAAAAGTGAGTGTTTTAGGCAACAATTTTTTATCAACATCTTCCAATCAGTATTTAATGTAAATTTTTTTTTTTCATTTGTTTGCCCGAGTTCGGTATTTTGTTGCTGAGACGTGTGGGCCGTGTAATCTCTCTATTTGTATATACTCTTTGAAAGATTGACAAGGATTTATTTAAGTTAATTTATTTAAGTTAAAAAATAGCCAAAATAGAAAAACTTCAAAATTTGAAAACGGCAAAAGTAAAAAATCGCGAAAATTTAAAAAAAAAAATCACCATAACTCATAAAAAAGTGCTGAAATTGGAAAAAGTTGTCCGTGTCTTTTATTAATCTCTGTTAGTTTTTGAAACATAGGCGATGTTTTAAATAAATACACGTTTTTATCTGCGATATATTTTTTTATAAAAATAAATAACAAAAGGCGTATTGAAAATTTATTGATCTTTCATTTATGTGAATGGAAAAATTAATAAATTTTGTATTTTAAATAAATATAGGTATTTATTTAAAACAAAAATGAATGTTTTTTGTGAAAGGAAAATTGATTTCTCAAAATATATATTTATTATAATATAAAAATATTGTCAAAATAATTTTCATTCATAAAAATTTCAACATTATCAATAATCAAATTTCATAGGTAAATACAAAAAATATTCGCATTTTAAAATATATAGCGAATTATGAAAAAATACCTTATAGATATATCTTGATAGAATTTCTTTTTTTCTTTTTAAGCGTGCGCATGTGTATTAATGAAGATTTCTTTCTTCGTTTGACCACAGCAACGAAAATTATAGAAATACGTGAAGAAACATTTTTACAATATTTTTATTTGCAATTATTTAAAATTTTTTTTTTTTTATAAAATTTTTATAATTAACAAAAAATATGTATGTAGGTATATATTTAAAAAGTAATTTTTATTATCTGAAAAAAAAGAAGAAAAAATGTTTATACCTAATTAAGTGTGAAAATTTTGAAAATCATGTTAAAAAATACGGAGAAATATCATAAAAATTTATTTAAATAATTAAAATTTTCATTTTTTTTTTTTTTTAATAATATAACATATATTTACTTTAATTGAAAATTAAAAAAAAATTTTTGCAATTACAAAAAATATTTTATTATTTTATGAAACATCAAACAAAAACACTCGAATGATATTGGTATATATTGAAAATAAAAAAGATTAAAAAAAGCAAAACAAATGTAAAACAAAATAAAAAAATTAAAAACAAATACCTATACAGAAAAAAAATAACCACAAAATATTATTGCATTACTTTTTTTTGAACTTTTTTAAAAGAAAGGAAATTATTTTTTCAAATACATTCAATATTTTCATTTAATATTATTTGTAAATTTCGATGAATGTACTGAGAAAATAAATAAAATCTTTAAGAAATTTCAACATTATCAATAATCAAATTTCAAAAACAAAAAATATTCGCATTTTAAAATATATAGCGAATTATGAAAAAATACCTTATAGAATTTCTTTTTTTCTTTTTAAGCGTGCGTATGTGTATTAATGAAGATTTCTTTCTTCGTTTGACCACAGCAACGAAAATTATAGAAATACGTGAAGAAACATTTTTACAATATTTTTATTTGCAATTATTTACATGTATGTATGCGGATGTGTGTGCGTTTCTCATATACATATATTTTTTGCATTTTCATGTTAATAACAAAATATTATTTTAAAAATCTCAAACAAGATTCGATCACCTTACCTTGCAAAAACAAAACAACCCTAATACCACATCTGCTTAGACCACTCAGCTATTAAACGGCTGTAATGTAGATCACCTTATATTACAATAAAAATAACACACACACCACATCGACTTATTATTGCCTTCACATACCAACATTTTGCCAATCAAAAGAGGACAATAAACAAATATTCTTGCCTTCAACATGTCAGTAGAAATTTCATATGTTATGCTGACATATAATGCATCGATGACGTTGTGGCTGTTTGGCGCAGTGTGAAGACTTCGGTCTTCAAAACTTTTTGACCCAAGTTCAAATCCAAAATTTTTAATATTTTTTTTTTTTTTATTATTTATTATTATTTATTTTATTTTTATTATTTATTTTATTTTTATTATTTTTTGTATTATTTCATTAATTGGTTTTTTTCTTACAAAATAAATTTAAAAAAACAATACAAACATATACCTATTTAAAAGGAAATTTTTATTATTTGAAAAAAAATAAATAATAATAAATAATAATAATAAATAATAATAATAAATAATAATACATACGCACAATTTATAAAAACCTACATACATATTACAAGACAAAATAAAAACCACCCCCATATTACATATTATTCTTTGTTTTTTCTTGTATTTGATTTTGTACGTATTGATTATGACCATGGATGGTAACCGTTTCGGTGCGGGTTTGGGTACCCGTAACGCTATTTTCCTTTATTTCAGTAAAGAGTTAAGATGGCTATTTCAGTTATTTCGGTAACGGGTTTTTAGCGTCAACGGTATGTTACTTATTTCTATAACGGTATTTAAGATATTTCGGTATCGGTTTTTTTGGGATAATGATTTTTCACTTATTTCGGCAACGGTATTTTAATGGTAACGTTATTTCAGTTATTCAGGTAATGTTAATGCACGCCGCCTTTTTTAGCCCTATTATGCCCGAGAGGTAATGATAAAACTTTGGGAAAATATATCTATTTACAGGAATATTCTTTCAGCGATTACGCCTGCCATCCATGATTGGGTATATTTTTGTGTCTTTCATTGCATGTGAAGATTTTTTTCTTCGTTGTCCACAGCAACGAAAATTATAGAAATTCGTTAAGAATAAAAGTTATAATAACATATAATGCTTTCATGATGTTGTGGCTGTTTGGCGCAGTGTGAAGACTTCGGTCTTGAAAACTGTTTCACGCAAGTTCAAATCCACAAATCCAAAATTTTTTATAATTTTTTTTTTATTATTTATTTGTTAAATTTATTTTTGTTTAACAAAATGATATTATTTTTTTATTTAATAAATTTTTTATTAAAGAATTCAAAAAGAATAATTTACTATTAAAAAATTAAAATTATTAAAAAATTTACTATTAAAAATTATTATAATTAACAAAAAATAAAAAGAAATTTTTATTATCTGAAAAAAAAAGAAGAAACAATTTGTATAATTATATAAAAAATCATATAAATCATATAAAATCATAATATTTAAAAATAAATTTTTATAATGTTCCTAATTTTTTTTTTTTATTATTTATTTGTTACATTTTTTTTTTATATAACAAAATGTTATATTTATTTGATAAATTGCTTTTTTTTATTAAACAATTAAAAAACAATAATTTATTATTAAAAAATTTTTTTTATTTCATTAATTGGTTTTTTTTTCTTTAAAAATAAATTACAAAAAGCAATACATTTATCCAAAAATAAATTTTTATAATTAACAAAAAAAAAGAAGAAAAAATTTTTATAATTAACAAAAAAAAAAAAACAATTTTAATATAATTTGAAATAAAATATATTTTATTAAATGTAATATAAAAATATTGTGAAAATAATTTTCATTCATATAAATACATATTACTATTAATAAAATACGTATTTTCTTTTTCATTATCAGAACAAAAAAAAAAAAAAACACGCGCATCCGCATAAAATCATAAATGTACTATCCTCACCGAAGCAAGAACGCAACTGCAGTGCCAATAATTAAAAATATACAATCAATCAACAATAATTGAGTTGAGAGTCTATTATACAATCTCTCAACCAATCAGAATCAATCAATTGCTAAAATTCTAATGTTCTTACCTCATCCAACAATATTCGCTCACCTCAACCACCGCAACCACCACAAAAACCACAACCGAACAAGTGGCAACATCAACTTCTAATCTTGAATTTTTGTTTAGCGAAACCAAATTTGACAATGGTTAATCCTCTTGTTCAAATATTCTTGCTAAAGCAACCTGTTCTTGTTTGGAGGTAAAGAACCTATTGTAAATTGGACAAACTCCATATAAAAATAACCAGTTGCAGAACAGAAATAAGATCCTGTTATATTACTGTATAAGCTGTTCTGGAACCATACTGATAATAATTCATGCGTAAAATTACGAAAAAATGTCAAAATAACCAAATTATTTGTAAAATAAACGAAAATTTGTACATTTTACGAAAGCTTTTGTAGTTTTGACATTAATTTCGTATTTTTAGGCATGGATTATTATGAGTGCAGTTATTTGGATTTTACTATTTTACTGTGCTGTTTATGATCATTGCTCGTAATCAGTTTTGGATGCCTTAAACTAAAAAATTGTAAACCTTAAAAAAATAATAATTTCAAAACGAAAACAAATTGTTTCTGTTCGCTATTAGGTTTATCCAATAATCCGCTGTATAAGTTTATTCACTTCGAAAACTGCTTTAGACAAAAAAGATAATATTCAAAATAAATTCAGTAGGTAGTTTTTATAAAGTTTGATAGCCCGATGAAAAAAAAACTGATAGGAAGCTTTATATAATTTTATCTAATTTAATTTGGACATACACTTAATTATATGAAATTTCATCCGAAAAATGACCCGATTAAATTGTATCACATTAGATCTAATTGTATCATATTTGATTTATTTAGATACACTTAGAATCGATTTTATATGGTTTTGTCCGAACTTTGTCCTGAACCAATTTTATCAAATGATACGTTATACTATATGATTATATATAATATAATCGGATATAATATGGTCTATATATTATTTTAAATATAAATATCGCATGGTTAGTTCCAATTTTCAAAACATTAATATAATGTCTTCTCATATAACTAGAATATAACTTCTAAATATGGTAAAACCAAAGAGTTTAGAAAATAAAGAGGTTGCAATACTCTCATTTACTGAGAAAAAATATATAACTTGTGGATGCAAATAGGAAAATGAATATTTTTTCGCGACTTTACATTGATAAATTGACTTATTTTAATGTTGCTTCTGATAGTTTTCGACATGTTTGTTATGATTTGAGCAAAAATTCGTTCAATTTAGCTTTGGGTTTCCTAAAAAAAAAACTTGTTTCCTGCTTGTAGACACAAGGCTTTAAAAGAGGATGAAGCATTGCATATCCATTGGTAAAACTATACCCAGAGAAAAACAGGAACAAGTTTCATCAATTTTCGTCAAATGTAAAAATTTCATCATTATTTATAAAACATTTCATAATCAATTTTTTCTATGATTTTTTTTTTATACAAATTCTTACTAATACAAGATATTCTTCATATATATATTGAAACATTTTATAAATATAATAAAATTTTGTATGAAATATTTCACGTTTGTATAAATGTTTTACATTTATGTCTGTTAAACTCTTCTACTTTTTTTTAACTTACGAAATTTTGTGAAATTAATGTGTAATTATAGTTTTGCAAAGCAGTGTATATACCATATGTAGTAATATACTGTCTACGGTTCTATCAATAGATATATGAGTTATTCTGTATGAAATCACCAAATCGGCAAAACTGGCATATCTTAGATTTTACTCAAACTAACTGGAAATGATATTTAGGGTCTGAAAATCCAAAATCCAAGAGGATTTAATTTTTGCGCACGGCACTACCGGTTCACGCAAAATAAAAAAACTAAAAATTTTTTACTAAAAATTTTTTTTTTAACTTAAAAAATCTACTGAATTTATTAAATATATTTTTTAGTCCATAATTATTCTTTGTTACTTCATAATACTTCTTTTTATTTTAATTTCTCTGTATATAACAATTGAGGGAAGTATAAAAATACATAAAAAAATCAAAAAGTATAATTTGTATCTTAGAATTGTTATGCTTTTATATTCATTAGCGCCGACACTGGAGTTCATTGAAAAACACTAAAAACCAATGAAATATGCTTATTTTCAATACCACGTTATTTTTCGGGTGTATGAATTAAGTCAAATTTTATATTTTTGATAGAAATTATAATCCTTCAGCTTTAAAACGATGCCTTTATCATGTAGATATCTCTAGCAGAAAAAATTTAACAGCTTAAACCACTACGCACAAAAACAAGACTTTTTGGTTTTTTTATTTTGCGTGAACGGGTAGTGCCGTGTGCAAAAATTAAATAATCTTGGATTTTGGTTCTGGGAACCCTTAGGAACATTTCCACAAAATTTTAACAAAATCCAAAATGGTCCAGCAACAATTTTTCATTTTTTTCGGTGTTTTCATAGAGAATGACTCATATATTAAGATATCATATCAAAAATTTTTGAAAAAACAAATCCAAGATAAAGTTATATGTGATCATATCCGAACTAACATATTTCCATATTAAGCTATATAAAGCTGTATGTTGTTATATAATATAATATTATATTAAATAAGATATGACTGTATAAGAACATTTTTACTCGGGAAAGCAATTAATTGATCGGTTAAACATCAAAAACAAACTCAAAGCATGATAGATCTAATTATGTGGAACAATATACATAGAAATTTGTCATTTAAAAAAAATGATTTCATTAATAAAAAAAAAAACACTCTAAAACTCTTGACTTAAACACCTGTAATCACAAAAAAAAGAAGAAATATGTAAATTTTTTATTTCCTCTGACATATCAATTAGTAGGGGCCAAAAAAATAAGAAAAGAAGAGTTAAAAAAAACATAACCATAAGATATTACTATGGAAATATCATAATATTGTATCATAAACGCATTCATTTTTCAATATGTCACACGCACACACTCATAATGTATGCTTCTGTTTTTCAAATTATTTCCCAGTCTATATAGAGATCATATTTGAGAGAGCAACAAACAGCGACGGCTTTTTTTTTTGATCATTTCAAAACTAACGTTAGTTTTCAAATTTATAAAATAAAAAATCAATTTTTTGATAATTATTGAAAATTTTATGGTCTCATTTGAATAATCCACACATGTGTCTCTCTTTTCTTTCGTTTTTTTGTTTTTTTTTTTTTTATTGATTTCATTTTTGAACTCTTGGTTGGTGATCTTTGGTTTGTTTTTGTTAATAATGCTGAAGATCATTGTGGAACGACTTAATTAGCAATAAAGTGGAACTGATTTTTTGTTGTGTGTATATGCGTGAGTCGAACTTCAAAAAAAGAAGCATTAAAAAAAAACTTAAAAGTTTAAATAGATTTCTGTTGTTTTTGTTTATACAAAAGATATAAATAAACAAAATAGAAAAATTTACATAAATCAGTAAAATCTTTTATTATTTTCGATCATCATACATAAGTTTTCTTTCGAAATGTTACACAAAAACTGTGGGAATTTCGAATATACAAAGAAAGTAATACACATGTTGTTTGTTTGTGTTTTGAAAATTTAAATAAATTAATCAATTTATGAAATTTGATATATTGCAAATATTATTTAAAGTTTTAAGAACATTTTAAATTTTGCAACTTATGTTGTGTGCACTGGGGTTGTCACTCGAATAAATATTATTCGATTAATCGAACGAACAAAAACAAATTTCGTACGAACAATTTAAAATTAAACAAATTAAGATTAATCGAATAAAGCCAAGAATTTTAAATAATATCTTTTTTTTTTTTAAAAAAACCTGATGAAAAATTAACTAATTTTAGGAAATATCGCTATATGAAACTCAAAAATTGCCAGAAGTCATCAAATACTGCAATGTATTAATGTACGCTGACGACGTAAAACTTTTACTAAGTTCTAAAAAATCTTTTGATCAAGTTCTTCTGCAAAGTGACCTTGATAGTTTTTCTTTCCTGGTGTAATCTAAATTTAATGTATTTAAATTTAAATAAATGTAAACACATGCATTTCTCAAGGAGATGTGATACTTCTAATTACTATGTGTTAGGTGGCTACCAATTGGTAATAGTTGATGTATTTTTAGATCTTGGAATTCTATTAGATGTTAAACTTAATATTATCCAACACATTGAAATGACTGTCAACAAAGCTCGAGGTGTGTTAGCTTTTATAAAACAATGGGCTAAAGAATTTTCTGAACCCTGTGTTACTAAACAGCTGTTTACAATACTCGTACGACCTATTTTAGAATTTGGCTCGATTATATTATAATCATATAAATCGCATTGAATCCGTGCAAAAACAATTTCTTTCGGTTTGCTTAAGGGACATATACCGAAACGACTCATTTAACTTACCATCTTACGAAACAAGGTTATGTAGAAATAGCTTGCCAACATTAAAATGTAGAAGGACAATTTTAAATATGACATTTTTGATTAATTTGATAAATGGTGATGTTTGTTCAGAGTTTCTTTTACAAGATTTATCATTCAACGTTCCTCAAGCACTCTACGCTACATTAATCCGTTATACATAAAATTTTCCCGCACAAACTATGAAAATGCAGATTTATGTAGGAGGATGTGTACTAATTTTAACGAACTATATAATTTAATAGATTTTTCAACAAACATTAATCAATAATCTCCTTTTAGCTCAGTACACTTAGTCCAACGTTTCTCCACATTTTGTATTCCTTCCAAAAAATAGGATTTTTCAAGATCCATAAAATAGGCATTTGTTTAATCAATAATTCCATCGTTGAGCTAAATCTCTTTCCACCGAGCCATTTCGTTAGGTTTGAAAATAGTCACTGTGCGCTAAATCATTAGAATATGGCGGATGAGGTACCAATTCGTAGCCCAATTAATGGAATTTTGCCATTGAGACTGCACACGTGTGCACCCGTCCATTATCTTAATGAAGAAGAACTTTTTTCATGGCCATATGGGGTCGTTTTTTTAAAATCCTCGTTAAATCGGTCCAAAAAGTCCCTTTTGAAGGTAATCGATGTGGATTATCCCGCGTGCATCCAAAGAAACTGTTGCCATCACCTTATTGGCCGACAAACTTTCCTTGACCTTCTTCGGAGCCGGTTCACCAGGAGAAACCCATTGTTTAGACTGCTGCTTGGTCTCCGGAGTGTAGTAATGGATACATGTTTCATCCACAGTTACAACACGCCGCAAAAACTCATTCGAATTGCGGTTAAACAACTCCAAACAATCCTTTGAAGTTGCCCCACGATTACGTTTATGGTAAATTAAGAGCAAACGCGGCACCCATCTTGCATACAGCTTTCTTAAACCCAACTGATCTTTTAAAATCGAAACCACACTGCCATATGAAATGCCTATGGGATCAACAATCTCAGGCACTTTTACTCTTCGATCGGCCAACACCATATCGTGGATTTTTTCGGGTGTATTGACCTCAATTGGCCGTCCAGATCGTTCAGCGTCATTTGTACTTGTGCGACCACAACGAAAGTCAGTAAACCACTTTTTTACCATTGAAATCGATGGTGCAGAGTCCAGATAGTATTTATCAAGCTTTTTCTTGGTTTGATTGACGGATTTTTTTTCGCAAAAAATAATGTTTAATGAGCACTCGAAATTCACTTTTTTCCGTTTTTAAAAAAATCCACGAGGTTGTATGTTGTGAACAGCTGTTAAACGCAAAGTAAATGACGGAGCTTGCTCAAAATTTGACAGTAGTCTATTAACAGGTGGTACTTGATGGGAGCAGTGTTGCATTTCATATAACTACGAGAGAAGTTCGAAAAGTCACGGACTTATTGATCCGCCCTCGTATTATGTTTTTGAATAATTAGTTAATATGTATATAATTTTTATGTTTTTGTTATTATTATATTAGTTATGTTATTGCAAGTTGAATTATGTCTCGTGTCTGTAAGGATTTATTCCATAGACTTAAATAAATAAATAAATAAAAAAAAATAAAATAAATAAATAGATCAGTTGTAAAAAAGTTAAACAATTTTGCAATAAATTGCTAAAAATTTAAAATTTTTTAACACCAGTTTAAGAATAACCGAAAAATAGCTAGGGTTTTAAAAACTACGATAAATTGCTAAGAATTATCAAAAGTGACTCTTTATATTTTGTCTCACAAAATTCCCTACTATTTTGTGCAAAAAGTTTATTGAATTTTATTTAAATAACTATATAAAATATTTAAAAAATCAAATTTTTCTTTTTTTTTAAATACAAAAATGTACTTAAAATAAGTTTATTTTATTTAGTTAGAATATTGTTCTACCTCAAGTCCAAAAATCTAAAATGATATTGTCATATTAGATTTTATTTGTTGCTTTTCAAAAAGTTTGATCATTTACATGACAGACAATACAATTGTTTCATTGGCATCACCCAAATCTTCAGTTGTCTGTTATAAAAAAAAATAATTGTCTTAACTCAAATCGATACAACAGACAAAATAAACTTCATGAGAATCTTTATGTCTGCAATATTGTATAATAAAATCAAACCTAATAATAAAATCAAACTATTTGAAAAACAACAATTTTACATGTCAGTACATGTATGTGTGTTTGTTGTATTACAATTTGTAAAAACAGCATATATCCCAACAAACTGTATGTGTTGAGAAGACCGTGGTATGCTAATTGTTAAAAAATGTCTTAATTTTTGTATTAAAAATACAAAAAAGTTTTTTGTTCTACCTCAAGTCACATTTGATTTTATTTGTTGTTTTTGAAAAATTTGATAATTTTCATGATAGTTTCTTAATCTAAAAATTTATTCTTAATAGCGAATTTACATTAGAGTCAAAATCCACTAAAAATGGAATTTCGATAGAAAATTTGCTGAAAAATAGTATACTTGATATACTTCAATGTTAATATCTTTTTTTTATTATTATCATTTAAGAGTGTTCTAAGTTTGTAATTATGAATGAAAATTTTAATTTGAAAAAAGTTATAGTACGAATTTTTATGACTTTAAAATTGAGCCAATTTGACCCAAACAAACACAACAGATGGGGTATAATTTTAAACATGACCGACGTGTTAAATATAACGAAACTGCAATATTATGTGTTAATATTAAATTTTTCACTAATTTTTTTTCTTTTTCTTAATTTTTTCTAATAGTATGCTTTATGAATTTTATTTTCTTTTAGAAATGTTGAGGTTAAGAAGAAGAATAAACGTTTTTCTCTAAAAATTATAAACACTATTAATTTTTAAATCAGACTAGACTAGCTTCTGCCTTTTTTTATGGACAGGCTCATCAGTGATTTTCCATTTAAATTGTATTATTATTTGTGTATTTATTATTGTAAGGTTGTCTCTATATGATAAATTTTTCAACAACCTGCGGCTGTAAGAATCAAACCTGCGCTTATCTTACATTACAAACGTAACAATACCAAGTCATGACTCTTTAGCGATCACACCCAAGTATGGCCTCGAATCTAATGCAGCTAAATTGCAGTTTTCTTTCCTATTAGCTTTTCTGTTATTGTATATTATAATCAGAAGTGGCAACACTAATAACAGAAATATTCTATTTTTAGATTTTTGTTTATTTTTCTAATCTCCTCCGGCTCTATTTCACAATATTACCAGATTGACGTATGGTTTTTACGTTCAGGGTTGACAACTTTTGCGTTTTAAGTTGAGACATAGCCACAGGGCAAATTTTATAATGTATTTTAGTACAGTGTTATATTAACGTCATATAGACAGTCGCAATTCATTTTTAATTAATTTAACAAATTTAATTTAGAAATGTTAAGGTTAAGAAGAAGAATAATCATTTAGCATCTCTTATTAAAAAATTATCAAATTTACAAAATTTTAAACAGACTTTCATTTATATAACAGAAAATCTTCTTCACAGTATCTACCTTAACGCTTACCATACAATTTTTTCTTGAGAATTTTCCTTTTATCTTCAACATAACTCATTTGAGGATTAAACATGATTTTATTATTACCTTTTCAATATAATTTAGCATTTCTTTTATTCAAATCCACTTAATTAAATGTTATCAACAATAATAATTGGACTTAATTTACATGTTTAACCATAAGTGGTGACCACCAAAAACCCATAATAAGCTGTAATTTGGTTTTCATTTCTTATTCTGTTTATGGATTGTTTCCATTGAATGGACGGACGGACATTAAGGGTTGTTTTGTACAACTTAATTGTTGGTGTATTGTTTTATTGTTGGTTAAAAAAAAGGACTCACACGTTTGTTCTTATAATACACTAAGCGAAATTCAATTAGGGACGCTTCTATTTTTCAGAATATTGCACGAGATTTTATAAAATAACATAAGATTTTTTATGTATTTGATTGATTGGGTGTTGGTAATTTTATTAATTGTAAAATTTTTATAAAATTTTAGCTTTAACCCCAGAAAGTTAATCTAGTTCTTTTACATCTATATGTTTTATATCTTTCAATTTTCCTGCTAAACCCTTTATATATTTCTTTTTATATTTATATTTATTTTATATTTATTTTATACATTTTATATTATATCCTTTATATTTATTTGGGTATATGAAAATTCATAAGTTTCCACATAAAAAATTGTAAAACTTTTCAATGTGGCATGAGGAGAAAGTATATTTGTTTTAATGAAAATGAAAATTATTCAAGTTCGAGGCCATACTCTATATTTCTTTATTAGGATATTGTCCTAACAAATAATCTATAGAGTTTTTTGTTTTCAAATTTATTATTTGACCCTTTCAGGAATGTGTTGATAGATCTATTTCGGGAATTTTCTAGGTTCCCATCATCAGAACACGTTTTGAAAGCGGCAACAATTCCATACCAAACATCAAACATGCTTATAAACTAGTTTACTCACTACATGAGAACTAATATATGAGCTTGAAGTTAAAGATTATAACCATTGATCAAAAAATAAATTGAATTCCTCCTTTTCATTTTTTGTTTCGTTTATAATATATTTTCATTGCACAATTAAAGGTCGAAAAAAACATAATTTTTATTTTTTAATAAAAATTATATCAAACATATTTGTTTTAGTTTAAAAAAATGCTATAGGTAGAAAAGACCTAAATTAACTTTTGTGTAAAGAAGCAAAACTATATGGAAAAGCTAACACAAAGTTAAGGTTTGTGCCTCATGTGCTATATAAATCAAAAAAAAATTTTTTTTCTTTAGTTAGTCTCTTTACAGGAAGAAGAAGAAGAAAACATTTTTATTGAAAAATTTTACGGACACAAGGGATACACCAGACTGCCGCAGTTTCGTCCCCCTCCTGGGACTCGTCAGTGGTTAATTTTATGTGTCAATTGAACAAAGTATTTTATATTGTTAATTTTGCTCTATATGAAAAACTTTTTATTTTTTGGTGTCGTACTGTGATTTGAACTCACGGTCTTAGCATCAAGCTATGCATCGTAATCTCACCTCTTAACGAGTTGAGCCACGATCGACACAGCGTTGACTGCGACTAAATTGGAGTTTGGTCACACTACGTACACACAAGTATTGTTTTGATCAGAAGAGACAGAATTAGCTAATACCAATGCACAATTCATTTCTCAACTAGAATGCTTTTTCTTCTTAATCCTATCTCTTTTTGGACAATAATTTGAAACTTCTATCAAAGAACAGAAAACACACAGAAAAAAATTTTGCTATTTGCCAACTAAAATTCGGTTACTACGACTCAAATTAGATTATTACGAACTTCAGACAGTTGAAACAACTTACCATTAGTTTTCACAACAAAATACCGTTAATTCAACTGAATTTTAGTTGCAACACCCAAACTATTCAGAAATCTAATGTAAATATCGTTGTACTACCTGAATTTATCAGTTGTTAGTGTTAATATACACTTTTTAATTTAGTCGGCACTTTATTTCTCTGTGTGTATTTTTTTCCTTTTATTTTATTTAGCTCCTTTTAAAAAAATAAATTCCAAGGTATTCCCTTTTAGTTTTTTTAAAGAAAGCAATTAGAAAAAGCATGTCAATTTAATAATATTTCATAATAAATGGAACGTAAAGTTTAACCATTATTTATTTTTATGATACTCCTGATTTTCTTTACCAGTTTTCCCCGATAATGTTCTAATGCAGATTTTCCTGATACATATTTTTTAAGTTTGGTGAAGTTGTGACTTATTTTAAAGGTACAGCGGTCAAAACACTCATTAAAGTATTATCAATCTAATTTAAGCAATAATTTCGAAAAAAACCCCGATTTTTATAACTTCCTATATTCGAATTTTCCACTCAATTTTAAACCTAAATCGCAAATTTTATGCAATGCTGTACATACAAATTCGTTTGAATCAAAAATGAAATCATATAAGTAGTTTGGGATTTACTTTACGAAGGAAAGAGCAAACTTTGTTAAACATTAGAAATAATGTTAAATATGGAAATACCAGACACGAAATTGAACGGAATCAATATATGGTTAATCATAGGGGTGGCCAACCTTATGAACCAATTATTTAAAAAGATTAAGAAGACTTAACAAATTTATTTATGCATTCTTACTTTACTTAGCAAACAAAGCAGCCAATTTTGGACTAATATTTAGAATTTAAACTAAGTATTTTACTAATTTTATTCTTTTCTTTTTATTGCGTTAAAAAACTTTTTGCCCATTTTAGCAAATTAACTTGCGACTTTCATTTAGCGAAAATTAAGCTTAAATACAACTAAAAGTTTGTGGATTTAACAGATTTATTTCCGCTTTCTTTTCTTATTAATATTTGGCGAAAAAACATCTAATTTTAGCAGTTTTTTCTGCAAATTTATTTTGAATTAATTTTTAGTAGTTCTAGTAAACACTTTAAGTGGTTTTTTACAGTTAGTGCAAGTACTACAAAAAATTAACTAAACCGAGTTTAACTGACATGCCAAAAACTCGACGAATTTAGAAAACCGGGTTTTGGAATGGGGTCCTTATTAGCGACCCATTTAAGGGTTCACATTTGGGGTAAAAAATAAAGCAATTTTAGCGTGTTTCATGCTTCTTGTAAAGAAACAACTTTGGTTTGAAATAAAAAAATCAATTAAATGTCAACCTTTTCATTGGACCAACAAAAATATTAAAAAGTTTTAAAACAAAAAATTTTCGGACAATCTTGAAATCAAGTTTTATCCCCTAAATATGCACTCAATGACCTTCTACGGTAAATATTTTTAGTTGTTTGAGTTGTAATACAGTATCTTTATTTTTAAGTGAAAAAACAGTAATTTGTAGAACAAGTTTCAGTTTTGACTACAATTGTAGTTCATTTAAAAAAACAAACCACATCAAATTACTGTATTATAATTTTACATTCATTTTATACAGTAGGTTTTTTTTTATTTAAAAAATAAAATAAAAAAATGTTTGTTTATTTTTTACTGCATATGTGTTACATGCAAATGCATGTTTTTCCCCTTGAGTATGTGAACAGCTTAACAAAAATATCTTTGTTAGTGCATATTTTTGTATATTTTGCTATAAATGCATATTTTTACATATTTCGCTTTGAATTCTTATTTTTATTGCATATTTTTTTTAAATATCACTTTTGATTTTTTTTTTTTATATTTGACCAACGAGCTGATCAAGCCCTTTTAAGAGTTCTTTTAAATTTGATATGCAAACTTTGATTAAGAGAAACAGGTTCTAGTGTTTTTTTAAATGCGTATTTTTCAGTATAAACAATTAAAATGTACGATGAAACATTACAAATTAAGTTTAAAATTTAATAAAAATTGCTTAAAAACACGAAAATAATTAATTTAAACAAATTTAAGTGCATATTTTTTAAATTGTTAGTGCATATTTTATGATTTTTTCATGCATATTATAGGTACTTGAACCTCTTTTTTTTAGTGCATGAATTTCCTGTACCTGTTCATGAGTTAAAGGGCTTTATTTGAAACAAAATTTAAGTTTTTACAGGTTAAGACGAAATTTCATAAATAAAGGGAAACGGTGGCCTGGATCAAAATACAATATTATTCAAAATATAATAAAGCAATGAGTAACACCTGTGCACAACAATAGCCTACAAATAAGCCACAAGTTAACATTGGAGGAATATCCCAATTTCATTCCTGGAAAATCTGATCACACGCAGAGAAAAAATATAATTGAACATGAATGCGGACAAAAAAGTATCATATTATTATCCTAACAATCATAAACATGATTCTGACTGATCATATTATGCTTACTGGGAACGATTTTATCATCATCAAGAATCATAATATTATTAAAAAAAAAAAATTGGACGACCCTCATTGAATTTCGCTCAGTGTATTTATAATTTGGTTTATTAATAAGCTTTAGCGTTAACTTTTTTTTGTTCGTTTTAACAATATAAAATATTTATAGCCTGAAAAACGAAATCTTAACGGAGTTTTTCTACGCTGAGAAATTGTGTGTGATTTCAGAAGGTTTTTCTGTGGTAATAAAATAAAATTTATAGAATTTTCATGCATGTTGACAGGCGTTGCACTATAAAGTATTCGAAATGGAACGGAAACGGAAGTAATTCGGTTGGCTTTTAAGGTGTAAATTTGCATATCTGTTTGGCAGTTTTAGCATATTATAGAATGTTTTTTTGAAGCAAATAAAATTCTCCAACAAAAGACGGCAAAATAGAAAATAAAGGCCTAACTATTGATTGCTGGTAAAATTATAAAGAAACCATGAGCTTTATGGTATTTGTAAGGACATTTTTGAAATTTGCATAATTTTTGGTTATATTATGGATTAACAACATGCAATGGGTCGCTTTAATGTTAAACTATTACCGCCGTATGCATAAAAATATTAAACAGCATTTCAAATACATTTTAGTTTAAACACAAATTTTAGCCTTAAAACTGTATTCATAAACAAATATTAACTTTTACACAAGATTTGATATAAGTATTTTAAGCTATTTTAAGCGAATACTTTGTAGGTAAAGACCACTGCAAATGTAGTTGAAAACAAATGAAATTTTACTTGAAAACAGGACGACTTACATTTCATTAAATTCAACTAACATTGTCATTTGTTGTTTATTGTTCAAAAAATTAACCACAAATTTAGTCTATTCACATGTTTGGTGAGAACAAGGTAGTTGCTCTAGATATTATTTTCAAGGCGTTCGATCGTGTGTGGCACGGCGCACTGTTATCAAAACTAATTGCCTTTGGTGTAGGTAATGATTTCTCTCGATTTTTCTCGAGTTTTCTCAGAGATCGTACTATACGTGTTGTTATAGATGGGGTCTCATCCGACGAGTTTCAGCTATGTTCAGGGGTACCACAGGGCTCTGTTCTTTCTCCATCTCTTTTTCTCATCTTTCTTAATGACCTCCTTGGTCGAACTATCAATCCTATTTACTCCTTTGCAGATGACAGCAACATTTGTCATTCTTTTTCCTTCGATCGTAGGCCAAACCTTGTGGAGGTCGGGGGCAAAAGACAGATTATGAATGACACACTCAATCATGACCTTTCGACAATCTCAGAGTGGGGTCGTGCGAACAGGGTCGATTTTAATGCTCGTAAGACTCAATGTTGTATGTTGACCCATAGGTCTGTGGACTGAACCACGTCATCTGTGTATATGGATGGGATCGTTATTGAGGAGTCAGATACTCTTGATGTTCTGGGCATGAGAATACAGTGTGATGTCCGTTGGACAGATCACATTATTTAAGTATCGAAAGAAGCTTTCAAGTGTCTTGGTTTTCTAAACCGGTGTAAGAAATACTTCACCCCATCTGATCTCCTTACTATTTATACCACCTACAACCGGCCGAAGATGGAATATAACTCCCATATATGGGCAGGTGCTTCAAAGTCTATTTTGGGGCTTCTGGATCGTGTGCAACGGAGAGCGTTAATGCTTATCAACGACAGTAGGGTTTCGAACTCTATTGACTCGTTGGAGCATCGTCGGAATGTGGGTTGTGTGACTTTGTTCTATAGATATTACCATGGGAAGTGTTCTTCTGCTGAGATGAGCCGACTCATCCCGAGGGACCGGGTCTCTGTTCGTACTACCCGCTTGTCAAGTAGATCTCATCCGTTTGTTGTCTATAGCCCGGCAAATCGCACAACGCATTACAGAGAAAACTCGTTTTTCAGTCGCACTAGCCGTATGTGGAATTGTCTCCCTGCGGATGTCTTCCCTGCAAATTACAATTTAGAAAAATTCAAGTCAAATGTCCACAAACACTACTCCCTCTTTCCTCCTCCCCATAACCTATTTTCCTGATATCAACACAATGCAATGCATTAGTAGGGACATCCCCTGAGTGTTGGTTCAACATAAAATATAAAATGAATGTAAAATCATAATACAGTTATTTGATATGGTTTGTTTTTTCAATGAACTACAATTGTAGACAAAAATGAAATTTCTTCTACAAATGACTGTTTTTTTCATTTAAAAATAAAGATACTGTATTACAACTCAAACAAGTACAAATATTTACAGCAGAAGTTCCCTGAGTGGAATATTCGTTCATGAATACAGTTTTAAGACTTAAAATGAGATTTAACTAAAATGTATTTGAAATTTGAATTAAGATTTTTTATGAATGCAGGCGTTAGAATAGAATTACTAGTAAAATCTTATTGTTTTCCAAAAAAAAAAACCAAAAAAACGTTTTGTTAACAATTTTATTTCAAAAATGTTTAAACTTTAATTCTAATCGTCATTTGATTTTAAAAACAATTCTATTTTATTTCAGCCATTAAAGCCAGTGATTTCTTGGAAACATAAAATCAACGTAAACAAAATACTTTTAAAAATCATACCACCGATTACAATTTTCCTGGTTTGATTTTTATTTTTGGAATGCTTTAGTTTTGATTTCAACAATTTACTGCATAACTGGCTGCTGCTGCTGGTACGCTCGTTAAAAAGATCTACACTACGCCAGTTGAGTCTGTTTTTTTGTTTTTGGCTTTTGTGATTTTATTGCCTGAGCTGTGTAGAGAGATACCACGTCAGCGATTAGAAGACAGACAGACGTCTCATTAAAAACGTAAACGCGAAGCCTCCACCACTATGCCGCACACAGGTGAGTAAAATATTGGGTATATAATGACGCCATTGTAAGCGTTTTAAATTAATTTTATTACATCAAATAAAACAAAATGCTCGTAATAATAAAAAAAAAAAATAAAAAATTAAGCATACAAATCAACCACTACCAACCCAAGTAACACTACACAAAGATTTATTTCAATCTTGACTCCTTAGCTTTTTCAATTTTGTTACACTCAACCAGGGATGCCAGATAATGGAGATTGAATGAAAATGGGGTTGTAATCTTTGTTTTATTGACATTTGAGCGATTTAGAGCAAAAATTAAAAAAGTGCTGTTGGGAAAATGTACCTTATTGTGTTTTGTTTTCGGAAAAAAAGTATTGTGTTTTAAAGTGCAAACATTTCAAACATTTCTCCCTCGCCCCATTAAAATGCTTAATTTTTGCAACCAAAATAGAACACAATTTTATAACGTATTGCAGTTTTTTTTAACATATGCGTTTATAAAATATTGTTATAGCAGGTCGTGTTCGCATCTCAGCCAACGTGAAAAAAGTTTTTTTTAAATATTTTATTTAAAATATTTTTCTAAATAGTTTTTTTAATAAATTTTTTATTTAATAATCTTTATTATAATTTTGTTTTTTTTTTTAGCGTATGTTAGGTTAAAAAATTATTAAATACTTGCAAACAGAAAAAATAATATATTATAACATAATATAAAATAAAAAAAAGTTCTACACACAGAGAAAAATTTAGCTATTTGCCAATTGAAATTACGTTAATTGGACTCAAATTCGTTTATTACGAAATTCAGTCGGTTGGTACAACTCAAAATTAGTTTTCACAACAAAGTTCGGTTAATTCAACAGAATTTTATTTGCAATACCTAAAATATTCAGAAATATAATGCAAATATCGTTGTACTTACTGAATTTATAAAGTGTTAACATTAAAATACACTCTTCAATTCGGTTGGAGCTTTATTTCTCTATGTGTAAATTTTAATAAAAAAAAACTAAAAATAGTGGTCTAATGACAGGTTGAACCTAGTACCTTCTGCATCAGAAGCCAGCATATTAGCCATCGGCTACCAAGGTGAGAATTTTCTCGCAAACATGAGATTGATAAAATGAAAAAAAAGGGCAAAAACAACACCTGTAAGTAATTTGAGGGCGGTAGAATTGCGCTCTTTATCTTTGTTATGGCAATATTTTTAGAAAGAAACAAGATACCATCTGAGAATGTTCACTTTATTTTAGAAAAGAACACAAAAAAGTAAATTTTTGCAAAGAAATTTGGCATTTTTGTTTGAAAATAAAACCCCATTAGTTTGTTTTATAATGATTCACAAAATATTTTAGGCTTATCAGCGGCCGTTCATGAGCTGGACCGTTTTAATAAATGTATTTTTTAGTTTGAAGACTTATTCAACGATGTAAAGGGTGTTTTTTATGCAGGTATATAACTTTAAGTTGGCAGCACTCAAGTGATTTATGTTTAGTCTGGCATTTCAACATGAATAGACTAACGACTGAACAACGTTCCAAATTGTGCAAATTTAATTTGAAAATCATGGTTCTGTTCGAAATACGTATCGCGCATTTTACGGTCAACATTTAAATACGGTCAACGAGGCAGGATTTACCAAAAACTTGGCGGATTGGAAGCAAAGTGTTTTTAATAGTTTTATTTTGCCAAGTACATTAAAGTTATGTGAAAGTCTGTGCTGAAATTATCAATCTCCGAAATTATTCTGCAAATTAATTATGAAATTAATTTTCTCCATTTTTTTTGGTAAAAATACAGACTTTTAATCAACTCTTCTTTAACCAATAAATTTGGAGACATGTTTTTAATGTGTTTTAGGCTTATTTAATGGCAGAGGCTTGACAAATAGAATAAGCATGCCTTTTATGCAGAATACCAAATGAAGACCATATATTCTTGACATACACTCATAGGAAGAAACCTGTAAAAATAGCAAATACAGCTACTAAAAATTAGTTAAAAATGAGCTTGCGGAAAAAAACTGCTAAAATTAGCAGATATTTTTTACTGAATATTTGTAATATAAGAATAACAAAAATAAATCTGTTGAATTTACAAATATTTAGTTATATTTGAGCTAAACTTAAGTTAAATATTGGTAGACAACAAAATCATTAAAAAATGTGATATTTTTAAAGTTTTTAATGCGGGCTTATTTTTAGCCCTTATGAAATCAGCAATCTACAATTTATTAGCAAATATTTCTGTTGATTTTAGCAAAATAAACTGTTATCTGAATTCTTCTAAATTTGAGGTAAATATAGCCAAACATTTTGTTAATATTACAGTTTTTGTTTTTTTTTTTTTAGTCACGCTATTTTCAATTAACTTAAATTCACATCGAATATAACTAAAATTTTGTAAAGTTAAGAGATTTATTTTTGCTCTTCTTATTTTATGAATATTTAGCAAACATAACTTTTAAGAAATTTTTAGTAGCTTTTTAGTGATTTTTACTGTTTTATTTCTATGAGTGTATGAAAAAAAAGATATTTTTGAAGTAGAAAAATAAAACGCGTCTCCTAAATATTAACTGTTTAAAATATGCAAAGTTTATCTGTAAATTGGTAAATAATTAAACGAAATTCTGTGTAGGACCGATTTCAACCAAAAGCAATAGGGATTGTATTAGGCTTGGTAAGACATTGTACCAAGTTTCTACAAAATTTCTTTAGATTAGCGTAGCAACCTATTTTGGAGAACCTTTTATATATGCAGTAGGTCTAAGCTTGGATCGTATAAAAACAATATAAGTTAGTGTATCAAATTTCATTAAAATATCTTCATACTCACTACCTGTAGAGTGGAGTACAACAGTTTGAGATAACAATCGGTCCATCCTTGGAACAACTACCCACAGTCCCGACTTTTTGGATAAAAAAACATAGAACCAGCCAATATCAAAATTTGTCAATGAAAATTTTATTTGCCAGTTACTTAAAAACTTTACACCAAGGTCCGTTTCGACCCGTTGATATTTTGGTTTCAAATAGTAGTTAAATTCAACTGACTGTAATTTATGTGCTAGTTTTAATTTAGAAAACTCTTTAAAAAATTTCTAATGAAAAATTATGCATTCTACAGAATTTTTACCATTCAGTGTTACGAATTTGTAGATTTTCCAGCTGGATTTGGCGGCTTTTCTTATTTAGATGGTAAAAAAGTAATTTAGTTTGATTTAGATTATTTTAGCTGCAAATAAAAGCAATACAAACAAGTACAATTTCTTGTTATTTCGTGTATGTTTTTCAACCACGTAAATTCAATGGTTCTTTCTGGGTATCCGATTTGATCCCTCAAATATATTACCGGATTCAGTTAGATCAAAATTGATCTCAAAAATGGGGCATCCAAATTTAAATATCTAAATATATATATATATAGATCTGCTTGGATCTAATTAGATCCAAAAAGATAACTAATTTTTGATGGATAGATTGAGATATTTTGAGATTAAATTGGATTTACTTATTTCCATGACATATATTATTTGTAATAAAAAAATAAAAAAATTAAAAACAAAATAATTTGGACATCTGCTCATATATAATTATGTATGGGGTTATACATAACAATATATAATTATGTCTTGCATGCATTGAAAATATTAATAATGTTAAACCATATATAATCATATTTCAAACTAAATTTTTAATATTCAATGTCATATATAATTATATATAGAATTGCATTATTCATATGGCACCATATATAAGCATATCTTTTATAATACAGACAAATATTTTTAATAAGACAATATATGTTGTTATATCTTAAATTATAAAGCTTATGATTACATATTGTGTTATACAGGAGAACGTATTATTATATATGACAATAGATCTATCATATCTTATAATGTATAGCATATATGCTTAATATCTAATTTAATAGGTCTCGATATATAATAATATATCGTTATATATGTTACCACATAAGAAACATTTAATAAGATATGGCCATGCATGCTATCATGTTAGGTTAGGTTGAGCTGGCCGGTCAAAGACCCCGCATAGACCATTAGGTCCCTAGCGTTACCAGATAAGGAACGATAACCCCCACGTTAGGTCAGTCGTTAGTGATGGTAGCCAGAGTTCCCCACACCCTCTTAGCAAATGTTAGAAGTCTCAAGATTCCGATTTCTGAGATTTCTCCCAGATCGCGGAATAGGTGGTCCCCTAAACATTTCGCCCTTGAGCGTGCAAGAGCAGGACAGTGGCACATTAGGTGTTCCACCGTCTCTCTGTCCCCCGGTACCCCACAGAATCTACATTCGTCACTCTGCAGCCTTCCCGCTCTCTTGGCAAGAACTGCCGTCCAGCAGTGACCAGTTAAAATCCCCACAAGAAGTCTACAGTCGCTCCTGGACAAGGACAGTAAAAGTTCGGTCGCTACGGGATCGTAGGATTTCCACATGACTTTAGATACTCTGCATGTTTCGGTATTTCTCCAAACCGCATCAGCTCTTCGCATCATCGTGGATTCTACATCCCTTTTCAGAGACCGAAGTGGCACGCGGACGTCCAATGCCATTTCAACCGGCAAATGGACTCCCCGTTTAGCCAGTTCATCCGCAACCTCATTCCCTTCAATACCCCGGTGCCCACGAACCCAATAGATGTGGACTCTCCTTCCGGATCCAAGTCTCCCTAGAGAGTTCTTGCACTCTTGGACAATCGAAGAGTAGGTCAAGTTGGCGGCGATAGCTTTGATAGCCGCCTGACTATAAATAAAGAAATTAACGTAACTGCCCTCCGTTTCAGAAACAAGAGCAAGGTCAGCAGCCATTTTGGCCGCCATAACTTCCGCCTGAAAGACGCTGCAGTAATCGGGAAGTTTATATGACTCCTCGATACCCAGCTCTCGACAGAAAACCGCTGCCCCGACCCCCTCCTCCATCTTTGAACCATCAGTGAAGAAGTTGAAGGTTCTGTGGTCAGGACGAAGGCCTGCCAACCAGCCGTATTCACTCAGGGTAACACGCAAGCCAGTGGTGAAGCCAATTTTCGGGATGGTGTAGTCACTGCTACAGATCCTATCCTCAATAATCATCCCGTGACCATAAGGTCTCGTCGTAAATCTCCCCGTAGCACAAAGGCGAACGGCGGATTTCCTGGCGGCGCCCTCCGCCACTAGATTAATCGGTTGTAGATTTAGGATTACATCCAGTGCCGCGGTAGGCGTGCTGCGAAGTGCGCCTGTTATACAAAGTTCAGCGAGTCTCTGCGCGCTCTCAAGCCGCCTACAGTAAGACATTTTCTCTAACGCTTTCCACCAAACAAGTACTCCATAGAGTAAAATTGGCCTAGCCACTGCCGTGTAAACCCAGTGCATGAGTTTGAGAGATAGACCCCAAGTCTTGCCTAGCATTCGTTTACATGCGTAGAGCGCATTTGTAGTCTTTTTAACTCTCTCCTCTACATTGAGTTTCCACGACAGCTTGCTGTCCAATATGACCCCCAGGTACTTTGTGTGGTCCTTCAAAACAAGATTGGTTCCCCCTAGCCTAGGTGTGGTCCACGGGCCCACCTTGGTCTTATGAGTGAAAAGTACCAAATCCGTCTTCTCTGGATTTACGCCCAGTCCCACTTTGGTCGCCCACCTGTTAATGATCCCAAGTGTAGTCTCCATTACAGAACTGACGACATCCAGGTATTTGCCAGTGACAATGACGGCTACATCGTCTGCATACACAGTCGTTGAAGCCGCATCGTACTTAAGCTCCTCGAGAAGTCCGTTAACAACAAGTGTCCACAACAAAGGGGAGGGAAGCGCCACCCTCTGCAGTCTGGCGCTTCCCCAATCCGCTGAGATTATCCTGCATCCCAGCAGGTTGCTTACCCAATTTACAGCCCCCAAAGAAGCTCCCGTTCCTGCCAAACACTCCAAAATTGCATCTGTATGCACATTATTGAAAGCACCAGCTATATCAAGGAAGACTCCCAGGGCGAATTCCCCATAATGAAGGGCCCTTTCTATCTGTGAAACAACCGAATGGAGTGCTGTCTCCACAGATTTTCCCTTCGTGTAAGCGTGCTGGTTGTCGCATAGAAAATTAGGCTCCAAGCTTTCTCGAACATGGAAGTCCAAAATTCTCTCCAAAGTCTTCAGGAGGAATGAGGTAAGGCTAATTGGCCTATAATCCTTTGGATACAAGTGATTGCTTTTACTCGATTTCGGTAAAAATAAAACATTTGCTGTCCTCCAGGATACAGGCACATATCCAAGTCTCAGACAACCCCTGAAAATTTCGGCCAGCCACGATACCAAACAGTGGCCACCATAACGCAGCAAGGCCGGAAATATACCGTCCGGCCCAGGTGACTTATATGGTTGAAAAGAGTCGACAGCCCATTTGACCCTTTCCCGGGTGATCAAGCCGTCATCAGTATTCTCCGAATAGATATCCGGTTCAACAAGGGTAGACAGGTCAGTGCAGCCCGGAAAGTGAGTATCTAACAGTACATTCAGAGTCTCCCCGCTACCTCCTGTCCACTCCCCATTCTCCGTACATATAGTGCTTGGCATAGACGGATCTCTAGCAAGCATCTTCCTTAGTCTGGTGGTCTCCCCAAACCCTTCGATGTTGCCGCAGAAGTCTCGCCATGAGCTTCGCTTAGCCCTACGTATGTCACGCTTGTAAGATCTCAGTGCATCTCTGTATTCCCCCCAGCACTCTAATTGGTCCGCACCTTTCGCCAATTTAAAGAGCTCACGGAGTTCGAGTCTTTGACAGTCCAAATCCCTGTTCCACCAGGGAGGTTTGGACTTACGCCTGGTCCGTGTAAGAGGACATGATGCCTCATAGGAACCTACAACTTTCGTCACCAAATCGTCCACCGCAGAGTCTACCTCACCCGGACTGTTTAACGTCCGCGGTTGGCTTAGTCCCCTGACCAGTAGAGAAGAGTATTTGGACCAGTCAGTTCTTCTAGGATTCCTAAATACCCTACTGTCCGGTGTATTAAAACACACGTTAAAAGAGATGTAACAGTGATCAGAGAAGGAGGGACGTGATAATACCTTCCACTCCTCCACCCCCACTCTTTCACCCATATACAGTGTCAAATCAAGAACATTTCTAGAGGTGGGCCCTATATAAGTCGGTGCCTCACCCCTGTTAGCAATCTGTAGGTTAGTTTGTAATATAAAGCTAATAAGAGACTCACCTCTAGCGTTGATATCCTTACCGCCCCATATTGTGTGGTGTGAGTTCGCGTCAGTGCCCACCACCAGAGTTTGCTTCTTGGCACAAGTTTCTACGACAAGTCTCTGAAGTTCAGCTGGAGGGGCATCTTTACCATGTGGCATATAAGAAGATGCAAAGAGTATATTATCATCTTTGCCATTTTCTATTGCCACTACCGTGAGATCATCGGTGCTGTAATTAAAGAGAATATGTGAGCATAGGTTCTTCCTAACAAGTATAACAGATCGAATTCTACTTACAACTTTTGGGAAGTATGTATAAAAGGCACGTGACCTTAACCCAGATACCTGATTTCCCGTAGAGATCCAGGGCTCCTGAATCAAGGCTACGTCGTAGCGACCCTCCTCTAGAACAAGAAGGAGTTCGACCGAAGCCATTTTACTGTGCTGGAGGTTTATTTGCAGGATCTTTAGCATTATCAACCAAGATCTCCCGCCGGGGCTCAGCTTCAGCGGCTGTTTCACCCAAAATAAGTCCAGCTGCGGCAGCGGTGGCAGCGGCTAAATCCCGTTCCACTTCATCGGCCTCTAAGGTGTTGGGGTTTGCGTCTCTTGGATGTCGTTTCTTGAGTTTCAGAAACACACTACCCACGCCCCATGACATTTTACCATACCGCGGATACAATAGGTCCTCAGCCTCCTTTGTTATCTGCAGTATATAATTTTGACCATCCTTGCTGCCTTTATCGACATGCAAAACCTTCCACTCTCTAGTCGGAATGTCAGGGTTTTGGCTCTGTAGAAGGCGTAGGGTTACGTCCGGCTTTACAATGCGCGGAATTTTTACTTTTGCCTTTGGGATTTCGGGGATATTGGATCGATCCACAATCTTAAGTTGCGCATCTTTCCACAGGCCTTTGAGTCTCGGAACCACTTTCTTCACCCATCCCAACGTCACATCGTCCTTGCACTTAATGAGCTTTACTCCATTAAACCAACCCGCTCCATCGAATGAAGGCATCGGTTGATCTGGTTCAGCTTCCATCTTTGCGACGATCTCCCCAAAGATTAGGGACTCAACTGTATCCCACCGATCATTGGACATTTGACCGTAAGGATTGCTCATGTCTAGAAGTGCCACGCTCAAATGGCGTTTAGCTACTTCGCTAACCTTTGCAACCTTAGGCACAGGTTCCACGACGGCTTTGGACGTGCTGGGTCTTACGTCTTCGTGGAGATGCTTGCGCTTTTTAGGGTTTTTGGGATTGGTGGCGGATGGTGAATCATCGACCGACCGTTGTCTCTTCTCCTGCATGCTCTTAATCACAGCTTCCTCAATGCAATTGGGGAACCGTGAATTGTTGGCGGCATACTTACGGTTGTTACCAAAATGAGCCCGGCCTTTTTCAATAGCGCCTGTTGCCCACTGCAGCCTATCTTTCTCTTCGGAGGAAGGATTGGTTATTGAGCTAAGACGATGTTGAATTCTGATCGCAGCCTTGTATTCAGATAGAGCTTTAAGACCCTCTTTACTGCGTCTCGGTCTTTCTCTCTTATGAGGAGGTATACCTTTCTGCGTAGTGGGAGACTTTAGAAGCTCATGTTCATCCTTTGATGTTACAGTTTTGACACTATCAAGATCCGAGTCTGAGCCAACATCAGCATCCATCCGTGTCAATTTTCTAGGCGTAACGTCTTTAATACATCCGCCGTGGGACGCCACCACGGCAGAGAATGTGTGACCGCTGGCGACACGCAGAGGGGAAGTAGATTCCCCACCGTGCCCGCCGGTGGTCGCAGTCACTGCTAACACCGACGTTTGGGCGTATATTACCGCCCGGATTTCTTCTTCATTTGTCGTACTTTCCATAATTCATACTTCACCAAATCATCGTTTTAAAAAGAAAAACCGCCGACCCTCTGGGTAACAGACGCGGACCAGGAAGCCGCTCAATATGAGGCAGACGCGCCTGGATTTCGAAAAACCGGAATTTAGATCGCCCCAAGCCGCCCAATATGGAAAAACAGACGCTCGGACCGAAATAAAACCCCGGTTACCTTCCACTTATGGTCAGAGCCCATCACAATAATGTGGACAATATGGGTTACATTGTTACACTATTATCAAAGTCCTGACCTTAGCCGTGTAACACCTGGTACACGTTTCCAGCCGGCACCCCCGAGGAGGGTTCAGTAGAAGGATTTGCACTGCCAGCTATCATATATAACCACATATTATTAAATATTATTTTTACTCCGGATGTCAAAATTATGTAATTTCTTTCAAAAACAATATAGTTTAAAATAAAATAAATGTTTGTCTACAAATAAGAAATAGTAAAACTTTTTTTTTAACAAACCTCTGATCAAGGACATAAAGGTAAATTGTGAAGAGTTCTGTCAAATTCGTAAACTCTAGCCATATCCGCATTTTAGTCAAAGTTTCGAGTCCTGGGACAAAATGTTTGACATATGATTATAAAATTTAAAATGGAAATTTCTTGAATATTTTCAAAACAAGCATTTTTTCGTATTGCATTTGTCCATAGAGGCTCATATAAAAATATAAAATTCATCAAATTGAAAATGAAAATTAACTAAAAATGTATTATAATTTGCTTTAATTTGCATTTTAGTACTAAATATCTGTAAAATATTGTATTGCTTAGCTTTATTTAGCAATACTAACTAATTTGAACCCAAAAAAACTAACAATTAAACCAATAATTTGTATATTTTTCAGGTTTTATCGGTTTTTTTTTTCTAGAACTTAGCTAGTCTTTTTTTCACTTTTCGAGCTAAATAAAAAAATTACCTATTTTTAGCGATTTTTGAGTCAGATTTACCTGTTTTTCTTGCAAAAATAGTTGGCAACTGTGTTCAAATTAGGAACGATTTCAAAATATTTGAACTTCAAACATTTTTAAATATTGGATTATTCGTCACATTAAAATTTAGTGATTTTTTAATGGGAGACTTTTGTAATTTTGACACTGAAACTTGGTTAGTGTTTTTTAAAGGGTATTTTTTACAAGTTTGTGTAATTGTTAAACTAATCTGGCAACACTAAACTCTAAAGTATAATTTCAAATTAAATTTAAAATCGTGTGTGGTAGATTCTTAAAATCCAAAAGGTACAATGATCTCTTATTTTAAACTTATTAAAATTAACTTAATTATAATAATTTTTGCTATTATTAAAAAGAACACATGTAAAATTTAATTTCCTAAAAAAAAACAGTTTTTAAAAGTTTTTTTTTTAACCATTTTTGTTAAAGCATTAACATGCTCAAGCTTGTTGTTCGCAGAGGATGACGGAAAACAAAAATATAAAAATATACTTTCACGGTCATTATTTTTTATGGTCAATATTCAACGATTTTAAAAAAATTGTTGTTAATTTTTGCCTAAACAACTTGAGCTTTTTGGGAAAACTTCTTTTATTTATTTTCGGAGTGTTATCTTGAGTATAATAAAATATTTTTATATTTTTGTGTGATATTTATGCACTCTGTGAACCAAAGTCGTGTATAAAATTCAGTTCACTTCTTTAAAAAATTGTTATTGTTTAAGCAAAAAACCGGTCATTGTCGTGTGTTGGTTGCACTTATTTATAATTTACACGACTTTTCAATAATCAAGTAAAAAAGCTCCCCCTTTATTTATTTTAAACTTTTAACAATTTTTTAAGTGTTAAAGTTACCACCTTAATCATCAAATTCACACTTTATTATTGTTTGTAGTTATTTGTTATAAATATTAATTATTTTATATTTATTTTTTACTCAATTTCAGGTCAAGCTGGTGTTAATCAATTGGGTGGAGTTTTCGTAAATGGTCGTCCTTTACCGGATTGTGTACGACGACGAATTGTTGAATTGGCTTTGTGTGGTGTTAGACCCTGTGATATATCACGGCAACTATTAGTATCTCATGGTAAGTTAATGAAAGTAATTACACAAAAATAATAAATTAGAAATTCTTGGGATTAAACTTTTTTTTTTTTTTGAAAATAAGTGTTAAATTCATAACCATCGTATTTGATTCCAATATTATGTTTATCAATATTGCAGTATCCCAAAATAACACTAAGAAACTCAGACTCTGTCCTAGCAACTGTATATGTTGGCAATCGAATGTTTCAGTTGCTGTGAACTAATTTTTCAGCTGTTGTAACAATCATTCAATTACAAAATCAGAAATTCTTGCACGATAATAAAATGTTGATTGCTTTACCAGAAATTCGGTAATAACTACCAAAAAATTCGATAGCTACAACCGAGCCATTCTATTAGCGACAAATACGACTGGCACGGCTGAGTCTGTTTTCTGGGTGTAATAAATAAATTATTGTAAATATACGGAGATTGAAAGCTCGCTATAAATTAAAAATAACATACAAATAATCTAGATGTATATAAAAACAAAAAACTAATAAAAATATTGCTTGAGCCAGAGAAAAACTAAATATCTTTTATACAAGTTTGTTATAATTTTTATTAAAAATAAAAATTATGTTTTTTTCGACCTTTAATTGTGCAATGAAAATGAAAATTATTCAAGTTCGAGGCCATACTCTATATTTCTTCATTAGGATATTGTCCTAACAAATAATCTATAGAAAGGGTCAAATAATAAATTTGAAAACAAAAAACTCTATAGATTATTTGTTAGGACAATATCCTAATGAAGAAATATCTTTTATATAAATAGAACAGTTTTGGTCTTCAAAGTTTAGTAACGTCATGGTGTTTGTTAGGAAAGGCCCATAGCCAAGTGTTTGAGTACTAAGAAGGCAAGAATAGAGCAAAATTGATGATTAATAGTTTTTTTTTTATTAAAGCTCTACCTATTCTGGGTGCTCTAGCTTTTCTAAAACTTGGGTTCTGATGAGACCTTTAGCCAGATCGAAATACTAGTATCAACCTAGCTAATATGTTTGATTTGCTTTATTTTTGTAAATATTCGGAGGTTGAAAGCTTGTTATAAATTAAAAATAACATAAAACTAATCCCGATGTATATAAAAACCAAAAACTAATATAACTGTAAAAAACTTTCGTTTTTTGTTTGAACACTCATAGAAATAAACCTGTCAAAATAGAAAAAAAAAGTTACTAAAAATTTGTTAAAAATTATCTTGCAGAAAAAACTGCTAAAATTAGCAAATTTGTTTTTTTTACTAAATATTAGTAATATAAAAATAGCAAAAATAAATCTGTTGAATTAACTAATATTTAGTAATATTTGGGCTAAATTTAATTGAAAGTAACAGAATAATCTCCTTAAATCAGCAAAAGTATTTACAACATATTAGTCGACACAAAAATCATTGAAAAATGTGAAATTTTTAAAGTTTTTTTTTGAATTTTTTTAAGCGAATAAAAGACTGTCCTTATGAAATCAAGAATCTATAAATTTTTAGCAAAAAATTCTGTTGATTTTAGCAAAATAAACTATTCTACTAAATTTGAGGTAAATATAGCAAAGTATTTGTTAGTATTACAGTTTTTGTTTGCTATGTTGAGTCTACAAATATTTAGCAAATGTTTTGCTAATTTTATAGAGTAAAATGCTATATTCAATTAACTAAAATTCACATCGAATATAACTAAAATGTTTTAAAGTTAACAGAATTATTTTTGCTCTTCTTATTTTATTAATATCTAGCAAAAAAATCTGCTAAATTTAGCAGTTTTTTCTGCTAGCTCATTTTTAACAAATTTTTAGTAGCTTTTTCTGTTATGTTTACAAATTTATTTTTTTGAGTAAATCCATGAAACATTTTAATGGTTTTGATATCACAAATTAATTAGGTAACTTTTTTAGTGATTCCATTATTTTTGTAGTATAAATAAAAATAATGTTTTTTAAAATGCATTTAAAATCACTTGTATTTAAAATCACTTGTTATATTTTGTCAGGTTTTTCTCCATAGTGAAGTAGTTTTTAAGTTTATACCGTTGTATTTTAGGGTTATTGAAATTCCACATTTTTTAATTAAATTCTTGAAATTTTAGCTTTTTTCATTAAATTTTTACTTTTTAATTAATACAATTTTGTTTTATAACTGCAAAAACTTATTATTACTATAGACCCCTGAACAGATTTTTTTTTTTTAAATATCATCAAATTCAAATTATTTGCCATTTTGCTCTACCACTCTTAGTTTTAGAGATAGAGGTAATTTTTTAAAAAAGCAGGAGTACGCTCAGGGGACTTCTGCTTTAAAAATATGTAGTTTTTTGGGTTGTATAATCTATTTCGGGTATTTTCTAGGTTCCGATCATCATAACACGTTTTGAAAGAGCTAAAAATCCCATCCAGGTTCCGAACTTCAGAACACGTTTTGAAAGATGTGGCAATCCTCAAACATTCATATACTTTTTTACTAATCTTAGAGTTCAGTTAAAAAAGCAAACCACATCAAATGACTTTTTTATGATTGTACATTAATTTTTTACAATCGTTTTTTGTTATTTAAAAAAATAAAAAAAATAAATGTTGGTTCATTTTTAGTAATTTTTTGAACAGTAAAAATAAATGACAAATGTTAGTTGAATTAAATGAAATGTTCAAGTAAAATTTCATTTGTTTTTGACTACAATTGTTGTTGTCTTTTTAATTAAAAAAAATATTTAACCCTTAGTGGCCGGGGGAGAAAAAGTATCCATTGAAGATAATTTAAAAATTATGAGTATTAGTTATGAACTAAAAATAAGTTAATTTTGCATTAGCACAAGTTCAAGCGTCTTAAATTTTAAGAAAAATGAACGTCATTTTAAGATATTTTTTGTAGATATAAGCAAAATTTATACCTAAATAAAGTTGAAAATATACAAAATTTTAGTAAATTTTCATAAAAGTTAAGAAAAAATAAACTAAATTTTAATACAAATTTACCTTTTACCTTTTACTTTTACTTGTTTTTAAGAAAACTGTTTACTTGATTTGAGTTAAATTTTCTTTGGAGCCAACTCATTAATGAATTTCTTAAATTTTAGTTCAACTTACTTAATATTTGGTAAACTTTTTTTTTTTGGAGTGCATTTTAATTATTTTTTTCTTCTTCTATTAATTTCCAGGCTGTGTTTCCAAAATATTAACTCGTTTTTATGAAACTGGGTCAATACGTCCTGGTTCCATAGGAGGCAGTAAAACGAAGGTGAGTTTATGTTTTACAGACGATTAATTATGTTGCTACAAAATCATGTTCTGAAATGTACTACAAAATTCTTATCAAATTAATAACAAAGTAAAAGCAAAAAAAAAAAAAAAATATGATCGAACTCTTGACATTTTGTGGTTAAATCAATATTTACAATAACGTCAATAAACTATTTTTTTTTTGTTGTACAAAAAATATGTAAATATTATATTATTCTACAAATATGGTAAACAAATCACACTCCCATAACATTAATAATAAAGTGTGTTATTTATTTAGACTTCTATCTACTATATTTGGGGAAAAAAATTATTCAGTGGGTATTTAGCAGAAGTAAAAAGAATGAATTCTATCAAATAACATTGTTAGTTTCACACAAATGAAATTCATAATGCCCTGACAAACCACGTGATTTTTAATTGAATAAAATAAGAAAGTTGAAACAATCCTTTTGCACCAAAAAATATTTTTAACACAAATAATCATGTAAATAATGAGCTAGCTGAGGGGGTAGAGGGTTCGATTTGCAACAGAAAACTTGGTCTAATATCTAGAAACAGTGTTGGCATTCAATTTTTATAATAACGGTAGTGTGCAACAACAATTACATCAAAACCTACTAGCGATATAATGAAAATGTAGTGTTTGCAACCATGCCTACAGTTAGAATACTATGTAGGTAAAGACCACTGCAAATGTAGTTAAAAACAAATGAAATTTCACTTAAAGAAAGGACGACTTACATTTGAGTAAATTTAACTAACATTGTCATTTGTTTTTTAATGTTCAAAAAATGAACCACAATTGTAGTAAAAATGAAAAACATTTTACAAAAAGTGGTAATTAATATCCACCTTCTAAACTACTGGTCCGATGTGGACAAAATGTGAACAATTGCAAAGGAGAAGCAAAATTTTTGAAAAGTAAATTCTGAAGTCACCCATTTTATTAAACGATTAGCATCAGTACACTAAAGTAGAATAACTCAAAAGTAAAAATTCATTCCGAGATTTAAATTTCATTAAATATGGCATAATTTAAATGATTTTAGACTTTTAGGAATCTTCTTTATGAGATTAGTCTTGTAGTCCATAACTTATGTGTTCGCGGACATTAAAATTTAAATTTTTGTTAAAGACTTTT
Source organism: Delia radicum (assembly GCA_021234595.1). NCBI lineage: Eukaryota > Metazoa > Arthropoda > Insecta > Diptera > Anthomyiidae > Delia > Delia radicum. The sequence continues at coordinate 200,468,373 of CM037855.1, read as the reverse complement.
GGAGTTATTGGATAGTGAAGAGCAAAAAAAAAAATAAGTAGTTTTTTTTCGAACATTGTCTTAAAAATTGGAAAAGTTTTAGAAAAACACAATACATTAAATCAGCTAATTTGTTCTCACAACCTTGCTAAATGGTATTTATTTAAGCATTTTAAAAATGGTTTAACATGTAATTTTGTAAAAAAATTTAAATTTTCAAACCTTTTGCAAGTGGGTATAAAATGGAACTTAAATTTTTTTATGTTTGGTAAAAAACATAATTTTTCTATTTGTAGATTTGGTCACTTCAAACGCTCCAACTGAGTGATTTTTAAAAAGAAAATATAGCTATTTTGAAAGAAACCCATATTGTGTTCGGTATGGAATCTAGGAAGTGTTAAAATTTTTTTTTTTAATTAAAAAAAAAATATGTTTAATTTTCTTCGATCTTCTTTTATTATATGATTCTTCTTTATAATCGAGCTTAAGATCTTTTGTTAAATGATTGCAAATTATTAATTTCCAATATTTCGTCCCCACATTGGGAGACTTCTTCAGGGAAATTTATTTTAATTAACATATAATTTTGTAAAAAATTTGAAATTTTCAAACCTTTCGCAAGTTGGTATAAAATGGAACTTAAATTTTTTTATGTTTGGTAAAAAACATACTTTTTTAAAATAAATTTCCCTGAAGAAGTCTCCCAATGTGGAGCCGAAATATTGGAAATTAATAATTTGCAATCATTTAACAAAAGATCTTAAGCTCGATTATAAAGAAGAATTAAAATTAAAATTAATTTTAAAAAATCCTAAAAATATATTTGTGTTGACCAAAATTAATTAACCCCAAAACAATCTGTAAAATATATTTATTAACGAATATGAAATTTTCATACAAAAAGTCTATTTATTGACTTTTTACTTGGAAAAAAGTCAAAAAGTCGACTTTTGAAAAAAAACGACAAAATAAAAAAGTCGAAAAGTCGACTTTCAAAATTTTTACAAAAGTCGAAAAGTTTAAAAGTCGACTTTTAGTGGCAACTATATAACCCTAGTACACTTCCGTTATTTAAATACGAAACTTTATATAAATCCAGACCAGCAAAAAAATACTCATTTCTAATATTAATAAAAGTAATTAAAAGGATCTATCTACTCATGTTGATTAATTTCAAATACAAATATATAGCTATCTACTGTAGCGCCGCGACCATTTCGAATTATTAAAAACAAATACATGTAGTATTCCGTAGCAGTTTTTAATTAATATTGCAGAAGGTCTATTTGCAAATATTTTTAATTTAAGCAAATTAAACAGTTTTTTCATTCTCCTGAACACTATATACATATATGTAGATAGCTCCATTTGAATACAAGAAAACGATTATATTCAATTTAAGTTTAAATTAAAATTCAGGAATTTAGTCTTTTAAATCCTTGGTATTTAGTAATCAAACCAAACCACCATTACAAATCAATCTCAAACGATTACAAACCAAAATTGTTATTAAACGAAAGATAAAACAGGCAACAATTTAACAACAGTAACAATTAACTTATAAGCGAAACTATTGATATACAGCTCTACTGACTGTATCAAAGTAGCCAAAACATGGTGTCAGGTGTTTAAAAGTATAAAATTTCACAGACCCGCGTAGGATCTATTTAGAGGTGTATTAAAAGTGTAACATTGATAAAAAAAAAGTGACAAGCAAATGCGCACATAAAAAAATATGCAATCACAATAACGTAATTTATGGCTACAACAACAAATAATCTCCACATAATGCAAACTTTATGGTTGTAATGACATGTCGTTGCTACTGGTTTTATTGAAAAGAATTGATTAAAAATTGAATTTGTTTTTTGTTGTTTTACTTGATACCAAAACTTCAAAGTATTTCATGTTTAAGTAAGAAAATCTTCATTAACCCCTAAAAATTAAAGAGATTTTGTGTAATCTTCTACAAATTATGTATGTCATTTAATGGTTAATCAATCATCTTTGGATAATTAATAACAAATTGTAGGTTTTCTAATTTCCACAGGTATTTACACCTTTTTAAATATAAAAAAATCAATCACTTTTTTAAACACACTTTTGTGGTGGAAACCTAGTACTCATGTGTGTGTGTAAGTTAGGGTAGTTCATAACAAAAAATATTCGATTTTGTTATGGGCCAACCGGAATATATATATTAAGCACCGTGAAAAAAAACGCATGATTTTTTTAAAATCTTTTTATCAATGTTTAGGGATCGCTACCATCCCCCGAACTTTGGGGGCCATGTTTATATGGTGAAAATAGGTTTTTCAGTTTTTAAAAATTTTTAAAGTCCCGAGCAAAAAATTTTTTATATGGCGAGATATTTGTTCATATTTAAATATATTATAATATGTGATTATATATGGTCGCGTTCATGGCCACATCTTATTATATGTTTATTATGTGGAAACATATATAACGATATATTATTATATATTGACCTTTATAAAATCAGATATTAAGCATATATGCTATACATAATAAGATATGGTAGATCTATTGTCATATATAATATATATATGTCCTTTATTTATCTAAATATAAATAGAATTACATTTCTGAACACCATAAATACTTAAATAAAGTTCAGTGTGAACATAGGGCGTCAACAAATTTTCTCCATCTGATTCTATCTCTGGCAATTGTTTTTGTTTGATTCCAGGATACTCGAGCAAGTAAACATTCTTGTTTAAGGCAACGAACCCAGGTGTTACGGGGCCTACCTTGGCGGCGTTGTCCTTGGGGGTTCCAGTCGAGGGCTGTTCTTGCAATTTCTGTTTGTGGTCTTCGCAATATGTGGCCTATCCATGTCCACTTCCGTTTACGAATATCAATGTGTGCTGGCAAGGAGGTTGCTCTTTGGAGCAGAGCTTCATTTGAAATACGATCTGGCCAGTGGATGTTAAAGATCTGTCTTAGACATTTGTTGATGAAAGTTTGAATTTTTCTAGTGGTAGCTTGCGTTAAGCTCCATGTGGTGCAGCCGTAAAGTAATACTGACTTCACACTGCAGTTAAAAATGCGGATTTTGGTTTTCCGAGAAATATTATTTCTTCGCCAAATTTTAGATAAGGAAAAGAAGGCTACTCGAGCTTTATTAATGCGATCGGTAACGTCAGCATTTGAACCACCATCCTTAGTTATCTTGCTACCAAGATAACAAAAAGCATCCACATTATCAATACGTTGGTCATTTATTATTAATGGGGTAACGATATCTGTACCTATGCGCATAAGTTTTGTTTTACTTATACTAATTTTTAAACCAACTTTTTTGGCGTTTTCAGACAGACTTGTGAGTTTAGCTTCTATATCCGAGAAGCGATGGGCCATTAGACATATGTCATCGGCATAGTCTATGTCATGTAGAAAATCAGACAATGTCCAACGAATACCGAAAGGAGCATCTCTGTTGGTTTGTTCCAATACGCAATCGAGCAGTAGCAAAAACAACGTTGGAGACAGGACACAGCCTTGACGCACACCTGTGCCTGGAACAAACGACCGACTCTCATTCCCATTGAAACGTACCCTACATTGAGCGTCCCTATATAGCTCACGTATCATATTTACTATTTTATCAGGAATTCCCTTGTAGGTTAATGCAGACCACATCGAATTTCGGGATATAGTGTCGAATGCACGTTCAAAATCGACGAAAAGTAAAAAAAGAGGGGTGTTATACTCAGCGGACTGTTCAATTATAATGCGCAAGGTATTAATGTGGTCAGCACACGAACGACCTTGTCTAAAACCAGCCTGCTCACCACGCAATATCTGATCCACAATAGGGGAGATTCTATGAAGAATGAGGGTTGCCATTACTTTACCAATAGCGTTTAGAATGGTTATACCGCGCCAATTTTTGCATTGCGTTAAATCCCCTTTCTTGGGTAGTGTGACCACTATACCTTCCTTCCATTCATCTGGTATATAGTCCGATGCCCATGCTTCTTGAATGATAGGAGTGAGAAACTGCGCTAAAGACCTAGCTCCATATTTTAAAAGTTCAGCAGGAATGTTGTCCGTGCCAGATGCTTTGTTGTTTTTCATCCTATTTAAAGCATCTTCAACTTCTGAGCATGACGGTGACTCTGTAGATATTTCCTTCTTGGGTTACGACGAGTTGTAAGAAAAAGAGTATCATCTTCCTGATGATCATTGTGGTTTGTTGAAGCTTGCAAGGAAAAGAAATCGCGCCATCGCTCAAGTTGTTGTTCGGGTGATGTTAATTCAGTTCCATCGGCTGCTTTTAGAATCGTGGTACCTCTAATATTATTTCCACTCAGTTGTTTTATGGCCGAATACACACCACGCAAGTTGCCTGTATTTGCGGCTTGTTCCGCCTGTTCAGCAATGCTATTATAATATTTTTCACGATCAGCGCGTACCAAGTTTCGAACTCGACGAGAAGACTGTCGATATTGCGATCTTGCTTGTTCTTTTTGTGCTTGAGTTTTAGCGTTTATACGTTCGCTCAATCCAAGATTCATCGCTGATCCACGGCTTAACCTTGCAGTTTTGTGTTCCAAGCACCGATCTGGCAGTTTCCTTGCAAACAGACGAAACGTCTGCCCATGTGTTCTGATGTTGGTTTTCGTGCAAGGCTGTCCTTAACTTTTCGTTATACATATGTGCAATATTACGATCAAGAAGTCGTGTTGTGTTAAATTTGTCGGGCCTATCCCTAGTTTTAATTGCAGCAGGTCTAAAACGAAACGAGTAAACGGTGGTCACTATCAATATCCGCTCGCCGACGGGTTTTGACATCCATTAAGGATCCCAAAAACAATTTACTCATCAATTTGGTTGTGTGTGCGGCCAGAAGGACACACCCATGTATACTTGTGTATGACCTTGTGGGGGAATTTCGTACCACCGATAAATAATCGTTTTCGAGCACAAAAGTCAACCAGCCTGTCGCCGTTGTTGTTCCTCACCGTTCCCAGACCATGTCTACCCATAACGGACTGCAGGTTGTTGTTATTATTACCAACTTTCGTGTTAAAGTCCCCAATGAAAACCTTTATATCCCCAGTAGGAATCTTGCTAATAGCTGAATCTAATTGATCATAAAAAGTATCTTTTACACTGTCGTCATCAGGTTCTGTTGGAGCGTAGCATTGAACAATGGAGATCTTGCGAAACTTAGAGTTTATCCTAGCAGTGATAATACGGTCAGAGATAGCATTGTATTCCAATAAAGCGCAGCTAGCTTTTGGAGAAAGTAGTATTCCAACTCCATTTTTTCTATGCGCTTCGTGACCTGCATAAATAAAACGATAGCCAGAAGGTAAAAAAGTGGAACCGTTGTTGAGCCATCGTACCTCGCTAAGTCCTAAGACATCCAAGCTATGTGCAGCCATTACCCTACGTACTTGCTCGATTCGAGATGTTTCCGAAAGAGTCCTAACGTTCCAAGTACCAATCATAAACCGTTGTTTAAAGCCATAAGTCGTCATCGAGGGGGGATCATTATTTAAATTTATTGACGTTTCTGTAATCGTAGTAGTTTAAGAGTGAGGGCTGATTGGACCACTGCACTCCGATCCTAGTGTTGGGACTGCCAACTACCTCTAGGCAGGCAAAAAAAAGAAAAATACAGCTGAGTTTCAGAGGTAAAAATGTAGTCTGGATTACCACCTAATTACCTGAGACGCACCGGTGTTAACATGCCATTCAGGTTACTCATAGCTGTACGCCTTCTCACTCTAGCTGACATCAGACGGGCGTCAGAACGTCATTACCAGGGGATACTTGGCCAAAGGACCGGAAGTAGTGAGCTGCTTGGGAAATCCATCAGAGGAATTGCTTCTTGATATTCCCAAGTGAATAGCAGGCAGATAGCGTTCCACACCGAAGTGCACCTCTGTGAAAACCGCCATCCCCCATATATATCACAATATGTAATCATATATGGTGACATATAAGCTATATAATTTAAGACATAATAATAAAAAATTCTTTGTGTGTGATGTAAGATATGCTTTATATTGTGTCATATGTATAATGTAATAGATATAATTATATATGACATTAAATGGTTTAAGATATAATTATGTAAGATTCCATATATGACACAAGATTAACAATTTAGTTTGAGATATGATTATATATGGTCCAACATCATTAATATATTTTATGCATTTAAGACATAATTGTATATTATTAATTATAAATACGCAGAGGCCAAAATTATTTTTAATTTTTTTTAAAAATAATATATGTCGTGGGATTTAAGTAAATTTAATTTAATCTCATTTGATCCACCATAAATTACTCGACAAAAAAAGTTTATATATATTCGTATATCGTATCTTATTATATATGTGGCCATATGCAATGATATGTACTAACATCTCATACTTATTTTTAGGAATATTTCTAATATGTTATATATAAGTTAATCTTTTTATCTCATCATATATAATTGATATAGCTATATATCAGATCATATATACTTACATGTACAATTATATATAAGTACATATAAAACAGAAAAACCAAACAAATTCTATCATTTTCATATTATGGTTATGTATGGTTTCACATATTATTCTATATCAATATACAGTGGTCAACTTTAATGGATACATATTTAGTAAAACTTGGTTATAAATGCTGTCATGAGCGTTTGAACTTACCGGAGACAAAGCTGTGTTGTCGGAAACTTTATAATGTATGAATTATTTATTGTTAAAAAACTATACCAATTTCGCTCGTATAACAGCCGAGCAATGCAATTCAAATTAGGAAAATATGTATCCATTTATGTACCACTTCGATAATTTTTTTAATACAAATTATTTGCTAGTGGTCAAAATAATTTAGGTCAAATTAGATTAGTTTATTACAATTTTATTAGTTTTTTGTTTTTATATACATTTTATGTTATATTTTTTTTTTTTTTATTTATTTCAAATTTAAGAACCAAGCCTTTAAGGCCAAATATGGTTTAAATACTATTCCATTATCAAAAATTACAAATCAAAAGAAATAAAGTATATTTATAAAAAAACAATTTCTTAAAACTAAAAAGTTATATAATTAAAAAGTTTGTTATAATTATTATTAAAAAAAAATAAAAATTATGTTTTTTCGACCTATAATTCTGTTATGAAAATGAATTTATTGAAGTTCAAGGCCATACTCTATATTTCTTTATTAGGATATTGTACTAACAAATAATCTATAGAGTTTTTTGTTTTCAATTTATTAATTGACTACCTTCAAGAATTTGTTGATGGTTCCATTTCGGGAATTTTTTAGGTCCCCATCATCAGAACAAGTTTAGAAAGCAGTGGCTACCTCATTCACAAACTCAAACACTTATATATCCCATTTGTTAAAACAAATGAGAATTAAGTTGAGAATGAAAATAAAATTTCCTCTAACAATTAAAAAATTGAAAACATTTGATTTTGTATACACTCTGTCTTTGACAGGGGTAAATTAATGAATTAAAAAATATCAAAATGCTTTTTAAGTTTACGCTTAAAGGTGGTATCTGTGAATGCAAATATTTTCAATTTATAACGAGCTTTCAGCCTCCGTATATTTACAAAAATAAAGCAAATCAAACATATTAGCTAGATTGATACTAGTATTTCGATCTGGCTAAAGATCTCATCAGAGCCCGACGTTTTAGAAAAGCTAGAGCCTCCATAATAGGCAGAGTTTTAACAAAAACCCTATTACAGTAGACGCTCCCAAATTAGAACCGATTTGTTTTTGAGCCAATTCTAATTTCTGAATTATGCTAATTTCTGGACGTTTTTTTTTCGAATAACAAATTGAGTAAATTTACTAAAACAAAACTCTTTCAAATTTTTTTTAATTCAATTTTATTTGATAAAAACAAGAAAACAAAACGCTTTGGTTAACGCGTATCAAATTTCACAAATAAACTAGCCAAAAATGTACATAAATGCGACAAAAAAACAACAAATAAGGAAAAACATATATAATTTGGTGATTGCCCTTTTTTGTTTTACTATGTTCAAACAGAATAAAAATAAATTGGGGATTTCCTGTGTTCAAGTAACCAAAATACATTAAACGCTCAGAAATTAGAATTTTAAATTCGAATTTCAGAGCGTTTAATGTGTTGCAAGCACTGATTCTAATTTCTGGACGTTCGAATTACTGAAAGCTCTAATTTGTGAGCGTCTACTGTAATCATAAATTTTGCTCCATTCTTGTTTGTTGTTATGGGATATTTTCAATAGATTTTTACTAATTCTTAGTCTAAATTTATCTCACTCTCTTTTTGTTCTGCCCCAAATCTGGTGAAGAACAAATTGCATCTCTCTAGTTATGAATTATATTTAAATTTCTTTTTTGTGTATAGAAATTGGTACACTCAAAAAATAAAGTTTGTAAAGTCAGCAAAAAATTTAGCTGAGCCAGCAAAATTTTAGTCAGGAGGATGCTTGCAAAAAAGTTGCTAATGTCAGCAAAATCTTTTGCTGAAAATCAGCGAGCTGATTTTTAGCAACAAAATTTGTAGATTCAGCAAAAGTTTTGCTAACACTTAGTAGATTAGAAATACAAAAGCCTTGGTAAAAATTAATAAATTTTTTGCTGAATTTTAGTAGACTGAAAAAAAAACGCAAAAAATTTGTAGAAAAATTGTAATTTAGTTAATTTATTTGCTGAAAATCATAAAACATATTTTTGTGATTCTTTTAAAAATAATTTACTATAATAAAGAAATATAAAAATTTTCATTTTTCCACATTGACGACATGAATTAATTTAATATCTGAAAATATATAGAAATAAATATATATAACATAACAAAAATTGTCTTTCAATTACTTACATCAATGGTTGTCTAAATGATGCTATCGTTTAAATGATGCTATCGCAACTGCCGAAGATAATTATAGAAACGAAATGAAAAAATAAACAAAAACAAACGAAACGAAAAAAACAACTCTTTTTGCAATAAGGAAAAGAAAACAATAAAAAAATATACCTAAGATGTGTGTCTTTGTCTTTCACTTTACTCTGTCTACATTTCTGTATATGTTTGTTTGCAATTTGACCACACATATAAACATTTAGTTTAAATAAATAAATATTTTATTTTGTCTTTTATTTAATTAATAGACAATTATTTTCACAAGCCGGTGACAACGCAAAATTTAAGTTATTTTAATCCTCAATTTTGTTTTATGTATGAAAAAGAGATACAAAAACTTCCATGGTTGATTTTTTTATATGTCTTATTAGAACTGTACTTTTTAGTATCATTTTCCTCTTCTCTGCTACATCTTGACATGCCGCGACATCTACATCATTCTGGGTATATCTTTCAATCTGGTTGTCGTCCACACTGTTAATGTGCTTATCAGCACAATTTTTTTTTAGCAAAATTAATTAGTAAAACATTAGTATATTAGTAAAGCATTAGTATAAAACAGTTAAGTGCTGAATAAGTATAACAAAAATTTTAGCTGAAAACAGGATTTTAGCAAAAAATTTTGCTAAAAAATAGTATACCTGATTTACAAGACGTTTTACTAACTTTTCTACTAACTTATTTTTTTGGGTGTAGATAATCTTTTTGGATCTAATTAGATCCAAGTAGATCAAATTAATCACATGGGGTATTTTGGGATCCATCAGAATCTTAAAATAGATATTTTTGCATTCCCCTTTTTCGAGATCAATTAAGATATGTTTTAATCCAGTAATAGATTTGAAGGATATAATCGGATATTATTGGATATCCCAACTTTGAGATGAACTTGGATAAGAATAAATGTCAATCTACATCAAATTAGATTTGATTTTGTATTTGAGATGTAACTTCTTTTTGATCAGTGTCGTAATAGTTTTTATTCTAGATGATACATTTTTCGATATAAAGATAAAATTATGTTTTCAAAAAGGTATGCAAATTCAAAATCGGTTAAGAAATAGTCCAGTAATAAAAAATGCACCAGGCCACAAATGTGCCAAATACCATTTGGCCAAGAAACTCGCGCACACATCCTAAACGTTTTTTAAATTGGTTACTGCAACATAATTTTTTTATTTAAAACACTAGTTAAATGTTAGATATGAAATATATTTTTTTAGGATATCATTAACCTGTCCTAAGGCGACGTCGAAAACGAACATTATTATTGTTATGTTTTTCAAAATCTCCAATTTAAAATTTTAAAAAAGAGTTTGCATATTAATTTTTCAAATAGATATAAAACTTAGCAACATATCCTCAATGCGGTACGGCACGCAAAAAAAAGTTCCATATATGAACCACCCTAGTGCAAGTCTATTTAGTTTTATGGGCGGGGGAGTATAGTTACCTGAAATACAAAACGTGCATTTAACACCTTTTATTGTTTAAATAATGCTCATACGTTAGCGTGTTTTATTCATTCTTTGTTTTCTTTTCTTTTGTGATAATCATCAAGACAAGTGTACTACTCCTCAATTTATAGTGTAATTTTCATGTGGCCATAAAAATTATTAGGTTTTTTTATGAATTTTTAATGAATTACTAAATCACACGTCATGTTTTTCATATTGGACACTTGTCCTGGTTTTTGATTTTTAGGGGAGGAAATTATTTAAAAAAAAAAAAACTGCATTGTGTTCTAAACTTTATAACCTTTATTACATAAAAAAGGCGTTTAAAAATCCATTTTGATTGAAAAAAAAGAAATATTTACCTTATAGCTGTTTATATGGGTCAATTTTGAAGAACATTTACTTAGAATTCATCAATTTTAAAGGAAAACTATTTGTGTTTTTATCATGTAAAGAAAGTTTTTTTGTAATTCGTAATTTAGAAAAAATAATTATAATGACAATTCGGCGAAGCATAAACTTAAGGGCCGGGACCCTTTAATTTGCCGAAATACTATGTCATGAAAATTGCAAAAAACGTTAAAGTATCGTTACAAAATGGACTATAAATTTTGAACTACCCAAGATACAAAATTCTTGTTGGCTTTACTAAAATTTTACTCCATTAATGGCACGTCAAACTTCATTAAGACATTTTTTTTAATTTTAGTTTGCCTTAAACCGCTCTCTAGCAAAAATGTTACCTGTGCGCCCCGGTAGGCTAGTTGGTAGCGTGCTGGCTTATCAGTGCGGGGGTCGTGGGTTCGATTCCCACCAGAGGCACTGGTCTGTTTTCGCTACAACGCGCCGAAGGCCATAGTAGCTAGTGCTCGGTTAGGGTAATAGTATATAATTTGTAATTATATGATTATTAATTAATAAAATAAAAAAATAAAAAAAAATGTTAGCAATCAAAGATGAAACTTTCAAATAATTATTTAGCAACTTTGGATAACAATTCTCCACAATATTTGTATTGACGATTGTAGCAAAGATGTTGAATTGTTTTACGGTTTTTAAACTATTTTATTATCTCCATCCAGTAAAAAAATATAGCCGTTTAAAAGTACTGTGCAAGAAAGGGACCACTATGTTAGTAATGAGTTACGAATATTTTTCTCATGAAAGGATCAAAGGTCATATCAAAATCCGTATATTCTATCTGTATAACTTCCAAAGTATAGCTAATTTTTTCGATATCAAATTATAAGGCAGTTAACAAGAGAAAAATAATGCCATTTTAGTATATATGTTATATATATTAAATAGACCTTTCTAAAAATAATATTTTTTGGAAAAAAACACTTGGCCTTTGAAGTGTTTTCCCAGTTTAATGTTTTATTTTTGCCAAAAAAAAAAAATGTTCAGTGTAATAGAAAATTTTTACAGTGTATGTTTTTGAAAGCTGACTTATATATACCTTTCTAATGGCACCATGATCTTTGAAATCGGTTGAGCCATTCCGTAGTAATCGCTGCTTAAAAGTACCTATTACCGTCATTTTTCAAAGATTTCGATACCTTGCCACGCCCACAATTTTTCGAAAATGCAATTTTTAAAAATGAGGTAGTGTTTGTATATGTAGAATGTAGCTGTATGCAAAATTTCATCAAAATCTGGGTTCAAAATGTACCTTTTTTATAGGTTTTGATATGAAATTCATCATACAAGAGCTGCAGTTACTTGTGTTTATTGTATTTACTTCAATCGCATCCTAATTATTATATTTTAATTCCACTCGTTCCATTTCATTTCGTTCTCCGTGTTAAGTGTTCCAATTCTACTCGTTCCTCGTTGTATTTCATATCATCCTAGCAAAATTGTATTGTTCAAGTAACTGGTTCTTTTATAACGAGTTCTGGAACAATATCTCCGTTAGTTTCCAGGAATTTGTTCTACACTCAAGGAAAAAGCTTCATCATACTTATTAAAAACGTCATAAATATGATGAAAAACTTCTTTGATTTTCGTAAATATGATGAAGCTGTTTCATAAAAGGACAAATTGATGACTGGCTTCTTCATATTTTTGAAATGTTTCATAAATATAATGCAACCTCATAACTTTTTATGAAATGCTTCAAAAATGTATTTCATAAGTAGGAAAAAGCAGTCTTAAAAACATTTATGAAACCTTTATACATTTTTATGATATGTTTCATAAAGGTTTTATGTTTTATTCCAAAAATTCTGTTTAAAATTACAAACACATTAACTAATATTTAATTGGTGTTTCAGAATTTCAAATTATTTCTTGTGGTTTTTGAGTTTTCTAAAGTCTAAATTGCAAATTATATTTTCTAAATTTCAAAAAATAAATAAAAATTTCAATAAAAAGGTTAAAATTTATTTTCACAAAGTTTATGTAACTTTTTTATGAAATGATGAAGGTCTATGAAACATTTTTTATAAATTTTTATGTAACTTTTCATTATTTTATGAAAATTTCATACATATGATGAATAATTGATAGCAAACGATTTATAAAACCATATCACCATGTCATAGGAGGGGGAAATAGACCTAACCTGGGGCATGTCACCGAGCTATGTTTTTGAATGAATGAGTCAATGGAGTTATTCTCATATATTCGACAGAAATGAAATACTTGCAACCAGAATACAGACTCGGTAGTGGCCAATCGAATGATTCGGTTGCTGCGACCGAATTTTTCGGCGATTATAACAATCATTCGTTTGAAACAATAGAAATTCTGTCACTACAATGGAATTACGATTACCTCAATAGAAATTCGGTGATAATTACCAAATAAATCGATAGGTACAACAGAACCATTCGATTTCTGGGTGTGGGAATAAATATAACTAACAGAATAAGTCGTTTTGGGTACTATGTGTAAAATGTGGCGTTTGTGTAGGAGTGTTTGGTAACTTTGCTGGCATATTGTGGGGATCATATGTATATTTTGGTCCTTTTGTTTGCTTGACTTACTTACGGGGTACCAATGTGCTTCGAAATGGTCAGGTCTGCCTGTAACATGTGTGCCTGTATGCAGTACGGTCCCTAAGGATGCCTTGCAAGTTTTGTGTAGCTCCTTTCGACTTTGATGTAACATGACTTTAAGATGAAGAGGCATGAATTCAGGGTATTAGGTGTTAGATATCGGTTACCATTATTAGATTGGTGTGTGGTTACGACGTAGCAAAGTATATTGGATGAGAGTACGAAGGACACGAAGACGTATGGTTTTGTGTTATTATGAGGCGGGCCGGGTTTTGGCTTTGGTCTGATTCTTGGCTTTTTGTCTCTTAAATGATTTGAGGACTATGAGTATGTATGATGGTGTCAATTGCACCAGTTTCGGCCTATTTGGAGCTTAAATTAAAGTAATTTGCTACGAAGACTGAAAAGAGGTTATATTCTGTTGGGACTTTCGTGGGGTTTTGTATTGACTGTGGTTTATATCCCAATCGCTGCACTGAAAGAATTATCCTTCATGATATTAATGAAACAATTTCATACAATTTGTTTCGTAGATTCAATAAAGAATTTCATTATATCCACGAAATTTTATTAATATTAAGACATTTTTCATAAACTTTTTTCATAAAATTTCATTGTTTAATAAAAAAAAATCATTCGATTTCATAAGTCTCTTTATAGATTTAATAAAAGTTTTCTTTACAGCTATGAAATTATTTCAAAGACTTATTTTTTTTATTTTTTCATAAAATTTAATAATTGCATTAATTTTCATACATTTCAAACTTTAATTTTATGATTTAATTCTCAAGTATTCAACATATATCATAAATTGCTTTATTATATGAATGCAGCCTTGCATTAATTTTGAACTTCTATGAAATTCTTTAAAAAATCATTTGGAGCGGTTCATTGTCTTAGTTCCAATGAAGACATTCATGAAGGGTTTATTAATTCAAGGAACTTCCTAATATTAAAAAAATGTATGAAACTGTTTCTGTAAACGTTTCATAGTATTAATGATTCTTTTAGTTTCATGAAGATTTTCATTAATTCTACAAACATTTGGTCCTCGTACAGTATACTTGTACCACGCGATGGAGCGGCGTGCGCCTCTCGACGCATTGTTTTGATTGTGTATGTGGAGCACGGTTAGTAAAATCGTCACGGTAGACACTCTAAATCCATAGACAATATATACTTGTTATGGATAGGGTATTATAAAAAAGAAAATATATCATATCTGGTAGTTGAATTTGTTGTAAATCGAATAGTTCGGTTGCAGCATTGAAATTTTTCGGTTATGGCTACCGAATATTGATAGAGACATCTGAAATGGATGGATAATCCATAACGAATTGAGGGACATAAACTTCTTTGTAGTGATAGTGACACTTCATGAGTGCAGAAGCAGAGTTAACAGGGTTTCTATGCGAAACGGAGTCTTCGTTCTATGGGTTCCGAGTCAGCTGGATATCAGTATGCCATGGGTAGTACGTTGTATCGACTCATTTATAAAAACAGTTTTCATTGAGAGGTGGTAAGACGGGCCATGCCGTGGTACGAATTAAGGAAGTGTTCTAATCTCTTCATTTTATCAAACAGTGTGATTTCAGTCCCCTTTATCCGACCGAATGAACAGAATCTTCGAAGTATAGTTTTGAGCTCTTGGGGGCGTTGACGCCTATCAATGAAAGTAGGTGGTATACTTTTATTGATTTAAAATCGCCTGGTAGGAATGTTTAATCGATACCATCATGGGAAGTGATCTTCAAAAATAAATGAACTTATTTCCTTATCCTTGGTTTTTATTCGTAATACGCGTTTATCTAGTAGAATATTGGATCGTAATACCCATTTTTGGAAAAAAATAAAATGAACTGCACACAGAAGTTTTCGTCATTTGACATAGAGAAAACAATGTCAGGTGTTTACAAAAAACTACACCGTCTTCCTTCCTTTCCATAGCCCATATTCCTTATATCAACACAATACTTTATTTATTAATAGAGCATTCTCTAAACGCTTGTTTAATGTAAAACAAAAAGCCTCTGAAGGGTTAACAAATTATTACACATTGCAATTTTTTTATTAAAGAGATTGCATGTCATGATTATTTAAAAAATTATAAAAGAAAACAACTGAAATTTCACGGTATTTAATTGTTCTGTTAACATGACATTTAGAGGAAACTTTAAACTATTTAAAACTTTAAACTTGACAGCAAACAAATCTGATAAAAATCTTTTTTAACTTTAATTTCAGCAAGTGGCCACACCAACGGTGGTAAAGAAAATCATACGTTTGAAGGAGGAGAATAGTGGACTGTTTGCTTGGGAGATACGTGAACAGTTACAACAACAGCGAATATGTGATCCTAGTTCAGTACCATCGATAAGTTCCATCAATCGTATATTACGTAATAGTGGTTTATGGACCGATGAAATGACTTCAAATCAACAAAATGCTGCAGCAGCTGCAGCAGCTTCAGGTGTTCATCCAGTAACCACTACACCTAGTGGATATAATACTCAAAATTCATTATATAATAATCATTCTAACCCAGCTAATATAACGAATTCATCATCTGATCCTTCTGTATATACGCATACGAGATCTTCACATTCTCAACCCTCGTTGGGTTTACCAAATCCTTATAGATATGGTGGTGATGGAGTAGCCTCAGCGACAAATTCACACCCTTCATCTACAGCCGATCATCCCATTAAACCTTCACCCAAACATGCATTAAGTGCATTGGCTTCAAGTAGTACGTCCACACCTTCTCTAACAGCACAACTAACACCACAAGATCTTTCATATTCAGCAGCTTTACAAAAACATTGGTTTTGGAATCCATCATTACTCTACTACACACAACACGTGCAAGCAGCTAGCCAATTTTTACCATATGCAGCACATACACAAACTCCTTCAGGTGCATATTTTCCCTCCTCACTACATGCTGGTAGTGGGGGTTATACTAAATCGGAAAGTTCTATTGATTTGACTACTCCATCAGCCGGAGATGCTTTAAGTGATTGTGATTCTGGGAAATCGTCACCTGCTACTATAAATCTAACTACTTCCTCATCCAACCATCATAGTACAACTAATACTCGTAAACGTAATCCATATTCCATTGAAGAATTACTTAAGAAACCCGAAAAACGCTTACGCTTAACAACCTCCCTTAATCAAACGGATTCGAAATTGAATGTTTCCCTTAATTTAAGTCCTAAAAAGGATGATTGTAATGTTAGTGTTTGCTCGGCCAGTAGCAGTAGTCACAGTAGTAACAGCAGTCATATCAGTTGTGTGGGTGAAGATAGTTGTGATGATGAACGGAAGCCAACTTTAAATGTTGCAACCACCGATGCCGATGATAATTGTGAACCAGTAGAAGTGGTAAACTAAAGGGCATTCGTTAAGGGGAATCCTCAAATGTGTTATTTGTGTATTTGCGAGTATTTATTTAGTTTTTTAAGTTGTAAAAGTATTTTAGTTTTATTCAAAATAAATGGCTATTATTGTATATTATGAGTATAAATAAGTTAAATTGTAGTAACAATATAATATGTATGTAATTAGAAATGATGTTAGATTTTAGATACAAAAAAACCACCACAATAAATGCTTAAATCCAAATTTTAAAATAGAAGAAGTTTTTTTTTACTTATTTATTCATTAGTTCATATCCAATATCCAAATTATATTATGAAGATTATCAGATCATCATGGATAGCATTAACATGTATAACAGGGTGAATCGATTCGTCCTTTGGAGTTTTTTCGTTTAGATCAGGGGCTAGACAAGTAGTGAATAACAGATATTTTTGTAAATTTTCTGCCAATCAATTTTCAACATAATTTACTTTTTTAGTATTTGAAAAATAGACAACATAATAGATGTGGGCACTATTTTTACATATTATATAGCGTTACAGTTCGTTTACGAAACGTATCCGCTCGAGTAATGAAACCTTAATTATTGAGGAAAACCGGGAATTTCAACCGAATAAAAATCTTTGCAGTCTTAACATCGAATTTAAGGTGCAAAACTGTACAACTCCTCTGTTGTAAAACTTCTAGGTGACCATATTAACTAGTTAAACCAATATGAACTCAAATATAGTGACTGCAAAGTAAAAATATGATTGTTTTACATATTTTCTTGAACGCCATTGGACATAGGGTATCAAACTTGTAGTATCATCGAGATATTGGCATTGATTTGTTCCATTTGCAATATGACGCTGATACAATATGGGACATTTGTATCCCGTAAGTGTTCGAAGGCAACAATTGTATGTTTTTCTGAACAATTCGCTGTGAAGACAGCAATTTTTGTCCCGGTATTAAGATAGAATAAAGAAGTATTTTTCGTGTTAAAAAAATAGATTTTGTTATTTTAGGTTTTAAGATGAAAAGGGCAAGTATAAACTCAATTCCTATGGCCGCTAGTGTTCTTTGAACTCATCTTAACAAAAGAAACGAGCCGTCCCTTTTCGTTGTTTTACCCATAATCAAGGCCATCAAAAGATGCTTGAAGCCCCCGGTTACAATCCTCCCTTGAACACAATTAAAAACAAGAAATGTGCCATCCCAGGTTGATGTCTTCACCTTAAACTAGGCAAACAGAGAAATCTTTTCGTCCCGTGTCGTTATCCCATCTTTAAAAGCTACTAAATAAAGGTAAAGTGCCGCCGGAATAAGAGTGCCGTTCCGATCGATATCCTCCATTGAACTCAGCTCGATTGAAGAAACATGCAATCCCTGGTCGTTTGCACCTCTTAATCAAAGACCTAGAGGAATCGTGCAATTCCCGAACGCAGGTAAATAGAAGAATTGCGCCATCCCTAGTGGTTGTCCTTCTATAAATCGTGGCCACCTGATGTATTACCGTTCAGTGCCAGGACATTTTCATTCTCTTAAACGAGGTAACCATAGGAATCGTGCCTTCTCCTGTCTATAGAATTAACAATAGAATAATAGAATAAGCGTGAGTTCTCCGGTCGATATCCTCCCTTGACGTGAGCTCAACAAAGGAAACATGCCATACCATGTAGTTGTCCTACCCTTAATCGACGCCACTAGAGAAAGCGTCAATTGAACGCAGCTCAACAGAAAAAACGTGTTGTACTAAATCATTGTCTTCTTTATAATCGACGCCTTCAAAAGAAACGTGTCGTACTCGATCATTATTCTCCCTTTGCCGAAGCCTACAGAGGATGCATGCCGTTCCATATAGCAGAGGAGACGTGCTATTCCAGGTCGTTGTCCTCCAGTAGTTGAGCCCTTTCTCACAAATTCTCATGCGACAAGATCTAAACTCTCTTGGATAGTCTTATAATTTACTAAACACAAGACACTCAAATATATTAATTCTAGAATTGTGTTTAATAACAACTACCTAATAATTCATTTCGTTCGTTTTTATTTATTGAACTAGATAGTTCTTTTTTCATCTTTTTCCCAATTATTTATATTGTTTTATTGGTCAATGGTTTGTTTGACGAATCTAAAAAATATGAGCGAAAATCACAAATGAACCATTAAAATTGAACTAGTAAAGTTTTCACATTAAACAATATAATTTTATGCGAAATTAAAAAAACAAATTTGCCAAACAAACATATGAACTGAAAGAACGAACTAGTTCAGTAAATGGATTGAACGAAATGATCTATTTAGTACAATTCTAATCAATTCGTAAAATTTCTTGTAATGACTCTGTAAAATTATTTTAAAAAATGTAATCTTTCTCCGGCTTGGTTCAAGGTTTAAAAGTTGTAGTTTCGGCTCACATTTTTAATATATAATTATTAGGCCTAATGCCAGAACTCAGGAGACAAAAGATTTGTGTCATATGAAAAACTGCCAGTGTAATTAATGGGCAGGATTGAAAAAAGAGCTGTCGCACCTCGCATAAAATACAAGGCACGATATAATTTCACAGCTTAGTACTTTGTCAAAAATAGGCGGAAAAGCAAGGGGTATTGTTGCGGCACATCGTGCAGAATCAGTCATAGTTTCCGTTGAAGATATTCTAATCACATTTTATTTATTTAAAACATGAAAAATTGCTTGTTGGCAGGGAGCATATGGTGCACATTAGAATGATTTTAAGATTAAAATTTCACAGTTTTAACATATTCACGGATGTTGGAGCTCAAACATAAATTTTTTAGACGCGTTTAACAGATTGTCTTATGAACATTTAATAATTTTTAAAGTTTTCTTTTAACTTAAAACCCATGGAAAAATTATTTAAAACGTCTACAACTTAATTAAACTTGTTCCTTTAGAAAGCGTTAATATATGTAGTACTTCGAACTTAATTGAGCAAATAGCATCTTGTAGCCTAAAAAGACTAAAACTTAAATTTATGCAAATGTAAGCTCAGTTCACATCCACAAAGCAACTTTCAATAAAATACGCATACTAGTTAGTTATTATTAACTATTTATAGTTAAAAACACTATAATCATTACATTGAAAATAATTTAAGCTTTAAATTTTATGTTAATTTTAATAACCATACCATTTTGGAAATTTCTTAAGGAAAAATCAACTAAAATATTTAAGCATATCTTTTTTACTACAAATATGTATCCGACTGCCCATACAATGGACAAAACTTATTTCACACAACAACCATATAGAATTTACAACTTAACTTACGTAAAACGGCATACACGTCGTTCCAACTTACATACAAACACAGTTGGTGGTCTCTTGACTTTGGTAGTTTGTGAATCAGTTGTAAAATCACTTGTTTTTTGTTGTGCTGTGTTTAGTAATGTAGAGGAGTCTGTGGTGTAAAAATCAAACAAACACACATATCAAGAGTTTTTTATAGTATACAGATGGACGGACGGATGGACGGACGGATGGACGGACGGACGTTCGGAACATACATATGTATAAAGTATTGTATATGTAATATATTTTAGATTGATGGTTGGTTACCTTGCTTACCAAAAGCCTTTAATTAACTCGCGCGCCAATGAAGTGTCAACAAGTCTTAACATACAAAATAACAACTTCTAGTAGTAGTAGGCAACACAACGCGCTCTACAATCACTTGTTCATTTAATAATCATTATGATGGTGTTGATGATCATAATGATGATGATAATGATGATGAGAATGACTACAGTAACGATGACGATAATATTGATGAAATTCATGAAAAATGGTGTGAGTTTAATGTTTCTATAAACAATATTGAGTATATATTTTTTATTTATATGATTTATTAGGGTTAACATATATTTTAAGATGAGCAAAATCAACATCAAGTTCTGAACATTTTTCGAAATTACATTCACTAACCGTTTGATTACACAAGGCAACAATTTTGAAAAAATTTTAGGGGCTTTGAAAACCACTATACAATTTTGATGTATTGTGGTCCCAGTAGTACAAATATGGTTCAATTTTGAAATTCTATGGAGAGGTTTTTTTTTAAAAAATTTTTAATTAAAATTATAAATTTTTTTAGACGTTTCTCCACATAATTAATGATAACTAAAAAAAAATTAGTCCGATATTATTCAAATAAATTTAGAAAAACTGAAATTTACATAGCCTTTAATCCGTTAATATATTGCGTTTCAATCGGCTCAGTAGTTTTGGAGTTATAATAAAAAATTGAGGGAAAAAATATTTTTTTTACGTGAAAATAGCAAATTTTTTTGTTTTAAAAAAATCATAAAAAATCGAAAACGTCAAAAATCGTTCAGATTTATTGCTTTATCGCAAAGCCACATGTAATAGGAACAAAATGAGATATCGATCATAAAAATCGATTGATTTTTTTCGAATTTATTCACAATTAAGTGAATTCGCTCATTTTCACCAAATTTTAGTTTTTTGTCTGATATACATAAAATTGAGTAGTTAATGTTCTTCTTTCGATTGATTGAATTTTGAAAACATTTTCCCCATGCTATGTACAAATTTTCACATCAAAAATGCATTACATAGTAACATTCGTGTATTTTTTGGCAAAACCCTACCTAGACTATACTGATTCTATTCTTCGGAAAGACATTTGTGTTGGATGAGCTTAAATGTAAATAAATAAATAAATTAAATAGTAGAAAATTTATATTTTATTATTCACATTTATTATAATAAATAAAACAAGAAAATAAATAAATATGTATTATAAACTACAAACTCTGAAATTTTCTTTTAGTCGATTTTCTACTATTGTTGAATAACGAAGTGTTACTCTGAATACTCCAGCAAAAATCAGCCATCATGTGTGCATCCCAGCGACCCTGGTATCGTTCCTCCATTGTCCGGATATCTTGGTGGAATCGTTCGCCCTGTTCTTCACTCAAGTCTCCTAGATTTTCAGGAAAACGATCTAAGTGACTGTGCAGGTAGTGTACTTTGATGCTCATGTTGCATCCAAGATTCTGGAAGTGAGTTAACATCTCTTCAACGTGCGCAACGTAATCATCACCCTTGTTATTGCCTAAGAAATTTTGAATAACCCATACAAACGAATCCCATGCATTCTTCTCAATTTCTGACATTGAACTGCCAAATTCAGTATCGTTCACCAATTTGCGAATTTGTGGGCCATCAAATATGCCTGCTTTCAGCTTTTCCATACTTAGATTGGGAAACTTCCTTGAAATATACTGGAAACATTCACTATCTTTGTTAAGTGCTTTAACATATTGTTTCATCAGACCAAGTTTAATGTGAAGAGGGGGTAATATGATGCGATCTCGGGGCACTAGAGCCACATTTATAACATTTGGCGTACCTGGAACTAGTGTTTCCCTAGAAGGCCATTGTTTTCTCTTCGAATGTTCTGTTTTAGCTCTGCTGTCCCATAAACATATAAAACAAGGATATTTTGTAAAGCCGCTTTGTTGGGCTAAGAGGAAATTTACCATCTTAAGATCAACACAAATTACCCACTTATGTTCATCATACTTTATCTTCTTCATGACCAATGCAATTACAGAGTATTCTTCTTTTACTTTGGTTGAATGTGCGATCGGCAAGGAGTAAAATTTATTTCCATTATGCAAAAGGACACACTTCAAGCTGCGTTTTGATGAGTCGATAAATAAACGCCATTCGTTTGAATCATATTTCTGTAAGCCCATGGCAGTCATCAAACCAGAAATATCTGTGCAGTACACAAAGTCATCCTCTTCAGCAAAATAATGAAGTAAGTCTTTTTCTCGAGTACGGTAATACGAAACTTTAGTTTCTTTAGTTATGAGACCTGTTTCTTTCATCCGGGACGCAAGTAATTCAGAAGATCTTTTCGACAATCCAAGGTCTCTAATTACATCATTAAGCTGATCTTGATTCCATGGTCTCGGCGAGAAATGTTTGTGTGGGATGAACTCGTCATTTTCAGCTGTAGATGGTAGTGCTGGATCTGACATATCTGATTGGTAAGACATACTTGAGGTTGAGTGTCCTGGTGAAGATGAAAGCACATGACTACAGCTTGCACCCCGATCATATTCTATTTCTTGTGAATGTACAACTGCAAGTGTAAACCCATCAGCAGACCTCGTGGGGTAAGACCATCGCATATGTTTTCCAAAACCGCTTTTTGTACTTAAACAAAAATAACACTCGGATGCGTGGTTCGGTGTTTCTCTCCATAGCATAGGCTTCAAAATTTCCAAGTGTCGT
This sequence comes from Delia radicum, assembly GCA_021234595.1. Classification (NCBI taxonomy): domain Eukaryota; kingdom Metazoa; phylum Arthropoda; class Insecta; order Diptera; family Anthomyiidae; genus Delia; species Delia radicum. The sequence continues at coordinate 200,445,361 of CM037855.1, read as the reverse complement.
CTGTAAAATGAAAAAAAAAATTGAAATCAGGAATATGAAGAATTCAAATTTTAATTAAGAAATATTGTAATTATAAAATATTCCAAATCTATTAATTTATACTTACTTTACGTTAGAAGACTTCATAGATAAATTCAATCGACATGGAATGCATATAGTACTCGGTGTCCAATGCTGGTTCAAATTGTGCGGATAGATATTTTAGCAATCTTGATATGACTTTTGCAATGAAGTTAAGAACCACTTCCGTTTTTTCCCGGTGATATATTGGCCGCACACATAACAAAATAAATCTGGATCGTTTTTACATGAAAATGTTCTGGCTTTCTGGCTCATTTTTATTAATATTTGAAAATTGTTTTTAACTTCTAAGGTGTATGACTCTAATTTTTGTGTAGGTATTAAATGATGTTTGCGTTATCGCAAACACTTCTTGAATGAAATAAAAAGGGTCAAGGAGATCTTATAAATACTGATACTATAATTTGGGATAACCCTTTGTGTGGATACAGTTTGTGTGTGCTGCAAATTTTTTATTATTCCCAAGAATCCTAAAAAACATTAAGGACTTTTATGAAAAAAAAAAATTATCCGTTACAGGTAGCTAACGGAAAATAAGAGCACTTCAGCGTACACGCACATTTATGAGCGTTTTATTACTATCCTACCGCAATCGTAAAAATTAAACAATCTTTTGTTTATTACTTATTTTTTTTAATTATTAGAATCATAGAGGTTTTTCCCAAAGGGGTTTTGCCAAAATGCGTGTCGTAAAATGCACCTGAGTTTTTATGTTCTGCATTTTCATTATATAGTAGGTACAATTTTCTACAGTGCTTGTAAATATGCGATACCTTCAATTAATTGTAAATAAAAATGTAAAGCATGCATCGATTTTTATGATCCATATCTAGTTTAATTCGCATGATATGTAGCTTTACTACAAAAAAATAAAAAGTAATATTTTTTGCAGTTTTCGATTTTTTCCAGATTTTTGTTTTTCAAATTTTTTTTTTTTTTTAGCATTTTTTTTTTTTTTGCTAACAATTTGTTTCATAACTTTGAAACTATTGATCGCATTAAAAAAATTTGTACACGTTCTTTAAAGATATTGTAAACCTTAATTTTTGTAAATTTAATTTGACAAAATCGGACTAGTTGTTTTTGAGTTATGACAACATAAGTGGAGAAATGGCTCAAAATATTGTCAATTTAAAAAAAAATTTTTTTAAAAAAAAATTATCCATAGAATTGAAAAATTTTACCATTTTTGTACTTAGGCAGCCATGATGCATCAAATCTATATAGTGGTTAGTCAAGCCTTTTTTGCTGTTGACCTGTGTTATGATCGATTAAATTAAAACTTCTCAAAAAGTTTGGCTTCACTAATAGCATATTTTATTGATTTTTTTGTTTTTTTTTTAATTAAATGTTTATTTTTTAAAAAAAATTATACTAAAATAATTTACATAAAAATACAAACATTTACTGCAACTAGCTTAGAGATAATAAGCAGTTTGTCTAAAATAAGAGATGTTTTTCTTAAACTAAGCGTTGATGATTTGCTAAATCAGAGGGTTTTGTACGTTTTAATCTTCTTTCTAAATTAGCAGTGTAAATCAGGTTATGTGCTTCTGGATTTACATGAGTTCGTAGTCTCTCTGCATGTGTGGTTGCTATATCAGAAATTACTTCGGATACTGTTTTAATTTTGAGATCTCGATGGAGGTCGGCATTGCGAACGTACCAAGGAGCGTTAACTGCATTTTTCATATTTTATTTTGGAACTGTTGAATTATGTTTACAACACCTTTTGAAGCACAACCCCAGAGTTGAATGCCATATGTCCAGATGTCCATTATTGATAAAAATGGCCAATGTCCAGGATATACCGAGTTTTTTAATCATTTGAATTAATTTTCACATACACTAAGATAATAGAGTCTGTAATGCTTACGGCAAATTTTGCTGGTATTACGGTAAATGTAACTATTTTGAGCATTGCGAAATTTTTTGTTTAATTTAGCAACACATGTCTTCTAAACTGTAGTACAATGAAATTAGTACAAAAATTTAAAACACACTAGAAAATTGTGGTAAAATTGTGGTAAAATGCAATTTAAACCCGTTTAGCTAAAATCAGCAAAAAAGTTACTAAATTTTAATAAAATTAGTAGAATGAAATTAGCAATGAAAATTATTAACCGCTACTAATTTTTAGTAAAAGTTTTGTAAACTGCAATTTAAAACCATTTTGCTAAAAATCGGCAAAAAAAAAAATTAGTAAATTTTGATAATATTGGTACAATGAAATTAGTTGTAAAAATTAGTAGGCGCTACTAAATTTTAGCAAAATTTTTGTAACTATCACTTTTCACAATTATTTTTGAATAAATACAAGTTATAAATATTTTTCATTTAATTTTATTCTCGTATAACTAACACGATAAAAATATACTTAATATCGTTCTAATTGTAACTTCAATTTTCTGGAACATTGTTGTCTGTCTGTGTGTATGATGTTTCTACACACAGAGAAATAAAGTGCCAACCAAATTTAAAAGTGTGTTTTAATGGTAACAACTCAAAAACTCAGTTAGTATAACTACATGTATTTTCGATTTCTTAATATTTTGGTCGTTGCAACTAAAACTCAGTTAAATTAACCGAACGTTGTTGTAAAAACTAATGTTATGTTGTACCAACCGACTTAAGTTCGTAATTACCGAATTTGAGTCAAAGTAATCGAATTTAAGTTGGCAAACAGTAAAATTGTTCTCTGTGTGTACTATTGTTCGTTTCTTTTATTATCAATGCCATGTAAAACGGCAGAAATTAGAAAAAAATAAACAATATTTAATTATGTTCATATAAATATATTTTTTATTATAAAACTTACCTTCTTTTTATATTCACACATAACTGCAAAATTTTTGCAAGTCTATAGATCGCCGTCGTCTTTACTACTGTAAAAAACATTGAAAAACTCAACCACTATTTACATTCATTGTAGAAATACACACATCCATATACACAAGCTCGACTATCGGTTTTTTTTAACACAGGGCCTGTGAGAGTCCGTTCTTGTTAATTAATATGTTTCTTTATCTCTCTTTGAAAAAAATAAATAGACATTCTATTTTGTTAGAATATTTAAGTATTTTGTGAGAGTGAGTATTTCTCACTGAAAATAATACATTGCATGCTACAGGATTGACAAATTTAAAATTATTTCTGATAGATTTTGAGTTTCCAAAAAAAAAACCGAATTACAAATCATATATTTTTTTAATTTCAAATGGAAAATCAAAATTTAAATCGAAATTTCAATTGATATTTAGAGACCTTAAAAAATCGATTTTTTTATATTAATGCAATTAATCTACTCACAATAGAATAGACCCGTACAAAAATAAAGTTGGTTTACCTTGAATAATGAGAGCGCTTCTCAACCCGCGCCCTACATTGGACTCTGATTGTGGCCCTTTATGTAATCATAATCCTGCAGCCAATAAATCTAGTGATGGAGATGACCGCTAGTATCTGTGTGTAAGCCTTTTAGCTACGGATGGATCATCGGAGATGCGAATTGTTGCAGTGACTACATCACCTAGGATGAGTTACACTGGCGGATTACAAGATAGGAGAGTTTGAAAGCCTTCGCTATGACCAAATAAACTTTAATTTCTTCACGGATAGTTGTAAGGTGAAGAAGGTAGTCGGATCTGCGGAGAATTGTTGCAGTTACTACATTAACTATGATGAACTTTACTGGTGGATTACGAGTTAGGAGAGTTCGAAAGCCTTAGATATGACCAAATAAACTTCAATTTATTCACGGATACTTCTAAGAAGAATAAGGGAGTCGGATTTGCAGCTTCTGTCGCTAGCTGGGCTCCAGCAGCCGTATAAACTTCCCTATTGCTGCATCATTTTTCAGGCTTAGGTTTTAGAGGCCAAAATGGCAACTTACCTTGATCTTATCCCTAAGACAGTTGTGAATTATGTTAATTTCTTCATTGAAAGTCGGACGGCTATCAAAACAATCTCCTTACATTGTACATACTCAGCTACTGTCCAAAAGTGTAGGCGCTTTCCAGAAACACTTAATACCAACAGAATAGTCCCCATCTGTTGGACTCGTGGACACTGGTGAATAGAGAGCAATGAGATTCAAGACGAACTGGCTAGACCAAGCGTCTGGTTGCATGATGATGGCAATGGACACTTGGATCCTTGGTACGGGATGTAGACTCCGCTATAATGAGTAGGGTTTATACGGTTATCACCATATATTGAAATGAACTGTCGAAGTATAAGTGAGTGATCTGATACTGAATGATCCTATTATTTTAATACTATTTCGAAAACTTCTTTAGTTTCGACGTTTTAAAAGGCAAAACCATTCAAAATAGGTATAGCCGAAACATTTTTAAAATTAGTCCCAACACCATTTTTTATTAAACTTGTTCCAATAAAATCAATGTTATGGAACAATTTTCTCAGTCCTTTATATTCAGCTAAAAATTTAAGGCGTATAGGAGGTCTTCGACAATATGCCAAGCCATCAAATCTCAGAGATGGAATGTACTAGAATAGCTAACTGCAAGTTTCTAATTTCGGATAGACTGCTGTAGAAGGTTGGATAAATGTTGGGGCAACACAACGGAATCAATTCTTCGCGATTGGCTCGAAACTGCATGATACATTGCATTTGTTTTTCAAATCTTTTTGTAAAAACGAATTGAATTTAAAATAAAGGTATAATAATGTGTCCTCTTCATAATCATAGAAGTTCGAGAATTTAGCCGCCCTATATCTGCTACAATCTCAAAATGTATAGGAGATGGTCACTGACTCATTTTTGCACCAAGACTAAAAACTATACTTTATTACGAAACTATTACCTTTTTTATTATATAATAAATACAGAGCGCAACAATTTTTTTTAAATTTCTTAAAATAAAAGGGAAATGTGTACTAATATTTATTTATAATTGTTAAAAAAATAAAAACTAGTGAAAACGTACAAGTTTATTTTATAAAAAATATAAAATTTTTTAGTTTTTATTAGAACACATAATTATCCTTTGGAAAGATTTTCAGCATTTGGCTCTGAAGAAAAATGCAACGACTAGGGATTTTTGCATGATTAGTTGACTTAAATTCCCGTGACCTGCCACCCTATATAAAGGGTCCGCCATCTAACGTTTTTTTTCAACTAGTGCATATTTCGTGAATGGTAACACTTAGCTCATGTCTGATTTGACAGATAATTAGTTTTATCCTTCCGCTGAACGAATATGGTCCGTATGTTCGTTATCTTGTGAAAAAAGTGAAAGAAACTGGCATCCTCATCGATAAACCAAAGCGTGAAAAGCCAAAAACAGTGCGTACACCCGAGAATATTGCTGCTGTGGCAGAAAGTATGCGTGAAGCGCCATCAACATCAATTCACCGTCGTTCTCAACAATTGAACATTTCGGAGATATCATTAAGACGAATTTTGCATAAAGACCTTGGTATGACGCCATACAAAGTCCAATTGGTTCAGGAGTTCAAAAAAAAAAGTTATTTGGCGGACCTTTTATTTGTATATATCACTTTGTAAATGTCTAGTTTTAATGCAAATTCATAAAAAAAAATATTTTTTGCAAAAAAAAACCATGAAAATATGATTCCTGTTTTAGCATATGGTGGGAAAGGAATTCTATAAAATTTCATAATAGTATGTAGAGTTTACATAAGGTTTCACAATGTTAATTAATATTTTTCTAAAAAAAATTTATTCGAATCCAGTTGGCAATAAAAAAAATCTATTTTTATGTAGTGATTTTGTTTTTTTTTTATCGGCAATTTTTCTTAAAGCTCAGAGCCAAGCACTAAAACTCTCCTCAAAGGGTACTTATTTGTTCTATTTAAAATAAATAAGTTTTAACTATTTTACTAAAAAGCTATTATTTTTTTTAATAGTTTTGGTTAATTTTATAATAAAATAGTATTATCAGTATATATTTCACCTTTTTTAAAATATATTTTGGCCCATTTTGGTCTAAGAACGCATTTTGAGGATATAAATTTCAGTTTTTATCTTGATCAGTTAAATTGCAGAATTTAGTTAATTTTTTACATAAGAATGTACTTAATTGCACTATATATTCATTAAATAGCAAAAAAGTCTTAATTCTTGAATAAAAGTTCAGTTTTTAGTTAATCGTAGGCTTGGTGCAAAAGCGAGCCAATGATCTATTCGTATAAAATTTGAGATTGTATATCATTTACAAGAGGTGCAAAAATGTTACACCTCTATGATTATGAAGAGAACACATTACCATATTATTATACCTGAGTCGATTAATTTTTCCAAAAAGATTTGTAGAATAAACACATTTTGCGTTTTATTTTTAAAAATTTGGCTCACTTTTGCACTACACTGTAGTTCTACTAATAGTTCCAGAATGTTCTAAACAACCTAGTTTCCCGTCCATTTTTATAAACAATTGTTGAGACAATTCTGAAGAGAATTTTTCTTGGTTCTTTTTGTGTTAAATAGAGAGTACAAATATATGTCACCCTTACATAAAAACGCAACATGCGAACTTTTATTTGTTTGTCTTGTGATGATGGTGTTACTGGCGCAGCGTGCAACATTCGTGTATAGAATTCATAATCGATCAGCATCAATGTTTATAGTGTTGTTGGTTGGGTATTGTTCATTTGATTTGTTGTATCTTTACACCATATTGGTTTATACCATTTAGGGAATTTTTGCACTTGTGAGGTGCGAAATACTTATTTGTGATCTGCCTGTCCGTCCATCCGTCTGTCCGTCCATTCTTCCGTTTGTGCGTCTGTCTAGTGTGTTTTCAGCTCACTGAGAATGAAATTAAAAATGTTTCAATAAAATTGTACTTAATTTTCCCATGTTCTGACTTTGGTGGTTGGTGATCGAGTAGTTGCAATGTGAGTACACGAGTATAAAACACTAATTTGGTCAAAATCAACGATACGTTAGTACTTGTTGTCAGTATGAAAATAAATACATTTACAATTGTTGCTATCGATGTTGACTATTGAGTAAAGAACTTAAATTGATGAAGTCAATTTGCTGCTAGACTTTTTTTCTATTTCTTTTTTTAGTTTTTTTAAAAAATATTCATCACTTAAATGGCGTTCAACCTCATGGGAACTATGTTCTAATTGGCGAAAACGATGGTAATGCTGATTATTTTAAAACCCACAATACATTTCATCCACATTTAGCAAAACATCAAAGAAGTATTTAAAGAAAACATTAAAACGTTAGAATAACTAAATTCTTTTGCTGAAGATGATCATCATTTATGAGGACATTTAAACTAATTTGGTCAACATGTTAAATGTATCCAAAGTTAACGATCACTTAACAAAACTACAACGCAAAAATCAAACGTTAACTGATCGTTTATTTTCTTTTTTCTTAAATCATGTTTAATTTTGGCAACAAAATTCAAGTCTATAAAAAATAAACGAAATAAAATTCTAAAAATTTAAGATCGCGTTAAATATTCGAAACTCGTATATTTCGCAGCTACGGCTTTAAATATACAAAAAAAAAAAACACGAGTGTAAAAAAATTGCATTTTAAATTTGATAAAAATACACGGACGCACTCACTCACTCACTTGCACCAATGTCAATAAATGCAAAAGAAAAATTAAGAAATGTGAAATTAACAAAAACATTGCCATAATTGTATCACGTGCAACCATGCATCATCCATCCATCGATCTATCCATCCATCCATCCAACCAACGATACAACAAACAATCTACACAATCAGACATCCATCCGTCTCAACGATGGATCGATCCAAAGCTATAGTCTCTTCTTTAACGTAGTTTTACAGTTCATAAACATCAACAAACACTAAACAGAAAAAATCAAAGAATAATAGTAGCAAAAAACCAACACACACACAGGATGTTCGATAAGTATTTGGACTAAAGAACAAAAATTTAAAACCTATGTGAAACTTAAACACGTTTGAACACGCGACCTGTCACTCAAGCATAAAACTTTTATAATAAGAGATATGTTCAAGGATAGTTCTGTGATATGTCACAAGGTGAGTTTATATTGGGGTCTATATCTAAATGCCACAACTTATATGCTGATCGTACTTATGAGTGGACTCTTGTAGCTTGGTATTTCCTTTTTCCGGACAGGGATTTGTGAAAGGAAGAAGGAATACTGGCTGAAACAAATAGAATACATTTCGGCTTTGATGGTTCGAAACTGAATGGAAAGATTGGTTAGGCTTCTTTTGTAGGGATCTGAATGGAATATGTATCCGACTCTTGGTTGATTGCGAATTAAATACACACAACTCTTCATGACTTTGCCATTCGAGCGGGATGACTTGCATTGAAATCTACATCGAACTTTTTGCCACACGCAATCATCGGGAGCAATTAGTGAAAGTACGATGTAATATTTTTTAAGCCTCTCGATAACTTGGCACACTTTGCCATTGCCGTGTTCTTTTCATAGCTTCGTAGAGTTTCGCAGCAGGATGGAAAAATGTGCACTGATATGTTTAATAAAGACAAACTTTTGGCCGAATTATTCTAGAGAAACTTATTTCTGCTAATAGCTAAATCCGAACAGCAACTAAACTAGCAAAACCCAAATGGGGGTTTGTTAGTTTAGCTATGTTAGTTAGTTTCGATAAGTACTTCTAGAAATTCCACACGAGAAGGAGTTTCCTCTCGATGACATCAAAAATGCTGCACTGTGTAGGCAACCAACTACAGCCTAAGCTCGAAAGATTATTACTAAATGGATGTTATCGCATGCATTGGCAACCTTCTTTAACACGGGAATATTTCCACTGTGTTGGAAAATTGCCAATCCTCCAAAAGATGTCGGAAGGTGAACAAGCAGCGAATTTTGGTCAAAAACGACACTTTTACAGTTAATATAGCTCCAACGGCTGATGTCGGAGAGCGATTCTGAAACCAGATTTGGATTCAGCGTACCTTATACCTTTAGAAAATAATACTTTAGTTCTAGTGTCGTCCTAAATCTTTAGTTAAAAAAACTACTTTCATGTACTCACGAGTGCTTCCCACTGTATGTCCTTATTTAATAGTGAAGAGAAAAAATAGAAGGTCATATTTGGAATCAGATAATAAAATTCAGTGTTATAAACTTTTTTATTTCACATCAACTTAAATTTACTCTAATTTTAATGCGAACAAAAAATACGCTAAACTGAAAAAACCGGCTCAATTTCAAATGTCTCTAAAAATTTTAAGGATTGAACCACATCGAACCAAAAGTTTGATACCGAATGTCTAATAAACTTCGAAAAAAATATAGGTTAGAAATTATGAAAAAATAATATTTTTTTTTTTTATTTTGGGGTAAGAATTGCTTTGTCAAAACCTGTTTCCAAATTATTCGATAATAAGACGGGTTTCGAGTTATTCGAGAAACCGTTTGTTTCGACTCGAATTATTCGACGAACTATTTTTGGCTTTTTCCCAGTTTAAAATAAAGAATGCTTAGAATACATAGTAGCTTTGTTCCTTTTATGCTTTTTTACACATTTGTGTTTTTTGGATATTGCTTTTTTTTGCTTTAAATATGTACAATAGCGTTGTTCAAAAATGATGAAAGTTGGATTTTGCTATCTCCATAATGTTGCACCTATTCCTTGATGTCTAAAAACTCGATGTGCCTAGTTTCAGCTAAATGCGTTTCGCAGTTTCACAGAGAAAGTTAACATTTAATAATTAGTAATTTGTCTCTACACTCAAGGAAAAAGATTCATAATATTTATGAAAAACTTCATAAACATATAGAGAAACTACATTGATTTTCGTCTAATGTAATACTTCATAAATATGATGATGTTGTGTCATAAAAGAGCACTGTGATGACAGGCTTCTTCATATTTAAGAAGTGTTTCATAAATATGAAGAAGTTTCATAGATTTTCATGAAATCTATCATAAATGTTTTATGACGATTTACTAATATGATGAAGCAAATAAGTAGAAATACGATAAAGGCTACAGTCAACGGAAACAATTTATTTTTAATTTGTTATTTTTAAAACCCAATATTCTTGGAACTGTAATTCTGAATATAAAAATTAAAACTCAGAATTTCAAATTGAAATTTAGAAAATATCAATTGATAATCATTTTTATGAAAATTCAGAAAAAATAATATTCGGTTAACAATTTTTATTTTGAATTTAAAACCATTAATTGGATTAAGAATTTCATCTAAAATTTATAAAAATTATATTTATGGTGAAAATATATTAAACCACTCACCAGGTACAGTGTAAAAATCGTTTAACGTATATGCTCGACATATGTATTAACAAAAAATTTTTAATGTTTGTTGATATGCTTTGCTTATGTAGAAGGATAGTATATGATGACATTAGAGAAAATAATTGCCATTTAAAGTTTTAACTGAAAGTTAAACTGGCAATTATGATAATGACTAGAGAAAAAACAAACACACTATAAATAGAAATCGTTTGTGGTAAATTTCATTTTAACTCAACACACAGAGTAATGTGGGATTTAACGTTACCCAATTTCTTTAATGTATGAGTTAAATAGAAGATATTTACGATTAACACTAAATGGCACGAAGAATGTTGATGAAGACCGTAGTGGGTCAGAAAATGCATTCCATTCATGCTAGTGTCTAATAACTTTTTCTGTGTTTTTTTCTAATAGTCAAAGTAAATTATCATATAAAAATTATAATTTTTCTGTTAATTTAGAGAAAAATTTGTCATGATCTCAAACCGAATGAATAAAATCTCACATTTATAATTATGTTCACAAAATTTAATGCAAAATTAAGAACACATTAACTGATCAGAATTTCTGATTTTCAATTGATGTTAAAATAGATTCGGAATTTTAAATAAAAAATCGAAATTACATATTTAATTTAAAATGAACAATCTTAAATTCTATGAATAAATTCAAATGGAAATTCTTAATTTCAATTAATAGGAGAACAAAATTATGAAATGATGAAGATATAAGAAACATTTGACATACATTTATATAAAACTCTATGAAAACTTCATAAATATAGTGAATAATTGATGAGAAACGTTTTATGAAACAGTTTCATCAATATGATGAAACTTTATTTTCCTGAGTGTAGAAGAAATTCATACAAATTTATTGTTCTCTAAAAATTCCATTATTTCTTAACATGTGCCATGTTTCTTTACAAAATTTTCTAATCTAGTCTAAACTTTTGTGCAGAAGAAGAATATGAAATCACAATTTAAAAAAAATATAAAAACTTGGAAGTTATTCGAGGTTTTCTTATAAATTTTATGTAAAAACAAACTACTACAAACTAAAACTATCAAATTTTCTAAAAAGATGCAAGTAAAAATCCAACTTTTTTTCGTCTTATATAATCAAATTTCTCAAATCTGAGCTTAATTTTAATGAAAATTGGGAATCTGCAATCGAAATTTAAAAAAATTAATGGATTTTAAATTATTAGCGTTTTTAAAATATTCCAAAAAACACATTTTTTTATATTTTATATAGTTTTATATAGTGTTATATAGTTTTATATTTTAAAAAGTGCAAAATTCTATCAAAAACTAAAAAAAGTATCTATTTTAAAAACGGTCCAGCGATACACGAAATTTTATCAATAAATGATCATAGATTACATAGATCTCAAACTTTTTGACATTAGCTGTCAGTGCATGTAACTCATGAGACTGTGTTGGACATAGTACGTCGTATACCTATACAAAAATTATCTGAATGTATACACACAGAAAAGAGAACCAATTGCTGCAACCGAATTTTTTGCCAACCGAATTTTGATAGTTACATTAACTAATATTTATGTTACTTAGAAATTCAATTGAAGTCATTAAAATTTGGTTATGAGTACTGCCTATTTAATTATGCCTTTGGATTAAAAAAAATACTTGTTGTCACAACTGATTTTAGTAAGTAGATCGAACCTAATTTAATTAAGTAATACACCGTATCCAATGTTTTTATTTTTATTTATTAAAATAAATATTACAGTCAATATAAATAATATATAAATAACGAGTAGACTGGTCTACTTGTAAGAACCGGTTAGCGCTATTAGAAGAAATTATGTTATGCATAAAAACATAAACGCAAAAGTAGATTTTCTCAAATAAGTGCATTTTTCACAAAGAGGTACTCCTTTTTCAAAAAAGGATATTTTTCACAAAAAATATCCTTTCTCAAAAAAGTATATTTTTGTAAAAAAAATCCTTTTCAAAAAAAAAAACTACTCTTTTTTAAAAAAAATATCTTTTTCTAAAAAAGTACCTTTCTTTAAAAAAAAACTACCCATTTCAAAAAAACTACCCTTTTCATAAAAGCACCTTTTTCATAAACAAAAGTATAAAAAAAGTATTTTTCTCAAAAACAAGTATCTTTTTTAAAAAGAGGACTTTAAAAAAAAATATATATACAAAAAAAAGTACCTTTTCCAAAATAGTACCATTTTAAAAAGAGCACATTCTAAAAAAAGCTAATTTAAAAAAGTACCTTGATTGTTTTAAAAAAGTACTTTTTTAAAACTAGTATTTCTTTCCAAAAAATTATCTTTACTCCTTTTTATAAAAAATATCCTTCATAAAAAAATTTGTTTTTCAAAAAAGGACCTTTTCAAAACAATGCCTTTGTAAAAAAGTATATTTTTTAAAAAAAGTAAACTTTTCAATAAAAGTAAACTTTTCAATAAAAGTACCTTTTTCAAAAAACCACCATTTTAAAAAAAGAGTCTTTTAAAACGGTATTTTTGATAAAGTGTAATTTTTTTAGAGAAAGTTTTTGTTTAAATTTACTTGTTTGAAAAAGTTTTCTTTTTTGTGAAACAATTAACCTTTACTGTAAAAAGATAATTTTTCAAAAGATTTAAAAAAAAAACTTTTTTGTGAAAAGGTACATTTTTGAAAAAGGTACTTATTTTAAAAAAGATAATTTTTCTGAAATTTTTTTTTTTTTTTAAAACAGATATTTTTCTTTAAGTACTTTTTTGAAATGCGTACTTTTTTTGCATTTTTGAAAAAGTATTGTTTTGAAAAAGGGTACTTTTTCAAAAAAATAAAATAAATTTCTTTTTGATAAAGGTATTTTTTTTTTTGAAATAGTACTTTTTTTGATTTAAAAAAAGAAATATTTTTGTGAAAAAGTAAAGCTTTTTGAACAGAGGTACTTTTTCTTAAAAAAAAAATTTTTGAGAAAGATTATTTTTTTTTAAAACAGGAGCTTTTTGGAAAGCAAGATACTTTTTTTAAAAGAGTACTTTATTTTTGAAAGAGGTACTTTTTTAAAAAAAAGGTCTTCTTCTTCGGTCTTTCGGTGTAACCGGGTAGACCGAAGACCTGGAAACCCAGGATAACGGTCTGGAGTGTAGGCTCTACTTTAAAATTATAAAACATCTTTTTAGAAACTGCGCTAGGTGGAGTAATACCGTTGCTATGTAGTTGCTATTAACATGTTAATTTTCTCCAAGAAGAATATTGTTGCGCATTTCAGTCATCCTCCGTCTTACAAATATGTTTTAAATTCTGAAAGAAAAACGAGCAACTAAACGTCACTACATTGCTAGGTCTGTCAAAAAAACAGAGTAGTATTTGGAAGATGACAAAGCCAATTGTGATAATATTTTGTTGTTGTTTTTGTTTTTTCTCATTGAGTTTGTGATTTAACATAACAAATATCTCTAGAAATTCTAATAACAAAGTCCCCTGAAGATTTCCTTGGGCAGGAATGAAATCCGGATAGGGACACGCCTACAGCAGATTGTTTTTCACAATTTGTTAAATAAGTTTTGGGACTTTAGCACATTTAATTACTATAAGGCCCGTAATTTCAAGGAATAGATACCTACCGGTGCTTAGATACCTACCGTGTACACGAACAAAATCCAGTAGGTATCTAAGCACCGGTCGGTATCTATTGCTTGAAATTACCGGCATAAATACAATAATTTTCGTTTATATGTACACAACATTTAAGATTACCACACCAGCATCTCCTTTTTGTTTTTTGCTACTGTTCCACGGTGTTTGTTTAATTTTATTCCTTATTTTTTAAGCATTTAAAATTTGTGTACATATATTTTTTACTAACAATTTTTTTTTGTTTCAATTTTTTTTTTGTTATTTTTAAATAATTATTTTGACATAAATAGCAAATAACAATTATTTTGTTCAGAACAAGGTATGATAGTTACGGCAATTGGGAGCAAGGGTTATGATTATAATAAAATAGCTGTATTTACTGAAGATTTTTTTTCTATGGTTGCATAGACTAGAAGTTTTTCTAACCATATTTAAAATTGTTTAATTAGGAAAATCAACCAATTGTCTGTCACTAAGAAAATTAGTTTGTTAAGCTAATTTTTAAACTTGCACTAGACAAAATAACTGGTTCTGATTAACATTTGTATGCACACACAGCTAAAATATTTGTTTGCCAACTTAAATAATGTAATATCGAACGAATTCCAATTGATATTTTCCCTGTGTTTATGAACAAATGTGTTTATTGATAACAGAAGACTAAGAATAAGAGTTTTAAAATCTATGTAAAATATTCCTAATTTCATATACAAATAAAGATTATAAATTTGTATATAAAAATCAAAATTATAACACCTCACCTTTAAAAAAAAAAGAATTTGGAGTTTCTGTGCTGCTACGAGTCTTTTTTTCCAAACTCCGCATTTCAACAGTTTGGCTTAACATTTATCAAACAACCTTTGCAATATAGCATCAATCTCATCGTCATCAGCATGTTCATTATGATTCTGGATAATACTTTTTAAAGATACAACAACTAACTAATGTATGCTTTGGGTGAGCGCGATCGCTTCGGCTGTTGACTTGATGGAATGATGAGGAGCAACGATGTATAGTAATGCGTTGCGAAAACAAAATTCCATGACGACTGACAGTACTAAACATTTTTCGCTTTAAAAAAAGTGTAAAACCTTAACTAAAAAACGCTTAAACCAAAACCAAAAAAAAATAGCCAAGCAAAAGAAGTCCAACACACAAAAAACCAGTAGAAATCTTTTTCCATGTCTACCGTTCCATACACCGATATCAGTTACTGACGATCAGCAGCCAGCAACAAAACAACACTCGCTCTCTAAGTTTTTTCTTCGATCGTTTTTCTGTCTGTTTAACCCTTGTAACTACCCTTGTACACTACAGCGTACACATTTTTCAAAAAATATTAAACAGTTGATCCTGCAATACGACTTTATATTTTTGTTTAATGAGGATATTGGTCATTGAAAAAAATAATAATTATATGCCTAATCTGCTCATCGGGGAAATAAAGTCGCGATATTTGTTAACAAAGCCCAATTTTTTTAATCAGCCTTTATTTATGAATAAATAGGCGTTTGGTGTATCTCCTAAAGCAAAAGTAGAAACTCGAAATTTGGCATATTTCTTCATCTAATGACCTGACCAAAATCCAACAAAGCATGCTGGGATAATCGAATGTTTTAGTGAGCTGAGAAATTTGAAAAATTCAATTTTCGGTAGCTAGGAGGTTGGAGGGGCATATATGTTAACATTTTTCATTCTAATTTAAGGACCTCAAACAAGAATCTGAAGTCCAAAGAAAAATATATCTTCAAACAAAAATTCGGTAGTGAAAGGGTTAAGTTTTTTTTTCTTTCATCATTTTACTGGTGTTTTAAAATATTTCAAGATCATTCCTCATCATTTTAAGGTGATACTTTTGGTTCATCGTTCTTCATTCTTTTCCAGCATAAAAATGACAAAATGTCTTTTATTTTTACAAACAGAATATTTTTATACGGTCGCGCTTAAAATATCAATGAGCTTGAATGGTTTTTTGGGATTTCCGTTTTTATTTGCACAATGTTCTCAATATACTCGGTTTGCTTTACGAAAAAAGCGCTTTATTTCAGAGTTTTTGTGTGGTGTATCTTGGCTTTTGGAATTTTGTTTGGGATTTCAACTTTTTTTTGTTGCAAGATCATCTTTTACTTCTACTTGATGATCATCGTCATGAAGATGATATTGATGATGTTCAATGAGTGTTTGTGTTAAAATGCTTTTTTGTGTGTTTGATACTCTGCTACCGTATGGACCTTCATCCTCTCGTATTATTTGATTTGTGTTGTATTTTGCGTTCAGATGATGTTGGTCGGAATAAATCAAATCACACATCACAATCAATATGCGCATCGTTACACATACATTTTGCCACAAAAAAAAAAAAAGAAAAAACAAAACTTTAACCTAAGATATGAACAAACACTTGAAATTATTGAGTTTTTACATACAACAAAAAACACTGAGAAAAATATTGTTTATTTTTTGCAATAAATATGCATTTAAAGTTATAAATATTTTTACAAGCTTAGCGACATAATTTTCCGCTACAATATAAGTGTCAAGGTAAGAATGTTTAATTTTTTTATTTTAGAATTCGATATTACTCATACGTATTTTTTTTTTATTTTTTATCTTTAATTTTTTTATCCAAGACAAAGTAGGAATATTTTTGAATACAAAATTTTGAGTGCTCAACATTTTTTTGTTTTTAATCCGATTTTTAAAAAATTAACTTATAATCTGCTAGTAACAGAAAACCAAAAAAAAACAATAAAAAGGTTTAGATATGTCCAGATATGACCATATATAATTATATCCATTATATATCATTTCAGTTATAATCATACATTAATATATACAGGGTTATATAGATGAATATATATGGAGTTATATATAAATATATATGAACTCAGAGATAATTGGATAGACTCAAATTGTACATAGTTATGTATATGGTCATATCATCATATCTAACCTTATTACACTTTGCACTTGTGTGGGTTACCTCCTATAATTTCCGAAATATTCCCATTTTAAAATGTGAAATTACAAATTTGTAATAATGTAAAAACGGGATAATTACTTGTGAAAGAGAGATAGGATTAAGAAGAAGAAGCATTCTAGTTGAGAAATTAATTGTGCATTGGTATTAGTTAATTCTGTCTCTTCTGATCTAAACAATACTTGTGTGTACGTAGTGTGACAAAACTCCACTTAGCCACAGTCATCGCTGTGTCGACCGTGGCTCAACTCGTTAAGAGGTGAGATTACGATGCATAGCTTGATGCTAAGGCAGTGAGTTCGAATACCAGTACGACACCAAAAAAGTAAAAAGTTTTTCATATAGAGCAAATTAACAATATAAAATACTTTGTTCAATTGACACATAAATTAACCACTGACACATAAATTAATTACGATTGTCATTATCTGACGGTAAAAATGTTTCTATTTCTAAAAGTTTTCTTATATCGATACCAATAAATCGCATTTATTACGTTGGTCTTCCTTACATTTTTAAATATTTTGTGAAATGGTACTTTAAAAAAAAGCGAAAAATAGGTTTTTTCAAATCACTATATGGCGACCCCAGAATTACAAATATAAAATTTTATTATAGTTTTAATTTATTATAATTTTTATATAGATAATACTTCAAGTTTTAATATGCTTTTTACTGCATTGTTATATCACCTTCGTATTCCAGTTATAGGCTCTTAAAAAGTGGTGTTTCTTTAAAGACATCTTGGTAAAAAAAATTGTTACGGTGACACGCGATACTTTTTTTCAACAAAATATGTATGTTTTTGGCACCCAATGAAAAAAGTCTGGAAACCCCTGGTCTATGATTTATATTCTGTCAAAGTTTCAATTTCGGTTGCTAATATTTCCACTAGAGGGCGCATAAACGCAAATTTCTTAATGAATCATTGTTCTATATATCTGCAAAGTTTGGTTGAAAAATGGCCAGTGGATCTAGGATGTGCCTTTAATGCATTAATTTTTAAATCCACAAGTCCCAACCGAAATTTTGCGTCACTAATAGAAAATACAATTCTTCTATAAAAACTTATATTTATCCTATATTTCTCTAAGTGTAAATTAAATTTTTTGTGTGTGTAATTTCAAGTTGTTGTTATGTTTATATTGCAACTAAAGATTTTTTTGTTAATGCACAGATGTCCATTCTTGGTTTGTCGGACAGATATCATGGCAGAAAATTTATTTTATGGCGGTAATGGTGTTATGTTTTACGCGATTAGCAAGACCAATGTTTTGACATTGCTAAACAAAATGTATAACGACAATACAAAATACAATATCGTGGTGTTTGTTTGTTTGGCGAATGTTGCAACACACCAAAAAACAAAAAGATAGGTACTCATCATGATCATCATTTATGTTGCAAATGAAGAAGTATTTGTACGAAAAAAAATACAAAAAACTTTAAAAGGCAATCAATGTTTATTTACAGTACATTACTGTACGTTTGTTACCTAAAAATAACGATGCAACAAACTTCAATTGTAGGCTCCTGTGAACTTGCTTTCTTAAAATAATATCAAAAAAAGGGATTTGATTACTTTTTTTTTGAGGATTTTAAACAAATTATTGGTTTAAAACTAAAAAATAAGATAAAATTAGGATAATTTAAGTATTAAGTATCCACTAACTATCTTTTATTTGTATTAAAGATATAAGGTGACCTTTTGTTTCACCAAAGGTTTATGGTTTGGAATGTTAAATATGTCTTAATTATACCGCTAAGTTGCTTTTTAAGTTAAAATTTAGTTTTTCTTAAGAAATATTTTACGACTTTTTCTTTTAGTTGGTCTTGTTAAAACAAATAAAAATGTCTTAAATTAAGCAATTTTTTATGGTTTATTTACTAAACTAAAGACACATTAAGCCACGTCAAAAACAACGGCTAACAAACAATAAAACCATTTAACCATTGCACTTGTCAACGTTGTTGCCACATTTTATCGTCGTTGTTGTTGCTGATGTACGCAGGGAATTGATTTGATTTCTTTGCTTTTAACTTGATGTGTTGAAAGCGAAAAGGTTAATTGGTATGTATCTCAGTTATGATGTTAGATGTTCTAATTTAGATAGAAATTGTTGCTGCTTCGGAGTTAAATTGTTGTTTGTTTGTTAATGCTCCTTAAATCTTTGTTAGAGTGGCGGTAAAAGGTAATAAAAATGTTTTTGTGGAGTTTTCATCTTTCATTTTTTTTTATTACATTTTCATTTGTTTTGTTAACTTTAAGATTTTCTTCTTAAGTTTTATATTAACAAGTGAGTAACTGCATGATTAACGAGTCATCTCAGATGACTACACGTGTATCCAAAATCTTAATGTGTCTTCTTGTCACTGTTACCAGTAGCTGGTGGTTAACTGGGTGTGTACGCTTCTTTATTATAGTTAGTATTTTTTTTTTATTATTTTTATTTATAGATTTAATTTTTATATGCTTTGAATTAAAAATTTGCATAATTAATTTTTATTGTATGTCTTTTAATGTTTTCAAAGGAATCATTATCATTGATTTGCTAGAAAAGTTCCCATGATTTTCGTTTGTTTTAATACCTTAATTTAACATCTATCAAATTCGGCGGATATGATAAAGATTTTATAGATTGTCTTTTTTTTATCTAATAAAAGTATTCGTTAATATTTTATTATTTTTATTGATTAAAAAGCGGAAATATTGTTTATTGATGTCAAATACATTAAAAGGAATGAATTAATCATGGAGGAAAAAGTTTGTAGCTTAAGTCTTTTGTTTTAAGTTAAACAAAAAAAAAAAAAAAAAAATGCCGACAAAATATCGCTAGAGATAAAATCGATAAGCATCAAAGTTTTAAAAGGCCTGTTAGATTAGTTTAAAAAAAATTTAACAATTTAGAAATATAAGACTTTGATTTAGCGACACCCGATCACATCAGCAGTGCGATTCCGTAACTTATCAACGACAAAATTCAATCGTTACATTGTCAAAATTCGATAATTAACAATCAAATTCGTTAAGAGTATTTTTTTAAATTTTTCTAACGATATTTGTTGCTAAAATAATTGTTAACTAACTTATTCTATGTGTAAAAAACTTACTTAAAGAAATTCCTTAGGAATTTATTATAATAAAATTAATTGCGATTGTCATTATATGACATTTACCCCACGATAGATTACATAGATTTCAAACTTTTCTGCTTCTTTTAACAACAAACACATTTTTTCATAAACATTCAAATATTTTTTTGTATCGGTATACCACACATGTCCAACACATTCTCATGAGTTACATGCACTGACAGCTAATGTCAAAGAGTTTGAGATCTATGTAATCTATGACCCCACCAACAACAAATTTTTGGAAGTTCAAATTAACGAATTTTGTCGTTACTTGTAAAATTTCAAAGCAAATAGAATTTAAATTAATTACTCTTTTTTGTCAAATATTTAAAAAATTTCGAATAACATTTTCGGTATTTCAACCAACAAATATGAAAGTTAGTGAATTACACTGCACTATAAATAATTTGCTAAGAAATTTAAAATTGAAAATGAAAATTATTCAAGTTCGAGGCCATACTCTATATTTCTTTATTAGGATATTGTCCTAACAAATAATCTTTAGAGTTTCTTTGTTTTCAAATTTATTATTTGACCCTTTCAGGAATGTGTTGATAGATCTATTTCGGGAATTTTCTAGGTTCCCATCATCAGAACACGTTTTGAAAGCGGGTAACAATCCCATGCCAGACACCAAACATTCATATAAACTAGTTTACTCACTACATGAGAACTAATATATGAGCTCGAAGTTAAAGATTATCACTATTGATCAAAAAATAAATTGAAAACTTGTTTGTTATGTGCAAGGTCCACCTTTGGTGGATATTCAATACACGTTTTGTTGTTTTTTGCCTCCTTTTTATTTTTCTGTTTTGTCTATAAACAAAAAACAAGTGGAGTAAACTAGACTGTACTTTGTCTTTTATACAAGTTTGATATAAAAACATAATTTTTATTTTTAATAAAAATTATATCAAACTTGAAATTTAAAATTTTTAAAAATATATTTACCATTTTGGATTCGACATTATATTTTTTTAAAATTTGGTTTCTAAGCTTGTGTCTAAAAATTCTCTGTAAATAATTTTTAACAATCCGACCTCTTAAAAATTAAAATATCCACCAAATCGCATGCACCATTTTGAATTTCGTAAACCTAATATAAACTTTTAAATAAATAATTTAAAGAGAAAGCGATTATTAAAAAAAAAAAAATTATCGGTCATATTGTAACTGTCATTTTAAGTTTCACACACAGAAAAAAATTAAGCTATTTGCCAACTGAAATTCGGTTACTACAAATCAAACTCGGTTAATACGAATTTCAGACAGTTGGGACCACTTTGTATTTGTTTTCACAACAAAGTTCGGTTAATTCAACAGAATTTTAGTTGCGACACCAAACATTTTCAGAAGTCGAATGTAAATATAGTTGTACTAACTTAATTTATAAGTTGCTACCATTAATATACACTTTTCATTACGGTTGGGACTTTATTTCTCTGTGTGCAAGAATACAACATCAGATTTGTATTCGATAACCACTTAAAATGAGCATCAAATTTCAATCCAATTGTGACACATAAAAAATCATTCGTGGTATTGGTATCAAACTCATAATAGTAAAACCATAAAAACTGCAGTCACTAATTCTAAGAGTAAAACATTCAAATCATATTTAGCCTCATTTTCACAATGTCCCGTTAGCTACTAACTGGGACATTAACTGACACATTTGCGGTTGGTTTCCATATACATTTCCAATTTAATTGCTTGTTAAATTTTAACTCGACATTCAGTAACCAGGACTTAATAGTAAAAAAATTTAGTTCAACTAAAAAATTTGTTAAATATAATTACAGGATTTATTTAATTTAGTGTTTTTTACATTCAAATAGAAAAATCTGTAAAAGTTCCAGAAAAATCATTAACTTTACAGCAAAATTAACTATTTTTAACCGATCAGACCGTTTAGCTTATTTTAGCAACAAGGGTCCGTAATTATTAGTAAAGTGTTAGTAGTAGAAAAACTTAGCAAGCGTTACTAAAATTTAGTAAAACTTTAGTAAGTATATCCTTCATAGAAATCGATTAGCTAAAATTAGATTAGATTAGATTAGAAGGCACTATGCACCGCGACCAATGTAGGTCTTTTGTGCTGCCTAAAGTTACCTACAGATTCAAGCTACCTATAAAGCCAATTAACGTATTAGGCAAAATGTTCGCGATGTCGGAAGGCGAAATGAAGCGATCACCTAGAAACCTAAGTCTCCTATCACAAAGCCTAGGAGATTCGCAGAGAACATGCTCCGAGGTCTCAGACACCATCTCACAAAACCTACACATATCCGTGTCCGATTGACCCTTCTTGTCCAGATGGTATCTGAGATTAAAGTGTCCAGTTAAGTACGACGCCAGGGTCCTCAAACCCCCCTTTCAAGCGACAAGAGTGGCCTCGACCCCCTACTGGCAAAAGAGATCAATCTTTTAGCCTGGCGCTGACCAGGAGAGTTTTCCCAGTAACCAGAGAATTCAGACTCTCTCCATGCCCTGAGCCTTTCCCTAACATACCCCGCAGGTATTCCACAGAATGGTTCAGGACCAATAAAGCGCCTTCGGGCCCCGAGGTTGGCAAGACAATCTGCCCTCTCGTTGCCCTCATGCTCCTCATGACCAGGAATCCACCCAAAGGTTAGAGAGTTGCCCCTACCGAGCCTATTGAGAGTCTGAATGCATTCCATGACCTTCCCGGACGACACCTTATAAGCCATTAAGGCCCTCAGTGCAGCCTGACTGTTAGAAAGAAAGTAGATGCGAGATCTTCGAGTTCCCCTTCGCAGGTATTCCCCTGCACAGAAACAGATGGCCCAAATCTCCGCCTGAAAAATGGACGGATATTTTCCCATAGGTAAAGCACGCTGGAAGCCTGGTCCAAAGACGCCCGCACCCGTGTTCCCATTCGACTGCTTAGAGCCATCAGTGAACCACACCTGAAAACCATCTTCCGGTTCCCAGGATTGATTGGTCCACAAGTCTCTGTCAAACAATAACACATCAAAATATCTGTCAAAGATCCACTCCGGTGACACTCTGTCCGCAACCTTAGAAATCGGGTCATCTATTAGGATTCGCGCGATCCTCATGTGACCCCTTAGGTCGCCCACCCTCATGCCACCGAGTCATCGGTTTAACAATAGTATTGAACGACCAGTAGACCATTTATGGCCTTAGGCCCCATGTTCTCCCGAAAAGCCTCTGGCAGGCATAATATGCCCTGGTGGCCTTCTTGGAGACGTGGTCAAGATGTTCGTTCCAGGTAAGGGAGCTATCAAGAGTCACTCCAAGATACTTAAGCTAAAATTAGAAACTTTTGTTAACTAAAAATTAGTATTTTGTTTTAATTCAAATACATTTTTGTCATCCTTTGGGATTTTCGTTTAGATTATAAAAATGTTGAACTTGAGAAAAAGATTTTGTGCCATAACTTATAAATTGTACAAAAACTGTAAATTATAATAGCCGGGTTTCGTATATACTAGAAAAATTTCCATATATGGACAAATATGGTCATATATGTTCATATATTATTTTATATGGTCATCCATATAGGTTCATACATTATATATTTTTTTGTAAATTTTTTTTTCCAAAAAATTTTGTATTTCAAAAAACTTTTTCAATGAAAAAAAAACATGTTACTTAAAAGAATTAATTGCGATTTATGGAAGCGCAAACATTCTGTTTATTGTCGCATCACAATGAAATATATACCACCATTGGAATCGCCTTTAAAATAAAGTATATGACCACATTACATTAAAACGTTGTCAACAATATTAATATTATAAGTTTTTTAAATAAAACAAAAATATTTCTTTTTACATAAAATTGAATTTAGAGTATTTTTAATAATTTTTTTATCTTTTTTACATTTTTGTATTGAAAAATAAAATGGTAATGAGAAAATTGTTTCTGGGCAAAATTCTACCACACCATGGAGTTGGGTAATATCCGATAAAACACATATTAAAAACTTTAGATTTTTATCCCAAAGGGTTTGGTCAGGCCGCCAAGGGGAGAGTTTCCCCTTATTGCCCCTCCCCATCTTAGCGGCCGTCCACGCTGAAGGATGGACCTAAATGCCAAATTTCAAGTACCTGGTTCCAACGTTATAGGCTGGGCGATGTTGAGTGAGTCAGTTATTCTTTTATAAATATAGATAACCCTGTGTTGCCAGTGCATTGATTTGATTTGAAAAAATAACAACTCATAAAACGTAAAAATTGATCAGAGTGCCATAAATTTAAAATAAATTAATTAGATCCCCCGGACGGTCATCATTATCAGAGTTGAATTTTGTGAAATAAACAATAAATAAAGTAGTTTTAAAAGAGATTTCGATGACTATTAATTAAAATATTAGCAAAAATCGCTTTCGACTCAATACACTTAGAATATAATGGAGGTAAAGACCTCTGCAAATGTAGTTAAAAATAAATTAAATTTCATTTGAAAAAAGGACGACAAACATTTCATTAAATTCAAATAACATTGTCATTTGTTGTTTATTGTTCAAAAAATGAACCACAAATGTAGTAATAATGAATTAACAACTGTATAAAATACTGTGTAAAATAAATGTAAAATCATAATACATACAGTAATTTGATATGAATGAATAATTAATTGAAAATCAGTTAAAAAAAGGACTACTGACTTTTCGCCTAAAACAATCGTATTTTTTAGTTTATTTTCAACTGTCAATTGACAAAATCGATACAATACAATACAATACTAAATATAATATAACAACTTTTTGTTTTAATTAGAAATTTTTAACTGAATATTTTAACTATTACTAAAAGTTCGTTTTTGTATATTTTGTTTATTGAATAACAGACAGAACTTTCATGGAAAAGTTCTTGTGAGTGTAGTCAAACATTGAAATTATTTTACAAAGTACTGTTTTTCATTTAAAAATAAAGATACTGTATTACAACTTAAACAACTACAAATATTTGCAGCAGAAGTTCCCTGGGTGTACAAATTTAAAAATTAAATTTCTTTTATGTGTATCCTATAAAACGGAGTACACCACTGGATTCTACGTCAAAAAACCACTGGATTCTACGACTGTCAAAAGTTGAAATTTTACTTACAGTGTAATTAGGTGATAGGATTGCTTTCTAGTTCTTTTTCTCTCTTTTTAATTAGCAGTGCAGTATTTTTGGTCTATTAAACTATAATAGGTAATTCCAAATAAAATAGCGTTCTAACATATATTACTAGCTTTGACCGAATCTTTTTTCTGGGTGTATATTTTTGCAGCATTTAGTCATTAACTTTAATATCATTGCAAAAGAACAAATAAAATTATTTAATTAAGAAAACAAGAGAATGTAAACAAAAGACTTAAGCCAATAATGTGTTAAAAAAAAACAAAAGACTTAAGAAACAAACATGCATATTTATCGCAAATTAACTGAATAAAATCATCCATTATAATCATTATAGGATGTTTAAGTAAATGCAAAATCATTTTCACAGTTTTAAATTTAAATTTATATTTAAATTTAATTTCTTATTAAGATAAAGAAAATAAAAATTTAAATAAAATCTGTTCATTTACAAAACAGGATCCTACTCATTAATTCTCGTTATTTCGAGTCTATTTCAATGTCGTATAATTTTATACTCCTTCTTCATCATTAAATCATCAACTAACTCCTTTTGTGATTTTTATTGTCATTTAAATCAATTTAAGCGGACTTTGTTTTTTTTTGTTCATTTATCGTATGCGTTAAACATAGTTCAGCTTCTGTACATGAAATCACCACCAACACACAAATGCATTCTATTGGGTTGGTCGGTTGGCAGGTCGACTGTTATGCAGAGATGCAGCTTTTTATATTACTGGGCGTATTGGTAGTAGTAACATTTACTTGCTTAAATGCTTTTACTGACGATGAAGAGCAAATAAAAATGAAATACCTTTAGGCGACTGTTAAACCATAAAACATATTTAACGATGCAGAGATTCAAAATATAGTATCAATTTAAATATATGAACCAGTTATTTTGAAAGTGGTATGAGTCCTTTTTCAAAAAACAAATTTGATAAAAATTCCCTATTGTCCACAGTTTTCAATGACTTCTATTCAGTACACACAAATTTGTTGTCGATATTTTAAAGATCGCTAAAATTTTAACGCAATTATTGTACTGTAAGTGATTTTAAATAACACTGATATACTCCTCATAAAATTATAGTCTTTGTCTTATAAACGTTGATTTCTAGATTCCAAATTTGCTATTTTGTTTCTTTTTTTAAATGCATTCGTTTGAGCCTGTTTTATAAATTACAGATTATGTTCTATGTAAAGGAAATAAACATATGAAAAACCTCTGAAAAGTCTGATTTGAAAATTAATAGTGCTTAGAATTGGTCTGAGAAGTTTGTATGTATTGCTGATATATTAGAATTGCACTTCATTTTGAATTGTCAGGTTTGAGATCATAATTAAAATGTTACTTTTACAAATAGAAATGACTAATTGTTAATAAATGTAAGAGAAGATGAAAAAAATCTTGTGGGGAAATGCGCTAGAGGGAGTGCCGCACTTTCGACCTAAGCAACTAGGTCATCTTCAGCCTCATTCTAATACACCAACCACAAGAAACTAAATTTCATATCCAACTGATTTTGAAAAGTATTAATTTTGAAAG
The DNA here is from genome assembly GCA_021234595.1 of Delia radicum. NCBI lineage: Eukaryota > Metazoa > Arthropoda > Insecta > Diptera > Anthomyiidae > Delia > Delia radicum. The sequence goes on along the minus strand of CM037855.1, from coordinate 200,418,633 downwards.
TGCTATGAGTCCATTCAATACTGATAAAACTTATATTTTCGCAATAAATATATAACTTTTGTATTGTATATCCATCCAATAAAAAAAACACATCAAAAAAATAGATAAATAAGCAATTCATTGCAATTATTTCGATGTTATGAAAATTTGGATCAGAACCAATGAATTTTTTTATGGGCTTGTCACAGGGTTGAAGTTCTCTATTAATGATCCTTATTTATTGTATCTTAAGTAATGCTTATGGTTTCATGAAAGTTAAATTCTTTCCTAGGAGAGAATCCCGATTGCGCTAGAATTTGCATTCTTTTATTAACTTTTCCGAAAGCATTTTTTCACCTAATTGGTGTGAACGTTGTCTTCAACGCAGAGGCAATATGGATCAAAACTTTTCTGTTCTTGAGTATTTTAAAGTTGGGTCCAAAAAATTCGATATTCTCATATTTCAGATTTGACCCTTTACAAAAAAAATATATATATTTTTTCCATCTTCCTTTTACCCACTAAGTTTGAGATTGAGCTGAGTTAGATAGACTAGATTTGGAAAGATTAAATTTTGTTCAAAATCACAATTTTGGAAATTGTGAAAAAGAATTGCTTTAAAAGCGGGAAGTAAGGAATGAATTTAAAATCAATGAAAAGTTATGTCTTTAAGCATTTTCTGTTTGCTTGGTGAATAAATTTCATGTCTACAACTTTTGCAATTGTAATTCAGAAAATACAAATTGAAATTCAGATTCTTAATTTGAAATTCAGAAAATATAAATTGAAATTTAAAATTTCGATTTAAAATTCAGAAAATATCGACTGAAAATCAGATTATCCATTTGAAATTCAGAAAATATCTATCGAAATTTAGAACATCCATTTGAACAACAAGAACCTCCCATAAATGGCAAATTTTGTACACAGTATATCTGCACTTTTCATCACTACACATTTTGCAACTGTAATGCAGAAATTAGCAATTGAAATTCAGAAATTTAATTTGAATATCAGATTTTCCATTTGAAATTCAGAAAATATCAATTGAAATTCAAAAATCACCATTTAAAATTCAGATAATATCAATTGAAATTCAGAAATTATCTATTGAAATTCAGAAAATATCAATGGAAACTCAGAAAACATTTAATGTCAATTTTTTTAAATATTTTGAACTTCAAATGATATCTTCTGAATTTCAATTGACATTTTCTGAATTTCTATTGATATTTATAAAACATGTATTTAGAATTTGTGTTTCTGAATTTCTATTGATACTTTCTAAATTTCAAATGATATTTACTGAATTTCAATTGATATTTTCTGAGTTTCAAATGATGTTTTCTTAATTTCAACTAATTTTTTTTTTATTTCAAATGGAAAACCTGAATTCCAATTGATGTTTTCTAAATTTCAAATGAAAATTTTGGATTTCAAAGGGAATTTCTGAAATTCAATTGATATTTTCTGAATTATAGTTGCAAAAGGTAAAGTGATGATTAAAATGCAAAACCCTTTAAATCTCATTTTAAAAACAAGTGGACTCATACCACTTTTAAAATAAGTAGTTCATATATAATATGGGTAGTTAATTTACAAGTAAATGATTTAGAATGCGTGGATGGATGACTGGATGATGTGGCTGGATTATCTGTTAACGATAACACATTTTATATGAGCATTAACTATCAACGTTAGCTCTTTAATATAAGACTGTCACAAAAAAAACCTAGAACCTGGTTATTTATTGTAGACTGGTATGCAACCTATTAAATATATTTACGTTTGTATGTATGTGTGTATATGTGTATCATAAAAATCACTGCCTACTACTTCTTAATGAGTTAGTTACACTGCATAGATAATTTCAATGTTTAGTTTTATTTTCTTTTAAAATACACTATTTTTTTTTTGGTATTTTTTGGATGGATAAAGGGTATCGTTAGTTCGTAATTTTATTGCGCTAATAGCTGTTCTTTGTTATGGCTTCTCATCTAATGGCTTCATAAAAAATAATACAGAGATATAAAGAAATTTTTCAAAAAACAACACATTAAAAATTGATGTGTCTTTAACGACTTTATTAGATTAATGATAAAAAGACATTGTTCCACTACAGTATTTTAAACAAAATTGATTTTACATTGAAACTTTTGATTAGGTGTAAATTCGATAAAAACCCGATAATATGAAATTACTAGGAACATATTATGTGTTCGTATAGTCAATGCAAATTCAATAAAGCAGCCTAGCAAAAAAAAAAAGTCCAGGGTCATTGACGCCTTTTAAAAAATTTACAAAATGTCACAAACTCTGAAATTATTTGACAGATAAATATTTTTCTGGGTTGGAACTGCATATCTACTCGAACGCCCTAGAAAACTTGGGTATGTATTAGGGAGACAAAAGTAAGAAATATTTGCTAATAAGCGAGGTATCCCGATCCGGACCGATAGATCTTAATGAACTTTGGCTGTTGTAGAGAATACAAATTTAAGGGACCCGTGTTTTTTTTTTTTAGCTGCCTAATCTCATGTTTAGGGTAAAAAACTACCCCACTTTACGTTTTTCTGTTTATTTCGTTCTATTTAAAATAACTAGAGATAAATTTAGAAGCATATGAAAGGTTTTTTAAGGACACTGTGTACAAATTATGTCCAAAGACTTTCAAGTATTTTTGTTATTCAATAAAATGTGTTTTTTTTAACATTAAATCTGTCTTTTTATTCAGAAATTTTAGTTCTTTTAAGCTAAAAATAATGCATAAAAATGCCTATTTAATTAAATCAAGGGGCTTTTTCCGATATTCGGAACTGTTTGTTTTTTATGCGACTTTTCCCGAAGAGCCTTATTTCAAAAATGTGGCAAATTTAAGTCCATTATATAGGTAATGTTGTTATCAAAATTTTTGATTTCTTGAGTCCTTTAACCCTGCTTACAAATAAATCTAGTTTTTGTAAAAGATCATTAAAATACCTCTTGTTTGACAACCAATTAGCATTATTTTTTTTTTTGGAAATCAATCTAAAAGAAACGCTAAAGTCACCAAAAGGGGTATTTTGAGCATCATTTTTTACCCTTAAATATGAGATTGTGCCACTAAATAAATGTATATGTTACTTATTTGTTCTCCTCTACACTGAGAGAATTGTCTGTATGTGGCTTTGCAGTTAATTTATGAAATTTCACTGGAATGAAAGTTTTCATAACAAAAATGTTTTCTTAAATCGTATGAAACATATCATTTTATTAATTAAAAGTCAATGAAGAAGTTTCATTAAAAGCCAGGTTTCAAAAAAAGGATAAAGCTTCTCATTAATTTTACACCCAGAAAATAGACTCGGCAGTGACCACCGTATTTGTTGCTAATCGAATCTTTCGGTTTCTGTGTTCATATTTTTCTGTTGGGATAATAATTAAACAGAAATATAGAAACGACAATTGAATTTTAATTTTCGCAACATAAATTCGGTGATAAGTGCCACGAAAATCGTAAGATACCACCGAACCATTCGATTGGCTACAAATACGTGTGCTACACTGAAAAAAATCCATGCAACATTTTACGAAAAAAACTTTCGTAGTTTATTTTTGTCGTAATATATACGAATATATCGTATATACTACATTTTAAAATCTTTCTTTCATTTATTCCTCATAATAATACATTTCAAGTTCGTTTCCTAAGTCTTTTGATTTTCTTTGTTATTTCTTCAATTTTTAAGTACATTTCTTAACCCTTTATTTTATTTACTACAAATTCCCCCCTTTAAGAAACTGTTACATGTTATGTTGAACAAAAAAAAAAACAAAACACAAATTGACAAAGTCGTTGTTATCCTTAATATTCCTTAAATTCGTTGCTAATTTCTTTATGTCCTGATAACATTAATTTGACATAAAAAAGACATGTTAAACATGAATATGAAGTATTTATAAAACAGAAAAAAAACCCGCACTAAAAGCGCGTGCCAATTGCCAGCACTTGTGTTTTGTAACTACTAAATAACGGAGATAAAACCGTTTGACAATTTAATGTCTGTCTGTACAAGTGCAATGCAGAAAATTAGCTGCACTTTTAATGTTGATGATGGGAGCTGATGATGGTTTGGAGTAATAAGAGCAACACCTATAATTATAATTCCATTATGAAAGCGGACACATTTACGTTAAATTTCAGGACTGCTGAATGTGCATGAAAGCAAGGAAGAAAAGGACTAAAACACATACACAAACATACAATATTTATTGAGAATACTTGTGTGCAAAAGGTGCATTTACGGACTTCTTAAAGGACATTGTGTTTTTTTTTTTTGATGGTACACAAAAAGAAATCCGCAAAAGTATACAAAGAAGTACTCAATAGTAATTGCCAAGAGTTAGATGGAAGGGGCGTTTTGTACAAAAAAAAAAGACCGGTGGTTTGCTTTTCTCGATTGATAACCAAAATATAATGACTGGCACTTGTCCAAAATTAACCAAAAAAAAACCATACTAAAATTTATTATATATTTTTCGCGCGGGCGATTTTCCTTTCTTTCATTCCCGGATAATGCGGGTAACACGTGTAACATATCAAATGTGCAGGTGATTTTTATTTTATTTTTTTTTGTGTTAGTTTGTCCCAAACCATAAAAGAAAAATTGTATAAATATGTTAACTTCAAATTCATGCGTTCCTCTTTTGGTTGTGGTTTATGGCTGGGAAGGATGTATGGCTATAATTTAAATTAATTTTTATTATAAGAAGCAGCATTAAAATTACACTTGTTGTAAATGAGAAAAATCATAGCGTCTTCTCATTAACGCTAAACATGTAACTAAAGACATGATGCTGTGTTAGCTTAGAAAAGGCTGTTGTTGAATGAAAACATAAAGTATTTATTTGATGAACTACGTTTGAAGCATATAAATGCTCATTAGCAACGCTTTCTTGTGGTTTTATGTTTACTTAAAAAAAAAATAATAGACAAGACGATCTAGCAAATGCACTAAAGTACTCTACACCCTCGCTTGTTAATAGTTTTAACAAGAATTTGAATTTTTAAAAGATAAATTAAAATAGAAACGGATGATTTTTTTAAACATATTTATGCTTACGAGCTAACATAATTCATATTAGTCATTAAAATCGAAGTTTATAAAGATCCATTTTAGCTAAATTTTTTTTAATACTTAATTATATATTTTTTTTACTTAAAACCTACACTCATAATAATCCATGCTAAAAATACGAAAAAAATGTCAAAACTACGAAATCTTTTGTAAAATGAACAAATTTTCGTGTATTTTATAAAAGTTTTTTTTATTGTGTGCAAAATTTTTGACACTTTGAGATAAAATATTTAAAATTATTTTTTTTGTACACTAAAAAAAAAAGTCAGCAAAGTCTGCAATATTTTTGCTGGGAGGATACTTGCAGAAAAAACATAATAAATAAAACAAAAATGTGAAAAAATAAATTTTCACAATGTTCCGTAAAGTTCACCTTTGATATAAAGGGTCCGCCAAATAACTTTTTTTTTTGAAAATATTATAAAAAAAAAAACAACTGAATATTTTCTCAAATTTCTTTTTTTATTTGAAAGTTCAATCCTTCCGGTTAATAATGGAAAATAATTTCATTAAATTGGCTGCCTCGGCTGGCCATGCAGTAGCCTACAAGATCGGTCCAATTATGGCCCAATTATGCCTCTGGACCAAAATCCACACCAAACAGTGACTCGTTTTGGGTGTATCGGCTTTTCAATGTATGCGTGCGGGTTTTCTGTGCCCCTTAATGCGACAATTTTGCTTGTTTATATGCCCGCCAAGATCAAAATGAGCTTCATCTGAAATGATGATTTTTTTAGCAAAATCGGCATCATTCATTTTCGCACACATTCTGCAACATTACCATGATTTTGAAAGTAATGTCGCAATATTTCCCAGCGTTGTTCAAGCGTATACGCAACCATATTCGTTCAGTGGAAGGATAAAACTAATTATCTGTCAAATCAGACATGAGCTAAGTGTTACCATTCACGAAATAAGCACTATTTGAAAAAAAAAACGTAGATGGCGGACCCTTTATTTTCTTATTTTATGTGATTTTACTTTTAAGATTTAGAATTTTTTAATTGGTTTACGCATCACTTTAATTGTTCTTGTCGATTTTGGACAATTTTTCAGAATATGTCACAAAAAATATCGTTTGTTTACCGCAATTAAAAAAGTGAACATTACATATGGTAACCCCTTAAGCAGCTTTAAACGATGTAAAAACCGTTTCAATAAACAGTATTAAAATAAATTTTAATTTAAATACCCGAGTAAAATGATTTATGCATTATTTTATATTATATAACGCAACTATATCTCGTTATATATTGCGTTGTATGGCACAATATATAAAAATATATAATTTTGGTTTTTTTGAACAAATTTTATGTGATGCCATATCTTAATTGTTGCCATATTTATTAAGATCTTCTACGATCAATCTTCTAAGATCAAATTTAATGCAGTTCCATATACAATTTAAAATAGTTGTTTTATTTGAAATCAATTAAAGTTTTTTTTTCAAGGGGCTATTTCATAAAAATTTTGGATGTTATTTTTTTATTTTGTGTTACAAAACCATTTTCATATTAAATTCTCTTTAATTTATTTAAAACATACTTGAGATTTTTGCATTAGCATTGAAATTTCATTACCATTTAATTGTAATGACATTTGTCGTCATTAGCATTTTTCCTACTAATGCTAATGAAATCACACTATGCAGTGGGTGGTTGACATACCCACTGTTGACAGAACGATCTTTCCAGGTCCCAACAAAATTTTTTTTTTTGTCGTGGACGGTACTTCGAAATCCCGTCTTAGGAGGAACTACTCTCCAAACCGAGTCCCAGTTCTTTTCAGTTTATTTTTTTTTTGTTTAGTAAAAACAAATTTTTTTAGTAATGTAATGTTTTTTTTTTATTTTAGTAATGTTTTTTTATTTCAGTATTGTTTTCTTATTAATATATGTACACACAGAGAAAAATTTAGGTATTTGCCAACTGAAATTCGGTTACTACGACTCAAATTCGGTTATTACGAATTCCAGACGGTTGGCACAACTTAACATTAGTTTTCATAACAAAGTTCGGTTAATTCAACTGAATTTTAGTTCGAAAGCCCACAATATTCAGAAATCTAATGCAAATATCGTTGTACTAGCTGAATTTATAAGTTGTTACCAATCATATACACTTTTCAATTCGGTTGGCACTTTATTTCTCTGTGTGCAATGTTTCTTATTTATATTGTTAGTAATGTTTTTGTTGAGTATTCAGGAGTGATTCGTTTCAGGGTTAGTATTTTTAATAATGCTATGAAAGAGGGCCAGGTCTGGGAGCGAACCACACTACAGTCCAAACTTCCGGCTACTTTTGGGTAAACTTGTTGGGTTATGTGGCGAGTTACACCACAGTTTACCCGACTACTTTTTTTTTTGTTGTTTGCTGAAACGAAAAGAGAGTAGAAAAATTAGCTTAATGAAAAAACACATACTGCAATACAAAACCAGGAACCGAGTGGTACGGTTCGACTTCAATCATCATCCACGTCGTCCATTAGTTGAGAAAAACTGAAAATAAAAGAATTTTTTGATTAAAATTAAAGTATTACAAAAAAAAAAAAATACTTACCCACGATATTTTTTCGATATTGATGTTTTTCCTCTTATTTGCCGGCCATCTGTTTAGAGGGTTATTAATGTACATGAATGACTTCAGTACATTGTTGTTGTTTTGCGTACTAATTAATAGTAAGTTGTAAGTAGTAGTAAAACTGATGTAAACAAAGTAGTAAATTCACAGGGTTGTAAAAACCATTGAAGAAGCTGAATTTTAAAAACTCTTTTAAAAATTATTTTTGAAATTAAAATTATAAATGAAAAAATAACCTTATTAATTTTCATGTTTGCCTGATATATGTATATTTTAGGCAAAATAGGTGCGAAAAGTAAAATCTTTAGTAAGCAAGTAGTCAATGCGTATACAGACAGAAAAAAGCTAAGTTAAATCAAATAGTTTTCCTATTTGATTTAAAAATGTTATTTATTTTAAAAACGTTTACAAAATAAATATAAACGTACTTAAAATAAATATATTTGTATTCATAGTTGCCACAAATTAGTTTGACATCTGCATATAATTACTTGCAGACTTATACAGAAAAATAAATGACAATTTAATTCAAGTAAAATAAACAATACTTTTAATTAAAATTGCGTGATAAAAAAGTGCTAATTATTTTAATTTGAAAATGAATAGTAAATGCATAATTTGAATATATTAAATATACAAAGTGTTTCTTATTTTGTGTAATATTTTTAAGCAACGTATTTGTTAAAGTTATTTTTAATAATTTGTGCACTCATTTTTAATTTCAGGGTTTTAATGCTTTTTTTTATATGGTTTTTATATGGTTTTTTTATGTTATTTTATGTTTTTTTTTTTAACTGAATAATAAACTTTATTACACCATCGATTGTTAGGCAAAAACCATTGATCTTGGCCACACGTCATATTTTTTAATTCGTGGAAGTGATGACTTATTCGTAAGTGTAGTTAAAAGTGCATAAGCGTAAAAAATACTTCAATTATTATTTTGTTAGTATATTTAAATATACTAACAAAATAGTAATTGAAGTATTTCGAAATAATTTTAAATTATTAATAAAAAAGTTTTTAAAAAAAATAATTTATTTTATTTTCAATTTATAACGAGCATTCCACCTCCGTATATTTACAAAAATAAAGCAAATCAAACATATTAGCTAGGTTGATGCTGGTATTTCGATATGGCTTAAGATCTCATCAGAACCAAAAGTTGTAGAAAAGCTAGAGCCTTCATAATAGGCAGAGCTTTAACAAAAAACCAATTAATGATCAATTTTGCTCTAGCCAGAATGAAATACTAGTATCAACCTAGCTAATATGTTTGATTTGCTTTATTTTTGTAAATATATGGAGGCTAAAAGCTCGTTATAAATTGAAAATAACATAAAAATAATCTAGATGTAAATAAAAACCAAAAACTGTATAAATTATTTTCTTTTCAACAATTAAGAACAAGTGGAATGGAACACTAGAAAAGCACAAATTTTTATACTAAGTTTAATTATTTTTCAGCTTAAATTGAGTATTTTTCTATTACAACTAAAAACGACAACATGTTAAAATCAATTATAAAATATTTAAAATAAGTAAAAACATACTTTGTTGTAAATCAACAGCGTTTTCATTTATTTTAACTATGTTTCCACTTGTTTCTAATATTTTTAAATCAAAGTGATATATTAAATAAAATATTATATAAATATATAAAAAGAAGAAAGTTAAAGTGAATTTTTAAAATCTCTGTAGAGTAAAACATTTATTATAAAATTTAAATTTAATTTGAACGTGAATACAAAAGGCCAATAGCACTTGCTAATTTTACACAAATTTGCATCTGGATCTGGAGGAGTTGACTTAAATTTTAGTGATTTTTTGTAAAGAAAGACAAAACGTAAGTTTCTATAGTGAAAAAAAATATATATAAAGTGAGTTTGGATTCTATATAATGAATTGAATACTTAGCTGGCTATAAATTCGAGTGCTAAATATTTACAGGAAGACGGGTACAAAACGAAGAAAAGTCCTGAAAATCCTCGAATAGAATCCGTGGCTGAAGTCCTAAAGGGGTACAAATTTCGATGCAATTTGGACCAATAGCAGCCTGAATTTTCCCAATATATAGAAAGGTAAAAGTTTTTGTATGTCCTCAAAGTGAAGTGGCAAAAAGTGTTAAAAATCAGCAAATTTACAAGAAAGTTTAAAAGTTATTATGGAAAGTTTAAAAAAAAAATATTTATAGGTATTAAAAAGCCAATCAAAGATACAAAAATAAAATAGTTCAAAGTAAAAGAAAATTCCTATAAAAAAAATTGATGTAAAAAAAAAACCGTTAAATTCAAAATTTTTGTTTAAAAAGAAAAAGAAATAGTAAAGTAAATTGAATAAGTACATTTGTTTTAAAATTTATAATTGTAAAATTTTAAATTTGTAGGAAAAAATTAACGGAAATCTGAAGTTGAAAGATATCTAAATATTTTTAAGTATTTTTTATTAAAAGTTGTATTGGTTAGATTATTATTTCATTTTTATTGATGCCTTAAAGTATGCTTTAAATTTTTTCATTTTAAAAAGCACCAGAAATCAATTTAGGGCATAGTTGTAGAAAAAAATTTAAAAAATTAGAAAAAAAAAGTATAAAATTTTGAAAATTTGAAAAAGGAAGGAAAATACATTTTATATAAAATAAAGCAAAAATATATACCTTAGGGCTCACATCGTAGGCGATTATTTTGAAACGTTCATCTGTAAAACGACATATGTATATTTATCCTTAGAGGGCTCCTTCAGGTAGATTCAGGCTTGGGCGACGCCAATTACATTTCACAATCGTTCACTTGTGAAATTTTTCCATATAATTAATAATATCAGACCTACGCTCACACTTGTTGGCTTAAACACTTCCTTATAAAATTTGTAAAATTTTTAATACCAAACATGGGGATTATTAAAAACATCTGAGTATTTAATTACAGGGCAATTACTCAATTACACCCAATTACATGCAATTGAATATAAAAAGTAATTGGCCTGTAATTAAATACACAGATATTGGTAGTATGTCCCATGTCTGGTATTAACAAAATTGAAAATTTTCCAATGAAGCGTTTAAGCCCACAAGTGTGAGCGTAGGTTTGAAATTTTAAATGCTATAGAAAAATTTCTTAAGTAAATGATTTTGAAATGTAATTGACGTGCCCAAAGTCTGGGTAGATTTTTGTAGTGTTTGGTGTCCATATTAGCAAAATCAAATGATTTGAGCCCTATATAAAAAAGAAAAAAAAAAATAGAAAAATACAAAACAGAGCTTTAAAAGAACGAAATCATGAAAAAACTAAATTTCTGAATTTTCTATAAAAAAATTAAATTTTAAGACATTAAAAATTGATATTATCGGCGCCTGAATAGAAAAAAATAAGACAATTTAAATTAGAATAATTGAATCATAGATTTTTTTTCAATTAAAAATTTTCTTTGGTAGCGTAAAAATACAACAAATTCTAGCCCGTGCAAATAGTTTAAAATTCAGCACTGACAATAGAAAATAGTACCTGAATTTGCGCCAGCAGAATTTTCAATGAAGGTGAGTATCACAGACTGCTAAATTTAGATAACCTAAATTATAGAAGAACTAAATTTGAGCTGACTAATTAGGAATTAAACTAAACCAACTTAAATTTTAAGCTGAATAACCAGAAAATGTCTGATAAAAAGAAATTTTCAAGTCTGACAGAAGGCAGGTCCATACTTATTACCGGGAATATAAGTAGTTAATAAATGGTACTTAATAAGTACGGAATAACGATTTTTGGTACATTTAGCTTTGCCATCTCGCTTAGTTTCCGAGATATAGCCAATTTTGTGATTGTATAAAATATGAGAAAATAACGCCATCTACAAGTGAGACAGATAGAGGATACAAAAGAAAAAAAAAACAATGGTTTGGAAGCAATTGTGATATTAATTAACTGGCAAAATTTGTAGATTTGAGAATACCGAATTACTAAATTTTAGGTCGCAAAATTAGTTCAAATATGGATGAAATTTGTTCTTGAGGTAAAATAAGATAACTAATAACTTTAGCTAAATAACTGATTCAAACGATAACAATAGAAAAAATTAGCTCAACTGAATTAGAACCCGTTTAACAGGCTTTTAAACTAACTTTTTTTTATATGAGTGGGGGGGGGGGGGGGGGAAATAGGAAATTCCCAGCCCCCAAAATTATATTTTTCAATACAAAAATGTAAGACCTCTTCATGGATTCGCGCCTTAATATGACCAGATCTGCTCATATCTGGGCATGAAAATTATCCAATTTCCAGATCCGTTCAGATATGAACACATCTGGTACTATATCTGCTCTAATTATATTCAGTCATATCTAATTAGATTCAATCATATAATTAAAGATCTTATCAGATCAAATATAGTTTACTCGGATTGTCATAAAATAATCATTAGACTGTTACCTAACCATCTTACCAACAATACCGCCACTAGACAATGTTAAAAAAAAACTAAAAAAAAAAATCTTCAAAAAAAAAGAGCTCAAGTTTTTATTTTTTAATAATTTTTATTTTATGTAAATAATTTTTTTAAAAACTTAAATAGTATACATACAGTAAACATATTTTATACATATAAAATTACAACTTACAACTTAATTAAGCAATTTTTGCTTTAAATAAACACACACACTAAAAGAATTGTGTTAGTAGAAATCAACTACAAATGCAATTAAAAAGGTGTAGACTGCAATTGCACTTAAAATTAACTATTATTGCAGCAATTTCAGCTATTTAACTAACGAGAACAGTTTAAAATAACCGCAAAAATAGTTTATTTTAGACAAGCTGTTATTGGAATAAAGATCAGTAGTGTAACTAACACGAACAGTTAAAAATAACTGCGATAAGTAGTTTATTTTCAATTAAATTCCAGTAAACACTTTTTTAGTTTCAATTGCAAGTAATTTCACCGACATAATTATCGGAGTGTATGCCATTAAAATATACATACAATGAATATTCGGTTGTATACAAAATATAATTTAACGATTAAAATATATATATATATATAAATATGGATATTTGTTCAATAAAAGTAGTTGACATCAGTTTGTATCTACAATATGGATAAATTGTTCAAAATTTCGTACATAATATTTATAAAAAAATAAAAAAATATTATGAAATATCGATCGAAATATATATAAATATTTATTTATATAATTTATTCGTTTTCTATGGTATTGCCATGGTGCCTTACAGTTAATTTATAATAATATGGACAATTTTTCTTTAGCAAAATATATTAATAATTTTTTTTTTTTTTTGAGATAAAAAAATTAGAAAAAATGGCACTCATGCTAAAATGTTTACAGTAAATGATTTTTAAATAAATTTAAAACTTAATTTTAAATAAAAAAAAAAAAACTATTTTTACTTAATTATAAGGTTTAGTTTGTTTTGCAATTTGTTTTTTTTTTTTTTTTTTGTTTGTTTGTTTATATTTTTATGAAAATAATGAAACTTATAATTAAATGTTATCACAGTTCGAAGATATTAAACTATTACTTAATTGCTAATGATATATAAGTAGTAGTAGATTAACTTAAAATTACACAATTTCCAATTGAAATTAAAGATCGATTTTTGTTTAGAATTGAACATTTTCTTAATAAATGAGAGATTTAAAAAAACAAAAAAAAAAAAAAAAAAAATAAAAAGTTTGTAGGTCAATAGCACGGCTTGATATAAAAAAAAAAAATAATAAGATTCTCTTTATATCGGGCATGCTGTTTTCAATAGCGTACTTTATTTTTTGATGTATGGTACAGTTTTTCCGCCAAATGAATTAAAAGTTTGATGCATCTTCATGATGTTTCTTATATACAAAAATTTGCATAAGCAGTAAATTTTATTTCTTTCTATTGATATATAAGGACAAGACCAGTATTAATATTCATGGTACCTATTTGATTCCCAAAGCTTAAAGGCTAAACTCGCTATTAAGCGTTTTCTCAATTTTTTTCGATGTTCGCGAATTCTATCGCTAAATAATTAATCGAGCTAATCAAATGGTCAAACAGTGGAAAGAGTATTTTTTTATTAGTTAGAAAGATTTTTTTGCGAAATTCGCGATTTGTCAAACATTTTAAATGGCACTATAGCTTTCCAGGATGACCCAAGTATACTTGGTACTTTAGCATTGAAGCATTAGTTTCTTCACACAACCAGAGAAAACCAGGAATAAGTTTAATCAATTTTCGTAAAATGTAAACATTTTTTTAAAATTGATGAAACATTTTATAAACAATAAAAATATCATGGACTCTATGAACTTTTTTCAACAGAAAAATAATGAAATCCTAATTAATACAACATATCGTTCATATATATAGTGAAACATTTCATAAATATGATGAATTTGATTATATTTTTTATGAAATGTTTCATAAATACTATGAAACGTTACAATGGACGAAAATATATGAAATATGTCATAGATAAGATAAAGCTTTTCCTTTGAGTGTATAAATGGCCCATGTATGACCCCAAGGTTCAGCTTTTAGTATGATATGTAACCAGAGTCCGAGATGAACCCAGAGTCCAACTTTTAGTATATTATGTGAATACCTTTGAAAAGTGTATGTACAAAAAATCAGATAAAAATATTTATATTTGCAAAAGTTTTCCTACCAAAAACCTCCGTTTTGGTAAACAATTATTACAAAAGTACAGTTTTTGTTAGAAAAACTGTTTCAAATATAAGCATTTTTGGCTGAATTTTTGCACATACACTATTCAAATGTGTTCACATAATATACTAAATGTTGGACTCTGGGTTCATTTCGGAAAGCTATGCTGCCATATATATATATAATTTTTGGTAAATAGCGCGTTTTGTATATAAGGTACCATATTAAAATAATTGGTTTCTTGATGAAAGTCCTTTTCCTAATAGGCATGACCATTTGTTAAGGGCAATTGCTAGTTTAGCGAAAAATTCACTTGAACCGTAAAAATTTGTTAAAATAAGATAAACCACTAATGCCCGTAAGTTCAAGCCAGATATCTAGATACCTACCGGATTTGTTAGTATAAATACGCGGTAGGTATCTAAGCACCGTTAGGCATATATTGCTTGAAATTTTGGGCATAAATAGCGGGTTTATTATACAGTTTTGTGAATATACTTCAAATAAGAATACACGGGTTGTCTTTACATTCCAACAGAAAAGAGTCTGGTAGATTGCATTTTAAAAACGGTATATGTAAAAAACTGCAGTTTCAAGCGCCAAACTTTAAAGTAATTTTGTGCAAAAACAGGTCAGTAGATCGAAAAATAAAGTACGTTACTTAAATCAGCTAGCCTGAAATATATAGAAATGGTGGTCAGAACGTTATTAGTTTTTAAAAGTTACGATTTTGTGCTCCTGTGCAATTTTCCTTGACATTAATAATTTTTTATAATACAAAGATTTTTGTTTTAAAAATTGCGAAAAATCTTCCATTTGTGGTCAAGTTTTTTCCAATTTAAAACAAAAAATTAAAATTTTACACGAAATAAATTTAATATCATATATAAAATCTTAATTTGCTTCTGCAGACTTTAATTTTAAAGTAAAATAAAGGATTGAATTAAGCCAATTGTCGTTTTCTTGTTGCGGACAACTGAGGATTAGGGTCATACCTATGAAGCAATTGTCTATCATGAAAATTATAAAACTTTTTAATAAGCAACAAATAAAATCGAATATGACAATAACATATTAGATTTTGTACTTGATGGCCAATCTTATTCAAACTAAATATATGAAAATATAGAAAGCCAAAGAAAAAAAAACACTTTTCGTATTTTTAATAGATATTTTTGTAAAATATAGATTTTTAAATTTTAGTTCAAGAAGTACGCAAATACACGCAGAGATAAGATATGATTGAACATGATAGCGGATCCTAATTATCATATATATGATACTGGCTGATCATACTATGATTACCGATGACAATTTTATCGACATTTAGAATCATAATATGATTGCTACGATCATATAATTAATGTCAGGGATTTCAATCATAATAAGATGCTCTAAACTATATATTATTCTCTTTCCTCTGCGTGTTGAGTTCAATTTTTGTTTGAAATTAG